>OW285209.1:10027500-12527500 GCA_935421205.1 Xylocampa areola | reverse complement strand
AAATAAATTAGTAAATTGATTAATCCAAATCTGATGAATGAAGGTCGATTAATCACAAAGTTGGTATACACAAAACAACTACCATGCGATGATAAAATTTAATAATAACTTTAAATTAGCATTACTAACATTGAAAAACCAAAAGCAAAAAGGATTCTGCAGTTAATATAAAGATATTTATCTACTGAAACAAATCGTTTTGTATCTAATAAATGTCCTCATATATTCTTTTAATCGCTACGCAATGGCAATAATTTACAAAACCAAACAAAATATCTGTTCATGTTTCTGTAGATAAAAAAGGTTGGAGAGGTGATTCAATGTGCCAACTATTAAGTATTCCTGAACATTATCTTACATTTAAAATAAACAGATTAAATTATTCGAATAAAACGGAGAAACTAGAGCTAAAAGTAAAATAATCAAAAGAGAGCAACGCCATTGTCAAAATAAATTTAAATTTTTATGTCACCTTAATTAAAATGAACAAACCCAACAATTTTACGAGTTAATACTGCTGTTATTTTGTGTAAATTTATTTATTCTTTTAATAAGTACACAGAAGGCGTTTGCTCCTAAAGGGGGTGCTCGTAAAAAATGAAAACGTGATAAAAGCAAGGAGATAAAAATATCATCAAGATTATGAGGGCAGAATAGAAGAAAGGATTTGTGCCGTTCCCAGCAAGTCGCTTTACACTTACATGGCTATATAAAATACTATTTTTGGAATCTGCATAGTGCATTTCTTTAAAAGAATATTAACTTATAGTTATACTCATTATTATGGTAACATCAGGGCCCAAAATACTGGTATTAAGCTGGCCGGTTTGACTGGAAGCCGACCCCAATGTAATTGGGAAAAGACTAGGCAGATTGATCATAGACCAAATTTCATAAAGTCATAACCTCAGCCTTCTACAATTATAATAACGCTTATCTAATTCTTAAAATCCATAGTTTGTTTAAATATTTTTAGATCTTTATTACAAAATATTCAAATACCATCACTGATCAATCGTATAAAACTTAACTATATAGATCAAAATTAATCATAATTTAATTTAATTTAATAGTAGTCAGAGTATGAATGGCCTGCGTGACCAGAAAGGCTAGAATAACCACCTGTATGTACCGAAGCTGACTTTTGTATTGACAAATTTGTACTTCCAGCAGTGTTAGTCAGAAAACCACTCACTGCTTTCAATGTTGAAATGGGAATCTGAAAAAAATTACGTTGATAAAGCTGTCAAGTATTTTAATTACATACAGGTTATTTTTAGACAAGTTTCTCTATAATTAGTTAGACACATAGTCAGGGACATTCTTTTACAGATTTCGATATGCAATAGTCGCACAATTAAATATTATATATACTTATGTTGCAGATGGATGGTAGAATCCGCTGTTTTACAAAACTACTAGCTGATTTACAAAACAGTGGATTGCCATTGAGACTTTTACCAATTTTGCTAAAATAATATTGACTTTTTCTATTAAGTCAAATCGAATTGAAAAATCACTCACATTGAAGATGTCCTGGAAGAAAGTGCTAGGTTTCGCATGCGGGTTGTTACCCACAATGATCTGCTTGCTATCACTAAATGTAACTACTTTGCCGGGTCCATAGTGTTCTCCATTAATAGTGGCCCCTGCTTCACCTTTCGATTCGATATCAATCCTCTTTTCAATAGGCTGAACAGTTTTTACAATTACTGTTTTTGATGGTGGGGCAGCTACTTCTCCGCCAGCATCGATATAACCACCAACATAAACGGTCTTGTGAACATGATGTCTGTGTGGCTTGTGTTTATGTACAATCACATGTGTGGGTGTAGGCTCAACGTGTACCTTTGTGAACAGAAATAAATGTTATTTGATGACGTTTGTAACAAAAAATATTTATATGATATTATTAATGGAAAATATAATATAGGTTCAAGAATAAACGATTAAATAAAAAGCCTTTCGACACCGATACGTAAAGTTTAAACGTAATCTGAGAACAAAGTAGTAGTTTTATGTCTCGAAGTTCAGGTCAGGAATGTTAAAGTACAAACTTTTAATTGGTGCTTTTCCTGGGAAGATCTAGTAAATGTGTAGGGATTAAAATAAATCGCTATCAAGGTTATTTATTTTATAACATTGCTTATTACATAGATGTTTATAGATCCAAACTAATATTGGAATTAACAACATGATAAGCTAAATTCTAGTTACATTTATAGGTTAGCACACATCATGTTGAGTAAGTTCAGCACCTAGAGAAGTGCTAAAATATGTGATTATGAACAAAGTGCAAATATTTTCGCAGCTGTCTTCAAGCCTCTGGTGCATCTTCTAATCCACTTAAGACTATTTCAACGAACCTGGTGAACATAATTATACTGTGAAGATGGCAACCATATGGGTTGACTATATCGCCTGTGTGGAACCCTAAACAAAGAACTCATTATATCTGGAACATGAAATGGTGGAATTATAAGTTTTCGATAGATCGGGTCCCTCCATTTACTCACTTCTTTTACAAAACCCGGTTGCGCGTAAGTGTTAACATTAAAATTAGTATTTGCTGCAACACCAGCATTAGCAACAGGCGTTATTTCATTTGCAGCTTCGAATTTGGCTTCACCGTGAACTTCTTTATGAACTGTTTTCTTTTCTTCCACAGGAATTACAGAAACTTCTGTCTCTTTCACTATTGTCGGTGGTACTCCAATAGATTTGTGAGCAGAAATGGAAAATCCCGATGACCCAGAAACATCTGATTCGCCTCCCTGCAATGATAAAAGATATTTTAATGACAATATATATTAATATATATTTCGTTTTAAATCCATGTCATGCGAATGACGAAAAGTCGGAGAACCGGTTGCGAGTGTTGATTTCTGTGTGACTATTCAAAGCACCATGCAAGGGATTATGCAGCGCAACAAGGATAGAGGAAAATGGGCCTCAAACCTCGTAATGACAAATGGGTGTGCATTGTGAGTGCATGCACAGAGAAATCTTGGTACTTTTACCTTATTCCAGTAAGTAACTACCCGTTAGTCTACGTTGCATTTTGCGGGTATTTTTTAACTGGATTGAAGAAATGCGATAGAGCAGCCATGTTCCGAATAGAAGGACTTTCTGTTGCCATTTGATTTAATGATAACACATTGTTTGTTAGAAATATATTTATGGATTAATATAGTACACTTAATTATGAAAGTATTTTATAGGTACCACGAATAAAAGTTACATCCAAATTTATAACAATAAAACATCCATAAACGTTCAATATGTTATTTCGTCATCATTGACGTCATCAGTCAGTACCAAACTAATTTTATTCTTAATTTATTGATTGCTAATATTAATATGCAAACCAATTTCTTACAGAATGTTTATGAAGGAGGGTAAGTTTATTTAAAATTATGCCATATGTCACTAATCAATGTCTATGCTGCTCTCTAAGCTGTTTTTTCATCTCTTTTATCCTACGCCTTTCTTCTTTCTTTCTGGCTCTTTCTGCCTTGCCACCTACCAAGACGGAAGAAGCTGAGTTGCCTCCAGCTTGAGCTCCTGAATAACCTCCACCGACTGCTTTTCCACCAGAAACTGCTCCTCCGAGACCGGCTGCAGCATTCACGTTTCCTCCAGCAGTGGCGCCAGCGTAAAGTCCACCTGGTTAACAAAGAAAACGTTACATTAAACACTAATTTATTGATTAATGCATAATAATAATAATGATTGAAAACTGCGACTTTGATATACCGTGTTATAGTTCTCCCAACTGAGCTTTTTCTCGTCTTGAAACTTAATAGATACGAACATGTGACATGGTATGAGATCTATGACACTGTTTTTTTCTCGATATGTCCTAAATCTACAAAAGATCACATATTATCCTTCGTCTTTTGTACGAACTGTACCTACTACAATATTAATGTTATTTCGTACAATACGCAAAAAATACACTCTTATCATGGTAAAATTCCATAACCTTCTCTTAATTAAGCTACTAAAACAATTTAGATTAACAGGTTTACAGTCCATGATCATCAAATAATTTCCTTGTGCCACATCCATATTAAAATTGAGCCCCATATAATCTCCAAATGATTATTCCGTTATAATTGAGCTATTAATACTAGAAAACAATATACTGAAAATTATATTCAATCTAAATTATTCACAAATAAATATGTGGGACTCATGTATGTTCACTATTAAACTGATAATGAATATTCATAATTATTTTAATATTTTTATTACGATTATTATACTATAATCACGCGTTATTTTTTAAAACCTTGTTTTTTATTTGTGGATGTTGATTCCTAAGATCTCTAATTATTAGTCCTTCAAATGCTCTTAGAGTACTTAAACAGAAGCACAGATTCTATCCCGGGTTGCGACCGTATTTTTCTTCCCACATTAAATTAGAATACTCATTATGCCTCTGATATTACTTAGGAAAACGTGTCAAATGTAATCAAGAAAATAAGATTTTTCCCTCATATTTTTCAAGCGTCACGAGATAATTGCAATGTTACCTCAAAGGTCGAGGTGGAGTTGACGCTCAATTAATAGTTACTTCGTTCATTGTATTAATTCTAGCTAGACAAAACGTCGTATAAGGTAAGCTATTCAATTCCTTTAATGAATATCTTAAAAGACACCTCGCATTAATATTCTTAATCTTAAGCTAGAATAAAAAGGATTGAAGTTCTCAAATAAACTTTACATGTATATTTTGGAACATTCGAGATCGTAACAATGGTCGAAATCTCACGATCATAAGATTATATACAACTGGACGAGCACTTTTATGAGTGCGATAAAGCGGAAAGAGATTTCACATTTGAACGGTACGCTAAACATATAATGTTAATGAGCAAAATATAAATGGATTATGATTTTGTTTAATACTCCTGCAGTCTTACTCTTGAAAATAAATTCGCTCGATTGACATTGGAGTTATGTTAGTTAATACTTTTGAATACAAAAGATTATATTAAGCAAACATGCTTGAAGATTGAGAAAACTGTGGGCTTACTCTTGAAAATAATTCCGGTCCATTGACATTGGAAATATGTCAGTTCGTACTTTTAATTGCAAAATGTCTAACAAATAATTATAGATTCGGGATAATATGAAGACAACATGCTTTAAAATTGTGGCAACTGTAATGTAGGTTAATTTATTTTAAAGTTACGCGTTGTTTTATGGCTTTATTTAATATTGGAATTGGAATGGAATTGGTAGTAGTTTCAAGAGTAACCCCGCTGTGATGTAGCTAAATTAATTTTAACTTTACGCATTGTTTTTAGGAATTGATTTGATGTTGAATGAAAATAATTTCAAGAGTTATGTTTTTGTGCAGTTAGTGCATCCCAGTATTGCTACAATCTTTGGTAACTTATGTACCAACAATTTTTAATATAATTCTTACAGTTCTATCAAAATTATTTCAGTGCAATGATACTAACTACTCCTAACTTATATAATATTTAAAATATTAGTGCAATCATTATTTAGATAATATATGAAATATATAATATATGAAAGACAACCGCCTTTTTGGAGTAATTTTAAAATTAAATGTATTTAACTTTCGTAGTGGCCCAAAGGCTACAGATTTACTTCTTGTGCAATAGGTTGCGGGTTCTACCTGACATGTATCATTTTAACTATTTCAGTGACAAAATAACATCGTGAAGAAACCTGGCGTTAATGGTCTGAAATAATTACTAAATCGCTGTGAGCTAGTTTAAGAGAAGAAGCCCCAGCTCTGTAATAAGACAGTTACGGGCTAGTGGTGTTTATTGTTATAACTTACCAAAAGTACCACCGTCGCCATCAACAGCACCGCCAAGACCGGCCTTAGCTGCTGGTCCAAATGGTGTACCCGCTTCAGCAAACAGACCGCCTGCAGTCTTACCAGTTCCAGCTATAACAGTAATATGATAAATCGATTATAACAATAAATAAATCAGCTTGTGAAGAAATATTACTTGTCACTTGAATAATGCTAATACACTAATTATATTTGTTGATAAACTACACTGTAGTTTATTAATTTGATCATATGTATATATGTTTATGTATTATAATAATAATGCATTGTTATTTTATATATACAAGGTCAATTTTTGAAATGGGCGTGGATGACCCATATTCATCCTGTATAATAAATATATACCTATATGTGTGTGTGTGTGTAATTTTTGTATTTATATTTATGTAGGTATCTACTTTTATTTACACCACACCCAACCTCATCTCAGACTATTTAAATTCTATCTATCCCAAGGTTGCCTGGTAGTAATCGCATTAATTAAATATAGTACCGGACTTCTAGCTTTATCAATTGCTAGCTGATGGCCGATGGATTTCGGTTATCGTGAACAAAAGTAATCATGAAATTTTGATCCCGCTCCCGCTTTATAATTGCCCATTTTTAAGTATTAAAATGGATATAGTATGTTATCCTTAAGAGATAGACATATGCCATCGTGGACTTTTCTGTAGACCTATATAAGATACACAATTTCACCATGCATCATTTTGTAATATCTCAAAGGGTTTAGGCAGCGTTTTCGTTGAAAGCTCCCAGACGGCTTATTTTTTTCCGACACCTACAAATATCATTACATTTTAGCCAATGTATACAAAAACTTGACAAATTATATACCTTCCTCCATTTGATGCTGTTTTCACCAATGTATAGAGAATCACTCTATCCATTGGTGAAAACAGCATGAAAATCGGTGCAGTAGTTTTTGAGTTTGACAGACAGACAGACGCCGCGGAGGACTTTGTTTTATAATATGTAGTGATGGTCTTACCATTGGGTCGAGCTGCAATTAACAGTTATTGAGGTACATAAGGTCCCACGTTGTACAGTGCATCATTATATGTTTAAGTCATAATTTAAATGAATTTAGTCATTTGTAATCTGTGTGCTTATCTATTATCAGACACAATCACGACTGACCGGTTGGTCTAGTGGTTAGTAGCCCTGACTGCTATGCCGGAGGTCGTGGGTTCGATTCCCACTCAGGACAAATGTTTGTGTGATGAGCACGATCATTTGTTCTGTGTCTGGGTGTAATTTATCTATAATATGTATGCATTTAGAAATATATAAGTATGTTTATCAGTTGTCTAGTACTCATAACACAAGCTCTGCTTAGCTTGAGACTAGACGGCGTTGTGTGATAGTTGTGGAATATTATTATTATATATTACAATAGATTTTTATTGTTATAAAGTACAATTTTGTACTTCTCCGATCAATAGAGGCCGATCGAAACTTGGCTGCCATAGTTCAGCTACAATTTAGTTTATCGTTCATCAATGTTTTTTTATTCTATCAAGTATTGCAGCGACTACTTATTTATGTTTATTTGTAATAAATACTTTGTTATAATATTTGTTTATCTGAGTAGATATTTGCCAGCGTAACCTTCAATAAATATCTGATGTTTGCCTTAAATAAATATCTTTGCAAAAATGGAACACAAAAATTACGATTTCAAACATTGCTTCAATATAAGAGCCTCATTATGCGTCCCTTAGGACCAACACAAAATATGAGAGCAAATTCACTTTGTAAGCAAAAATTTTCTAATTTATCAGTATAGCAAATTCTTCTATTTATTAAATAAACCTATGAAATATTAATAAAATACAATATGTATCTAATTAAATATTCTATAGCGAGACTGTCGAGAAATTAATTTTCTTTTTTTTACGAGATTTTGCAAAATATAAGGTATTTAAAACTAGTGGAAACACAGAAGTTTATTTTGATAGTTAATCAAATTAAATAAAAATCATAAACCTGAATTTCAATTTAAATAATATAAAAAAATGTGGTGTCATTGACTGAGTTGTGGTTGGTACATACTATGATTTGTTCAGTGATTGATAAAAAAAATGCACTGTTAGTGAACCTACTGTTTTCTGAAACATTTTACTTGAGCCAATTACCTACATACTAACTAACCTAAAAAGAGATTCAAAGATAGGTATTTATTTTGTGACGTCACTCACCACCTCCTCCGAGCCCCACACCAGCATGGTATCCACCAAAATTGACACCCAATTTGCCATCACCGAAAGTAATAAACTGCGGAGCCTGTAAAGAGAGAAACAATGAAATTATTTAAAATTCAGGACACTTTAGTTGAGTGTAATGTTCAAACTTTTATTACTATTTTATGACGTAGTAATTCATCTACTTTATGAGTTGAAATAATTTAGTTGAATTATTTCACAGTTAATTAATTCTGTATTCATCGTGACGAAGTGAATAAGTTTGATAGTTTAGTAATAACCATGTTTGCATTACAATAGCTTAAAAACATTCAATTAAATACCTACTAGTCATAGACCGGACATCAGGCACAAAATCGTAGTCAAAAAGTTATAACTTATTGGTAACAAGTCGCTCAGACAATTGGCTACTTGACAGTTTTCGGACAAGTATTTTAAAATGTACAAAAGTTTATTTTATACCTCTAAAATATTTCATATTTTTCTCGAAAAAAAAAACAATAATTACGAAGAAAAATCATATATTTCTTGAATAATTTGAAATGACGCGCGAAAACTGTGACGTCATATTTTAATAAACAAAACTAACTAACTACGGGGCTCTAACTCGGACCGTGTTTATGAGAGAATTTAATTGTATTATATGTATAAATATATAGCTTTTTTAATGGAATTGTGAAAATGACAACTTATAGGTAAGACTTGTGCCAATGTGTAGAAGTACAACCAGTAAATATTCTGATAAATTGTTTATACCAAAAAATTTACAACGTCAAAAGCCACGTCAAACCACATGTTATAGTTAGCACGCCGAGACCCGTAGTTTACATCAGTTTACATCTGGTAATTCTGAGATTTTCTTAAGTGAAGAACTTATCCTCCGGTCTTCTTGAAATAAATGTAACCTAACCAAAAGTTTTTACTTTTAATATATTGTATAAAATAATCATTGACATTAAGTAATAAATAAACCAAAAAATAATTAATATATCGGTGCTACTTTACAGTTAGCTAATGATATGGAAAATTATTAAGAAATAATATTTAAGAATATAGATATAACGCTTACTAAATTTATTTTCATATCAAACGATAGAACAGAGATACTTTGTTTTGTAAAATGTGACGTCAAATTATGCTCAATCATGGCCGCCCGCGTTTTGATCTTGTAATCAACAGATAATAAAAAATCGCGAATCTATTCTATTTTGCAATAAAAATTAATTTTAATAAATAAAAAATAAAAAATAAATTGCAAAAAAACATTAATTTAGTATTTCTAATGTTATAATATTAAATGGAAAAAGATTTTAGTTAATTGGTTAAATTAATGTTTACCTATAGGCTACCATATCCAATACTTTTCATATATTATTGTTACAAATGTCAAATAGCCAAGTATCAGATGTGTAGTAGAAAGGTGGTCGTTACTGATGCTTGGTGCGAAAACATTAGTGTGAAAATCTTCCCAATGTCTACTCAAGGGACTCTAAATCTCTTTGACGTAGCTTTAATTTTTGAAAGTGAAAGAAAAATAAGAACTGCTTAATCTATGTAATCATTATAAGTATAACGTGTCTCATTGGTCTAGTGGACGCAGGCGCAGCTGCTGGACGTGAGTTCCAGAGTTCAATTCACGGGTCCGATTCACTGTTGCACTTTAACATTTAACATAATAAGTATAACATAAAGTAACATTTTGTTTATACCTTAATAAAGTGGTGCTGCTGTGTTATTAAAATATATTGTTCTTTTTTGGATTTTGTCATCAAGAATGTTGATTACTACGACAGAAGAGTTTGTCCAGGAAAAAAAGAAAAACATATGAGGAGGTGTAATGAAGTACACCCATATTTCACCGATGTCGTTATTAAGTTCCATGTAATAAGTGGAGAGCCTCAACAGGCTCGGAGTTTGGAATTGTGCCCGGTTGACAGGTTGTCATCAACCCGTATCGTTACTTCCTACCAAAAAATGTAACCTTTCGGTGAATGTGCGCAGGAGCTTCGTGACCTTATTAGGAGGGCTTAATAGAGAGTGGAATAAGATTATGAAGTTTTTACTACAAAACAAGTACAAGGACGGCGGTAGAAATTCCGAAAATTCATGAATTCGTGAATAGCACTCCCTGCCGTCTTCCGTGTTTCCTGAGAAATACAATCAAGGCATATTCAAGGCTAGAGTGAATAAATTTCTTCAGGATCCATTTGCTTCATCTTCGGCCACACCGTCGCTTACCATCAGGCGAGTTGGTGCCCAATCGTAAACGAATTTTTGATAAAAAAATAACCTTTGCTGACCCAGAAATCAAACTCAGGACCTCACCCAATAAAACAACACAGTTTTTTTCAGAAATTAGATGGGACCTACCACGGATTTGAAAAAAATATGGATGAAACCATGCCTTGTCATAAGCGAAGCATAGATTACGCACACACTCATAGATTTGTTTTTTAGTATTTGTATGCGTTTAGCTCGTGTATGACAAACGAAATTGGATGACTGCTTCTCACATGTCGTACGCAACGCTTGGTCCGTATTTATTTAAGGTCCGTGGGGACCAATAGGGATTGGTACGAATGACTTAATTTGAACTTGAAATCAATTTTATTTAAGCTATCGTCCACAAACACGGTAAAGTGGGTAACATTACCGTATTTGTGAGCGATAACAAAGGGATTCCTTACCGTGAATTATAATTAGATTCAGTAGACATGTTTATGGGTAGATATATAAACAAAATTTGACTCGAGAGAGTATCTAATTGAGCATTTTATAGAGGTTAGGCTATAAATTGTGCTTTAAGTATCCACTTAGTAATTTACTGTTTTTATCTCAAAATTGTGAGTTAATCTGGATTAAGTAATATTTAGAGTGTGTTTTAATACGACGCATTTTTTTTCAAGTACAGGCAGCGTTTTATACTGTTTTATAGCCACATAAAATTTCACCTACTTATTTATATACTAGCTGTACCCGTGGCTTTGATCACGTCAAAGTAACCTTCACGCCAAACTATGATTTCAATTAATTATACGTACAAACTCACACCTGATTCCCATTGAGATAGGCCGAAACTAAAGATTTTATCGTACATACATGAAGAATGCATGCTCGGTGGTTCACTTTGTTAACATGTCCTTTTTTGAGAAGGTCGGCTACGTTCGTTGATGTCAGAGCCTCCACCTCGTCCAGATTTTACGTTTCATTATAATATATCTTGTAATTTTTTTTTATCTTTATTGACGCCACCCTTGAACAGCTAACCCTGGCTTTTCAGACACTTGAGTTGGCTTAGTCACCCACACTCATTTTCTTTTCAGAGTTCGTTACAGGTTTCCTCATCTCATTCATCTTTTATAAATATAGACCAGACATACAAACAATTTCTTCAACAAATCCTCCCTCTTATGTTAAGGCACACCCCTGGGGAGACTGTAAAGGGTTCTCCCGTGAGCCTCAGCACGCACAACAGCACATGACATCTTCACTGTGATCAGTCTATGGAAGGCGTTCTGAGTTGTGTGAACCTAGAGCTATAGCGAAACATGTGCACATATTATAATTAGAAGGGATTACTTTACTATATAATTATAACACGACTTATTCTTCGTGAAGATGGTACAATTTTAATTATTTGGTTTTCTAGATTTATACTTTTGCCCAATTTTGCCACGTCTATGGAGTTATAGTTAGCAGTGCTAAGTTCACTCAATGTACAGGTATTAGTGCACGAAGAGCAAAACAACAGGTGGAACATTGTTTATGGGTCGACTCCACACTTACATCTCAAGGCTTGTAGTCAGTGTAGCCCCACTTGCTCAAATTGAGATTCTATCGCCCCACTTCTAAGCAGGTGGTGGAAAAGTCCCTAGCCACAGTTTGCAGTGAAGCTCGAATGGACTTAAAAAACTGTGCCTTTTTAAACTGGGAGTCAAACAGTAGTTGCCTAGAGTCTGACTCTTTCTTGCGTTTTTCCACTGCACACGCAACTTGTCTGTGGATATGCGGGGCACTATACCAGCTGTCGGATACACTTTTTAAAGTAGTGCAGATTGTACAATGTAATATTACGATTTCACTCGTCAATCAGATTTTTATTTATTCTCCTTTAATTTTTTAAAATAAATGGGTCTGTGTTTGACCGCCAACACCTGATGTTAATCAATGGTGCGATCGACGATGGAACGATGACGAATGATGGACGCTTGCCCAGCAAATGCCTCTTCACTTGAGCCTTGAAAATCACCAGATTATGATTATAGCGAAATACGGAAGATGAACACATTCGGCAGCAGTACAACCAGCTGAAAGCTAGATGCAACATAGAAGATCTTACATATTTTTTTATTTCCCAATAATAATATAGAGGGAGTATTAACTCCCGTCAGTATTTTTGATAACGGCCTATCTCTACTGTGTGCACTTCGTCTTGCTTGACTCACATAGTCCGATGGTTCGGTTATCCGTCACGACCGGAGTGAGATCAGGCATAGGACCAACGGCATGACAAATATGTGTTGGCCAAAATGACAATGTCACATAGGTTCCTACATTAACTCATGTCTTTTTCTAATGAGGGTAGGCAGACCCTATAGTATGCCACCTGCTATGATTATTAGATAGTCTTTTTGCTTCTTCCACGTTCATGCATCTGTTCATACATGCATGCTGGTTGTGAGCACTACTTATTTGAACTTTTGGTAAGTTTCTGTAGGTCAGTGTATATATATGAGTATTCATCCGGGAGGCGCAGGTTCGAATCCTGTTCGCGACCGTATTCTTTTTCCATTTAATATAATAACGTTAGAGTTCGCTAAGCATGCGTTAATGCTTTTCAAAGATTTATCTTGAATTATTAAGGTAATTGCATTCTTTACGGCATTGTATTAACTGCAAAGTTAGTTGTGTCGGTTCGGTCACCAGTATAGGGACTGAATTGATTGTAATGACGTCGCCATAAGACGTGTTAAAATATGGAAGAAGAATTTGCGGTGGTGAGCAGAGGTCGAGATGGCTTAGTGGTCAGAGCGCCTGGAGTATTCATCCGGGAGGCGCAGGTTCAAATCCTGTTCGCGACCGTATTCTTTTTCCATTTAATATAATAACTTTAGAGTTCGCTAAGCATGCGTTAATGCTTTTCAAAGATTTATCTTGAACCTTCTTGTCGTCTTTCTTTTCAACATTACCAAACTATCTAAGCATACTCTTTCCGGTGTATGTCACAGCATCTTCTTTTAAAAATGAAAATATTATTGATCATAAATCGTGCGTAGCGTAAAGAGAATCTAAGAAAATACTGACTCTTTAGTCTAGCGGTTGCAAGCGAGACTGCTGAGTATAAACTTAAATCTTGGGTTTGATCACTGGGTCGAAAAAAGTTTACTTATGGGTTAGGCAATTAAATTATTCCTAAGGCCAGGCTAGTGTGGACGTTTAGTTTTGTTACTAAATAGGCATTCGTAATCTACTAATCAAAATACAAAACCGGTAAATGCTTGGTCCCCATATGATAAAGCGCAATGATACCTTTTGCAGTGCTTATCATTTTTGGTAAGCTATACAACAGTGCTATTTTTATTGAAATCCATCCAACTTAGATTCTGAGTGTTGGATGTTTAACATCACTGCTGTGCTCCCTTGAAGAAATGCGCAATTTTGAATAAGTTGAACCGGCTTTTGACGGTATTTTTTACAAATTTTCAGTTGTTTCTGTCTCTTGGTTTGGACGCCAACCTCGGACATACAAACAGACAAAAAGTCTCAAAATTTAAACTCAACGGATTTGGCATTAGTATCGATTAAAGAACACATTACAAAAGACAAAAAAAAGAAAAAGTGACTTTGAAATTTTCGGCTTTTCGAGTTCCGATTTTATTATAAGTATATAGATATAATATACTTATCATATTTTTTTTATCATCATAAATGGATTTACGTTTGGCCAACAACTCGCCTGGTGGTAAGCGACGGTGTGGCTGAGATCCATCCATCATCCCAGCACGTAGATCCAGAATAAACCTATTCTATCGTGAGTGAATAGATTTGGGGAGAACGATAGTTGTGGAGTTGATGCAACTACCCAGACCCGTCTCTCACAACGGTTGCACCGGACTACATCCTGAAACACGACTAGGTCGCTTCACGGCATGGCTTCGTACCGTACAGTAACCAGCCGCGTCCGAAGCCTCCCACCAGAGTTGTGTTGCCTGTCTTTCTCCACCCAGGAGCCACGTGTAGGGATTCTATTTTAAGGGTGCACTCCTACGGATGCATGCAACTCAGTTCCCAAAAATATCATATCATATAGAGTATCACAAACAGAAAACAATGACCATTACAGGCATCCGAAGCGGATTTTTGTCGACATACTTTTTGAGTCAATATTTATTGTTTTATCAACAACTTATGTCAAAATTGATGTTGAAAATCGTCAAATGACTCCACAAAGAGAACTATGCTGGCACCTCAGGTTTATCCCGATACAGTAATGTTTTATTAACTTACTAGCTGTACCCGTGGCTTTGCTCACGTCAAAGTAGTCTTAACGCCAAACTAAGATTTCAATTAATCATACAAACCAACTCACACCTGCTTCCCATTGCAGTAGGCAGAAACTATAGATTTTATCTTACATACATGAAGAGTGCATGCTCGACGGTTCAGTTTATTAACCTGCCTTTTTTGAGAAGGTCAGGTACGTTCGTTGAAGTCAGACCCTCCACCCCTTCCTTTTTTGGTAATAATTGTTGCATTATTCTATTTTTGTCTATCCTCATTGACGCCACCCGCATACAGACAGCCGTGACTTTTCAGATACTTGACAGTTGCCCTAGCAACCCAAACTCATAGAGATAAATCATAGCAAACTCTTATGTTATCAATTTTAGTGGAAAAAAGAATACGATCGTGAGCAGGATTCGAACCTGCGCCTCCCGGATAAATGCTCCAGGCGCTCTGACCGCTATGCCATCTCGACCTCTGCTCACTACCGCAAATTCTTCTTCCACATTTTAATACGTCTTCTATCTATTTAGTCCCTATACAGGTGACCGAACCGACACGACTAACTTTGCAGTTAATACAATATCGTACAGATTTTATGCGAATTCACGGTAGTAAGCAGAGGTCGAAATGGCTTAGCGGTCAGAGCGCCTGGATTATTTATCCGGATTAGGATTACTTTACTAAACGATTCTTCATCTTCATGTCGATGGTACAATTTTAATTATTTGGTTGCCTAGATCCACACTTGCCGTGTCCAAAATTGTGTTCAGGTAGTTTCACTTTATGCTTAATTTGTTAGCGGGTGGTGGAAAAGTTCCTAGCCTCAGTTTTGCGGTGAGTCTCGACTGGGCATCCTGACACTACTTCGGTCAGTTTTAAATAACTGTGCCTGGCTTGTTAGGTGGTTAGGTGTTGTGCTGGTAACTGGCCGTAAAACAGTGGGTGTCTAGGGTCTGACTCCTGCTTGGATTTTTCCACAGCACACGCGACTTGTCTGTAGATATGTGGGGGCGCTATATCAGCTGTCGGATACAGCTTTTGAAGTGGTGTAGATTATGTAATATTAGGATTCCACTCATGAATTAGATTTTTACAAAATCTCAATGGGCCTGCGTTTGACCGCCAACTCGCCTATTTTTAAGCAATGATGTAATTGACGATGGAACACACTTGACCACTAAATACCTATTCACTTGAGCCTTGAAAACCAACAGATATATATTTATTGAGAAACACGGATTATGAAAGAATTCGGCAGCAGTCCAATCAGCTGAAAGCTAGGTGCGACATAGATGATCTTACGTTATTTTCCGTTTCCCAATAGTATTACCGAAAAATTTGATAAGCCGCCGTTACCGATACATTGGAGATACCGGGATGTTTTACCACCTCTTCGATACCGGGAGTACTCCCGACTGAACGTTCCCGAATGACTGTACCGGCGCCCTATCTCTATGGAGTGCACTCCCTCTTTCTTCACTCGCGTATTCCGGTGGGACGGCAATCCGACACGTCCGGAGTGAGATCAGGCGCAGAACTGACGGCATGACAATATGTGTTGGCCAATATGATAATGTCACATACATAGGTACATACATAAATTCACGTCTTTGGCCTAGGCTTCAGGTAGGCAGACACCATAGAACGCCACCTGCTAAGATTCTTACATACTCTTTTTGCTTCTATCACGTTCATACGTCTGTTAATACACGCGTGCTGGTTGTGAGCACTACTTTTTTGACCTTTTAGTGAGTTTCGGTGGGTCAATTTATATCCATTAAGGGATCTCAGAATTTCCACTTACACCTGCCTCGTCTTTTCAACATGACTCTAAGCATATTTTTTTCAGTTTCTGTCACTGCATATTCATTTAAAAATGAAAATATTAATGATCATCAATCTTGTGCAGTGTAAAGAGAATCTTAGAAAAACTGAGTTATTAGTCTAGTAGTTGCAAGTGAGTATAAGCGTAGGTAAGTATTGAGTTTGATCACCAGGTCGAAAAAAGTGTTGTTGAGTTCCATAATGGAGTTTTCAGTAGAGCTTGGGTCTGGCTTGTTGTTTATTTTTCCAACATTCAATACCCGATCTATACAACGAATGCCCAAGATGCAGGTACTGATAGTCTGTTCCAATCTCCGCTTAGTAAACATTCGCTGAGGTTAAGCAATGTTTTACACGGTATTTTATTGGATATCATCGAGAATGTACTCTCCAACCACCTCAATAGCTGGACAGTCTCTAACAAAATCGTCAGTAATGCTTATTTGATGTTTCGCTATTACCTACTTATGGATTAGGCAATTAAATTAATCCTAAGGCCAGGCTGAGGGAATGTGTAGTTTTGTTACTAAATAGGTATTGGGGGCTACGTGCTCCATCCTCGGCCACACCGTCACTTGCCATCAGGCGAGTTGGTGGCCAAACGTAGATCCATTTTATATATTTTTTTTGAATAGATTCAGGCGTTACTTTGCGGAAGTCCATTACAATGGATGCAAATAAATACAATATCTAGCTACTTCCACAAAATTGAGGGTAGTCATGCATTACCTGTGCACCGCCCGCCCGCCCGCAAATATATGCACATACGCAAGCGGTGAAAATTCCGACTACCACCAACTACTCTACACGTGTTTCGCCCCTCCACGGAGCATCATCAGGAGCTGTTAGACCGTGCAGTGTCCGCCACCGAGTGAGCCAAAACCGCACCCTACACCTCTATTTATGCCTTCTCCCCCCCACATGTTGTAACGGAAAACTACGGAATGTGTTTTTAAACTTGATTCAGTTTATTGAAAATTTTATCTGTAATAAATTATTTTATAAAGAAAAATGGATGTAAAGAAATATGTAATGAATTAATTAAGAATAATAATTATGGTATTTAAGAGATAATAATAATTTTATTTAATTGGTTGTTGACGTAAAAATACGCAACAGTGGGGAGGAGGAAACATTAAGCTGCTCATTTAGCATGGTCCCATCAACGCTATGTTTGATAATCTCTAACTGTTCCAACACGTTCAGCCTTAGACCTTTACTACAAGTATGTAAAACTTTATAGGAATGCCCTTCCGATAATCTATGACCGGTGTTTAATAAATGTTTCGCGAAATGTGATCTCTCTGGTCGGGCATTCCTACAAGCCGAAATGTGTTCTTTATAACGTGTCTCAAAACTGCGGCCAGTTTGACCCACGTACACAGAATCACATTCATCACATGCCAACCTATACACCCCCGACTTCCTGCCAACCTCTGTCTTTTCTTTGCCGTTGCAAATGGCACGTCGAACGGAATTATTAGTTCTAAATGCCACATAAACGTCGTTATTCCTTAAAATTTTTGAAATTTTGTCTGATATTTTACCCAAATAAATCATACTAGATCGATAATTATGAATAACGCGCTTATGTGGCACCGCGTATAAGAGCCCAGCCACCTGTTTGTTAATTTTGTCCCTAACCATGTTATATACCATCCGCCGATCATAACCATTTGCAACAGCAATTTCACAAATCGTATTTAATTCTTTTTTATAGGATTGATCTGATAAAGGGACTGTCATTAACCGATTTATATATGAATGAAAAGCAGCGAGTTTGTGTTGCCAAGGGTGACAGGAAGCCGCAGGTATAACAACATCCGTATGAGTAGGTTTCCTATATATTTGGAAAATGTGTCGACAATGTTCCCGTGTTATGGTTAAATCTAGAAAATTTATAGAATTATTTACTTCAATTTCCAATTTAAACTTAATCTTTGGATGTAAATTATTTAAATTTTGAACAAATGAATCTAATTCCTCTTTAGGATTGGTCCAGCATATGAGAATATCATCTACGTAACGATAATAATAAAGGATGCCACTATTGCCCACAATATACCTATTCTCAAAGTTGTCCATGAAGATCTCCGCCATCAAAGGTGATAACGGAGATCCCATGGCCAACCCTTCCTTTTGTTTATAATATCTACTATTGCATGCAACAAAATTATTTTAGGTTCAATAGTAGATATTATAAACAAAAGGAAGGGTTGGCCATGGGATCTCCGTTATCACCTTTGATGGCGGAGATCTTCATGGACAACTTTGAGAATAGGTATATTGTGGGCAATAGTGGCATCCTTTATTATTATCGTTACGTAGATGATATTCTCATATGCTGGACCAATCCTAAAGAGGAATTAGATTCATTTGTTCAAAATTTAAATAATTTACATCCAAAGATTAAGTTTAAATTGGAAATTGAAGTAAATAATTCTATAAATTTTCTAGATTTAACCATAACACGGGAACATTGTCGACACATTTTCCAAATATATAGGAAACCTACTCATACGGATGTTGTTATACCTGCGGCTTCCTGTCACCCTTGGCAACACAAACTCGCTGCTTTTCATTCATATATAAATCGGTTAATGACAGTCCCTTTATCAGATCAATCCTATAAAAAAGAATTAAATACGATTTGTGAAATTGCTGTTGCAAATGGTTATGATCGGCGGATGGTATATAACATGGTTAGGGACAAAATTAACAAACAGGTGGCTGGGCTCTTATACGCGGTGCCACATAAGCGCGTTATTCATAATTATCGATCTAGTATGATTTATTTGGGTAAAATATCAGACAAAATTTCAAAAATTTTAAGGAATAACGACGTTTATGTGGCATTTAGAACTAATAATTCCGTTCGACGTGCCATTTGCAACGGCAAAGAAAAGACAGAGGTTGGCAGGAAGTCGGGGGTGTATAGGTTGGCATGTGATGAATGTGATTCTGTGTACGTGGGTCAAACTGGCCGCAGTTTTGAGACACGTTATAAAGAACACATTTCGGCTTGTAGGAATGCCCGACCAGAGAGATCACATTTCGCGAAACATTTATTAAACACCGGTCATAGATTATCGGAAGGGCATTCCTATAAAGTTTTACATACTTGTAGTAAAGGTCTAAGGCTGAACGTGTTGGAACAGTTAGAGATTATCAAACATAGCGTTGATGGGACCATGCTAAATGAGCAGCTTAATGTTTCCTCCTCCCCACTGTTGCGTATTTTTACGTCAACAACCAATTAAATAAAATTATTATTATCTCTTAAATACCATAATTATTATTCTTAATTAATTCATTACATATTTCTTTACATCCATTTTTCTTTATAAAATAATTTATTACAGATAAAATTTTCAATAAACTGAATCAAGTTTAAAAACACATTCCGTAGTTTTCCGTTACAACATGTGGGGGGGAGAAGGCATAAATAGAGGTGTAGGGTGCGGTTTTGGCTCGACTCTCGCCCCAACGCTCGCCGCGCGCGGACGTGTCGCTTCTAGTGATTTCGCCCGTGTTGTGTCTGTGATCGTTATTCGCTACGCCCTGCCGTAGCAATCTCCGTAGCTGTTTACTGGCTACGAACAACTTAAATCAAAAGCTGCCTTTTTCGAGGCGGCGGCTGATTATCTGTCTTTTTTTAAAGAACAGTCAAAAACGTGTGTTTTTTTACCCCATCAGGGTAAAGCCACAGTTTCGTGGTTCTCGGTTGAAACCTTACGGTGTCAACGAAGCCGAGAGGGTGTTGACCCGATACACCCAGCTGAAACCCCTTCAGGGTGAGGCAGTCAATTGGACGGGAGCTAGATAACCGGCCTTGGGGGATCTCCTAGTCGGCTCTAGACTCTGGCTTCCCTTTCAGCTACTCACCTAGTGTCGGTCGGGTGTGTCTACACCCTTCGCACTAGACTGGTCAGGGCCCCGTTTGCACAATAAGACTGGCGACGGGTTACAAGCTTAGGGCTCACCTATAGGTACACACCTCCCTGCTTACATCCGGCAGGGAGGGTTACACATCCCCGGGCCCATCCACCCGGGGAGTTAGAAGTTAGGTTTATTAGGAAATTCTAATGATAGTTCCCTTTTATTTCTGAATCCCCTAAAATGGACGCTACACTTATTGTAGCGTTCCTAAAAAACATTCTGTTAAAGGACCCCGTTTTTGACAAAAAATACGGGAAAGACTTCGCTGTGTTACTACAGCAAGTTCACGCACAAAGCGATAACGATGTTACCGCGTACCCAAAGCCCGCCTCAGGTAGTCACGGCGGCATAACCAAAGCGGTCACACCTGCGCCGCGGCCCATTATATGTGATTCTCTGAAATCGCCCGAACCGTCCCCGCCTTTGTCTCCTGCGTCGCCTTTGTGCGATACTAATCTATTGTTCGACGAGAACAATGGAATCGCTAATTCCCCGGCCCCTTTGTTACCGTTAACAAAGGAAACTTTATCACAGCCGGACGTCATGGATGTTGCTATGCAATCATCCTCTTCTGAGTCCGAAAACTCAGACACTAGTTCAGCCACATCTTCGGACGGCTACATCACTGTAGTTGGCAAGGGGAAAAAGAGAGCCCGTAAGGCCAAAAAAGCCGCCGCCGGCCAAGCGCCCGCCAAAGCCCTCAAGACCGTTGAGGCAACCCAGTCCCTAGACCTCCAGTCCCCCGTCCCTATGGACGCCGTTCCAATCTCCAGGCCCGGTAGCCCCTGTCCTCCAACCTCTCAGGCTCAAAAAAAGGCGCCCACTCCCCCGCCCATCTACATTCAGGACAAGGCGAAGTGGACTGATATTTCTAAATGGTGTGTTGACAAGAAAGTCAACTACACTCAGGCCAGGAATACCCAACAAGGCATCAAAGTCCAGGTGCCCTCTCCCAGTGATTTTCGTACACTGACCAATCTCCTTCGGGAAAAGGCAGTTTCCTTCCACACTTACGCCCTCCAAGAGGAGCGCCTCATCCGCGTCGTGATTCGCGGAGTACCCACAGAGATCGAGACATCGTCGATTCTAAGCGACCTTAAGTCGCAACAGATCCCGGTCGTAGAAGTGCACCGCATGCACCGCGCTCGTGGCGGACCATCATTCGCAATGGTGCTAGTAGTGTGCGAACAGGGCCCGGGCTCGAAAGCACTGTACAATTTAAAAACTTTGTGCCATCTTTCCGGCATTAAAATTGAAAACCCGCATAAGTCGGGCTATATCGGGCAATGTCACAATTGCCAACTCTACGGTCATGCACAGCGTAATTGCTTTGCGAAACCCAGATGCGTTAAGTGCCTCGGTGACCATGGCACTAACGCCTGTGAGAGGCCTAAAGATAGGTCCCTCTGCACCGACCCTCCCAGCTGCGTCCTGTGCGGCGAATCAGGACATCCAGCTAATTATCGTGGGTGCCCTAAGGCACCTAAAAAACCGAACGTCAACTCGAAACTCGGGAAACGTAATGCCGAGCGAACCATCAGAGAGCAACCGTCCTCAAAGCTGCCCGAGCGACTAAGTCCGCAACGGCCTTCACCATGGAGCGCGCTGAACCACCAGCAAGCGTTTCCAGCTTTGAAATCCTCCCCAGCTTATCAGCCTACCGTCATTCCGCCACTGATGGCGATCCCCATACCCGCCCCCTCACCTATGTCAGTACAACCCCCACAGGTTGCGCCCGCGTCTCTCCCTAAACAGGCCCCCGCTCAGCTAGCAGCTAGCAGTCAGCCATCAATTGGATCGGACCTAGAAGTAGTTCAGAGCGTTTTCTCGCTCATTAGCTCAGATAGGTTCAGCGCACTAGCACAGACTCTGCGCTCCATGCAAGGCAACGGCTTTGCTATTCTACAAGTGATGCTCGAGTATAAAGACATCACTGACGCCCTAGCTAATATCAACTTTAACGGTAACTAATGGATACCGAAAATAGTAAATTTAAGCCCCGATCCCTTAAGTTAGGTTACTTTAACGCTAATAGCATAAACGGCCAACGTGACGAAATCGCGACCTTCTTACGCGACCATCAAATTGACGTCTTCCTCGTGCAAGAGACCTTTCTCAAACCCGCCCAGAGGAACCCTGGAATTGCAAACTATAGAATAGTGCGCAACGACAGAACCCGCTGCCAGGCGGGCGGTACACTCATTTATTACAAAAAATCGCTATACTGCATCCCTATGGACCTCCCACCTCTTTCTCACATAGAGGCTTCTATATGCCGGCTAGGCATGACAGGACACCAGCCAATTACCATCGTCTCGGCATACCTTCCACCTAAAGTCACATCGAAAGTTAACTTAGCTCCCGACATTAAATCCTTATTTGCTCTGAGCGACTCAGTTATCATTGCTGGCGACCTTAACGCCAAAAATGAATCCTGGTGTTGCAATACGACGACCACACGAGGCAGACACCTCGAACGATTAGGTATCGAACTTAACTTCGATATCATCGCCCCGATGAGCCCTACCCACTTCCCTGACAATGTAAACCACCGACCTGACATACTCGACATAGCGATTCTAAAGAACGTAAACCTCGGTTTACGTTCTATAGAGACGCTACAAGAGCTTGACTCTGACCATAGACCAGTAATCCTAGTATTAGGCCCCCGCTCAGGTCCCTCAGACCCAGATCAACCTGTCCCCACTAAAACCACCACCGATTGGGGAAGACTAGAGGAACGCCTCAAGTCAACCTCTTCTGTGCATTTAGACTCAATTCCCGATAATATAGTGTCTGTTGCCGACACGGTGACTGCGATCGACTCCCTCACCAGTCACGTGCAATCCGTAGTGAACGAATGTTCACGGCAAGTCCCGGAGGTGGATGAACACCGCTGGAAACTGCCGGATGATGTACGTGAACTGTTGACAGAGAAAAACGCAGCTATCCGTGCCTACGACAGTTTCCCCAATGAAGCTAACCGTATCCATATGCGCACTTTGCAGCGTACTGTGAGGAAGCGCATATCGGAAATGCGGGAAGCTAAATGGGACAAAATGCTCGATGATATAGAACCCACCCATCAAGCTTTCTGGCAATTGCAGCGGAAATTAAAATCCGATCAATGCGCCGCTATACCCCCGCTCAATAGACCTAATCAACGACCTGCTTTTGATGACGACGAAAAGTCAGAAGTACTAGCTGACAGTTTAGAAGCCCAATGTACGCCTAGCACTCTACCAGTAGGCAAAGCTCACCTGTCCAAGGTCGATGCTGAAGTCAAACGTAGAACTGCACTCCCGCCCCCAGACGACTCCGACGAACCCTTGCCCCCCGTCACCGTAGACGAAGTCAGAACGATCGTGAGGAACCTCAAACCCAGGAAGGCACCAGGCTCAGACGGGATCACCAATAAAGTGATTAAATACTTTCCCGCTCCTCTGATAGTACTCATGACCGCCATCTTCAATGCGGCACTGGCCAACAATATCTTCCCACAATCGTGGAAACAGGCAACAGTTATAGGTTTTCCAAAGCCCGGTAAGCTCAAGTGCGAGCCGACTAGTTATCGCCCGATCAGTCTTCTAAACGTCTTCGGCAAGATCTATGAAAGGCTAATTTATATTCGTTTAAGGGATTATGCCGAATCCAATAAGCTTCTTCCTAGCGAGCAGTTTGGCTTTCGAGCCAAACACTCATGCATCCATCAGTTGCACCGTATCGTTGAGCACATAAGCGCAGGCTTCATGGGCAAGATGAAAACGGGCGTATTATTCTTCGACGTAGCTAAAGCCTTCGATAAGGTCTGGCATAACGGCTTAATCTATAAGCTGTACCAATTCCAAGTGCCTGACCGTCTCGTACTCATCATTCGAGATTTTCTATCGAACCGTAGCTTCCGCTATCGCGTAGAGGGCGTTCTATCGTCCCCTCATCGGATCCAAGCCGGAGTCCCTCAGGGCTCTGTGCTATCACCTCTTCTCTTCGCGCTGTACACCAGCGATATTCCCAAAAGTGGCAAAACCAAGTTAGCTCTTTTCGCCGATGACACGGCCATCTATTACACCGGTAGGAGTCTTGACTGTATTACCCGATATCTCCAGACCTCGGCCAACACCTTAGGCGCTTGGTTCAGGAAATGGAGGATTGAGGTCAATCCAGATAAGAGCGCCGCCGTTCTCTTTTCGAGAACGGGCGCCGGGGAATTTCTTCCCCAGCTTCGACCCATTACAATGTTTGGCAAGCCAATCCCTTGGGAACTGCAAGCCAAATACCTGGGTGTGATTCTAGATCACAAACTGTCCTTCCGTCCGCACATTAAGACGGTACGCAACCGCGCGGCCTTCGCTGTCGGCCGTCTATTCCCCATGACAAATGCGCGCAGTAAATTGTCACTTAACCTTAAGGTTAGGCTCTATACTACGTGCATTAGACCCATTATGACGTATGCTAGCGTCGTGTTCGCACACGTTAAGTATTACAAAATCCATAGGATGCAAACCCTGCAAAATCGATTCCTTCGTAAAGCGACAGGCGCTCCATGGTTCATTAGGAACCATCAACTCCACCTCGACCTCAGAGTGCCTACCGTTAGGCAATTCATGAAAAGGGCATCGAAGAGATACTTCGAATCTGCCCCTAATCATCCGAATCCCTTAGTTGTCTCTTCCGCTGATTACAAGCCGTCCCAGATCAACAAAATCCGCCGACCACGTCACGCTCTCCTCCGTCCCGATGATAGGATCACTGTAGCTCAAGAGTCTAACAGACACACAAGCACACTCCGACGCGCTCGACCGCCTCGTTATAGACCTCACCGGCGAGGTCCGCGTCCGTCGCGAAATGTCTCATCATGTCCGCCCCGACCCTTGCTCGAGCCGGCCCGTGCCGAGCTAGTAGCTTTAAATTCGTCCCTTAATAATAAGGAAACTGATATGACCCAGCTAGTCCCTAGTTGTCCCCCCAGCAACACCCTAAGCCGAGGTTCGTGTCCCGCAGGGGACGCCCTTAGCGCTGTTGCTTAGTTTGTAGTATCTTAAAATATGCTCTGGCTGGAGGCATCAAACTGCCTCGCCTTAGATATTGTCCGGTTACGCAGACAAAACCCCTCTGGGTTTCTGCAAGAGGCCATATTAAAAAAAAAAAAAAAAAAAACGGTTTTGGCTCACTCGGTGGCGGACACTGCACGGTCTAACAGCTCCTGATGATGCTCCGTGGAGGGGCGAAACACGTGTAGAGTAGTTGGTGGTAGTCGGAATTTTCACCGCTTGCGTATGTGCATATATTTGCGGGCGGGCGGGCGGTGCACAGGTAATGCATGACTACCCTCAATTTTGTGGAAGTAGCTAGATATTGTATTTATTTGCATCCATATTTTTTTTCTTTATATAATTTATGACACAGTTTAAAAATGACTTTTCTATGGAAAGAAGTACCATAATAATGATGAGATCTGATTGATAAAAAATTTACATAACGCTAACATATAACATAACATCTTCACTGTGCTTCACCATATTGATATGAGACAGCAAGAGAAACACATAAAAAGTAGGTTTATATTACAAAAAGACACGAAAAACTAAAATAACTTTGTTTTTCTGCGAAATAACAGATAAACCTTGTATTATCAAAATTAAAAATATACAAAAATAATATCCTGTACCGCGATTCGATCGTCACACTTATACTGTGCCAATCACCTATGTATGGTATGCAACTAATTACTCAGTTGACAGTGCTGCTAAAATAGGCATTCACAATATACTAATCGAAATACAAAACCGGTAAGTGCTTGGTCCCTATGTGATAAAGCGCAATGATACCTTTTGCAGTGCTTATCATTTTTGATAAGCTATACAACAGTGCAATTTTTATTGAAATCCGTCCAATTTAGATTCTGAGTGTGAGATGTTTAACATCACTGCTCAGCTCCCTTGAGGAAATGCGCAATTTCGAATAGCCTATAAGCTGACCCGGCTTTTGACGATATTTTTTACAAATTTTCAGTTGTTTCTTTTTCTTGGTTTGGATGCCAACCTGGGACATACAAACAGACAAAAATACTCAAATTTTAAAAACAACAGATTTGGTAGTAGAATCGATTGAATAACACATTACGAATGAAAAAAAATCCAAAAAGCGAATTTGAAATTTTTGGACTTTCGAGTTACGATTTTATTATAAGTATAGATCATATAGAGTATCACAAACAGAAAACAATGACCATTACAGGCATCCGAAGCGGATTTTTGTCGACATACTTTTTGAGTCAATATTTATTGTTTTATCAACAACTTATGTCAAAATTGATGTTGAAAATCGTCAAATGACTCCACAAAGAGAACTATGCTGGCACCTCAGGTTTATCCCGATACAGTAATGTTTTATTAACTTAATAGTGGTTGCTTAAATTTGAAATTTGAATGGTATTAAGGTTCTATTGTCAAATATATATATGTGTGTGTTTGTGTCAAACACATGGTAATGTGTTTTTATTTTTATTTTTAGTAATTATATGTTATTCTAATTAATATTATATAAAAATATTAGCTTTCTGCACTTCCTCTCCATATAAACTTTTATTGTGCCAAATTTCATGTTCCTCCGTGCGCGTAATTTTTTTAAATATCACCAAAAATGATTATAGAATATATTTTACACTTTCATACTGTGTAATCTTAAATCAAGTAACCTAAACACGATACTGCCATTAAAACAGTGTCAAACACAACTACCATCTACCATTTTACACAGTACAAATCAAAGGTACACACTAAAATGTGTCCGGGACATGGGACCCAATAACTGATGTAGATCTTTAGTAAGTCCCATATTATAAGTGGTAAGCCTGTTCGGTTCTGCTAAAGGTAGGAACGCTGTTGCCATCAAACGGACACAATTACAAATTCCGGCCTGCTATTGAGTATTTACTACTTTAAAAACCCAAAAACACTTTGGACTTAATAACACATGAGATACATGGGACTTCATAATAATAATATTGGCGAAATATTATTAATCTTAGTCAAGTACCTACTCGTGTGTAGACCTCTGCCTACCTTTGGGGAAATACAGGCGTAATGCTATATATGTGTTTTTATACGAATATAACGACAAGTTTTTTGTTCCAACAATGATAATGCACATTAAAGCCATAACTTCAATAACATAGTCATTAAGATGCAATAAAAAACAACCTTTTATACATTATTTATAGGAAATATCCACTCATACTGAGTCATGAGATTAACACGTGTTTTGTAATGATGTTCGGCGTTTACGTTCTGCATCAGAAATATATTTTATGACGGCTCTAAGTTGATTGCAAACGACTATATTAAAGTTACGTGTTAACAGTTGTACGTGTTATAGACAATGGCTTTTGTTTGATATCGTAAGAACTCTTGCGCAACCTAGAGTGTACGGCTAAAAGACGTACCTATAAAGTTAGGTTTATTATTTAAATACTGGAGAGAAATAGTACATTATGGCACAAATGAGCTAAGTTGGTCATTACAGTCGAGGTTAAATTGCTTCCCGAGCCGCTAGACGTTGTAATAACTACTGCTCACGCGTCTCATACGACGCATTTCTATACACTTGTGATGAAAAAAATGCAATTACTAAGACCAAAAAAAACCGTATATAACTTTTTTTGTTATTATAATGGTGCGCGGATTTCTTTATTCGATACTAATACCATTATTATTGGTTGCTATTGGCCCCAATCTAGGCATATTCGAGGCTAGAGTGAATGATATTCACCTGGATCTACGTACTTCATCCTTGGCCACACTGTCGCTTGGATTCGAGCTAGTTGGTGGCCAAACTTAGATCCAAATATAATAAAAAAAAAAAACTTTTCATTCTTTTTTATCTTCAAGGCTGGAAATATGCAGACGCATTTCTGATTAGCATACATTATGTACTCCTTTGACGTATTTCCCATAGTCTGTTTGACGGTATTATATAGCTGTCCTATTTTCTAAATGAGACCCCGGACTGATTGAAACTTAAGCACTTTGAGCACGGTCTACAATGTGAATAAAGACTTTAAAAGACAGACACAATAAATTCCCTTTGAGACATCTCAATTCCGCAAGTAAGGAATGTTCTTATGAATAATTCATGGTTCATATAATTATTTATGCACAAGCACACACCAGGTTATGAAGGTACCTACGATTGACTACTTGTAAGAGGTCCTGTGTTTTTACCAATTTTCCATTTATCCTTGTTTGTGATTATTATTATTTCTCCCATCCGGTCAACTTAATTTAGTCAAAGTCAAAGTCAAATAATTTATTCCAATCAGACCATATAAAGGTACTTTATAAGTCAAGAAATGCCATGTTCAAAAGTTTAGATTCCTATGGAGAAGAATGGACAAGAAAGTTATTATATTAAATGGAAAAAGAAACGGTCGCGAACAGGATTCGAACTTGCGCCTCCCGGATCAATACTTCAGGCGCTCTGACCACTAAATCATCTCGACCTCTGCTCACCACCGCGAATTCTCCTTCCATATTTTAACACGTCTTATGGCGACATCATTGCTATCAATTCAGTCCCTATACGGGTGACCGAACCGACACGACTAACTTTGCAGTTAATACAATGTTGTAAAGAATGAAATTACCTTAACAATTCAAGATACATTGTTGAAAAGCATTAACGCATGCTTAGCGAACTCTAAAGTTATTATATTAAATGGGAAAAGAATACGGTCGCGAACAGGATTCGAACCTGCGCCTCCCGGATAAATACTCCAGGCGCTCTGACCACTAAGCCATCTCGACCTCTGCTCACCACCGCGAATTCTTCTTCCATATTTTAACACATCTTATGGCGACGTCGCCAGTTTAGAGCTCGCTAAGCATGCGTTAATGCTTTTCAAAGATTTATCTTGAAACGGGCAAGTAACTCCATGGTTACTCTTTTAAAATGTTGTGTTACTATAATTTTGCTACATTTATGAAAATAAAAAGACATTATGTGATAACGATACAGATATAGTTGTTTATAAGCATCGACTAATTGGCGAAATAATGGTTGGTTTCCGGTTGCACTTACAAATAACTAAGAATTGATACATACAGCCCCAAGCAATATTTTGTGTTGACTTGGAAACTGATATCATGTATGTAGGAAGATCCGACAAACAAAAGCCTCCGGAGGTTGTGTTACGATGTGATACTAATTGTAGTCAATCATGTTCAGGACCAATTGGTCCAGTTAAATACATATATATATAGTGAGACGGAAGTATTATATTTCCCCCCCGTAACTATTGTTAAGTGGTAACAAGACGAACTATTCCCAAAACTGAAGAGTTATCTAATAACTCATGGGGAATGACGTCATGAATATTGAACTTAGTCCCTACGAAACCTATTTACGATATATATTGACTCTTCAGCTACATAATGTTTCGTACAGTACCTATGTACTTAGCTGGAAAACGACGATAGCACTACTTAACTTTTGCTGATTGTATTTTCTCTCTTTTCTTTCTTTCTTTTCTTATAATATTAATTGATTTAAAAAAATATCTAGGAAATCTCCCGAGTTGCTAAAGCTTGGGACATAGCATGAGCCATTTCTTCATTACTCGTTTCTCTGATTTGACCAATGCGAAATACAGATAGTTTCCGATTTTATGTTACTTTGATTCACTCCAACAGAACAATGTTTGTGGTAACATGATCCATGTCCGATAATGAATATGTTTTGTATAGAATCTAGTTAGGTGATTAAGAAACCGAAACTGCATTAGAATAAGTGCCAACGTGTTGACGTTGTTCAGGAAATCTAGCTGTTTTTAATTTTTTTGCATAATCTTATTATAATTAATGTACATTTAAATTATTTGTCTCTTCAGAGGGTGGCCTGGTGATCTGTAACACAGGTTTAACCTATCTCAGACACCAGTCTCTATATAAGTTGTTACTTACTGTACTAACCCTGTAATGTGATGACGAGAAAATAAATATTTTTATTATTTATTATTATAATTATCTTTTTATTTTGATTGAAGTCTTATTGGTACTATCTCTAATGAAATTCTTAGCCACGTGTTTGAAATTATGCCCGGTAAACGGCAATAGGCTCACCACCTAATAATACATGGCAGTTAACGACACCGTACAAATGGGGGTGAAGAAGGCTTCAGGGAATCCAGAAGTATTATGATTTATGGTTATATTTATGGTTAATCACAAACAGTAATTTTATTTTACATCACATGAACAGCGTTTGATTTTTCGGTTTATTGTTTGAAATTTTGCAGAGGTAATAATATATTTTATTATATCCTATTATTAATATCAACCTACCTTGTGGTCGAAGACCGGCTGCTGTGTAGGATACTAGGTTCAGCATTCGGATTTAGCAAAGTATGATTAGATATGAATTGTGCCTGGTTAATGACATTAGGCTCAACACTACGGGACTTGAAAAGGTATCTGTAAAATATCGACGTGCAACACTAAATCTAAACCTTCGAAGAATATGTATGCATGACGATGATGTGCTGGTATTATGTTTTCAAACAATATTATATTACTATCTTAAAAAAACTTTAATTCCTTTTCCGTAGACGATAAGAGCAGTCAATCTCTATCTCTCTGATAGTGGGGTTGATGAACAACTTAGTGTCAGATTTTAAACCGTCCGTTAGCCTTTGAAAGAAAGAAAGTTTAATTTCTTATACGTACATGACTCGAAAAGTCAGTGGTACGTGCCTTGGATTGGAACTTGCAACCTTTGACTTGCCAGTACAACGGCTCTTGCAGCACAGCAGTCAATAAAGATATATTTTCAGTTTATTGAACGCACCAATATATCGAAATTTTATATTCATACGTTAAAAGTACCTTCTATTTTATGGTGTACCATGACGGCATACAAAGTGCTCTTCAAGTTGGGGGTAAGTATAATCGGATATTTACTGCGAAACCTTGATGCCTGCAGTATATGGAGCCATGTCTTATTTCTTGGTACTCTATGAGCCGTATACACAAAAGAATTTAGTAATAAACCTAAAAAAAATGGTAATCAGTTTCTATTCTATTTAAGTACCTATAACTATTTTTGGTTTTTCTATATAATCTATTTAATAATATCAATAAATAATAGTTTAAAAAAATAATAATATTATAATTTGGAGAGAAGATATCTACAACCTTGGTACATAATATAACATAACTAACTTATAACTCCCTTATTACTGGTTGGCGATTAGCCCATTTAGTTTAATCGGTTTAATTTGCTCACGATGTTTATCTTTGCATCATGTCTTTGAAGTCTTAGATTAACTAAGAAAGAACATACATAATAATATGACATTGTAAAAGTCACATTATGGTACAGGAGAGGTTGTTTTTGATGTCTTGAGCCCACATCTCTGGAGCAAGAGAAGGACCGGCAACCCCTCAGCCACCACTACATTTAGTTACCCACGCAGTTGTAATGTCAAAGTTATAATTTTTTGTGTAAAGAAAAATACGTTCGTGCGCAGGATTAAAACCTGTACCTCCCGTATTCCAGGCGCTCTGACCACTAAGCCATCTTGACCTCTGCTCACTACTCCAAATTCTTCTTCCACATTTAAATACGTCTTTTGGTGGCGTCATCGCTATCTATTCAGTCCCTGGTGACTAAACCGTATTTTTCCCGACCCACCGTATATATCTTTCCATTTTTTTTGTGTAGTGGATTTCGCAGTTCAACCTAGGAGGTTGCTGACTGCTTAACCGGGCTTTTCTGTGGTTGCTTTTAGAAAATTAAGCCCCCAGCCAGGGCATTGAACTTATATACTAAGCGACAACACGCTAAGGGCACCCCCTGCGGGGTACGAGCCTCGGCTTAGGGTGTCGCTGGTGGGAGAACATCAAGGGACTGGCTGGATCGGATTCAAATCATTATTATTTAGGGACTAATTTAAAGCTACAGGCGTCGCAGGCTAGCACGAGCAAGGGTTGGAGGATGTATACCACAAAAATGTATATACTTGGAGTTTGCTACGCATTCTTTAATTCATTTGAAAGATTTATACCTGTAATGTCAAATTTAACTTTAAACACTTCTACAATCCGAATCTTAAACAAAACATTTGTAATACCCTTCCTTCCTCCACTTTTTGTGTCCAAACATAACGTAAAGTCGTTCAAGGTCGCTATTTATACATGTACACCGGCTTACACAATAGGAAATAACACAAGCCCTAATTATTATTCGTTGTTTTGATGTGCAATGTATCCGCTTTGAACCAACATCATTAGTCATTTCGGGTTAAAACTAGTTGTACCCCGCGGTTTCACCCGCATAAAATTATATTATAATAAATTAATTACTCCTTATATAGTCATCTACCTGCCAGTAAAATCTTATCAGAATCGGACCAGCCGTTTTGAAGATTAGCTGGAACACCCGTTTGTTCAGACAGACAAAAAAAAACTGTATGAGCTTAAAAAATCTATTATTTTGAAATTAATAACAGACACTTCAATTTTATTTATTTGTATTGATGTACGCAGAACTGTCGTGGAGGCCGAGTAGAAACGAGCCCGCCTCTTGAGTCACAAGTTATGGGTACAATCTGGCAATTACCTATGTGACTTTTTCAATGTCATAAGTACTTCCATATTTAAGCCAAGATATTAGTGATATACGGTGAAGAAAAACATCGTGAGGCAACCTAGACTTGATGGTCTGAAATCGCCCGCAGTAAGCTAGCGTGGTGATCAATGCTCGTGCCTTCTCTGTATGAGAACAGGCCGTTGTGTCTGCAGTGGGACAGTTATGGGCTGGTTATGTAAGTATTAAAAAAGGGCTTACTATTCAATTTGCTTTGTATGTTTTCAATGGCAAGAAGCCTTAAGCTATCGATACTTTCACGATATTAAAGGGCTATAATATCATAAAAGTATCGATAGATCAATCGGCTCGGCCACATGCTCAACACTTCATGTATAGAAATCCATCATGGATGCTGTGCTGAACTCTGGCTAAAACCACACGGTCCTCCACTAACCTTTACCGGGGTTCCGAGATTCCAGCTGCACTTGTTGCAACCCTGGCGACCATATATCTAAGTATATTTTTACGACTGCCTCGTTGATCTAATGGTCCCAAGCGCGACTGCTGAGCATGAGGTCTCGGGTTCGATTCCCGGGTCGGGAAAAGCATTATTGAGTTTTTCTGTTAGGAAATCAGAACTCAGTAGCAGCCCGGAGTTTGGAATCGTGCCCGTTCGATGGCAATAGGCTCAGCACCTATTACGTGGGACTTAATAACAGCATTAGTGAAATGTGGGTGTACAACTATGTACACCTCTGCCTACCCCTTCGGGGAATACAGACGTGATGCTATATTGTTACTTACTATGTGATCATTTTCCACTCAACGTTTTTTATTTGCTCACTCAGTGTGGTGAAGTATACTGAGTAATTATTTAATTGAAAACAAACGTTTTGGTTAAAACGCAAAATGTTTCAAAAACTCGTTAAACTAAGAGAAACTGTGTTCCCAAATGTTCGTTTAGGGTAGTAGTTATGTAAAACAAACTTTAATTGCAAGTAATATTTCGTAACTGTGAACTCTGCAAGTTAAAGCCGTGCATTGCTCAACGAAAATATAATTTTAAATGGTTCCTATCAAATATTGTAACCATTATCAACTTGTTACAACATACAGTATACATATAGCACCACGCCTGTGTTCCTCAAAGCTATAAGCAGAGGTTTACTACTGTACACATAAATTTAATTATAGGTCCATGTAATAGATGGTGGACCAATTGCCACAATGTAATTCCAAAAACACTTTGCCCGTCCCAAAAGTTTAACCCGGGACATCAGCCGTGCTTGATACAGCACAACACCTTAGCCCACAGCATGGTCCACAGTCTTTGCGTAGCTTTGATAATCTTTTGCTGTCAAAATTCTAAGTTAATAATTCATTGATAAAACGCCATCTGCAATTCAAATTTCTCATGCTTTGAAATCGTGTTTTTAGTATTTTTGATGCATGGTTGTGTCATCCATTGTTCGGGACTGGATGTTTCCATGGCTTGCAGTTACACGCAATTACACAACGTAATTATTATATCGCTGCTATTACGACATAGACACATCGCAAATTATTAAATCATGGCTTTTGGCTGCGTATTTTTATTTTATACTTTTAATAACCGTTACATAACATAGATCTCCTTCAATGTTCCCAGAGGTCAACAGAGTTTAACAGATTTTTTTAGTTGCAGGTTTTTATTATTTTTGTTACGAGGAATCCGTCATCTTCCTACAGGCTAAACCAGCACCTCACAGCAGTATTTAATTCTCCGAAACCGGAGTTAGCATAGTCCGCTAAAAGAGCTAAAAATTGGATCACATAACGTTGCACAGGTTGTAAAAACTGTACTCCTTGAAGGGAAAGACAGATGTACACAATAATACACCTACATTTTAGCAACGCCGTTGTTAAGTCGCATGTCATCAAATAAGCGTATTCAAAAAATTTCAATTGGGCTGCTACTGAGAATTTCGTAACAGAAACACTTATTTACTTTGCCCGGGAAAAGTAGTATGAGCATAATTGTATACATAACACTGCAAAGAGGTGCGCACTCAAAAGCACTACCCACTTACGGAGCCCTTATTCATGAGCTGAGCCCGCGGCGACGTCGCGAGTCAATACGTCGTCCTCTTCGTGTCATGAATAAGGTCTCCGTATGTGTTCGAAACTAGTCGGGCAATCCCGAAGAATGCGCGTGAGTAATAACCGTTAAACAATAATTAATACCATAACTACTATGTCACAATTTTTAAGTCTTAATAGCCTATGTTACCCGGGAAAGTATAATATAAAAGTATAAGTAAGGTATAATAAGTAATCATTTATGTATGTAGGTACCTAACGCTAAAAACATGACGTTCTTTTTTTATTGTCAGTCGTGTAAAAAAGAAGCTAATGTAGATTAATTTTATGAAATTAACTAATTTATTTAGTCAACTAAATTGACACTAAACTTATTTCAGGATCTTAATTAGTGTCAAAACTATCAAAATCTAACTAATAATAAAGCGAACTTATTATAATATTGATGCAGAAATTCAATTCGTAACTAAATTTCAAGATATTTCGTACATTTTGATTCCCTTGACTAACAATAAATGAATTATTCAGATTTGGTCATTGAATCATTTGGATTTCGCAGTTGATTTTGACAGCCCCCTCCTTAGCAACACAAAAGCTGGATGTTCCAATTACTGACTAATTGGATAATTTAATTGATGTTTGTCGAGAATAATTTGTTACTCTATCATTTGAGCAAGAAATTTTTAGTATATTCGAACTGATATAGTATTATTAAACAGTTTTTTTTTAGAAATACGTACGTTTGTCAAAAACAATTTGTTACTCTTATTCCTACGCCTTTACATAAGAAATTATAGCTTGAAAGTATAGAAAGAAATAGGATTGGACAGGTCGAATTTATCAAAAGATATCTAAATTTATGGAATAGGTACCTGGCGTCAAGTCTGCGGTTGGAGCAAGGGGTCTGTTTTCGACACATTTGTTCATTTTAAACGTCAAATGAGACATACAATTCTATACATTTTTTATTGAGCCGACGGTTTTTCGACAAAGATCCGAGCTGATGTAATAAAATAAACTAATCTTATAGTATTGCTGTATCTTACTAACAGTAACTATAACAGCGTGATGGAATAAAATAAGAGACAAATTCAAAATCAAATTTAATCCTGTCAATCTGAAATTTCCATACAATGTTAGTTTAACATTTCTAATATTAATGATTGCCTAAATCAAATCAAATCAAATCATTTATTTGCTCGAACATGGTAGATTTACAGGTGTTATAGCTTATATATAGTTACAGCATATTCTGCCCGTTGGGGCGTGCAAATTATTATAATTTCTATTAGGAACTAGGTATCTTATCTTCTAAATATTCTTTAATGCTATAATAGTTTTTACTCATTAGGAAATTGTACAGTTTGCTTCTAAATCGGGTTGTTGGCAACTCTTTGATGGTTTGAGGGAGATGGTTGTATATTTTTATTGACATACAATATGCATTTTTCCTAAATATTTCTAATTTTATTGCAGGTAATTTTAGTTTATTTCTATGTCTAGACATGTTATCAAAATGTTCAAAATGTTCGGGATGTTTTTTTACTAGTTTACATATTTCTAGTATATATATACATGGAACGGGTAGAATTTTATATCTGAGAAATAGCGGCTTGCAGCTGTCCAGGGGGCTGGCTCCGCATATTGCTCGGACACATTTTTTTTGTGCCTTAAGAGCTCTATCAGCTTCTACGGAATTACCCCAAACAACAATTCCGTATCTGAGTGTAGAGGATACGTACGCGTGATACGTGATTAGTGCAGTATTAACATTTACAGTTTGCCTGATATTTTTTAGAACATATACATATCTATCTATTTTATTCAATAGTTTGTCTATATGTGGTTTCCAATTGCAGAATTTGTCGATAGTGATACCCAAAAATACGCAATCGTTAACACAGTTTATTTAAACTAAAAGAGTTCCTACTAAAATATTTGGAGATTTTAATTTGACGTGCCTCAATTCTAATTTGACATTTCTTATTTCATTTGACATTACTTATTTATTCCTGTCTTGCTCATATAGTAACTGTTGATAAAGACAACAATGTGTTAAATTTATTGGAAATATGTCAGTTAAAATGCAAAAAAGTATTAAAAATCATTAATAAAACAGGCTTTAAAATTATGATAAATATTAAATATTATTTTAAGGCGTTGGTATAATATTGGTAAAAGTATAAATTTCAAGAGAGAGTTACACTGCTACATTCATCATACATTTTCTTTCTGTACCCTTTTGCTATAAACAACTGTAGGAGAACCAAATAAATAAATTAAAATCAATACAATTTAAATGATTCTTCATTAATCACGTATTGTTTTATATATTTGTTTAATAACTTTCGTGAGACATATTCATATCAATGTTGGTTCACCGGTGTCAATCACGTGCATTTTTCGCTGAGCCCACTGAGCCCGCGGCGAAGTCGGGAGCCAGTCTTTGCGTGTTTCACTCAGCTTATGACATGTGGCTCCGTTTGAGTTTGAAACCAATAGGGCAACCCCAAAAAATGCACGTAAATAATTGTAACCTATCTGCCTAGCCTTTTCCCAATTACATTGGGGTCGACTTCCAGTCACACCGGATGCAGCTTAAATAACAGTGTTTTACATGGAGCGACTGCCTATCTGACCTCCACAACCCAGTTACTGGGTAACACGATACCTCGTGGTATGACTGGTTGTCAGACTTTCAGGCTTCTGACTACCCGTAACGGTTGTCATAGATCTTAATTTGACAACCGGGACCAACGACTTAACATGCTCTCCGAGGCACGGAGGAGTCTCGGTATGAAATTATGGTCACCCATCTACATACTGACCGCGGCAAGCGCAGCTTAACCTCGATCGATCGATCTGTGCGGCTGTTACTTAGCCACGAGCCCCTGACGAATTCTTTCTCTATCTATTCAGAATTTCTTCATCTATTCAGAATTTACAATGTTTTTTTACACAAACAAACTATTCCGTATCTGAACTGGATTGCTACACCAACTTTTGCCATAACATTTGCCATTCCATTCACCGTGTTTTTCCCAAACGTTAAAAATACGTTGGGTAAAGGTTAGTGCGCATGACATCAATACATTAAGCTGTAATCTCCTGCTTTCTGAGAAGTATGAAGCAACATAGTTAAACGTCAGTGCAATAAACTAATGATATCGACTTCCAAGTGCTTACTGTTGCGCAAAATCTATCGTTTTATTGATGTTTCATAAATTATAAATTCCCCTGTCGGTGAAATGTCAATGCAAAAAGAGTTTATAAACTTTCTCTTTTAAAGTTGGGTGCGTTTACACACACATGATCTCACATGCACGCCCACCCAGACCTGGAACTTATTTTATTGAATTATCTGTAGATCATAAAAATATTAGCTCCGCGTGGGAATGGAAGCCGCAGCACGCGGCGCAGCAGCCGGAATTTCGAGCACTGCTTCAACTATGCCATCTATTCATATATTAAAGACGTTATGCCATCTATTCATATATTAAAGATGTTAGTTACTTAATACTTCTCAGACGTTTAGCGGTAGGTAGATATAGTGTATTATGTACGGCTGTCAACGAGTATGGAGGAAGCTGCTGACGTCATTAAAATTTCGGACATTCAATGACTACTTTATTGACTGCGATGTGTACTGGTTTATATTCTAAGACTAACCAATAACACATTGTTCGACCCAGCAATTAAACCCAGGACCAAGCTTGGCAGTCGTACTTGCCGACCACTAGACCATCGAGATAGATGTATTATATAGCACTATTCACTTTAATTTAGCGAAAAAAGAAAAAGTTTTTTTTTACGAAAACTTTATATAGCAATAAATAATCGTTTATTGCATGTCAGGCATCCGAAGTAAGTTCAAAAAAAAAAGAAAAATAATAAAAAAGAATACTCGTACATTAGTTTTTTGCAATCCTTAAATATCTTTTTTATTCGTACGCTGTGTAAATTTAATAAACAAACTTAATTCAAAGGACATCGAAATAAAGTAAAAGAAAATCAAAACGTATTTATATTTTACTCCATCATATCTAAGCATACTTTGAAAACAAACAAACTTAGTTAACTTCACTCGAAATGCCACCAAAATTAATTAAGTTTCTTAATCAACTCAAAGTCACTTTTACTCAAGTTAGTCAGTTTTACTACTAATTTGTGTGTGCAGAAAGGAATCAAGTAAAAAAAATATAATTAGAAAATTTCAAGATGGTGAAAAACAATATATTTAATTTAAAAAAATATAAATTTATAAATTAAAAATAATAAATTTAATATTGAAAGGGTAGGCAGAGATGTATACAGTTGTATACACACATTTCACCAATGCTGTCATAACGTCCCATATGATATGGTGGTGATTGATAATTAATTTTACTTCAGACTTACATTATAATCAGCTAAGAGTGAAAACCCTATCAATAAATTATAAATATTATATTATCCTTTATTTTATCGTAACGAATCCTCTAAAACACAAAACAGGAGCTAGCAACCCTATTCCCATCCCTATCTGTCAACTTTCAACCAAAATAGTAGTTTCATACTTTTGTATAGTCTATTTGTGCCTGTACCGTTCTAATTGCTTTTCATCAGCCCGATACCGCCTGTGAAGTTCGTACTCTTTACTCTTTTATACTTCGTTTTATAAAAAAATCAAGTTTTTCGGGGCATTGCTTTTCTAATATATCACATCCACATATGGAAATTTCATTTCAGTATGGAAAAACAACGTTCAGATTTTTACCATTAAATTCGTTATTTTGATTAATATCATAAACTGACTGTGTGAGATGCGTTTCATTTGACAAGTTGCATCATAAAACATGTTTAGCACATAAACATGCAAACAAGAATATATCTCTTTCATCAAAAACACCAATAAACTTGGATCCGAATATTCGGAGTTTTAATATTTTTCTTCAGAATAGAATTTTATTTGCTTCGAGACTGGACGAAATCGTGTATTAAAATATGTACAGTAAAATTAAAGTTTTTCATTTCTTTTTTCTTTGATATTATATATCCAATTTATAAAATAATATATTATTTACTCCAAATATAATAAAAATACAATCGCCAAATACAATTTATTTAAAACAGGTTTCTAAATTTCCATTAAGAACACACATTTCATTTTACAAATGGAAATTCTAAATAATTCAAGATAAATCTTTGAAAAGCATTAACGCATGCTTAGCGAACTCTAAAGTTATTATATTAAATGGAAAAAGAATACGGTCGCGAACAGGATTCGAACCTGCGCCCCCCGGATAGATACTCCAGGCGCTCTGACCACTAAGCCGTCTCGACCTCTGCTCACCACCTTTCTAAATAATCTTTATATTAGATGGCTTTCTCTATTTTTTTATCTGGTGTTAAATGATTTGTGCGTTGAATTAGGTTTACACGATAGTTATCAAAATATGTTATCAACTAGTCTCTGTTGAAATTTTTGAAATATTTACCGTTGTAACATCATTTTCAACGACTGCCACCATATCCTTGGCATACTAAAATTTAGAGAGACTCACTAATGAGGAATGCAGCATGAAATAAATTTGACGCACATAGCTACATACCTACAAAGTTTAAATTTTACATGTATGCGATGTAGGTTTATGAATGAAACGTTCAAATTATATGATCTTGTTATTAATCAATTATCAAATAAAAAATGTTAATCATTATATTAATACGTGAAGCAAAGGCTTTGTACCTACACCTTTTTACTAAAATTACGCGGACGAAGGTGTATACAATTTGGCATAGTCAAACTTTATATAGAGAAGGAGTGCAGAAAGCTAAAAATATTTATATATAATATGCACTAAAAATACACATAAATAAATTTATAAAAAACATTACACACACTAACATGCGTTTGACACACGCAGATATATTTATTTGAAAAAGAACCTTAATAACAGTAGTGAGCAGAGGTCGAGATGGCTTAGACTCAGAGTGGAGTATTTATCCGGGGGGTGCAGACCTGTGCCTGCTCACGACCGTATTATCCTTTTCACAAAAATTCATAACCGCAGATTTCGCTATGCATGAATTAATGCTTTTCAAAGATGTATCTGTAACCTTATGATGTTCGAATTTAAAAAAAGAATGTATTATTTACTGATTTTGGCTCATGGGCGACTACTAGTCTAATTAAGTTGCAGACTGAATCCGAATTAAAACAAAAACAGCCTAACAACTGTCACTATGTCTACAGTAAATTCGGTAAAGATAACAGCTGGCAAGCGAGACTTGAAGCAGACAAAACCACGAATACAACTCATAAAAAATAATACACTACGTACGTATTAATACGTACAAACGAAAAATAATTCAGATTATTAACTCAAACTCTTTAACACAACATAGCATCACACCTGTATTCCGGGTAAGCAGCAGAGGTGTAGTTAAATAGGTTTATATTCACATTTCACCAATGCTATTATTAAGTCCCATGTAGGTGATGAGCCTATGGCCATCTACCGGGTACAATTCCAGACTCCGGGCAGCTACTAGGAACTTCTAACATAAAAACCCATCAACACTTTGCTCGACCTGGGAATCGAGCCCGGGACATGTTCCGCAATCGCGCTTGGCACCACCAGACGAACGAAGCAACATGACCCTTTAAAATGATAATTATACCATAGAACCTCGCAAAATCCAACTACCGGGTGGGTGACCACATAATATTTCACAAGTCACAAAGCGCTCGAGGTTCGCGTGACAGTGACAAATCGTTTAATTCTACATATGAACTCGGGCACGCATGCTAGCCAAAATAAACAGGCGTTTTTAGAGACAGCGTCACTTCTAGGCACAACTTTATGAAGGTTAGCGCGCATTATGACAGGGGCTGTGTTTTGTTGGATCCGGGTGTCAGTTTTTGGGATGCTTGTGATTCAGTAGAAGATTTTCAGAGATTCATTCGCAGAGATATTCTCTATTAAATATAAACATTGTTTGTTACTCAATCACTCAAAAACTACAGAAGTGGTTTTGATGAAACTTTACTATGTGCTTATAAAGAAATTGCATATTTATATCATACATTTTATTGAGATTACTTAACGATACCCATGCAGCAGAGCCATGAAAACGAATCTTTCATCTGAATCTTTTTACATTACAATAACATATCTATAGGAAAAATACCAAGCTAAATTATGATCACGAAACACCTTATTTTTTACATAAGTAAATTCATACTCCTCCCGACCCTACTTTGGTCATGGTTGCCTATATTCACGGAGATTAACTAAGTACGCAGGTGATATTATAGTGCACAAGTGTATGCGCAAGCATAGGTGCACTCCCTCTTCCTTCACTCTAATAGTCCGATGGGACGGCAATCCGTCACGAACGGAGAGAGATCAGGCGCAGGGCCGATGGCTTTAAGTACGTGCTCTCTGAAGAACGGAGGTGTCACATCACCAACTTCCTAACTCCGAGCTGCTACTGAGGATTTCCTAACAGAAAAACCCAATAACACTGCCCGACCTGGTAATCGAACCCAGGAGCTCACACTCAGCAGCCGCGCTGGTGAACACTGGACCAACGAGGCAGACACACTCATAAATATACAAATAATAAACAAAAAATAATCCAAAAAAAACATATGAGATAGTAAAAAATCTATAAATTTATTTTTAGAGCTGATTCATATCCCAAAAAATTGCTTCGAGATACCACGTAGTATCGATAGAGCCTTTGACATCACTAATATGCAGCTGCCATAGTCCCCTCACGGAGAGCCTGTGTATGATAGATTGACGCGTAAGTAAATATTTCGCAACAAGTTCATGGCTGTATTGGGTTTACCCAAAAACAATACGGATACGACAGATGATAAATAATGAAATAGATAGGTTAGCTTATTTCTTGATTTCGGTTGTTTAATAAAGACGGCGTTCGTTCGTCTTAGAATATTCATATTTACTCAATGTTATAAATAGTAAAGCTTTATTGTGTTACTAAACGTGCGAGGGTCGTGTTGTGTAAGTAACTTTCGTAAGACACATTCAAATTAATTATTGTTCAACTCACGTGCATTTTTTTCTTAGCTCATGACTAACGACTCCGGCTCCGTGGCCATGTCGCGAGTCAACCTGACTCACTACGGAACTAAACTGACTGACGCGAGCTCAGCTCCGTTCGAGTTCGAAACTAGTCGACAATCCCAAAAAAAATGCACGTGAATTATAACAGTTAAACAATAATTAATAAATGCGTATTGGTTTCACTAAAAAATATTAGAATAGAGGGACATATTTGCATACATTGCAATCTCTCGTCGGTAAACAATCGTAGAGATTAAGCAACGCCTGGCATAATTAGCCTGTAGATGGGTGACCGCTAAGAGCATAATTAATATCAGTTCCACTCAATTCAGAAAACTATTTTTCCCTCGTGGAAAATCCTTGAACGCTGTGCCAGACCCACCAACAAAAAACCACTCCTTTAATCTTTACCGGGGTCCCGAGATCACAATTGGATTCACCGCAATCTGTTTATGGTCCGTCAAAGCTAACGAAGGAGCCCGTCATCAATGCAGGGCGGCCGTAGATGGCTTGCACAGACACTCCAGAGTGTTGCGCGCTGAAAAGATTGGCGCGCTGCCGTTTCGGGCTTGTTGCTGGTCGGGCAACAAACTGCCCAAATCCATACCCCGCAGCTTACGGAGATCGTTTAGTGGCCTCCGACGCCTGGCGCGTATTCTGCGGCAATGCTTACAAGGGTTCGTCTTTCACTCCCTTTCCACCTCCTCCCTCGCGAGCATCACCTCCTAGCAAACTCCCAACCATTAATCTGATCACAGTAAGTAACAAGAGATAGCCATTTAAGAGACCTATGGTGGCTACGAGGACAACTTTTCGAATTAGATTGGCTCCTACCGACAACAAACGAAAGAATTAGAATCAAAATTAAAATACTTTAAGAAAAAAAAAAATCTTTCCACAAAAATTTATAACTTTAAAGTTCACTATACATGCGTTAATGCTTTTCGAAGTTCTATCTCTATACGTTAAAATTATGAAAGAAATAATTGCACAAATCTCTCGCAGAGTAGGTACGTAAGCTACTTTATATAAAGATTTTATTTCAACATGCATGAAACTATAAAACTTTATCAATCAATTAAGTTATGTATACTAAGAAATTTTAAATAATGTTGTGTCGGATTTCTTTTTCTTTCTCTATCTTTACATAAAATATTTTCTATAGATGTTTTAATAAATTAATATTCACACAACCATAAATACATATAACACATGTACACAATCTAAAAGGACTTTGTAATAAATTACGGGATTGTCAAGCCAAACATGTTCAAGAAAATCTCTAAATAATTATACGAGAAAATTAGTACCTACCCTCCGAATGTTATTCTAATTAGTCTCGTACACATGTACATTCTTAAATGTTTATGTAAACATGATTTTGATTGCTCTCCGATATATTGTTTACGCTCTTATTAGGTTTCCAAAACTTTGTGTATTTAAACATAATTAACGTAAGTACTTATAACTTAAAAAGTCATTGACCTTCTTCTATCCTTGACGCACACCAAACACTCTACGGTAAGTGATTACATAATATCTATTGGGAAACTAATATTTAAGTTGACTTATGCGAAAATGATGAATTTTAAGCAGAGAAGGTCAAGTTCTAAAACCGATTCCCTGTGATAATTATTTTCAGGAAACATCCTAAACGGTAAGTTATATGTTTTTGCCATTAGAAAAATATATTTTTGTAGACACTATTAAAGGACTTTAGTACCTATTTACTTACTGTAAAAATAAGTAGGTTGGTAATAATTTATTAAAATACCATCTCGTTTTATATAAAGCTTTTACATCACAGCAAAAGTTACGAAATAGAATAAGATTTTTTATTAGCACCATTATTATTATGTTTTACGTCACATAATAGATTCTAAAAGCCGTCCCGTACTTATGAATAATGAATCCATAAAAAGAGGATTTAAATCTATCATTATTCAGGCATTCAAATCGTTTTATAACTTAGACATGTCGTGATAAAATGCTGTGAAAATTACTTATGACTTGACAGAAAAGTTATAATCCTATAACATTGTTACAAACTGCCTCATTGGTTTAGCTGTCGCACGCGTGACTGCTGGGCATGAGGTCCTGGGTTTGATTCATGGGTTAAAGTGTTATTCTGTAATATTTGTGTCGACTTCTAGACTTACCGAATGCAGAATATATCAGTATTTTACCCGGAGCGACTGCCTATCTGACCTCCAAGACTCAGGATATCTCGTAATAGAACTGGTTGTCAGACTTTCAGGCATCTGACTTCTCGTGTCGACTGTCATAGATCATCATTTGACAACCGCGACCAACGGTTTAACGTGCTCTCTGAGGCACGGAGAAGTCTCGACATTGATGAATAAATGAATGATAGTCTATATGGTCTATAGATGGGTATCTACAGATCGACCTCAGCAAGCGCAGCTTGACCGTGATCAGTCGGTCTGTGTGACTGTTACTTATCCTCGTGCCCGTCTAAGTTTTTCTTTAACATGGGACTTATAACAGCAGTAGTGAAATATGGGTGTAAAACTGTGTACACCTCAGCCTACCCCTTCGGAGAATACATGCGTGATGCCTTGTCATTATGTTTGATTAGAACGAAATTAAAGCGAAGTTATTGTGAAAAGAAAATTACTTACCGAGTACGCCTGTACTATGAGTACTGTAAACATTAACAGAATTGATGGCCCCATCTTTCCTGAAAAATAAAAAGAAATCAATGTTTTAATTATCCATATCATCCCCCTTCCCTTATCCCAATTTATTTGAAATCGTATTTTCTTCTTCCACACATCTCTATCAGCCGTCATATCGGCCATCAGGCCCTTTATAGCCATATCATCTTTAACACAACCAATCCATCGCCTTCTAGTTGTCCAAAGCATTCATAATCAAAACATTCCTCGTCACATGCCCATTTTAATTATCCTTATATAATTTCATATACTACTACTAGAAAACTACTTTAAAATTATGTCAGTTTTCGCCTTAAACGTTAATATTTTGAACAAAATAAGTTATATCTATAGAATACTTGCTAAAGTCACTGGCCCAGAATAAAAGTTACGAAATTGAATGCTCATTTCTGATACTCAAAGTGACTCACAGACTTGAAAAGCATTCGTAATCCCAGCACCAAGAAAAGGTGTTCTGAAGCAAAAAGTCGCAAAGAATGAAGAAAGGTTAAACATAGGTTTAATATATTTCGGGCAAACTTTGACAAGAACAATATCTTTGAACAAAATTTTTGAACAAATAAAGTACATGCAAACTTCTATCTATCTTTGATTCATTTAAATATTTCAACCTATAAGATATACCTAAGTATCGTCTGCATATTTGGTAGCTGATATGAATGAATAAAAATTCATCAAATATTTTCTATGGGCGTTCTTTGAATACCTACGCTTAATTCTGCATCTGTTAACTTTGATCTTGAATCAAAATGAAACCATACAGACTCTACTTAACGATGAAAGCAACCCAAAATAAGATCTGTCCAATTTTGATTAATTATCTAAATTGGTTTTTAAACTACTTACACGTAGTTACTAATGTAAATATTATAATAGTATACTAATATACGTTAACTTACAAAAACAGCACGACATCAGAGAACAAATTAAGATTTAATTGCGTTTATACCTAATACTTGGCCATCATACAGGCGAATATTATGATGGGCAAACATAATAATTAGAAGGTATAATTATTTTGCGCATAATAACATGACAGCGACAAGCCCGAGTAATAACCAAACAAAATATTCTAGACTGTACAGGTGAAACACATGTGAAAACATGATGAAATATAGTGCATCTACGTATTAGAAAGGCATGTCTTCATAGCTATAGTGTTACTTAAAAACTTCAAGTAGAATCGAGGAACATCCAACTTATGTTAAGTTGTTTACTTAGCGTTGTTTAGTTACAATTTTTTAAGACACATAAAAGACTTAAGATGAAATAAAATAAAATACTTTAACAGCACGGATCTAAAAAAAAATACGAATGTAACCCATGTTGCCTTGTCATAAGCGAAGCATAGATTACGCACACACACACGCAGCGTACTGGTACCGAGTGGACGAGTTTTAAGTATTTGTATGCGATTAGCTCGTGTATGACAAGCGAAATTGGATAACTAGGCATGCTCACATGTCGTATGCAACGCTACATCCGTATTTTTTTAAGATCCGTGTTTAACAGATAGTATTTAAAATTGGACGAAAAACTTGCCTAACCTAGCCTAAGTCGCTTTACATACAAATATGTGTCTTAAAACATTCCCAAAAAAAGTTATAGTAGGTACCTTGTTTCCATCCCCACAATGATTACGGAAGACAGTAACATGGAACCCGGAATTGTTTCCGAAACCCAAAGGGCCTTTATTCATGAGTACAACGCATGTTGACCCCAAAACGTAGTCCTATGGAAATAGCGCGTAGTAGGAATTTCAATGAACGACCAATAACGTCACTCGGTTACATTCTGCTCCGATTGTGCCATAACTATAGGAATCCGTACGTTCTAGATTGAGGCAATAGTTACATCTTATATTTCTGTATGCTTGTGGTTTGTGCGAAAGTCAGTGAGTCAGAAAATTATCGAGCTATTTCGGTCAGCAAATGTTCTTGGAGTTGTTTACACTTGAAGCAATGAGAAAGTGTTGCTGAATGATATGGAAGCATGCTATTTTTATTAAAAAGATATAATAAACTGTGAAGTGGTGGCCGAGTCGTTACGGGATTGCTTCTTGAGCCACAGGTTGTGGATTCAAACCGGGCATGTACCAATGTGACTTTTGGTATGTTATAGTAAATTATGAACTTTCTAAGTTTATCTGTTCATCATAGACATAAGTACGGTAAATAAATTTGAAACTTCAGCAAAAACATGCATATAATCAACCTCGACTTAATGGTCTGAAACAAATAACCCACAGTGGAAATCAATGTTCGTGCCTCCTTTGTATGAGTAGATACCCTTGGCCTGCAATAGGACAGTTCCATAACTGTCCCACTGCAGGGGTGGTTATGTATCTGTTTTAAGTTATGATGGCATATAAACACTTAATGAAAAAATTAACTAACGCACTAGTCGCCAATACGATTTTCGGAGGTTCCCCTCGATTTCTCTGGAATGCTATCATCAGATCCTGGTTTCCTTATCATGGTACCACCCTTGGGATATCTCCTTTACAACAAAAAAAGATTCATTAAAATCCGTTCATAAACGGCGAAGTTACACACATAAAAAAAAAACTATACGGTCGAATTGAGAAACCTCCTCCTTTTTTGAAGTCAGTTAAAAATAGCAACACGCAGCACACCTATATTCCCCGAAGGGGTACGCAGCGGTGTAGACAGATGTACCCACATTGCAACCAGTGCTGTTATTAAGTCCCATGTAATAGGTAGTGAGTATATTTCCATCAACCGGGCACAGTTCCAAACCACGGACTGGTACAAAGAATTTCCTAACAGAAAAACTCAGTAACACTTTACCCGACCCGGGAATCAACCCAGAGACCTGCTTAGGAGTCGCGCTTGGGACCAACGTAAATACTAATATTAATTTTAAATATTTCTTACAAAACATCATTATGCATTTACGAAAATAATCTTTTGTTGATTATGTCTAACAACATACCTAATATATCATATATAATTATATTTTTTTTTAATACATGTTGAGGCCATGTAATGCCTATATTAATTCTATTTTTCAAAGAAACATACATACCTCTTTGTATACGGCGTATACAAAGAGGATTGAAAATTCAATAGGTTTGAACACGACAAGGTAGCTCAGTTGGTAGAGTGATGACACGGAACGTCAAAGGTCGCGGGTTCAAGCCCCGTTCTTGTCTATTATTTTTTCAATGTTTCTTTGAAAAATATACCTAATATAATTAAACAACACGTGTTTATTTACCTGAAATTTAATAAATAACCTTAATTTTGGTACGATGTTTACCACTACTTACAGGCTTCTTCGAGAAACCTTTGAAGGCTTAATGTTAAGCGTATGAAACCGCTGGCGGGTAAAAACATATTGTATGAAGCAAAATATGATTGACTGGCTTTGATATGTGATCCACCGCAGAGTGTTGCAGCGCTGGCTGAGTGTATCAGATAACCATATTTTCTTTTTAACCGACTTCATTAAAGGAGTTTCTGTATTCGATCCGTATGTATGTTTGTATGTCCGCGATTTTCTCAAAAACTAATGATTTTATTTGGATGAGATTTTCGTTATTTAAATACATATTTTTCAGAAGTTTTAGTCTGATGAAGATCTTTGGAGATACACAATGGAACTCTTCAATAGCTAGCAGCAAATAACCCGCGATTACTGCAATCGTATGTCTATAGTATTATTTTCACCATTAGATTGAAACTGCCTCGTTGGTCTAGTGGTCCCAAGCGCGACTGCTGGGCATGAATGAGGTCTTGGGTTCGATTCCCAGTTCGGGCGAAGTGTTATTGGGTTTTTCTGTTAGGAAATTTTCAGTAGCAGTCCGGAGTTTGGAATTGTGCCCGGTAGATGGCAATAGGCTCACCACCTATTACATGGGACTTAATAACAGCTTTGGTGAAATGTGGGTGTACAATTGTGTACACCTCTGCCTACCCCTTTGGGGAATACAGGCGTGACGCTATGTGTATGATGTGATTAGATTGAAAGCGGTTCTTGTTTCATTGATAAAAAATATATCACTATATTTTTATAAAAGGCCAGACAAATTTCATACAAAGAGAACTTAATTTTTTTTCTGAACTTCACAATTTTACAGACAAGTTTTTAAGATTTTCATTCCCTAAAAACCTTACTTATTCGGACTTTAATAATGAACATTTTAACAAAAAATTTTATAAATCAAGTCGAGCGCTTTCCAACAAACAGCATTTCATTTTTATTACTACAACGTTAATTTTCTATACATAAAACTGTCATTTTTAATAAGAGTATATGATGTATGGGGCCATACATGGGGATATATAATCATTTCCCAAAAGCTCTATTGAAATTCTTGTAACAAGAGATTTGAATATGGACTCAAGGAAATCTTATTTGAAATTTTATATAAATTTAATATTAAATTAAGTGTTGGTGACATGCTGAAAGTAATATGTGTATCAACCACTCGTGATAATTTATCTTCACTTTGACATTAATCATATTAATTTTGTAACTATTATTATTTAATTGCCTATTTCTAAATGACGGCACTTTCTAATAATATGGAATCTGGTTTGTTAAGGATTATTGGGTATACAATTTATTGAAGACATTATATTGAGAATATGTAACTGTTTTTATAATACCTACTTAATATTGACATTGTTCTCAATTTTAAATTCAAATGTCCTCACAATTTATGTACTAAATGAATATAATGTTAAATTTGATTTTAATTAATATTTTTGCATGCTAAAAAGCGGAATATGGCGTTCTAGACTTAATTGTAATGAAACATCAATGTTATATATCTCATTACCCATGTACGCAATAAATAGAGTTTGAAGTTTATATTGTATATAATACGGGAACCCGAAAGACATGTCAAACATTTCCATAAGAAACCGGTATAAAAAATTTGAAAAATGACTATTGTAAACTCACAAATTTACATGCACACACAGCTGGAAACCCGCGTACTGTGTCTAACGCATATTAGGTTTTAAATATTACGACAAAATATAACATGGTGTACAAATTTATACAATCGATTCTGTTACTGATTTTGAACAAACTACTTCCAGATTTAGTATGCACTAAAAATATGTTGTATAAGGTTTATATACTTTTTTATTTTGCTTGTGATCTTTGTTCTTATTTTCTGGGAGGTCAGTAATAGCATCATCATTCCCTTGCCCTAATCTGAATTTGTTTGGGGTCCGCATAGCACTTTTTTCCATAGATCTTCGTCCGTCATCTCAGTAGTCTAATCTTACTTGAAGGTCAGTAAATTCAGATTAAAAGCAATATTTACAAGTTTATACGTCATTGTAGAGACTTGTTTTAACATTATTTTTCAATTTTCCTCCATAATTTTAGAATTTAATTACGCTTTTAGTTCTTTGTAAAGAATGTAATATATTCAATCACACAGTTTATTTAACGAATACGAGTTTTTTTATATGCTATTTCGGTAAAAAATCCATGATAGCACTACATTTGTAATAAAATATATCGTAACCTAAACATAAAGTATCGAAATGTGGGATCCTATTTTATTTAAAATACATTAATATTAATACCACCAAACAATATTTTTCCTCAAAGGTACTAACAAAGGAATAACGATTTTAATGTAATAAATTTTTGTATAATTAAAAATACGATCGTGAGCAGGATTCGAATCTGCGCCTCACGGATAAATACCTACTCCAACGATCATATTTTTAGGTTTATTAACACAACAGTGTACACCTCTGCTAACCCCTTCGGAGAATACAGGCATGATGCTGTGTTCAGATTGTATCTCAACACATCAAAATTTATAGAACTTCTACGCTCCATCAAATTGCGGATGTTCTCTAAAAAAAGACAGGTCAAGAACAACCTAAACATGCATGAGGTAAAATAACTCTGCATGTCTTTGCCTACCCCAATGGGAAATATTGTATCTATGTATATCTAAGTTTTAAACTATGCATCTGACTGGAGTGGAAAACCATTAATATACATACATCATTAAGAAAATAAATATCATATCAGCTCGTTTTCATTAGATCATCATGAATGTGAGCTGATATGACATTTGTAATTTTTTTTTTTGCTACTGGGCATTTCTGGTGCGTGTAAATCGACTTCAATCACTGACTACATAAAGGAATTATAATAAGTATTTTCCCTTTACTTAAGTTCCAAGTACTAACGTTTATAAATCTCACTTTAGACTTTAGAATCATGCAGTAAAGTTCAAGTATCCAAGTATTGCATCAATCTCGAATCCCAGCGTCGCCATTCATACTTTCACTTTAGTTTACATCATCTCAAAGTTATTATGACACGTTGCAATCGGATAAGCTGATCTTAATTGTAAAATAGTTAACAACAGTAACTTTTTGCAATCAAAACATGTAAGTTAAAGTAGTAGATAATTATAAGACTTTCAACATTTAGAATTATGTTTTTTTTTTATGGAGTAGGGTCAATCGAGCATGATGGTAAGCGATTACCGCTGCCCATGGACACACGCAACCCCAGAGGAGTCGCAAGTGCGTTGCCGGCCTTTTAAAGGGTTTGGGCCTCCGGTACTCTCACTCACTCAGCGAAACACAACGCCAGCGTTGTTTCATGCCGGTTTTCTGTAAGGCCGTATCACTCCGGTCGAGCCGGCCCCTTCGTGCCGAAGCATGGCTCTCCCACGGTAAAAAAGGCATAAAGATTGCATTACCTATTCTTCGTAGTCTTTCTTATTAAGTTTATAATACATGCGAAGCAAATACTAAGCATTTTTTATCACTAAGTATGGAGGAAGTGAATTGATAATGTTGACCACCACTTATGACGCCATGAGCTTGAGGAAGAGTTCAGCACAGCGAACAGATAATAGCGTTAACTTGATTCGAAGGAGCGACTGGTACCTAGGTCTCGGGTATAAGTGTTTTTTTTTATCATAAATGGTTCTACGTTTGGCCACCAACTCGACGGTGTGGCCGAGGATAGAGCACGTATATCCAGAATAAATATATTCACTCTAAGTACATAAAGTGGATAGATTTGGGGAGAACGATAGTTGGGGAGTTGATGCAACTACCCAGACCAGTCTCTGACGACGGTTGCACCGGACTACATTCCGAAACACGACTAGGTCACTTCACAGCATGGCTTCGTCCGATGGGTGGTAACCTGTTGCCTGTTATGCAACACCCAGAGGCAACGTGTGCGGATTCCATTTTAAGGGTGCACTCCTACGGACGCGGGCAACTCGCCCCCCAAATATGCTTTATTAACTTTAAAGAACAAGGATGCACTGTATTATGAATTTACGAAGTGTTAAAATCCAACGGATTATAAGCAGTGAACAATTATGATCTGCTTGACTGGGTATTGCGTCGACGTCGCGCGTCTGATACGCTTTTAGGTTTCTGATATCCTATTGAAATTTTACTAGCTCTTTAAAAAGTTATTAGATTTATTAAATTGCAATATGTCTGTATTTCCCGAAGAATTAGGATAAGTGTACGTAATACGTTTAATGCACTCCACAATATTATTACAATACATTTAACCAATGATGTTATTATGTCACATGTTAATAGCTGGTGAGCATTTTCGTAATAAATGTTCCAAATGTCCTCTATAATGAACAAATACTTAAGTCACAGTCTATACAAATATTGAATTTATAATATTGTACATATTGAATGGGTTAAGACAAAAAAGCTCTCGTTCTATTTACATATGGACAATGATCATGCAAATTTATTAGTATACTTCCTACGCAATCTATTGAACAGCTAAAAATTTTGTTTTATTATGTTTGGTTTGATTGCTAAGTGTTAATATTTGTCTTCTTGAATTAATTAACATTATAATTATTTTATATTAAGTAACATTTCACATGGACAACTATTTTCAATTTAAATAATATATACCTAGCGTTACTATAAATGTTTACTATTGATAACTTTGTGCAGTTGTGGTGGCCCAGTAGTTACGGCCCGTCTCGACCCACAGGTTATGGGTTCAAATATGACTTTTACAAAGTCCTATCTTAGCTAATCTAATACATCACAGACAAACTATATAATCTTTTTGAGGAAATTTGGTCTGAAATCAACCAACCTGCAGTGAGCTACCGTGCTGAAAGCTCGTGCCTTCTGTGTATGTGAAGAGCCCCTTACCCTGCAGTGAGACAGTAGGGCTGGTTATAGTATAAGTTGTACCTATCATTCCACTTATTTATAAAAGCCTTCTTAATGATATTTGAATCTTCTTCATCTCCATCATTAAATAAAATAAAATAAACGCTTCCCCATTATACATATCCCTTCCAAGATAATTGAGTGAACTTCTCTTTGCGTTCGGATTTCTTAATTTTCCAATTTAGAACGGGAGTGAGTCCATTAGTCACACTAGTACTGGACGAAGGCGCCGCCGTCGGAGACACAGAGGAATCCATTACATATTGTCTATTAGTCTATTAGGAGCTACGTAACGCTTCGATTGTGACCTATGCTTCGATAGTAATATAGTAAGCAGATATGTTCTAGGTATGCTGTGGGCATTGCCTTTTCTGTCTCGTTAGCATAAGTCCTAAGCGTGACTGCTGAACATGAGGTCCTGGGTTATTGAGTAGTTAGGAAATTCTCAGTAGTAGTACGGAGTTTGGAACTGTGCCTAGTAAATAGCAATAGGCTCAGCACGTATACATCAATATATAAATATATGTCTTAAAACAGAATTGGTGAATGTGGGTGTAAAACTGTGTACACTTAGACCTACGCCTTCGAGGAGAGAAATTGTGTTTCCCAGTCCTACCTACTGGGAAAAACGACACTGGGGTACACTAAATACTGTCATAGATTTAATTTGTCAACTAGAACGGACGCTTTAACGTGGTCTCCAAATCACACACCAACCGCGGCAAATTAAGCTTAACCTCGATACTTTGCTACAAATGATATGAATAACCCATAATGATATTAAATGAATTGATAATAGCTGTCTGTAGTTAATCAAACCTTTGATATTATAATTCCGCAATTACGAATTTAACTTCAAATTAATAGTCAATTATAGATAACATCGTTTACTGTGCCGTAAAAATCCACACAACATTTATGTTTTGGAGTAAGAGAAATGGGTATTACAGTGCTTATTCTCCGAAATGTATTTTAAGATATTATACATACATAGCATCACGCATGTATTCCCCGAAGGGGTAGACAGAGGTGTACAAAGTTGTACACTCACATTTCACCATTGCTGCTACCAGATTATCCTATAAACCAGTTGAAGTAATTAAAAAAAATAAAAAGCGCGCCTGCTGCTATGTGTGAATTATATATCTTTATTTTTTATATACCTTTTTGTATACCATAATCACTATATAACGTTTTTTTTATGTTACTGTTACCAATGTTAACATAAATTAAGTTACTTGAGACTCCTAAGTAACTATGCTACTTAGGAGTCTCAAGTAATATAGATTAGATAGAGGTGACATAGGTGTCTTTAGAAACCGTACACTGTCCCAAAACTGTGTAAAAAGACGCTTAATTTGGTGATATGTGTCACAATGCAAAATCTAGAACACCCGTTACGAACAGTTCCCTATCATTTCTACACATTTTAACAGTAGATGTATATCTGAGAAGTATTAATGTTAACTGTCTCGTTGGTGTAACGGTTCCTCAACGCAACTGCCGAGCATGAGGTCCTGGGTTCAATTTCTAGGTCAGGCAAAGTGTTATTGGGTTTTCTCTGTTATGAAATTTCCAATAGCAGCCCGATGCTTGGAATTGTGCCCGGTAGGCTCATTAGCTATTAACTAACTGGACTTAATATCTTAATAATAATATGTAGGTATCTCTGCCTACCCCTTTGGGGAATACAGGCGTGATGTTATGCATGTTTAACATTAATATATTCACAGATTTTCGCAATGAATTTAACACGAAGCCTAGCGTAGAACATCTATAAACATTTTAGGTATTTATTTATTCATGTTTATTTGTTTGGATATTATATTTAGTACGTCAGTTCGCTATCATTTCAGAGTATTTATTTACTCATTTGAATTGGACTCTAGCTGTTTGTATTTATTTAGTAGAAGTGTGACAGATGTTTTTATTTATTATTTTTATTAAATTGTTTCACATTAATAAAATCCAAAAATTTTCACATTAATAATATCCAAAAATTTACTTTTAGAATTACGAAATTAATAGGTACGAGTATATTAAGTACTTTTATTTACACGAGTTAGAAAAAAGTTAAACTTCAAAAACAATGTACAAATGTTGATCGCGTTTATTGGTCTAGCGGTCGCAAACGCGGTTGCAGAGCGTAAGATCCTGAGTTCAATTACTAGGGCGGGCAAAGTACTATTGAATTTTTCTATAAGTAAATTCCTTAGTAGACGTCCGGAGATTGGCGTTGTGCCTCGTGATTAATGGCGTGCATTGCATATAGGCAAATAGGCAGTGCCTACCTCAAAAAATTACCTAAATACAACCTATATCACAGTTTACTATGTCTACCTCAAAAAATTACCTACATATATTACAGTTTGCAACTGCCCTTTTGCCTATATGCAATGCAGGCCACTGCTCGTGATAGCAATTGGCCCATCATCGCGGTTTCAAACCTTCAATTCAATTCAATTTCAACACATTTATGACGGCGTAGTTGGCGCAGAGAGAACGGCTGCTGCGTCGCGTGCCGCAGGTTCGATTCCTGCACGGAGCAAATATTTGTATGATCTACAGATAATTGTTCCGGGTTTGGCTGTGTGTGGGAATGTAAGATTATATGTTTGTAAAACACACCCGCGATACAGGAAAAAAACCTAGTGTGGGACAAAGATTTTTTCTAAAAAATGATACGGTCTCCTTCTATCTAGCTATGCACCAAATATTATCCTTGCACCAGGTTCTGATGATATCCTTCTATAACATTAGAACAAATAGCATATTCTGATTATATTAAATGGAAAAAGAATACGGTCGCGAACAGGATTCGAACCTGCGCCTCCCGGATGAATACTCCAGGCGCTCTGACCACTAAGCCATCTCGACCTCTAACTCCTGTTCGCAACCGTATTCTTTTTCCATTTAATATAATAACTTTAGAGTTCGCTAAGCATGCGTTAATGCTTTTCAAAGATTTATCTTGAATCATATTCTGATTGTTAATAATTTCAGATAAATCTTTCCCATCAACGCCTGCGTAGCGAACGCTAACGCAAAGTTAGTCGTGACGGTTCGGTCACCTGTATAAAGACTGAATAGATAACGATGACGTCACCAAAAGACGTTAATTATTGGACAATAGCTTGCTTCCGTTATCCATTAATTTCCGAGAGGTAGTATTGTTAATATTGCTATAATAAACACACTAAGCTCAGGAATTCATAATTAGTACAATATTAATTAATAGTAAGTACCTACTTAAATACATGACGTCAAACTACTTAATAATTAAAATTCCTAAGCGTGGTCTGGAAAGTGGGTCAACTATGTCAGTGCCAAACATAGCATCATACCTATATACTTGAAGCTTTGGTAAAGGTTTACTCAATAAGATATGGAAAAAGAAAACGTTTTAATTTCCTAGAGCCATCTTACGCACACAACATAAAACTATACAAATGTAATAGACATTCATATTATCATAACATAGCATCACGCCTGTACTACCCTAAGGGGTAGGCAGAGGTGTACACAGTTATAAACCTACAAATTTATCAATGCCGTTATTAAGGAATATGTAAAGGTGGTGAAGATTTCCATCTACCGGACACACTTCCAAACTCCGGACTGCTACTGAAAATTTCCTAACAGAAAAACTCATTAACACCCGACCCGGGAATCGAACCCGGGAACCACGGGACCAACGAGGCAGTTGAAATGAACTAGAAACAGTCTAAAAACCAATGTCAAAATCGTATTAAATCCAGATTTCTGAAATGTAGTTATTTATTCTCATGAAATAGATAGTGACCCTATTAAAATCAACAAGGCACAATACCGAACTCCGGTCTGATACTAAAAATTTCTTAACATTAATCCCAATAACATTGTCTGACTCGGGAATCGAAGCCGATGCAACTCGCGGTTGGAATTTGATTAAATCTGTGCTATCCAAAAACTCGTGGAATATATATATTGATAAAGCTATACGATATTATTACAAACAAGATTTTTAAATAAAACTGGAATATCAGACATTTGTACCTTTTTGAGGTTTTAATAAATATTTCTGTAATAAAAAATACAGGTACGTAGTAAAATTTAAACATTGTTAATTACTATTAATTATTGTTCAACGGTTATTACTCACTTGCATTCTTCGGGATTGCTCACTCACGTTTGACTCGCGACATCACCGCGGCCTCAGCCCATGACTAAGGGCTCCGTTCGAGTTCGAAACTAGTCGGGCAATCCCGAAGAATGCAAGTGAGTAATAACCGTTGAACAATAATTAATATGAATGTGTCTCACGAAAGTTATTATACAAAAATTGTTAATTACTTTTTCAGATTCGATTAGTAATTGAATAGGTACTTAGGTATACGTAGTTATTGAATTGGTAGTTAAAAGAAGGCATTATCTTCGATTCTAAATCATGTGAAAATCAAATGAGTTTGTTTAAAACCTAGTAGTTCCTATCCGTCCAACCTGATTTTAATATATCATTTTAGTTTCAAAATAAGAGATTAATTGAGATTATGGGATTGAAAAGCTGCAACATACTCGTAACATAAACAGCCACATCATGAGGATTTTTTTTTTTTCGGACAGTTTGAATAAAATATTTAATTAATGTGTTTTAACTGAAAAAGCTTAAATAACAATTGACTCTAACAAAAATAGGTTTGCTGCAAGAAATATTAAACTCAACGTAGTATATTTTTATTTTTGTATTGTTTTAATGGTTCTTGATTTTGTATACAATAAAGAATAAGAATAAAAGAAGGTGTAACGTCTTTATACTCGTAGTATTAGAAAAATAAGCCAAGCATTTCTTACAGCGTAGTATTTATTACCAGCACCTCAAGGTATATATTACTTAACAGATTTATGAAATAAAAATACAAATTGCAAACAAACAACCAAGTTATTCTTTCATAATATTTGAATAATTTAAGAATATATTTTGGATCTTATCACGGATCTCCAAGCGACTCTTACTTTCGGCTCAGTGCGTAACTACAATTGAACTTGACCTGTGTTTCGTGGACCAAAATGTTATTACAACTCCACTGTGTTACGCCATAGCGGAGCTCGGAACCACGATTGCTGTTATTATAAGTTACTGTGGCATACAAAATTACAGTTCAAAATTACAATCAAAGTAAAAATTACATCTAAAAATGTTGGTCAAAAATATTATAGTATTTAGAATATTGACCCGCCTTTCTGGCTGGTTGTAGCGAATATTTTTTTCTCTCATCACAATAACAGTACATACAAATAAAAAAATAAAAACGTTTACCATAGAAAGTGGTGTTCGGAAAACCTGTATTAAATCAATATATTGTATGCGTGAAGCAAACTTAATGGATTCATTGGTCAAGATGGATTGACCAACTAAGACAACAGGTTCGATTTATACATGACCAGCCAATAACTGTCCCACTGCAGAGCAAGGGCCTTTTCTCATACAAAGAAGGCACGAGCGTTAATCACGACGCTCACTCACTGTGTGTTAGCAATTTCAGAATATTGTGAAGGAAACCTGGATGGTAACGGGTAAGGACCTGGTAAGCATGAAGGAAAACATCATTCGTATTCTATTTTTTTTTTCACTGTATTTCTGTGATGCCTTGAATTTCGGATTATAAGCACACAAAAAACCAATTATATTATGATAAATAAATGTTTATTTTTCGCTCTACACAAAAGTTCAACTATTTTTTTTTTAAACAATGGGTTTAGTTAGAATGATTGAATTAATTGTATTTCTTATGATCCTTTGTGAGAGTCTGTGTAGGACATGTGATTTTAATTCAAACGAATACGGGCTACTTTTAAATTGCAATACGAATTTACAGTTCAAGCTAAATTAAATAAATTTCGAATCGGTTCAGCGACATTGTATGAACTGGAGGTAAATTAAATTGTAGTATAATAAGAAAAATCAATCTGCTACCTACTATTTGCTGAGTAAAAAGCTAATAAGGTAGCGTAGAGACCCGGAGTAGTATGACTTGTATCATAGACTTGAAACTTGAAATAGAGCATTTGTTAAGTTTATAATTTCGATGTTAAGTATTAACATCGAAATTATAAACTTAACAAATGCTCTATTTCAAGAACTTAACTCTATCGCACGTTGAGAGTCCAACCGATATATTATAATAGTCGAAAAAACATATTCGTTTTTTTTTTTCTTTTGCTTAAAACAATTATTTAAGTTAGGTTTTCGCGATCATTATACTCTATACACATTTGTTAAGTGTTAGAAACGTCACGAACAAGATGATATTAAATAAAAAGCAAGACTGTGCGGTTTTTTTTTTAAGACTGTTTACCGTTGCCACTATACTTTTTAAAATCCTATCTTACCCAGCAAAATGTATTTGATTTTAACGATACCACATACATCTAAATCGGTTCAGGCGTTTAGAAGTTATAGTGGAATAAAGAAACTCAAAACATACATCCGTATATGCATGAACCTTAAAAACACACCAAAGTTCGTTTTTTGGGCAGTCGGGAAAAAACTAAAATGGATTATACACGCGATTACAAACTACCCGGTTAAAATTCGTTTTATTCTAACACATGTTTAAAAAGTGCACCGATATATATCAGTTTCTTTTCCCGAAGGTAAGGGCTTTAACCAAATATAATTTAAATTAACAATTCTTCTCAAACTAACCACTAAACCTAAGTGAAAAATGCGGGTAATATACAAGCAAAAAGGAAGTAACGTACGGAACACACAGTTGCCACTTAATTAAAACATTTTACATCAAAACGCCCGGCGGGAGAGACGAACATGCGGACATGCATTTGTATAGTAATTAGTTCTTAGTACCTACATCAAGGTATGTTCACCATCTAGTTGCGAGTGAATTAACTTATCGTTGTTGGCCTAACAATAATAATTATTATATTTAACACGTTTTAGGAACAATAATGAAGGACGTGGCTTATTATGACAAAGTAAAAATTAATTGGAATGCAATACTATAGATACGGTACAATCAACATTTTAGGAGCTTGTCTAGTAATTAAGGCTCGTCGTCATCTATGAAGGTGGATGCTAACAAAGACTAAGTAATTGCACTGGTTTATGAAGGATCTAAGAAGAGACACTCTAACACAAGCAGGTAGCCGGAAAATACTTTATAGATCGACGGCGCGGTTGGCGCAGTGGCCGAGAGATCGGCTGCTGCGTCGCGTGTCGCAGGTTCGATGCATGTGAGATTATATGTCTGTAAACGCACCCACGATGCAGGAAGAGATTCCTAGTGTGGGCAAAGTTCTTATTTAAAAAAAAAGATAAGAAGATTTTCAATGTTTCTCTAGTGGCATCACTTCATATTTTAACGTTGTCAGTTTCTGCAACCTTTCTGTTTGGAAATTGTGAACAAAACTAAATTGCGGAGTTTTCAAGCGAGTGATCATAAATATTGATGAGTTCATTGGCATGCTTCTTTATTAATATACTTTTATATTCATCATATTTTTTGTATAAAAATAAACTTAACTGAACTTGGGAAAGTTCCAATGTAGGCGGAACATAACTTGAAAAATTTCATAGTTATGGTGTTATATATTTATATAAATGAATAAGAAGCCATTTTTAACAAGACATTTATAAAATCTATCGGAACCTCCATATAGATATCGGATAGGTAAAAAAATTTTCTGATTTATTTCTAAAACTCTGTTGGAATCATATTCTTGGACAACATCAAGCGCTACTATAAATATTTTAAATACTTAAAAATTTAACTGTAATTTAAATAACTATACAGAAGAACAGAATAATAATATAACATAAAAACGTGGTTTAGGCATCGAGGTATTTCTCCGTATTGCTGCCCTCTGATAAAGTGTCTAGAAGACTAGCCACGTTGCCACGTTAGATGACAATGCAAATTCTCTGACTTAGAAACCGGGCAGCCCTCTGGTTACGGAAGTGTTTACCAGTCTGCCCGATTTAAAGTGTATATTTTTAATTAAACATATGATCAAAATGTAGATAAGCAGAAATCAACGTACTTATCTATTCAATAAATGAAAACACTGACTTCCTAACGGCGTTATACATGAATGAACAAAGACAACCGTATCAATAATGCTGTATACGTTGATCAGATTGTGAGCACTCGCCCTGAGGAATACAAGATTAGTTCATTGTTCTAGCCTCACCGCTTACCATCACAATGGCACAAATGACCAACTAGCGAATAAGAATAAATTTATAATTTGATAATTATCATTGCATCTAGGGATTTTTCCTTAAAGAGTTATGACGACCAGCAGGCAGCCGGGCAGTCACTTTGTAGTACACTATGTCGTATCTCATTTTTTTTTCAATGAAAAGCATAAATATTACAAAACATACGACGCAATGAACTACAAAGTGAACATAATTTGGAACACATGTCAATTCAATTCACATATCAATCAAGTTAGTGCATGCGTTTGCTAATATTTATAGAGTTTATTATGGCAATACTAAGGTATTTTTATTTTGTTTAGAATCATTTCAATTCATTAATTGATACTCCCGCTGATATTAACAAGCAGTGATTTAAATTCGGAATGTATTTTTATTTTTTATTTTACACAATTGTCCCTCTAAAATAAGTTATTTATTTTTAATTATGAAATTTCCATTTATAGAGTAGAATATGATACTGGCCCCTCATCTCATAATAAAAAGATAACATCAACAAAGTTTAATTTAATGGTAGCTCACTATATTTTTTGAACAATAATGAATTAAAAACGTTATTTGAACAATAAATAAAAGGAATGAGAAAAAACTTACCGTATAAAAAGGACACTTCACAAAAATATTTATTTCACAAAAATAATGTATAATACTTTGTAATTCGAAGGTTTACACCGGATAGTATTCGGTTTGAACGTCGCGTGCGCCGACAGAGGCTTTGCTAAACAAACTATTGGCTTGTAGAGTATAGGCCTTGCCATTCTCTTCGTCGTCGTTCGAAGCCGGTGTACAACCGGTCCGTTACACCGCATTTACACCGAAATCGATTTTAAAATCCAGTTTTTCTATCCCTACGTTCGTAACAAAACTTATTGGAGTATTTGTGGAAAGAAAAATGCGGCCTTGAGTAGAATTTGAACCTGCCCAAGGATATAGCAATGTTTTGGTCGCCTGGTGGCAAGATGAGCAGACGATATTCTTAGTATCGCTGGAAAACCCAGGATGGAACTAGCACAGAATCGTGGAAATTGTAGCAAGTAGAGAGGCCTATAATCTGCAGTGGATGAAGTCGGGCTAAGAATGATGACGATGAAGGATGACTACTCCAAGCAACTGATCTCTGTTTACTATTCCGAATTATTCTTTTAAATTAATATATCTTATGATGACCTCATTGTCATATAATCAGTCCCTATTAAAAAAGTACTCTGTGGTCACTCCATACTCCTAGTTTCTGAACCGACACGATCAACTTTGAAATAAATTCAATGTCGTACAGATGCGATTGATTACTTTAAATAACACCGATATATATTTTAAACGCATGCGTGAATGCATTTTAGAAATGTCTGAAAACTTTTTGGTTTAAAAAAAGAGCTCGTTCTAATATTCATGAATGTTCTAATGTATAATCCCGCGTCGAACAATAAGGATAAAGCGAGATATTTATTCATAAGGTATTTGAAATTGACGGTGAAATATTTCATCTAACTTGGACACGGACATGAAATATTAATATGTTGATTGAGCTTTAATGGACGCTTTTTAATATTGTGATAATGTTTTAGAGGACATATTAGGAAGAAAATGGACACCGTTTAGGATATATATATATAGATAGGTTGTTATGTTTATGTGTCGAATTAGATTTTGGCAAAAAAAAAAAACTTGTTAGTTGATAGAGCTGATGGTGTACAATAATCCAATAACTGTTATATTTTTATTTCATACACATTGTCCATCCAACGGGTTTCATTGAGCACCTTAGTTAATAATATGGAAATTCTGGGAGGACCATTTTCATTAGCCGTAGGCGAAGCGCTGACAATATATTTTGAGTTCCAGGAATCACGAAGCACTTTTAAATAATATAATTAGGTATCTCTAAATATTACAATACGTAAATATTTCTAAATAAATATGTTGTTTGCTATATTTTAGTAGTAATTAATAGTTTTTTGGATGTGTGGTGTGACGCGAATGGACAGAATAAAAATGAGTACGTACGGGGAAGCCTGAGAGTTGCGCCGGTGACCGAGAAGTTATGTGGAAATCGTTTGTCATGGTATGGACACATAATGAGGAGGAATGAGGATCATGTGACGAGGAAAGTTCTGAGTATGAATGTGGATGGCTACCCAAGTAGAGGAAGACCGAGGAAGCGATGGATGGATTGTGTAAAAAATTATATGGCTAGAAAGGAAGTGGCTAGGGAGATGACGGCTGACAGAGATGTATGGAAGAGAAAGACATGCTGCGCCGGCCCCAGTTAAATTGGGATAAGGGCAGGGGGATGATGATGATTATAGTTTTTCATTTTTAGTTTACAAATAGTTTTCTAGTCCCATATATGTTGGACTATGAGCCTGTTGTCATTGACCGGCACTATTCCATTGCCATGCCATTAAACTCCATTTCCTATCTACGTAAGAGTTCATAACGGAGACATTTTGCCAGAAACGCCACTGGACCCTAAGACTAACTCAGCAGCTGCCAGTTTTGAGCACTACACACAAACAAGTATTATTTTCACTTTTATCTTCATAAAATATTATAAAAGCAGCACATAGTAAATTATCCAGCATAATTGAAATAATCTGCAGAACTTCAAAAATAAGCAATTCTTAATTAGGTAACTCATCTATTATGCGGAGTTTTGGAATAAATAACACACAGTCTTATTAATAATAACTTATATTTACTGTTACGCTTTTGTGTAAATGAAGCCAGCGGCATATTTCTCAATATATTTGCGTAAATGAATTTAAATAAATCAAAGTGGGATTTCCTTGTTTGATTTCAGTAGCAATAATACTACGAATTTTATTAATTATACCTATCTTACTTTTACTGTTACCCTTTGGTGTGAATGAAGCCAGCGGAATATTTCTTAATAGATTTACGTAAATGAATTAAAAGAAATCATACTGGGATTTCCTTGTTTGATTTCATTAGCAATATACTACAATAGTATTAAATACAGGATCATGATGAGTTATACTAAATAACACAAATGTTACACAATTGTATTATTAAGAATTGCTTAAAGTTTATTAATAGGTACCTAAATTATTTATTTACTATAAGTAGTTTCTTGTGAAACTGTAACCGTTGTAAGTAATCCTTACTTTTATTTTTTGCTACAATATTTCCTGCGAATAAATAGTCGTGACATTTATATACTATAAACTTTTATAGAGTAAACAAGATACTTCATGTTTTTGTTTTGCCTTCCGAGCAAATTGCTATCCTTTATAATATTATTAAGAACTACCTGTTATGACTCTGTCCACATGGGCCTTGTAGCCTTAGGGGCGCCATGCAGCAAGAACTTGGAGGTGTTTTTTTTATCGCATTAATCTTATTCAGAGAAACAATTTCTCGTTCTTGAGTTATAAGCCTTTGGACAGACATATAGACCGACAGACAGGCCTCCAGATCGACAAACGGGCTAAAAGAGAGGCGAACAACGATACCCAAAAAAAAAATTCAATATGAACCTCTACAGTTTTTTTAAAGTATAGAGAGATAGATTGGTCACTCATTCACAAAATTTTCTTGTTAATCTCACACAGGTCTAACAAAAAATATTTTCCAGAAAATGAATCAGAACATTCATTTAAATACACAAATTGAAGGAAAATCTTTTGTTGTGTACGGTTTAATGCCTATTTCCAAATCTTTTATGTTTCCTTAATGTTCAAACGAACAAAATAACAAGAACAATTGATACCCATTAAACTTAAAAGAGTATTGTAACGAAAGCGATACAAAACCTTTAGATAATGCTTCATCATTAATCTGTGTTTATATAAAAGTGGGCTAAATTACTGAGTACGCAACATTTTACATAAAAGAAACATCCTGTCTTTAAATATTGTAAGAATGGATATTTTCTGGTCTTTGATCTTTTCACCCTACTTCCCCAGGAGAAGGTTCATGCTTTTTACATTAAATAGAACTATAAATAGACAAACCATAAAGGGTCTAAAATGGCCACATTGAGCATTTCTCTTAAAAATGAATAATTATTTGAATTGAGTGTCTTCTATATGATTCTGCTATTTGACACATTAGCGATTCCTATTTTATGAGGCATTTTACGAATCTCCTTTGAAAACAGTCAAATAGATGAATTAGAATTGCACGCAAATCATATGAGTATTATGATTAGTCCATGAAGTGACCATTTTAGGATTTTTAGATCCCCAGAACGCCACCCTTACAATACTTCTTTTTCTTCACAAATCTCCGGGGTAATTGCGAAAGTGACTTTCAGTAGCAATAGCTTTAATTTTGACAATATACATTGCATCGATTAGTAGTTGAGGAAGCATAGGATTATAAGTTTTTAGAGCATACGGCACAATAGCAAATTGGAATATATTCTCATTGCAAGTCAGTTGCGCTATTACCCCGCAGGTTTTTCATCTTCTTTTGTTATCCCATTTTAGAAGTACACCTACATATGACATAGTTGAAATAAATTTCTGTTACGCTAATCAAATGATTCTTAATTATTTACCAATACCATTATTAATTTCCTTTTAAGTATTAAATAATATATTAATAGGTAATTAATAAGTAGAAAAATATATAAATGGTTTTTTTTTTATCGCAACGTCTATTGAATACGATTGAGGCAATTTAAATTTTTTCACCTTCTTAAAACCTAATATTTTTACGGACAACCGAAAAACGGAGATTCCATTACATAGCCTATTGTCCACAGGATTTACTGCGTGAAAATGGGACGTCAGACAGCACTATCCGTTACGCCCTCCCTCCCTCAACCCCATCTCGCTTGATAAGCTTCCCTTAAATACTAAATTGCACAAAGGAAATTAAAGTGCTTTACTTTGTATAGTTGGCGAGATAAGTAGATATTATAATTTATTTTGACTATTATTAATTAAAATATCCTCTAACGCCATTATTTAAAATTAGCTGCCTGCAACTTTTTCTGCGTAACAAACGGTAGCTTAAGTTCTCCAAAATCCAATCTATGTATATACCAAAATCTATCCAAATACGTTCAGCCGTTCTTGCGTGATTAATTAACAAACATCCAAAGATCCAAGTAAACAAACTATCACATTAATTGTATTAGTAGCACACTATCATGGCGCCATTATTTAAATCACTCTACTCTTTCATAATTTGACATAATAATAATAAAAAGAGACCTTGGCTTGCTGACTATACATATAATCTGCTGGGGTATTAACGTTGCGGGTAGAGCATATATAAAATTTATAGATACTTATTAAAACTACTGCCGAGCAATTTATACTAAAACGTCTTATATACTATAATGATTTTTATACCATGTTAAAGCCATTTAATATGCCTACTATATTCGTAATTGTATTAACTGCAAAGTTATTCGTGTCGGTTCAGTCACCTGAATAGTCGGACTGAATAGATAGCGATGACGTCTCCAAAAAGACTTATTAAAACGTGGAGTAAGAATTCGGAGTAGTGAGCAGAAGTCGAGATGGCTTAGTGATCAGAAAGCCTGAAGTATTTGTCTGTGAGACGCAGGTTCGAATCCTATTCCCTACCGTATGTTTCTTTCTACAAAAAATATAACTTTATATTTTATTATTTCTAAAATTATCATCGGAAATGCGTGAAATCTTATGCTCAACCATCAAATTTTACTGCAAAGATTACCTACGGGTTTTCGCATTTAAGATTTACCTAGCATTCGGAAATTCGACACCTGTCTTATAAAATCGGAAATCAGACCGTACCTTCCTTTAAAGATAAGCTCCTCAAAACGGTTTCAGGTGCTATGAAGCGTCAAAAAACAGCCACAGTATACACAAGATAACTTTAACCGGTTAATACTAAACTTTTACGATATGCGTGGCTTGCACTTGGCTACATTCTATTAAATTAATTTTATCTCATACATTTAGGTCATAATTTTGCTGAGGGTTATTAAGATCTTTCCTAACATCTGTTTTATGGCCGAGCTCTGCATAATGTGCATCTTCGTTAGTGAATACGGGCTCCGCAATTGCTTTAGATAATCTTATGCTGTTACTTACAATGTTTACTCGGTTCAAAGATGTTGCTGATCCACGATTCTTTGTTGACATTATAATAATGAACTTTATGAGCTAAACGGAACTGCCTCGTTGGTCTAGTGGTCGCAAGTGCGGCTGCTGAACCTGAGGTTTTGAGTTGGTTTTCCGGGTTAGGGCAAAGTTTTATTGAGGTGAGAAAATTCTCAGATTGATAGCAATAGGCTCACCACCATCACATGAGAAATAATAAATGTATGGTGGATGATGATGAGCAAAACGGAGTCCCACATGATAAAAACTTTTGAGTTATAGATTAAAATATCAAGCTGTACCGATCTTTAGACATAACATCACACACAGCGCGTCACCATTTTGTAGGACACATTGATTCGACTTCAGAATGCCGAGATCTAACCTATATAACGACTTCACGCAGCTTAACTCTTTTATTGTTGTTTACTTGATAAACATATAATTCAACCACCTTTTATAGAAACCTATAAAACTCAATTGTTATCAGAACCAATCTCTCTAAATCGTTCTAAAACATTTTTAAGAACAGAATTGTTTTAGAACAGTTTAGAACGATAAATTGCACGAGCCATTTATTTTCATATATGCTACAGCAACAATCTAAAGCGAGCTCAGATAGACCGTTGCAGACTACACATTGTGTTGCAGCTACAAATCGGTGAGTCAGCTTTTGGTCCATAGTTACGAGTATTATATTCTGGTTCTGCACTGCTCGCAGTCTTATTGTTGTTATTGGAACGACCCTTTTAAAATGTAGAGATACTAATAAACAAATTAAATTTCTTGATCTGATGCACGAGGTCGTCGACATGAGAAGCGTCGTTTCGGCTAATGGACTAATAGCGAGGAACCTTGATCAACACAGCGGCTAGATCAAGGGCCTGATACAGAAAGCGGTACTTCTCGATACGGCACGCATTGTGAGGAGGTTACTTTCTCTGGAGCCCTAACCACCGGTAGCTTGGACCGTGTTCACGATGAAGGCGACCACCTATTTTTTATATTTTTAAATAATGTATCTCCATGTGTTTAAAAAAAATGAAAATTATATGTAAATAAACGATACTGGAAATAACAATAATACTCCTCCCGACCGGATTTCGGTCACAGTACGGAGATTAGCTAAGTACGCAGAAGATATAGTGCACAAGTCTGTGCGCACACACAGGTGCACCCCCAACTTCTTCACTCCCATGTCCAATGGGACAGCAATCCAAATCGACTGGAAAGAGATCAGGTGCAAACATTTTTTTAACGCTTTAAGTGCTCTCCAAAGCACGTGTCACTACGTAACTCCGGACCCAATAATACGTTGCCCGATCTGGGAATCCCGACCTCACGCTCAGCAGCTGCGCTTGCGACCTCTAGACCAACGAGGCAGTCATATAGATAGAGGTACAAGCTATTAATCTGTACCCCTGCCTTATATAGAGCACATGATAAAAAATATGCTTAATCATTTAAGGTTCTACGTTTATTTAGTAACCAAATGTTCACTTCGAAACAATACAATACTCTTTATTGTACTTACACGAAAACAAATAAGAAACTTAACAAACCTAGAATGTATGTATAATGTAGAATGTATGTAGGTCTTATCGCTCTTGGCGATTTCTTCCAGACAATCTTAGGATGGACAGAATTTATAGTAAAAATAGAGGTGTCTATGCTTACTTTTTGGTGGCTTTGCACAGGTTGGTTTTTATCTCGCGCAACACAGGGAGCCAACATGTTTTTTTTATTTTGGGATTCTTGTCCGACCCATATCATGCTTTTACATGTTAGTTTTACATGACAATTTGTACAAGCTTATAGACACCGTTTTTTTAAAGACTATACTATACCATGTTGTATAATATTTTTTTGATTTTGGTACAGCCAAAATACGATAATTTCCCTTTCTAAAATAGCTAGCTTTGTTAAACGGTCAACCTCCTCATAACCAATATGAGAAGGAATCCACTACAATTTGTCATTGGTATATGGGCTTGTTTCTTTTATTTGCTTGATTACAACATAAGCTATCGAAGCTCTGCCAAATGCTGCAAAAAATTTGTACTATCAGTAAGTATAACAAAATGTTGACTGTTTATGTATCTAATGTGATTCCAGGCTCTCGAGATTGCAGTAAGTTTCATCGTTATAATTGAAACGGGAAAAGCAATTTTGTACTGTCAGCGACAAAGTCGAAGTCGACACGTATCGAAACCGCAACGACTGGAGTGCTGGTTATTGATAATGATGTTGAAATTACTTCTTGCATTTTCTGTATTTATATGGTGACAAGATTGTAATATGTACTCCGAAGCTATTTTAGAAATGAGGATGTGTTCAGCGACTCTTGTCGCTAACCGTACATGACCATAATAGAATTTGTTAATAAATAAAAAATATTTTGGTAGATATGGATTTTTATATCGATTTGTGTTTAGTTTCAGGGGTATGATGACGTCCTCAAATATGGCATGGGTCATCAACACCTAGTATTATATTTATATAAGTCTGATTGACCTCGAGGTTTATACTGTGTTTGCTTAGCAGTCTCGATTGACAATATGCATCCACGCAAGCATTAGAAATACTTAAAATTATCAATGTAGGTGTTCAAATGTAAGGTAATATAATTATGTACTATCTTTGTATAAAAACTTTCGTGAGACATATTCATATCAATTAATTCACCGATTACTACTCACGTGCATTTTTCGGATTCAAAGGTTATGTTTTATAAAAATCACTTAAATTACTTTATTGTAAGGCGTATGATCTTGTTCGTTTTCTGTGACCGAGGACTTTTGATAGTCGTTTTTTTTTAATATACGACACTCGAAATCTATTTCTGGTGTAAGTTTAGTTTGAGACAATATCCTAATGGATTTTCATTTTTTCAATGCTATTTTTATAAAGCCATATTGAAACAGATTTGTATCTATATTTAGGAATATAAATAAAAAACGTTTGACGCTTACACTCGCAGGTATATTATATTCAAAACGAATCAAATAGTGCACTATCGTACAATATGAATCGCCATTTATTCTCAATAACGTATACATATTGTATAAACCATTATTCAAATAGAACAATGAATCAATGAAGTCGAATAAAACTAAATTCATTGAAATTACACAAGAAATTACGCAAAATAAAACAGGTAAATATTGAATACCATCAAACAATATAACTGTACTTATACATATACTATACTATACTCTCCGACCGTATTTCGGTCACGGCGGCCTACCTGCCCGGAGATTAGCCAAGTACGCTGGAGATATTACAGTGCACAAGTGTATGCGCAATCACAGGTGCACTCATTCTTCTTTCACTCTCATATCAAATCTAATCTAATCAAATCATTTAATTCAAATAGACCATTTACAGGCACTTTTCAATACTTTTGAATTGTCAGAAGTTTGTTGCCACGTTCCAAAGTGTAGGTTCCTATGGAGAAGAACGGGCAAGATACTCCACGGTTACTCTTTTTCATCATAGTTCGATGGGACGGCAATACGACACGACCGGAGAGAAATCAGGCGTATAGTCATACGTGCTCTCCGAAACACGTGGGTGTCACACCACCAACTTCGTAAGTCCGGGATACTACTGAGGATTTCCTAACAGATGGGAATAGAACCTAGGACCTCACGCTCAGCAACTGCGCTTACGACCAGTAGACCAACGAGGCAGTCATCATATACATAGATACTCCCCTTCAATCATTAGACGAGCGAGCCAAATCAATGACTATGTAAATACAAGATTGTATATTTAAGTAGGTAACTTTAAACAATGCATAAAAACCTTGAGAGAAAAAAATACGTATTGACGCACGATCCCACGAGAGGTACTCGTCCTTCGTCCGAAAAACCCAGAGTGCTATTAAATTTTAATAATATATGGCTCTTAGGTGTGAACCAAATCCAAAGAAGTTTCCATTCAATGTGTTTACATGGAATATTTTTATTAAAATGAAATGTTATTCGTTTTACCTAAATATATTAGCGTTGTATTTTTCTTATAGATTCTTAGAAATCGTCAAAAGAAAGTACGTATACCAAATAAAACGTATTTGTTAAGCTTGGTACGATAAAATGAATTCTACATTTAGGTCTCTTTTGTGCCGTCCTATTTTTTAACCGACTTCTAACAAAGGAGGAGGTTTTATGTGTGTTCGCGGTTAACTTCGCCGTTTATGAACCGATTTTGATGATTCTTTTTTTGTTGAAACGTAGATATCCCAAGGGTGGTACCATGATAAGAAAACCAGGATGTGATGATGGCATCCCAGAGAAATCGAGGGGAACCTTCGAAAATCGTAGTGACGACTAGTGCGTTTGTTAATTTTATCATAAAAAGATTAAAATAAATAAATTTATAACAAAAAATATAAACCGCCTTCAAAAATTACCTACACTAAAATTTTTAAAATAATTTTAATAGAACATTATATAATAATACTCTGTTAATTTTGGAGTCGCCGATTAAGACATTTACTCCCCAACACAAATACTAATAACAAAATCCTAAGGTAACCTTTATTATCAGACTTTAGGATCTTCAACTTACCATAACAACTATAATGGGCATTCCTACGACATAGTGATCGGCAGTGCTCTACTAACCTTTAACTGGATTCAGGTATCTTGACTGAATTCGCCCCAACACCGGGCGGCAGGTTATTGTCCATTAAGCACAATCACTCTTTAGAGATGCGCTTGCGTTCGCACTGCGCGCTACCCACCGTCTCGGGCCTGTCATTGGTCGGGTGACGAACTGCCATAGTCAGTAGGCTAGCTCAAGGGAACTCAAGATTGCTTTCAGCCCGCCGCCTTCTTGAACTTCTTCGGCGGCAGGCGTGAGAGGGGAGGTAATTTTGTCATTGTTGTTACTAAAACCCCTCCCGTCTCATCACTTTTAGAATTAATTTATATGAATATCTAATACCTTTAAACGAGCAATTCTTGTATCTAATCTATCTTATACCTATAAACGACCAATTCATGTATATTTATAATCTGAATCTCAGAAAAGGCTTCAACGATTTTCATGCAATTTATTATGCAGGGGGTTTCGGGGGTGATTAACCGATCTAGCTAGGTATCATTTTTAGAAAACGTAATTTTACCAAAAAAAAAGAAACCGGTCATCCAAGTACTAATGCTTATATCACGTAGGTAATCGATTGTTCTTGTATTGTTTTTGGAGAAAAATCTATTTGCTAGTCTAAAAAAAACTTTCATTGCATTAAGGAAAAGAAATAAGTGCATCCCACCAGTTTGTGATCATTTTCTCGCAGAATCTAAGTGCAAGAGCTACTCCCGCAGATTTTTACGTCTAGCTGCCCCGTTCAAGTAAATTAGATCGTTTGCTTTTTTTTCTTCCAGTCTGTGTAAATATCATGGGATTTGTTAATGTTTAGTATTATTTTGGTATGTGCATAAAAACGTTATGTAAAGGGATTTTAATTTTCTCGTGGCTAAGTAACAGCCGCACAGATCGATCGAGGTTAAGCTGTATTTGCCGCTGTCGGTCTGCAAATGGGTGACCATCATTTCATATCGAGACCTGTCCGCGCTTCGGAGAGCACGTTTAATCGTCGGTCCCGGTTATCAAATAAAGATCTATGACAGCAGTTACAGGTAGTCAGAGACCTGAAAGTTGAAATTCATGAACTCTTTATTTTCAATGTTAATATTTTTAGCAATCTTTTATTTTTACATGAGATTTTTATGCCTGTTGTTAGCCAAAATTTTTTATATTTATTTTTTATTTTGATTTTACGATTAGGTATGAATTTATCAAGTATGTTTAAGAGAGTAATATTAAATGCATTGTAGTTCTCATTTATATTTTTATCATATTTTATTATATTTTGCCAATTTTGTGACTGTAAATTAGTTTTAAATTGTTGTATATTTTTATCATTACATATTCTTTTCTTTATATACCATCTATTTTGTTTTGTTTTTTGAGGTAAGTTCACATGTAGTATTGTGCCGTTGTGGTCTGAAAACCCAAATTCTTCAACGGCAGTGTATAGCGTCCTATTCTTAAAGTTAGTGAAAATTAAGTCTAGACACGTAGATGTAGTTGGTGTTATACGTGTAGGTTTTTTTATGTGTTGCGTAAGCTTATATTCTATCATGAGATCAATAAATTGATTAGTTTTAAGATTATTTTCAAAGATATTATATTAAAATCGCCACCTATGATAATATTGCACTTAAAATATTTTTTATTTATGTAGTTAAGTATTTTTTTAATTTGACTATAAAATAATTCTTCCTCCCTTCTATTCCAATACATAGTAATTAATAATATGTTTTCTAAAGGTAATTGAATTGCACACATTTCCAAAACATACTCAATAGACATGTTAGTTATATCATCTCTTTGTACATATTCAGTATGATCCTGTAACATAATACATACACCGCCGCCTAATCGAGTCGTTCGGCAATAAGATGAGACTATGTTGTATCCGCTAAATTGTATAATTTCTAGTTTTTCTAGTGTTAACCAGGACTCAACTATACATATGGCATTGAACTTATTTTTGTTTTCTTGAATAAATGCTTCTAGAGTATGTTGTTTGTTGTATAGACTTTGAATATTTTGGAACATAATTCTAAATGGTTGGGTGTCTTGGTGTACGAAAGGAATTACTCATTGAATTATTTCTGTCTCTACGTTCTTGGTCAGGGTAGCTGCACGTTACTATCTGCTCTATTTGCGGTTCGTTAGGAAGTAGCTGGTTAGTATTCTGTGTTAGAGTTGTTTGTTTACCATCTATGAACAATTTGTTATTCCGTAGTATTGCGTGATGCCCATTTTTTCGAGCTTTTAACATCTCCTCACGTAGAGTAGTTCTCACCTTTCGTGCATTTTCGTCCAAATATTCTGATACATATAAGTTGGTTCCTTTAAAGCAGTAGCTGTTTTCTATTACAAGTCTAGTAATCCTTTTGCTTAGTAATTCTACTACTAATGGCCGGTTCCTTGTACTGTTTCTTCCTATTCTACGAATACTTTCTATATAGCCCGATAGGTCTACATTTTGGATATCTCTAAATAAGTCGACGAGCCTGCTATGTAGGTCACATTCCGATTCCATATGGTACTCTGTTAGGCCATACAGTACTATTTTCTTATTGTTGTTGTTAATATCAATATAGTGATTTTGCGATTTATTTATTAAGTGCCCTATATCTTTTTTTAAATTTTCGTTTTCTAAATGTAGGTTCTCAATCTTATTATTAATATTTAGTATATCGAGTTTTCTATCTTCGTTCTGTTTGAATAGTTGTTTTATTTCTTTTTGCATGTCTACCTTTAGTTCTTTTAGAGCCTTTTTTATTTCTAGTTGTATTGTATTTTGTAGCTTAGTAATAATAGATTTGTTGTTTTCCTCTAAACGTAGTAATATAATTTCGCTTAAGTTTTCTAGGGTTAGTTCTTTTTGTGTATTGTTGTTTGGTAGTTTTTCTTCTGTGTATATAGTATCACCAAAGAAAGTCAACTCGTCAGAGTCAGTTGTGTCACTGATAGTATTATTTAACCTTTTTCTTAAAGTGACATTTGTTTCCTCTGGCAACGTATGCGTATATTGATCACTCAGATGAATAGGAGTATCTGTGTTTCCTGTTTTGGGTAGTTTACAGAGACAAGAAATAAGGTAACGTGAGAATAATGCAGGTTAATGATCAAAATAATAAAGGAAAGCGCTAGAAGCAATAACTTGTATAGCCTTTTAAAATGATTGCCAAAGCAGTTAGGAGCTGACCAGTCCTGACAGACAGCACCCGTTCACGAGCATGACGCGCACATCAGCCTCGCAGCGCGCGCATCATAAAATATACACATTGTTATATCAATTAATGTTCACCGGTTACGACTCACGTGCATTTTTTGGGATTGCCCGACTAGTAAAATGCACGTGAGTAGTAACCGGTGAACATTAATTGATATGAATATATCTCACGAAAGTTTTTATACTAAAATATACACAGTTATTTAAAAGTGTCGACATATTTAAAGGTAAATCCTACCAATGAAATAACGAAAAGAAAATATATATATATTATGTCGACTTCACATTTTCGACTTCCTATACCAAAATCTTACATAGGTATAGTACGATTATTGTATAAACGGTCCATTTTTTTTTCCTCAAGGCCCGTTTCTTAATCATAATAGTTCCGTTTTTACAGTAAAACCTAAAATGTTTTCGAGTCCTTTAAATTACAGCCATTTATACCTATATAAACCCTTTCAATAATGAAATTTCTTAATTACCATAACATTTTCAATAGATAACGAGGCCAAACCAAATTCAGAATTAATTGTAAACCACAGAGCTACATTAATATGTTTCAAGCTCAATTCAGAATCTACCCAAAATAATCATGAACGTATTAACGTAATAATTACTTTGTCCATTTATATAAAATCTCGATTAACTGGCAAATGTTTAGTATGATAATTTAATGTGGTAAATTCTGAATTTACATTTAAATTATATGACTTAAGTTAATACATAAAATACATTAATGAATGAGAATCGAATTTTAAAGGTATATTTTTGTGTTAAGAAAAATAGGGTCGTGAGCAGGGTCACCTACAAGTAGGAGATGATGGAAAGAGGCAAACCTCACTTACTCCCGCCGCAGAATACGTGCTTGGCACCGGAGGGCTAGCAATGATCTCCAGCCACCGTGAGCCGTAGACTTCGAGCGATGGATGTGTGTGGTATTTCATCAAGCCCGAGACGGTGGCGGAGACGAGCGGTCCTTCGAAGCGCGCCTTGCTGCGGTGTTTATGCAGGCCAAGTATGACTAGCCTGCAAAACTGACCTGGGCCGTCGATGCTTTGCACGGATCAGCTGTTCACGGAGTTTCGGTGAATACAGTTGCGATCTCAAAACCCCGGTAAACGTTGGTAGAGGAATGTGTGATTTTTTGCGGATAGGAGTTATGCACAACGTCCATCATGGCGTTTCCACACTCCTGTGTCGCTCCTGAATGAATACTCCAGATCCTCTTACAACTAAACTATAGTAACCTCTCACTATACCGAGTTCTTTCTCCACATAAATAATTATTAGTTTCTTTCCGTTCCTTGTTCATTCTCATTGTAGTGGCATGCACTAATAATACTAAATATGTAGAAGACACAATCAATTATTTTGATATAAATTTAAAAATACCCATCCAATAAAATAACGTAGTGACCAAAAAGCAGGTGCAAATTAAGTTACTTCAAATGAAATATGGTCTCTTTGCCGCTAGATGCCTTTGAAGATTCGTTGTCTTTGCGTTTGTTTGTCTGTGAAAGTCACCTTTTTGATGGCTCAATAGACCAATCCTGGAGTGGAAGGAACAGGATCCTCTAAAATATATAAATGCAGATGTTTTATATGACCTAAAAAAATGTTTATTATTATTATGAAGGAAATTAAAGAAGTGCTATTAATTATTATATTTTGAAGAATTAGTTACTTTCCTATTTCTTGAGTAACAATATACATCCAAACCTGTTATGTATCAATGGGAAAAACGATGTTAATTAGTTCCAAAACATCAGAGACGGTGATTGAAAACAACGTAAGGAAACCTGAGCTTTTGGTCTGAAATTGGAAAAATACAGTTAGCAATGTGGTATCCCCGTTCCATTCCGTTATATTCCCGTTCCTTCATCATAACAGAAGAGACCCTTGCCCACCAATGACACAGTTACGGACTGGTTATGTCATTTAATAGATAAATTTAGAAATCAAAGATTAGCTTAAAGAAATCAATGCAACTATCGAACTGTTCCACGCCTGTTTTAACAGGATGAGCTGTTTATCAAATAATCTAAGTAAAGTTAGTGTTTCTATTACGAGTAACTCTGCTTCAGTACAGCATATTTCCAACAGTTTCGCTTCATTACGCGAAACATTTGAGTTCTTGCTTCGTTACTGCATAGTATAATTACATGAACCATTTAGAGATTTCATCTTCAACGTCCAGTGGTCCACAACTTTGTATGTTCGATGCTTCTGAGTAATTTTATGCAAGAACATAATGGCATACTTCTTGATAAAATTTAATATATTAAGCAGAAAATTACTCTCATGCTTTTGAGAAGTTTAGTACTTAGTCTAATTAACTTTCTTTTGAGCTAGTTTATTAGTTGTTTATTGTAAGAAATCTGTCGAGAGCAAAGAGAAATTCGTTGAAATTAAATTAAAGATAGTGTTTTATATATTGGCCGTTAGGTTTTTTAAACCTTTTAAAATGGATTACAATAAATTCTCGAGTGTTCTTTTTTGTTTTTCCTTTCACACCTATATAGAGTACTTTTTTTAAATTGGACAGACAGAATTGAGTTTATCAAAAAAATAAGATAGGTAAGATAAATTTATTTGAGAAAAGAAGTACACAGAAACAGATGTCACAATCACATATCGGGTTATATCAAGTGATACAAAGTATGAGATCAATGCCCCCATGCTACGAGTATGAACAGACTGAATTATCTGTTAGGAAATTGATAAGACCAAACCCAGCTTTGGTTTTAGATGTATGTATGTGCCTATGGCTTGAACAGTGTTAATCGTTATGGAAAAATGCCATGCCAAAGTTTTATATATATACAGAGAATCACGTCTATTTTCCCCATAGGGGTAGGCAGCGATGTCCCCAGTTGTAGGTATACCCAAATTTCACCAATGCTGTTATTAAGCCCCATGGAATAGGTGGTGAGCCTATTGCCATCTACCAGACACAATTCTTAACTCCATGCTGGGAATGTGAATTTTCTAACAGAAGAACTCAATAACGCTTTGCCCGACCCGGGAATCGAACTCTCAACCGTTGCACTTGGACCACTAGACCAACGAGGTAGTTCTTTTAATAAATTTTATTATTACGTTTTCACTAAACGATTTTGCAAAACACTTATTTTCTGTTAAACATAGTTTACTTGAATTACTTTTTATTTAGAATTTTAGATAAAACGTCTGTTATACTGGACCAATAGTAAGTGGCCAGTTCAGTTTCAGTTGTCGATTTTATTTTAACAAATTATAATTTTATACTTTTTATTATTTTATTCTATGATCTTTAACTAAACAGTACAGACATGTAGGTCAATTTATTTTACCTCTTCGGATGCTGAAGCAACAAGGCTTGTTCATTCGTATGTCATTTTAACTCATTAACAGTTCAGTAGAAATTTCGAGTCAGAATGCAAATGTAATTTACACCGCTTAGATCTTTGTACGCCAAAATATAAGTAGAATTAGTGTTGTAAATGTCTCGAGTCTTTTAGCCTTAATTCGATAGACTCGGCTCAATTTTATAGGAATTAGTGAACTAACTGAACTCGGAGTCTTGAGTTGAGCCGAGCTTCAGTCCTATCATGAAGACTCGAGCGCCAAAATCGAACTCGAACCTTAAAAAGAACTCGACTCTTAAAAAGAACTCGAGTCTTAAAAAGAGCTCGAGTCTTATAAAGAGCTTGAGTCTTAAAAGAGCTCGAGTCTTCTTCAAACTGTTCTGCGAAATGCTGAAAGTGATTTATTTATAATGTATATCTATACTTCTATACCAATATAATAAATCTGAAGAGTTTATTTGTTTGGTAGAAAGAGGTAGTTTATTTGTTTCATGATCATTAAACTGATTTTTCATGTTAATTAAAACTTTTATTTTTTGCGACATCTCCTTCTGGTTACATCTTATATATATCGCTTCTGTTTATATCTCACAAAAGTAACCTTTTATTAGCTGCTTTAAAAATAAAGACTCCAAGCAAAGAAGAACTCGAGCGCGACTCGCCACGTAAAAAGGACTTGAGCGCTAAAGAAGACTCGAGTCTCGAGTCTCGAGTTCAAGAGCTCTTATAGACTTGAGTTCTCTAGTCTTAGAGTCTTACTGTTATGAGTCGAGTCGTGAAAACTGTAGGTTTTAGGTTGGGCAAGTATTTTTTTATGTATTTTTTTTCTTGTTTTTGGGGGGAAACCTTCAAAATGCGCCCGTTCTTTTGGGGATAAAACCGGGGAGTGTTGGATTTTTAGCTACGGGCTCATTTTACTAGCTGGTCCCTGCGACTTCGTCTTCGCGACGAAAGGTACCCCAAAATACAACCTATCTCCTTGCCAAATTTCATTACGATCAGTTCATCCGTTAAGTCGTGAAAAGGTAACAAACAAACAGAGTTACTTTCGCATTTATAATATTTATATTATATTTGTCACGTATAGAAATCTCTAGTTTGCTTAGAAACTTTTTGAAAATGTCAGCCTATAGGTATAGATAAATCTTTCAAATACATAAACGCATGCGTAGCAAACTCTAACGATATAATTTTTTGTTGATTTGTATTTGTTAGGTAATCGCACCCGTAAAACGTATTAACTGTGAAGTTACTCGTGTTGGTTCAGTCACCTGTATAGAGACTGAACAGCAATGACGTCACCAAAATACGTATTAGGTTAAATGTGAAAGAAGAATTCAGGATAGTGAGCAGAGGTCACTATCCCGAATTAGGTGTATTGGTGGTCAGAGGGACTGAAGATATTTTTCGGGAAGCGCAGGTTCGATTCTTGCTCACGACCGTACTTTTCTCATCACAAAACTATATAGCTTTAATGTCAACTGACTTATGTTGTAGATTGTATAAACGTTTGCACTAAAATAAATCTTAGTTCCTGGTATTTAATAGACCGACAGAGCCGAGTTATGTTACAGTGGTTTGTGGTCGTTGGCCTGTAGTTAATTACGTCAGAGGTTTAATTCTAATATCAATTTAATATTCTAGCGGTTCCGCGTCAGCGCGATTGCTGACCAATCCTGTCCTCCAAGTCCTGGTTTCGATTCCCATGGCGAGCAAAGTGCTATTTGGTTTCTATAACGAATTTTGCAGTAGTAACCCTAAGTTTGGTACAGAGTCCGGTAAAACACCGTCCGACAAAGTCTGTGGGGAGCCTATCGCTCCCCACAGACTTCTTCTTCTTATCTTATGGTTGATGAACAACCTAGTGTCAGAGTTTAAACTACCCGTAGATCGCGGACATGGCTTTACACACCATCGAGAACATCATCTCTGGTGTGCTAGTTTCCTCACGATGTTTTTCCATCACCGTTTTAAGCAATTGATAATTAATTAATAATACGCAATTGACAGACCTAAAACCTGCATTGGTGAAGCGTGGGTGTTCAACTGTGTACACTTCTATCTACCACTTCATGTACACGGGTTTGATGCTATATTGTGTTGTGTTTATATGGCAAACTCTTTTTTTGTTGGTTGAAAAAAATGCCTATGCATGCAAATAGAAATGCAGTCGCATTTCCCCTCCGCCACGGGAGCGACGGAAGGGGGTATGTGGGGCTCTAACCCACTAAAACTCCGCCGTTAGCAGTCCTTCGCCGAGTTAGGGCAAGATAGGGTCGTGTTAGCATTCACCGTCTTTATATGACGACCCTTTTTTTTTTATGTGGAGAAATGCCCTCGCATACCGCTCTGACACGGGGAGACAGAGCGGTTATGTGGGACTCAAACCCACTAAAACTCCACAGTATACCTCCTCAGCTGCTTGAGGGCGGGACGCGGGAACGCTCTCGCACACAACCGCGAACCCACGCGCAGCCGTCCATTGCCAGACTCCCTCACGGGGTTGGGTATTGCACCCCCCTGCTACGGCACACCAGACTAATGGCGTGCCGCAACCACCTCGGAGACCATGTGCAATGGGCGCCAGACGAACCCGTGTCTGGACGCCCAAGGTCCCCTGCGACGGATCAGGTCTGTGGCCCCGCCGCCTGCCACTACGGCCGCAGAGGATAGGGAGAGCGGCGCCTCGCAATACCGGCACTCCTCCTCCCCTGCGGCCCCACCGCGTCCGCCATCCAACGGTGGCGGCCCCCTCAAGGCCGCGGCAGGTAGGGAGAGCGGCGCATCGACATACCGGCACTCCTCTCCCACCGCGGCCCCCGTCCCTGAGCTGCGGTGCCGCCCATACGACGCCGCAGCCCACCTCAGTTGCGACACCCCCCATAAGGCCCGCAACCTACGCCAGCGCCGCTCCAACATGGGCTTGAAGGCAAAGCCCTGAGGAGCGGCCCTCCTCGGGTCCGTTAGCTTAACCGTGGGTGACCAAGCCACGGCTACTAGAGCCCCCCCACCACGACAAGATGGAACCCTGGGGGGGTTATATGACGACCCTGCATCAACCTACCTCCAATCACTAGGAAACCAGAAGTATGACGGCACGTGATATTGGTTTAGATGCAAAAATAAAACCGCGAGGATATGAACCTTCTGATGAAATGCTTTGCATATGTTTGAAGTATTTATCAGTGGCATACTACAAGGATCACTCTGGAAGCCGACCCTAACGTAATTAGTTGGGAAAAGACTAGGCTTTTTCCCATCTACGTTAAGGTAGGCTTGTAGTCTAACCAGATACTGTTAAATACCAGCATTTCACATGGAGCGACTGCCTATCTGACCTCCACGACCCAGTTACTGGATAATACGATATCTCGTGGTAGTCAGAAGTTAAGGGATCTAACTACCCGTAGCGATTGTCATAGATGTTCTTTTGACAACTGTGACCGACGGTTTAACGGTGCTCTTTGAGGCACAAACCGACCACTGCAAGTGCACTTTAACCTCGACCGATCTCTCTGTGCAGCTATTACTACAAGAATGAAGCTATTTAATAATAATAATATCAGGTTCTACCTACTCAACCGGTTGAAACAAAATTTATACGTATTATGTATAGTATTTATACATGGATTTACCAAAAGATTTTTCTTATTTATATTCTCTGGAACACAAGGCCCATTAAAATATGAGTAGATACACGCATAAAATTGTATAAACTGTAACATTATATTAATATTCGTATGAAATGAATATATTTTTTTAAGTACATTTAACCATTTTATTTACGTCTTTCCTAGGAGTTGTGGGGCGTTACGAACCCTCCCAGCACATTTATTTTAATTTAAGATAGACATTGCGTCTTCTCTTGAATTTCTTTTATATCTTGAGGACATTTTAAGACACAGTGGCGGTACCTTCATATAAGCCCAAAAGCATGCCTTACTAAAATGCTCGATAGAGAATCAATATCAAACCCGAACTATTTAAAAGTTCGCGCGCTTAATTCTTATCAAAATAACACAAAGTATCTACCTATGCCACACTACTACACATCGCGATTGTTCGCGCGCATAGTTTCGTTAAATGACAACACTGCAACTCTGCGTAAGTACCGAGTGCAACTCACTTCAGTTTAATTTGAGTGGGAAAAGTTTTGATGTTAAAGTTTTTTGGGTGTTTTCTTAGATTTTCTCAGTGATACAATTGTTTTGGTGACTAACCTACAACAATGGAGGTAATTGTACCTTGTGAGGATTTAAAATGCGTTCAAGTTTTGATTGGCGAAGATAAGGTAAAATCTTTAAACTTTGCTCAGAAAAAACAGTTAATTTCTGCATTAAAACCGACGCCTAATCTGTGTATTTCTCAGACTAGTAAATCGCATAAACGAAAATTTAATAGATCGATCAGTGTATAAAACTAGTTGGATTGTTGGCTGTTCGCTCACTATTAAGTTGTATTGCTGGTGCTGCATATTTTATTCGAATGAAGATTCCGTTTGGAATACATCTGGTTATAATGATTTAAATAACATACCTGGCGCCATTAAAAGGCACGCAAATTCCCATAAACACCTGTGTGCAATGGTTTCTATCGGTAATTTTGGTAAACAACGAATTGAGACATTTATATCACGCCAGCTATCTGAGGAAATTGCAAAATATAACACGCGCGTTGATAATAACCGTAGTGTATTTCAAAGATTAGTCGATTTTGTTTGTCATTTAGCACAACAGGAACTTCCTTTAAGAGGACATGATGAGTCCAAAACTTCATTAAATAAAGGCATTTTTTTAGAACTGGTCTCGTTAATTTCAAAATACGATGTGGTTTTAGAAAAGCATATGCAGCGTCAGAAAAGTGACAAACCGGGGCCGAGAAGAATATGGATGAATTCACTTTTAATTTATTGTACCTAACCAGTAGTTTATGAGAAAATTGCGATGATACATACGTAGGTACCTACATACTCAGTCGAAAACTGAACTTTCTGTTTTTGAAATCGGTTAAAATTTTATTGGGCTTGCCTTATTTTGATACCCTAGGCACGCCACTGTTAAGACATAACGTTTTCATTATACAAATGAATAAATCCGAAGATATCAATCAATCTGCCAAGCCTTTTCCGAATTAAATTGGGGTCGTCTTCCGGTCAAACCGGATGCAGCTTAATACGATAATTTTACATGGAGCGACTGCCTATACGACTACGATATCTCGTAGTATAAATCGGTCTGGTTGTCAGACTTTCAGGCCTCTGACTACCCGTAACGGCTGTCATCGAACTAAATTTAACAACCGGGACCGACAGTTTATAGTGCTCCCAGAGGCAGGAAGGGGTCTCGGTATGAAATGGCAGATCCATACTTGCAACTACCAAGACCAAAGAGGCAGTCAGAAAAAAAACCTTAACCGGTAATAAATAAATGTAGGTACCTTCCCACGTCTGGACCTTTAACCAGCTTCTCAGGCTACATAATTGTGAAAACAAGAATTAACACTGGCACGACTTGTGGGGTTACTCTTGAAACTAATACCAATTCCAATCGAATTCCAATATTAAATTGACGTCTTAAAACAACGCGTAATTTTAAAATAAATTTACCTACATTATAGTTGCCTCAATTTTAAAGCATGTTGTCTTCATAATATCCTGAATTTATAATTATTTATTAGACATTTTGGCATTTAAAAGTAGGAACTGACATATTTCCAATGTCAATCGAGCGGAATTATTTTCAAGAGTAAGCCCACTGTTTTCAAAATTGCAATAAGTTTTTATATTTTCCTTATCACAGTTAATTTTGATTGTTGAAATGTTTATACATTGTCAACGTAGAGCGTAAGTGTGTGTGTTTGTCTATGTGTGTGATAGTTCATAAATATAGAAAACCAATTCCACGTTCCTCGGCCCGGTAATCGAACCCATGAAGGAAGCTCGGCAGTCGCGATTGGGACCATTAAACCATAAAGGCAGTTTTTATTTACTAGTAACACATCCAAATTTTTTAAATGCCTTACCTCTGAAACTATTCAAAGAACTATCTCAAGTAAAAACATAACTATATTTTGTCAAATAAATACATAGAATGCACAAAGTTATTTTTCATACCATATTACCCAGCACCATCGTCGGTGCAGTTTCGGTGCGTGTCAATCGACTTATATCGCTGACTGTACAATAATATAACGTATTAATAATATAACATTTAAAGTTACAATATTAAATGGAAAAAGAATACGGTCGCGAACAGGATTCGAACCTGCGCCTCCCGGATAAATACTCCAGGCGCTCTGACCACTAAGCCATCTCTTGGTGGTCAGAGCGCCTGGAGTATTTATCCGGGAGGCGCAGGTTCGAATCCTGTTCGCGACCGTATTCTTTTTCCATTTAATATTGTAACTTTAGAGTTCGCTAAGCATGCGTTAATGCTTTTCAAAGATTTATCTTGAATTATTAAGGTAATTGCATTCTTTACGACATTGTATTAGCTGCAAAGTTGGTCGTGTCGGTTCGGTCACCTGTATAGGTACTGAATTGATTGCAATGACGTTGCCATAAGACGTGTTAAAATATGGAAGAAGAATTCGCGGTGGTGAGCAGAGGTCGAGATGGCTTAGTGGTCAGAGCGCCTGGAATATTTATCCGGGAGGCGCAGGTTCGAATCCTGTTCGCGACCGTATTCTTTTTCCATTTAATATTGTAACTTTAGAGTTCGCTAACCATGCGTTAATGCTTTTCAAAGATTTATCTTGAATATAACATTTATTTAACAGTGTTATTAGTAATAACAAAAATATTACAGTTTTATAATTGAAACCTTTATAAAGCAAGGCGTAGTATAATCATAGTCGGTTGTCCCAAACTAGGCGATAACTTTACCTATCTTGAGAGCCAGTATCATCATCCCCCTGCCCTTATCCCAATTTATTTGGGGTCAGCGCAGCATGTATCTGGCTTGCTGCTAAACATTTGGCTATGCTTTATGACCAGCTGCCTGCCTGACGTCAACCCTCATCGGTAATGCTGTTGTTGGTGGTAACCGCCACCGATACGGTCTCCTTCTATTTAGCTATCACACCAAATATTATCCATGCGCCAGGTACTGATGTTATCCTACTATAGCATGCGCATCGAAATCTAAAGTTAAAAAAAATAACATTGCATAACATAACATAGCATCACGCATGTATTCCCTGAAGGGGTAGGCAGAGGTGTACACAATTGTACACCCAATTTTCACCAATACTGTTATTAAGTCCCATGTAATAGGTGGTGAGCCTATTACCATCAACCGGGCACAATTCCAAACTCCGGGCTACTACTGAGAATTTCCTAGCAGAAAAACTCAATAACTCTTTGCCCGACCCGGGAATCGAACCCGAGACCTCCTGCTCAGCAGTCGCGCTTAGGACCACTAGACCAACGAGGCGGATGAATGCTCTAGGCCCTCTGACCACTAAGCCATTTCAAGTGCCCATAATCTGGAGTACCTATTTATCCAGGAGGTGCAGGTTCGAATCCTGCTCACGGCCGTATTTTTTTTCCACATAAATTTATTAGGTACTTTATATAATTTATTATATCTAATTTTTATAATACTAGCTGGTGCCCGCGACTTCGTCTGCATGACGAAAATTAACGTTCTCCAAGGTCCAATCTATCTCCGTGTCAAATTTCATTACGATCCGTTCAGCCCATTAGTCGTGAAAAGGTAAGAAACAAACATACAAACAAACAGAGTTACTTTCGCATTTATAATATAAGTATGGGTCTAAGTATCTGTATATCTATATAATATTGCTTATGTGTGCATGAGTTGTACCTATAATCAGTTTTCATTAGTATCAAGATACTTGCAAGCTTTGACAGCACCAAGTTTCTGGTCCCAAGTTTTGCTTTCCAGAAAGCTAAGTTAGCCCAACATATATATATATATATATATATATATATATATACGGTACGTACTACTTACATTCTGATATATTGGTATAATATTTTCTGTAGTATATACAAGGTCCTAGTTTATTAGGTAACTTCCTTTTGAGGGGTCAATGTATTAATGATAAGTGGGCTTACTCTTGAAAATAATTCCGCTCGATTGACATTGGAAATATTTAGTTCGTACTTTTAAATGCCAAAATGTCTAAAAAATAATTATAGATTCGGGATAATATGAAGACATCATGCTTTAAAGTTGAGGCATCTGTAATGTAGGTAAATTTATTTTAAAATTACGCGTTGTTTTAAGGCGTCTATTTAATATTAGTTTCAAGAGTAACCTCACAGGATTAATTTAAACCATAATCTTACTATATCCTTTCCTACTAATATTATAAATGTGAAAGTGTCTGAGGATGGATGGTTGGATGGATGTTTGTTTCTCTTTCACACAATAACTACTGAATGGATTTAGATGAAATTTGGTACACAGATAGTTTATAACCTGAATTAACACAAAATACTTTTTATACCGGCTGGACCTAATTCTGAAGTCCATGCAGACGAAGTCGCGAGCAGAAGCTAGTTTAAAATATGCCGTTAGACGAGCAGTTTTCGTCTTGCTGGTATCATGATAATTACAAACAATTTGGCATTTCTATTTAAGCTAAGTGTTAAGTAAATTAATTTGACTTAAACAATTAAGCTCTTCAAACGGTGTTAACTACTAAATTGGAACATTGTATATAACAGGGAAAAGCCTTTTGTCATCATCACAGGCAAGAGCGGTAGTACATGAAAACATGGGGTGATAATGATTAATATACCTACCTACCCTACAATGATGACTATAAAAATATAATAATGTCCCCAAATGTATGAGAGAGTTACCTACGCGACAATTTAAGACAAAACTATATGGGTGGCTTTAAAAAAGTGTTTTTATAATATAAAAGATTTCTTTATTACATATTGTTATGGTTTTACTGACATATTCATAATGTTTAATAATTCATAAATAAGTACGCTAATTCTAATCTAGTGATAATAATATACTACCTACATTCTATTTCCAGTTATAAAATTTTGCATGTTGGGCATATTGTATTATCTTTCCGACGCAGTATGTAAGACTAAAATAATTAAATTAAGTGTACCTTTTGTAATGCACCATACTTCAAGCAAATAAATTTCATTCAATCATTCATTCATAATAACAATATTATGTAGTTCCAGAATACATGGCAAATTGCTTTAGCCAATAGGAATCCGGCACTGAAACAATGAAGGTCCTAACACGTTCCAAAAAAAAAGGATTATTTCCCTGCATCTGATTACTTTGCGTGATGTTTATCAATGTGGGGACCACATTAAAAAGCATCACGCAATGTAATCAGATGCAGGGAAATAAAGATGGTAATTATAAAAGTTACCTTACCAGTCTCCATTGTAGGGATCTATGATATCCACCGGCCCCGTGGTTCCTTAAGTATAATTAAATTCTTGAACTAGATTTGTGTCTGACCAGTCACATTTATGTATAACTGGTTGTGCCCCAGAAACTTCCGTATAAAATTTTCCGTAGAAGCAATAATTGAACTGGTAGACATAACTTTTTAATTTTACTTTAAGATCAGAAACTACTTGTAATTAACTTTATTTTGATCTGTTTATTCGCGGTTAAATAAATTTTTATATCTTAAATTTCTTGTATTCGGCTTCTATGATGACAGCTATTATTGCCTAGTTTTGTATTGAATTCATAATTTATATTAATATTGATTAATACAAAATGGTAAGTGAGGTTGCTATTTAGGTACATAGATAGGAACTAATTTGTGACGCGCATGGATAGAATTATAAATGAGTATGTAGGAGGAAGTCTGAAAGTTGCGCCAGTCACTGAGAAGATGTGTGGAAATCGTTTGTCATGGTATGAACATGTGATGCGGAGGAATGTGGATCATGTGACGAGGAAAGATGTGTATGAATGTAGATGGCTACACGAGTAGAAGACGATCTAGGAAACGATAGATGGATTGTGTGAAAGCTGATAATGCTAGAAAATCAGTTAGTACCAACATGACGATTGTGCTGACCACAATTAAATTGAGATAAGGCCAAGAGGATGATGATGAGTAGAAATAAATTTTAATAATATTTATTTAATTATGTCGTCATCTTCTTAGCTATGTCGGCAAATAAATTACCTACAATACAAAATCTCAGCACATCTTGTTGAAACAGTATGCGGAATTACGAGCGACGGCATATCAGGTAGTAACTACCTTATTTGCCACGACGAAATAATACAAAATAAAATATTATAATGAGGTACTTACCTACATTTTGTTTAATTACGTGTGGAAACTGCCTCGTTGGTCTAGTGGTCTCAAGCGCGACTGCTGAACATGAGGTCTCGGATTCGATTCTCGGGTCGGGCAAGGCGTTATTTGAGTTTTTCTGTTACGAAATTCTCAGTACCAGCCCGGAGTTTGAAATTGTGCCCGGTAGATGGCAATAGGCTCATCACCTATTACATGGGACTTGATAACAGAATTGGTGAAATGTGGGTGAACAACTGTGTAGGCCTACCCCTTCGGGAAAAACAGGCGTGATACTATGTTATGTTATGAAAACTTCTACCGACTAAAAACTACACGGTCCTACTCTAACCTTTACCGTGGTCCCGGAAACCAACCTGCATTCACCGCGACAAGTACTTATCTACCTAGTTTTAAACGATATTCCAGTATTGACCTTGCCATATTTATTAATAGTACCTACATTTTAAATGACATTATGTTTGAATGAAAATAAAAGGTACGCAGGTAAAATTACTATAATTATCGTTTATTTCTGCTGCTTGTAGTGTGTCAAAATTATAATGTAGAATACGATATTATTGGTGTTATATTGTTTTTAGGTAATTAATCCCGAGAAGATGTGATCGGTGGTAAGATTTTTATAAGGCTAAAACGCAATCAACAGGTTATTCTAAATCTAAATTAAATATATCTAAATTAAACACAAAACCAAAAAAAAAACTATATTAATACCATATATATATAATTTATACATAATACCCATTATTAATACAATATTAGGTATAGGAAGTTAAAATGAGTTATAAAAATCTTTTTTATTTTTTATAATCACTATCGTTATACACATTCATATTAATTATTGTTTAACGGTTATTACTCACGCGCATTCTTCGGGATTGCTAGACTAGTTTCGAACTCGAGTTGATTTGAGTTTGACTCGCGACATCGCCGCGGGCTCATATATAAATCTTATTTTGTGAAATTAACCATGAAAGATTGTAACCCTTTTCTTCATAAAAGCTGCAAAATCATCCCCATTTCAGGTAGAGATGCATAAGAACCTTTTATTTTTAGAAACCTGGCGTTTTCACTGACCCTTTTAGGCCTTTTACGAGCATTTTCTACTCAATTAATTTCGGCGTCGGACAATTCATCATAAACGCTTACCTGTTAACATTTTTACCCTTTGCTCATATATTAAATATTTTATAATTTTAATTTTAAAACATCCTCATTTGTATTCCTTTATATAAAGAAGATTGTATTACAGGTTTAACGCAGTACAAATTAATCAGTGATTTGTTTAAGGCTTAGTTTTATTCGGGCAATGTTGAAATCGTGTAAAATGTGCGAATAAAGACTAAAGGTACTTGGTTACAAATCAAACATCTAAGGACCACAACCTATTTACTCCAATATAATTTAATTATGAAATGACAGCCTATTGATATGACATTTGGATTAGCAAGTCTAAAGTTTGCAGTTTCGAAACCATGGCACACACCACTGACTTAACGTTATCATGTATTGTGTGTATTATAATTAACTAGTTGTCGCTCACTGTCACTGTCGAAATTCGAACATACTTCATTAAAATTTTTAATTTAGCTCTAGTGGCAATGATTTCTATTGTCAAAGATATATGTCAAACGCGTGTTGTGTGTGTAATGTTTTTTTTTTTAATTAATTTAATGTATTTTTAATGCATATTATATAAAAATATTAGCTTTCCGCACTCTTTCTTGAATCTCTATATGAACTTTATCTGTGACAAATTTCATACTTCTCCGTCTGCGTAACTTTCGTCAAAAGGGGTACAAAGTTTTTGCTTCACATATTCATATAATTATTATGACTGAAGGAAAATGTCGTGTGGAAACCATCACACCTGAGAGATGTTCTCAATTGTGTATAGAGCCATGTCAGAGACCTACCGATTACATAGACTCTGTCACTAAATTGTTCATCAAGCATACAATAAGAAAAGGGAGAATACACGCTCATGTCAATATGTTTGCTTACGCATGACATTACATGGCAACAAAACATAATTTAACTAAAAAAGGACCAATAAATACGGACCCTTTTTTATTAGCGAATCGTGAGCGTTTTGACATGTCGCCTCATTGTCTGTTTGTTTATGACCGTAGCTCCACAGACTTTATTGTTCCTTAGGATCTGGAACTAAAAATTATCTCACTCGTTTTATGGTACTAAAACTAGCATTACTAAGCCAAAAGAAAGACCTTGACATTGTATAAGTACCTATGTGTAACATTTATTAGAATGTACTACAAACTGTGCTTGTTCTAGGAGTAATAAAAGAATAGCAATCAATTACGTCTCAACTTGTGTTAGTGCGTAAAGAGACATGTTCTAGACTTTGGATAATGTATTTGGTCCTCGGAGCCGTAAAAATCATTGTTATAGGAATAGTTTTCGTTATCTCCTTGTTATATGAGGTCACTCGTAATTATTTGTATAATAACTTTCGTGAGGTATATTTATATTACAACTAGTCGGGCAAACCCGAAGAATACACGTGAGTAGTAACCGGTGAACAATAATTAACACTTTTAATTAGTGCATAGTGTAGTTATAGGTAGATATAATTATATGTATTCCTGAGATTAAGAAATATAAACCCGTCCATTCCGGACCGGCATTCCTCCTTTACACAAGGTTTTTTTTAAGTTAATAATGGTTTTTCAGGTTAATAAAACTTTCAATAAAAAACAAATAATAATCATAAAAACATACATTAGTGATTGGAATTTGAATTTATGATTTAAATTATTTATTATCAATAATACGTTGAAAGGACATCCACTAATAAAATAGACCCTTTTCTATATAGTGTAAGAGAGAAAAAATCGTGGAGGTTCGTGGTGATTGAATATTTGGGACATTGGGGACGAATAATATCTAAAAATATCTGCTTTAACGAATTTACTGCGTTACGTGAAGGTGTTCGTGCTTGACGAAACACGTCAGTCCTTAAAGTTGATATATATACATGCAAACTTGGATACCTTTTTCAAAGTTATCACGAACAAGTAAAAAGTGTAGAACCAGTTAGCTTAGGTTTTGTACTAGAAACTGAACACTAAAGATAAACAAGAATATTAAAATACTTCGATACTTTTATTAAAGCCGAGTACTTTTATTAAATCTTAAACAATTTCCCTACTTTCCGTAACTTTTATACCTATAAAAATGAGTATGTATTCCCTAAAGTCTAGTTTCATTCCTCGTTCAACCTTCACAAATTAAACTAGAAAGTCTTTGGCTAAGCGTCCTTAGACCTTTCCAGTTCTTTATAGTCAGTCATGGTTAGGTGGATTTCAAGGGGCATTTACGTCACAAAGTTGGACTTGTACATACATCGCCTCAGCAATGGCGAGTGTAGCGGCCATTGAACCCACCCGAGTTCGTATGAAGTCAAGGGGACGAATAAAATAAATGAGGGATCTAGATTTCCTCGGCTTGCAAGCTCTGTTCGCGAGTAAATATAAACAAAAGTAAGTAGCCGAGACAAGCAGAAACCGTAACGAAAGTTTTTTGTGTAATAAAAAAAATGCTAGTGCTGCACTGGTTCGTTAGTTTATTCTAGAAAATTTTTGGATATCGATATGGACGCAGTGTTATTTTTTAAAACGTTCTGACGTTTAAGATGCTAATACAGATAAATCTTTGAAAAGCATTAACGCGTGCATAGAGAACTCTAAAGTTATTAATTTTAGTGGAACGAAAAAAAATCGTCTTGATTTACTGAATAGGTAGCAATGACGTCACCAAAAGACGTATTAAAATGTGGAAGAAGAATTCGTGGTAGTGATCAGAGGTCGAGATGGCTAAGCAGTCAGAGCGCCTGTAGTATTTATCCGGGAGGCACAGGGTCGAATCCTGCTCACGACCAAATGGTTTTGATGCTTTTGGTAGTTTATATGGTAGGTATATTTTTGATTCGATTATGTGGTTTATTCCTCCTACAACCGATGTTACTCTCATTTCTTTATGATATGTAGGTTGTTATATTGAAATAATTTTACCTCTGAGAAGAGTTACCTAGCTGCCTGAAAATAGATCGAAGGAGAGACTTTTTTGTCATTTACCTACTTATTAGCAAGGTAATAATTTCGAAATAACTTTCAATTATTTACCGTTTGAAATTAATGAAAGTCAGTTCCACAATGTCCCGGCTGTTAAGTTGTATCCTCATTTTTTTAAATGTTCGACAATAAGTATATACTTACATTGCGGAGATCTTCATAGTCCAGGGACTATCAGCCAGGCCAGGGTAGTCAGAGGCCTGAAAGTCTGACAACCAGTCATACCACTAGATTTCGTCTTACCCAGTTACTGGGTTGTGGAGGTCAGATAGGCAGTCGCTCCATGTAAGTACTGGTATTAAGCTGCATCCGATTTGACTGGAAGCCGACCCCAATGTAATTGGGAAAAGGCTAGGCAGATATATATATATGTTTATAAAGACTTTGTTTTAAGATATACCAACCATAATTACGCTTTGTATAATATGTATCAACATTTAATTCGATACATAACAAGAAATCGCTTTTGAATTAGGTACATAGTAAACATGACACATAAGTCAACACTACTTACACTTCATGGCATTATATAATCGACATTGCCCATTTAGGACATAACATACCTACTATTTTATTAATGCATACGTCTATAAATAGGTATACAAACATACCTACCTACAAATAAATAAAATTGAAGTGTTATTCAAGATATGTCTTTAAAAAAGCATTAACCATGCTTAGCGAACTCTAAAGTTACAATATTAAATGGGAAAAGAATACGGTCGCGAACAGGATTCGAACCTGCGCCTCCCGGATAGATACTCCAGGCGCTCTGACCACTAAGAGGTCGAGATGGCTTAGTGGTCAGAGCGCCTGGAGTATCTATCCGGGAGGCGCAGGTTCGAATCCTGTTCGCGACCGTATTCTTTTTCCATTTAATATTGTAACTTTGAAGTGTTATGTTAAAATAGCAGGCATTTTATATGAAAATGATATACGAAATTTTCTGTTTGTTCCATTTAATTTCCAAAATCTCTTGACCGATTTTAACAGGACTTTCACTGGCAGATAGCTGGTGTTATAAGCCTATCTAGGCTACTTCTATAATCAGATTTTGGCCTGAAGTGCCACGTGGGTGAAGTTGCGGGCATAGCTTGTATTAATTAATTAATTTCAGATAGATTGATTCCCAAGGGTCGAAGGGAACATTAAGAATGTTTAATATAATACGTATAATGCTTAAAAATGCTTAAATTTTTAATGATGTAATCCATTATTTTACACAACCTCAATATTTCCATTGAAAGTATTATAATATTCATGCGTAAATGGAACGCGATTATTAATTATAATCCAGAGGTTAAAGTCAACTTTATTCCTTTAACTAAAACATAGTTGTAGTTATTTTGTGCAACATTAGTAGGTATAATATTTAATAAACCTTTTTTTTTTGGCAATTTTTTATGAGACTCAAGCTGGTTCGGTTATTTATTTCCCTAATACCTAGATACATGTGGTAAATTTGAAAATATTGCAATTTTTTCGGTCAATTTTTTATGAACCGAGAGCTGGTTCGGTTATTTATTTACCTAATACCTAGATACATGTGGTAAATATGAAAATATTGTCAAAAAAATCAAAGCTTACATTATAAATGCGAAAGTAACTCTGTCGGTCAGTTCATTTGTTACATTTTCACGCCAAAACCGCAGAACGAATTTTGATGATTTTTTGTATAGAAATAGATTGGGGAAGGACATAAGCTACATTCTGTTGAGCAGAAAAAGCCGCGGGCACCAGCTAGTTTTTGTAAGTATAAAAGACTAAAAAAATAACAAAAACTATAAATAAATAGCATTACGACTGTTTTCCCCGAGGGGGTAGGCAGAGGTGTACACAGTTATACACTCACACTTCACCAATGCTGTTATTAAGTCTCATGTAATAGATGGTGAGCCTATGGCCATTTATCGGGCACAATTCCAAACTCCGGGATGCTACTGCGAATTTCTCAACAGAAAAATTCAATATCACTTTGCCCGACTCGGGAATCGAACACAAGACCTCATACTCAGCAGTCGCGCTTGGGACCACTAGACCAACGAGGCAGTTATTATTATTACTATAATTAAATAAATCATAAAATACGATCACAGGTCGTTTTTTAAAAGGTACATATTACATTGATAACAATTATTTATGATACTCACGTATCTTCTCCTTTCCTCGTGATATGGGATCGGCACAGCACGCCTTTTTCTTTCATGCATTTTTAACCGACTTCCAAAAAAGGAGGAGGTTTCTCAATTCGACCGTATATTTTTTTTTTATTTATGTATGTTCGGGGATAACTTCGTCGTTTATGAACCGATTTTGATAATTCTTTTTTTGTTGGAAAGAAGATATCTCAACGGTGGTACCATGATAAGGAAACCAGGATAAGTGTGGAAAATCCATCATGGACGTTGTGCCGGACTCCTACCGACTAAAAACCACACCGGTCCTACTCTAACCTTTACCGGGGTCCCGGGATCGCAACTCTATTCACCGCAACCCCGGCAGGTTATGGCTCGTCACCCCATCGCCTGTATAGGTCGGCCACGGTTGGCCTGCTAATCGCTCCACGGAGGTGTGCGCGCCAGATCGCGGCGCACCGCCGTCTCGGGCTTATCACTGGTCGGGCAACGAAGTACCCAAGTTCGTCACCCGCAGGCCACAGCTCACGGTGGCCGGAGATCATTAAGCGCCCTCCGACGCCTGGTGCGTCTTCTGCGGCAGGGGTGGGACGAATTCGCCTCTCTCTCCCTTTCCGCCGCCTCCTTCGCAAGCATCACCTCCTCACAAAAGGTGGCGACGGCTCTCCATGCGTTCTCACTCCCAACCATGTGTGTGATCACGGTTGGAAGCAAGAGATTGCCCCCCCCGACTGCCCCTATAAGGTCGTGGCGCTGCTCGGCCCAAGCCGGGCACATCTCTAGTGTGTGCTGCGCCGTGTCCTCGGGACAGCTGTCACAGTGATGGCACCTCGATGTCGGCTCCCGGCCTTTGCGACGCAGATACTTCATCATGAGAAAACGAGGGAAACCTTCGAAAATCGTAGGGGCGACTAGTGCGTTTGTTGATTTTTTCATTAAGTATTTTAAAGCACTAATATTTAATGAAGGTCTGGAGTCGATCTGATGATGCAGCCGAAAGACGATCTAGGGAACTCTTTAACGATTTACAGCAATTACCTGGTGTTTGGGCTTGATTAATTTGTATTGATGAGAACTTTACACCAAGATGGGTTGTGACTGTCATTAGGGGTATGATGATGAAGACGAAGTACAGTCAAGGGAACTCCTCAACGTTTTACAGTAGCTACCTTGTTTTTTATGTATGTCCGTCGATATAATTGTTTGAAAGAGTAGTCCCCAGAAATGGTTCCATTTCAATTTAGTGAAGATCTGATGAAGATCTTCGAAGTTAGACAATGGAACTCTTCAATAAATCACAGCAAATCACTCGCAATTGCTGTAATCGCATATCCATGTATAGTTCATGCCACTCAAGCACACTCATGCCACTCTAGCATCATGCCTGTATTGCCTGATGAGGTAGGCAGAAGTGTCCACTGTTGTACACATACATTTCACTGATGCAGTTATTAAGTCCTAGCGGCTTTCGAAGGCCTACCCATATTATTAAATTGCTAAATTAACTTATGTATGAAGTATACAAACTTATATATGACCTATACAATATATATATATTAGACTTAAAACTAAAAAGACTGAAATAAATTAATTTTAAACAAAAAATAAAAACCGCCTTCAAAAATCTACTACACTAAAAAGTTCAAAATAATATCCAATTTTGCTTATAATAAAATAATTTTAAAATAACAATATATAATAATAATCAGTTAATTTTGGAGTCGGTGCCTGATGTATGTGGGGTTTACAACCAGATACAAGGGCCGGTAACATAACCACAGCACAACGAACATAAGTGACTAACAAGAGGAAAACAATAACCCTCTCCCAGTACAGGCACCGACTCCAAAATTAACAGATTATTATTATATATTGTTATTTTAAAATTATTTTATTATAAGCAAAATTTGATATTATTTTGAACTTTTTAGTGTAGTGGATTTTTGAAGGCGGTTTTTATTTTTTGTTTTAAATTAATTTATACCTTTTTAAGTCACTACCTTTCCCAATTCATCTTTCGATTCTATAGGCATCCTCTATTCTTGTAATCAAAAACTATGTTCATTAAACTTAAAACTCTCCTCGTGATCGCATCGCATCTCATTAATATGATTTTACTAACGTAAAATGTTGTTTTTAAATCTGGTTCAATAGTCGGTCTTTATAATAAACTAATAATCCCACAACATGGCCCATAATATTATTTGTATAATAACTTTCGTGAGGCATATTCATATTAATTATTGTTCACCGGTTACTACTCACGTGTATTCTTCGGGTTTGCCCGACTAGTTTCGAGCTAAGGGCTCTGTTCGAGCTCGAAACTAGTCGGGCAAAACCGAAGAATACACGTGAGTAGTAACCGGTGAATAATAATTAACATAATATTATTATTTATAATATATTTCAATATAATTAATCTGACTTGCCGTCTCCCAAATACGTTGACGTCAGCTTCAATTCTAACCTGATGCAATTTAATACCAGTATGTTATATGGAGCGACTGCTTAACTGACCTCCACCAGTTGTCAGACTTTCAGGTATCTAACTACCCGTAACGACTGTCATAGATCTTAATTTGACAAGCAGGTCCGACATTTCAACATGCTCTCCAAGGCACAGAAGGGTCAATATATGAAAAGACTGACCGCGGCAAGCGCAGCATTATATTCACATTAAACAAATAAATATAGTTAATACGTAATTTAAATAAAATATAATTGAAAGTAAGCGATTTGCGTTAAAGAATTCGTCATAGAAATTCATCATTTAATCATTTTCGGGTTGCCGTAAGTAGGTACGAATAAATACGAACAGGGCAAGTTACAAAAGATAATTAATAAAATAAGTGTAATTAATATCGTGAAACAACTATTATTACGTAGGTTGTTGGAAAAAAGATAATATCATAATAATTATGTTTTTAGCTATATCAATTATGTTCTAAAAATACATTGTCACTCGTACAATAATAAGCTTGCTTATGGTTATCATAATCAAAGTCAATTTTAATCATTACTTTAATCATAATTAGATGTAGGTACCTCTAGATTTTTTAAACTGAAATATATTACATGGTTAAAAAGGGATTGACATGTTCTTGTTGTAGAACAAAAGTCACATATATATATATAATAAAGATAAAAAAAAAATGTTGAACAAAATCCGGGTTTTTATGTATTCCAGAACAATCTGTAAATATACCAACATACCTAAACAACGAATCATTCCCTAAATCTCAAACCTATTTTATAGTCTGTTTATGAAACGGTAAATACTGTGATACCTACTCTATACACTGAAATACGTTTTTATTCTATCACTCCGTATCTCACTTTATAGCGAACTTACGTAGAAAAGAGTCTCATTGACATAAAGAGGTTATAGAGTAGGCTATTTTTTACCTAGATAAGCTTGGAGCAAAACGTTTTGAGCCTCGAAGCCCATTTCATATTGCCAAAACATGCCACAACTCCATAAAACAGCCGTTTCTTCAAACGAACAGAATATTTTTATGGCACCTTTACACGTTTGACAAAATTAGCTTACTTCAGCCCAGATGTGTCACGTATGTATCTAGACATAAAAAATAATGCTGAAACGTTCAAACTCAGATATTAAACCGACATGAGTATGGAGCGCAGGCGATGTGTGGAGACGGCTTTACGTGTCAGTTTTCTGAAATAGGTTTAAATGAAAATTTGGAACGTTTATGTGATTTCGAAAACATTTCGAACTTGGTTTAATTTCTGGTCGGTTCAGTTTCTGTGCTAAGTATGATATGGATGAAGTTAATTCTGTAATATTTATTGAACCGGTCCGGAAATCCCAAGCTAATGTGGCGCTGCTGGCCGCTGTCATTTTTGTTTTTAACCCTTTGTACAAGTTGCTGTTGCAGTTTTAAATTAATCTGCCAAAGTCGTTTTGAACTTAATACTTTTGTAATAAAGTTGAAGTTAAGTAGCTATCGAAAGTTGTTTGGTTTAATTTTACGATTGACGTCATAATTGTATGTAGTAGTCTCGTTGGAATTATAATTGTGCGGCGGCAGCTCCGCTACCTACAGAAGTTCATTTAAATTCCAATTATCTTGTGTTAAGGAGGTTTTGTTGTAAAATCAACCCAAAAAAAAGGACTGAAATACACACTTAATGAGCTATATTTTATTTTTACTAATGAAGAACAAAACATAAGAACTGCTATGCATCCATGTGCGACTGTTTTGACTAATTATTTATGAGGAAATGGCACTGGTGACTGAGAAGTTGTGTGGAAATCGTTTGAGATGGTATACGTCACTACTTTTTACTAGATGCTATTTCTACATTAGGTATGGTGGAAGATTAAGTTTTCCTTGTGTTGAGACGCAAGTACAGTTCCATTTATTGACCACCTCCCTGACCTAGGTATCTGACTAGCCTTTTCCCAATTATATTGGGATCGGCTTCCACTCAAACAGGATGCAGCTTAATACCAGTATTTTACATGGACCACCCCCCTGACTCATCACACTATTTGTTGTTGTTTGTACAGAAACCGAATTACACTTTTCCTATGGCTCAACAAGCCAGAAATTGTTATAGATACATTCTTAAACTACCCAATATATAAAAATCTCGTGTCACAGTGTTTGTTATCGAACTCCTAAAAAAGGGCTTGACCGATTTTTATGTTTTTTTTTTGTGTAATTTGTTAGGTCTGAGAAAAAGCGTAAGTTTTTTTTTACCCCTAGGTGATAAGGGTGGCCCTATCCAGAAAATGTATATGGCAGAACATCGTTTGCGGGGCTATATAGCTAGTAGTAGCAGCTAGTAATATATAATATTTTTTTGGGAGAAATTTGATCCAACTTTCTAATACACCAATTGCTTTTGCCAGTCAAAATAACGCAATCGCCTTGGCTAGTGTAGATACTTAACTAGAAGGTCATGGGGTCGAAACCCGTTCGGAGTCAAATATATTTGACCATAAAATATTATATTTCTAGTGTGTGCTAACGTTACAAAAATATTAAAATTAGACATTGAAAATATATATAGTTTAGTTTTAGTTTTAAAGGCTTAGATTATATATATGTACATACCTCTCATTAAATAAATGTTTTAATTTACTTTTTGAAAATATTCTCGAAAAATAGCATAACTTTAATGAATTAAAAATACATTTACTTTTACCAAAGGTTTCTATTAAAAATTTTTTGCCCACAATGTTCATAATTGTTATGTACGTCAATATTAATTTAGGTTTCATTTTTAGGTATAATAGTTTTGAACTAGCCCGTTTATTTTTATAAAAACCCACGCCCAGTCAAATAGACTATTACGCTCATTTTTATAACATTAATAGGTATTAAATATAATTTTTAAAAATCGGTCATGCTCCTGCTCCCTGGCTCTCAAGGAGGGCTTCGCGCTCTAGCATATGGCTTGTGAAGTTTTATTCAAAAACATAAATCTTTATTTTGTTATTTTATATAATCATCCGCAAACAAATCACAATTGGGATTGGCGTCCAGTGGGCTTAAATCTTGAAAATAATTCCGCTTGATTGACATTGGAAATATGTCAGTCCGTACTTCTTAATGCCAAAATGTCTCAAAAATTATTATAAAATCGGAATATTATGAAGACAACATACCTATATTTGTATAATAACTTTCGTGAGACATATTCATATTAGTTATTGTTCACCGGTTACTACTCACGTAAATTCTTCGGGTTTGCCCGACTAGTTTCGAACTCGAACGGAGCCCTTAGTCATGAGCTGAGTCCGCGGTTATGTCGCCAGTCTGACTCGCGACATAACAATACAATACAACATACCTACTTTAAAATTGAGGCAACTGTAATGTAGATAAATTTTAATTACCTACGCGTTGTTTTAAGGCATCTATTTAATATTGGAATTGGATTGGAATTGGTATTAGTTTCAAGAGTAACACCACAGGAGAGCATAGAGTGTGACGAGAGTACCTGGTATGGGGGATCTTGAACAAGCTACAGTTCGACACGTCTGAACAGCAACCAGTCTAAGTTTCTTCCAATACCGGTGGTAATTATTTGGAGCTTATAAAATAGTACGTCTTTGCCTTACTCTCCGGGAAATACAGGCGTGAATATGTAGTATGTAAAGTTGATGTTAAGTTTTATGTAAATATGCTTAGAAAACACAACAAGACAATATGTTTTTAGGAACATTAAAAAAAAACGCAATAACATGTCAACTTACGAAATAATTAATGACTAATTTACCATCACTTTTTCACATGTGGCTTATCTTTTGTGATACTTTACAATAATACATTTTTTTAAAGATGTTTTTAAGTTTGTGCTATGTCAAGTTATTAAGAACTTGATTAATCTAACGTCAATTACTGAAATGTTTTAATTGTCAGTAGTTAGTAACCATAAATCAAATACATATTAAAATGTTGTTCGTTGGTACGTGCATAACTTCAGAACGATTGGACAGAAAAAAAAATTGCAATGGTATATTGGAATATTCGGAAAAACCTTAAAGTTATGTAGGTACCTAACAAAAAAAACCTGTGTACTTATGCAGTAGAACGCGCTGTTTTTCTATTCTTAAACAAAAGGCAAATTAAAATTAAAATTGCTTTCAAAATGTTTCTAAGTCTACCTAGCTAGTTTGTAAAGCCGCTACGTCAGAAAGCTGCACAACTAGAAAATTGTTACAGAAACGTATTTCTCCTGTCCTTCCCCAAAATACAATCTATCTCCTTGCTAAATTTCATTACGATCCGTTCAGCCGTTTAGTCGTGAAAAGGTAACAAACAAGCAGAGTTACTTTCGCATTTATTATGTATGGATACACCTACATTAAAATTTATCAGGAACATAGAATTATAATATTCTATAAGAATATATTACTGATTTGCGTCCCACAGCAAGCGTTTTGAAAAGGACAATAATAATAAAATATAAAGAAGCACCTAAAGAGACCTCTGTCTTGACTTAGTGACAACAACCAAAACCTATGGATTAATCTCAGAAGTATCGCGACGCTCAAATGAAAATGATTCCAGTGATCCCCCATTTACAGGTTGACTGGGGCAAGCGTTGTTTAACCTCTAAGACTGTTTACCAACTACTTAATTATAGAGCTACGGGCTAAGAGCGTTTCTCATCGCCAATTTAGTCGTCTTATTTCTCCAACGTTATATTCAGTTAGAAGCTAAACACAGTATTAATTTAGCCTCTCCGAAGCAGTTAGTATAGCTATTTGAAATTCAATTCACCGTTTCAAATTGGGTTCCGTGTTTGGACTTGAATGTTGATCAGGACAGTTTTGTTAGATAATTAATGTAACGTGTGCCGTGGAATCTAAATGCTTTACAATATGGTATCATAAACATATTGGTGTGTGGTCTCGATAAAATATTGCGTTTCCCCTTTTATCAATATCTGGTTATCGATTTCAATAAAAATATTTAAAGGAGGTACTGATAGCATTTTTTCTATTGTTCTTTTAAAAAATATTATGTTATTTAAAAATAGATATAATAATTATATTTTTTATTCAAAATGGCCTTCGTTTGCCAACTACTTCACCATGTGGTTGATAATAATAGTGCACGCTTACACAATAAATAAAATTCATTCTTGTCTTGAAGACTGGCAGATAGTTTTCAGATAATATTTATGAGTAAAATACCCCTTTTTTAGTGTGGAAAATCTACCATGGACGTTGTGCTGGACACGTACTAACGAAAACCTACACGGAACTTTGCCGAGGCCCCGGATCCGCAGCAGCATTCAACACGACCCCGGCAGGTCATTGTTCGTTGACGTATGTCAACAGACACTCCAGGAAAATACCCCCTGCCTAAATGCCTGCATGTTTTGACTTTTCATAGTGATTGTTAGGACTGAAGTCTTACAGTCACATTGAATATATATTATTACATAAAATCCACTTCTTTCTTTTGGTTAAGTGCGCTAACTTAATGTCTGAGTTGTTCAAACTACCCGTAAGCCTCATATTTACCTTAGAAAATGTAATTAAATGACAACTGTCCAGACTGAGGCTTTTATAATAAGCTGCCCATTGATATTAGAAATTTAAGTTACAATAAATTTAAAAAACTTATAATATCCAAACTATGTAAAAAAGGATATTACACAATCTCAGATTACCAATGCGACAAAAATGCATGGGACTGAGTGCACTGTGTAAAAAAATCTCGATATGGATAATACATATTTAATGCATTTTATTGACATCCTAATGACATTTTGTAAACAATTATGAATATTTCTGACATTCTATTTGATATTTTGTGAATAATTCATTGTAAATGTGAGCATCATATAGGATAAGTACGTGTACGTATCATGATTCGTAACTGTCTGATGGTTTTAAGTATTTTAGCTGGCCTACGCAAATGTCCTGCGGATCTGGTATCGTCTTGCGACGGTTCGTTGAGTTCCCTTAATTATGGTCGAGCTACACGATGACTGATGCATACGTGCCGTTAGTAAGGACAGGTCAACTTGAAACTGCTATGGCTCTTTCTTCAAAAGGCCACTCTAGACGCCCTACATGATTACGCTCACATAGCCTTATATACTGATGTCTGAACTTTAAAAGAGACTGTGACTTCTTAGTTTGTTTCGGCTTTTCTTCTCAGAGGTACTCGGACAGGAAAAGCCGGCGCCTTCTAGTTTTTAACTTGACATGTAAAAGAGTTCCATAAAAACCTATTTACAGAATAAATGATTTGAATTTGAATTTGACTGACAGTTTAACGCAACTTCCGAAGCGCGGAGATGCTCAGATGTGACGTTCCTACTGCTCACCCAACTTCACACTGACCGAGTCAAGCCCTTTTGATCAACCGACCATTGCTTATCTGATCACATTTTGCATCGGGCATTTAATATAATTACTATTTCAAATCCACTTTAGCGTTTACTTAGCTAAGGTTTATTCTACCTATTTCTATTATATACATTTCGTTGCTACGATATTTCTTTACTTCCAAAAAGGAGGAAAGGTCAAGTCTTTCGCGGTCCCAATTTTAAGGAGCACTTAAGCGGTTTTCCGTACGTGTACTTACTATAGGTATATGTATACCACTTACAATATGAACTAACCCAAAACGAAACTAGTATATATTTGCTTGCTTTATTGTAACTGAAACTGGTACCTACTAAATCTGAAACAGCTGATTCTACAATCCATCTGCGACATATATATTAAGTGTATGACTTATTTTTTATAGATTTTGCAGCAAATATATTTCATACTAACTGTGTTCCGCGGTTTTACCCGCGTTTAATTATATTATAATTAACCTAAGTTATTCCTTAAATAGTCAGCTGCCAGTAAAATCTGATCATAATCGGTCCAACTGTTTCGAAGATTAGCCGGAAGATCAGAAAGACAGACAAAAAATTTAAAATCTGATTTTAAGTTAAGTTATGATCATAATCTAATACATTTACGGGTTCCAAAGTCGGTACAAAGAAAACTATAAAAAAAAAATTATCATCCCATATTTGTGGTAGATGAATGAAAAATTAAAATATATAATGTTATGTCTACCTCGAGTTAACTTATTTCGTCCAAACAATACAGGCGATGCTAAAACTGTGAACACAACTAATAATGCGAACAGTAGAGCCGACTACATATAAAGATTATTTCAACTGCGCAGCCAATGGAAGATCTTAATACAAATATTTGCAATATAATACTTCAACGTTCTCCTTAAAGGAACTTATACAATATAGTAAGAATTTCAACGCTATGAAACTACAAAGTCTAAGTAAAAAATATGCTTCTGCAAGGAATGAAGAAATTTTAAACTACAAGATTTAAAAATAGATATTTTATATTCCGAATGTTTCAAGATTGAAACGTGTTTTGTACTCAGAAAACAGATTATTGCAAGCTTGGTACATAACGGATACTGCGAACACAAAACAGGTTGCTTTTAAACCTAATCCTATTAGCATTTATAAGGATTATCTTTAGCAATTGAGATTATAAGCAGTAATAACCTAGAGGTATGACCGTTGGACTGACAAGTCAAAGGTCGCAAGTTCGAATCTAAGGCACGCACCACTGTCTTTTCGAAGTGCGTATTATAAATTAATTATCACTTGCCTAAAACGGTGAAGGAAAACATCGTGAGGAAACCAGCACACCTGAGAGATTTTCTCGATGGTGGGTTAAGCCATATCATGTCTATGGGTGATTTAAATTCTTACACTAGGTTGTTCATCAACCATATGATAAGAAGAAGCAATTGAAAACTATGAAATGATATTAAAACATAAAATCAAATTGATGTTGAAAATAACATAACTCCAAATTGTGGACGTTGTTGCTTACCATTTAAGGGTAGTTCCTTTTATAATAGTATAAAATGGATGGGGCAGGAGTATCACACACGAAGTTTTAGCTTGATTCAAGTATTAAACTAGCAGCAGCCAGTGATTCCCGAAATATTACGCACGAATCTTTTTCAAATAAAACCACTCGAGGTCGAATTGCCGTCCAAAAATATCTCGTAAATCATAAAAGTTATGAAGCTGAAATTTTACACGTAGCTGGCCTTTGCCCTAAATGTACGCTTGATTAAGTACTTCAAATGCCACACATACATATATTCAAGCACTTTAGATATAATGCTGGCATTCATATAGATACACAGAGAATAACGGAAAGGAATCTATTCACATGGAGTGAAAAGTAAAAGTATCTGGTTAGAATGTTTATGCAAAATTTCAGCTTAACACCTATCAATAAATAAGTTTGAAATACATTTTGTTTGTGCAGTCACCACAATTCAAAGACGTTTTTGTTGTGTTTTCCAAACATCTCTACCAACCACCAAACATCTCATTTCCACCACAACACCACACACAAGTCATGCATGTTTTCTTTGGTCAACCTGATTTCTACCTCTTGGTCTTAGCTGATTTTATGTTCAACATTTGTTTCCAGTTCCTTGATTTATCCTTAACCTAATTGTCTCATTAAACTACTACTTACTACAAACTAGAACTAGTAGCAAAACCTATTGGGAATACGAAAAAGTTGGTATATCACTTCACAAGTCGTCAATTTAATAGTAAATTACTGTAATTTGTAACCGCTTATTGAGCTCTTTCGAAATAAAGTTGCGAAGTCGGTATTGTACAAACAACTTTGACAAATTCTAATTCTAATGGGGGAAAAACATTATATCTCCATTAGGGATTGCAGAGATATTAGGCTACAGAAGTTCAGAAATATGTCTGACATACAAAGTAACTAGTTTTTGCAGAAAGATTGATTGATGAAATACCAATATTATTTTATTTAAGGAACATTTTATATTTAATTCGAAGACGAGTCTTCTAGGTTTAGTCACTTATATAGGGACTAGATAGCAATGACGTCAGCAAAAGACGTATCAAAATAAAACTTGTAAGAAGAACTTGGGGGAATGAGCAGAGGTTGAAATAACTTAGTCAGCAGAGCCCCTGGATTGGTCATCCGGGGGGTGCATTTGCACCATGCGTTTTTTTTTTTTTTTAATAAATATCTCTTAACTTATTAAGCGTTAAATACGTTTAAAAAAATTATCTGTAAATTGACCGATATTATTCATATACTACCATCATAAAAAACCGGTTCTACGTGGTCATGCTAATCGTGCTGGACTGCAACTGTAAAAAAGTTGCCATCCAAAAAATAATTATTTGAAAGTACCTAATTTGCTAGGAGGTACGTAGAACCTGTCTTCAATTAAGAGACAAGAGATTAATTCTTAATCAGTTTGAATCCAAATTGATGCAGTCGTTTAAGCTGCCATGCGTCGGAATGCAAAACGATCGTGAGGTCCCGCGTTCAAATCCCGGGTCGGCCAAAGTGGTACGTTCTGTTAAGAAATTCTCAAACTGGCGTTTTGAATTGTGGACAGTCAATGGCGATAATAATGAGCCTATTACATTAATGGTTTTATAACAGTATTAGGTCATGTGTGCGTGTTCAAGTACTAGATTACCACTTCGAGGAATACAGGCGTGATGCTACCGTAAGTAATGAAGATAAATACGAGTACCATGGCCGTAGTTCGCACTAAGCCACGAGGCCTGGCCAGCCATAGATAGCATTATCCCTGACTTGTTTGTATTTTTACATCATAAAATCCAAATCTTCATTTTATGGCCATAAAACGAACTTCGGATGATTTTTATTAAATAATATAGGTATAATACAATGATTATATACCCATACTTCAAACAAAATTTAATATTGCGATCCCATTATGAATTCAAATGTCATTAAGGATTAATTGGGTCCAGTAAGTGTAACTTTGCGCCGATTCGATTGGCAATTACTTTGGTATTGGCGAATTTAAAAGCGTTTGCATGTTTCATAGCTTAAGGCTAAGCTTCAATTATTTATGCATTTTTATATGGATTTTATTAAAACCATTCGATAATACCGATTTAGGTAGCTGCACCTAATGATGTCCTATCTATTAATCGATATCGATACAGATTTCAAGATTTCTATTGTAATCAAATTCAAATTCAAATATTTTTATTTCATATAGGCCATATTACAAGCACTTATGAAAAGTCAAAGCTAGGTGCACGGTTCCAAGGCGTTGATCTTATGGAGAAGAGCCGGCAAGAAACTCCATAGACACTCTTTTAAAATAAATTGGTATAACAATAAATAAGGTAATGTGAGAATAATGCAGGTTAATGAGCAAAATAATAAAGGAAAGCGCTAGAAGCAATAACTTATATAGCCCTTTAAAATGATTGCCAAAGCAGTTAAGAGCTGACCAGTCCCGACAGACAGCACCCGTTCACGAGCATGACGCGCACATCAGCCTCGCTTAGCTCAACCATTTTGTAGGGAACTCGACGACCCGATGTACAACGCCACCATCAGCAGGACATTTTAGTGAGCATGACAAACTCATAATGCCTGACAATGGGCAATATGTACGTAACATGAGATTAAAAATAACATTAATGTCCACATAATGCTCACATTTTACAAAGAAATGTTAATATAAATTTAAAACTAGTAGGAATACTAGCGGTTAGTTAATGGATATGTAAATTTACATAAACAAACAAGTGTCAAAAAAAAAAAAATACAATTGGAATAATTGTACTACGTCAATAAAATTAATTGTATAAAAATAAAAACTAGTAATTACAAAAGTAATCTGTTGAGGTTACATTCATACATGAAATAAATTAGACAGTGCCAGTGGGTCGCTGTGTGCAGGAGGGGATCGTGCGCCAAACATCCTTATCCTCAATGTAATGTTTAATCCCTTCGAGGATTGTTTGAGTAATCAGCCATAACACTACTAACGAGCGAGAAAGTACTTATTGAACTGTCTATTTGTTCTACATCATATTATGAGTCTACAACTGCTTTTTAATCTTAAAACGCATTTACGTATTTTCGTATTCAATCAGACCTGCAAAAAAATAATTGACAAGAAATAAAAACACGTACACTCATAAATAATATAAAATTCGCTGTTTTAGAGGCAAAGGTTAAGTGTACGTAAGGACGTCTACGAATATTCGGCGGGGCTCGAGATATTCTTCAAGAATTTCGCATCACTGATAACAGCCTTGTAAGAGGCTCGTCATTGTATCCCTGTCTGGTTTACCGAGAAAACCAACAGATTTTCATAATAAAATGAAAATATATTATTAATTCAAGATAAATCTTTGAAAAGCATTAACGCATGCTTAGCGAACTCTAAAGTTAGAATATTAAATGGAAAAAGAATACGGTCGCGAACAGCATTCGAACCTGCGCCTCCCGGATAAATACTCTAGCTCTGACCACTAAGCCATCTCGACCTATATAATATATAAGGAGTATTTATCCGGGAGGCGCAGGTTCGAATCCTGTTCGCGACCGTATTCTTTTTCCATTTAATAATATATTATTACTTACTGACCTTGATTTTATTTTATACTAGCGACTGGCCCGGCTTCGCGCAATTGCTATTTTATAATAAAGAATTTATAACTGTTTAATTGAGATGAGATGTTCATGCAATAATACCGTCAACATTTTCGAATTTTCTATGTGTGCAATCTCCTTAGTCAATATGGCTATCTAATGCTACATTTTTATATCCTCGGTCGAATTTATTTATTTATTTAGAAAGAATACAGTTTATTAGAAATTTACAATTTATTTACTTTTCAGAATTCACAATCCAGCGTTAAATGTTCAACAGTAAATATTCGCGTTATTAATAATGATAATATAGGGACTGAATAGATAGCAATGACGTCACCAAAAGACGTGTTAAAATGTGGAAGAAGAATTCACGGTAGTGAGCAGAGGTCGAGGCTTAGTGGTCAGAGCGCCTGGAATATTTATCCGGGAGGCGCAGTTTCGAATCCTGCTCGCGACCGTATCCTTTTTCCGTATAATATTATAACTTTAGAGTTCGCTAAGCATATGTTAATGCTTTTCAAAGATTATTTTATCTTTAAGCCGTTGGCTCGCTAATTAGCAGACACAATAGATTTTTATTGTTATGAACTACGTATTTGTAAGTGGCTGAGCGGAACGGTTAATTGTTAAGGTAATTGCATCGTTACGACATTGTATTAACTGCAAAGTTAGTCGTGTCGGTTCGGTCACCTGTATAGGGTCTGAATAGATAGCGATGACGTCATCAAAAGACGTTTTAAAATGTGGAAGAAGAATTTACGATAGTGAGCAGAGGTCGAGATGGCTTAGTGGTCAGAGCGGCTGGAGTATTTATCTGGGACGCGCAGGTTCGAATCCTGCTCGCGACCGTATTCTTTTTCCATTTAATATTATATATAACCTTAGAGTTCGCTAAAGCATGTGTTAATAGTTTTCAAAGATTTATCCTTAATGATAATTTCGTTGATAAATCATCCAATTTCATATAAAGTATATGAAATTGGATGATACTCAATGTTATTAACAGCTGTCAACATAAAATTAATACAGCCGTCATTCAACAGATGTGGTAACAAAATAGTAATATTTTTTATTTTTTTTATTGTGAAGATATTTTATAATATTCGAGTATTTTGATGTTAATTTTAAAATGATTTATGTATAGCCTTTGTTCTTCGGCTTACGACATAATAGGTGGACTGCGTTTCATCATAATGGGAATAAAAACAGTGCGGTTACATACATTTTGTGTAATAATTTTTATCGTTGGGTGAACTACATATATGTACCTAAATACCTCGTTATATTTAATGAAGTTTTGAACACAGTTATATTATTAAAACATAGGTTTAAGAAATGAAAATAAATACATGCAATACGTTTACCTATAAATTCAAATTCAAATTAATTTTTTTTTATTTCACATAGACCAAATTTCAGGCACTTATAAAACGTCTAAGCTAGGTGCACGGTTCCAAAACAGTTGATCTTATGGAGAAAAACCGGCAAGAAACTCCATAGACACTCTTTTTAAATAAAATTTTATTTACAATGGTGTATTGATGGTATGTGAGAATCATGTAGTATAATGTAAGAGGAAAACAAATGCAAATGATTGAAATAGTATAAGTTTATAAAGCCAAAACGATTACCAAGGCAATTACGAGCTGACCAGTTCCGGCAGACAGCACCCGTTCCCGAGTATGACGTGCGCATCAGCGTCGCTGAACTCAACCATTTTAAAGGGAGCTCAATGACACGATACACAACGCCACCATCAGCAAGACATTTTAGTGAGCATGACAAACTCATAATGCCTGGCAATAGGCAGGTGAATGTATATATTAATGTAATATATAACATTATTAACCACATGATGCTCACATTTTACAGAAAAGCAATGAATTATTAGAGACTCATATGAGAATATAGAGTACAATCTGTAATTAGATTAATAACAATAAGTTATGATAAAGTAATAAATACGTTTGTCAGATAATAATATAAAATAACTGTAAAAAGACAGTAAGGTCAGAAAATAGACAAAAAATAAATTATACAAAAGTAAGTATATGTCCGCGCTGGTTAAATAGTTCCAGTGGGTCACAGTGTGCAGAAAAGAATCGTTCGCCATACATCTGTATCTTTAATGTACTGATTTATACTATAGTAGGCTCTGGACATTAAAATGCGCTTAACAATTGGTTTAAACTTTAAATCCGGCAAGAAAATAATATGACGAGGAATCTTGTTATAGAACCTAACACTATTACCCATAAATGACTTGTTGGTCTTACTAAGTCGAAAACCTGGTACTTGAAGCCTATCTTTGTAACGGGTGTTTAGATTGTGGCGGTCACTCTTCTTATAAAATTGCGCAATATTTTTCCGAATATTGCTAAATATGTACAACGATGGTAATGTAAGTATATTTATTTCCTTGAATAGTTCACGGAGCGACTCACGGCTTCCCATATTATAAATAGCTCGGACTGCTCTTTTTTGTAATATAAATATAGTCTCGATATCAGCAGCCGATCCCCACAGTAAAATGCCATAGGACATAATGCTGTGGAAGTATGCAAAATAAACTAGCCTAGCTATAGCTTTTATTTATCTGTCATCTGTCTTATTTTCCTAACAGCAAATGCAGCAGAGCTCAATTTGACTGCAAGTGCCTCTATATGAGGTCCCCATTGCAGTTTAGAGTACACTGTAATGCCTAGGAAGACAGTTGAGGGAACCAGATGTAACACTTTATCATCAAGTTTCACATTTTTACCCACGTAGGGTAGATTTGGGATAGAGAATAACATAACATATAACAATACATTTGGTAAAACAACTTTTAACCGGTTTAATCGCGCGAAAGGTCAGGAAAAACAAAAAACCAATAATACACGCGATTAATCCGGTTAAAAGTTGTTTTATTATAATGTGTAGTGATCGCGCAAACCAAAGATATTAAACAAAGATATTACTATAATACATTTGGTCTTTTTTGAATTTAGTAGGAGATTGTTTACAGAAAACCAGTTAAATACATTACTAAGTGTATTATTGGGTTCTATCAAATCCCTGTCCCTTCTATTAACTTTGAATATAAGAGATGTATCGTCAGCAAATAATACTATATTTGACATTGTATCCTTAATTATGTGAGGAAGATCGTTAATATAAATAAGATTTATATAAGTCTTATCCTGACAAGTAGTCTAGAGGGTACTCTGCTGCCAAAAGAGGACTCAAAAGTATTCATATAAAATCACGCCGAACAACACTGCACCATTATTTTTGAAATTTCAAAATAGTTTATTTTTTATTTTGTTATAAGAACAGAAATTACATGTTTTAAAGAAAAAGTCCTTAAAAACCAGAAAGACCCGACACTTAACGCTACAATAACGCACCTTATCAACTTTTTATTTTACGTTGTCTTTTTTTTATTTTCACAAGCCATTTAATGATTTTAAAAAATATTGGCAACAAAATCGACTCAACATTCAATCCATTTTCGAAACACATTCCACACGGATCATAAAATAAAATATTTGGGAAAATATTAAAATGGCATTGAGGAAAATAGTTGTGTTTATGTGGCGTACCGAAATCTGTTATCAGGCCCTAGGGCGGTTTATTTGACGTTCATCGGCGTTATAAAAGCAGATGGATGAATGATGTTGATTTACTCTCGCAGATCCTTATTGAGTTGTCAAAGGGATATAAATTATCGTTTTTTCGATTTATGTTTTGTACGGCTTCAGTGTGTATTTTTTGTCTTCACAAAATTCAGTCAAAATAGTGTTTATTTAAAGGTTTAGGGTGAAGTTGACTTTATTCTCACAAGAATGAATAGATACATTCACTTACATGAGATTATTAAAGTCTTAATTTTAGTAAATATAGGGGAGTAGGTACCTGTTGCGTGGCTAAATAACAGCCGCACAGTTCAATCGATCAAGGTTAAGCTGCGCTTGCTGCGGTCAGTCTGTGGATTGGTGACCATTATTTCATAACGAGACCCCCCCGTGCCTCGGAGAGCACGTTAAGCCGTCGGTCCCGGTTGTCAAATTAAGATCACAGATACAGGTAATCAGAGACCTAAAAGTCTGACAACCAGTCTTACCCCGTATTAAGCTGTATCCGATTTGATTGGAAAACGACCCCAATATCATTGGGAAAAGGCTAGGTAGATTGGGGTACCTATTGCAAAAACTGAAACATCCTAATCAGTGTAAATAAGTAGAGTTAAAATATTCGTTTGAGTCTAAGTCTTGAGATTATAAGTAACTGGATATGTTACTGTTTATTCAATTACTAGGTTATTCATCAAGCATACGTTAAGAAAGGAAATTGCAAATGAATTTTGTATTATACTTAAAGTGTTTGAGTAGTATCGGATATCAGATTTTTTATATGGGAATGGTATATGGCATATAGGTATCATGATTTTTTGTAAATCATAATATTATGATAGCTTAGATAGTAAGTACTTACCACGAATAGATTTTTTACTACTTCTTGGATAATAGATTTATCTTTTAAACTATCGTATATGTATAATAATATGTAACGCATATAATATTGTTACAAGCAGTCTGCGTGTGACCACGATCAGTGCAACCTGGTCGAAACGTCAAGCGATTCAAAGGTATTTATTGCGCGTAAATTCCTGTTAGTATATAGTAATACGTTATCCTTCAAATCTTAAGTTACGCATTCTTCTTCTTCTTCCTCCTTTCCTAGTGCAAAGTTATTTGGGTTCAACACAAAATGTTTTTTCTTCCATTCATGTTACGCATAGTTATGAAGGGATGTAGGTACGGGCAAAATATAAACAAATATTTTATAGATTAATTACCAAAATATTAAAAATAAAGCTACCTCGTTGGTATGTGGTCCCAAGTGCAACTCCTGAGCATGAGGTCTTGGGTTCGATTCCCGAATCGGGCAAAGTGATATTGAGTTTTTCTGTTAAGAAATTCTCAGTGGCAGCCCGGAGTTTGGAATTGTGCCTGGTAGATGGGACTTACTAATAGCATCGGTGAAGTGTGAGTGTAAAACTGTGTATACCTTTGCCTACCCCTTCGGGGAATACAGGCGTGATGCTATGTTATGTTAAATTAATTTCTGAAGTAATAGAATACATCTTGAAAACAGAACATTATACAGTTAATCAAGGCTATATACCTAATTTATTAGAAATAATATCCTGTGTAAGAAGTTAAGTCTGGTATCCAAATAAACTTCAACATGATGATAATAGACCAAATTATAAACATCACATTTTAATAAAAGTCCTCCTTCTCATAATCTATTATTGATCTTTAGAAGTTTGATAGACTTTTCGGCCCCTACTCAATCCCTTTATAATTTTATCAAAGAAAGTCTTAGTTTAATTAAAAAGGTTTAGGCACCAGTTAATTAATAAGACATCAAAGAAGAAGTTTTACATACACACATTACTTCAGAAGAAAGATAATAGAATCATGACTTTGTAAGTCAGACCGTCTCGCTCGGTCCCACATAGTTAAAGTTTTAATTACTATTTCAGACGCAGAACGTAGAAAAGGCGAGACACAATCTTATTATGCTGACATCGTGTAAAAATAGTTGGTTACCACAAAATAAGGCAATTAGTTTTAAAATGTTGCGTGCACGTAAGTGTAAATTAAGTGATGAACTTAAAAGATTTTCAACTTCTAAGACGTCGCCTCAAGATTTGAAATGGTGGCGCTCATTCGGTAAAATAAGCTATCTTGAACAGTGTAAATCACTTATGTAATTTTTACTTGGCCCAAAAATATTTTTGTCGTCATTTTCATTTGTCATATTTAATGATATTTTTTAATATATGTTGAGGCCATGTAATGCCTATATTAATTGCTATTTTTTAAGGAAACATTGATAACATATTAAACAAGAACGGGGCTCAAACTGAGCTACCTTGTCATGTTCAAACCTATTGAATTTTGAATCCACCTTGTATTCGTCTTAAGGAGACGCCTGGCGATATTTATCCAGCAATCATTTGCAGATCTACAAAATTTTGTTTGGTTGTTTTCGTTAAATTCTAATAAACCTACCCTATTGTTTAGATGTTACTTTGTTTATAGTTATTTCATAAATTACCATCTGATTTGAAACTTTTCATAAGCCACATCACCCTCCTGCCCTTATACCAATTTATTTGGGGTCGGCGTAGCATATATTCTTCTTCCACTTACTAAGTGTTTTTGAAATTACATGCTGCTAAAGCTACAAGCATAAAATTTTACACATTGAGGAGAAAAATAAGGTACTTTAAGAACAAAGATTTTTTGAAACTGCTTGTGTACATACCTACCTACATAGTTAAATACGTTATAGTAAAAAGGGAAAATACTTTACGCGTATCATTGTATATGTATCACCGTAATAAATATATGTAACACATACAAAATATTAGTATATAAATAAAATAAAGTACAAGTAGTATTGCTTAAGTGGTTTTCTGTATAGCACTGAAAGAAAGAAGTAGAACTATAACATTTCCTGCAGGCGCCATTAAAAGCCACGTCTTCCGAGTTATAAAGTTTAAGTGAACAGTTTAACCCCACACCTGTTGCTCAACGTGACGTTGAGTAATTCTGATGCAGTTAGATCAACCACTTCTTAACTCGTTCGCAAAACATAAGATAACTCTAACCACTAAACCATTTCGAGAGACCCAAGTATTTATCCGGGAGGCGCAGGTTCGAATCCTGCTCACGATTGTATTTCTTCTTTCAACATTCGTTTAGGATTTAGTGCATAAGGAAAACCAGATCTCAAATATAGCGTTGAAATACTGTGGGTTTTGTAGGACTATGATACTTAGAGTATATTGATATAACCACAGAACATACTTATCATAGAGGGTAGGCAGAGGTGTACACAGTCGTACACCCACATTTCACCAATACTGTTATTAAGTCCCATGTAATAGGGGGTGAGCCTATTGCCATCTACCAGGCACAATTCAAAACTCCAGGCCCTACTGAGATTTTTCTAACAGAAAATTTCAATAAACTTTGCCCGACCCGGGAATCGGATTCGAGACCACATGCTCAGCAGTCGCGCTTGGGACCACTAAACCAACGAGGCAGGCGCGTTTAAGATGTGCTTGGCGTGGTCATGAGGGGAGATGGCGCTGGTGGAATATATTTTAGTAGGTTTTTTCCTCAAATTAACGCGAGTGAAACCGCAGGGCACAGCTATAAAATAAAATCGTTTTTTTTTTTATAAAATGCTTGCCTGCGTAAAATTTACATAGCTTAATTCTCAGTAGCTGGTCTGCATTGGGCTGACTGTCAAATTTTTTAATTAATATCAATTTATTTTCTCACAGGACATGATGGTAGTTTACGACATCCACGCGGACGGAGTCGCGGGCACAGCTAGTGTTCAATGTTAACCTTTGAACATCGAATCAGCACTTGGCCCGGCGACGACTACACGAGCGGCCTAGTTAAAATAATGACTGAGTTGCATCTTACACGCATGAAACACATACAACTTTGTATAATAGTGTGTATTAAGTTAAATTAGTATATAAGCTGTACATCTTGTAAAATAAAGCAGATTTGAATTTTATATTCTTGTCTCATTACCCCTCACTGTGGCCAAGACACCTTTAGCCATCTCTGATCAGTCTCGTGAGTCTGCGAGCTGGCAGTGAGTTTATCCTTCCCGAACCTGGACATCCTGTCTACTCTCCGTCTGTAACCTTAGGTCGCATGGTGCAGACATCCTGAACTTATTTATATATTTATATATCACTACTAGGTATATGGTAGGTTAGGGCTGTAGGGCTTATAGGGATTATAGTCGTAGGGACTGTTAGGCTTATAGGTTCAGTAGGCGCGTGACGTATCATATCCCTACATGTACTAACGCACCCTCAACAGTATTGCGACCTCACGTGACATCTGTTTGGAGTGGTTAGACATTTTGGTCCTTCGAGCATTTGAAATTTCTTTCAATCACGCGGTCCCCTTATTACTGTAGGAATTGACTTTGACAGACTTGACTATTGAGTTAGGTAGATAGGGCCGTTAGAGAAGTAGGAAAGAAGAGCACTATGGAGATACAGGAAGTTAACGAACTAATCAGGAGCCAGGAAGCGGATTACAGTGAGATCAAAAGGATAGTCTCAAACCTGAAAAAGGACTCGCCCACAAGGAAAACGGAAAAATACCTCAACGAACGGGAGAAAATATTAGACCAGGTTTTCCAGCGAGTTCAAGAAAACCACTTGAAACTACAAGATCAAGAGATCTTGTCAACTCATAAGTACATTACTACAAACTACTTTGGTAACATTAAGAAATGTTACGACGAAGGAATCAACTACCTCAGAAAATGTGAGGAAAGACTACAACACGTACAAAGTATTTATGAACCACGACTTCTAGATGAAGATGAAGACAAGGGGGTTGTCAGTAGCCCAAAACTGTTTATACAACTGTTCCGAATGTCACAGATATCCAAGAAAATATCTCAGGCTAAGGAATCCATTAATCAGGATAAGCCAATATGGCATTTACAAACACTATTACAAACCTTACAAAAACAATGGCTAGAAATTGAAGAGACGCACATCGAATTACTGATGGCTGAAAGCACACTGGACAATAGCTATTTCAAGGATAATTGCTTCGAGAATACACAGACCGATTATGACATTATCATAAATTTGTTAGAAGCAAGAATAATCCAAAACTCGGGTGAAAAAGCTATGTCGACAAAATCGTCAGTAAAACTTCCACGAATAAATATTCCCATATTTGCGGGGAACTATGACTCTTGGTACACATTCCAAGATTTATTTAGAAAAATAATTCACGAAGATAACTCAATTTCTTCTACAGAGAAAATGCAGTATCTTAAAACACACGTAAAAGGCGACGCAGCAAGATTAATACGTCACTTAACAATTAGCGAAATAAATTACGAAACAGCTTGGAAATTGCTCACGCAGAGATATGAAGACGAGCGCATTATTGCCACTAAGTTTATTGACAAATTATTAGATTTACCTAAAATGCAACGAGCAAACGCGGTACAATTACGAGACATGCACGATACTATAAATGAATGTCTTGAGGCACTGAAAAATCAAGGCATAAATACACCATCTTGGGGCCCTCTATTGATAAGAATAGTCAGTAGAAAATGGGACGAGGAAACAAATACCAAGTATGAAGACCAATTACAAAACAGGAATAAATTACAATCCTTCGACGAGATGATGAAATTCATGGAAAACCGTTTCAGTTGTCTTAAGTCATTTGACGGGTCGTTATCACATACTAATGGTCAACAATCACGTAATAAACAAACATCGGAAAAATATAAACGCTGTTGGCATTGTCAAAGTATGGATCATAGTATTCATTCTTGCCCTATTTTCAAAGAGTTATGCGTCAGCGACCGATACAAAGCCGTCACGGAAAAAAGAATGTGCAAGCGTTGCTTAAATCACGATGATCGGAAACAGTGTGTAAGTGCAGTTTACAAACGATGCGATATTTGTCAACATAAGGGGCACAACACATTATTACACCAATCTAAACCGTTTCAAAATAGTAATAACGCCAAAAAATACACAACAAAAAATGTAGGAATAGAGAAGCCTCAAAATATAACAACGTCGAATTTATCGGCAACAAATACCAACACTAAAAATACAACTTTACTCGCTACCGCTATAGTAAAAACTACCTCTTATGACGGGATGCCGCAGTTGTTGAGAGTGTTATGTGATCAAGGATCAGAAGCTTCATTTTGCACTGAAGAAGTGGCACAACTGCTGGCTTACCCACGTCAAAAAATCCGAGCCGAAATAAAAGGAATCGGAGATGAAAAACCAAAAACATCAAACCATACAATCAACATTACTTTACAACCAAGGTACTCTAGCGATTATAAACTGCCAGTAACGCTAATAATACTACCAAAACTAACAAGTTCATTACCAAGGCATGACTTAAAACAATTACAAGAAAAAATCTTGGATAATGCGCTGATAGCTGACCCAACTTATTATAAAAAGGGACCAATTGATATAATATTAGGTGCCCAAGACCATAGCAAAATACTACTACAGGGTTTCGAAAGACTACGGGACGGAATTATCGCTCAAAACACACAGTTAGGGTGGATCTTATCCGGATTTTATCCCGATGACACGAATAGTGGAGCCAAAATACTGAGTATGGTGGCTTGCACTGAAGAGGTACGACAACTTACGAAATTTTGGGAATTAGAAGAAATTCCACAAAACTACAAACTCACACAGGACGACCAGGCCTGTGAAAACTACTATAAAGAAACAACGATAAGAAACCTAGATGGAACATACACGGTACGACTTCCGTTTAAGGATACAAACTTAAACTTAAACATAAACGGCGAATCGCGCAAAAAGGCCGCTGCTCGCCTCTTACAACTAGAACGACAGTTCGCAAAAAATGAAAATTTACTACACCAATACATTGAATTTATGAACGAATATTTACGTATGGGTCATATGAGAAAAGTAGATACAAAAAACTACAACTTAGGAAAATACTACATACCACATCAGGCAGTAATTAAGGAAGACTCACTTACTACAAAATTACGCGTGGTTTTTGATGCGAGCAGCAAAAGCAGCACAAGAATAAGCCTTAACGACAATATGTATAAAGGTCCACGACTACAACAAGATTTATCCACTATACCGCTACGATGGCGAAAACATAAGTTTGCCTTCATGGCGGATATTATGAAAATGTACAGGTTCATAAAAATTAATGATTTAGACTTCGCACATCAAAGAATATTATGGAGACTTTCTCCCAAACAAGCAATTAGTGAATATGAACTTACAACAGTTACATACGGTACAACTAGCGCACCTTATCTTGCGGTACGAACACTACAACAACTTGCCATAGACGAAAAAGATAATTACCCAATGGCGAGTCAAGCTACATTACAAGATTTCTACGTGGATGATATTTTGTCTGGAGATTCCCAGGAAAGCACAGCTAAAGAACTTCAAAGTCAGCTAATATCCATGTTAAACAAGGGTGGCTTTAAACTTAGAAAATGGTCGTCAAACAGTTCAGAGCTCCTCGAAAATATACCTGCGGAAGATAAAGACGATCAACTACTCAAGCTACCATTAGACGAGTCCAGGAAGTCATTAGGCATTTCATGGTCACCACGGGAAGACAGTTTTTATTTTCAAATAACTATAATGGAAAAAGAAAACCCAACAAAAAGATGGATTATGTCAGAAGTAGCGAAAATATTCGATCCCCTGGGTTGGTTAGCACCAATTATAATTAAATTGAAGCTGCTTATACAAGAACTGTGGACTAACGAGATAGGATGGGATCAACCTGTTGATAACATACTCCAGAAAAAATGGATTGAAGTACAAAAACGCCTTAAAAGTATAGAAAAAATAAAAATTCCGCGGTGGTGTCACATAACTGATAGCACAGAGAATGAACTATATGGTTTCAGCGACGCGTCCGAGAAAGCTTACGGAGCGGTCGTATATAGCCGTGTAAAAATCAATAACAACTACTACATTACATTATTACAAGCAAAATCAAAAGTGGCACCAAAGAAACAAAAGACTACGCTACCTCGTCTCGAGTTATGTGCAGCACTCCTACTAGCCAGTTTGATCGAAAAAGTTAAAGAAGCGCTCAATTGTAAGAATATCACGATATCTTGTTGGACGGATTCCATGATCACCTTAGGCTGGGTAAGAGGAGAGCCTGGACGCTGGCAAACTTTCGTAGCTAATCGGGTATCACAAATTAGACAACTTGTACCGAACGCAGAGTGGAACCATGTAATATCTGCTGATAACCCAGCTGATATCATTTCAAGAGGTCTGGAGCCGGAAAAACTTGTTAACTATTCCTTATGGTGGAATGGTCCACTATGGTTAAAAACCGATCAGATACCCACCACGAGACGTATGCCACAGCCGACTGAGGAAATCAAAAAGTGTCACACAGTTACAAGTGTTACAACTGAGATAGAAAAGAACGATCTCTGGAATAGATTTTCCAGTTTAAATAAAATGTTAAGGGTGTTATCTTACTGCTATAGATTTGCAAACAAGCAAACAATAAATAAACCAATTTCTTGCGTTGAATTAAAAAAGGTAACAAAACGAATAATTCTGAAAATACAACAACAGGAATTCGAAGAAGAATTGAAAACTATACAAAGAGGACAGCCTATGAAGAAAAATAAAAAGCTATCCACTTTAGATCCATTTATAGACGAGGATGGATTACTAAGAGTTGGAGGCAGGTTACAAAACTCTGGATTGCCTTACAACCAGAAACATCCAATACTGTTACCATACAACCATCATGTAACGTCACTAATTGTACAAGACGCACATTTAAAAACGTTGCATGGAGGCAACAAATTAACATTAGCATATTTACGACAAACATACTGGATCATTAATGGAAAAAGAAAAGTGAAGAGCATTATTAACAAATGTGTGAAGTGCATTCGATACAAAGCAGACACAAACTCGCAAAAAATGGGAATCCTACCAAAAGTACGAGTGACGGAATCATATCCATTCAGTCATACTGGAGTGGATTATGCAGGTCCAATACAAACCAGAACTATGAAAGGAAGAGGTCACAAGTCTTACAAGTCATACATTGCTGTCTTTGTATGCCTAGCAACAAAAGCAATACACCTAGAATTGGTGGGAGATTTGACAACAGAAACATTTATCGCTGCGCTACGCAGATTCATGGCACGTAGAGGTCATGTGTCACACATGTATAGTGACAATGCAACAAATTTCGTAGGTGCAGCCAACTTCTTACATCAAGAAATATTACAAATCACGCAATCGCCGCAATTCCAAAGCGCAATAACAAACATAGGAACTGAGTGGCATTTTATTCCTCCGTCAGCTCCACATTTCGGTGGCATTTGGGAAGCTGGCGTAAAGTCAGTGAAACATCATTTACGACGAGTAATCGGAGATACGACTCTAACATACGAGGAAATGACCACCTTACTACACCAAATCGAAGCGTGTTTGAATTCAAGACCATTGTGTGCGCAAACCGAAGATGTTAATGACAACACTATACTAACTCCAAGTCATTTTCTTATTGGCCGAGAAGCAGTAGGAACACCAGATCCGATGGAAAACATTAATACTGACTTAATGAATAGATGGAAACAGATACAAAAGATGAAAAAAGATTTTTGGAACAGTTGGACAAAAGACTATCTACACCAACTTCAGCAAAGATACAAGTGGAAACAAGCACATGAAAATGCTAAAATTGGAACTGTAATACTAGTAAAAGATGACAATGTAAAACCAAGTAAATGGCCGTTGGCAAAAATCACAGAAGTCCACCCGGGAAATGATGGGGTAGTTAGAGTGGTAACAATTAAAAAATCAACAGGAGCTGAACAGAAGAGATCAATTCATACATTGATCCCGCTCCCTGTAAACGAAAACAAAGAAATTGGTACAACGAGTAAAGACATACAAACGGCTACACAATGTAACATATCAACAGCTACCACAAACAGAAGAGGTATACGATCACCGAAAAATTGGATAAAGGATTTACTATTACAAACAATACTTGTTTTATTAATTGGCAACGTATCAAGTACGCCTACATACACATTAAAAAATATAGATCCAGGATTGTATGTGGAAAAAATAGGAACTGCAACTATCAATCGAGGAATGTTTAGAATTGAAACAGACTACGAGAGAGAAAGTTTAGAACTAGACCAAGGAAAGATTGAAAAAATAACGTCACAATTCCAACAATTTTGCATAAATACGCAAAAAATCATGTACGAAACGCATTGCAACGAATTTTATCACCATTTAAACGAAGAAAAAACAAAGTTTAAGACAACAAAAGGATACCTAACAGAAATAAGAAATAATAGGAAGAAAAGAGGTGTATTAGGTCAACTCTTAACATCGGTGTTTGGAGTTAATGACGAAGTATACAGAGACATAGATACATTAAATAACAACCAGCAGAAACTTATTGATGCTGCCAACCATCAAACAAAAATAATGATATCTACAATCACAGCTGCAAACCAAACTGAAGAGCAAATCAAAAAAAAGCTAGATAAAGTCCAAGCAAAACTAAATGAAGCAATATCATTTATGAATCAGAACAATGTTTGGTATAAAAAGATTGACAACAACCACGTTAAAATACAAGTAATGCAAGCCTATGAATTAGCAAACAATTTCATCAATGAAATAATGGATTACTATACAGGTTTACTTGAAATTTATTTACAAAAAGCAAGTGTATATAGCATATTAACACCAACACATGTCAGCAACATAATAAAAACGGCTAATCAAAAGTTACCATCAAACTTAAAAATCATTCAAGATCAAATACTACAGACTGAGATGAATGTAAATACTACTCACATAAGAGTATATGCTCACTTTCCAATACACGACGTAACAAAGTATACACTCATACATGTCACGCCTATTCCAGAGAGGAAAACTGATGGATCGTTCGAGTGCTTCTCTATTCAGCAGACTTTCATGGGGTTCGACTACAACAACGAGCGTTACTTTGAACTGAGTCAAGAAGAATTTAAAGATTGTCTTCATAGCAATACAGAATTTGTCTGCTATCCTGTAGCTGTCAAGAACATGCAATTAAATAAAAATTGCATAGTTGATCAACTTTTTAGAACTGAGAACTACACACAAACTCAATGCACGTCAGAAATCTACAAAATGTCGACAGATATTGTATGGAAGCAATTATTCATGCAAAACACTTGGCTCTTCGTAACGACAAAACCAGTAGCCATATCGATTGTGTGTGACGGACAAAGACAAGAAATAACGATTCACGATGTTGGAGTTCTACATATCGCCGAGAATTGCGTTATTAAAACACTTAAAAACATACTTGCTGCAAAAAGAACAACGACTGTGACAGTGCTAGCTTCTTACTCTAAAACAACGAATTTCTCCATTAATACGCAGATTGTACAAACAAACATTAAAGACATATCGAAAGAAGAAGTAGTGTTAGACAGGACAAAAGGAATTTTTGACCATTTAGTCACATCTGAAACTAGCTTACAGACTCAACTAGATAACACAATTTGGAAACAGTTACAGTCTCATACATACATAGCTAGCATCAGTACTTCACTCATAATCATAACTTTAGCATTTGTTTTAATTTATTTTGGTCCACAGGTGTTGAATCGACTTAGAGCCGTCATTACTGCGAGAAGAAGCACGGCGCCACCTACTCAATTGCCCTCGATCGTCAGCAACATACCACACACGCAACTAACAGAGCAGTCGTACGGCATACCACGCAGGGTGCCCACTCAAGCACAGCAAACTGGAGAAGGCCAGGCCAGACCGTACGAAACCATTGAGCTGTACCAACTACGGTCCTGTCCCTGAGGAGTCGCCAGAATGTTCAATGTTAACCTTTGAACATCGAATCAGCACTTGGCCCGGCGACGACTACACGAGCGGCCTAGTTAAAATAATGACTGAGTTGCATCTTACACGCATGAAACACATACAACTTTGTATAATAGTGTGTATTAAGTTAAATTAGTATATAAGCTGTACATCTTGTAAAATAAAGCAGATTTGAATTTTATATTCTTGTCTCATTACCCCTCACTGTGGCCAAGACACCTTTAGCCATCTCTGATCAGTCTCGTGAGTCTGCGAGCTGGCAGTGAGTTTATCCTTCCCGAACCTGGACATCCTGTCTACTCTCCGTCTGTAACCTTAGGTCGCATGGTGCAGACATCCTGAACTTATTTATATATTTATATATCACTACTAGGTATATGGTAGGTTAGGGCTGTAGGGCTTATAGGGATTATAGTCGTAGGGACTGTTAGGCTTATAGGTTCAGTAGGCGCGTGACGTATCATATCCCTACATGTACTAACGCACCCTCAACAGTATTGCGACCTCACGTGACATCTGTTTGGAGTGGTTAGACAGCTAGTATATTATAAAGTTGAGTTTAGCTTATTCATTTTTCATAGTTGACGGTCCTTAGCCTGTTAAAGTATGAAAATAGCACACTACGCGGATGTCTCATTCATAGACTCGTTCTGATTTCCTGAACTAGATAAAGGACTAGGTTGCATGTCAGGAACAGTTCATTGAGCGTAAAGATATTATTCATCCATTTATTTTCAGTAACGCATTTTGCGTATCTAAGTATGTCTCGTTATAAGTACCTGCCTGATGCCTACCTGAAATATTAACTGTCTACAACTTACTATCAGTCAGTATTTAAAGTCCAAATCACAATACGATATTATAACATATTAACAGCCAATTCCAAGCAATTCCAGAGGAATTTCAGAGGAATACACGATTGTACACCCATTTCACCAATGCTGTTATTAAGTCCCATGTATGTATAGGTGGTGAGCCTATTGCCATCAACCGGGCACAATTCCAAACTCCGGGGTGCCACTGAGAACTTTTCTAACAGAAAATCTCAATAGCACTTTGCCCGACCCGGGAATCGAACCCGAGACCTCCTGCTCAGCAATCGCGCTTGGGACCACTAGACCAACGAGGCAGTTAACGATATTATAACGACGACAATATAATTTTATCTTTCGAATGAACTTAGTCTGCTTATTAAATAAATATAAAGTTATAATATTAAATGGAAAAAGAATACGGTTGGGAGCAGGATTGGAACCTGCGCGTCCTGGATAAATACTCCTCGACGGCCTCGACGGTCGAGATGACTTAGGGGTCAGACCGCCTGGAGTAATTACCCGGGAGGCGCAGGTTTGAATCCTGCTCACGACCGTATTCTTTTTCCATTTAATATTATAACTTTAGAGTTCGCTAAGCATGCGTTAATGCTTTTCAAATATTTATCTTTAATTGAATAAATATAATTATAGTAAAGACATGTTACGTGGTATTAAGTTGTTATACATGATCTTTTTTTAATTTAATGATGGCTAGTATTAGAATTACGTTTACCATTTCTCTGTCCTGCGAGTAACATATTATACGCGGTGATTGTTTAAGATTTGAGTTTACTTCGCGGCCAGAAGATTTGGTGCAGGAATAGATAAAACAGAAAACAAGCTATAGTGATCCGCTGTATTAAGAACCATAATAGCAACGTCTTACGTCATCAACCAGCACCATGTTGTCTCAACAAAAAATCTCAACGTGGTTGTTCGTAGCTTTCGTGGTGTGACCACCAACTTTTTGCCCGATGTCTCCTCGATCGTTATTGTTTAAAACTTGAACTTGTATCTTTGCCAATATCGAAGCATGAGTTTTCAAAACTTTTGCATGATGTATCATTTTAACTGCCTCATTGGTCTAGTGGTCCCAAGCGCGATTGCTGAGCGGGAGGTCTCAGGTTCGATTCCCGGGTCGGGCAAAGTGATATTGAGTTTTTCTGTTAGGAAATTCGCAGTAGCAGCCCGGAGTTTAGAACTATGCCTGGTAGTTGGCAACCTATCAATTACATGGGACTTAATAATAGCATTGGTCAAAGGTAGGTGAACAATTGTGTACAACTCTGCCTACCCCTTCGGGGAATACAGGCGTGATGATATAATTTTATCCTCGAGAAGCGTTTACTGGTAAAACTTTCTTTGTGATTTTTAAACAATACAACAAAGTAGTAATACAACAGCTTTAGTAGTAACTCTTCGAAGAATACAGACATAATGCTGTAATTCCCGATGTTTATGTATCCTACTAATAATATCATAAAAACAATTGTGACGATGGAAGGATGTTTGTTATCTACTCTTTCACGCAATAACTATAAAACGGATTTGGATACGGAAAGGCACACAAATACATAAAACCTGAATTAATACATAGAATACTTTATATTCCGGATGAACCTAATTCTGAAGTCCAAGCAGACGAAGTCGCGGGCAGAAGCTAGTATTCAATAAAACAATATTTTACTTTGAAAAAATGTTTTTTTTGGAGAAGGGAATATGAAAACAAAATAACACAAAATGCATACGGTTGAAGGAATAGTAAAATATAGATAACCCAGAGGGTACAACCCTTGCTTAAACTGGGCTATACCCAGCCATATGTTTCGAATGTAAATCTCAATCTGTTTTAGTAGGGTTACATAATCTTACCTCACATCGCCACTAAAATGTCTAGGGTCTTACATTTGTATATGTATAATTATATAATATGGTATACTGTACCATACCAGTACTATTAGTGTAACTATTCTATGAGATAAAATAGATTACCTCTGCATTTTCCTTTCGTTCTAAAATCAGCCTTGAATCAAAAGGCAAATCGACTCACCCTTACTAAAAGAACTTAATCTTGCCCCAAATTCCAGCATCCCATAAAACAAATAATAACTTAAGGAGTCATAGTCTCCCAAACGACGTAATCTTATTGAAGCCATTAAAGTCGCCGGCGTGAAACTTAATGTCTGAAAAAACACGTAATTTGAATAAGTGGTGTATAAAAGCTTTATAGAGTGGCCCACCTCGACAATAAATCGGTTAACGAGCCAGTCGTCTATGGAGCAATTTGTAAACATAATAATCCTCCTTTCACATTTCCGCTATTAATTGTCGCCTAATTGCATGAACGGATCGCCGCTTTGGGATCCTACCACGAATGGAACGAATATTTTTTGTTGTATTTAACGCTTACGTGTTTTTCTGGCTGTTAATGTTGCTGTTTTTGTGCTCGTTATTGTAATGAAATGAAATCTATTTATGTATTCACAATACATTCATCTTTAGACACAGAGTTTCACTTTAGTGCTGTTTAATGTGTACAAAACCGTATTCATACTGGAAGTACGTCTAACTGAAAATACATTTTTTTTTATTACCGCTTAGCACTAAAATCTAGATAGTACCTCGACTGCCAGTTGAAATAATATTACATAAGGAAAATATAATTTAATAGAACACACGTTTCTGTGTATAACATAATCATCATCATCCACTGCCCTTATCCCAATTTATTTGGGGTCGGCGCAGCATGTATTCTTCTTCCATACATCTCTATTAGCTGTCATATCGTCTGTCACTCCTTTTCTAGCCATATCATCTTTAACACAATCCACACATAATATGGATACAAAATGTAAAACAAATTTATAATAAAACAACTTTTAATCGGATTAATCACGTGTATTAGTGGTAAAACATTTTTTTTTGTAAATTAGCAACAAATATAAAAAATATCTAGTATATAACGTCCTCCAACCGCTATTCTTTTATAGACAACATTCAGATATAGAGTTAATGTTACGTTGCGATGCCAGGCAAAAGGTTTCCCAGATAGCAATTGCAAGACATCTGCATAGATAAGACTTGGCATGGTACAGAACTGTTTAAATGTAGGTTAGGAAAACGTGTAGCTATAAATGCTTGATTTTTTATTTATTCTATCATAAAATCCGTTATCACAGAGCGTTTTGTTTTCTAGAATAATTGCAGACATATTTACACGACTGCCCAAAAAAAGTGTTATGTTTTTAGGGTTCATGTATGTATGTTTGTGAGTTTCTTTAATCCACCATATTTTCTAAATGCCTGAACCGCTTTCAGTGTATGGGGTTTTCATAGATTCCTTATATTGTCTCGAGAAACATAGGCAAGTAAAAGTGGATTGAGAAAAATGACAGGCGTGCTTTTTAATTAATTTCATCTTGTTATACTTTATTTATGATAATGCACCACCTCACCACATGAATTCTAGTGTGCAATATAATAGAATAGTAGAATTCGGGTAGTAAATCTTAAAGTTTTTTTTATATATGCTTCGTTTTTATTATTGTTATATCACACCGCGTTTTTTTATTAGTCCCCCGAACACGAGATCTTATTTATTTATGATACGAAACCACCTCCCCGATTGTAGTGTCCGATAGAATAGAATAGTAAATCGGATAATAAGTCTATATACTTCAAGATAAATGCTTGAAAAGCATTAACATGCGTTGCTTAGCGAACTATAAAGTTACAATATTAAACGACCTCCGAGGTCGAGATGGCTTAGTGCTCAGAGCGCCTGGAGTATTTATCCGGGAGGCGCAGGTTCGAGTCCTGTTCGCGACCGTATTCTTTTTCCATTTAATATTGTAACTTTAAGTCTATATACGTTTTAAATTTAGTACCTATAGCTACTTTTGATTAATTAATATTTTCTGGGAACTTTAAAGCTAATAACAACCGAATAATATAAACATTAATTTTTTGTATAATCACTTTCGTGAGACACATTCATATTCATTATTGTTTAGCGGTTATTACCTACTCACGCGCATTCTTCGGGATTGCCCGACTAGTTTCGAACTCGAACAGAGCCCTTATTCATGAGCGGAGCCCGCGGCGATGTCGCGAGTCAAAGTTTGACTCACAACATCGCGAAGAAAGACAATCCCGAAGAATGCGCGTGAGTAATAACCGTTAAACAATAATGAATATTAATTTCCGTTTGAAAACTTGTCCTTCTTTTCTTAAATGAAATATTTTATAAAAATATGGCCATTACCCACTTAAAATAAATGAGTAAAAAGGAAACGTATGCAAGAGATTAAATTACTTGATTATTCATCCATCTTTATTTTACTTTATTTAGCCCGGTTAATGGAGTGTGATAGAAGGATAACATCAGAACCTGGCGCATGGATAACATTTGGTGTGACATAGCTAGATAGGCGGAGACCGTATCGGAGGCGGTTACCACCAACAACAGCATTCCCAAAGAGGCTATACGTCAGGCAGGCGGCCGGTCATAAAACATAGCTAAACTTTAGCAGCATGCCAGATAGGTATATGCTGCGCCGACCCCATATAAATTGGGATAAGGGCAGGGGTATGATGATCTTTATTTTACTATTCTAGTTGTTTTAGTTTTTACAATCCATATTTATTTTACTGTTCTAGACTCTCTTTAAAATTTTATGATGAGCCGAGTGGCCCCAAATTCCTAGACTTTACAAATAGTTAAAATGTTAACAAAATCAAAATTTTTGAACGTCAAACATTAAGACTGCCAACAAAAAAGGTGGGAATGAAGGGTGGGCCCCTTCACCGCTTCCTAGTGTTTTAGCTGGGAAGAAGAAGCGGCGCAACAGACTTCCCAGCAACTCAGTAGCCTAAATGAAATTGAATTTCATAAAATATTAAGATGTTCCTACTCCTAGATTGAATGACCATATTTTAGTCTTTGTTTATTTAATATCCGTTCAAGAGCAGCAACAGGTGGCTATGAAACTTAATACCCGAGATTTAACGGTATGAAAGCTCACTTGCTATATTATTTTCTAACTAGATAATAATAATTTCGAACACAATATACACTAACTTTAAAAAGACACTCTATGTATAACTTCATAAAATCGATCGAATAATATCAAAATGTTGATAATGTTTGTGACTAAGTAGTATTTTGTTGACCAACAGCAGTGATCATTAGCGAATTTTTTTGAAGTGAAAATTTCTTTGTGCGCATTGAGCACTTTTTGGGTGAACAAAAATCATGGAACTCGCGTCATCGTCACCGAACGCTTTCCACAAGTAATTTAGTTTTCACTTCTATCGGCAGTTCCCAAAGACTGCCCCACATGTTTTTTTTTTCTTCTTAGATGTTTGAAGAATTTATGGTATCGATCAATCGGACTTTAAACCATCCAGCGACCTACAGATATAGCTTCACACACGAACTAAAACATCTCTCAGGTATGCTGACATTATATAGCATGACATAGCTGGTATGCTGGTATACAACTTAATTTATAGTCTATAATATTATCTAATTTCTCATATTACTATGCTTTTTCTTACTACATAAATGAACGAAGGAATGTCAGTTCAAGACTAGGGAGATTATGCAATTGCCTTGCGCTTTCGATTGCAATTTCGAATTTCGCTGCAATGTACAAATATAGTTGAAGTACCAAAGAAGCAAGCATAGTTTAAAGCTTTAGCAAGTAAGTGATGCAGTTAGTTACCCTTTCAGCAGGTATAATTGAATTTGCATCGATAAATCATAAGATGACTGAATGAACTAATAAAAGACCAGTTCCTTCTGGCAAGATTCTTTCGTCAAACGTCAGCCATATTTAAAACTTAGAAAACTCTGGAGATCTCAACTCAAGGTTAGAATTTAAACGAACCGCAAGACTAAGTTATCCTATATTCCGTGTTCGTACTTCATTCACTGATTAAAGATTTCAAAGACTAAAACTTGAATGTAATTAAGTAATTTAGTCACATAAGATCGGTACGGTATCACGGACATTATTCGGATCACGTAACATTCTTCATAACTCCGAAGTGGATGTTTGTGCCCTTATTAAATTAACCTCGAAAGTGGAAGCTCTTGGTAAATTTGACTTAATCAAAAACTTTACATAACATGTACGGATAAATGTTTCAAATGCATTAGCTTTGTAGCGAACTCTAAAGTTTAAAATGTTTGTGGAAATGTTAATACGGTTGCGAGAAGGCGCTCTGACCAATAAACAATCTCGACCTCTGCTCACTACTCCGAATCGTTCGTCCTCATTTTAATGCGTCGTTATGGTAACGTCATCGCTACCTATTCAGCCCCTATACAGGTGACTGAACCAACACGACAATTTACGACATTGTATTAACTGCAAAGTTATTCTAAAATATAATTATATTGAATCAAGTTTTAGGAAGGAAACATTGAAAAATCATAATGGCGAAAGGGATTCGAAACCGCGACCTTTGTCAGTCCATGACATCGCTCTCCCAACTAAGCAATCGTGTCACTGGTTCGCATCTATTAAATTTCAGATTCTCTTCTTTTCGTATGGAGATATCTATTAGCAAGCGTTTCCTTTTTTTTAACCTTTTAAAAATAAACATTGATATAGGCATAACATGAGCTTATTATGTACAATCATCATTATTATATGATAAATGTATTGAATTAATTTAACAAATCACTTCCCTACTCTATTCATACAGTTCCTTCAAACTGTAGATTAATGTCAATGGTTCTAATAAATTTGAAATATTCCAAATTCTATTGAACGTATAAGCTATTTATAGTTGCCAATAACATGTGCTATTATACTATGTAACCAGCAGGAATTAATGCGCAATAAATACCTTTGAATCACTTCACGTTTCGATCAGGTTGCATTGATCGTGGTTATAAGCAGACTACAGACAGAGATAGTATAAAAGTTAACATGTGCTTTTCTGACATTTTAAACATTCCGAGGAAACATTAGTTTTGTTACTGCAACATAATTTTTTTTGTTGTTTTTGCTCCCAAACCCAGAAACATTGCTAACAGAATGAGTATAATAAAAACCGGACGGACAAGTGCGAGTCCGACTCGCCCACCGAGGGCTCCGTCTAAATTTTTTGGTACATATTATAAATAGTTCAGGAATCGAATTTCGCAGTTTTTCCGAGCATTTCTCGGAATCAGTTTCCAAAACCTATAATTACTTATGTTATTGTTTTATAATTCGATGATTGATTACGTACTTTAAATAAAAAATATTCCGGTTGGCCATGATCAGATGAAAAATCAAAACATATCCAGCTAGTGTCTGCAAACTCCACGTTTGTTTTCAATTAGGAATGCTAATAATCCGGTACATCAATTACTTTACAATACCGAATGACCATATTCACATTTGATACCGTGCCCGACACTGCCACAAATAGTGAATAATAATAATTAAATCGGTACAGAATCTGTAACTGGTAACATTATCTCACGTTAATACGACAAAATTAATGAAATGCCAATTTTGTCGCGCGTGTTCTCACCTGTGTGCGAAGAAACATACGTAGAGGGTAGAACCAACGACTCTCAAAATCGCGTTAAAAGTTTCATCAGATGTATGCATAATGAAACGCCGGTACAGAAACTTTGACTACTTAAACTGAATGAACTTTGCATAATGACACGGGTGAACTTAGAATTTCTTAAGTGCCATGAATTAATCAGCTCTGACTTTCATTCCCCACTGGCTTACAAACGGAACCCCAAGGAAAACCTGTCGAGAATATCTTCTTTGATTCCTAACATACAGAGTGGCACAAAACTTTTACTATCTTTCCCAGATAAGTGCACATTAGTTCGATTAGATAAGTTTTGCCATCAGAGTGAATATCGTAGAAGGCAAATTAGATCCTTATATCCAACATAGATGGTTCGCGCAACAAAAAGGAATAGAAAGTTTTTAATGGACTCTGTTTAAATATACATGGCAAAGTTTCTATGTAAATCCTGAAAAAGGTCCTTGTACGTTCAAGTTGTGTACTTTGTGATACAAACTGTTATACTTTTGTCCCAAGTAAACATACACCCACGTTAGATTTGGATCCTCTGTTGTAGTCAAATCTGAGGCTGTATTGTCAAAGACCTTTTATTAATAATAATAAAACAACTTGTAACCGGATTAATCGCGTGTATTATTGGTTTTTTGTTTTTCCTGACGTTTCGAACACTTTGCAGCGTTCGTGGTCGCAGCTGTCCTCCTGCGACCACGAACACTGCAAAGTGCAATAATACACGCGATTAATCCGGTTAAAAGTTGTTTTATTATTATGTGTAGTGATCGCGCAAACCTAAGATATTACTACCTTTTATTAATATGAGATAAAATACTACGATATCCAAAAGCATGCACAAAGAAGCCTATGAATGTCTTCAAAAATAAAATGTATCAACAAAGCATAGTAGCAACATACCTTTGTGAAATTCAGAAAAGATATTGGGGTTCGCAGTCGCAACACATAAGGCCTTATATATTTGGAAAAGAATTTGCCAGAGGCTTATACCACCGCATATCAACTTTAAGAGCTTTGAACATTAAGTTCATATGATAAGTAACAGCGTGAATGAAATCTGTCTAGCAAAGAGCCTTGTCTGATATGAGTTCTCTTTGGACTATTCATAGATTACGTCAGGCATTAACTATAAAACGAATGGTTTCTGAGTAGAGCCAGCATAAATTAGTACTGATACTTGAGTTCATAGATAAGGGTAACAGTAGAAGCAGTTAAGTTTGACTAATTGGAATTCAGGTCTTTGTACACAAATATTTTGATTGATGGCAAAAGATTTTAATGGTTTTGACCATCTACTCTTTTCTTCAGTGTTTAATGTGCTATGTAGACAAACGAGTATTTTTATTTCAACTGTTCGTATTTCATATATTTTTCTCTTTCCGTGTTCTGTTGTCCAAAAGATTCTTGAAACTCTTATTCTTACTTCAGTTATACAGACAGATAGCTAGAAGTTACCGGATTTGCTTTTACATGTGCTTCAATGGCCATGTGGTATTAGTTGTAGTAAGAGTCATATATATCAACCCTAACGATAAGGTGGAGAGCATTCATGAATATTTCCACACAAAAATTAAAAATGCTTAAACCCTCTTAGTTTATTAATTCCATTGTATGCAGCTAAAGACTGCTGAGTTGACGTTAGATGAAATAATTTCAATTTTAGAAGATGGTGTACTCATTTGGACATTATCCGCATTTCCGCGTGTAATCAATGATTCCTTACATATAATTAGCGAAGCATTAGGTTTTATTACCGGACAGGATTTTGACAGATTAATGAGGCCTGTTGCCAGTTAATTATTGGAAAACAATGAACATGAAACTTGTCAATTTCAATTGGCAACCCTCCAGCAAAATCAACAGCAATTTTCGGATAGTCATCGATATTATGTAATTTCCATTTGACACTAACTAGTGTATCATCATAATGATATCCACGGTAACCAAATAAAAATAATAGAAAAACTGTGGATAAATTTATTCAATTAACTTGATTTTACATACATACAATCATGCCTGTTTTCCTTTTGGGTATAGATTATCGATTTGCACATGCTACGATTCTGATACACCTCTTTCACTTCATCTATGTTCTATGTTCATTAAACTTCTTCATGGTGCACTTAATTTTGGATGATAAACAACAAAGAAAATATATGTACTACTTTATTTTGATTTAAAGATTATCAGATAGGTAAGCGTAGGTAACATTTTTATAAGAAGCGCATCTTATACTTCAATAACTTGAATTTATTTTTTCCTATTGATATTGTTTTTTTTTTATAATTACTATTTTAAGTACACCAAGCATAAGCTAATTAAATTCTCTTTGACGATAAAATTCAATATTCTCCGTTTTAAAAAGCATCTTGGTTATATTCTTTTTTATATTGGCGCCTAATTGAATCAAATTTCGTCTTTGATACAAATATTTTAAAACAACACAATAACGTTGAAAGACGTCTTGGGACGAACATTGACTGAATAATAGTTGCTATTCTTAGAAGAAATAACAAATTGAACGACAGCGACATACCCATTTGTAAATAGAACTTGATACTTGTCCCATTGGGTCGAAATTCGCAAAACTACCATGAGTTTCGAGAGAACTCAGGCATTATAAGCATCGAATCGTACGATACCCCAACAAAATGGAGTTTAGAGTGCAAATTGAATGACAAAAGCTTGCTCCGTCAAATCAAGACGGATAACGGTGTCAGTTGTGTCTTAATGCAGTTGATGAAATTGCTTTGAAAAACGTACCCTCGCTAATTTGGAAATTCACTCCCGAAGAAAAATAAACTCAAATAACAAACAAAAGCTTGATTTCATTGTGACCGTTTATAGCGAATTATTCGCGGAGCGCGATAATTGAATTAGCAAAAATAAAGACAGTTTAGAAATTTCTTTACCTATTATGAGATTTTCGTTAATTTCATTTACCAATTTTCGTTAAAATGAATTAAATCTAGAGGTTATTCGAATCAAGAATTTCATTTTATATAAGAATATAATTCTGAATTTACTGCTTTGTTATCTTAATTAGATAAATACATAATTTGCTTTTGTATTTTCAAGTATCTCTTTATGAAAACTCTGTTATTATGGCACTAATATTCAAATGAAGTAAAAACCAGGAACACTGTTGCATATAGTTTAGGTCTACAAACTCAATTCTGACAAATATTTCTAAATGTATCATAACAATAATTTTTTTCTCATTATTTAACTACGAAGCATTGTACCCCAAAGACTAATCCTTTTAGCAAATATATAATAGTAGCTGAACAGCCCTTTAACATCTCATCTCAGCATTATTTAACTAGTCGCAAACACTAGGAATTGCTCAACATAAACTTCACAGAAAAGGAATTAAAAAAAGATCAGTAGTTAAGTCACATTGTACTAAATTCACGTTGTTCTTATTGACCTGGGACTATTTTACTTGCCAACTCGCAACAGTACGCTGAAAACGTTTGCGGTACAAAATTGTGTACTTAACCGGTAACTATGTATATACGTTCCCGTTGCCAATATATTTGATACTGGAAATGTAGACGGAGAATTCAATAGACTGGTTGTTATGGTTACTTGAGAGAGAAAATTGTTGGATTACATAATAAAAAGTACAGAATGTATGAAAATATATTTTTCAACAACGCTTTTAGGTTCATAATGAGCCTTATCGTGCTTTTTCTTGAGATTACTGCAATAGTGCGGTTATGTAAAAAAACAGCGTAACATCTTTACATGCACTTTTAAATCTCATCTCAGCAAAGAGAATTTATGTTAAAAAACATCTTGATGAGTTTTAATGTGACACATAAATAATTCTATTATTATAACTTTGTGTTAAAAATGAAAGAAAATTCACTGTCATAGTTTAAGCCGTCCGTAGGCCTCTGACATAACTCCAAACACAATCGAGAACATAAATCTCAGGTTTATTGTTTTCCTCATGATGTTTTCGTTCACCGCTTTAACCAAGTGGTAATTAATTTCTAATATGCACTTGATTTGAAAAGTCAACGAAAATCCTTGGATCCGAACCTGCGACTTTCTCCTGGTCATACCGCTAGGCTCTCACTGCTTACTTTATTAATATCCACACAAATATAATTAAGAAAAAGGACTACTATACTAGATGACTGATTTTTGATGCTAAACGCATTCGAGGTTTAGGCATCAGTCGCTGTATATCGAGTTTATGATAAACGAGTAAATCGCTGATTGCTTAAATGGAAACTAGAATGTGTACCAAGCGCAGAGAAACTTATTTCTTGGGAAACAATCTATAGTTTTCTAAGTCTGTGTACGGAAACTACCTCTATAAGTTACCTGAGTTTGTTGTATCGGCAGTTTTTCGATCGAGTTTAAATTTACTTGGGTGAGTGAATATGTGTATCTTTACTCACCCGAGTAAATTTAAACTATGCAAAAATTATTATTTGTGTATTATATAAATATATAATAATTTAAAGTGTTAATTTATTTTTATTAAATTTTATAATAAAATATTTGTATCGACATTAAAAGGGTAATTTGGAACTGTAATGTAAACATTCGCCTTGTTTAATTTCCGTTATCTTTTAAATTATAACTTAACATAACAGCATCACGCCTGTATTCCCCGAAGGGGTAGGCAGAGGTGTAGGTACACAATTGTACACCCACATTTCACCAATGCTGTTGTTAAGTCCCATGTAATAGGTGGTGAGCCTATTGCCATCAACCGGGCTCAATTCCAAACTCCAGGCTGCTACTGAGAATTTCCTAACAGAAAAACTCAATAACACTTTGCCCGACTCGGGAATCGAACCCGAGACCTCCTTTTCAGCAGTCGCGCTTGAGACTACTAGACCAACGAGGCAGTAAAAGAAAAAGAGGCAAGTAAATTATAGGGTTATGATATACCTAATGTACAATATACCTCCAATATAACTTAAATATATTTTATGTAAATATGTTTTTAATGAATAAGGTAGGTGCGGATAATAAGGCCTGTCTGCTTATAAAGCCTAAGTAACAAGAATGCAATTTAAAATTATCGCTGTCGCTCAAGGTCGCACTCGTAAGTAGCTAGCATTCGTAGATGGCGCTTTAAACTTGTCGCGACGCGTTAGCTCGCTCGCTGCGGCCAGATTCATTAATTGTGTCGGGCGGCTGTGCGGCACGAATTAATAAGAAATCGTCGGCATCAACCGTAAGTATTTCTTGTAATTATATATATATAATTTTGTGCTATAGTTTTCTATTATTTCGTGCTTCTGTGACCTTTAATTTTAGAATCATATATGGTAGTTCAAATAATTCTGTTTTTCGTTCTTCTTTACACCCGTAGTCAGTGGTTAACAAGGCCTACCAAATTTGACCGTAGGCCTTATTATCCTCCTTTTTTGTATTCTTTTTTCTATTTTCTGTCTTACGGTTTATCTTACGTCATGTTATTAAATTATTACAACTGTTTAGTAACTTATTTATTATTATTTTTAGTGACTACAGCCACGATGCCCCCTAAACGAGCATTGTGGTCTGAAAACGTCTTGGTGTCGGCCGTCCAAGCTGTACAAAGAGGTTTGCTTGAGCTGAAAGTTCTATCCTTTATGGAACAAAACCCTGACAAAAAGCTCACTAAGGCACGATTTAATATTATCCTTACAAATGTCTGGTCCAAATGCATGACCCATAATAATATTACAAGCGGCTTTAAAGCGACTGGATTGTATCCATTAAATCCACAGGCTATTCCAGAAACAGCTTTTGCTCCTTCGTCTATATCCGGTGGTGAGCAGAGGTCGAGATGGCTTAGTGGTCAGAGCGCCTGGAGTATCTATCCGGGAGGCGCAGGTTCGAATCCTGTTCGCGACCGTATTCTTTTTCCATTTAATATTGTAACTTTAGCTTTTGCTCCGTCATTGTTGACAGAAGTTCCAACGTCTCTTGTATCTAATGTTGTTGATAAAGAAAATATGCCACCTCATGTCTCCTCCAGCCCAATATCTCCAGAGCCATCAACGTCGATAATGCACTAAAAAGGGACTTACTGGATTGAACATACTCCAAATCAGTCTGCTAGAAGGTTTTACCACATGGTTTACGGTAGTTCCAGTTCAAATGATGATGAAGACCGTGTGCCACTCAGTCAATTAAAAAAGACAACTTTCCAGCAGCTTATGCCTACACCGGTCAAAAATGTTGAAAAGACACCGACAGTCAGAAGAAAAGCCATCAATTACAGGGGAACTCCAGTCACCAAAGAATGGTTTGACAAAAACGATAAAGATAAGAAGATAAAAAATACCTCAACCCTCAAAGGCAGCAGAAGCATTACTAAACAGAACCACCAGAGTTGGTACTGCCACGGTTGTGAGGAGGATAAGATGGCTGATATGAGGCAATGTTTTAAATGCGGCAAATGGTATCATGAGGAATGTGTCGGTCTGTCAGCGGAACTCTGATGAATTTGAGTGACCTGGCGGTTGTTAAAGAAAGAAATTTCGTGTGGTTTTTTAAGACTTTAAGCATTATTAATGAATATATTTCATTGTTGATCTCAATTACCAAATATAAGAAGCCTATTTTGATTATTTATGCGTGTCAAATTCGTAGGCCTTGTAACCCTACTGTAGTATAATAAAGCCTACTGAAAGAGTTTTTAAAAATGTTTAAATTTGTTTTTGTTTACGGTAGAAGTTACCAATTTGTGGTTATATTTTATAGTAAGTGGTCTATAGATTTAATTAACATTAAAATTAGTTGATTTGGATATATCGTTTTTATTTTATATCAAATCTCCCTTAGCTAGGCTTTATTACCCGCACCTACCTTATACATTGCTATTTATAACAGGATATTTACCATGTTGTCCCTGGTGAGGTCCTGAGATGGATTCCCAGATCAGGCAACGTGGTATTAGTATCAATTATTGTTCACCAGTTTTTTTTTATAAAATACTTTGCCCCGCACTAGGAATTTCTTCCTGTATCGTGGTTGTGTTTACAGACATATAATCTCACATGCATCTATAGATCGTACAAATAATTGCTCCGTGCAGGAAGCGAACCTTTATCACGCGGCGTAGCCGTCGGTCTCTCGACCACTGCGCCAACCGCGTTGTTGTAGTTTCTACTCACGTGCATTTTTCGGGATTGCCCGCCTAGTTTCGAACTCGAACAGATCTCTTAGTCATGAGCTGAGCCCGCGGCGCGGAGTCAATCTCAGTTTTACAGAGGTTTAACTGGAAAATTTGTCGTGTCAGTTTTACCTGTATAGGGACTGAATAGATGGCAATGACATCACCAAAAGACGTATTAAAATATGGAAGAAGAATTCGGGGTAATAAGCAGAGGTCGAGATATCTTAGCAGTCCGAGCGCCTGGAGTATTTATCCGGGAGGCGCAGGTTCGAATCCTGCTCACGACCGTATTTTTCTTTCTACAAAATGTATAGTGCTAAAGAATGTTTATTTATATTTTCTTTTTCATGGCGTCAATTCATAATAATATATTAATAATACAATTTTTTATATTTTTAAATCATTTATTTGTAGGTTATTTTTTATGTTAATAAATGATACTGGAAATAATTATAATAAATATAACTCGGGACCTCGGTAAAGGTTAGAGTAGGACCGTGTGGTTTTGAGTCGGCAGGAGACCGGCCATGATTGATTTTCCACACACAAAAAAAGGCACGGGCTGACGTCAAATTTAAATTTAATCATGTCAAACTAAAACATTGTAATAAAACAACTTTTAACCGGATTAATCGCGTGTATTATTGGTTTTTGTTTTTCCTGACGTTTTGAACACTTTGCAGCGTTCGTGGTCGCAGGAGGACTACGAAGGCTGCAAAGTGTTCGAAATCCGGTTAAAAGTTGTTTTATTATAATGTGTCGTGATCGCGAAAACCTAAGATATTACTGTGTCAAACTAAAATTTCCATACAATTATCGCCATCTCTTGATTTATCACATCTTGCTCATATAGTAACTGTTATTAAAAGACAGGAATGTTCTAAATTTAGTTAAGTTTTTTACAGTAGAATTGATGCCAGTGTCTCTTGATAAATCTGCCCAATTTTAGTTAAGGTAGTTTGCCTTCATAAAATCAACGATATTATATTTATTTAAATTGATCGATATTATACCTAAGCTGTTAATTAATAAAATTCAAAACCGTGAATTAAACGGGCATTGTTCATGTTTTATAGTTGAAAAGTTCCACAATTTGTCGAGTACAACGCCAAACTTCGACTATTTGTTATTACTTTTCGGGATTTAAATACCTACTTGGACATACTTTGTAATCGTAAATCAAAACATAAAGATTTATTAATGTTTTTGGGAATATTTATAAATAAGGTATTAAGGAAAGAAATATGGTTCAGAACTTAAGAGAGTGAATTGGAGAAGTTAAACCTCAAAAGTCACGTGCGCAACTGACTACTAACCTTTGCTAATTAAACGGAGAGGTATATACCTAATAAAGAAAAAAAAAAGAACAATTCCCGTTATTACCAGTAATTAGAACGGAACTCTAACCCGCGACCTTTGACATACCGAGTTCGAGTCCCGTTCGTGTCTTTTATATTTGTTGTCTTAAAAAATAATAATTAATATGAGCATTCCATGTCCCTAACATGTATAAAAAATCATTCATGTTTACAACTTAGAACCTACAAAACGGACGGAATAATATTACACATAGAAAATGCGTGAAGCTCTAGTGGTCGCAAGCACGCCTGCTAAGCGTGAGGTTCTAGGTTTGATTCCCTGGTCGGGCAAAGTTTTATTAAATTTTTCTGTAAAAAAAAATCTCAGTTGCAGCCAGGAGTTTGGTAGTGTGACAACCCCGTGCTTTAGAGAGCACGTAAAGACATCGGTCTGCGCCTGATCTCTCTCGCTTGTGTCGGATTGCCGTCCCAGGACTATAAGAGTGAAGGAAGAGGGAGTGCACCTGTGTTTGCGAATAGACTTGTGTACTATAATATCACCTGCGTACTTGGCTAATCTCCTCGAAGATAGGCCGTCGTGACCAAAATACGGTCCTAAGGAGTGTTTTTTTATATCCCTAAAGATAATAGTTATATACAATAATATTGTTATATGGAATCGGTTCAAAACTATCTTACTAACAATATAACTATGATACGAGCATCTTATTAGACTAATCTACTGCGACATATAAATAGAATTCTGCCGTTTGCAATCTTCACCCATGATAAGACGAGATTACGTCCGTCATCTTTTAAGTCAGTGAGCCTGCTAAATGAGGTCCATTAGCAACAGCAATCAACATTTTCAAATTTCTGATATTCCTTTTTTGAATACTAGTAAACGCTCTTCGAAACTTCTTCTACTTTCTTGAAAACATGACACCATTATTACAGACTTTAGTACCTAGTCTGCATTGTACCAAAGATAAATTGGAGAAGCATCGATAAAGTTAGTGGGAGCTTGTCGAAACTACTTATTGCTTGGCGAATGCCCAACAAAGCAACTTAAATTAGAACAAATGAACCGAAATGTTGGAACTGTCAAACATATTGGGCACAATATTTATTTTGAGTATGGGCGTGTCTAGTTTTGAAAAAGAAATTGGTGGCTTTTAAAATATGCAGGCCTTTAATCCTTAATTATGCGAATGCATTTTGGATAGGAAAAGAACAATGGTGGCGTTAAAATCTTTCTAAAAATAATATCAAAATATTTTCAGCCGATATTATGAAAAAATATAAAACGGCCAGTATTATGGATTCCAATACACCACGCCTAGATCAGGCACGATAAAAATCAGATTACGATGAATGCTCTACCTCCTTACTGCTTCCTGTGAATCGACAACGATTCAAAACTCCGACTAGGCAACCAAGTTAAATTGGCTTTAAATCTAGGATGCTATTCAATTTGCTAGCCAATGCCTTTCAAATTCCTTTTTCTTAACTTTGATAAAGTGTTAAAAACTTCTGAAAAAGACGGCGATAAATTTCAACAAGATTGTAAACGCATGCAAAATGTATTTAAAACTCATAAAACAAAGAACGGGTTTCTTTATTAAATGTTTGAATATTTTTGAGGGGTATATGAAGCTTTCGGAAAATTCTCAGTAAAAACATTACTCATATGTATGCGTTGCATTTTAATGATTTGGTATTGTAAACTGCGCTGACACACAATGTGCACAAATTGCCGTGACACTTCAATAAAGGATAACTACTTCCAGTAATTCGTACAGCTACCAATTCACATAACTTGCACGTTTAACAGGATTATGAAATACTTGCTTACGGAGCCTTGGCTATAAATATCTTAGTTGAAAACGGTTTAATTCTGAAGATTTTTGTATAATAACTTTCGTAAGGCACATTCATATTGAATTTGACTCGCGACATCGCCACATCAGCCCATGACTAAGGGCTATGTTCGAGTTCTAAACTAGTTGGGCAATCCCGAAGAATGCGCGTGAATAATAAACGGTAAACAATAATTAATTCCGAAGATGACGTCGGAGGGCACTCAATGATCTCCGGCCACCGTGAGCCACCTGGCACACAGCGTTTCAGTGCGTGCGCCTCTCTAAAATGCAGTCTGCGGAGGCCAACTGGGGTGGCCTGCACATATACCTGAACGCCTAGAGTATTTATCCAGGTCGCGCAAGTTTTCGGCATACAACCATATTTTTCTTTACCTTAATATTTTCCTCAAACTAAACAAAAGATACCGTAAACTAATCAAAACAAATGGCTTTCTGTTCACTGATGGACTTGTCGGTCATCGTTAGAAAACTTTGGAAGAGACGTCGTGGCTATGTGACTGTACACATTATTACATTTACAAAAATGGAGAAGTAGTCACGCGGGATTTCAAACCGTGAGAAATGTCCTTCAGTGATATCAATACCTACATATACAAATAAATAAAATTTAAGTGTCTGTTTATAATGTCAAAATAATAGTTTTTAAGCTCTTACAGTTATTTGCACGTTTACCATTGCCTTAAAATTAGTTTTTAAATTTTTGTCTGTCTGTCGTCTGTTTTTTCTGCCTAATCTTTGAAACGGCTGGGCCGATTCTTTTATGATTTTATTGGCAAGTAGCTGACTATATAAGGAGTAACTTAGGATGATTATAATATTACTAGCTGTGCTCGCGACTCCGTCCGCGTGGATGTCGTAAATTAACACCATGTCGTCTATGAACACAAATTCATAATAATTAAAAAGCAAAATAACAGCCAGCGCTGCCAACTGTACGTCTTTTTACGTAGATCTACGTATTTTAGGCTTTTCCTGCAGACCTACGAACTTCAGTCCCAGAATCTACGTATATTTATTACCAAATTTTTCAAATATTGCAAAATAACTTAAATCATTATTCTGAATAGGCATAATTTCCAGCACGTTCGCAAAAAAATTTGGTAATTCGTGAAAAAGTAAAGATAAATCATTGCAAAGCATTAACGCATGCGTAGAGAACTCTAAACTTATGCATTTTGTGGTAAATTACATATGGTCGTGAGCAGGATTCGAACCTGCGCCTCCCGGATAAAAACTCCAGGTGCTCTGATCACTAAGCCATCTCGATCTCTGCCCACTACCACGAATTCTTCCACATTTAATACGCCTTTTGGTGAAGTCATTGCCATATTATTTTTTTCGTTTCATACAGTATCTCGCCTACCTTCAAAAAATAGTAGGTACCAACTTTCCATAAGCAAATTTTTACAAATTCTACGTAATTTTCTAATCTGGCCCACGCTATTTTTAAATTCAGAGTTAGCAACACTCTGTAAGTAAACAGTCAAAATATTAAGCATAGAAAAGATTTCGGTTTAACCTGGTTTAACAATGCATAGTGATTATTACAATAAAACATAATGTTTTATTAAGTGTAGTGATCGCGAAAACCTAAGATATTACAAAGTGATAATTGTTTATAACTATAAATGGTTCGTGGATTCAAAAATTGTCGTTTCATGTATCTTCATTACGATTGTTTATCTGGAACTCTTCAAATTCAAATTTTTTATTATTATTATGTTAAGTTTTTCTGTTAGAAAATTCTCAGTAGCAGCCCGGAGTTTTGAATTGTGCCTGGTATATGGCAATATGTTATGTTATAAATGCGCGCGTGGTACTTGATAATTATTTTGTTGCCGAGTTATTTTAAAACTATGACATTTCCGAAGATATTCGTTGAAATCAAATGATTTCAAGCGCAATTTTGTTCATTATTAAATACTTGTGATGAATAACGTATTTATTTGGATAAGAATTAATATCATGTTTATAAAAACACCTTCCCAAATAATGCATTATTTTAGAACCCATATTGATAATGATAAAAAAGGTTATAGTGAGTCATCCTTAAAAGATAGACTAAAGCTGTTCCGTACATTTTGTTAGAACTTTTAAAGGGAAATAATTCTGTCATACATGATTTTTGCATAACTGTAACCATTTACGCAGCGTAAGCAACGGAAGCTCTCAAAAGGATTTTTTTTCCCGTTTTTGCAATATTTTTCATTGATGCTCCGCTCCTATAAGTTGTAGCGTGATGTTATAAAGCCTGTAGCCTTCCTCGATAAATGGACTATCCAACGCAAAAATATTTTTTCAATTCGAACTAGTAGTTCCTGAGATTAGCGCGTTCAACCAAACAAACAAACAAACTCTTCAGCTTTATAATATTAGTATAGATTATACGCGGGTGAAAACGTGGGGAACAGCTATTTTAATAATAAGCTGTGCTCGTGACTTGGTTCGCGCGATACTTAGTCAAATTGCTTTTTTCATTCATAATATCTTCTAAACCCTGCAAAATATCGACAGAGAATATACATAAAACTGTAAGTTAGGAAAAATCCTTCTTTAACGTCTAAAATATTCATTTAAATCCATTAAGCCGTTTCAGTGCCCATTGGGACAAACTTTAAGACGGACAGACAATAATTTTGAAAACAGTTAAATAAGATTTGGCATATTGTTATTTAAAATATATTAATTTTCTCTTAAATTTTGGCATTTATTTTAAAATCACAGACAAACACTTAAATTTTATGTATCTATTCGTTTAGATAAAAATAACTAAATTAATACTGTAGTTAATTATTGAGGTGCTTAACTCACTACAACCTGTTATCAATAAATGACTGTTTGAACTTAAACAATACTTGACGAGGTGAATCTATGGATACCTGACCGCTAGGAGCGTTCTCATTTGAGCGTCTCTGTGCTTTGGAGAGCATATTCAACCGTCGGTATCGCCTAATGTCAATTATGGCGCTTGGCGCGGAAAATTTGTTTGCTAAACCCTTCACAGTCTTTTAACGGCTTTTTAAAAAAGCTTGAAAAAATATATGTGAATAATCAAGTTCTTGACAACATCTGACAAATAGTTTCTTTTCGTATCACCAATACAACGTGTAATAAAAAAAAGACAATGCATCCCTATCTTCATTTTCTTTTTGCTTCAGATCCTAAACGGCTGGGATGTTTGGAAAAATTTAAACTTGATAAAATCAATAGTCCTTCAAAATAAATATTTGAAAAGCATTAACGCATGCTTAGCAAACTCTAAAGTTATTATATTAAATGGAAAAAGAATACGGTCGCGAACAGGATTCGAACCTGCGCCTCCCGGATGAACTCACTCCAGGCGCTCTGACCACTAAGCCATCTCGACCTCTGCTCACCACCACGAATTCTTCTTCCATATTTAACACGTCTTATGGCGACGTCATTGCTATCAATTCAGTCCCTATACAAATGACTGAACCGACACGACTAACTTTGCAGTTAATACAATGTCGTAAAGAATGCAATTACCTTAATAATTCAAGATAAATCTTTGAAAAGCATTAACGCATGCTTAGCGAACTCTAAAGTTATTATATTAAATGGAAAAAGACTAAGAAGTTCAGTATATTTATATTATTTTTGTCATTGATAATTACCTACTTACTGCCTGGCAATTTCATGTATACAACAATTTTGGAATCGTTTTGATAATTTAAGTGTCATATTTTTATTTAAGTATAAACCATATTAATAAGGTGTCAAAATCAATGTCGACATCGCTTTTAACAAAACTTTGTAATAATACAAAGAATACCTGTATTCCAGAAGTCAGAAAATGAAACTACGGTGGAAATACATGAAACTTATGAAGTATATAGACTACCTACAAAATAAAGCCAAGTAGAAATAAAACTCATATATTAAATAATCTTATAAATTGTAAAATGTAGGCAGAAACATAACGTACGAGCGGTCGCACTACTGCGCCCGCACAATCTTTGATAGTTTTTCAGTGGTGGGCTGCGCGGAGTAGAGTGGGATAAATTCGAGTAAAATCCGCCCAACACTCCAAGGCCATTGAGGAGGCCAAGCGCCTTAATGGCAGCTAATGCAAGTCACAGGCCTATTTATGGGTAACTTGAACAACTTTGACATTTCAGTTGGCTCCTATCCTGACCACAAGAAAGAAATAGGTAGTTTATTTCAGCTTTTTTGTCTAGTCAATTCAATTTTAATTCAATTTTTATATGTATGGCTCCATCGTTAGTCGATGATTTTGCCAATATCGACGACTCAGTGTTCCAATTCAAAGCCAATTCGGGTTAAACTTTTTTGAACGCGTCGTGTTTGTTTCATTCATGATTATGTGATGCCGTTGGATGAGAGGTTTTTAGGATAAGTAAAAATAAATAAATACGTTTCTATTTATAATTTACAGTTATGAATATACAACTTCACCACTACCCTAAATACCCCCCTAGAAAAAAAAATCTGCGCTTACACAAAAAGCTAATCCCATATACAATTCTATTAAGAATGAAGAACGCTAAAGCTCAATCTTAACAAAGACTCCTAATTCTGAACAAAGCGCTCTAGATGTCAAGATAGCGCACAAATTCAATTTCCCGCCAATAGACGAAAACTGCTGTCATCCATTCCAATTGCCTTTTACGAAATTAGATGGATATGAAAATTTCAACTATTATATACTACAATTTAATTAATAACACAACATTACGTCTCCGTTTCCCGAGTGGGTAGGCAAAGATGTGCACACCAGAGTTGAACACCCACTTTTCACTAATGCTGTTAATAGGTAAGTCCTGTGTAGTAGGAGGTGAGCCTGAGCCTATTACCTACCGGGCACAATTCCAAATTCCGGGCTGCAACTGAGAAGTTTCTTACTGAAGAACCCAATAACACTGCCTGACCCGAAAATCGAACCCAGGACCTCAAACGCAAATGCCGCGATTGCGACCACTAGACAAATGAGGAAGTATTCATAAAAGTTATTACAGAAAAAAAAAAAGTTACAAATAAATGACCTAATTCTGCTTCCTATTTCAGGACTATGTTACTAAATAGTTACAGCTGAGGTCAAGTAAGTTTATGCAAAACGTGAGAGGCAAATTAGAGAAATAGCTCTCGTTGTTTGTTGAATATTAATTAACGAAACTTCGGAGGTAAGGTGGGTTTATATCGTATTCGTGCCCCAGTTTGACTCGCTTAATAACAGCTTACATGTTAACAGAGTGATGAAGTATGTTACAGTTTCACTGTTTGCAAAGTAAAATTAATTTAAACCGGTGCAAATTTTGATATGCTTTAATTTTAATATAATTTGGAAGGGAGTGGCTGTTGTTATACCAATACAAGAGCGTCTGCTAGATGAGGTCCTGGATGTAATTCCCAGGTCGGGTCAAATATTATTGATATTTTCTGTTACTCAAACATTTATTCGCAAACCAAGTATATATAAATAGGTCCTAGTTACAAAATGGGAACTTAAAACTTTGCGGCTTTTTACAGGCGTAGAATTAGAGGGTTAAAAGTAACTTAAATAAAATCTCTAAAATGTATGGTTAATACAACAAAATACTGTAATACATACATACATACATAAACTCATGCCATTCTCCCATGGGGGTAGGCAGAAACTACAGAATGCCACCTGCTACGATCCTTACATATGCCTTTTGCTTCATCCACGTTCATACATCTGGCCATACATGCGCGGTGGTTGCGAGTACTACGCACCTTACCTTTTTGACGAATATCACTGTACGGCGAACCATACATATTAGTTTAGCTTAATCATCCTTTTACTCAATTTCATACAATCGACCGTAATATTGAGTTAGTACGTCAATAGACAGCAACCAGAGTCGTCGCGCGTACTCCCTCGCTCCTTTATCATACTATTCTGTGTATACTGTCATTATACGGTTTTAACAGAAACAAGCATTTATCATTTATCAACAACTTCTACATGGTCCTTCGAGCCACTGTGCGGGATCTCGCGAGTTTTTGAAAGTCCTCCGTCCGGAAGGAGAAGACTAGTGTCAAATCAGACCAGAAACTTGTGTAGGAACTCGTTTAGTGAATTATCAGCATTGTGGGGACAGCAGTTCTCATCGAAGCAGTATCATAATATAGCAAGACGTCAGCAGCAAGACGTCGCCATCAGCAAGGAAGCAGTATCAACAGCAGATCTGCAACCGCACACCTAGCAAACAGCCGTAAGCAACGGAGAATTCAAGTAAGATCTTTCCTTTTTAGTTTAAGCTTGATTTTAATCAATCATGTCAACTAGCAATATGGAAAGTCTTTACGATTCGCAACGCGAAATTAGTGAGGCGATGAATAAATTAAAAGTAAACATAAAAAAGGACGGGGCCGATAGAAAAACAGAAGATTATTTCAAACGTCGGTTGGACTTACTAGAGGGCTATTGGTCAGATTATCAGAACAATCATATGCGTCTTTGTGCGTATGGGTTCAAAGACCATAAATACTTCCAAAATTCTGAGCATGAGAATACAAGTGCGCTTTATACCAGCATTAAAACGTTAATCAGGGAGCAAGCCTTACAAGTAGCATCCAAGAACACTCCTCCGTCACCGATAAGGCGTGTTCATCCAAAACAGGATGAACAACAAATTGAGCGAGTAGAACAAGGTCCAAGTACTAGCCGAGTGAAAGAGTCACGGGGTTCAACTAGCAAATTGGACGATATGATTCGCAAGCAAACAGCGAATATCAAGGCTTTCAAAAGAGCCGTGAGCAACATTGATCTGGACTCCATCAATGAAAAGTGGGAGTTGGAAGACGCTCTCAAAACATTACATTCAAAATGGAAACAGGTTGATATACTCCACTGGGAAATCGATGGTGAAATGTGTGGCGAAGACGAAGAGTATGACCTTGTCTATAATGAAAATGAGAAAACATTTATCAGTCTCAAAAAATCAATCAACAAGAAACTCTGGTCGGTGTCACATAAAGAGTACAGCACTCCACAGATGGATATTCCTATTTTCACAGGCAAATATCACCAGTGGTATTCATTCAAGGATTTATTTAATGAAGCCATACACAACAACATATCCTTGTCAAACGCACAAAAAATGCAATTTCTGAAAGGAAAATTGCGTGGCGAAGCAGAAAAAATTATACAACATCTTCCGATAAGCACGGAAAACTATAGCATATGTTGGGAACTATTAAATCATCGTTACAACAATAAAAAACTTATTTTCTCTTCCATTATCAATACTTTATTGGGATTACCCAGCATGCAACAGCAATCTCTACTTCAAATAAAAAAATTACACGACCTTACTCTAGAGAGCATTCACGCCATAAAAAACTTGGGTGTCGATATCAGCACATGGGATCCACTTCTTGTGCATTTACTGTCACAAAAGTTGGATGGTGAAACATTTGGGGACTACATAAATTCCTTAAAGAATGCTAGAGATTTACCAGTGTTGCAAGAGTTCCTCAGCTACTTAGAATGCAAATTTACAAGCCTAGAATCATCGCGTAGAAAACAGGAGCATTCTACACAAAAATCGAATAATGAAACTAAAAACTCTGGGATGAAAAATTATCATAGCACTAAACAGCATAGTAACAATAATTGGAAATCATCCTCCAAAGCACTACACGTGTCGTCAACATTCAAGTGTGTTCTTTGCGGTCAACGACATGGCCTATATAATTGCAAAAGGTTCATAGAAATGACTAATGAAAACAAACTAAACACAATTTCGAAATTAAAATTATGCGTTAATTGCTTATTTAGTCATAATGGACAACAGTGCATTTCCACCAAACGCTGCAGCAAATGCGAAGGAATGCACAATTCAATTTTGCATGATGCTTGCACAATAACGAGAACGTCGCCAGCAACCAACGCTATTACAGCAAACTCACCTCAAATTAATGAAAATGCTAGCACATCTGTTTCATGCCATGTCGCAAGAAATGACTTGAAAATAAATGAAGTGATGCTGGCTACGGCGTTGATCAAAGTCGTAGCTATTGATGGATCACACCAGATTTTAAGAGCCTTAATCGACTCGGGCTCGCAAGTGTCTCTAATAAAGGAAGGTGCAGTCAAAAAACTAGGTTTACAAAAATCACGATGCAATGGTGTTGTCATGGGTATCGGAGAACAGCAAAACAATTGCAAAGGGAAATTAACTATTCACTGTAAATCGAACTATAACGACTTTTCATTTAGTACGGACGTACTCATTATGAAAAGTATGCTTGGACACTTACCTAGCAAATCATTTGATCAACCGAAATGGTCTCATATAGAAAACTTGCAGTTAGCAGATCCCGAATTTTACTCTAGCCGCCCAGTAGATTTGTTACTGAGTGCCAATGTTCATGGCATAATTTTATTGTCGGGATTGATCAGAGGAGAAAATCCTTCTCAACCAGTAGTTCAGCAAACTCAACTGGGATGGATTATATATGGAGGTGGGGAAATGACGTCATATCGATGCAATGTTGTGTTGAACAATATACAGGATATTCAGCGATTTTGGGAGATCGAAGACATTAGTGAAGAGTCAGACCTATCAACAGAAGATCAGGAATGTGTTGATTATTATTTGTCAACTACGAAGCGGCGAGCGGATGGACGTTATGAAGTCAAACTACCTCTCAAATCGGATATCAATGAGAAGTTGGGATCCTCAAAAGAAATGGCCATGGCGCAGTTCCAAAGCTTGGAACGAAAATTTAATAAACAACCCAAATTAGCAGAGCAGTATAAATCGTTTATCAACGAATACCTGGCTTTGGGTCATATGATACCTAGTCAGTGTAACAACAATCAAACAATATCTTGTTACCTACCGCACCATTCAGTGCAACGAGCTGAATCGGCGACAACAAAGCTTCGTGTCGTATTCAATGCGTCTGCCAGGACGTCTAGTGGGTACAGTGTCAATGACTTAATGTTGAAAGGACCGAATTTGCAGCAAGATCTTCAAGGATTAATTATTAAATGGCGTCAATATAGGTATGCATACACAGCTGATATTGAAAAAATGTACAGACAAATTTTGGTTGCCAAAACAGATCAGCAATATCAGCAGATCTTGTGGAGAGATTCAACAAATCAACCAATCAAATCATATCGACTGGCGACAGTCACTTATGGGACCAAGTCAGCGCCGTTTTTAGCAATGATGACCTTGCAACAACTGGCGAAAGATGAACAGCAATCATATCCAGAAGCCTCCAAGGTCTTAGCAAGTTCTCTTTACGTAGATGACTTGATTCACGGGTCGCATTGCATAGAAAATGGTCAGCAACTAATAAAAGATTTGAACAAGTTACTAAAGTCAGGGGGGTTCACGCTAAGAAAGTGGGCTGCCACTCATTCCGAACTCTTAGCCGATATTGAATCAGCAATCAACGAAAACGGCGGAGAAATGATATTTAATCTAAAATCCGAAAACACATCAAAAACATTGGGCTTACGTTGGAATTCGGTGAATGATCAATTTACTTTTAAATATAATTTCGCAAACCTAGACACTCAACTAACGAAGCGAATACTTTTGGCTGAAATATCAAAGTTATTCGATCCTTTGGGATGGATCACGCCTGTGTCAACAAAGCTCAAACTTCTATTCCAGAAACTATGGATAGATAACAAGCACTGGGATGACGAAGTTCCAGAAAACATTAGCAAGGAATGGGATACATTACGAGTAGATATAGAAAACATTAATGAATATAAAATCCCGCGATGGATCGGTTATCAACCTAATGACGTCATCGAACTTCACGGCTACTGTGACGCATCGACAAAAGCTTACGCCGCAGTTATTTATGCGCGTATTAGGAAACATAAGGAATCTTCGGTAATATTAGTTGCTGCCAAATCTCGATTAGTCCCGATTTCAAAAAAGGTATCATTACCGAGATTGGAGTTATCTGGAGCACATTTACTGGGAAGATTGATGAAGAAAGTGATGAGCTGTTGGGGAGAGCAAAAGGTACGTGTGTTTGGATGGACAGACTCGATGGTCGTCTTGGGTTGGTTGCAAGGTGATCCAGGACGCTGGAAAACGTTTGTAGCAAACAGAACAAAAAGCATTTGTGACGTTATTAAACCAGATCGCTGGCGTTACGTCAAGTCAGAAGAAAACCCAGCGGACGCAGCAAGTAGAGGTATCTTAGCCTCTCAATTAATAAATCACAATTTGTGGTGGCAAGGGCCTCACTCATTGCAATCATTCGATGAAAATTTGGCAACGTTAAAACAAACCGTTGTTACCACAGACCAAGAATTAAAAGCAAGTCAATACAGTCACAGTCAACAAACAAACACTATCATTCATAATAGAGATTCAGAGAGCATTATCATGAAACTGTTAGAAAACCACAGTTCATTTTCAAGAATCATCAAAATTGTTGCGTGGTTATTACGAGCTACTAAAACAATGCAATTAACGAATAAAGCAGCGTCGGCTAAACACAAGTCGTTGCCTTCATATCTCACATTACATGAATTGCATAATGCCAAATCGTTAATTATTAAATATATACAAAGAACATTATTTTTAGATGATATTGAACATTTAAAAAAGCGTGGTAATGTATGCAGCAAGAGTAATTTACTAAGGTTAAATCCATTTATTGATCAAGAGGGAATCCTACGTGTAGGTGGACGGTTGAGTAAATCAAATATATGCATGGAAATGAAACATCCAGCGATAATTCCGCATAGCAGTCGTTTAACTATTCTGCTTATCAATCAAGCGCATCAACTTACCTACCATGGTGGACCTCGTTTAACACTAGCCAATCTCAGGCAGAAATACTGGATCCTGGGAGGGAATAAAGCGGTGAAACAGGAAGTTAGAAATTGTGTTATTTGTCGGAAGCATACACCCAAGATGCAGCATCAGTTGATGGGAGATCTGCCGGAAGCCAGAAGCAATCCCGCCCACCCCTTCTATCACACTGGCGTAGATTATACTGGCTACGTTGAGGTTAAAAGTAATAAGGGACGTGGAATAAGAACATCAAAGGGTTATATAGCAATATTTGTGTGTATGGTGACGAGAGCTGTACATTTGGAGCTCGTGTCAGATTTGAGCAGTTCGGCGTTCCTAGCTGCGCTACGTCGCATGGCTGCCAGAAAGGGGGCCCCGCGTCACGTATATAGTGACAACGGAACCAACTTTGTGGGGGCTAACCGAATCCTACAAGAACAATTTCATGACCTACAAAGCATTTTTGATGTTAATTTATTAGCTGAGTTAACAGATTTAAACATAGAATGGCATTTTAACGCCCCATCTTGGCCAAGTGCCGGAGGACTGTGGGAGAGAGCAGTTAGAAGCCTGAAACATCACCTCAAGAGAGTAGTGGGTGAACAAAAGTTTACTTTTGAGGAATACACAACTGTCTTAGCACAATTAGAGTCATGTTTGAATTCTAGACCACTGTGTGCGTTATCAGAGGACATCGACGACTTAGAAGTCCTCACCCCGGCTCATTTCTTAACTGGAAGGCCTGGAACAACAATTATTGAAACGGAACATGATGCACGCACCAGGTGGACTCTATCAGCAAAGATTTCGCATGATATATGGAAAAAATGGAAGTCAGAGTACTTAACTCAGCTATCAGTGCGACCCAAATGGGTCAAAACTCAAGATAATATGAAAATTGGACAGTTAGTCACAATACAGGATGACAATCTGCCGCCTGGGAAATGGATGATGGGCAGAGTTGTAGAACTTCATCCTGGGCAAGACGGATACGTTCGGGTCGTATCTTTAAAAACTAAAAATGGCATCATAAAGAGACCAATTGTCAAATTATCTATTTTACCACTTTCACCTGACAGCGAAGGAAAGGTGAAGGAACAAGCCAAAGAAGAAGAAGATATAAAACAAGCAAGAAAACCAAGATTAAAGTTTACATCAATGGCAATTTCGTTAATATTTTTTATGTCTGTATTAACGACGTCTCAAGCAGCATTTAGCATATCTACATTACCTAACAATATATCTTTATATTTTGACTCAATTGATAACATGCAGGTTGTTAGAGACAAATGGACTCTCATCGTTTATTATAATATGTCTCCGTATTGGGATGGTATGTCAACAGCAACAAAATTTTTAAGTTATTTAAATAAAACATGTAGCACGTTATCTGAAACAAGTCGGTGCACCATGATATTACTCCAATTACAGCACGAGTACTCAGAATTACAACATTACAACCGGCTACTACTGAGTCAGCATTTTGATGCGCGCGCCAGACAGCGTCGCGGCCTTATCAATGGAGTAGGTTACGTCGCGAATGCCCTATTCGGAGTATTGGATCAAGGTTTCGCGGAACAATATAAAAAGGATATTCAACTTATACAACAAAATGAGCACCATCTCACTGACCTACTAAAAAATCAAACATCTATCGTTGAGGCTGAATACAATGTGCTGAAACGAACTGAACAAAACATACAAATTCAACATAAAACAATCAATAAACATTTAAACGAGTTAGATCGCGCAACTAACATAATTTAAGAAAAGATACTTACATAACAATATCATTCATGGAGCTTCAACTTTGTTTACACACTGAAAGTTCCTATTTATGCCAAATCGATAAGCCAGTCAACTATCTTCCTATTGACGAGAAATTTTGCAATATAAATCACACTATCAATCAATGCACAGTCATCAAATCTCGGTGCAAGGACATGTGGATTGAGTTGAACGACCTGTCCAAGTACTTATATTTTTGTTGTGATACTTACTCATTAAGGATTATATGTCCAGATCAAGTTACTCACAAGCAAGTGACTGGAGCCGGGATAATTAGTCTAGAATCTAAATGCATCATCAAAGGCAAGGACTTTGCTCTATACTCACGCTCTCAATCAAGGAACATCATAAACGCTAACCCTGTAATAGAAACGCCACAGATATCAGAGCTCAATCATTTAATTAACATATCGCTATCTCACTTCACGGAGTCGGTAGATCCGTTAAACGATACTTTGGAAAACATCGAAAAACAGGTAAAGCAATTGAAAACTGCTACAGCCAATACTCCAAACGATCTATCCTGGAACTTAACAACACATGACGTTCACCAGTATGTAATATGCTATGGTTTGCTTGGTGTAACAATAGTGGTAGCAGCAGTGTTCCTGTGGAGGAGGAGAAGGGCAACAGGGAGCTTTATACGGACGGTAGTACCTACAGTAACGTTTGCACGAGAGCAGAGCACCACTGAACAACAGCCCAGTGAAGTGGATGAAAATGAAGTGAATATAGTGAAGGTGCCGCGAAAGCAGAGTACGGCTGACCGTCAGCCTAGTGAAGTGAAATGGGCATCCAGCACATATAGTTTAAATAGTACACAAGATATAGCAACTTCCCCTACACCGCCAAAACGAAGTAGTTACAGGGAAGATCTTGTTTAAATTTTATTATATTTTTTATTTTCAATATTTGTAATATTTCGCCCGGGAGCATGTACGGCGAACCATACATATTAGTTTAGCTTAATCATCCTTTTACTCAATTTCATACAATCGACCGTAATATTGAGTTAGTACGTCAATAGACAGCAACCAGAGTCGTCGCGCGTACTCCCTCGCTCCTTTATCATACTATTCTGTGTATACTGTCATTATACGGTTTTAACAGAAACAAGCATTTATCATTTATCAACAACTTCTACAATCACTAATAAGGTCAGTGTATAATCCTTCTAGGGCGTCCCCTTCCGGCATTTCCACTTATACCTGCTCTTAGATACCTTTCGTTAACCGTCTTTCATTAATTCTCTTAATATGACCAAACCATCTTAGCATACTCTTTTCAATTTTCGTCACTTCGTCTTCTTCTATACCGCGACGTTGTCATATCACATCATTAAATTTATCATTCATAGTTACACCACACATATTTCGCAAGGCACGCATTTTTACAGCATTTCTTCTACTTTCATGTCTCTTTTGCCACACCCAGCATTCACTTCCATACATAAGCGAAGGTACCAGAAAACTATTGTGGACAGTCAGTCGAGCCTTTTTGGACATCGATTGATTGGCCACCACCGCATATATAGCCATATATACCGCATATATACCATTCACTTTATTTCCCGCATTTGCTCTCTTTTCCACATCTGCATCAATTTTTCCATCTCTTGTGAATAGACTTCCCAAATATACAAACTCGTTCACTTGTTCCACATTTTTATCATCTATTTTTACATCACATACAGATACATCCTCTTCTCTTTCAATCACCATAACCTTCGTCTTGTTTACATTTATGTTTATCCCTTTCAACTTATATGCTGCATTCATCACAGTTACCATGTCTTGCAATTGTTCCGCTGACGATGCAAGTAGAACTTGATCATCTGCGTAAAGAAGACATTTGACAGGCAACTCATTCATCATCAATCTATACTCACTCTCTTTTAAATCTGTCAGACAACTATCCATATATAAGTTGAACAGCCATGGTGACGCTACACAGCCCTGTCTAACACCCCTTGAGATGCCAAACCAGTCCGTGAAAGCCCCATTTATCCTAACACAAGCACTGGAATCCCTGTATAGAGATTTCAGTGCTCGCACTAAGGGCCAGTCCACACCATACTGATAGTGTCGACTATAGTTCTTCCCTCCACACACTGTCATAGGCCTTCTCCAAGTCAACGAAAGCACAGTAGGCTTTCTTATGCTTCCTCAGACGTTTTTCGGCTATGCATCTTAAGGAGATGATCTGATCCATACATCCCATCCCCTCTCTAAATCCTGCCTGAACATCCCATATTTTCTCATCTGTTACTCTTATCACTCTATTAATTAGCACTTTCGCATATAGTTTGCCGACGACACTCCAAAGACCAATGCCACGGTAGTTTTTACACTCCTGCTGTGAACCTTTTCCCGTATACAGTGGTACGATTACAGCCTTGCACCAGTCATCCGGCACACGACCAAATCTCCAACACATATTTAAGATCTGTTACAACAGGCTTGCTACCACCCCGTCACCACCCTTCAACATTTCAGCAGAAACCCTATAATACCCTGCAGATTTCCCAACTTTCATACATTTCAACGCTTTTACAATTTCATCCAACTGTAATAATATAGTTCTAGTTTGAACTAATGTGCATAAATTTTTGGTAACCTAGCTTTGACATATTCTTAGATCGCCGTATTATTGAAATTTTATTTGCAGTCAGATTTTATGTTCATTGATGTGTATGGATAGGTGTGAAAGTATTGATAAATGAATGTTAGGAAGGGAATATTAGTAATTCATTAAGTTGGAAAAGCCTCAATAGCAGCTCGGAGTTTGAAATCGGTTTATGGCAAGAGTCACACCACCTATTACATGTATAGTTTTAATAACAGTACCATAACATAACATAAACATAACATAGCATCACGCCTGTATTCCCGAAGGGTTAGGCAGAGGTGTACACAGTTGTACACCCACATTTCACCAATGTTGTTATTTAGTCCCATGTAAGGTGGTGAGCCTATTGCCATCAACCGGGCACATTCCAAACTCCGGGCTGCTACTGTGAATTTCTTAACAGAAAAACTCAATAACACTTTGCCCGACTCGGGAATCGAACCCGAGACCTCCTGCTCAGCAGTCGCGCTTGGGACCACTAGACCAACGAGGCAGTTAACAGTACCTATTGGTGAAATGTGGGTGTACGACTGTATACACCTCTGCATACCCTTATGTTATGCTATATTTTGGAATTAAGTATGTACGTTTACGTACTAATAGAAATAATTGTGTATTAACCATTAGATTGTCCCTAATAATTTGTGAATTAAGTATGTACGTTTACGTACTAATAGAAATAATTGTGTATTAACCATTAGATTGTCCCTAATAATTTGTGAATTAAGTATGTACGTTTACGTACTAATAGAAATAATTGTGTATTAACCATTAGATTGTCCCTAATAATTTGTGAATTAAGTATGTACGTTTACGTACTAATAGAAATAATTGTGTATTAACCATTAGATTGTCCCTAATAATTTGTGAATTAAGTATGTACGTTTACGTACTAATAGAAATAATTGTGTATTAACCATTAGATTGTCCCTAATAATTTGGTTGATTATCTCTGTGCATTGATAATATTCTACACAATTGTCTATCAGTCAATTAATTAGTATTCAATTCTACTAACGGAGCCCGCAACTAATTTACTTGTAGCTGAAACAAAGCGCATAAGGATGGTGAGACAGGACATTGGCAAAACGACAGGCTGAAGAAAACCCACAACAAAGTAAACTATAAACGAGTGGAAAATTAAAAGTATTTTTTTTTTTGTCAATTAATGTTAAATAAAATTAAATAACTATAATATGGGCATCAACGAAATCTGTTTAACAACAGGTTCACTTGTGACTGAACCACCAATGTAATGTGTTTTGATAATTTATACCTACAACTATAGTCTAAAAATATCTTGACAGTTGACTTATAGATTTATTAATGTTAAAAAAAGAATTTTAAAAGTAGCATAAACTAGAATCAATATAATATATAAAACCTTATTGTACCATAAGGAATCAAGATTCTACATCACAAAGATTTCAAACTTGTTAAGAACCACCAAATTTGGTGTTATCTAACCAAAAAAAATTGTCCACATAGTCAATTTAAAGATTCTGAAGCCATACCTGTGTCAACTAAAATCAACTGTGTCTACTAAAACGTAGATAAAACCAACATTAAACTTTTATTTTATACTCAGATTGTCTGTTTTCCTATAATGAAAAGAATACAGTTCCAAAGTATAAAAAACTACAGAAAATAAAGAAGAAAAAAATACATCGGAAATGAGATGAGAAAAGATAAAAGGAACGTTGTTGCGACGTCGAGTTAGTACGGAATAGAATCTATTTTACCGCAATCATTGGATCTTAATAAAAATATCTGTTAGGTTTCGCAGTGTTCCACGAAAATGCAACGTTGGAACGGTCTAAGCTCTTACCATTCTATTCATTTCATTGAATGCTATCAGTTATTTTTAGATATTTACAATTTGGGGGGCTGAGTTGCCCGCGTCCGTAGAAGTGCACCCTTAGAAAGGAATCCCTACACGTGGCCCCTGGGTGGTGCAAAACAGGCAACACAACTGTAGTGGGAGGCTTCGGCCGCGGCTGGTTACTGGACGAAACCATGCCGTGAAACGACCTAGTCGTTTTCGGGATGTAGTCCGGTGCAACCATTGTGGGAGACGGGTCTGGGCAGTTGCATCAACTGCCCAAATGGCGTTCTCCCCAAATCTATCCATTCTACTTAGAGTGAATAAATTTCTTCTGGATCTACGTGCTCCATCCTCAGCCACACCGTCGCTTAACATCAGGCAAGTTGGTGGCCAAAAGTAGATCCATTTAAGAAAAAATATATTTAAAGAAATATCAATGGAATTGAAAAAAAGCTTTGTTTTCTAAATACAATTTTTCTTCTTCTTTCAGAAATCCTGTAGAGGAAAACTTTATTTAACCTTCGAAAACATCAACGTCCATTATATCGACTCCAGGGTGTTTCAATAAAATATCTTTGACTTCTTTATTGAATATGCCTTTTTGTTTATAGTAACAGAAACTTAATGGATTTACAAATAGATTTAATACGAAAAATATTTATGACCATGCCACGGTTCATTTTTCGAACTTTTAACTCGCAGTCATTCATAATTTGAAGGCCTACTGGTTATGGTTCGTATCACAAACGTACTGGGATCTGTACCCAAAAGATGCCAATGGGATACTATTGCTGCATTCGACGTTTGCCTGTCTTTCACAGAACTCTAATATTACGAAATTAAAATAAATTACAGATAAAAAAAATTGTAGGTACGAAACAAAAAGTTCGCAGCTCCAAATCGCAGTTGTACGTTTTTTTTTGTGTCCCTGTTTATCTATACAGACTATATGAGCCTCCTGCCAGAGCAAATAATACTACATACTTATTATACTTAGCAACAGCAGCACTAAGGCCTCCGTTTTTCCGGGAACACGTTAAAGACTAGCTGCATCTGAAAGGTATCATTATTTGAGGGTGAAATTAAAACGGTCGGAGAGACAGAAACTTCCACTGATCTTCCGAGTTTATTGGCCGTTATCGTGCAGTCGTCAAAAAAACGGCCAGTACAGTCCGGTGAATACGATTTATAGACTCACCATGAAGTCGTCATATACTCAATACGTTTATTGCTCCACAAGTTTATAGGTGAGAGTGTAGGCGGGAAAATGTAAAGTTCACGTTGTCGGTTTTATATGGTTTTCCAAAACTTGTATTTCTCCGAAGTTTAATGTGATTATGGTGGATAATTAATCATTAAGTGTTCATGAAGGTATGCGAGTGTGAGCAAATTATATAAAATTGAAAATCATGACTTTTTGTGTTCACTCCTAAACTCCATCGAAGCCTCAGTAAAATTTCCACCGTTTTGCGGGCGCAACGCGCGCAACAACTTTTAATACTTGATTATTCTGAATACTTGACACTGGCGAGCACAAAAAGTGTGGCACCTTTGAAAAATAATAAAAGTATAAAGGTATATACTGCTGTGTTCTCTGCATATATTTTTAAGGCAAATTTTATTTGACAATTTATAAATATAAAGTTGAAAATAAATGGAAAAATAATTTGAACCTGCGCCTCCCGGATAAATACTCCAGGCGATCTGACCACTAAGCCATCTCGACCTCTCGAGGTCTCTCCATTTAATATTGTAACTATAGAGTTTGCTAAGCATACATTAATGCTTTTCAAAGATTTATCTTTAATTATAAATATATTTTTAAAATTTTATTTATTGTAATTTAATTTATTTTATTTTATCTAAAATAAATATATTAATAATAATAAATATATGTGTATGGTAGGTGTATATTATAAGTACTTAAGAAAGTCCAACATGATCAAAAATAATGAAATCCTATAGAATAGAATAATACCTATAAGAAACTACCCCAAGATTCGTGAAATTATGCAAAAATACGGCAGGAGACTCTCTTAGTCTCTCCTTCAGCCATTTGGCCCAGACATTGTGCCTTTTACGTTCATATTTCGAAACATCTGCAGTTCCCCGAAACCCAAAATATGAGATTTACGCTTCAGGCAATGTTCACGATCTTATCTAAAGTACCTCGCAAGTGCCGAGTCGGTGGATTAAATAAAGGAGAGATTAGGACAATCTGCGAAAATGCTCGTAATGCGAAAACATGATAATGGGTCGTTCAGATTATGGGGTTTAATATTATACCACATGGGCTTAACTCCCTTTATGTAGGTACAACTTCATCGCTGCATACTGTAAGTGTTCGGCAGAGAGGTAATAAATAAACATTTAATATTAAAGATCAATTATCAAACTCATTCAAAACATATTTAAACCCCGTAACACTTGAGCAGGTCTGGGCATCAAGTCCAATACCTTGAGTTCGGTAGCTATGCTTATCAACATTACTACTAGCAAACGCCAATAGAACCCTCATTCGCATTCCTTGATAACGCCGACATATCTAACAGTAATTTTCGCTGACATTGCCCTCAGGGATTTGCATATTCAAACGCATAATTTCAATACCTACCTTCACCTGTGAACTACTGTATTTGAATTTCGATTGTGTATAGAGATAACAACACAGCACCTAACAAGTACATTGGAACACTCACATTTAAACATAGAATGGAAGTTCTTCCAATGCCACACTGAAACTTCAAAGCGATAACATCCAGGCGTCCCGAAATCGAATGCTGCATTTGGCGCGCAACGACTCTCGCATGCAGGAAAATGTCCGCACAAACGTATAATGTAAATGAACTGTAATTTCGGCCAGGCGAGGCTTTAGAAAATACCAAATTGACATTTAAACTTATTGCTTGTCGGAGGGGCGATACTATATTATTCAGTAGCTGAGGAAAGCTGGAAATGTACGAGTCGCCGGCGATTCACTTCCTCTTACTATCAGAAGCACTTTGAAAGCAAGACGTATGCATGCTGCTTCGGAGTTCGACTGAGATTTAAAGTGACTTTTTAAATTTTCATAGTTTCTCTACAAGATTCTTTAAGGTTACCTTTTCTTGTTTGTAAACGTTTTATATATTTGTGTTTTTTTAATTCTATAGTATTATATGTTTTAAAAATTAGCCATACTGAACCTTAAAGACACAGCGCATTCAAGATGGCGGCGGCCCCTTGACGTGAGGTTATTGAAAACATTTCAGGCATCGTACGTTAACATCAACAGGCAAATAACAGTCAACGGCCTTTAAATGTATCATCCAAATATCTCTTGCATTCATAGACATTGAAAATATTCTAGTCAAAAATTACAAATGAGTAAACCGAATTACTCAATAAAAACATATCGCTACATCATTGATAACGATTGATGCACTAACCTGAAGCCTAGCTATAGGTAGATGTATGATAAAAACGTTTATTTTCACGTGTAAATGTATCAAATGGTCATATTGAGAGAATGAATATAAGACTGTTAACAAAAGGTTTCTAGATAAATCTTTGAAAAGCATTAACGCACGCTTAGCGAACTCTAAAGTTATTATATTAAATGGAAAAAAAAAGACGGTTGCAAACAGGATTCGAACCTGCGCCTCCGCAATAAATACTCCAGGCGCTCTGACCACTAAGCCATCTCGACCTCTGCTCACCACCGCGAATTCTTCTTCCATATTTTAACACGTCTTCATCCGGGAGGCGCAGGTTCGAATCCTGTTCGCGACCGTATTCTTTTTTCATTTAATATAATAACTTTAAAAGGTATCTATATATATCTACCAGGCAGGTTTAAGTGGAAATGCCGGAATGGGACGCCCTAGAAAGATATACACTGACCTTATTAGTGATATCCTCCAAAAAGGTAACGTGCGTAGTACTCTCAACCGGTGTGGGTGTATGACCAGATGTATGAACGTGGACGAAGCAAAAGGCGTATGTGTAAGGATCGTACCAGGTGGCGTTCTGTAGTTTCTGCCTACCCCCGTGAGAGAAAGGCGTGTGTTTATGTATGTATATATGTAAATGTATGAAATACTCAACACTATCGCCAACTAATATGCACCTTATGATTCTCAAAAATAATGTACTAATACTTATCTGCAGTACTTTGCATTAAACTGTTTGTATCGAGGGCTGAATACATGTCCCGCACGGCCCACTTGTATCCAATCGATCTACATAATTAAGACCAAACTAAACCCAACTCTACTCCCATATCTCTAGAGGTCATTATCGGTCCAGCAAGAAATCGAATGGCGAGTATAGCCGATAAAATGTTTTAAGCTCAAGAGGATGCTTCATACGCATTCGCCTACACTTTCTTTGAAGCGGAAACATTATTCGAGGTCTTAAAACCTGAGTGCTTGTGTTAAGGACTTTTTAGAGGAACTTATGGAGATATTTTTAGATAGGAAATTAATTTCAGTTACCGAGATAACTTATGATAAACGCCATGAGATAAACTTCTTTCGTATACTACTACACTATAAGACTGGCACACCTCTATAGGATTCTATAGGATAGGTAAACACAGCTGTGAATCCCATGACCCTGCTAAAACCTTTGGGAACCACAGATTGTGTAAAGATAAAGATAAAAATACTCTTTCCATACAACAACATCAATTTATAAATTTTATTTGATATTATTAAACATTGAAGAACATAAATAATTTTAAATATATATCTACATAATACTACTTCGACATAATTTTATAATAATACTTTAATGCGGTTAATTAATGTTGACACACCTGCATTTGTATGACTTTAGATATATATATGACCAACTTGTAAACCATGTTTCTGGCAAATAAATGACTTCTGATTTCTGATTTCTGAATAATGATATACTCGTATACAATGTTCAAAAAATTACATACTTTTTTGTAAGTGGTCGGTACAGCTTAAACTACTATTTGAATTACTTTTATCAACCTTAAAGGATGTACCAATTCCGTCCTGAAAGTAGTCTTTTAATCAAATAAGCAGATGGATGTACACAGAATCTATATGCCAGACGATACGTTGCGCTTCGATATGCCGTTATTTTATCTAGGCTTGGCGTTTTCATTCAACGTCATTCCGTTGACATGTGAACGCTATGAAAAAACGACGCAAAAAATATTGTTTGCCACTTTAGATTGATGTATGTAATTTTATTTTATTTTACGCCATTTTTAATGGAGATAATAGCATCAATTGTTTACATAATAATGTACAATTTGCGCACCCGGCGTTCTATTCCAAACAATCTTAGGTAGTTTTTATTTTGCAATAAAAACCTGCATAGAAGGATTTCTGTCTCGTATCTGTCTTTGAGTTAGCATTTCTATTAAAACAAATTCACTTAACACGTTCATAGTGTTCATTCCAAGTTCTATTTAAATATTGTCACTCGCTTTCCATACTAAAGACTTTCGGAACTTGTTTAGCAACATACTAGCTTTAATTTCCTGATCATGCAAATAAGATTTTGTATTGAAGCAGCTGAACTTTTAAGAAGGAAACTATTGTAATCACCATGCGTAGATTTATAATTATATTTTACTAGCTTCTACTCGCGACTTCGTCTGCGTGGACTTCAGAATTGGTCTAGCAGGAATAAAAAGAATATATGTGTTAATAAAAAAAAGTCGTTCAATTTATCTGTGTGCCAAATTTCATCTAAATCCGTTCAGTAGTTATTGCGTGAAAGAGTAACAAACATCCATCTATCTTCTCAAACTTTCACATTTACAATATTAAAATAGTAGGATTTATAACATAACATCGACCGCCCTGAAGAGTTGTGAGTTGGGACTACAATCATTAATATTGACAAACAAATCGTAGGTAATCTCACTGCAACCGAGGAGTCTGCTATAGTACCCAAAAGGGCAAGCAATGGCAACAAAACCATTAAAACAAAATGTGTAGGAACTTTTCACGTGAGTTAAGTTGGGGATACGAACTACAAATTTTCACCAGTATGACTACAAAGTTGCCACTGCTGAAAGGATTCAGGCGCACTTGAAAGTGCTAGGAAGTGTAAGGAAACTTAAAGATAACTGTATGTAGCTGCTAACTATTAACGGATGGTCCGTGCACATTCACGGCTTTTTTTTTTAAATGGCCTCTTGCAGGAACCCAGAGGGGTTTTGTCTGCGTAACCGGACAATATCTAAGGCGAGGCAGTTTGATGCCTCCAGCCAGAGCATATTTTAAAATACTACAAACTAAGCAACAACGCTAAAGGCGTCCCCTGCGGGACACGAACCTCGGCTTAGGGCGTTGCTGGGGGGACAACTAGGAACTAGCTGGATCAGATCAGTTTCCTTATTATTAAGAGACGAATTTAAAGCTACTAGCTCGGCGCGGGCCGGCTCGAGCAAAGGTCGGGGCGGACATTTCGCGACGGACGCGGACCTCGCCGGTTAGGTCTATAACGAGGCGGTCGAGCGCGTCGGAGTGTGCTTGTGTGTCTGTTAGACTCTTGAGCTACAGTGATCCTATCATCGGGACGGAGGAGAGCGTGACGTGGTCGGCGGATTTTGTTGATCTGGGACGGCCTGTAATCAGCGGAAGAGACAACTAAGGGATTCGGATGATTAGGGGCAGATTCGAAGTATCTCTTCGATGCCCTTTTCTTGAATTGCCTAACAGTAGGCACTCTGAGGTCGAGGTGGAGTTGAAGGTTCCTAATGAACCATGCCCCATGGTTGTCTGCCTGTCGCTTTACGAAGGAATAGATTTTGCAGGGTTTGCATCCAATGGATTTTGTAATACTTAACGTGTGCGAACACGACGCTAGCATACGTCATAATGGGTCTAATGCACGTAGTATAGAGCCTAATCTTAAGGTTAAGTGACAATTTACTGTGCGCATTTGTCATGGGAAATAGACGGCCAACAGTGAAGGCCGCGCGGTTGCGTACCGTCTTAATGCACATTAAGATCCGCACGGATGGAAGGACAGTTTGTGATCTAGAATCACACCCACCCCTGTCTTTTCGAAGTCATGTGCGTATTATAAATTAATTATCACTTGCTTAAAAAAAGAAACTAAAAAAAAAACTAAGTAACTTAAAACGTATGCCATATACAGGTATGCTGCGCCGACCCCAAATAAATTGGGGTAAGGGCAGGGAGATGATGATGACTTGCTTAAAACAGTGAAAACATCGTGAGGAAATCAGCACACCAGAGAGATGTTCTCGATGGTGTGTAAAGCCGTGTCAAAGACCATTTTTTTTTTTCGGGTTAGTCTTCAAAAGGCGCCCGGCCTTTGGGGATAAGACCAGGAAGTGTGGGACTTTTACCTCACTAAAACCACCCCAGTGGTCACTATCTGCACATGAAAGAGATACTGAGTCCTCTTAAGGGACCAGCTCCAGAACCCTCGCTATGCAACACCTATTAGGGCACATCCTTGTGGAGACTGCAAAGCGGTCTCTCCTGAGCATCGCTGTGCACGGCAGCACGTGACCACTGTGCCACCGTCTTCTCTGGGGTAACTTGATGGGCGCACAGAGTTCCCTCTTCTTGTTTCCGTGACCCCAAAGGCCCACCTGCCAAAAGTCATGCAGGTGGGCCTTTCGGCTGTTAGGCGCCCAGGTGGTTGCGTCCCTGGCGCCTTGTTCTCCGAGCGAGATCGGAGCGAGAGCCCTCTCCGGATCCCGCTCGGCGGCCTCCTTCTGTACCATGACAGTCTCACAGAAGGAGACATTTTTCTCAAGTTCTCTCTCTCAGTCAGCATAGCCCTCACGACTGCTGGCTGAGACATGTCTTGCCCGATCCTAGTGACTAAGATCTGCCACTCGGAGGCCCACGCAGGGCACTAGCGACCTACGGGTGGTTTAAACTCTGACATTAGGATGTTCATCAACCACACGATAAGAACAATCTGTATCAGAAACCGTGGTCATACTTTGCGAGGTGAATAACTTTTACTATGGTAGCCACTTCGAAAGTGTGAAAATAAATCTGCTACTCCATATATTTTCGTCGAGTAGGTATGAACATTTCTATGGAGCAGCTAATATTTATTCGCACTCTCGAGTTTGGTTCCATAGTAAAAGTTGTGTTCGTAAATATGAGTATATTGACCCCCTTAAGTTTGACTACGGAATCTGTTACACGCTATATATCCCAAGATATGAAAGAAGGAACCCTTCAAAAGAAAATCTTCAGAGAAAATAATTTGAATCTCAGCGCTGAGTGTGGTCGGAAAGGCGTGGCTACATATCACGCTGTTTGGGCCAGAGCCAACGTACTCGCGACCCGGTCGACTTGACGTCACTATTTATTATGTACGGGACCAATCTTTGTTTTACGTTTTATGTGTTCAAACCATACTCCCGTTTCGAAACCGCTTGTTTATTTACGCACCTTCAGATTTATAGCTCTTATAGTTTTGTGTGAATTGGATTGTGCGATGAATATTTATTGAGTACGGCAACATTTTTCATTTTTGCGTCTGAATATTTTATTGTACTTGTAGAGATTTTTTGAACCTATTCATACTTGGATTTGAGAAATACTGCATCTTAAAATTAAACTACGGTTTTAAATGAAAGTATTACTGAACCTAATTTACATAAGAGCCTTGGATTTTATTTATAATCGTATTCATTTAATCTAAAATTATGCTATCCCAGTCAAAAGACTTTTTTAAATATTGATAGAGTACGTCAGAGTACGTCGTTCAGAGGAAACTAACTGCCGATGTACATAATTAATTCATCAATGACATGAAGAAAATTATACACGAAAAACTTTGGAAATTTTTAAAGCCGTAAATTATTTAACGGCCGTAAAATTAACTGTCAAAGGGGAGTTTTCGACGAGAAAGTAAAAATGCGGGCTCATATTTAATTTTAAATTTTTTACCGTCTTTCAATTGAAAAATTACTGAGCTGGGATTATGCTGAGATAAAATTCTTGCACAGCTTAAGAATCCAGTATGGTTTATCTAGGTAAATTCCTCTAAAAGAGGACTTAGTTCACTCTCACCAGAACCTGATTTTAATAAGTGCTATGGTATGTGATTTGAAAATTATGTAATATAATTATTAGTTATTGGTTACGTACTTGCTACTCTGAAAATTTACCTATCAGACTAGTAGGTAGACGCTGCAAAAGTAGCTGCATGCTCAATAATTTATTAGTGAGCTTCAAAAATATTTGCAAATACTTTTCAAAGTATCAAAATAAAACTCATATAAAACATAGTAGTAGTACCTAACCTGTAGTAGAAAGTTACATTCCATCTGTAAACAAGCAATGAGAAACCAGTGAGTGGAAACTCGCCACTTGCCTTCAATAATAAACATAGTGGAATGTAAATACCAATCCCTGCGTCAAATAGCTATACCTTGAATTATGTACAAGTTTTTTATTGGCACCCACAAACTGTATTTTATGGGAAAAGATTTTTAGAGCTTATTTATAGATTTTGTCTGTGTTTTCCTTACTGCCTAAATTCTTCCTCCTCTTCCTTTTAAGACTCGCCCATACTATCGTATAATTCATGAACTATCTAGTATCGGACTTTAAAATAGTTCCTGGATCTCTAACCTGGGTTCATGAGCCATCAATAACATAACTCAAGTAAGTTGGTTACCACAGTTTTTTTACTGGTTTAAAAAGTGAATTTATTTCTCATATAATCAACATAAACATAACATAGCATTATTTATGAGCTATCGCCATCTACCGGGCACAATTGCAAACTACGTACTGCTACTGAGAATTTTCAAACAGAAAAACTCAATAACACTTTTCCCTTCCGGAAATCGAACCAAAGACCTCAAAGAGCGCAGCAGTCGTGCTTGAGACCACTAGGGTCTAGTGGCCACCGAGGCATCATAAGCATACGATTATGAAAAGTAGTATACAAGCCATGCCTTGGGTTTGAGACTGCGATCTTCGATTTGCCAGTTCTCAGTCATAACTCATACCACTAGTACGTTACTGCCACTAACGAGTATTGTAGCTATTTATTAAAATTTGAATAATTTACAAGTGAACTCACTTCGTTAACCTTTAAACTATAATTGATATGAATGAGTCTCACGAAAGTTATAATACAAAAATCTAATTATAATTTTTCGCGGTACTGAGCAGAGGTGGAGATGGCTTAGCGGTCAGAGCGCCTGGAGTATTTATCCAGGAGGCGCAGGTTCGAGTCCTGCTCATAACCGTATTCTTTTTCCCCAAAAAATTATAACTTTATCATTAACCGATTTTCCAAAATAAACCCCGTAATACCCTGAACGGGTTTAAGAATAAGTTTTCGTCATAGTCAAAGAACGGTAAGCTAGTATGCCTACTTTTGTGGTTTCGCTCGTATTGTTGCCCGACACGAGACTAATTATTTTGTTTTTAAATAAAGAAGATGGTGAATATAAAATCGAGGCTTTATCGACCATTTCGTTCAAGCGAGATTTTTATGACATATGAAAATGTTCCTAAAGATATGATTTTAAAGTTTAAGTTTTAAAAGCAAAGAAATATCACTTAAGCCAAATATGTGTCTGTTACTGGAACGTGTAAATTAGTTTTTACTGAGACCGATGTATGGCAACCCTGCCAAAAAGATCATTTGTATTGCATACTCTAGGTGAAACTATAAAAGCATTTCCTATGATGGATTTCACATTACCTGAAAAACGCTGTCGTCTCATTAGATTTTAAAGAACACCAAAAAGTACTATAGAACCACCAAAAAATCGTATTCAAATGTGGAAGAAGAATTCGGAGTAGTGAGTAGAGGTCGAGATGGCTTAGTGGTCAGAGGCCCAATAGTATTTATCCGAGAGGCGCAGATTCGAATCGTGCTCATAACCATATTTGTCGTTCAACAAAAAATTATAAAATTTCTATAAAAAAAGTTATTATATTAAATGGAAAAAGAGAATACGGTCGCGAACAGAATTCGAACCTGCGCCTCCCGGATAAATACAACAGGCGCTCTGACCACTAAGCCATCTCGACCTCTGCTCACTACCGCGAATTCTTCTTCCATATTTTAACACGTCTTATGGCGACGTCATTGCAATCAATTCAGTCCCTAAACGGGTGACCGAACCATTAATGCTTTTTCAAAGATTTATCTTGACTTACTATAAAAAAAATTCAATGGAAATAGGATTAAAAAAGAAATAATTATATACCATACATATAGTTAAAGGAGGATAGAGATCAGATAGGCAGTCGCTCCATGTAAAATACTGGTATTAAGCTGCATCCGGTTAGACTAGAAGGCGACTCCAACATAGAAGTTGGGAAAAGGGCCGAGCAGATACATACAGAGATTTTAATATTTATTTTGCATTGTTTTGTTCAGGTTTATTGCAGTAGTGTTCATTTTTCATTGCTTTGTATTGTTAAAGGCCTATCACTGTTCGAAAATCTGTAACGTTGCATATTGCAGCGTATACGCAAAAGACTGATAAAAGCTTGTGTATTGATCATATCAGTTCTGGCTCGGGTTCGGATGGATTAGTGTTGTCCAAATGGATCATGGACAATGACCGTGTTTTAGAATTCTGTTCGATCTATTGGACAAAAGCTGAATATATACCTACCTACTAATATAAAAGCAGCTAATCATATATCTCAATTTTTTTTTTTTTAGGAAACTTTGAATAAGTATGATCTGTAATGGGGTTTGAACCGATTATTCCCAGCACTAGAAAACTACGAATGTTAAACAAAACGGCTCTGGCACTCGCCAGCCACTGCCGCGGCATCGTTCTCTCCGCTCGCTCGGCTCGTGCGTTATTTGGTCACAGTTCTAACATAACCATTGATGCCATCTTAAGTTATCTTACCCTACATTTATAATAAAACTAAACTCGCAGGGAATTTTGAGAATATAAATGTAATCAGGTAATATTTGGAGTAATTAATTTGCTACGGGTATTTTTTGGTGGAAAAATAATAAATTACTTAAAAGCTTTAAAAGTCACTGTCACAACCAAAACATGTTTTTATTTTTAAGTGTGCGACCAAAAGGGTGCGACTATTGTATTAATATAAATTAAATGGCATCAACATCGGCTATAACGCGTTCAGATGTAAAAAAGTATAGGTACTCAAAAATACTACAAAAACTGGGAGATTGATTCTAAGTTAAAGGTATTTATTACATATTTGAGTTTTCATAAAGCATACTTTTAAAATTATTATGATATTACATTTTGTATTACATTAATGTTACGAACGGCAAGTCAAATACTTTCATTGATCTTTGCGGAAAAATGATAAAAAGATTTAATACCAATATATATGAGAAAAAAAAACGACGACGCAGAGGAGACTATTATGCAAGTTCTTAACATTTGATAATAAAATGTAATAAAATAAAAATAATGTTTTTATTGGTAACCGATCTAAGTTAAGATATTTTTTCTTAATAACTCTAAATCTAGGGTAAATTGAGATCAACCAAAGGGGTAAAGTGAAAATAAGATCTGGCAACACTGAACTGAACCTAACCTATTTTATAGTCCCCCAGTGGTGTAGATAACGAGAATATTTTTTAAAGTTGTTTCACTGTCCCCTAGTTATAGCCAAACAAGTTGTGGACATCAGGAATAATCAGGCTTGAACGCGCGTAATAAAGTTCATTACGTATTCATAGGTATCAAGAATTGTAAATAGCATTATACCTACTAATATATAAAAAATGCCTCGGTTCAGTGGTCCCAAGCGCAGCTGCTGAGCATTAAGTCTTGGGTTCGATTCCTAGGTGACGCAGTGTTATTGGGCTTTTATGTGAAATTCTCATTAGCAGCTCGGAATTCGGAATTGGGCCCGGTAGATGACAATAGGCTCTAAGAGATTGACAGACTTAATAACAGTGTTGGTGAAATATGGGTACACCTTTGTCTACCTCTTCGGGAAATACAGGCGTGATGCAATATTACGTTATTAAAAAATGCTGTCGCAAAAAAGCAACACATATTGTTATTAGTAAACCCTTCGATCACTATAATTGATCGAAGAGTCAACCGAAATGAACAGATCTATGGATGATGAAGTGATGAGTATGTTCCTAGTTACCTATCTCAATGAATCATCCAATGTCGTCACCTATGAATAATATTTTGAAATAGCACTTTACTAAAATAAACTTTACTCATAACATAAATACACATTTCGAAAATAGTATGAAAGCTTGAAATATAACTTTCATGTAAAATGTTTTGCACACTGGCCATTGAAGTAAAACATGAATGAGGCTAAATATAAATTGGTGTTTAAGCTAAAACTTTACACGCTGATATATAGTCGTATAAACAAATAGTTTTAACAAATATGCATAATAATTTTGGATTAACTTTTGAAGGATAGAATTGTGACTTATTTGTTTTATTAAAGTTGAAAAAAAACATTTTATTAAAATGAAATGAGAGATGAATGTTACAACTATTGCAAGAATGATTTAATTAAGTTTTTTTTTATCGTAAATTTTGTATTGGTAGGAAGGGCTCTAGAATCTAGAGTCTATATAGAGGATCCCTCTTGTTAGAGCATCATTTAGAAGATGTTTTAAGGGAAAGCTGACAACAAGGGTTTTATGTATTATCAGCTATACACTTGTCTTATTTAATCTACTTAGGTATGCAATAATCAAAAATTCGAATCAATAATGGAAATGCTATGTAACTACATTTTACTGACGGAGCGCGTGTCGCCGGGTATCATCTAATCTAACATACAGTAAAAAAACTCTGCAGTCTTAGTACTTTTAGCACTGGATCAGCGACTTTAGTCGCTTTTCGCAAGGTTACAGCGACCGAACACTGAAATGCGCGTCTGGGTATCGCGATCATATGCAAATTCGCCAAAATACTATGAAGCATTGATGCAGTCACTAAATTGCTAATCACCGATGCTAAAAGTAGCAAGGCTACTCGTAGACTGTACTTTGATTTACTCGCCATAAATATAGGCAATACATTTTTATAATAAATTGCCTGTTTGTTTTAAAAATAATGGCTTTTATGGGGTGTTTAGACGAATAATTTAAACTTTTTTTAGGTAAATGTTATTATTCAGTTAATCTATTTCAATTATTCTTTTTTTTATCATGTGTACTTAATTATTTAATATCATTGATATTTTATTCAATAATGTAACCAATTATTTGAATACAAAAATTGTACACGCAAACGGAAGAATATTGTGGATTAAATTTTAGAACAACTATTCTGTACCATATTCTAACAAATAAATCGTCTATATCTTTAAACATTTTAAGCCCTATACGAGTAATCGCAATTACACCGAAAGATCCCTGGACGTCCTTCCAGTATAATGACGCTTTCAGTATGTTGTTGAGACTACCTTGTTATCTACTGCAGTGCGTCGGAGATGTTTGCGCAAACTCGTACCGAACGCTTTCGTGCGATTGTGCTAAAAAAACAACTTCCCTACTAAAGACAACTAGAGACAGTCTCACTCACAACAGCATTCTGAGAACTGTAACGGAGAATATTAGTATACCAATTTAAAACTAACAGTACTTATATGTATACCAACGTTTTGTTTTTATTAAAGATTTGTTAATAATATAAACACGGAGACAAGTCATGCGTATTAGCACTTCTATTCAGTGATGTTTTATTTCTGTTGTCTTGATGTTTAACCTCTTGTCTGCCGGAACGTGGATCCACGCGAAAGACAATGGAATTTTAATTGTGTCTACAAACCATACCAGAGGTTAAGAGATCTTCAGCTTCTGCTTATTTAGTGGTTGATAAACAACCTAGTGGCAAACTGCCCGTAGGTCTCCGACATGGTGTTACATATCATCAAGAACGTCCAACGTTTCAGATGTCCTTCCTCACGATGTTATTCTTCACCGTTTTAAGTAAGTGATAATTGATTACAACACACATGATTTCATAAAGTTTGTGGTGCGTGCCTTAGGTACGAACTTATGACCTTTGACTTGACAGTCTAACAGCCCTACGACTAGGCTATCACTATTTATGAGATCTGTGGTAACAAAACTACATGACTAATGTTTCCCTTCTATTCCCAAAGCGGCATTCGAACTTGAATGTATACAGTTGTATTATCTGTGATTCTTGTAACAAGCGTCTGGGTCCAGTCTGCATTCGTTTTTCATTACGCGCGGGAATCTCATTTCGTACTTAATTAAACAGGACAAGTTATGACTTACCGCGTTATGGTTTACACACAACAAAATTATATTTATTTATTTTATTTATTTATTAGAGTTTGGAAAACAAACAGCTTACAATTATCTTAATAAACTAGGTTAGACTAAAGTGTGTATTCTGGCTCGGTAGAGCGATTTGTCATCGCCGTGACGACAAGGATGTCGACAACCAAAACTTTGTGTACATATCAAATACTGCTATAGCTGTATTTGTAAAAAATTTGGAAATTGTGTTAAAAATATGGAAGAAGAATTCGGGGTAGTGAGCAGAGGTTGAGATGGCTTAGCGGTCAGAGTGCCTGGAGTATTTATCCCGGAGGCGTAATGTCGAATCCTGCTCGCGACTGTACTAAATCGACTGTAAATTCACATCATCATATAAGCAGTACCTTTGTACATTATATTCTAATACCTATCCTTTTACTTTTGTGTGTACATAAATCTATAAATAAATAAATAAATAAATCATCATCATCCTTCTGTCGTTATCCCAATTTGTTTTGAGTCGCTGCAGCACATGTTCCTCTTCCATACATCTCTTTCACTGTCATCTCGGTAGGCGCTCCCTTACAAGCCATGTCATTCGCAATTCATTCACACACACACAATCCATACACTCACTACATCTTCCTTATCATTCTATAAAAAAAACATATCTGTTTTTTTATAACTGGAGACGATGTTTTGTCTCCTCAATATCACACACACACACGATACATAGTTGAAGTACATAATAATATTTTATGTAAGCGTTTTCCTCGATGCAGTAATGGACGTTGTGTCTGCTTAATGGACTCGTTACCCTGAGATTAACTGTTGCTAGGAAATTGGGTCTTTACTCTTAATGGATGGATCTTGAAAATGCGGAGCTTGCATCTTCCGACTGAGATGCGGACGAAGCGTTTCACCGAATAATTGGATGATGCAGTATCATTGCTGTAATTGGTGTTTTACGGACCGACAGTTCGAAGTGAGAATTATATTTTAAAAATTACAGCAGCAAATCACGAATGGTATTAATTTAGCAGTTTTATATTTAACTAGCTGTACCCGTGGCTTTGCTCACGTCAAAGTAATCCAAACATTTCAATTATTCATACATACAAACTCAAACCTGATTCCCATTGAGGTAGCCAGAAACTATAGATTTTATTGTACATACATGAGGAATGCACGATAGGTGTTTCTGGTTTATTAACCTGTTGTGTTATGAGAAGGTCCGGTACGTTCGTTGATGCCAGCCCTCCACCCCTTTCAGTTATTACGTCTCGTAATAATCCATCTTGCAATAATTAATTTGTGTTTATCCTCATTGACGCCACCCATGAACAGCCAACCGTGACTTTTCAGATACTTGACAGTTCCCCTTGTCACGCACACTCATTTTCTTCTCTTTCAGCGTTCGTTATAGGTTCCCTCATCTCATCCATCTTTTGTGAAGGACCAGGCATACAAACAATTTCTTCAACAAATTCTCGTTGATGTAATTTCCCAATACAGATACAGTGAAAAATATTGTGAATAGCAAAATAAACTACTGAGACCACACCGGTGGTCAGCACGTAGAGGGGCGCTCTGAGTCCTTTTAAGAGACCAGCTATAGAACCCCTACTGTGCAACGTCTTTTAAGGCACAACCCAGGGGAAACTGTAAAGGGTTCTTCCCTAAGCCTCGATACGCACAACAGCACATGATATCTTCACCGAGATCACCCTATTCACACAACTCAGAAGAGTAGAATAGAGTCGGGCATATCTCTACCGAGTGCACTCCTTTTTCCTTCACTCATATAGTCTGATGGGACAAAACTAAAATAACGTTGTTTTCTTGCGAATAAACAAAAATCTAGTATTAACAAAATTAAAAAATTTGCTAAAATAATCTATTGTACCGGGATTCGATCTTCATACTTATGAAGTGCCAGTCACCTATGTACGACATGCAACTAACTACTCAGTTGACAAAGTTGCTAAAATAGGCATTCCCAATCTACTAATCAAAATACAAAACCGATAAATGCTTGATCCCCATATGATAAAGCGCAATGATACCTTTGCAGTTCTTATCATTTTTAACCGACTTCTAAAAAGGAGGAGGTTATCAATTCGGTTGTATTGTTTTTTTGATAAGCTATACAACTGTGCCATTTTTATTGAAATCCGACCAATTTAGATTCTGAGTGTTAGATGTTTAACATCACTGCTCAGCTCCCTTTAGGAAATGCGCAATTTTGAATACCCTATAAGTTGACCCGGCTTTAAACGTCATTTTTTTTTTCAAATTTTCAGTTGTTTCTGTCTCTTGGTTTGGACGCCAACCTCGGACATACAAACAGACAAAAATACTCAAATTTTAAAAACAACATATTTGGCATTAGTATCGATTAAATAACACATTACAGAAGAAAAAAAATTCGAGTTACGATTTTATTATAAGTATAGATAATGTTTCGGAAATGTATGTTTTTGGTGAAGTTAGTTTTCGGTTAGTTTGCGCATTTATGTTTACGTTTTTCTTCTTGATAATTTTTGGCAAACAGTTTAGTTACTCATGTTTTAGTAAAACAACTTTTAACCGGATTAATCGCGTGTATTATTGGTTTTTTGTTTTTCCTGACGTTTCGAAGACTTTGCAGCGTTCGTGGTCGCAGGAGGACTTAGGTGTCAGGCGTCTCAACAGTTTATTTAAAATTATTTCAGTCTACCGTACATTTAATAGATAAATTCATAAATATTTTTTTTTAGTTACTCATGATTACATAACGAGTCAAAATTCTGGAAGAAGCATGTTCTGAATTACCGTTTTTTCATCTGAAGATTTCACAAAAGAAATCATTTATAAAATAATCGCGTATATCATTCGTAACTTCCAAAATAAATGCTTATTACTTCCATATGCGTTCCGAGTACGTCTCAGTGTTATTATTTATGTGGGGGGTACGACAGTACGTAGTCTCATTTGTGTTGCAGCCGAAATCCGAATATTGCCGCGATGTTTCTGAGAGATAAGCTCATTTCTTATCACACAGGATGGGGTATGAGAGTAACATATGATGCCATTACTGTCGCGCCGAGAAATTTGTCATTGAGTAGAATGATTTCATGTGTACGCAAATGTGTGGGATGCTGTGGGCGGTACGAGCAGTAAGTGATAGCTCAAACGAACAACAACAATTATTAATCAAAGAGAGTACAGCTATGCTACGTTTTATTGCAACATTTTGCTTCTTTTGGAGATTGTCCATAAATTGTGTTCAGAGACTTGCCGATAATATAACTAAGTGAAAAATATTATTAGATACATAATAATAATTTACTTTACCACATAACTTAATTTGCCAAAATATCTTCATTTTAAGCATCACGCCTCTAAAGGTTAGGCATAATTGTAAAAATTTACTCTCACAGTTGAATTATAAATTCGCATATAATTAAGTGGAGAGCGTATAGCTATCAACTGGACACAATTTCAAAATCCGGGCTGCGACCGAGAATTTCTGAACACGAAAACCAGTTTTCCCAAATATCATGTAATTTTTTAGCTTCATCATTCGATAAAATCAAAGGATTATCAATGTATCGTGATATGAACTCCTAAAAATGTACTAATATTAAGCTGCATCCATTCGTTATATAAGCCGACCCCCAAATTAGTCATCACAACCCAACTAGTATTAGAGCATTCTAAAATAAGTGCATCATAATCTAAAATTAGAGATCGTTGTCTTTTACAAACAGAAACTACAAGAACACATTAAGAGACCTCAAATTCTAACTATACAAGTAACTATTCCACCATTACTTTTTTCATTCGGGACACTTTTAGGTGATCACTAAAATTAGACATGCCAAACTAAAATTTTAAGAAAATTATCGATTGACATGACTGAATTTAAATTTATCGTCTTTTAATGTGTACTTACTCTTAGTAAAATAGAACAATGCGCTAATTTTAGTTTAATTGGCCTACGCCAGATTCGACACCTGATTGTGACTGGTTTTATTTGGTAATAAGGCAACAAAAATATTTTCTTCATTATTTTTGGGTTCAATATACATAGTCATACAATACCCGTGGTATTATTAATGTTGCTGGAAAAACTCTGACACCATGTTTTTATTTAACCATAAGAGAGAAAGAAATACGTTGCCATGTATTCGCATTTAGATCATTTGACCAACTTTATAGAATTGTATTCTGACCTGTACTCTTGCCGGATAAACATAAATATACAACATAAAGTCCCATCTCCCGGAAACATCTCGTAATACCCAATTATCTAGCTCATTTAATTTTCCTTTTGACTACATACTTAAGCTGGCTATTTTTATTTGAGATGATAAGTCTACCTCCTTAGTCGAAACAATTCTTAAATAACACGTACTAAAAACGTATCGCAGTTAAACTTACTTAACCAGCATCATAAATTTGGTATGTCTTTTTCCAATTACGCTACGGTCGGCTTTGAGTCTACACATTTCAAAGTTTTAGTTAGACGACTCTATTTTATGTTTCTAAAATAAAGTGCCATTAAATATCATCTTTATTTAAGAATTTCCTCCATCCAGTACCCCAACTTATATTCTCAAATTGAAAACCTATCAAGACATTGAAACATTATTTTTACAACCCTACACAAACGCCGCCCGCCCGTTAAGCGACCTCCTCGGAATCTCTTTTACTACAAATCACGTCTCTCACTATTTCACACCAGGAGACAGGTTTTTAATCCATTTATCACTGAAATTAAATTCCAGATTTGTATGAAGCGAATGGTGTGCCGTAATGTGCCTTTGGTCACGAACTAGACGACTGGCTTGCAGCCAACTGGGAGGGCTTCGGCAATAGGATGCAGCGTCAAACAAATATGGCTGAAGATGTTGCTTGAATTCATATCATAAGTCCAAGAAGCAGATAATCCTTGGAATTGTTCTATGTTCGGTTTGTTGACTAATTTTGTCGTGAGTATGGTAGTTCATGTGTATTGTTTTTGTAAACATGAAAACCAGCAGGAAGAGACCAATGTCCAGCAGTGGGTGAAGATGGGCTGTGGATGAAGATGATGAATGTTTTCTATTACTGTATCTTTCTGTGTGTGATATCTGAGGTAACGTTTATTTATTTATTAACTGCCTCGTTGGTGTAGTGATACCAAGCTCGACGGCGGAGCATGAGGTCTAAACTCGTTTCCCAGGTCGAGCAAAGTGTTATCGGGTTATTCTGTTAGGAAATTCTCACTTCTCTCACAATTGGAAGTAGCAGCCCGGAGTTCGGAATGGTGCCCGGTAGATGGCAAAAGGCTCTCCATCTATTACATGGGACTTAATAACAGCATTGGTGAAATGTAGATGTACAATTGTGTACACCTCTGCCTACCCCTTCGGGGATTACAGGCGTGATCCTATGTTATTTATTTATTGACTTTACACTTGAGCGACGCTGTAAATCTACAGTTCTACATCTACACTAATCTACATACAGACAATCTACACCTAATATTATAAATCGTAAAGATTTGTATTTCTGTATGTTTGTAACGAAAAAACTCAAAAACTACTAGCCCGATTAATAAAATTCTTTCACACTTAGAATGCTCCATTATCCTTGAGTAACATTTACTTAATTATTTATTACTAGAAAATATTAGGGAGCCCTACTATAGCTTTCATAATGTAACCAAAGGTGTAAAATAAATGGCCTTAAAATATCTCTGTATAAATATATATATATAGTATATGTATCTATGATAAAACAAAAAAAGAACTACAATATTAAAGAACATATCAATATCTCCAAAAAACTTCGCGTATATCCCAAAATTTTTAAAGCCGGGCAGGGCCGCTAGTTATTTATAAAAAAATACTTTATTAAATATAGTGTAGAAAACACAAAAAAAAATTAATCAATAAATTATGTACATCAGCGGCAGGCTTTTAACATTAATTAGAACTTATAATGGAAGCCTTAAAATAAAAAATAATATAATTTGCTTTAAATTACGCGTGGGTAGGGAAAGGAACCTTTTAAAGAAAATATTTAGATATTCTTGGCGTGAACTTTCAGCGATACGAAGCCATTTTATGTATGTATTAAAGATTATATTTACGAAAAATTACGAAAAATGGGTGTCTATATAAATTATCTGCTATTTTTAAGCGACTTCAAAAAGGAAGAGATTTGCTATTCGAATGTGTTTCTTTTGATAAATGATAAATGATTTATTTCTGTAAATAGATCTGTTGAAAACACTTTTACAAGTCATTTTTGTAAACAGATGACGTTTTGGTTTGTGGTTCATTTGAGCAAAAAAAATTTATGAGTATTTTAAGTTTGTACATGTAGGCAGGTATAGTCTTCAAGTCGGCTATAGTATTTTTTTAAATTAACTTTATGTTTTATTCCTATCAGATAAGAAACATTCCTTTAAAGATAATTGTCTTATTAAGGTACCACACCTTAATAAGATTATTTATCTACGTCTCTACCTTGTTGATCTAAAGATCGCAAGCCCGTCTGTCAAGCGTGAAGTCCTGGGTTCCTTTCTCGGATGTGGCAAAGTATTCTTGGGTTTTTCTGATAGAAAATGTGTTGGCAAGAGGTTCACCATCTATTTTACATGGGGCTTAATAATCCATTAATGAAATAAAAGTCAAGTCTTCGGGGAAAGAGGCGTGACGTCATAGTATCTATGTGTTTTTTTTTATATTTGTTCCTGATTCGTTTGTCCAAGGAGTTAGCAGGGAGACAACATTTATATAAAGGCATTTTAACATGCATCTCCGTGCATATGTATATAAAAGCCAATAACTGGATACGTACGTTTCCAAGATTCAGTGACACTCATTTAATTAAGGGAAGCCTCTGCGCCTTTGCGTACATGATTTAGCGCTTTATTGTAAGTCCCTTTAATGCCTCGCTCTAATTTGCGAATGCCTGCTGCTGCGTTTAGACGTTTCATGCAAGTGCTTTTGGTCTTAGGGTGCTGATCGTCATTTCCGATCGCGGGCGCTACGAATGGAAACTCTGTATAGAGTGATTTCAGGCAAGACGGTGGCTTAGTGACCACGTGCTGTCGTGCGCAGTGAGATTCAGGCGAAAAAATTGATTAAAGTCTCCCTAGAGATGTGCCTAAACAGGCGTTGCAAAGTGTGATTTCGGAGCTGGTCTCCTAAGAGGACCCGGAGTCCCCCCCCCCCAAATGCTAATGGTGACCACCGGGGTGATGATAGTAATTGGTTTTGCGAATTCTTACCCCATCCCACTCTCCCCGGTATTATTCCTAAAGGCGAATGGGAGCCTCTTGAAATTTCTGCCAGAAAATAAAAATAAATAGTGCCGATTACAAACTTTTTCGATTGTACTACATACGCGACAAAATTAGTCCCTCATTGTGTGTATTCGAGAAGCCTCAAACTTAATAGGACTGGACTCAAAGTGGTATATTTTGAATACAAAGCAATAATAATTTTAGGGAACTGTTTTTACCTCCTCCAAATTCTTCCTACTTTAATGGTAAATTTGCAGTGGCGCGGCACCTCTGACATTTGCACTTGTCACGGCTCGCAATCCGTATTGGAGTATCTAAGTATTTTGCCATTGGAAGCAGCTGCAATGGGATAATGATTCGAAATAGAACGTTAAATGGATAGTGTTGGATGGATTGTCTTTATTAATCTAAGAATATAATACATATAAAAAGTTTTAAAAGAAAAATATGTCCTTACGATACAAAAATCAAAAGTAGTTTCCTTTTTCTTTCTTCTTATTACGTAAAGTGATACCACATGATATCTGTTTTGGTATTATAATTTATCTTATTACATAAAGATAGGCTCGTGACACCTTCTCATTATTATCCTAAGGGTCTAATGAACGTCCTCGTTGGTGTAGTGGTCCCAAGCGCGACTGCTGACCATGAGGTCTCGGGTTCGAATCCCGGGTCGGGCAAAGTGTTATTGAGTTTTTCTGTTAGAAAATTCTCAGTAGCAGCCCAGTTTGGAATTGTGCCCGGTAGATGGCAATAGGCTCACCACCTATTACATGGAACTTAATAACAAAATTGGTGAAATGTGGGTGGACAACTGTGCACACCTCTGCCTTCTCCTTCGGGGAATACAGGCGTGATGCTATGTTATGTTATGTTATGTCTAATGAACGTCACATAAAATAGATTTATTTTTAGACGTGAGTCGGAGATTACGTTAAACCGTAACTTCCGAGTTGTCAAACGAAGATCCGCGACAGTTAGGTACTATGTTTAGTCAGTTAACAGAAGGCCTAACAACCAGTTTTACAACGTTATATCCAACAGGATATAATTATTGCTGAGTAAAAACCCAGTAACCGGGTAATATAGGTCAGATAGGGAGACCCCATAAAATACTGGTATTCTTCATTCGGTTAGAGTTGGACCCAATTTAAGATGAAATATGCTTGGCAACAGTGCTTACAAAATTCTGTATAATAAAATATATATTTTCCCTCAACCCTAAAATACTCCTAGCTTCTATAGAGTATCCACTGACCCAGTACATCAAACAGGTGGTAATATCTAGATTTAAATCCACTGAATGGATAATATTTTTGTCGCTAGCACATATTCAAGATTGTGTTGAATTTACCCAGATATTCTCTAATTAAATGAAAGATCAAAGAGAATCAAAGGTCGTAGTTTCGAACCCAAGGCACGCACCACTAACTTTTTGTAATCACGTGCGTATTAGAAATTAATTAGGTATCACCAGCTACAAACAATCCGTAAAGAAAAACAAATAAAGAATTTTCGCGATATTTAAAGCCATGTCAGACACCTAGTGGTGGTTTAAACTCTGACACTGGGTTGTTCATCAACCTATACGATAAGATGAATGAAAGATTATGCGGCGATCTGCTTTTTCGGGCATTAACCCTTCGTATGTAGGAGGAAATTATTTGTGTACAAAATGCTCGTCTGTCGAAATGTTAATGTTATTCAAAGCGCAGTACCGAGAACTGTTTCGTTTTTCGATTACCCTCGACATTCGTCATCATTTAAGCTGAATTTCATTAATTTCTCCTTTGAAAACTCTGAAAGAACGCTTCAGTACTTATTCTAAAATTAAATTTGAATTGGTAATTGGTATTGGGGCGGTATCGAATCGATACCGCCCCTTTTAAATTATTTACTCAGAGCAGTCGTATTACCTATCAATGAGGCAGTCCACTTAAGAATAATTACTTGTTAAGCTTAAACTTACAAATGTGAAACAGTAAATACGAGAATAAATATATTTCGTATTAGAGTTGTTTCGACTCTGACGAGGAAGAGAGCAATGTATGTACCTAATCATCAAAGCAGTCTTGCTTCCCCCATTTAACATTAACTCAAAACAATCCAAAACTGCATTCTCAGCTTCCACGTGCGTATTTACTATACCTATGTTCGTTTGAACAATTATTCGGCTCGGCGAATTCGATTTGGGTAAAGCTTCCATGACTTGGCATACTTACAGGGAACTTCGGAATTCGTGTAAGGCTTTTCCGACATACAACCTGAACACCGTAAGAATTAATTTACAGTTTCCATAGCATTCGTTACATAAGAAAAATTGGGTGTTTATCAGGATTTGTGTCGGATTTCACTAGTCATGGAGTTTAAGGGAACAGAGTAATGGAAAGGACTTTTAGTTTCCTTAAGTGGGCTTCGACAACAAAGCCTCCCCTTAAAATGCCCTTCGAAAGATTTATGTAAAAAACTGCAGTATTTATTCACGAAAAGCATCTGATGTTCACAATGAATTTAAAGTATCTGCTTAGTATACATAAAGAATCTTATTACGGCCACTATGTAGATTGTAGAGCACTTAACTCTTTCTTTATGAATAAAGTACCAAGACGGGACGGTCCACTCATAAAAGTCCACGCCAAGTATCTATTGAAATAGTTTGAGTGTAGATCAAAGATTTAACCAAGTCTAAAAATGATTGCCACATATTTTCATTTCTCATTTTTGTGAGATATCTGTCTTGTATTAGATACTTGGATACTACGTATAAATATATAGATATTGAGAGTCACATGCTACTACATACTTTTTACTGATATACAGCTTAAATCTACTGAATGTTCCTACTGACTTACACCAGTCGACATATATCTGTCTAGCCTTTTCCCAATTACATTGGGGTCGGCTTCCAGTCAAACCGGATGCAGCTTAATACCAATATTTTACATGGAGTGACTGCCTATCTGACCTCCACAACCCAGTTACTGGGTAACACGATATCTCGTGCTTAAATTTTTCTTCGTCTTGCGTCGTTAATAATTGCCGACAAACCCGTATTATACATTTCTATTTCTGATCAGACGAAACAGTTATTTGATACTGGCGATACCTTCCAAAAATATATTATACTCCTAAAATTTTTTAATTTATTAATAGACTAACTTTTCCTTGTGTATCGGTATGATGATAATTATAATGCTTTATCAAATTCCGTTGAAACATCTTGAAAATATCCGAGAACTTCCTCAAAAAAAAAAACTATATACAAACTATATAATATAAAAATCAACCCATGACAATAAAATATGACTGTAACTGAACATATTAATGTATTTGTTTTTATGTAACAGTTTATAAGATATGTTTTCAAACAGAACATAACCAGTACACACTGACCATACGAGTAAGTGCTAAAATATCACACAAACGCCATTTATTCCGGTGCAGTGTGTTTGTGAAAATTCAAGAGATAAACGTACAAAACTTAGGTAGTGTTGTGCGTCCATTTTGTAAATTTATGCCAGTTGTACAACTATAAAAATATCTGGGCACCTCCAGTTAGTGCCGCGTTATTATTTTAGTTTAGACATAAACGTGAATAAATTTACAGTAAAACGCTTTATAATTTAACTACGATTTGGTTAGATTTTTGTATAAAATATTCAGTTTCCTCTCACACTTTACTGTTAGCGTGTTTGCACGAAGCATACATATCTCTATTTTTTGTTCAATAATCAATACACATTCAAAATAATTTGTTAGCTATTGACAGAAACAATAACAGACATATTATAAACCCTAATATATTTTAAAAAGGCATTAACGCAAAATGAACTTCTTTTTCAAGATAAATCATTGAAAAGTATTAACGCATGCTTAGCGAACTCTAAAGTTATTATATTAAATGGAAAAAGAATAAGGTCGCGAACAGGATTCGAACCTGTGCCTCCCGGATGAATACTCCAGGCGCTCTAATCACTAAGCCATCTCGACCTCTGCTCACCACCGCGAATTCTTCTTCCATATTTTGACACGTCTTATGGCGACGTTATTGCTATCAATTCAGTCCCTATACGGGTGACCGAACCGACACGACTAACTTTGCAGTTAATACAATGTCGTAAAGAATGCAATTACCTTAATAATTCAAGATAAATCATTGAAAAGCATTAACGCATGCTTAGCGAACTCCAAAGTTATTATATTAAATGGAAAAAGAATACGGTCGCGAACAGGATCCGAACCTGCACCTCCCGGATGAATACTCCAGGCGCTCTGACCACTAAGCCATCTCGACCTCTGCTCACCACCGCGAATTCTTCTTCCATATTTTGACACGTCTTATTCGCATATATCGCAGGTTAGAATCCTGTTCGCGACCGTATTCTTTTTCCATTTAATATAATAACTTAAGAGTTCGCTAAGCATGCGTTAATGTTTTTCAACGATTTATCTTGAATTATTAAGGTAATTGCATTCTTTACGACACACAAGATTGTATTTTTCATTATACAAAAAAATACCTGAGTCGTATTATAATTGCAGACTAAAGTAACATAAAAAGTTTCTACAAATACCTTTATACTCGTATATACGTTCATATCTAAGACCCCTATTAAAAAATAACTAAAAAGATGACACAAAAACGCACAATTTAACAAAATAATAAATCTCAGTTTTTGTTTAAGCAATCGGTCAAAGACGACATCTTAACCCATTTCTTTCGGCTTAACTTAAAAAGCTAAATTTTTTTTCTTTTTCCATTTCACCACTCAGTTATAATTATTACGAGAAAGAAATATATTTTCAAAAAGTTTTTGTAATACTTAAGGGAAACGTGTCAGAAAGACCATGTTTCAAGATTAGGTACTAGGGTGACATAAAAGATTAATGGTGTGGACGGCCTCAATTACAGTCTGGTATTCCTTAAATGTTTACTGCAGGAGTAACTTTGAGTGACATCAATCATTAATGTGCCGGACGGGCGTAACTCGAGGCGTGTGTGTGTTACGGATCTATGCCAACGAGACGCTGACGTCCTACACCTATAGGTTCAGGCGCAATGTGTGAAGACTCGATGATTTTCCAGACGGCGATAGCAGCAAGCGGGAACGTAGGGATGCGGGGAAGGCGGCGGTGAAAACAAACACTTTACTTGTATCTTCAAATGCTTCAGGAGGCGATTTCTTACTATACTTCCAGTTCAGAAGTAATATCCTTTACCGATGACTACGAACTAGCACAGCGATCGTGTCCGCTTAAGTACTACGAAACTTTACTTTAACGAGACCCGCGAAATCGCCTCCTAAACACGGCTTTATTTTCATAATTTTTCATTTAGTATAATCGACTTATTTACTATTTATTCTATAACTAAACGAGAAACTATACATAAACTATATATCAATAGAAACCTTATAAAAGGGCCTATTCAAAAATGTATGACTTATGTGTAAGTCTTAAATTCCTAGACAGCTATTACGGTAAGAACATAAAAATTCTATATTTTTCCTAGGTTTTCGAGGTTCTTATTCTTATATCTTTAAAACTATTTAACATAGAAACATGAAACAAACAGTTTTTAACAGTCTTCGATATGTTCTAACTAAATGTACCAATTTTAACGTTACATGTCTATTACATAAGGCACCATATATCTATAAATAAAAGACTGCAAAAACAACGATTTATTTTAACATTATCATAATACTCTGCTTACTTACAAGGTTTGAAACATTTTATTTATCTAGGTTTAGCTTAGGGCTATATACCTACACACACTATATAATTTAAAAACATACATAACAAACGGTTGTTACACAAATCACGTTATCTACTTTGTACTTAAGGATCACTGAACTGTTCTTTTTCTACACTATTATTATCACTAATATCTATAATAGTGACGCCTTGTCGCGAACAATTAACGTAGAAAAGTTTTTTTTAATGGAGGTAATGCTTTATATAGGTATTAATTATTTTTAGGCGCATTTTTAACTTTTATGGTGTTCATACAATGTTCAAGTGTATCAACGCTATTAGTAACAATTATCTTAATGTATGTTAAGCAAAATGTGAAACGTTAAATGTGTTGTTTGAAATATATAAAATGAAGTTCTGTGCCAATGAAATTTGAGTCACCAAGAAGAAGATGCCAATAAGCTACCACGAGGTATTAATTTATTACAAAACCTAACTATTCCATTCTATTTGCATTTTAATATAAAAATCCGAATATAGTTGACAAAGTTGATATGGCATCATATCATATCTGTATGATACGATGCCATATCAACTTTCTTCAGCATAAGCATTTAAGGAGCGTATAAGCGTACCATTTATAAAGGCAGTTTTTCAATAGAAAAAAATACAGTTTTCCAATATGAACACGGTAAAAATGTACTCCAACAAGTCGTTCATGTTATTTTAATACTGAAATAAAATGAAAAACAAGATTCGTGAACTTTATGTTAACAGAAAGCGATGTTGTCTATAACAAAATATTAGGACTTAAACGATGACTGAGGTAAAGTCAACGTCAGTAAATAGTTCAATCTGATGGAATGTTATCGTTTTCTATAATTGATACGACACGACGGTGAACGAAAACATCGTGAGGAAGCCACACACCTGAATGATGTTTTCGATGGTGTATATGTCGCAGATGGATAGTACAATCCGCTGTTTTACAAAACTGCTAGCTAGGTAGTTCATCAACCACTAAGAGGAAGGCCGGGACAAGTTATTACTATGTGTTTAAAGTCCAATGTTTCTTTTTTCTTTTTATACTCAGATAAGACCCATGAACTTTAGGCTATGACAAAATAGGATGAGGAGATTTAAAAAAAAGTAAGTATTTTTAAAAGTATTGGACTATAAAACCAAAATTGTAATGTATACAGTATCTAGATTTTTTAATTAATAAGCAAATTTCAAAACAAATTCAATTCATTAAATCAAACCTTAATAATTATTGTCTTCCGTCATACAAAGGTGCCGTATGTTCCCCTGTGACGGTTTAAGATACTTAAGCCTACTCGCGCTTGGCGTTATAAGTACGTGAGCCGAATTTCGGGGAAATGTCGCTGCCGGGCTACAAACGTAAAGTTATGGGCACAACGCGCCCGTTCATATCACAGTATCGCTGCACGGGAAATATATCGCACGGCAATTTCGTAGGACGAAGAAACGAATCTATGTTAGTACTATTATTTATTCTGTGTCTATGTTACCCAATATAGCAGGCAAGAGTTGCGGGTGTTATGATTGTGTATCCAAAATCTTTTTTCTTTCATATTCTGAATGCATATTTTGGCAGCTTGTAAAACTATTTTATTGCTGCTTTTGTTTTTTGTGGTTGCAATTTTAGACCAGGCAGTTTGGTAGTAGGTTAACATCTGAAACCGGAATAGATAACATTTTGTGTGACATAGCTAGATAGAAGGAGACCGTATCGGTGGCGGTTACCCCCAACAACAGCATTCTCGGTGAGGGTTGACGTGAGACAGGTGGCCGGTCATAAAACATAACCAAAACTTTAGCAGCATTCCAGTGCAAGTAGAGAGCAGCATAGGACAAAGGAAGGAATCTTATTATGAGATATCGAGTAACAACAAACTTTTTCTTTATTTAATTTTTTAATTCAGTCGTTATAGTTTTTTGTGCTGTTCATTTAACAGAGCAACTTAATCGTATTGTAATTTAGCACTAAAATTAAGAAACGGAAAAGAAATATGCTTACATTTAGGTACTCGTATTTTACTAAATTCTGGCACTCGTAGCGATTTTTTATTTATTTTGTGTTCAATTATTTAAACAAAATAAAAATGTTGTTAGACTTATAAAATGTAATTGAAGGTAGTATAGCCCTTGGTATAAGCATAATATCTTTATATTTTTAAACTAACATCGCATATATAAACTAAACGAACACTTCATCATAAATTGTGAAATAACTATTAAGAAATAAATCACTCAGTGTGCCTTGACACTTACACCAAATATCTTCAGGCACCTTGCCTCTAGTACTACTAACTTTGATTCCTAGCTGCCATAAGTTCCGACCTTGTCTGATAATGAAGTACTTACCTAGCTTTAGTGATTTAGTAATTTCCTCTAGGGGAAGTTAGGAGTTACCTACTGATAATTGATATTAGGTAACTCCAAGAGTTATAATTATTGGAACATGTTGCTACGTTCCGCTTTGTACCTGCCCATACTCTTTATATATATATTTATTATCATTAGGTATATTTTGTATTCATTAATTGACCATATATTTTATTTTAAGTATAAAATCACAATTTAAGAATAAATAAATAAGCCACCGGTATCAGGAACAAGGTCTAAGTTACCGGTGACTAGAGCTCCGAAGAAAGGACTCTCTTCACAAGCGTGCCGCGGCGACGAGTACTGCTTTCTAGTTTCTACATCAGGTCCTTGATCGTTAAGTATAGGTATTATTTATTATTAACAGATACTTGTGCTTTTCACTAATAATTTTAGGTTTGAGTTTGGTTAGTGGTCTCATTTAGTACGACATGGTCTCCAAGGTGTAAGATGATGGGATGTTCTTTATTGGAGACTTTATATTTCTTTTCTTTTTTTATTAAAAATAGCGAACACATGGAAGTTGACAGTAGGTACCTGTCGCTTGTACGTTTATTACTGAATTCCCTTTACTTTAGTCTTCGATATATTTATGATTACCAAACCCGACTTTCAGTCGTCAGTTCAGTTCAGGCACTGAAATATACCTTCTCATCATTACTTAATATTTATATTCCTATTATTTTGCTACTATCATACACTTCATTTCAAAATAATGTTTCCTTAATTTTGTACAAAACCACAGGCTTCCATCTGGCTCATCAGTGTCTAATGGATGATTAATGAGTTCAGAGTCAGCTGATAGAATTGGAGCACTAATCCTATGAACTAACCCGCACCAAGATTGCGGCTCCCAAATATAACGAAAATTAATTCTAGATTTTTAGCAACCTAAGATTTCTAGACTTTTCATTGTGTCAGCGCAGACAGAATTAAAGTCATAATTTACAAAGTTATTAATAACTAATACTGCTTACAATGAATTTTAGAGTTTGTAAAGTAATTAATTTAAATATTTTATAATTAGAGTCTAGTGGTTGTAGTAATCTGAAAACTAATTATTCTCTTAAAGAAGTAGGTGTATTAAAAAATATATCATAAAAAAATAATCATAAATGCCTAAAGTAAGTATTTTGGAGCATAGACATGGCTTTAAACACCATGGAGAATATCTCTCACGTGCGCTAGTTTCCTTGTGACCTTTCCTTTACTCTTTTTATACATGTGATATATTCTAAAAATAGAAGAGATGTGATAATTAATTTATATTGTGCACATGACTACGAAAGTCAGTATTTGCCTTGTGCCTTGGATTCAAACCTGTGATCATTGACTTGCCAGTCCAACGCTGCCACTCCATCAATGCCACTGCTTATAAAATTTAGATAGAGCTTACTAATTTTCATAGACTTAGTCTCGGCCCTTAAGTCATCAGTTTTAGCATTAACAGCTCGTAAGCAAACTAGCCCGACTGTTGAAACCACAGGTTGTGGGTTCAAATCTGGCATGTATCAATGTGATTTTTTAATGTTATATGTACTTTTTTAGTTAATCTAAGACATCACAGACATATGGTCAAGGAAAACATTGTGAGGAAACCTGAACTTATGACTAATGGTCTGAAATCACTAACCCACAGTGATCTAGCGTGATGATCAATGATCGTGCCTTCTCTGTATGAGAAGAGGCCCTTGCCTTGGAGTGGAACAATTATGGGTTGGTTATAAACAAATATGTTAAGAAAAATTAAAGCTCTTCTAATATTACCAACAATACACATAAATAACATAATTTAGTTTACATGCATCTTCATAAATGTTCATTTATGATACTTAACGTACCGTAGCATATCTTAATATATATAAATCTCGTGTCACAATGTTTGTCCTCAATGGACTCCTAAACCACTTAACCGATTATAATAAAATTCGCACACCATGTGCAGTTCGATCCAACTTGAGAGATAGGATAGTTTAAATCTCAAATTATAGTCGCGTGCGAAGCCGGGACGGACCGCTAGTATACAATATAAACTGAGTATGTTATATTTCGTGTATTTACTTTTGAGAGACTCTAGAACAACTTCACAAGCATTGTGGATATATGTGGGACAATAATAAAGTGTCGTTAGGAGTTGCGCAGAATTATTGCTGGCGTGAAACTTGTCCTCGTAGATGGTACTCGAAACAGTAACAATTGTTGGAGTTATTGTACCAGCACAACAACCGACAGTTGGTTTTCCAAGGATTTCGAAGTCTCCAACTAACTATCTATTGGCTAAGGAGTACCTACTAAGTAATATATGTTTTACTCATATAATCTTGAATAATTGACTTACTTCTTTTCTCGCCTCACAGCTATACCTACATAAAAATAAACTTTTTTTTAATATTAGCATCAATATGGATTTGACTCAAATTTAGGTCAATTTTTTTATTAATCGTGTTTTCACTATGTAATATAATAGTTAAAAAGTGAAAATTAGGTAACTGAGCGAAAACGCACGCTATTGGTTGGAGCGAAACGTGACGCCACTGCCCGCAATGACATCTTTAATATGTTGTTTCTGAGAATTTATCATGTTTTGTGGTTCTTCTTGAGATTTAATGTTATTGTTTAAAAAGAAAATCCCTCGAATAAAATTATAAATCACACCATAAATCTTTAATTAAACACTCCATACTATTATATAAAAGATATCTATTATGATGTGTGCTCTGACCTCAAAGAAAGCACAACAATATGGCGGCATTTCAAACGTTCGAAAATGATTGCAGGATTATTTGTTAAATTGAATAGGTATTCAATAATCAGACTTTTACAAGAATTATAGTTTTTGCGGTAATGTTCCAACGAATACAATCGAATAAAAATATTTTAAAAATACATGCATATAACCTATTCTACCTTTATAATAAAACAACTTTTAACCGGAGGACGTCCTCCTGCGACCACGAACGCTGCAAAGTGTTCGAAACGTCAGGAAAAACAAAAAACCAATAATACACGCGATTAATCCGGTTAAAAGTTGTTTTATTATAATGTGTAGTGATCGCGCAAACCTAAGATATTACTATTCTACCTTTATTATTACATACTCATATGTATGGTACAGGTATGTCAGAGTCGTACTGACTAAAACCAACATCTATCGCAAAACATAAAGAAAGGGTTACCTTCAACTCCTGTGGATCTTACCAATGTCTCTCCTGTGCTATGCTTTTGCTTCATTTCAGGGAAGAATAATAGTTTCAAGTGTTATGGGTGTACCCAGGTATAAGACACGTTGTCACTATAATGATGACCCCGTTCCGGATTGTCAGAAATCAGTAACGGTGGCGCCGTCACTGCACTGCTGAGGACAAGCCTTTGGCTTTTTGCCCTATGGGGGCAGCTCTCTCCCGAACCATACTTCTTCCTGTGCTTTACAAAATAAATGGTTTTTTTTAAACGTGTGACAACAACTTATTTAAATACGGCGCTTTAATAGTTAGCGCCATCCGTTCATCAACAACCATATTTTAACACATGTTATATTAAATTCTATGGTGTGGTACTAGCGTAACAAAAACACAAATATTTAATTTAATTCTAATCAGGTAAGGTACCCCAAAATCAACTTCTTTTCAGTGTTAATTAATTTCAATAACTCAAACGAAACCGGCTGAACTTCGAAACTGAGCAATCAATTAGGAAGCCATCGTTTATTTAGGCGACAAAGTTAATATAGGTAATAATTTCCGTAAAAGTAAAGTTAAGCGTGGCAATGTCACATACCAGGATATACACGTGATTAACGAGTGAACTTCCCACCCGCTGGTAAACTTTGATGGAAGAGGAAATACTTGCCTTCTTGGCGAATGTTGAGTGGAGCCAAGTTTGTCACAATACAATGGGTTCATTTTCACTTTTTGGTTTTAAAACGTCGGATAATGTTATATTAATATGTAACGATACATGAATGATAGATATTCATATCCAAAATATTCAGAGAACAAGCCAAAATAATGAATGTTCGTCAATAAAATTGAATGGCCGTCAGTATGCCTCTATGAGAATTAATATTATCATAATCATCCCCTTGCAGCATGTCTTTTTCTTCCATACGTCACTGTTACCCGTCAATAAATAATAAGATATATCAAACTATTTTTTAAACATATTTCAGGACTGCGCAAGTACGCAAGATCTCGAACAAGACAATAAAAATTTATAGTCACAAAACATTAAACACAACACTGTACATAAATTGTTTACCTTCAGTTATTAAACGGAAATAAGAATCTATCAGTAACCCGGTACTTTGTAATTAACAATCATCTGTTCGGTCAAGGCGTCATCTACAATCCTCCGGCTAAGGCGTGCCTCAAGACTGATTGGATAGTCACTCACGTTGAACCTGAGAAGCCATTTATTTACAAATACGACACAATCCATAATTGGCTCCATCCATAGAGATCTAAATCAATATTGGGGATCTCGTAAGAAATAATACGATAATTCAACATCATGTGATCAATTAGAATCACCATAGACATTTAACAATTAACATCTTAAATGTCTATGGTGATTACCATGGACATTTAAAAGGTTAATTGTAACCATATTAAGATACAGATACTGTAAAGTTATACATTTTTATGGAAACAAAAGTTCCCAGCCAGCCCAGGTCAAAGAATCAGCATTGCCACGTTGGCAATTTGGCAAACAGGAAACAAGCCAGCTATTATATTAATTGATATATTTATATTCAAAATCTGATAACCACACGAATTATAGATCGTATTAATGCTATACAACATAGGGCTTTGTTTTATAGATAATTATGCAATGGCCAAGAAGATGAACTCTACAACGAATTCAAACAATGCTACTATCCGAACTTTACCTTTAGCTTGTTAGTATAAAAAGACAACAAAGTCTTCACACTCCGTCTGTTGATCACAATTATCGGATTCTCCAAGAAGACGGTCGATATTAGGAGCTTTATAACCACAGTATTTCCAAAGAGGGTTTTCATCAAACTTTTTTATTATTCGCAACACTTAGATAAGCAGTAAAGACAAATAAAAACTTACCTTTCATTCCAGAATTTGGGGCATCATGTGGAGATAGCGTTATAAAACTGTAATCTTTATAAAAAGTTATAAAGCGATTTAGTTAAACTTGAGGTTCGGTTAATACGTCTCTTAGATTTCTTGAAAGAAATAGACAAAAGATCTAAAGGCTTTTATAAAAAATGTTTTGTCATTTTCTTTGCAGTGATTTTATTTTTATGGCAAATATTTTTATTACTGTTGTGATTTCGTGAACAAATTTTACTAGTAAACTTTCTGCCTCAAGGAAAAATTTTACAAGAAAACTATCTGGAACAATTTATTTGCTTAGGTACTAATATCCACTAGAAGACAGACGTTTTTTAAAGGTTTATATTTTTTTTTAACCTATTACTTAAAGATCACGAAGACGGACGTATTGATATGAATATTTCAAAAAATCATTTTTGCATTAAAGCATGAGCGTAGTATTATCAATAAATATGCTTCTAGAGTTGCGGTGAATGTAGTTACGATACCCAAGTAAAGGTTCGATGTTTAGTCAGGTAGCAGTAAGGCGCTGTGCCTTACTACTGTCTATGATGGATTTTCTTAACATACAAAAAAGGTTAATTTGAACATAGTATTTCAATTATATGCATAAGACTCCAACTGCTTCTACCTGACGTCTATTTCTTTAAAAAAGCCATTCAAACGGTTTATTTGGTAGATATCCAATTCAATTTCAGCGACGATCATTGCATTTCTATTTCCCAATAAACGGTACGAACTACCTTTCGTATGCAGCAGTCACCTTTTACCGTTTGGAGATTAGAAAATTCAATTTGCTACAGGGTTTCCTTGTCCAGCAAACATGTGAAGCACGAAGGAGAACGTATTGCGGAATGCGAATGTAATCGATACTTAGGAACGATCCCGATTTACATGCAAACATTTTATCGATATGATTTGGAATGTTGTGCAGTATCGAATGTTGTTTGAAATGTTTTGATTTATTGCAGCGTGGATTGCGTAGTATTTTTTTTAAACTGAGGTTTATTTAAAATACACGTTTATTTAGGACTTTTATGTCACTGGTTTTTATTTTGTTAAAATAAAAAATTACGAAATCGGCTGTATTTTGTTAAGTTGGATCGTCAAAAAGTTTGTAGTTGGTTCCCAAAAAAATCTTGTATCACGTTAAATAAATCGAAATGCCAATTATACCGGATAAGCAATACTGGAAATTGCAATAAATTGATAAGCTCAATAGATTTGCCGATGGAACGTGACGTCATTCCCTGAATACGATTCCATTCCCATACAAAAAACGATCACGTATCATCTCTTTAGAGTACAGTTAAATTCCTGATTGGACTCATCTTGACATTAATATTCAAGGACTATTTATATTATCTATGTATAAAATAAATTTTTTAGAACAATAAATATTTATTGACTTATTAATATGTACAATTTTCAGAATAAAGATCTAAAAATATTATAATAAAAATTAAAACTAAATTTAAAAAATTGTCCGCGTCGCTGTCAACTGGGATTTAAATAGTCGCGTATTTAAATTAATTAATTATATTCAAAATAAATTATATTCAAAACGAAGCAAAATCAGGAGGGGCTCTTGGCTAAGCAACAACCGCACAGATCGATGTTTCGAAGTTAAGCAAATTTTTGCTTTCGCTTCCCGAATTGATAACTTCTATTATTTTATTTCACATGTTTTTAAGGGTCTTCGTGAAGAAATTTAAGTAAATGTTATCTTGATATACAATGTGAAAAAAACAAATAGGTAAGCTATGCACTAATATTAAAAACCTTTAATTGACAATTGGTTATATCTAAATTACTAGCCTGAATAAAAATGATAATGCATACTTCAAAATCTGTACCGGTAAACAAACCCATAAATAATATAATTATATACATCATGAATATAACTATATTACTTGAAAGTGATTTGAAGCCGCAGTTCCGTCTAGGAAGTGCTTTGGGGTCGCACTGGAGTGGGACTTAGCCGTCAAACTAAATAATGAATGGATTAACCCCTGGAATTTGGCAAACGATCGATGATCCCATGAATGTAGGTTGAGCCGGATTTCATCATAAGATGGAGGAAGGGCAAAATTGAAATTCAAGGCAAAATGTTCCACCATGCGCCTTTTTATTATTAATAAATTCCCTTATTACGTTTTTTATGAACAATCTCAGTATTATACCTACGCGCTGTTTATAAATCAACATTAATCATCGTCTGTTTTGTAAAGGCCTGCTTTTTTACCATCATATTATATTTTCCCAGAAGCCATCCCATTTCATAGCCGATTTTATAAAAATATGCCTACAAACTTATCTGTGGAATAAATTTACCAAAACGGAAATTTTATACCAGGATAAACAGTTTACACAGACGTCTGGATGTGGGTAGCCATGATTTCACCTGTTCAGATTCCAAAACCGATAAACTGGACATTTTATGCAGAATATCTTGAAAAACTAACGCCTAGGCTCTGTTCAATAAAGCCGGCATTGCGACAAACTTGTCAAAAACTTACTTAATTGTCGGAGTATCGCTTTAGGCTTGAGCAATAAATGCGAGAAATATGTCTAACATCGATAGATAAAATCTTGTCAAATTGTCACTACTGTAAATACGTTTAATAAAACTCGACAATTAACGAAAACCATTGTCGAGATCGATGACAATTAAGCTTCATTTCTTTAAAACAGATACCAAAACCTACCCTTCCGCTCAGTCACGTACCTACAGAATTATATAACATAATAATAAAAATCTATTGTGTCTGCTAATTAGCGAGCGAACGGCTTAACTATCACATTCACAGCGATTGTGTATCTATTGTGTCTGTCACAAGTACAGTAGAATGTGAAGGTCTAAATGTTGTAATATAGTATCTGTTTATTAAATTGAATTTGAATCTGAATTTGTAGTATAAACATAACTTAACACGTGCTTTGATTTACCTTTGTTCTCGTGTATATCTTGTATTTCTAGTTTGATGGTTGTCTGATCATAACAAGATAATACCAAAACACGTGCTTAGTAAGTAATGTTTATTTATCTTGGCCTGTGTTCAAATGATGAGCTTAATTTCAACAAGATAAAATAAATAAAATAATTAAAACGGACGCCTGCCATGTGCGATTTCCTTTTTTCTCTTACACCTTTTTGTGTACCATAGCCAAAATTAAAAAAAAAATTAATGTTATTAGCCTATGTTACCCGGGACACTGTAAAGATTTTAACGAAACCCCATACTTCTAATTCGGTTCAGGCGTTTAGAAGTTATGGTGAAATAAAGAAACCCACAAACATACATACGAGTACATGAACTCTAAAAACATAACACTATTTATTTTTGGGCAGTCGTAGAAAGATTACTATCTAATAAAAGACAACTAATTTAACTTAATTATATTTCCTATTTGATTCGATGAGGTTGATAGAAAGTAAAAGAAAAATACTGGAACTTTTAACTGACGCATCTGACTGACCCGGTTAGTGGAGTGTGATAGTAGGATAACATCAGAAACTTGCGCATGGATAACATTTGGACATACTCGTAGCTAGATAGAAGAAGACCGTATCGGTGGCGGTTAAGACCAACAACAGCACTCCCGATGAGGGCTGACGTCAGGCAGGCCGCCGGTCATAAAACAGCCAAAACTTTAGCAGCATGCCAGATATATGCTGCGCAGACCCCAAATAAATTGGGTCAATGATGATGATGATTTGACACAACCCTAAAAAGCCAAACTATTCTAGATACAGCCGAACTGGCATCCCCAGTTACGCGTGATTCAATATCCAAAATATATAATGTAGCTGTTAAAATCCGCACCCCATTACAGATTATTAATTGACCGTTATCGACAGATGTTGCTTGCTTCCATTATCGTAACGGTGTATTAAATTTTCCAACAAAATAAATGACAGTCGGCGAAGAGAGTTATCGAAAGTTATTTGTTCGGTGTTTGAGAAACAGAGAGTCATTCAGAGGTGAAATTTTACTTTGAATGTAAACAACGTCATCTTCTAGTTTCTTTTTGTATCGCCTCAGGGCACAGGCACAGGCATACTTTGTTATATATTTTTTTCTTTTCAAATATACGATTTACGAATACATATACAAAGCAGGCTCATTTATATTAATATGTTGTATCAGAAATTTGCGCTGGCGCATTCACAACAACTCACCAGTTACATCGAAATCGGATGATCGAATACACATAGGGAACGTACATATACAACAAACAACCGAATATTCACAAATTTTTACACGACTGCCCAAAATGGAGTGTTATGTTTTTAGGGTTCATGTATGTATATAGACATGAATGTATAGTTGTGAGTTTCTTTACACCACCATAATTTCTATACGCCTGAACCGATTTAGATGTATGGGGTACTTTTAGAATCCTTACATTATCCCGGGTAAAATAGGTTAAAAAACAGTAATATATTGGCTATGGTACACAAAAATCTATAATATAAAATAAAAACATGACACATGGCAGTCGTGTTTTTTTTTAATTAATTTTATATACACCGATTACTACGATTTTTCCTATATGTTACAATGTCGACCGCACCTTCGCTTAACATCAGGTGAAAGGCGGTTAAACACGATCTTTTTAGGAGAACAAAAAAAAAACGATCAAGAATGCTTGTTTCCTACTCATATTTAATTGCATCTACGGTAACAGGTTGTGGTTTTGCAAATAAAGGCTTATCCTGATATTATAATTAACGAGTAGAGTTCCAGGTTGCCGTCAAGAGTAATCAAAGTTGATCAAAGGGATTAACGCCAACACCGTGCATTTTCCAGTAAATGTAGAGAGAAATACATTTGCCGCGTCGAATTATACGTAATTTCGAATCATCTGAAATTTCGCAACTGACCTGTGACACTTCGTATATTGGTTCTGATGTGAACCAATCAATGCTAGTGTAGATGCAGAACAAGCTTTTGCTCTACAAATCAATGTTATATTTGTGATTTTTAGATTTCCTGCAATTCTCTGAATACAAAGTTTGACTTGACATACCACTTGGACGGCCGATCCAAGAGATGCATGTCTTAACCCTACTCACGATTGTACTTTTTTATCCACGAAAATTGTAAATTTAAGGTTTGCTTTGTTTGCATTATTGCGTTTAAAGAATATGGGTAGAAAGAAGTGCAAGCATCTGTCCGCGGCTTTTCCCACACAATTTTTGTTTTTTAAGTTAATCTGACAACAAATAAAAAAAAAACTTACCAAATTAATGTCAGCTCCATAAAACATAGCAATTTTTTTGGAAGTAGTATGAAATTATTTATTGAAATTGGTTCCATTTTCATGGCCAATAGTAGTAACAAACAAATAATTAAACAAACAAATAGACACTTTAGGATTGATAATATGAGTAAGGATAAGGATATAGAATTGTAATTTACAAATATTGTAATCATCACTGCCATGCCAATTTATCAATTCAAATTACGTCAATCCCGGCCTTTTGATTCCATTTAAGAGGCTTTACATAATTCTATAAACACAGTGCACAAACATAATACAAATCTTTACCAAAATCAACTGTATATACAATACATATTAAAGCACGTAACATTTGTCAAACTTCATAATGATAACAAAGCGCGCATCGCATCAGCTTAGTCTTCGTCTAAGCCTAAAATTTACATTCAGACTCAGATTATTTGATGTTTATGTTTTTGACAGATTGAATCCACCTTGATTTACTACAGTTGTCTCTAATCTCGGTTTATTAGAGCCACTTCAATAAACTTATGCCTTAATTCGTGTACGGCTTAAATGTTTCATGCTCCAGTCAAAGGACTTATCTTATTGGATGCAGTGGTCTTAGGCACCGAAGCCAAGGAATCCCAAGTGACGACAATTGGATAATATTACTGGGTTGCCTCTGCCAAGATTACCTAGCAATTACCGTTGTTAATTTGATTGTGACCGACTTTGCCTAGTTTGCGGCTCTTAAGTACCTAACATTTACACGCTGGCAAGTCATTAGTTTTTATACCATAGAAATAATTAATTCATCCATAAGGGGTAATGATTGTTATCTCAAATGTAATATGCGTCCTTTACGATGCCCGGGATAGCTGCAAACTGTGTTTGTATAAAAAATCAATCCGTTACAATGAGATCTAATGTACACATAATAAAATCGGGATAATATGCCAAAAACCGTGCACGCAGGTAAACAAAACGAGACCCAAATTACCTCGTGTAATGTACTCGTTTAAGCAACGTGGTGCAAAAACATACCTCTGGTCAATTTATCGGGGACCAACGTTACGTAACATTGGCGGAAAAGTGACGGCAATTAAATGGAACTGGCATTATTTCGAGTAATTACCGCTCAACCACTGTGCACGCCGAAACATTAATACGCGAGATGTTACACTGTGACATGGCTACAATAGGCTGAAAATTATAGAATATTCATGTTTTGACAACACAAAGGTCGATCGATCTACGAGCATTATTATTAGTAATATAATTGTAATTATTTTTCTAGGGTTGCGTGTTACTGTCGTATTGAGATCTTCAATCTCAGATTAGGGTAAACTGTTAAGGATATATACTGACTGTTCACTTTTACTGTTAGATAGTCCACGTGGGGTGGTATATCATAACTCTATGATGCGTATATCCACTTAGACATTTTCATTTTAACGCGGGTTAAGTGTTAACTTGTTCAAGATCGATTATAGCACGCGAGCAAACCCGTCCATTATAAATTAACTCTAATTCGAAAACCTTTCAAAATGCTTCAAAAACAATATAGGCCCAACAATAAGTTATTTGTGTACCTAAAGAAATATACATTTATATTTAAAAAGGCCCGTTCGCACATACATTGACCGTAAGCGTGTTTCGAGAACGTTCCCTGAGGACTTGCTCGTGACTGGGACAAAGAGTTCGAAATCTGGAGCACAACAATTTTTAAAAGTTTCCCCGCAAATATCTTCTTTGTGAGCGAGATCGCAGAATCGAGCGTGGGATTTTTATTGAGAAACTACGGTTAGTTTGCTTGCTGCTTATTGTTTCTTTTTTAAAAGTTCCCCTTTTGAGCTTTCCAGTCAATATATTTGCGTTTGTAACGGTCTCCAGGGTTTCGCGAAATGTGTACGAAAGCATGATATTCAACATTTTCGACAAACCACTTTATGAACCGCTACGAAACTCACTCAGCAGTTTTTGAGATCAGCCTTCATGTAGGAATATTAGGCAACACGCTCTGGGAATTCGTTCTCTATTACACGTATGTACCTTAAATACATAAATACAATAGTTTTATAGATTTTGGGATGGATATCTTGAGTATATTATCTTTGAGTAGTTCTTACGTTTATATCTTCTACTATCTTAAATTTAATCAGAGTGCGGCTACAGTAAAGCCATAGCTTATAAGCCGCTTTGCTTATTGATCCTTATATTTTTTCCATCTTTGTTTGTGTCGGCCACCAGTCTTACGAGATACGCTTGAATATCAGTATTTTACTCTGAACAAATGCTGAACCTAGTGATCATCACTTCTTCTATCACTCCAATTAACAGTAGATAAGTTTATTACTATTTTTCAAGGAAACATTGAAAAATAATAGACATGAACTGGGCTTGCACCCGCGACACTTGACATTCCGTGTCATTGCTCTTGCTCGCTGAGCTACCTTGTAATGTTTCCTTGAAAAATTGTGATTAATATATGTATATATGAATTATGTGTAAGCCACACACAGGCCTTCGTATATATAAAAAAAAAACGGTTACTAGTTGATATCCTTAGGCAATACGGATTGTCACTTCACACACCTAGATCTAAACAGAACTAATTCATAAATTTTTTTTTTAGTAAACGTGTTTTCAGGTAATACAAAGTTTGTAGTATGTGAAAACAGGCTGTTTATATCTAGGTGTGCGACTTGTCAATCTATCGGGATTCCTTTTTATGTATCCAGGAACTACTGTTATAAGTTAGGTAATCGTATAAACAAGGATCGACAGGTTAATGTATTCTACAATGCGCGGGATAGTATTTTGTTAAGAAAGTATCAAAATAATTACGAAAGATCCTTTGTAAGCCTGAAGAGGTACTGACAGTTGAAACTTTAAACTTTCAAAATTTTCTGATTTATTTCATTGCGGGATACAACACCATATAAAAAACATTCGCCTGGGACATGTACGTCATTTTGCAGTGTTTTCTTAGTTGATCATCACTGTAGAACTTGGCGGACATGGACCAATAAAAAAAAGACACAAGTGACACTGCAAAAGAAACCATGTGCGAATATTCGGATCATTAACGTTATTTACACTTTACCCTTCCAACTTCAGAAGACCTCGGTGATCGCCTCGTAAAAATTCGTGGGACGTTGTCGGATTAAGGTTACCGTCTCGTGGTAAAAAATGAGTGAAAGCCTGAGGGCTGTATAAAAATATTAACAGACTGTTTTGAATATTGTTCTAAATTCTTTTGTTTTTATTCAAAGTTAGTCAAAAGCAGGCTGCACATAAAAATCTTATGGAAACTATACAGTTTCCTTATTCGAAAACATAGATACAGATGCAAAATTTCGTCGAACCAGCGCTTTTTTCTGTTCTTTTTTTCTATTTATTATCTTTACTGTCACCAAAACAAATGCCAGAAATTGTTTTCGAATGGAAAATATAAGTATGTAGCTTGGTATGTAGGTGCCATGAACACTTTATATGAAATGCGTACATTTGGGTATCCGAATAAGGAAAACAAATTGGCAATAAAATCAGGAAACCATGCATATGCGGCCAGCCTTATTTCATACCGCGACTTTAAGCAGATGAGATTACAAAGTCAGAATCAAATCGAATACTGATTTTCCTTAAATATATTTTGTTGAAAATAATACTATAGAATGCGTACTTAATTTTAAAATTATGATTGAGTTTGATGATTCGACCGACCATGTTGTTTAAAAAAATACTTTGTCTTGTCAAATCAAGCAATAAGCAGTAATACCTAGTGGTAAGGTCAGACTGGCAAATCAAAGGTTGCAGAACCCAAGGCACCAGTAACTGTTCGTAATGTGCGTATAACACATACACAAATAAATAATTAGATGTAGTACATATTTCAAATAACAAAAAACTACATCATGAGGAAACTAGCAGACCTGAGAGATATTCTCGAATGTGTGTAAAGTAAATGTCGTTCGAATTTCAAAACAAGCCGGGCAATCTCCGGAAATATAATTGAATACCGTCAATAATAATTATATTTCAAATAAAATGTTCTCACTTCCCATTTGTCATTGGTCTTAGTGGAGACAAGCTAGTTTGCTGAACGGGAATTCTCTGTTTCTCTTGTTTGGGGCTACGTGTTTAATGGTAGTCCGGAGTTTGGACTTATCTGTACTGATGACAACATTGTCACTACTTATTACGTGGGATTTAACGATGGTATGATGAAATGTGAGTGTACAACTGTATACCTTTACTTATTATGAGTTTGTCATGCTCACTAAAATGTTTTGATGATAGCGTTGTGTATCGGGTCGTTGAATTTAGCGATGCTGATGCGCACGTCATACTCGTGAACGGGTGCTGTCTGTCGGGTCTGGTCAGCTCGTAATTACCTTGTTAATAACTTTGGCTGTATAAACCACTACTCTTAAAATTATTTGCTTTTGTTTTTCTCTTACATTAGTCTTAAATTACATTGATATACAAATAAAAATATCATTTTAAAAAGAGTGTGTAACCTAGCTTTGACGTTTCATAAGTACGTGTTTACTAGTCAACTTGAAATAAATTTGAGGCATCATACTAATATGCTCCCTATTCCCAAGAGTACAAATAAAACAAAAAGTAAAGAAAATAAAAAACACATCTGTCTACGGAACAAGTTCACTACAGCCTGAGCCAATTACACGAACTTGAATGCAAGTAGGGCGCTGACAATCTCACTGACTATAAAAATAAATGTCCCACTTTTACCCTTTACGGTACTACGGAGATGTGTAGAGGAAAAATGCCATTTAAACATACCTTTTTCATTCTAGAATTTTTCAGGCGTAGGCTCACTTTGTTTAACGTAATTGGTCGTAAGCTTTTTAGTAAGAGTACTAATACTGCATACTTTTAGGTAGTTATAGTCTGCGGCAAACACATTTGTGAACCCGGTTAAGGTCACATAGTATGGCAGGTAAAAGTCCGGAAATATATGAAGATTCCATCCCTACTGTGGAAAATGGAAGTTCTTTTCAGTAGAAACATTTTTATTTTTGAGTATAGTTACTCACCTCTAATCAAAATACAAATTAGCCAAGTACGCAAGAGATATTATAGTGCACAAAGTGTAGGCGCAAACACAGGTACACTACCTCTTCCTTCACTCACATAGGCCGATGGGACAGCAATCCCACACGACCGGAGTCAGATCAGGCGCAGGACCGACGGCTTTACTTGCTCTGCGAAGCACGGGTCACACCACCAACTTGCTCACTCCGTGCTGTTACTGATAATTTACTAACAGAAAAACCCAATAACACTTTGCCCGACCTGGGAGTCGAACCCAGGACCTCACGCTTGGCAGCCGCGCTTACGACCACGCGACTAACGCGGCAGTCAAAAGTATTTGAAATACAAGAGAAGAAATTCATTTTCAGAAATAATATCATGTAATCATTTTCTCTCTAGAGGTATTCGAATTTTGGACCACATTTTGGTAATGTATTTTTATTACTTCAATATCTTTGAGTACTCAGACTTAAGTTAAGACGAAGACCAGTGAGGTTACTCTTGAAACTAATACCAATTCAAATCCAATTCCAAAGGAATTTCTGGCAGACTAGTCGACACTTCGCGTGACCAGAGGGCTGGCCTGTTTTTTGGTCAGAGAATTAGCATTGCCATTCAACGTGGCAATGCTGCCAGTCTTTTGGGCACATTACCGGATGACAGCGATGCGGAGGAGTACTTCGACGCCTAAATTACGTTTTTCCTTTTTTTTCTCTCTTTCTTTTAGTGGTAGTGTAGTTAATATAATTTAGGTTTTATTTTTGTAAATATTTTTATTTATTATGTACATATTTATTCCAATATTAAATAGACGCCTTAAAACAACGCGTAATTTTCAAATAAATTTACCTTCATTACAGTTGCCTCAATTTCAAAGCATGTTGTCTTCATATTATCCCGAAACTATAATAATTTTTTAGACGTTTTGGCATTTAAATGTACGAACTGACATATTTCTAATGTCAATCGAGCGGAATTATTTTCAAGAGTAAGCCGACAGGTCGTTCAATATTACTTACATTGTCACTTTTACTATCATATTACTTCAGCACCTTATCGTTCTTGTTTCAATAACCTGAGCCCCTACTATTTATCGTAAACTCCTCGACTATATTACTGGCACAGTGTAAAAGCAGTTACGTTAAGTGCACTAACTCACTAGCCGACCAGAACCGATCTAGTTCGTAAAGTACATACGTACTTGCAAACTAAGTGAACTTTTTACTTTTTATTAGTGACGTATTGACAACATATAACTTGGTATGGATTCGGAAAATACCAAAAAAAATCCCCAAAGGTGTAGGCAGAGATATACATGCTTGTACACCCACCTTTCGCAGATGCTGTTATTAAGTCTCATGTAATAAGTGGTGAACCTATTGCACAGCGGGTACAATTCCAAAGTCCGGGCTGCTACTGGAAATTTCCTCAGTAAAACCCAATAAAATTGCCCGACCTGGAAATCGAACCCTAGACCTCAAAAGTCAAATCATTTATTTCAATTAGACCCTTTACAGGCACTTTTGAATTGTCAGAAGCTGCCACGTTCCAAAGTGTAGATTCCTATGGAGAAGAACGGGCAAGAAACTCCATGGTTACTCTTTTTATAAAATAGGTTTTTACAATAGCAGGTATTGGTTACCCTGATTGTGTTGCAAAAAAAGAATTTAAATATATGAGAACAATGTAAGATGATACTAAAAGAGTGTAGTTAAACAATTATAATTTCCCGTCATGATAGTCTAGAGATGACCAGTCCCAACTGACGGCGCCCGTTCACGAACATGACGCATGCGTCAGCATCACCCAACTCAACCATGTTGTAGGGAATCGAATGACCCAACACACACGCCACCATCAGCGGGACATTTTAGTGAGCATGACATACTCCCAACTGCCAGACAACAAACAAAATAGAAAGTGTCGTAAAATGGTTACGTAGCACTCACATTTACAATATTTATAATTAAGTACTAGAATAAAATTATTTATTATAAAATGAATTATACAGAGCTGGTTAATTTATTTTATGAAAAATAAAAATACAATTAAATTTGGTCGTATTAATTTACAAATAAATTAATATTATGGCAGATTATTTTTAATATCATGCTCAGTTGCACTTGGGACCACTATATATCTATAACCAAGAGGTGAAATAAATCTACCTACTTCTAATTTATATCAAAACATTATCAGTATTTTATGCATGATAAGAGTAATAACCTACTCGTACAAATATCTTCTCGAACTTTTACATTAGCATATTTGTAGAATGTCGTTCACAAGATTTGGATAACAAAATGCAGAAAAAATTTCGGATACAGATCACAAAACTTGATACTGAGTCAGTTTTACGAATAATCAAAACGTACAACTCTAAATCATCTGTCCATTATACAGCTCTAAAGAAAGAAATGAATGAACAGGCACAAAACGAAAAGCAATTTTCATCAAAAACATAAAAAACAAAGCTAAGACGATGACGTTGACAAAATGCGCAAACAAATCTCAGCGTGAACGTGACATAAAAAACGCAAACGCCAAATCAATATTTTCAATATCCTATAGATATACTTTTAGAAAATACTTAAGGAAATATCAGAGATCACTTCTGGGCTCTTCAAAGGCGCCTTGCGGTCCTAAAGGGCATAATAATCTTTCGGGGTTCTTACTGCGATGGGCTTTTATTCGAGAGAAAATTTAATATTACGGCACATGGAGATGATATTTAGCGCTATTGAAGGGATAAAAGCCCCACAGTTAAGTCTGCCAAATGGAGCTAAGTGTATGTGTGCGGGTATTGATAAAGATAATGTTCATAATTGTTGAGCTCTCCTTTATTGATACCAACCTCAATACTGAATGATGTTGAATACATATATAGCATCACGACTCATCCTCGAAAGGCTGAGCAAAGGTGTACTTTGTGTACATCCACATTTAATCAATGACATTATTTGTCCAGTGTATTAAATGGTGTAGATGGTGAACCTATTGCCATCAACCAGGCACGAATACAAACTCCCGGCTTCCACTGAGAATTTCCAAAAAGAAAAACCCAATCCCACCAAAACATTTAATGTAAAGTTGGTTGCCAAGACTTCCAAGTTTGTAATGCTTTCAATGTTAAAAAGTTAGGAGATCTCTTGTACAGCCAAATGATCATCAGTCAGTGAGTGACTGAGTGCTGCCAGAAAAGGTAGGTAGTGCCCCGCTTTCTTAGGTTTATCGTGGCGGGATTACATGACATACACGGGTATCAAACATTCACCCTCAGCAGTTTTTACTTTTACATTGGCTGAAAATAAAATTATTGCTGTAGCCAATTGGTTATATAAAGATTTATTCAATAGACCTGCTGAGAATAAAAATAGACTAGACTAGAATACTAAAGAACAAAGTGCACTTTTATCAGCTGCTCAAACGGTATGTTATATTGTACTAGCTAGTGCAGATACCTTCTAAATTTCACTCGCCTTTAATGGACTGCCCATTATGGAACCTCACCTTGATAACACGACTAAATAATGTACGAAATGTAACTATGCAACCACCCTTTGTACACGTCAAAGGAAAACGTATCCAATTTACGTAAGCTATGCGCATACAACCTATCAATAAAGTAGAAATGCTTTGTCAATGTAAAATTGTTAGATGTACCTAGTTGTCCAAAAAGCTCTTCAAATAAACAGACAGTTTCGAATGCACAGCGAATAGAGCAAACAGATTGAAGTAAAAACTTGCTGTAGCATCGGAACTTTGAAGAATACAAACGTTATGCACTTCGAATACAAGTTTTATTCTAAAAAAACATATAAATAACGGCTGCGCTCTGTAGTTACACACAAGGCAATCCCCCTTTGCGGGTTAGTCCTAGGATATAAAAATATGCTTTATTATTATATTATTTCAGGACCTTTATTTGGGAACCGTGCGGATAATAACACAGGATAAAAAAGGTTTTTAATCCTTCCAACTATTAATAAAATATTGTCAAAGTCGGCTCAACAGGTTTTCATAAAATATTCAAATTAACATCAAAACTTTTATATTTAAAATAGTAGTAGGAATAAGATAGGAAAAAAACATACTCATGTTGAATAAAAAAATGACTGTAAAACCCACTATGCTCTAGGATGTATCGCTTAAATAAACAGAAACGCTTAGGATACTGAGAATCTTCATGTATAATAACACCATGTTTACCCTTTGTGTATTTTTCTTTTTCTTTCAACCCCTCATGGAAAACAGCTAATTATCTCCCCCAAAACAGTACTAATCTGACTGAACAGAGATACAATTTTATACACAATCTTCGGTTAAAAAAGCGATACCTTTGTTTCGGAAACAAGAATATTACATATATTACACTAGCAAGACTATTATATATTAATATAACATATCAAGCAACTCATACTACTAGCCCGGTTAGTGGAGTGTGATCTTAGGATAACATCAGAACGTGGCGCATGGATAACATGTGGTATGACATAGCTAGATAGAAGGCGACCGTATCGGTGACGGTTACCACCAACAACAGCATTCCCAAAGGCGTCAGGCAGGCGGCTGGTCGTAAAACATAGCCAAAACTTTAGCAGCATGCCAGACATAGGAATGCTGCGCCGACCCCAAATAAATTGGGATAAGGGCAGGGGAATGATGACGAACTCATCGAGTACCTATTACTACAATTTATATGTTCTTTTAGCATAAGAGTGGTTGGGTGCAAACAATTACAAATATCAGTTATTTGAAGACAACAAGTACCTGGACAAAATTAAATAGGGGCAGCAAAAAAATAATTAATCGCTTGAACATATTGTTGAACAACAAAAGCATATCAAAAAGTATTTATCAAAAAATTCACACAAATTAGACGAATCGCTTTCCGTATTTTTGTGTCGACAATATAAACAATTACTTTGCCCGGGGCGACGAAGTTCTTGACAAGATGACTGAAGTGTGATTGCAAATTATTTCTCGTTATTAATGTTTCTAAATGGAGTCCGTTTTGTTGATGAATCACAATCGCTTTAGGGCATTTTCGTATTACGAGTACTCGGAAACAAAGGAATGGAGAGATTTTCTTCAGTAGTAATCTTCATATAATTACAATACGTTAGTCTAGTGTTCCTAAGTGCGGCTGCTGAGCCTGAAGTTCTGGGTTCGATTCTCAAGTCCGGCAATGAGTTAATGGTTTTTGTGGTATACATTTTCAATAGCCGCGCGTACATGGCACATACAATTGCATCTGTGAAATGTATTTGTACAGTATATCTCTGCCTAACTCTTCAGGGATACAGGCGTGACTATAGATTCTGTTAGTCTATATAATAAACCGAAAACAACTGTGTAGGCATGTAATTTAAATTTGGAGGAAATTTAAATATATCACATTATCATCAGTAAAATTATTATTAAAACGAGGCTAAATATTACTGAAACGAGGCTGGCATTGCTGAATACTGAACACAAGTAACATATTTCTACGTGCTATACAAGATATTTCAGAAACTATACGTCCATTAATATACCTATTTTATGTCAGAATTGAACAGCGTGAATATTAATGACAACACGCCAGCTGATACATATTTTCATCAAATTCCATTTATGCATTGAACGACCAGTACAATGACATAACAAGTAATCAAAGATCTGTTTCCATTAATCGGTTACATAACAATAGAAAGGCCTTATAATAAAACAACTTTTAACCGGATTAATCGCGTGTATTATTGGTTTTAGTTTTTACTTACGTTTCGAACACTTTGTCGTCAGGTTAAAAATTGTTTTATTATAATGTGTGGTGATCGCGAAAACCTAAGATATTACTAATAGAAAGGCCGGATTAAATCTTACATCATCTGTTAAAACTTAACTTAGGGTTACTTTTATTGGTGAAACTAACACGTGATCCCGCATTCTGCGTGAGCCACTAACCCGTGAAAATTTAACGTCTAAAACAGGTCCCAACCCTATCTAAATCGGACGTGACTTGTCGCCCACTGAACGGAATATAAATTTTAGGACATAAAGAAATCTGATCAGGTCTCAAGATCGAATAGCAAAATGGAGATTTAAACTAGGTTTCATAAAATATAGTTGTTTTACTGAAGCTGTATCTCTGTCTGGAAAAGATTGGGCACTATTAAAAAAAACGGTCAACTATGGTCGGTAAACAATCGTTCAGGTAAACGCTTGCCGTAGCATCCGTAGATACGTCATCGCTAGAAGCACGCTTTAACCAGCTGTTGTTTAAGAGTAGCAGTTGATAAGCCAAGTCAAAGGCCTACGGACCTCTTGAATAATTCTAACACTAGGTTATCTCCTGATCCCACCAAAGAAGAAGATAAAAAATTATCCACCAATGTTACAGCAATAAACAGTACCTTAAAAACTCCGGTGACTAATCCCTTCATTAAAGAAAAGAGGTGATGAACTTAAACGGCTAAACTGTTTTTTTTAAAACCGTAGCTAAGAACATTCTCGATCTAGTGTCCTTCCAAAAAATAAACCAAAATCGGTTCATCCATTTGGATGCTACGATGTTACAGACAGATACACAAATATACATGTTAAACATATGAGACCCTATGAGCGGTTAAAAAGGGCAGCATCCATACCCAGATATAGTCAACGTATGGTGAAACTCCGTGTCCTATATTGAGGATAAAACAAAAACAAACGGGCATTTTGATTGAGAGATACCCAAGGGATCAATTTTCAATTATTTGTGTTACAAGCACGCAGCCATATTGTTAGATATTTGGCGGGAAAATGTCTTGAAAAATGATCCCACATTCCGGTCCCTCCCGTCCTGCCTTTATTACATCAATATCCTGGGTCCGCGGCGTAGCTATTCGTTTTAGAATAACGCGGACGGGAGCAGGTATGAAAGTTCTGATTGATCTGGATTAGTAGGCTTCCTTTGGTCTTTTATTTCAGTATCCGACTCAAAACAAGTAATAGTAATAACAATATTACATTAAATTACTTAAAGTTGTACAAAATATTTTAAACACAATGTAGCTGATATTTTATATTTGCATAACTATGAAATTACTAGAATCTAATAAACAATATTTTGGTCTTTCAGTCCTACAAAATTTGTTCATAGTATGCTCTTTTCCACTTCCACCGCGCAATTAATTCTCTCAAAAATTAATTTAAAATTAACAATTTGATCAATAATCTTCAGTTCAGTGCACAAAAGCTCCGAGCGCAACAGAATCCGTTAATAGATCCGGGGACGCCGAAGGCGACGGGTCAATTTGTTACTGCCACTACAGCGGTCTGGCTTCAACACCAGAATTCAGAGTTTTATTGGTTGGCTTATTCGTTCCTTCGCTATATAAGATAAATAATATTTTTTAGAATAGATAGCTTTCTATTTTGTTTTTATACGGCAACATCGTTAGTAGAGGGATTATAATTGACAATTTGTTTCCGTTCTTGTTTGTTGTGTATTTATTTAAAACCAATATTTAATGCAAAAGCATGCACTTTTAAAAAATTTGCCTTTTAGTTTTATTGATAGAGACAGAAGCAGGTTTATTTAAAATTTGTGTTTTTACTTACACAAATTTTAAATAAACCTGCTTCTAACAGATGCAATATACATCAAACGCATAGGTAATGTTGAAACTTAGGTAATGTTCAGAACATGACGGGATAATGATCCAACGCCTGCCTAAGTAGCAAAGCAACAAACTTCAGCTTAACCACGCAAATCGAATTATACGCGTGTTTGTAACTAAACAACTTTAACTACAACCTTAACTACGTACTTAATTACATACTATTTAAACTTTGACTGCCGAGATCAGGCAAGCAGAAATGTTTGTTAGCTTATTATAGTATCGGTCTAGCAAATGGATGAATAACCACTCTAACACATTAAACAATAAATAAAGATTTGCACCAATTGAACCAATGCAACTTTGGACATACACAACTATAATACGACAGGTTTAAGTAGATATTTATTATGATTTGTCAAATTGTCTTTTGTTGTGTTCTATTTTTCTTTCTTTCTGTTTCTTTATTCATGTTACTATTATCTATTCTATTCGTAATTGTATTCTTTATTTTTTATTATGTGTCGAGTATTGCACTAAATAAACGAGTTACCTATCTGATCAAGTTCCTAACACTTTTATCGATACGAAAAAATGTAGTTTAATAATTAATTACATTTACTTTGATAAACTCGTTATAACAAAGTTAAACGTAAAATGTAGGTAACATCAATTCTAATATCTAAATCTATAACATATATGAACCGTAACGATTAAAGAAAAATTATGTTTCACGTTCATGATTCTCCAATTCCCAGTCTCAGTTCTACGAATCAAAATTACTACGTTTATTTATTTATTTATTTAAACTTTATGAACCTTTTCAAGTTACAAAGGCGGACTTAATGCCTTGGGCATTCTCTCCCAGTCAACCTTAGGGTGATGCAGAGATAACATGGCAGGTGCAATAAATTTCCGATAAACAAAGAAAATTAATAGAACATAAATATTGATATTAAAATACATACAATATGAACAATAAACTAAGGAAATATACATATATACTTACTTGAATATTAACATTAAATAAATAGTAATAATACATATAAATATAGATAAATACATACATATAAAAGTTATAGATAATACTGACAAGATTCCGCTGTAATTTCGCTCAGAAAGAACCTCCTAACTACGTTTAATTGGTTGTCTGCATTGAAATATAAAGTAATACTTGTATCGAGATAGTTAAAGCAAAGTTCAATATTTAGAAGCAATTAATCTGATATTGGCATCAATTGAAAGACTTTAAGCTTTCTTCAAAAGGATAACTAAAACCAGTATTATTACTTCGATATACTTTAATAAACTTTTACGAAGGGTAACTTTACAAGATATAAGAGGATTTTCGGTAACATATGTACGGCTATGTCCTTTGTTCCAGAAAATAAAATTTCATAAAAAGCAAAACAAAAACGACCTGAAATTGTTTCAGCATTTATTTTCGCATACTTCAGTGTTAAATAACGAGCACTGCAACATGTTTAACTCGCATAGAACTAAATTATATGAATGACGTCACCATAAATGCGTTTTAAATCAAATTTCCGGGTGAATTGCCCAACATTCAGTAGTATTTTGCTTTGTTTATCTAGTTTAATGCCGGTTTGTTAATTCAAAATGGTTCGTTTGACAATCAATTATAACCAATCACGTTGAAAATATTAGTAGTAGGTATCGTACTAATATTATAAATGTGAAATTTTGTATGTTTATTACCCAATCACGCAAGAACGACTGAACGGATTTAAATGAAATTCAGCACACAGACTTAACCTGTATTAATTGTTACCCAGTAGGTAACTGGGTTGTAGAGGTCAGATAGGCAGACGCTTCATGTAAAATATTGGTATTAATAGTATTAAAAGTAAAAACTGGAATAAGACTTAAAGACTTATTCCAGTTTAATACCAATATGGTAGTTGTTACGGAGTTGGGAAAAGGCTAGGCAGATTGATATAATACTCGTAATGAACCAAAAAAATAGCAATTCTAGGAGGTTTTAGGTTTTAGAGCACGATTATGAAATGATAACAAAGTATTGTCAACGTCAATTACCATGGGCATTTTTTTTTAATATTTGGTAAAATAATATACCTAAGTAAGTTTTTTTTTGTAGTCGTTTTTATTTATAAGCGATTTTTGTATATAATTATGACGATGTCAATGAAATGAAATGAAATGAAATTGTTTATTCTGTAAGTAGGTCTTTTAAAAACTCTTTTACGTGTCATTATAATCTAGATGGCGTCGGCGTTTCCTATCTGACTACCTCTGAGAAGAAACGCCGAAACAAACTCAAAGGTCAAGGTCTCTTTTAAAGTCCAGACATCATTAAACATCCCTATGTGAGCGTAACCATGCAGGGTATCTGGAATGGCCTTTTTAAGAAAGAGCTATATCAGTTTCGAGTTGACCTGTCCTAACTGACGGCACACATGCATCAGTCATCGTGTAGCTCAACCATGTTTTAGGGAGCTCAACGACCTGTCGCAAGGCGATACCAGATCAGCAGGACATTTGCGTAGGCCATATAAAACCTCAAAACCGCCAGATTTCAAATATATATAACAATAAATAAAAAATAAAAGAAATAAGAAAAACTTCCTACATGATGCTCACATTCACAATTTCTGTATTATTAAGAATGTCACAATAAAAAATGTCAATTAATAGAATGTCAATTGTTATGATATTACAATGTCAATTTTATCTTATTTAAATGTCAAATTTTTTCATTATACAATGTCCAAATTTTTTCAAATTACAATGTCAGGTAAAATCAAAACAATATAATTAAGCATTTTTCATATCACTCCCAAGCCTTTTTATCGCTTAAACATTCCGAGATAGTGTAATACCCCTTTCGGCATAGTTTAGCTTTAATAGCTTTCTTAAATTTATTATAGGGTAAATTTCTAACGTTAATGGGCAGTTTGTTGAAAAAGCGTATACATTGACCCATGAACGAGTTGCTTATTCTGTGGAGACGAGTAGCATGTACAGCAAGGTTGTGTTTCTTCCGAGTATTTATAGTATGTACATCTGACAATTTAACAAAATTTTGAATGTTTTTGCGTACATACATTAAGTTTTCATATATATATTGCGAGGCTACAGTCAGGACATCGATCTCTTTAAATTTTTCTCTGAGGGAAACTCTAGGACCCAAGTTGTAAATAGCACGAATAGCCCTCTTTTGCAAGACAAAGATGGTATTAATATCTGCAGAGTTTCCCCACAGAAGAATACCATACGACATAATACTATGGAAATAACTGAAATAAACTATTCTGGCTGTATCCTCGTCAGTTAAATGTCTAATTTTTTTTACAGCATATGCTGCTGAACTAAGCCTACCTGACAATTTTTCTATGTGCGGGCCCCACTGTAATTTGCTATCAATAGTGATACCAAGAAATACAGTAGACTCAACAGGGCTCAACTCTAATCCGTTTAATAGTACATTGGTCCGAGCATATTTAACATTAGGCGTTGTAAATTTCATAAGTTTAGTTTTTTTCTCGTTAAGGAGAAGATTATTAATATTAAACCAATAGACGACTTTGGATAGTGTATTGTTTACTTCGTCATAATTAAGAAGCTGTCTTTTAATTTTGAAAATTAAAGACGTGTCATCTGCAAACAATACCATCTCGGGATTATCTTTAACATAATAAGGTAAATCATTAATATAAACGAGGAATAAAAACGGTCCTAGAATTGAACCCTCCGGAACGCCCATAGTAACAGTAGACCCAGAAGATCTCTTGCCATTCACATCGACCCTTTGAATTCGATTGTTCAGATAAGAAGTCAAAAGGTCGAGAGCTTTGTTCCTTATTCCATAATGATGTAATTTCCTAATAAGTGTACTATGTTGTACGCAATCAAAAGCTTTGGACAAGTCGCAAAATATACCGAGAGCATCATGCGAATCCTCCCAGGCCTCGTAAATGCTCCTAAGCAATTCCACGCCCGCATCCGTAGTAGAACGACCCCGTGTAAAGCCAAACTGTTTTTTATGAAGCAAATTGTTTTTATTGAAATACCTTAACATTTGGGTTAAAATAAGTTTTTCAAAAATTTTGCTTAACGTAGGCAATATAGAAATAGGACGAAAGTTCGTGGGATCAGACGTGCTACCAGATTTGAATAATGGTAGTACTTTGCTTTGCTTCATCAAATCAGGAAATACACCAGATGTGACACACGAGTTGAAGACAGTTGCTAAGTATGGAGAGATAGCTTCAATTATTGTTGAGATAATGTGTACAGAAATACCCCATAAATCTGCAGTTTTCTTTAAGTTGAGACTTTTAAACGTTTCTTTAATATCTTTCGCGTTAACAACTGAAAATTCAAAAGATCTATCACATTCATCTACACTTTGTTTAAGAACTGAATAAGCAGAAATGGAAGAAGACAATAGAGTTTTGGTTGTTAAAATGGGAATACTAGTGAAAAATAATTCAAACTCAGTTGCCACCTCCACATCCGCCTCTATAATTTTATCATTAATTTTCAAGCAGAAGTCACGGTTACGTACCGTGGTCCTGCCAGTTTCGCTATTAATAATGTTCCATGTAGTCTTAATTTTATTGTCCGATATTTTTATTTTATTTTTTAAATGTATGGTCTTAGCACAGGAACAGGCTCGTTTAAATAGTTTCGAATAGTTTCTAACATATTCTTTAAAACCCGGATTGTGATTATATAATTTTTCGGAATATAATTCATATAACTTTAGTCTACTTTTATAAATACCAGGAGTCGCCCAATCACTGAAAGTAACGCGGTCACCAACCAATAACGTTTTTGAGGTAAATACCTTCTGAAACTCATTATTAATCAGATTAAACAACAAAGTGTATGCTTGATCTGGATGGTCGTGGTAAGGCAACTCAGGTAGTTTTTGTATAAGATTGTTTTTAAAGCAACCTAAACGGCTAACATTTACTGGAACATATGTCATATGTTTTCTCTGAACTTTATATATTTTTAGTGGTAATGAGACTTGTTGACCACAGTGGTCGGAATCTAACTTGTTTATTATTAATTTGTTAGTAGGTTTTGTATTTGTAAATATATTGTCAATACAAGTAGCACTGGTAGCAGTTATCCTAGTAGGTTCAGAGAAAATGTTATACAAATTATATGACTTCAGTAAAGTCAGAAACCTAGAAGTTACAGTAGATTTTTCCAATATATTTATATTAAAGTCTCCACAGATAACAACTGTTTTATTTGATTGTGAGCATTTAAATAAAACATCCTCTAAGATCTTTTCAAAGGTATCATATAGTGCGCATGGTGGTCTATATACACTCATTATAATGTACTGCTCAAATTCAATGCAAGCTATTTCAATAACTCGCTCAACAGAGAGGCTCACTATATCCAATCTTTCTTTACATTTAATGGTCTTGTGTGTAATTATTAAAGAGCCACCACGTATTATATTTACTCTGCTGAATGAGCTAGCAACCTGGTGATTATTGAAGCTGAACATGAACTGACTGCTTTTCAACCAATGTTCAGTTAAACATATAACATCTATACAGCTACCATTCATAAACAACTCCAATTCCAGGTCTTTACCCATCAACCCTTGAATATTCTGATGTACAATGTTTAAACAATTTTTTGTATAATTACTTTTATTGCAAATATTTGATGGGTATGATACAACATGTTGGTTCTTATTTATATTTAAGTTTAACTCTAATGTCTCAGATGCCCTTATATTAGGAGCTGAACAGATAATACTATCATAGCTAGAGGTTGCCTCTATTGTCTCAATTAATAATTTAAATTATTTGAAATGTCAGTTTGTGTAGCCAAGTCCTTGGCTGGGATATTATAAATGTCATATGATTGCTCAATAGAAGCAACTTGGTTAGCCAAATTCTTGGCTGTAATACATAAAAAATAAGATAGCGACACAGCTATCTGTCTTTTATAATAATTTGAAAGATAGTACCTATCTTTTGTCAAGAAACAGTTTTTACTAACATAATTGTTAGTGTCAATTAAATGAAATACATTATTATTGTATGTCAAAGTATGCAATGTCATATTTAATTTATATCTAAAGTTATTTTCTTCCTCTGGCAAACTTTTGCTATAAGGGAATGTGAAAAGCACAATTTTTCTTATATTTAATTTGCACAATATACTGTAATATTTAAATAAATCTCTTTTGTTCACATTACCCCTATTGCCAATAAAAATTATAATAGTGGTGTTGTAGTTGAAGTTACAACTAATAATTTTATTCATTATGTCTGAAAAGGAAAATCCAGGCATACAGTGGTTTAATACTGAGTGTCCCGTATATTTATCTGACAGTAAATGGCCATATCCTATGGGATTGGCCATATATAATGGCCAATCCCATAGTACCTTATCCTAAATATAACAATATATATACTTAGGTACTTTGAATTAAATATAACTATGTACTAGTAAAATCAAAGGTATATAGCATTCTAGCACCAGACCTACCTAAGTTTAATACTTCTATTCATTTTCCAACCGTGAACATTTCTTAGAAGTTTACTTTCCGGACTAAGTTAAATTCGGTTTATGCCAATCAAGTCAAGTCCCGGCGCTACATTAATCATCGTAACGACACCATAACTCTTGCGGAAGTTATATTTGACGGTATATTTTATTCGCTATCCTGCTTTTTAGGGACTGTGTCCGGTAATATCTGCCACTATTGTGACTCCTGTCACCGAAGAGCTACTAGTTATCAATGATAAAGTAAGCCGTGAGTCATTTGTAAAGTAAATAATTATAAGGGGCTCGTATTCTCAAATAAACAAATGAGACCAGCGTACCAGGTAAAAAGAGTAAAGACAAAATGATCATCAATTTGTAACTGAGATAAGTTACGTTAATTTTGTAGCACATTACGCAGTAAGATTTTAATACTTTTGCACATCATAGTTAAGCTGTAATATACGACGCAATGTACGCAGTGACCATCAATTCGATGGTAACCAATAGGGACACTGTTCTGTTACCCACACAGGGATGCCAGACGAGTGCGAATGAATTATCGTATCAATATTCTAAAATTATTGTACCAGATGAAAAATTATCGTACAACTGTCAGAGCCGCGCGGAAAGCGTAGCTAATTCCCAAAATTAGAAATAGGATAGAAATTTTAGGAAGTTGGGAAATGTGAAATAATTAAAAAGTTATTTATTTTATAAAGGATTGGGATTGAATTTTTACGCATTGCGCTGAAAGTTAATATTCGTTCGGTGTCTGCATTTGAATGCGGAAGTGTCAAAACGGCCAGAGCAAATTGAGGTAAAGCTATGTATTTTTTCTCGCCATCAATAAATATTTAGAGAATTTTATGCCAAAATACGTTTACTTCATTGCATACTGCAATTCATTATAGTTACGCGGCTTCACTCTCGGACATAGTTCACACAACAATACGAGTCATGGACTGCTGTCTCTTGCTGACAAAGCTTTTTTCGGTTGTAGAACTAGCAGCGCCACCACTAATTTGTCGTCAAATAATGGAAAACGATCTTGAATTCAAATGTAGCAGATAGTCTTGACATTTTGATCATTAGATCAGATCAGCATAAGCTCAGACTACTCTTTTCACCCGACTTCGGGCAGGGTTGCAAATGATCGTACTTTTCCGTACGATAATGCAATTTGTATCGTGTATCGTACCGGAGCCGATAATTATCGTACGTCTGGCAGCACTGTACCCACATTTAAGCACATCACCAGACCAGCCTAATGGTACTGTACTGTACCACATAATCGTCATCGGAATTACATATAAAGTTTCAAATAGGCACGACCACTACAAGTGAGTGAAATATTGAATTCTTAGGTTTTTTACACGGTTGCCCAAAAAAGGAGTGTTATTTGAAATCCAGGTTGACCCAACCTGAAACTTTCCCACATATCTACAAAGAAGAGACATGCGGTTAATTAAACACTCATCAACAATTAAAAATAATACATAAACACGACAAGATTATTCAGAAGAGGTCGATCGAAATAACAAAATTAATAGATATACATAAACTAATACTAATAGATAAGACTTGCTGAGAGAAGTAGTTATTTAAAGAAATAATTAGGCCCTTATCAATGAAAGATAAAACACAATTATGTTCCGCAGATATTTAAACATTTATATTTAATTCTGGAACAGATGCAGAATTTGTTGTACCCAGCTACTCGTATGTTTCGGTCCGTGACGACGTGACATATCCAATTCTCCGGGTGACACTCCTGTTGGCCGCACAATAGTCCAAAAGCTTTTATTAGAGCAATAGTATTGCTTGTACCGCACGGTACGGAAATTGCGCAAATAGGCATATCTGTCCAGATGCTAAGTAATTGAAATACTTGAAATTTAGATGTGCATTGTATATTTATTTATTTTTTTCTTCATGTCCATGAAACGCTACGTTTTCATTTACGTGATACAAATAAAATCTTACTCTTTTTTGTATACGAATCTTTGATATAAATTCCTTTAATTAACCCATTTGGAATACACTTAAGAAAAAAATATAGTTCCAATAGACGAACATTTGTATTAAATTTTAATTCCGAAACAGATGCAGCAACAATGCTTCAGAATTTTTTGTACCCGGCAATCGTTCGGTCCGCGACGACGTGACACATTCAATTTTCCGGGTGACACTCCTGTTGGCCGCACAATAGTCCGACAGCCTTTGTTAGAGCAATAGTGCTGCTTTTACCGCACCGTACGGTAATATCTAACGTAAATAGGGACATCTGACCGTATGCTAAACAATTATTGAGGTACCCAGTTTCCTGGTCTAATATTAGTCTAGTGAACCAATTGTGGCTGTTGAGCGTAAGGACTTGAATTCGATGCCCAGTCGGGCATTTTTTTTTTTGTTAATTCTTGGTTTGTCGATCCCGCGTTTGGTTTTGTGGCCAATATCTGGCAATAGGCTCACGACCATTGGACTAAATAACGGTATTGATGATAAGTAACTAGGTATAAAATAGAATACATTTGCCAAACCCTGCGGAGAATACAAGCGTGATGCTATGATGCTACTTTACTGAAATAATCATGTACACTGTATTGTGAAAAGCATAACGAAATTATATCTCAGTTGCTATAACATATTCATCATAGTACATCATTCTAATAAGAGTAAACAAATAGAGACTGCCTCGTTGGTTTGGTGGTCCCAAGTGCGACTGCTGAGTCTCGCGGTCTCGAGTTCGATTCCCGAGTCGAGCAGGGTTATTGAGGAAATTCTCAGTAGCAGCCCAAAATCTGGAATCATGCCCGGTAGACGGCAATACGGTCGCCACGTTTTACATGGGACTTAATAACAGCATTGTTTAACTATGTTCACCTCTGCCTACCCCTTCGGGGAATACAGGCATGATACTATGTTATGTTATATAACATTGAAGTCCTTCTAATGTGTCCAAAAGTTTAAAAATATTAATATATAAAAGTAAAACTTTCAGCACGAAATATTAAGTAAGTTAAAGCTCTTAAGACAAAAAACCGATCTCAATTATTCGAAACGTAATATTAAGAAATAATACGGGTAAATAAAAATAAATATTTTTTTATTTAAATATCTTACTATTTAACCATATTTTTCTCACAGTCTACGGGTTTTACAACTTCTGGTAATAACGGCGAAACGGAAAACATTATCTTAAACGTCCGCCTTCCTCCGTTACTTCGATAAAGAAAGCCTTCTCAATTTCACGAGACTTATCTATAACAGAATATAATGGCGCTATTGTAAATTAATTTATTGTTAGCCTAAAGTAATAATTTTATTCAAGCAATAATTATAAGGCATCTCTTTTGTTAAGATTGTACAAGGCAACATTTTTCGTAATTAAAAGTACATTTGGAATAGATTATGGTTTCATAATCTACATCGCTATTATTTAAAAGACAATGCTATGGGCCGATTATATGAAAATCGAACATTAATGTAATGAGGTATGACTTATAAGAATTATACCTATAGGTCTTCAGCTCTTTGTACTGTTTTTACGTTTTTATTATATGTACGAACAACATGTAGCTCATGATTTCTATGCAACTCTATATAATCAAACATAATATATGTACTTTCCCGCTGAAATTTATTAACGAGAATAGCTGTAAAATGCCGACAGTGAACAAATTGTTAGTGTCCTATTTCACCAGTTGACTGTTCAGACGTCAAATCTTCTGTAACAATGTTATTAACAACGCCCGTCCACGCTATAAATTAAACCAGGCGCACTGGCACAATCCAGCCACTGAACTAATCCGATGCCAACGGCGAGAAAATATTTATGTCCCTTTCTGTCAGCTCGGTGTTAGAAAAAGACAGATGTAGCATCATGTTTCAATGTCCTATTTCTAGTTGCTCGGTGCTCACCATCCGTTTCACTTTGAATAAAACTCCTTAATCGCACCTTAAATATAAACGAAGCACAAAGGAAAGCCGGCCAAGTACTTCCAAAAGAATTTCTCCTTTTCATCTTAATACGATTATCATTTCAATTGGAGTGTGATTTTCTCAGAAGCTCCTACCTAGAGAATAAATAATTATCTTTACCTCCTATTAATGATAAGGAAAGTCAAAGAAAAATACGGTCAAAAATATTTCAGCGAGGCCTGGTTTAAATTGTAATAAAAAGTGACGTGAATCTGAAAATCGTTTAGGGCCAAAGATACCAACTTTATAATTTACGACTCGATCTAAATTGAAGTGAGGTATGGGTACGAGTAGCTACAGTATACACTTATCCCTTTAGAGTAAACAGCTCACTAAATCGAAGGTCAAATGGGAGTACTTACACGTCCTAGATTCGGAAATCGCTAAAGTGAATTCAATTGAACTTCGGACGTTTTTTACCGAACTTATATTGAAATTTTTGTCAAAGCAAGATATACAGGTACTTTTTAGGTACATAAAAATGTTTTGTTTATGTTACTTAACATGTAATTGCTTGCACTAATATCGCCTGCAATTCCTGGAATGTAACAATACTCTAAGAACATACGTGAGGATCAATTCTGCCATGTCATACAACTCTGAGTCAGCACTTGAGTGAGTCCCGAATAGTTCTGCGCTACAGACTTAGATGGACAAAGTTAGATTGAGCGTCTAATCTCAGCTTTATTGCTAACTCTACACTCTTAAAAAAATATACAACAAGAGAAAAACCGATCACAAAAATAATACAAAAAGTCGTGTGTCTAGTTCATAATAATACCTAATAAAGTATCGTCCCTTGGGACTCAATCGAAGATTCTTATAACTATCGTGTTCCCTCCCAGAATTTGATTAACTTTCTTCCAACCACACGTATTTTTCTTCTTGTCGCTTCCACTTTGTGTTTCAATAAATAGGAATATTCCATTGGGACTTGGGAATATATTTCTTATGAGTTCATAAGCTAAATATCGTATATATTGATATTTATCCTTTCGTTGCGGATTACGTATGATATATTGGCGTATTTGTTTACCTTTGAGACGGTAACCAAGTCTTTTGCGGTTATCATCTCCTATAATAAGGAACGTTTGATGATTTATCTTGCTTTGAATTAGTATGTTCCTTTATGTTTTCATATGAAATGTATACATATATAACATTCGTTTGTTTCTTGATATCTATTCAGTTCTTGTTTTTCTCATAAGAATAATAAAAAGACACACAAAATGCAAAAACAGAATCCAAAAATTATTATACAAAGAATGGCTTCCCCACTTAACAAAAATAAATAATATGATTATTATTTGGAAAAACGTAGAAATATTTTTAATAGAATCAGTTTCCTATCGGCACACCCTTGGGATTTAAACTTGTTCGAACTGAACTCTCAAAAATAACAAAACGTAAAATAAAAAAAAAACTAAGCCTGTTTGTCGACGCCAGGAATAATCTATTATCCCAAAATCCAAAGTAATCCTTATTTAAAAGAAAAATTCGGCGCTTCAGTTCGGAATCATTAGCAAGTATAATTTTAAGTTAACTTTCAGTACTGCGACCTCATGATTGCTGACTGAGTGCTTTGACACTTTGTAAATTAAAGTGGTCTTTCATTGCAACCCGTTCCTTGCGCACGAATTGCAAACTTAAATGTAACAGTAATATAAAGTTGCACGGCATCCACGCCGGCTCCGTAAGCAAAGCTATTTAATTGCAGACTTAGTTGCACGCAATTGAAAAGCGTCAAAGTTTAGATAGAGCTAACCTGTATGGACCTTTGAAACTAGTGGTAGAAGTATTAAACTGCAAAGGGGGTGCGAGGTAGAATTAAACCAAGTTACATTTACAATACCGCAGTTGCAAGCAGAGTAGGTAACTGGAGTTGACCGGAATCTGCAAGTCGAACTACATATTTAAGGTTGTAATAGATTAACTTAGTTAACTTCTATATATGGGTTGATTTAATATAAGTCAATCAATATCAACTAAGAATTAAATGGCAATATTATACAATTTGTAAATGTCATAATATGACGTCATTACAAGACGTTGGTCTCCAACGGCGTACATTTAACAAAAAGACTTTTATAACCATGATTTAAAAGAATCCCAATAATTTAAAAATGAATCCATTAAAAGGAAATTACTAATTTATATATCTATTAATAAATTTAAAAGTTGTTGTAGTGCCAAAAGTTTGTAAATTTTACGCATCTAAATATTATTTTCGAATCTTAACTATCTATTAAACTACATTCTGCTTCACCTGTTCATAATTGAGCTTAACTTTATCTACCAAGCATACTAATTCATGTATAGCTTCCGCGACGCTTCACAATATCTCAGATCAGCCTAACAATTAAATTCTAATCTCAAACCAGAATCTATATTGATGAGGCCATCAATCTAAATTCGATATTTGAAGAAGTTTCAGAGGTTCGAAACTTTGGTTCGCCGAAAGAGAAAGGTAAAAGAGAATATAAATGTGCGTAAAGTTAAACCAATGTCAATCAGCAACCGACCGTCGAAAGCCCAGTTGGGACATTGAATCAATAGGAAGTTATAAAGCAAGGTATATATATTTATGTACCTTTGATAGAAGCAAATATTTACCCTGTCTAGTTCGTTGTTTATCTGGGACGCCACACATTATTTCACTATTTAGATCGTATTATATTTTGTTTTTGGATGAGAGTAACCAAGAGTTGTGCACAATGACGTCAAATTGGAGACTCGGACACACTTTTCGGGATTACTCGGCTAATCACAGCAGGTCAGTTTGACTGGTGACATCATCGCCGCGGGCCCAGCTCGTGATGAACTGGCACTGATCGAGTTCGGACCTCTTAAGTGGTATCTCAGTGAATTTACCGTTGATTTTGTTTCTCTATTAGGTTAAAACACTATGACCTATATTTACATCTGCTAAGAAAATTTAATATCAAATAAGTATCGAATACCGAGACGATCCTTTTTGACATAAAAAATTTAATTAAAGACCCCACCAATCTTTTATATCAATATGGAATTTAATTAATTATCCTATAATATTCCTAATATAAAAATCAATTATGAAAATTCCTTTGACGATTAACATTATAATAATGTTAATAATGACATGTAAAAGAGTTTGTAAAGACCTATTTACAGAATAAAAAATTTGAATTTGAATTTGAATTTGTTATGCAGATTCAATACGATCAGGTTATGGGGCTATTAAAATTAGCTCCCCGACTATTAGCCAGTGGGTTGCCCCAGATACTCCTGTGTGTTGGTGTGTTGTGGTAGAGCATGCGTGAGATTCAAGACAGTAGTTGCGGAGAAATCGCGCAAAATCAGTGTAGACTTCTTGTGTCGTAGGCCAAGACTCACTTCGGGTCGCTGAACTAGAGAAATAAGTAAAGGCTGTAGAGAACAATTGTAGGTACACCCATATTTCATAATTATTAAGTCCCATAAAATAAAAAGGTGATAAGCTTATTAAAATCAAAAGGGTAGAATTCCACACTTCGAGATGCTACTGAGAATTTTGCAGCATTCGTAGAAAAACCCAACAACACCGCTCGTTCTGGGAATCGAACCCAGGACCTTGCTCTCAACAGCCGCGCTAGCGACCACTAGACCAAAGTAGACATAAAAAAAATGTGTTAGTAGTTCTTCTTTCTAGAAGTCGATCAACGGCGTTTTTTTATTTTATCGGGTCAATACTTAGCCACGCAAACAGCATTGTCAGTGCCGTTGTATAGAACTTCGCGTATACAGGTGGGTAGGTTGCTGGGTAGGCCACACTGTCATTGTTTGTGGAGAGAAACCATACTTGCATGTGTTATCCGAGCTCTAACCTTATTCATCGTAAACCCTTTGTTAGCGTGTCAGCATCAGTCGGACAGGGATGTGTATGATGATGTATCTTCTTAGGGTAGGTAGCCAATGAATTGTATATTTCTTTCGTTTAAAACTGATATATTGGAAATTACAATATTATAAAATATGTGCACACGATCGTCGTCGTTGAGAGAGTGACATTCAAAAAAAAAAAAAATACATATATGTTAAAACAGTATGACCAACGAGGGCGCGCCGATCTGTTGCACCGACCGATGCCACCGACGACACCCGGCGCCTCGCCGCGCGGCCGATAGACGGCGTTACTTGACATGCCCCCGGCCTTGGAAGCATCAGGTTCCAAAGTGTAAAGAGCTGCTACTGAGCTTGCGACTGATCTTCTTCATGCGGATACAGGAGCGGGCATATCTTTGAGAATGATCTTCTAATAATGTCAGATGCGGTTTTAATTGTTGCCACGCGTGAGATACCATCCTTGCCAGGGAACGTCTGCAGTACTCGTCCTAAGCGCCATTTCAAGGGTGGTAAATAATAATATAATAATATTCCACAACTACCACACAACGCCGTCTAGTCTCAAGCTAAGCAGAGCTTGTGTTATGAGTACTAGACAACTGATAAACATACTTATATATTTCTAAATGCATACATATTATAGATAAAAATATATCTTCTTTAATTAACACCAGAGTATTTGGAAGTAGTGTGTCGTGGTTGAATTGCCATTTCGTCCTTTTCTGCAGCTCAGAAATATATTCGGTAGCCCAGCGACGCCAGAAGTTCTGTCGCATTTGTTCTATGCGATCATAACGTGGAAGCCGCTGCGTAGCCGTCATCGTGAGGTCCTGGCTGGCGGGAGCTGTAAGCGGTCGGCCAATCAGGAAGTGAGCGGGAGTGAGAGGAAGAAGGTCGTTAGGGTCTGTGGACATAGGTGATATTGGTCGAGAATTTAGAACTGCTTCAATTTGTGCCAACACAGTAATTAACTCCTCGTACGTCAAGTTTGCATTACCAACTATTCTATATAAATGAAATTTACAGGACTTGACCCCTGCCTCCCACAACCCACCAAAATGAGGCGAATACGGCGGTATGAAGCTGAATTTTATTGAATTATTAGTAGTGAAATTTAAAATATCAGACTCTGAATCTTTTAAAAATTTCGAAAATAATTTTAAGGCTCCGACGAATGTTTTGCCATTGTCGGAAAAAATTTGCAAAGGTTTGCCACGGCGAGAGATAAACCGTTTTATTGCGAGCAAGTATGCTTCTGATGTAAGGTTTGTCACTAATTCTAAGTGCACGGCACGCGTTGCGAAACACACGAAAAGACAAACGTAACATTTTACTAATTTTGCTCCTCTTCCTGCACGGTTCAATATAACCAATGGCCCGGCATAATCGACTCCACAATGTATAAATGGATATCCTGGTTCCAGTCTTTCAGGAGGTAAGTTCCCCATTTGAATATTCAAAGGTTTAGCCTTCATACGTTTGCACTTCACACAGGAATGCACTACTTGTTTAGCTAAATTACGACCTTTGATAGGCCACCAAGTCTCTCTTACTGTCGCCAGTAACAGCTGTGGCCCCGCATGTAATAAGAATTTGTGTTGATACTCAAAAATACGACGAGTTAAAATGTGCTTGGCACACAACAACAAAGGATGTTTTTTACTATAAGAAAACAATTTTGAATACGTTAGTCGACCTCCTACTCTAATTAAATCGTATTCATCTAAAAATATGTTTAAGTTTGAAATGTGTGGCGGACACTTTAATTTTGTATTATTTTTTAAATCATTATAAATATCTGGAAAGGACTGTTGTTGGGCAATTCGCGTTAAAATTCTTAGTCGAATAATTTAATTCCTCCACTACAAGGTTACCCGTGAGACGCTGTGATTTTATTTGATTACGACAATTATTAATAAAACGCGTAATGTACGCCAACACCCGTCGCATACGATTAAAACAAGAGAATAATTCGAATGGAAACGAACACAAATTAGTTTGGATTACCATTGCAGATTTAGTTGGTTTCAATTCGGGTAATTCGTCGAAATTAAAATTAAAATTATTACTATTATGTGCCCAATCTGAATTAATATCACGTAAAAATGACGGTCCGCGCCACCAAATATCAGATGACTTAAGAATATCTATATGCACTCCGCGTGATAACAGGTCAGCCGGATTTTGTTTGCCGGTGACATGAAACCACGGCTTATCACCCGTTAGTTCGTTAATTTCTGCTACGCGGTTTTGAACAAATGATTTTAACAAACTCGGTGACATCTTCAACCATCCTAGCACTATAGTCGAGTCTGACCAGAAATAAACATTATCGAACTTGAGTCTTAGCGATTTAATTATTTTTGTGTACAATTTCGCACCTAACACAGCGGCGCACAATTCTAAACGCGGTATACTAATTGGTTTCACCGGCGCGACCTTACTCTTCGCACACAACAAGTGAACAGTTATCAGTGATTCGGTGTAGCAGCGCACATAAGCACAAGCACCGTATGCGTGCTGCGACGCGTCACAAAATACATGCAAGCCCGTGTGATCGCTATCTTCCAACACATAACGCGGAATACGTAAATAATTTAAATTGTTTAGGTTGTAAATAAATTTTTGCCAATCAATTAAAATGGTTTTAGGAACGGGATCATCCCAACCAATTTTAGACAACCATAGCCTTTGCAGTATTATCTTAGCGATAATAATAGTTGGTGTGATAAGACCCAACGGGTCGTATATCTGTGCAATCGTAGAAAGAATAGTGCGTTTAGTAGCATAAGTCACATCGTGATCGCATTTTGTTGTAAAATATAATTCATCGGAAATATTAATCCATCCTAATCCTAATGTTTTTGTGTGACAATTGTCACCTAAAGATAATTCTTTGGAAGTTAAAGACGACTGTGCGTGCGAAACTGGTGAATTGAATATCCACTTTCTTAACGGAAAACAACCCGATTCTAGTACCTTGGATACACTATTACATATTTCTAACAACCGTTGTTGATCCTGATGTCCCGTAATTAAATCGTCGACGTAAAAATCATCTTTAATTACTTGCGCAATGACGTCATCGTTACATTCCGCAGCGAGTTGCCTTAAACATCTGATACTAAGATAAGGTGCGGACGCAGTTCCGTAAGTCACCGTGTTAAGCTTAAATATACCGAGAGGATCGGAGGGATTCTCTCTCCAGAGAATTAATTGTAAATCTCTTTGATCAGATTGTATTAATATTTGCCTGAACATTTTTTCGATGTCAGCACAAGCAACATATTTAAATTGTCGAAAGCGAAGTAACACTGAAAACAAGTCATTTTGTAACGTCGGCCCTATGTGTTGAATGTCGTTCAATGATTTTCCTGACGTTGATTTTGCACTTGCATCAAAAACAACCCTAAGTTTTGTAGTAGAACTGTGTTCTCGGTAAACACCGTGATGTGGCAAAAAATAACATGGTTTATTATATTCAGATATGCGACTCATGTGCCCCAAGCTTAAATATTCGTTCATAAAATCAATGTACATTTTTCTATAGTTAGGCGCGCTTCTAATTAGTTTGCGTTCGAGTGCAAGAAACCGGTTTTGAGCCACAGCGAACGTATCGTGTAGTGCATCAGCTGATTCGCTCAGCGGGATGCGCACGGAAAAACGGCCGTTATCATCACGTAAAGTCGTGTCTATAAACAATTTTTCGCATGCACTTTCATCTTTTGTAAATTTATTATTATTATTAGAATTAATCTCCTCCAACTCCCAAAAAAGTTTAAGTTGTGTACCCAAATCTATTGTTTGAGTAAGATTACAATGAATTCTATTAATTTGTGATGTTTTATGAACCGCTCCCGATATGATCCACCCAAGTTTTGTGTTTTGTAAATATGGACCATAAGGTAAGCGAATAAGGCCTTCATTAAGTAATTCCCAGAACTTATCTGCGCCTATAAGTAAATGTACTTCGTGCGATAAATAAAATTCCGGATCAGCCAGTTGTACGTGATCTGGTATTTCAATTTTATGATTAAAACCTAATGACGGTAACTGTGACGTAATGCGAGACAAAACTAAGCAATTAAAATGTGTGTAATATGGGCCTGTTTTGGATCGCACATTAAGTCGGCATGATTGTGTGGATTTCGCTATTGAGTTACCTACACCTATAACTTGGACAGTGGACTGTATCTTTGAAATGTTGAGAGTGTTACATAATGTGTCGGAAACGAAACAATGTTGACTCCCGCTATCGAGAAGAGCCCGAGTTGTGTGATAGTTATTATCTTTATCCGCGATCTCAACTAATGCAGTCGATAATAATACTTGATTATTGAAATAATGCGTGTTTGTATTTTTATCTACATCATAACATGTGTGAGTTTTGTGAGTTGCGGTTTGTGTGACGTGTGTGTGCGTGATGCTTGTGCTTGTATTTGGTTCTGGATTCGGAGAGTTTTGTGTAGTATGTGCGACCTTGGATGCTGCACCTACGTCGACAAGTTCACTGTGTAGTAACGTATTGTGCTTCTTGTTACAATGCTTGCACGGCCCGTACCAACATTCGGTTATTGCGTGACCACCGCGCAAACAATTAGTACACAGCTTTTTCTCCTCAACTAGTTTTAGTTTATCTTTTCGCGATAAACCAAGGAAACCTTCACAAGAATACAAAGGATGGTTTGAGTTGCACATACTGCACTTATAACGTTGTGTGGACGAACTAAAGGGCTTGTTATTGGTTTTGTGTGTGACAACATGACTGTGTGATTTTACGAACGACGATTTTTTTGTGTTAGTGTTTTGAGTGTGCTGTGTATGTGTGTCTGTTGTTTGTTTACTTTGAGATGGATTAACCGTTTCTAGAAAATCAGCCCTATCTTTAAGAAATGTCATTAAATCAGACAACGAAAACCTTTTTTCAGAGGAGGTAGTTGTGATGGTGCTTTTGTGAAGCTCCCATTCACGTTCGGTTGACGAATCTAACTTGGAGACTATTATGTAACTAATTAAGGTATCCCAAGTATCGGTAGGTTCGCCTAGCGTTTTAATGCACGAATGTTTCGTAAAATGGCGTCAATTAATTTACGAATTTGCGCTGCCGATTCTTTACTGATTGATTGAGCCGTAAATATAGCTTTGACGTGGTTATGAACAAGTAAACGGTTGTTATTATACCTATTTTGTAGAAGATCCCAAGCAATCAGGTAGTTATCGGACGAAAACTCTAATGCTTTAATAACTTGTAGTGCATTGCCTGTGAGTACCGACCGCAAGTAATGAAACCTTTGAATATTATCAAGACTGTTACTAGGATTGTGAATAATAGAAACATAAGTGTCGCGAAACTCTAGCCATTGGTCATATGAACCGTCGAAATTCGGCAAAGAAATCGTGGGTAATCTGATTTTATTAATATTTTGATTATTATTTTGAGCGCCTTGAGGTGTGTCTCCCAATATACACTTACACTTAGCAATAATTGAATAAAACTGATCCTCAAAGGTCTCTCGCTCCAGCAATTCTTTGTCGACCTGACCACCTGACACAATTACGTCTAAATCATCTTGAATGTTTGTAAATTGATCGAATAATAATTGCGCCCGTTGAATACGTTCCTGCAATTCAGCCTTCTGGATTGCAGTTACGTTTTCAACGACTAAGGATTGAACGAACTTGGTGAATAAAGTAAATTTGCCCTTAATTGACCCCCGTTTCTTAACTAAATCTCGAATAATATCTTCATTACTTTCGATGTCCACAAGGGACTGCCTCTTTTTAGTCATTCTGGCGATTGTGAAGGCAAGAATCAAGTACTTACAGTTTTAGCTGTTCGCGGACGCACACAATGTGGGTAGGTAGGCACCGACGAATAAAGTGCTACCGGTTGCGATTACTGGAATTTTACACAAACACTATGTTAGCACAAACTGATTATAGGATTTGGGAAGGAAATGATTGATTGACCTGACCGTTACCGCGGATGATGCTGCTCCTGATATTCCTGATGGGATCCGGCTCGAAGGACCAATGTTAGCGTGTCAGCATCAGTCGGACAGGGATGTGTATGATGATGTATCTTCTTAGGGTAGGTAGCCAATGAATTGTATATTTCTTTCGTTTAAAACTGATATATTGGAAATTACAATATTATAAAATATGTGCACACGATCGTCGTCGTTGAGAGAGTGACATTCAAAAAAAAAATAAAATACATATATGTTAAAACAGTATGACCAACGAGGGCGCGCCGATCTGTTGCACCGACCGATGCCACCGACGACACCCGGCGCCTCGCCGCGCGGCCGATAGACGGCGTTACTTGACACCCTTATTCATGAGCTGAGCCCGCGGCGAGTTTAACCCGCGACATCGCCGTGGGCTCAACTCATTAATAAGGGCTCCGTTCGAGTTCGAAACTAGTCGGGCAATCCCGAAGAATGGGCGTAAATAATAACTGTTAAATAATAATTAATATCCCCGGAGTGTCTGTTGATACTTCTCAACAGACCATAACTTGCCGGAGTCGCAGTAATTGCTGTAACAAACGCGGGACTTCGGTAAAGGTTAGAATAGGACAGGCACAGCGTCCATGATGGATTCTTCACACCCAAAAAAAATACTAAATATATTAGTCTTCCACGTCGGTTACGGCAGAGCGTGTCCAGGGGAGAGACTTTCGGCTAATGGAATGGACGATGCTGCTGGATATCTTTCCATCCAAAAGCCAAGCCTAGTAAATGGAACGTCACCATTTTTGTTAGAAGTAACATTTTAATTTTACAATAAGACTCAGCTAGCACATAGCCAACATAATTGCTAAACTCATCTAAAATTCAAATGGTAGACACAATCTAAGCTTACTGTCACAACTCGTTCGAGCCACGAACAAGTACTAACTATTTAGTTAACGTAAATCTGATTTACAAGTATGACAGATCGTACCGAAGCTTTAGGTCTATGATGTTAACCGTTGCATACGAAATGCATATTCATAATTATGTACGGCGCCTATCTGTGATGATTTGAAATAACATTACATATCAGATAATTATTTCCAACGCGTATCTAACTCAAGTTATAAATAGAGGAAACAATAATATTACCATAATAATTGAAATGTGAAGGCTAAAGTTATAAATTAGGCGGAAAAAGGATTCATTCTATTTCCACAAAAAAAAATATAACCTTAGAGTTCGTTAAATATGAGTTAATGCTTTTGAAAGATTTATCTGTAATTGAAATGCGGGAGAAGATTTCGGTAAGTATAGTGTGCAGAGGTCGGGATAGCTCAGTTGGCAGAGCGCCTGGAGTATTTATCCGGGAGAGGCAGGTTCTAACTCTACTCACAACCGTATTTTTCTTTCAACAAATATTTATTACATAGTATGATCTCCGTATTCCGCAAGGAAGTAGACAGAGGTTTACACTGCTGTGCACTCACATTCCACAGATTTCATTAACATGGCCCATGTTATCCATGTACCATCTGCCGAGCACAATTGCAAACTCCGGGTCGCTACTAAAAATGACCTAATGACTTCCTAGAATAGAATTACTATTATAACAAAATTTTAATTGAATCCTGTAATTCTCAGATATTGGCAGTTCGATTTTATGAGGAAAACACGTTTCCATGGGTGCTTGTTAACAACAACGCCATTTCTCCAATAATTGGAATATAGGCACAACACGTGAATCTACAATAATTTACGATCTCCATAACAACAATAATTTATTGAGGCACGTTTAGTGGTTATTGACTTTCAGGCTACCTTGAAAACTTTTGGAACACGAGATATTGTATTTCTGATTAGTAATGAGAGACACTCATAGCCATTAACATGAGTCAGAATAAAAAATACGAGATAATGGCGTCAAATCTGATATAGCAAACTGAAACTAAAATAAGAAGACTGGTAACTTTTAAGTTTCTAAAGCCTCGGTTACACCATCATTACCTTAACCATAATCGACGTGCTACCTTATCATTTCGACAGATTTTCTATGGCCATCTAAAATTGTGCCTACTAAAAAAATTCGGAGATTCGAATTCATTTTTTTTTTTTTTTCACTCTTACCAAATTACAGGCACTTATGAAACGTCAATAGTAGGTGCACGGGATTATAGGTTATGTGCCGTCCATAAAATATAGCTTGATTAGAATGACAGCTGCCAAACCAATGTGACTAGTGCTGAGAAAATTCTGATCAAATCGATACCTATAAATATGGAAAGTACTGATCAAATCGATTAAAAATAAATATATACCTATTCAGTCAATATTTTACAGTATGTAAATATTGGTTTTAATTCGGGCAAATAAAATTAAACAATTGGGTGATATTACCAACAAAACCCATAAAAAATAACAATAAAAACCGTATCCGCGGCGTTGTTGGTGCAGTGGTCGAGATACTGGCTGCTGCTCTGCGTGTTGCGGGTTCGATTCCCACCCGAAGCAAATATTTGTATGAATTACAGATAATTTTTTCGGGTCTGGGTGTATGTCTGTGAAATTGTGTCTGTAAACGCACCCACGATACAAGAGCATCTTTTACGGTGAGGCGAAGTAAAGTAAATTTATTATTTTAATGGTGCTCATTCTAAGTCAGTAGGTATCGTCATCATCATTAAAATTGAATTTTCATCAACTTTATATTATATTTAGTAAATTTTAGTCCACACTTGCGACCACTAGGTCTAGCGTGAGGTCTAGGTGGAGCGTGAGGTCCTAGGTTCGATTTTCCATGGTCGGGCAAAGTGTTATTGGGCTTTTTCTGTTAGGAAATTCTCAGTAGCATCCCGGAGTTAGTGCTTCGGATATTACGTCACCGTCGGTCATGCACCTGATCTCTCCGGTCGTGTCGGATTGCCGTCCCATCGGACTATGAGCGTAAAGGACGAGAGAGTGCACTTGTGTTTGCGCATACACTTGTGCACTATTATATCTCCTGCGTACTTGGCTAATCTCCATAAAGATAGGCCGCCGTGACCGAAAAACGGCCTGGAGGAGTGGGTGTTCATCATGAAAATCAGAATTGCTAAACAGACAAGAAATAGGCCACGTCAATGCGCTCATTGTTAATCTATATTTAAGAAGACGAGGTTTTATTCTTGGAAAGGGAATACTTACTCTTTTCGTGAACAATAACAAATTTAAGAATTATTTATTCGTTCGAAATGAAAATCGATTAAATAAAAATTCTATAAAAATTGGTCCCATCCCTATTATTTTTGCAACAAGAAGTAACCTTGTAAAGACGTTATACATAATTAGGTTAATTTTTGGAACTATTTAATAGTATGATTTTTTTAGTTTTATAGCAGATTTTATTATGCTGGTTTACATGTGGTACACTGTTCTTAGGAAAATTTTAAACCGCTAGTTACGAATATTTTTTCATGTCTTATTTTAAATCATTCGATATGACGTTATTACAAAGTTCAGTCGCATTGTAGTTGTCACTTTTGTTGACATCTGCCATTCTAATCAAGCTATATTTTACGGACTATAAATTCGAATTCAAATGTCTTTAAATAAAAAAACTTAAAATATACTATATATTTATCAGATTGTTAAACTATATTTTATTTTACTGATTGATTAATATGGCTGCCGATGCCGGACTGATAAGGGATCACCTGCTTAACTACTAAATCATCATCCCCCTGCCCTTATCCCAATTTATTTGGGGTCGGCGCAGCATACCTATATCTGGCATGCTACTAAAATTTTGGCTATGTTTTATGACCGGCCACCTGCCTGACGTCAACCCTCTTTGGGAATGCTGTTGTGGGTGGTAACCGTCACCGATAAAGTCTCCTCTTATCTGTTTGACTAATAAATACGTATTTATATTTCCCCTTTTCAGTATACTTACCCCGATAAATTGAATTACCTACAATTGTGCGCAATGAAGATAATGATGATAATAATTGTGGATCAGTAATTATCTCTGTGAATACATTCATTGGATGACATAATTAAAGTGAATGACGTCATTAGCTGTCATCAATTTTATAATAGCTCTCGCCCATGATACGTAGTAACATAACCAACGACTGGTTACACAACTGCCCAAAAAGAGGTAGGATATGTTTTAGTGTTCATGTATAATTATCGGCATTTAGAAGTCATAGTGGAATAAAGTCCTCTATGACTTCTAAATGCCGATACCCTTTTTCGCCTTCGGCCTCATTCACCTATAATTTTATTACGAATATTTAAATACCATGAAAAACCAGCAGTACTAATGAAACACGATCACTTGAAGTCAATCTTAACTTCTCCCAGAGTTTTTTAAAGGATTTGGTTTAGATTGGACTGTTGAAATACGTTATACAATTTGCTTTTTTATATCAGATATCTAGCTGAAGTCCTAATTTATAAGAAACTTCTTTTAAATGTATATAATTCAAATACATTAACTTAAACTGGGAGTTTAATGGAAATAACACCTAGTCATTTAGACATTGACTCCTTAAAAGGGAGTTATTTAATAAATTAGGATCTCATATAAAAATAATCCACTCAATATTTAAAAAACCGGACATGTGCGAGTCGGACTTGTTCATCGAGGGTTGCGTACAATTTGTAGGTAAATATTATAAATAGTTCAGGAATCGAGTCCAACAGCTTTTTCCTATATTTTCCCGAAATTCAGTTTCCAAATCCTATAAAAACTATACTTTTTTTTTTATTTTTATTTATTTATTTATTGGCATCATAAAAAGCACAAAAAAAAATTAACAAAAACAATGCAGTAATAAAAACGGGATACAGAGTAGTAGATTAATGTCCCCCATGCTAGGAAATTCCTGTGTTATGGGGGCATCCATCCGTCACTAGAATATCAGTATAATGATATAACGTGGTTTTGTACATGTAAACATAAAATAGGGACTAGGGTATTGCAAATAATATAACAAAAAAAAAAAAAAGTAAACTATTTAAAAATAAGAATAAAGTAAAAGGAAGTAGCAAGATAGTAAGCGCTTCTTGCTGCCACTTGGTAACACCTGGTGAGTGTGGGTGAGTGTGAGTGTGTGTGTGTATGTGTGTATTTTATATAACGGGTGGTTTTATAATCTCTTCTGTGTCATCGTAATCTAAGCTCAAAAGAAATTCCTTAGATTTTTGTTTGCATAGATGTGAATTTAATGTATGTATGTTTAATTTGGTTTGTAGTTTATTGTATAGCATTGAGGATAAAAATAGGTAATGACGTTGAGCGAAAGTGGTATTAATGCGTATTTTTGGACATGGAGGTATTAATCGCCTTTTTTGATCGGATTCTATTAATGCGGTTTGCGGGACAGTAATATGTTTACGTATTATTACGCGAAGAATATATAGCTGTCTAACTGTGAGGACTTTATAGTCTTTATATAATTGTTGAGTTGGGTAGCGGGGGGGTTTACCTAGGATGACTTTGATCACGGCGCGTTGGGCTCTTTCCAGTTCAATCATGGTAGTCTTAGCGGCACCTCCCCAAACAGTGATGCAATAAGTAAGAATGGATTCACAAAGTGCCGTGTAGACCATGCTTAAGATGTTTATGTTAGCTGAGATTCTTAGCTTTTTAAACAAGAATATCAGCTTTCTTATGCGAGATGACAGAGAGTGGAGATGGTTTTTCCAGGATAAGCAGGCGTCAAGCTGCAGTCCAAGGTATTTTATCACCGGTGCTCTTGTGACTGATGGACATTGGCAGTTTTGGTCTAATACGTCGCAACGGTGAACTTTAATTACGATTGAGTGCTCAGGGGGTAATGCTGATGAACGAGGACCAAACAACACCATTTTGGTTTTTTCAACGTTAAGAGTAAGACTGCTTTTTGCCAGCCAACAGGCAACCTGCCTTAATACTAATTCCGCTATATTTTTTGCCGTCTGCCAGTCCTGTCCGTAGGTGATGATCGCGGTGTCGTCTGCGTACGCTATTACTTGCACAGAGGGGTGAGACAGAGTACAGAGCTCATTGACATAGATGGAGAAGAGAAGAGGACTTATCAGACTACCTTGGGGTACACCAAACTCTATCCTTTCATCTCTACTTATGAATTCTCCAATCTTGACACATTGGCGCCGGCCGGTAAGAAAGCTTTCAAATAAAGAACGAGCGACGCCACGTACCCCTATAGATTCTAGCTTTGACAGTAAGATGGGAATAGAGACAGTGTCAAATGCCTTCGAGAGGTCTAGGAAAATACCTAGACACTTCTGTTTTTTGTCAATTTTATCCACAACGTAGTTCATCAAGTAGGATACTGCATCTTCTGTAGACAAACCCTTTCGGAATCCGTATTGGTTTTGCGAGATAAGCCTGTATTTATTTACGTAGCCATTTAAATTATTGAATAACAGTCTCTCCAGAATTTTTGAGATTACGGGGAGAACCGAGATTGGGCGATAGTTATTGACACTGCCTCTATTGCCCGACCTATAAATGGGATGTATCAAAGCTTTTTTTAAAGCTTCCGGAAATACGCCTGTGGACAGAGCGAGGTTACAGATATGCGTTATTGGTGGCACCAACACGCCACTCGCACCCTTAAGAAGCCTTGGAGAGATGCCATCCCAGCCCGATGCACTGTCTGTGCGGAGTTGTGTGATAATGCGCTCGACTTCTTCCTCGTCCGTTTCTAGTAAGGCCAGCGAGTTAACTGTATATAGTTATACTTTGTATGATTTAATTGCAAATGTATAGTTTTCAGATTTTTCCCTGGACTTGTAGTATAAGACTATATTACTTGCCAAATTTCATAGATCTAGGTCAACGGAAAGTACCCTATAAATATTGATTCCCTTGAGAGTGTCGAAATATACGTTTTATGCGGCATTTAATACGGAAATTTAATTTTTTCACAGCTTCAAGTGACTGTAAACCTGGGTATATGGTTTTAATTTATATATGATACCTCTCGCGTTCTCGAGATGAATGGTCTTGACAGACAGATGAACAGACAGACAGACAACAAAATGATCCTATAAGGGTTTAGTTTTTTCCTTTTACGGTACGAAACCCTAAAAATAAAATATATTGCGCAATATTAACACAACATTTTACAAACAGCCCTATCGTCATTCCTCCCGTCTCCAATTTAGCATGAAACAATCACCCATACAAATTTGTTTCTAAGTCCACGATCGCTTTCATCAGAACTTGCCCTTTGTAGCACAATGATAAATGTTAATCGATTCCTAAACGATGAATCACTCCGAAATTAGGTGCTTATTTGCGATCAATGTAGATTGTAGAAGCTGTGATAAATTACCGGTAGTAATGAATATTGTAGTGTTCTCGGTTTCCTGTTGTCTCGTAGACCGTTATTATTTTATTTTGTTTTAGTAGCTCATCTACATCTTCATCCGGTACTTCTTTCAGATTTATTGCTTTACTGGTCTTTTGCCGATAAGAAATAGTACAATAATTTTCTTTATTCATTATGATTTCAAGATTATTGCGGGAAGTTTGTTGCGCCGCTTCTTCTTTCCAGCTTAAACATTAGGAAGGGATGAAGGGTGGGCTTTTTTGAGAGCTGTCTTAATGTTCAAAAAGCGCAAATTTTTAGCCTAATTTGAATAAATAAATTTTGATTTGATTTGATTTTGATTTTTGTGTTACACGAGGAACGCGTAAGTAACTCTCTGCGAAATCAAGTTATTGGTTGAAAATATTTCAGGTTTATTTTATTAAGTATTAAAATGCCGAGGCGAACTATGTACTTATATTAACTTACAATGTAAAACGAATTCTCAACTGTAGGTACACAAAGATTGTGGGTAACTGTAACCAAATATATGTGGGTAACTTTTAACTTAAGTTAGCCATCAATCAATCTGCTTAGTCTTTTCCCAATTACATTGGGGTCGGCTTCCAGTCAAACCGGATGCAGCTTAATACCAGAATTTTAGATGGAGCGACTGCCAATCTGACCTCCACAACCCAGTTACTGGGTAACACGATATCTCGTAGTATGACTAGTTGTCAGACTTTCAGGCTTCTGACTATCCGTAACGGCTGTCGGAGATCATAATTTTGAGAACCGATTGACCGACGGCTTAATGTGCTATCCGATGCACGGAGGTGTGAACTGAGTGACCACCCATCCACATACCGACCGCAGTAAGCGCAGCTTAACCTCAATCTATCGATCTGTGCGGCAGTTACTTAGCTTAGAGCTTAAGTTACCCATCATAACATTTAAATATTTTTATACCAATTTCCAAAACTAGCGTCTGTGAATAGTAAAAGACCCTAGATATCTCTTGCGAATGTTGCAAAACGCAGAAAATATTTGTATGTTGAAAAACAAACAAAATATAAGGCAAAAATATAAAACAACGGAAAAATTCTGACTTAAAAAAATACACGGACATTAGAAATATGTATATAAATATAATTTATTGCCTAAATAAAAATAAACAAAATCTACCTAACCAGAAGAAAGCTTCCCGGCATCACGGAAACGCTTAAAAGGTTGTCTGAATCTTAAGCCTCTTAGAGGAGGAAAATATTTCGGAAATTTTAAGATACCGGAGGTCACTGTTTGTTGGTTAATTACAGAAAATACTTTGGCTTTTTGTCTTCGGAAACGACTTGTTTGAACTTTGATATTTTTTTATAAAGATAAGAAGTTATTAATGTACAGTCACGAGCACAAACATGCATACATTTGCAGGTATTGTATTTATTTGCATCCATATCTAATTATATTAGTTATACTAGATATTGTTGGAAAGTATTTAAAAGTTTATGTTTAAGTACATGTTTTTCTTTATTACTTGTTTTAAATGTTTCTCCCTGTTCGGAATATATATAGGTATACATATAAAACGTGTGGCATATTATAGATTTTTATATAAAAATGTTTTTGCTTTATACAAAAAAACTATAGATCAAAGAGTTCATATGTATGATAGAGTTCATACATATAAACTCTATCGAGGATCTAACATGTCCACTCTGCGCTAAGAACTTTAGAGAATAGTAAGATAAGTCAGTCACATGCAGGAATTCGAGAGAGCAACACATCAAAACTCTCAACTGCCATGACAAGAAGCCATAGAAAGAAAGTTGTTAAGATCAGAATAGGCTAAGGAACTTCATCTTCATGAAGAACCTATGAAAAATCTGACTGAAATTAAGTCTGAAAATCCTTCACAATAGGAACGTTATTTTCATTCGTAACTCGTCTTTTCATGGGCACAATGTCAAACTGCGGGCTACTACTACAATATTAAAAAATTCAATAGGACTTTGCTCGACCCGGGAATAGAACCCAGCACTTCACGCTCAGCTGCTGCGCTTGCGACTACTAGACCAACGAGGCAGTTGGTTTGTTGGATATTTGACTGATTTAATTTATCCTATTTCTCTCCGTCTACTAGATCCGAAGTCAAACTATTTTAGAAATAGTAAAACTAAACAGAAACCTTACCGTACCTAATTCTAGTTTGATTTTAAATTCTCTTTCAGCTAATTTCGATCCTAGTCTAGACTTAAAAACTATTACTAAGTAATGGACAAACATTTACCTACTGCAAAGTTAGCGTATTCCTTGTCTACGAATTTCAAGAAATAGGCAGGATAGGAATGTTTGAATGAAAATCCCAGTGAAACCGCTAATCCTAACAAAAGGTATATAACGGTCACCTGTATAGGGACTGAATGGATAGCAATGACGTCACCAAAAGTCGTATTAAAATGTGGACGAAGAATTCGCGGTGGTGAGCAGACATCGAGATGGCTTAGTGGTCAGAGCGCCTGGAGTATTTATCCGGCAGGCGCAGGTTCGAATCCTGCTTGCGACCGTATTCTTTTTCCACAAAAATGTATAACTGTAAAGTTCGCTAAGCATGCGTTAATGCTTTTAAAAGGTTTATCTGTAAAAGCTATATATCTAATAATAATGTAGGTAATGTAAGGAATACAAAAAAAAAATTTTTGGACACTTTATAACATAACCATCAATGTCACACTGCGGGGATTTCAGGCTAGGTTTCGTCACAATATTTTTCTACGGTCTGTGAGACCATCTTAGACTAATATATGACATTGAAAAAGTCACATTGGTTTAAGCCAGGTTGGTCATAACATATTTATTACGCAAGAAGCAGGCCTGTAACTACTCGACCACAACGATACGCAAAACATATCCAAATATAGATATCGCAGATGGATTGTAGAATCCGCTGTTTTACAAAATCTCTAGCTGCTTTACAAAACAGTACTGTTTTATAAAACATGTCTTTACCAGACTGCAAAAATGTGGAAGAAATTCCTTGCCAGCGTCTGTGTTCCCTAATATTATAACCCGTAAATCTTCAAAGTAAGAGGCATCTTCTGGGAACGCTCGTTCCGTTGTAGATGCTTTCCATCAGGCGAGGTTGAGGAACACAGGAACCAAGGTAAAAAAAAAAAGTTGGCGAAGTATGATTTGCAGGATTCATTTACAAATAAAATAATACACTGTGAACTAAAAACGCCTCCTTTTTCGTCGGTTAAAATTACTGAAGAACAAGACATTACCAAAAGCCATTTCACCTTTTTATACGTCTTTTGGTGACGTCATTGCTATCAGTCTATTCATTCCCTATACAGGTGACTGAACCGACACGACTAACTTTGCAGTTAATACAATGTCGTACAGATGCAATTACCTTAACAAATACAAATAAATACGACATTACCTCCCGCATTTCCCAAAATGTTCAGTTCAAATTTTATACAGGTAAAATTAATTTTCATTCCATATCTTTAAAAAGGCCGGCACGGTGTAGTCAGTTTAATAAAGTTACATGCATTTAGATTTTACACTTGCGATCTAAATCCGAAACTAGTTTTAGAGTGTGTTTTTCGGTGCAGGTGGTTTAATCTCACAGTGTTGGAACGTATCATTATGATGATAACATTTTCATCAGACAGATATTCATAAAATTGTTCATTAGTAAGGGCGTTTTTTTAAATAATTAATTGTGTCTTCCTTGTTTTTCTTTCTGCGCCGCCGCCGTTAACTGCCAGAGAATGAATGCATCAGGCATTAAGTCCCTCTTTATAATCATTCTTGAAGTATAAATAAATAAACATCGCTCGTGAGTTTTTGAACAGTTACATGCAAACAGATTCTCGGCTTGCGAATGTTTGCTTATGTAATGTTTGCAGTAAGGCAGAATCTAGTCCCATCATGAATTTTATTCTATTCATGTGTAATTTATTTGTCCCTTAGTCTAGTTTACACAAACACTTGAGAAGGTTTTCTTTTACAAGTAAATCCCTAGTGGACAATTTGGACATTTCTCTTTTAAAATAAACATGATTATCTTGATGGAGTCCTCTTCTACATTGTAGGACTCTAGTGTGATCGCAGTACCTACTACTAAAACTAGATCTTGGCTTTCATTAGGGACTGTATTTGAAGACGTTAGTCCGTTTCTGTGTAATCTATTTGTCTCCTAATCCTTCTTCAATCAAAAGAGATAGGGGGTGGAGCTATATTTAGTCATATAAATGTCTTCACTGGTGAACGCTCTGTAGAAGCAGTTATAGCCTAGTAGTAAGATCGTTGGACTAATAAGTTAAGGGTTCAAACACAAGGTGTGCGAGACCACTGACTTTTCGCACTGTCATCATTACTTTTCCATACGTACACTCATGTGCGTATGAAAAAGTAATGATCTTTTGCTTAAAACGATAAAGAAAAACATCGTGAGGAAAGCGGTACAACAGAGAGAGGTTTTTAATGGTGTGCTAAAACTATACCAGACGTTTACGATTGGCTTAAACTCTGACACTAGGTTGATTTTAGTTCTTTCGTTGTTTCTAAGCCATTTGTAATTCAAAAGTCCAAATAACATAATATCGTACTAATGATTTGAGGCGTTGGGAGTAATGGGGGTCCGAGAGCGAAATTCCTAATCAAAGAAATAGGTATGTCGGAGACTGGTCGACACTTCGCGTGACATGACTGCCTTGTTTCTTGGTTAAAGGAATCTGGCAGCATTACCACATTGGATGGCAACGCTGCCAGTGTTCTGAGTACTTTACTAGAAGACAGCGATGCAGAGAAAGTTAATTCGTAGGTATACCTTTTATATTTTGCAAAGTTAGCTGTAATTTTTATATCTGTAAATAATATACATATGTATAGATTTTACTGTAAACTAATTATACTCACAAATAAAAAACACAGTATCGATTAGGTGAATTTATTCTCTAGAATAATACTACTGGTCCACGTTCTTAGATGCAATACTGATTATCCAGTCTTAATACAAACCTAAGTTCTAAGTCTTTATAAGCTGCTTCAATTTAACTTTGTAAACTAAGCATCAATTATGTTGTTGAAAGCCTAAGCTATGTTTGAAATCCTCTCGGTATGTTTCATTAAGTTGTTCTAGATGGGCCATTGAAACCTTGGCCGTAAATAATGGTATAACATTAATAGCTTTAGTACAACCATTTCAACATTGTGCGCCTATTGTAGGTAGAAACGGGCAATGGTATTATTACAGTGAATTTCTGCCAATTTTAACCGATTCAACTAATACAAAGTTAAAAAAATGAAATTATAAATTTATTATATTAAATGGAAAAAGAATACGGTCGTGAGCAGGATTCGAACCTGCGCCTCCCGGATAAATGCTCCAGGCGCTCTTACCTCTAAGCCATCTCGACCTCTGCTCACCACCGCGAATTCTTCCTCCACATTTTATATATATATCATCGTCATCGACATCGTCATTGCTATCTATTCAGTCCCTATACAGGTGACCGAACCGACACGTCTAATTTTGCAGTTAATACAATATCGCAAAGATGCAATTACCTTAACAAATACAGAAATTTTTTTGAAAAGTATTAACGTTTTCTTCGCGAACCTTAAACTTATACATTTTTGACGTCGCCAAAGACGTATTAAAATGAGCTTTCAGCAGTCAAGTGCTGGACAAAGGTACCTCCAAGTGTACGCCACTGAGCTCGACCCTCGGCAGTACAACCTATGCCCGCGCCAGCCACCTTGCGCCGATCGTCGCTCCACTTAGCTTGAAGTCACCTACACTACGTTTATGAATGAAATATAACGCTATCCTATATCTACCTATGATTTTAGATTCATGTAACTCTTTGTCTATCGCGTCGCAGTATTTACCAACATGATAATATGGAAATCTCTCTATGTACATCAAAATAATAATTAAGGCAAACCAACAATCGCTCAAAGTCCGGTATCTCCAAATCAATTATGCATATTAGGGGCCTGATAATTATTAATGGGAGTATGGGCTGACACGTCACCCTTATTTGCATCGTAGATCATAGTGAATATATGATAATTACTGTTCCTCCTTCCGCCTCAAGATATATTCGCGTCGTCACTCCGATCAAGGAAGATGAGTTCGATCGATGATGAGATGGGTTGAAGTAAGTTTGTGAGGTAGTTTGTTTTAATAGATTACTAACTAATGGAGTGGTCGTGGACGGGGTGGGTGCTATTATTTGTGTATTCAATAATAATAATATTAAGCCTCTTCAACTGTTTATTACTTATTTGCAATGGGTACAGATTCACGTACTATTATTTTACGGCGCATTACCGCATAACTTTATTTTTATTGATTAAAGACGTTACCATGAGACGTGTTGATGTCGAAGAAGAATTCGGAATAGTGAGCAGAGATCGCAATGGCTTAGTTGGTATAGCGACTGTAGTATTCACCCGGAGCCGCTAAAATAATTACAGAAGGTTCAGTCACATGCAGGCCAATCGTTCAACTGTACTAGTATTATTAAAAATGTATAACTTTTTTTATGCCGTGTCTGCCGAACGGGCTACCTTCTTTGTTCTATACTTTATATCTAATAAAAAAAAATATAAATAAAAAGTAAAAAATAAAAATATGTGCCAAAACATTGTACATAAATAGATTAAAGCCCTAGACCCCACACTAGGATTCCCTGTGTCGTAGGATCTAGTCTTTCAGTCCAGAATATAGCTGACACAGTACTTAATTGAAAACAATGGAAAAAGTAAATACAATGCCAAGGATTATAAATAAGGTAAGGTGCGTGCGCGCGTCTGCGCGCGTGTGTGTGTGTACGGGTGTGTTCGTATGTGCGTGTGTATGTGTGTATGTGTGTATGTGTGTATGTGTGTGTGTGTGTGTGTGTGTGTGTGTGTGTGTGTGTGTGTGTGTGTGGGTGGGTGGGTGTGGGTGTGTGGGTGTGGGTGTGGGTGTGTTCGTGTGTGTGTGTGTAATGTATTATATTCTTACATATGACGTATATTTCATACACCCAGCAGCGTAAATAAATAATATTATGCATTAAAAAGAAGGCTTATTAGTATCAATATTTATGGAACGTCTGTTTACGTGGACTTAAAAAACACTTTGGAAAGTTGTTATTTATGAACCATTTTCAATACTTATATAAATGACAGCCTACTAAGTCGCTGAACGTAGTATCTGCAACAATTCTACGAATATTTTCACGATGATAAGCTTGGTAAGGGTCAAATAACCTTATTTCTCCTGTCAACTTAATATTCTCTCCTCTGTGGAAATAAATCTATAAAAAAATTACATTTAATTATTTTTTTCATTGATATTAATTTCATAAGAATTTTCATGTCAGTCGGGGAGCCTATAAGAAAATGTTTCCCAGTACTGTATCCCGCGTTGAAAACTCTTCACCTACCTTGTTTATCACTTTTTAATTCACAGATGGCAGTCATGCTTTATAATTGTTTAATAGATTATATTATGTATATTTATCACACACACATTCAATGTGCTTATAGCACAATGAATGTCATCATACAAATAAAACAAATATAGATAAGAAACTCTGTTAATTTACTTTTTAGTATCTGTGTTAAAAATATATACTCCTTCCGACCGTATTTTGGTCACGGCGGCCTATCTCCACGGAGATTAGCTAAGTACGTAGGAGATTTTATAGTGCACAAGTGTATGCGCAAACACAAGTGGGTGTGCACTTGCACACACTCTTCCTTCACTCTCATATTCCGATGGGACGGAAATCCGACACGACCAGAGAGAGATCAGGCGCAAGACCGACGGCTTTACGAAGCACGGGGGTGTCACACCACCAACTTCCTGACTCCGGGCTGCTACTGAGAATATCCTAACAGAAAAATTCAATAACACTTTGCCCGACCTGGGAATCGAACCCAAGACCTCACGCTCAGCAGCCGCGCTTGCGACCACTAGAACAACGAGGCAGCCAAAAATAAACTAGACAAATAAACATTAGAATACGTCAGATTGTATAAATATTGGTGATTTTTTCGGCAGTTCACAAACGATCTGACGAGATTTACAGTTAGCAGAGTTTGCATTTTTTTATATTCTATATTAAATATTGGATCAAAAACTAAACGATTTCGGACGATCGTTTTCGTTACCAAAGAAATTTACGAAAAATAATTTATCGAAAACAGAATATCAGAGCTTCTATAAGTACAACTACCTATTATAATAAAACAACTTTTAGCCGGATTAATCGCGTGTATTATTGGTTTTTTGTTTTTCCTGACGTTTCGAACACTTTGCAGCGTTCGTGGTCGCAGGAGGACTAAGGTGTCAGGTGTCTCAACAGTTTATTTAAAATTATTTCAGTCTACCGTACATATAATTGATAAAATTCATAAAAATATTTTTGTCTCTGATACATATTTAAACTAAATCGCGACGGTGTTTCCTAAGATTATCCCTGAGAAGAAATACCGAAACAAACTCAGAGGTCACAGTCGTTTTAAATTTAGAGATACAATTTTACAATTTTATCGAATTATAAACTAAAAGGTGTTCCGATGCACGCAGTAATCGCTCACAGTATCTTGTGACTTGACTTTGTTTGGGACTTGATTATTTTCAGTACAGGGTTCCAAACAGGTGGTAACTGCCAACCATCATCTCTATTGAAATTTGGGTGTTTTTTAATTTCAATAGCCTCGCGGAGCATTCTCGGTATATATCGGTTTTCTTTCGCGAGGATTTGGGGTTTATCGAAACGTAGAAAATTGTTGGGTTTGTCTGTTGTATGTTCACAGACTGCAGATTTTGTTGAGCGTCTATTCTTGACGTCAGCTATGTGTTCTTTCAACCTGGTGCCAATGCTACGCTTTTTTTGCCCTATGTATGATAGCCCACAATCACAATCAATCTTGTAGACCCCTGCATCTTGTAAGGGAATGTGGCACTTCACCGGTCTGAGAAGTTGGCTGATCTTTCTATGTGGCTTGAAGTAGGTTTTGATAGAAGCACGCTTCAAGATGTGACCAATTCTGTCGGTGACCCCTTTGATGAAAGGTAGGAAAACAGGTCGGCGATCAACTGTGGTGGGCTTTGGGCGGCTTCTGCGACGGGGATGTGGAGCTCGTAAGTTATTATGTTTGAGAACTTACTTCACATGGTTGAGTTCCCTTGCCAGGTGGTCGGCGTCGCAGATGCCTTGTGCTCTCTGTAACAAAGATTTGGCGACAGTAGCTAACTGACAAGGATGGTGGTGAGATTCACCGTTCAAGTATCTTTCTGTGTGGGTGGGCTTTCTATACACAGTGTGACTAACAGAATGATCTGGATTATGGATAAGTAATATATCAAGGAAGGCCAGTGACTTGGCTTTCTCTAATTACAACTACCTACTTAGATTATTTGCGCGTACAACTAGCGCAGTATTATTTTATTTTCAAAATAATTTTAGTAGCCTATTTTAAGAATGGATCATATTGTCATTTCCATTATTATTAATCGCGCTCGCGGCTATATTTTTCTTATAATTTCATGAAAATTATCTCTATGTAAGAGATTATTTCATGAAAAAAGTAAGTATCGCTGCAAAATGTTTGCTAATAGTATTGTCAGTTTCGAAGAACGATTAACGCAATTTAAATGCAAAAATTCGCATATTTTATTTATAAACATTTCTTCATTATTTTATCAATTCAAAATCATTCATTACTGCAGTTACAAAGGATCTAGGTTTATTTTTCAATTTATTATTAAACTAAGCTTAATTTAGTACTCAATAATAGTAAAAGGCGAGATTTTCTACCCCTTATTTCAAAACATAGTTACTTAAAATGATAGTTGGGCAAAAAATCTTTTAATATGTTTTACCAACTGAATAGATAGCAATGACGTTGCCAAAAGACGTATTAAAAATATGGTGGATGAATTCGCGGTAGTGAGCAGAGGTCGAGATGGTTTAGCGGTCAGAGCGCCTGGAGTATTTATCCGGGAGGCGCAAGTTTGAATCCTGCTCACGACCGTATTCTTTCCACAAAAATGTATAACTTGATGATACTGTTCGTCTTTTTAGAGCTCCGTACCTCAAACGGAAAAACGGAACCCTTATAGGATCACTTGGTTATCCGTCTGTCCCTCTATCCGTCAATACCCTTTATCTCGGAAACACGTGGAGGTATCGAGTTGAAATTAAAACCACATACTTAAGTCTACAGTCTCTTAAAGCTGTGATAAAATTAAACTTCTAAGTTAACGTAAAATAAAATACGGCCGTTTATGCCGTAAAAAAAGTATATTTCGACACTCTTAAGGGAATCAAGATATAATACTTTCCGTTGATCTAGAACTATAAAATTTGGCAAGTAATATCTTATTACTACAAATACAGGGAAAAATCTGAAAATTATACATTTGTAATTAAATCATATAAAATATAATCTTTATTTAAAGTACGTTATACATCGTCGAGGTTAAGCAACGGTATGAACGATGATTGATTACGTATGAAAAAATTGAAAAGAAAGATTGGATTCCTGAACTATTTATAATATGTACCTACAAATCTGTACGGAACCCTCGGTGGGCGAGTCTGACTCGCACTTGTCCGGATTTTTCCCATTCACATTTTTGTATAACCGTACCGACGATTTTTGACATTGTTACGTGTGAAGTTCATGAAGCCACAATCTTATTGGTAAAAAATCGGCTTATACTTGAAGTTTTCATTTATTACCTTACCTACTTTTCATGGAACTTACAAAACTTACGATTTTAGATTGAACCAAGATCTTATAAACACGCTCAAAAATAATGATTGTGCTCAAATCAAAGGATCAGTTCAGCAGAGTAAAACAGTTCGAAGCACGGAAAATTCTAAGGCAAAATACCCTCTCTCGAACACATTGTGTGCTTACCTCACACTCGATAATCAAAAGGTTATCCTCTTGTCTACTGCTACAGACAATCCGACCACTAGAACGCCCAAGTCTTGATTTATCAATGCAATATTGTACGGGCGCTGAGGACCATTTGAAACAATAATGACATAACTAAACACACCAATAAGCTATATTCAACCGGAACCATCTGTCTTTAGAGTTGAATTTCGCAGGAATGTGATGGCCAATTAACACATAGGTACTCCTATAACTTTGGCCTTAGCTCAGAACTAAACGGAAACACGTGGTACATAACTTCGCTGCAAACATATGCTGGCTAAACTATTCTGAAACTATTTTATTCTTATTCTTATTCTTTATTGTACACAAAATCAAGGAACATACAAAACAATAAATAAAAAGAAACATGTACAAAGGCGAGCTTAACTCAGAATGAGTTTTCTTCCAGCAAACCTTTTGGGTGAAAGAATTTAAAAAAAACAAAACAGAAAAAGTACTCGGGTGGGAAAATCATTGTAGTGCACAACACATAAATAAACAAATGTTAAATCTAAAGGACTAACTATAATAAAATATAAATACTTAAATACAAAAATAACAATAATTACACATACTTATATGTTTATATTTATAAACATATAATATATATACATACCTACCAATGATAAATACAAATTATAAAGACAGGAAATGTTCCTTAACTCTTTTCTTAAAGACAAAAGGAGAAGGACTGGCACGAATTGAATGAGGGAGAGAGTTCCATAGACGTACAGCACGAATTGTAAAAGAGCCATCGTAACGGCTAGAGTTGTGACGAGGAGTTCGTAACAAAAGTGAGGAAATTAAGCGACAGGGCTGACCTCTAGGAATGAGATACTCAAATCGTTCACGCAGATATATAGGAGAATCAGGATTGTGGAGAATAGAAAATAGAAGATAAAGGATATGAGAGTCTCGCCGCCGCCGAATAGGTAGCCACTTCAATCTAGCCCGAAATTCCGATACATGATCGTACTTTCGAAGGCCAAATATGAAGCGGATACAAAGATTCTGTAAGCGTTCGAGTTTGTTTAAGTTTTCTTCTATGGCATCCAGGAAACAGACATCTGCATAGTCTAAGAGAGGAAGAAGAAGAGATTGGGCAAGGATAATCCTTGTCTGAAGAGGTAAAAAGTTCTGGAGACGCTTGAGAGAGTGAAAAGAGCAAAAAATCTTCCTGCTTACCTCCGCAATGTGAACACTCCAAGAAAAATTAGGGTCTATAAGAACTCCTAGATTCTTAGCACTTTTTGAGTATGGGATGGTGACGGAATCATATACAGTAGGTGGTAGGGAACCTTGATCTAATAAATTTACCATGTATCTGCCACCAATAATGAGAGCTTGTGATTTTGCTGGGTTAACAAGTAACCCAAAGGATTTAGCCCATTTTCTGATGTTATCAAGATCATTATTGATGGCACCAATGGCTTCGTTGATGTTATCCACTTTGAAATGGCGATATAGCTGCAGATCATCTGCATAAAGATGATACGGAGAAGATATAGTCTTAGTGATGGCGTTTATAAAAACGGAGAAAAGAAGCGGAGAAAGGACGCCACCTTGTGGGACGCCTGCAGCAAGGTCACACCAATCTGAGGAAACCTCATTAAAGCGAACCGACTGCGAACGACCCCGAAGATATGAGTTGAACCATTCAATTACAGGCGAAGAGATGTTCAGAGAGGATAGGATTCCTAAGAGGATGTCAAAGTCAACTGAATTGAAAGCGCTACTGAAGTCCAGTAAAACGAGGACTGTTAGTAACTTGTTCTCCATGGCCAATCTGATGTCATCCGTGACTTTTATAAGTGCAGTTACCGTGCTATGTCGAGGGCGGAAGCCAGATTGGTAAGGACTAAGTAAACCGTTTGAGGAAAGGTAGCAAGACAGTTGACTCCGCACAACACTCTCCAAGACTTTGGATAGGATAGGAAGTATGGATATGGGCCGATACTGTGAAACGGAAGTAGGATTCGGCACTTTAGGAAGTGGTAAGACATAACCTTTTTTCCATGCTGACGGAAATGTGCATGTATGGAGGGAATAATTAATTATGTGATGGATTACAGGTACAAGTTCATTCAGGATAGGAAGAAGCATTTGCAGGTGAACACCATCATCACCGACAGCTTTTGTAGATATGGACTTAATGGAATTCTGTACATCTCGTTCTGCAATTGAGTGAAATGTGAAGGAGGTACATAACGGCAGAGGAAGTTGTGAGAGACAATTTAACGAAGAGGACTTAATATTGGAGTCTAGGATAATCGGAGACCTGGAAAAATGTACATTAAGTGCATTAAGGTCTATCTCTATATCACTGTTCTTAGCGACTTTTCCGATGCCTAGAGATTTGAGAAATTGCCATACCTGTGCTGGATTTGAATTTTGGATGGAATTGTGAATGTGGCGCCTTTTTGCATCTCTACACAAACGACTGCAGCGATTACGTAGCTTAGTATATGAAGCCCAGTTCGCATCTGTAGGAGACTTCTTAAATTTTATCTTAGCTTTATCCCGGCTTGACATAATATTCTTAATGGAGTCAGATAACCATGGCGCAGGAAAATGTTTTACTCTAACCCTTTTGAGTGGAGCATGCACATCATAAATTTGTAAAATGATCTTATTGAAAATGCTCACCTGAGCGTCCAAATCATTGCAGCTGTAAACAGAAGCCCAATCCGTATCACTAACATCCCGTTTCAGACGCTCAATGTCAACGTTTTTAAAACTTCGAAGGAAAAGGAAGTTTGACTTGCGCTTAGGAGGTCGAACTTTATAGGAGAGATAGATAAGATCATGATAAGAGAAAGAGGCAGAGAATTGACCATGTGTAGCAACTTTGCTAGGGTCGGAAACTAGAATTAAATCTAGAAGAGAAGGAGTACAGTGAGGAGCTTGATGAGTAGCATTGAGTGGAAGAATGTTCATGTTTACTGAAGAGACAAGTGAAAGAAGCCTACGACTGCGTAAATTGTCCTTTAACAAGCAAGTGTTGAAATCTCCAAGAATAATAGTGTGGTCATATAATGCAGATAGGTGTTCAAGTTTGGATTCGAAGGATGAAAAATAATCTATATGACAAGAAGGGCTGTAGTATACACCTAGAAGCAATTTTGTGTGACGAAATTCAACCTCAATGAAGAGGTGCTCAGCAAACTTAGAATATTCACCTGGAGATTGGTCAATTACTTTATAAGTAATATCATCGCGGAGATAAATAGCGACCCCACCATATCCCTTGCCTATTCTATCATTACGCAGAAGCTTGTAACCGGGTAGTGCATACTGATTGGAAGGAAGAGTCGGTTTGAGGAATGTTTCGGAAACAAGAACTGCATGAACATAATTAGAGTCAAAAGAAGAGAGTAAGTCGGGATAGTGAGCGTGAACGCTTTGAGCATTAATATGAACAACATTAAAAAACTTACGGAGATTACAGAAGACAGTGGTAATTTTATCACCTAGGTTCGTCGAGTCGTCATCACTAAATGCACTGGCGTAATGCTCATCAGACGCAATAGAAGAAGAGCAGGAAACAAAACTGTCATCTAAAAAATCATTTTATGATTAAATTCATAATTGATAAAAGGAAAGATGTTCTAGAATACACGTATGTAGAGAACAGGTTCTCTGGTTCGCAAATATGGATTGTTCATTGACATTAAATCAAATTCTAGACAAATAAGAAATACTAGTTTAAAACATTGGTCTCCGGATTCTGCGCAGAGTATTTTTGTAAAGATAACAATAGGCAGTACTAACTTAAGGTACCCTGCGAACCCATAACAGATAACCTATGATTTCATTTTCCGAGCGAATTACAAAGTTACCCACGACAGACTGTTAACGATAACGTTTATTTATTAAATTACTTGGTAATCGAAGTCAGTTGAAACGTCTACTGACGTCAGTGATGCGTATGATGCTACTGTACCTCAACGCTCTAGGGCGTGTCAAGAATACGGAACATGCCAGCCACGAGAATATAGTATGCATGCATTAATTTAATAGGTTAGACAGACAATATTGACGGAGCTCGGTATCCTGTTTACTGAAGGCCACAAGAAACACGTTGACGCCGATTCTGGACAGAACCAAATAATTTCAAAAGGTTTGGAATAAATTGGGGGTTGTCAGCTGCTAGTAGAGTGGAAGAAAAAAAAAGTCTCACCTAATTTGTCAATTCTTATTAACTGAAGTTACAATATTAAATGGAAAAATAATACGGTCGCGAACAGGATTCGAACCTGCGCCTCCCGCATAAATACAGAAATATTAGAAGGCAGAGCTAAATTTTTTTTATTTACGCCTAGGTCGTTCGTTGTACCCTGGCTTAAATGTCCATAGAATGAGTGATCATGCGATACTACATATTAATTGACTAAAGAGTTCTCATACATTACCAAAAAAGGACTTCTTATAACAAGAGTAGGTACAAAAGGAAGTACCAGAAAGGAATTTCTAAAAAAAGGGGCGTAGACACTTAATTTTAAAATATATTTTTGTCGTTATTTTCGTTGAAATATTAACTAACACACTGATTTATAAATTAATATTTTCTTCACAGTAAAACAAAACCTTTCCATTCTTAATGAGCTCGCACTTGACCACCAGCCATTCCTCACCTATTAATATATTTACAAGTCTTTTCTATTTTTCAGGCACCTGTTCTACGGGTTTATGCTCCTGTTACTTCGTGTATATCTTTAATCACAATGTAAATTGTTATGTCTTGTCCGGGCGTTTCCGTCGTCCGTAATTTCATTACCGCCTAAATGAACCTGTGTCAGTTCAAAATTATGCGGCAATCCAATCTATATTGTTCAGCTACTAATTGAAAGACAGTGACTTAAGCCCCGGTAGGTTAACACACCGTATTAACTAGAAACATTCTTTTTTTTTTCTAAAATTGCAAGACTGTGATGAGAGAGAAAGAAGACCAGAATACATAGAGAACGAAAAAAATTATTGACATAACATTTTAAATCCGCTGAATCCCAAACTAGGAAAAAACCTATATGTCAGGAGTCAGTGTCTTCTCCCATTTATTTTGTCGATATTTATGTCAAATAAGTATGTTTAGACGATAAATTTCACGCTTACATAAACAGAAGAAAAGCTCGGAAATATAATTACCTATGTGTGATATGTGTATAAATGTGTCCGAGAGTGTGAGTGTATATGTATGTGTTGGGATGTGTGTACATAAGATGTGTGATTGTTCTTTTGGGTGTGTACAAATATATATTATTAGTACTGAAGTGCTGTCTCAGTTTCTTCAAAGCTAAGTGTATGAAGCCAATTCGTAATCGTACATTGACATTCTTGAAATGAGTGTGAGCAAACATTTAGAATTTTATCTAGTTTGTTGTATAGATGAACTGTTGTTGTACAGAAATAAAACTCTTTTGACGTCTTGCCGACAAAAGGCTTATATGACATCTTTTGGGATCAATAAAAATACACTCCTACATTTCTTGTAGGGTTAGACAGAGATGTAGGTACTGGTTTACATCCACATTTCACTGATACAGTTATTAAGTCACATGTAATAGGTATTCCAAACAGTGTGCCCAACCTAGGAATCGAATCTAATAACTCACGCTTAGCAGCCACGCTTGACTCTACTAGACTAATGAAGTCTAAATTTTTACCATCATTTGCAATCATATTGTTGCCTCAACCACTCCGCTTAGGACTTCCTTCAGTCATAGGTTCTTTATTTTTCTTGGACCCTATCTTTATAATAAATTGCACCAAAGTCTGTCCCTGCATTCATTGAATAAATATAATTATAAAACCACTCTCCAAACTTGGCTTCAAAACCAAACATACACTGCCACAGAAGCACTTATGGATATGCTCATTTAATCCTCTAAAAACTATTACCTATACCTTCAATTATTACCAAGTTACTCTCCACTCTCCCACAAACATGCACACGCGCACTCACGCTGTCATACACAAACACACACACGCAATCACGCGCGCACACCTACGCTCTCTCTCTCTCTCACACACACACACACACACGCACACACACACACGTACACACACACGCGCACACACACACACACACACACGCACACACACCCACTCGCACACACACCCACTCGCACACACTCATATCAGCCTATTAGGCAAATTTTTATCTTGTTGTTTTCTATTCCCTAACATTTCATTAAGCTCACTCAAAATCACCTTATTTTAAAACATGTTAGATATATAATGTAGTACATAGCACTAAGCTAATTAAAATTGTATCTTGATAGAGACGGGGACCTGGTGACCTGTAATACAGGTGTTTCCTACCTACGACAGGCACCAGCGATCCACAATCCAAATTGTTATCATTTATTAGCTAATACTTTTGTTTGTAAATGTTTGTCTTTGGTTTGTGGTGAGAATTAAACGTTATTTTATTATTATTATTATTACCTAGAAAATATAAAAGTAAATCAAAATTATGAAATAAAATATTATTTTATTTCATAATTTTTGAGCAAATATTTGAAGTGATTTTATTTTTCTATATTACTTATTGTTTCGTATTTTTAGTTTTAAATTAATCCGGAATTTGGAAATCTCAAATATTATTCCTTTCTTACATGCTCTAGAATTTGACCAAGGTTTTGAGATGTTTCCCTTTGACACCGCACCCGTAGCTCGTATCAATAAGCCAGGCCGTCACACTAACACGTATTAGTCCATATCTTGAAAACTACTCAACCGATTTTGATCAAACTTGCACTGTTCCCTAAGTTGTAGTAAATGTAAGCCTGAAGAATGATCCTAATCTGATTAATAGTTACCGCGAAATGCGTGGACAAACATATATACATTTAAACATACACCTATAAAAATTTGTATGTTTCTTTAGAATCTCTAATAGATTATCATATATGAATATTTCAATAATATTACATACATACGTGTCGAATTGATAACCTCCTCTTTTTGAAGTCAGTTAATAAGACAAGATAAATCTTTGAAAAGCATTAACACATGCTTAGCGAAACCCTAAAGTTACAATATTAAATGGAAAAATAATACGGTCGCGAACAGGATTCGAACCTGCGCCTCCCGCATAAATACTCCAGGCGCCGGCGCAGGTCGAGATGGCTTAGTGGTCAGAGCGCCTGGAGTATTTATCCGGGAGGCGCAGGTTCGAATCCTGTTCGCGACCGTATTCTTTTTTCCATTTAATATTGTAACTTTAGGGTTTCGCTAAGCATGTGTTAATGCTTTTCAAAGATTTATCTTGTCTTATTAACTGACTTCAAAAAGAGGAGGTTATCAATTCGACACGTATGTATGTAATATTATTGAAATATTCATATATGATAATCTATTAGAGATTCTAAAGAAACATACAAATTTTTATAGGTGTATGTTTAAATGTATATATGTTTGTCCACGCATTTCGCGGTAACTATTAATCAGATTAGGATCATTCTTCAGGCTTACATTTACTACAACTTAGGGAACAGTGCAAGTTTGATCAAAATCGGTTGAGTAGTTTTCAAGATATGGACTAATACGTGTTAGTGTGACGGCCTGGCTTATTGATACGAGCTACGGGTGCGGTGTCAAAGGGAAACATCTCAAAACCTTGGTCAAATTCTAGAGCATGTAAGAAAGGAATAATATTTGAGATTTCCAAATTCCGGATTAATTTAAAACTAAAAATACGAAACAATAAGTAATATAGAAAAATAAAATCACTTCAAATATTTGCTCAAAAATTATGAAATAAAATAATATTTTATTTCATAATTTTGATTTACTTTTATATTTTCTAGGTAATAATAATAATAATAAAATAACGTTTAATTCTCACCACAAACCAAAGACAAACATTTACAAACAAAAGTATTAGCTAATAAATGATAACAATTTGGATTGTGGATCGCTGGTGCCTGTCGTAGGTAGGAAACACCTGTATTACAGGTCACCAGGTCCCCGTCTCTATCAAGATACAATTTTAATTAGCTTAGTGCTATGTACTACATTATATATCTAACATGTTTTAAAATAAGGTGATTTTGAGTGAGCTTAATGAAATGTTAGGGAATAGAAAACAACAAGATAAAAATTTGCCTAATAGGCTGATATGAGTGTGTGCGAGTGGGTGTGTGTGCGAGTGGGTGTGTGTGCGTGTGTGTGTGTGTGTGTGTGCGCGTGTGTGTGTACGTGTGTGTGTGTGCGTGTGTGTGTGTGTGTGTGAGAGAGAGAGAGAGCGTAGGTGTGCGCGCGTGATTGCGTGTGTGTGTTTGTGTATGACAGCGTGAGTGCGCGTGTGCATGTTTGTGGGAGAGTGGAGAGTAACTTGGTAATAATTGAAGGTATAGGTAATAGTTTTTAGAGGATTAAATGAGCATATCCATAAGTGCTTCTGTGGCAGTGTATGTTTGGTTTTGAAGCCAAGTTTGGAGAGTGGTTTTATAATTATATTTATTCAATGAATGCAGGGACAGACTTTGGTGCAATTTATTATAAAGATAGGGTCCAAGAAAAATAAAGAACCTATGACTGAAGGAAGTCCTAAGCGGAGTGGTTGAGGCAACAATATGATTGCAAATGATGGTAAAAATTTAGACTTCATTAGTCTAGTAGAGTCAAGCGTGGCTGCTAAGCGTGAGTTATTAGATTCGATTCCTAGGTTGGGCACACTGTTTGGAATACCTATTACATGTGACTTAATAACTGTATCAGTGAAATGTGGATGTAAACCAGTACCTACATCTCTGTCTAACCCTACAAGAAATGTAGGAGTGTATTTTTATTGATCCCAAAAGATGTCATATAAGCCTTTTGTCGGCAAGACGTCAAAAGAGTTTTATTTCTGTACAACAACAGTTCATCTATACAACAAACTAGATAAAATTCTAAATGTTTGCTCACACTCATTTCAAGAATGTCAATGTACGATTACGAATTGGCTTCATACACTTAGCTTTGAAGAAACTGAGACAGCACTTCAGTACTAATAATATATATTTGTACACACCCAAAAGAACAATCACACATCTTATGTACACACATCCCAACACATACATATACACTCACACTCTCGGACACATTTATACACATATCACACATAGGTAATTATATTTCCGAGCTTTTCTTCTGTTTATGTAAGCGTGAAATTTATCGTCTAAACATACTTATTTGACATAAATATCGACAAAATAAATGGGAGAAGACACTGACTCCTGACATATAGGTTTTTTCCTAGTTTGGGATTCTGCGGATTTAAAATGTTATGTCAATAATTTTTTTCGTTCTCTATGTATTCTGGTCTTCTTTCTCTCTCATCACAGTCTTGCAATTTTAGAAAAAAAAAAGAATGTTTCTAGTTAATACGGTGTGTTAACCTACCGGGGCTTAAGTCACTGTCTTTCAATTAGTAGCTGAACAATATAGATTGGATTGCCGCATAATTTTGAACTGACACAGGTTCATTTAGGCGGTAATGAAATTACGGACGACGGAAACGCCCGGACAAGACATAACAATTTACATTGTGATTAAAGATATACACGAAGTAACAGGAGCATAAACCCGTAGAACAGGTGCCTGAAAAATAGAAAAGACTTGTAAATATATTAATAGGTGAGGAATGGCTGGTGGTCAAGTGCGAGCTCATTAAGAATGGAAAGGTTTTGTTTTACTGTGAAGAAAATATTAATTTATAAATCAGTGTGTTAGTTAATATTTCAACGAAAATAACGACAAAAATATATTTTAAAATAAAGTGTCTACGCCCCTTTTTTTAGAAATTCCTTTCTGGTACTTCCTTTTGTACCTACTCTTGTTATAAGAAGTCCTTTTTTGGTAATATATGAGAACTCTTTAGTCAATTAATATGTAGTATCGCATGATCACTCATTCTATGGACATTTAAGCCAGGGTACAACGAACGACCTAGGCGTAAATAAAAAAAATTTAGCTCTGCCTTCTAATATTTCTGTGCAAAAAATTACGTAGATGCGTTTTAGATACAAAAAAAAGGACAAATAATTACACTTGCTTGTATTATAGTAGTTGCACGAATATGGGTAGAACAAATTATCACCCAGTAACCAAGACAAGGTACGTCTACCCAACCACGGACCACACAAGACACGGCTAGTGCATAATGAACCACACTATAAGACGCGGCTAGTGTAATCCACAACACGATCATCCGTCACCCAAGTAGCGTGGACTGCGAACTGATTCGACAGACCATTAAGCCAGGGTACGGCAACCGAGCTATTTGTAACACGATTTATGTGCAGGCCAGGCCTACAACCGGACTATCTGTTCCGTGTTTGTTATTAGATAACGTGCGTGTTGTGCCTACAAATTTTCCAAATGCTATTTCAAACTGTAAAGTGTGACTACAGAAACTTGATATTTAATCAATAGATTAATAAGACACTGTATCTAATTAGAGTTTATAAAATTATTCCCATTTTGAATTAAATTAAATTACATGAAAATTCATACGTTAAAATAATACTACCTGCCGAGTGGCGTTATTAAAGAAGGAGGTTATAAATACTTTCATTTTCAATACGAAATTATATAAAACGTGACCTTTAAAAAAAGAGCACAATGATTATCCTTAAAAATACTTTCTTGCACTTTATTAAATAACAACAGACTTAAGCAGGGCACTTAATATGGTACACAATTTCTAATCTTAAATTCTAGCATAAAATATCAATCATTTTTCTTTCTCCCTTGAGCTCGAATCTTCAATTCGGAGCCACTCATCAACCCAGTTAATTTCGAGCTTATAAATGAAGGAATTTCATCGAATGAATTCGATTTATCAACGTCAGACGTTTGCGATATAAAATTTCGATAGAATTTTTACACCTGTACAATTTCCTAGCATTTTATTTAGGTGTAAACTGTAAGAAATTTCAATTACTGAATGTTTAAGTAACAGGTGTAAGTGACGGTTGAAAGATATTGTCTCTAGTTAGACATTTTTAGAGGGAGTTTTCTTAATCAGCCTCTCATGTGGGGAAATGAGTTCGCGTAAATATACGAGCTTGCTCACTTCGCTTAGCGGGGGTCCTACTATCTTATCTTACGTGTAATTTTAAACACTTAATATGAAACTACGTTTAGTTGAACATCCACTATTAACTTTAATGGTTGCTGTAACAAATTTCATTAAAATTTTCTAGACTTAATCATTTTGTTTTTGCTATTAAGGATTTTCGTATTCCTGTGAAAGTTAAATAACATCTGACAGTAAATTAGTACCTGTTAGTTGTAGAATGATCTTTAAACTATTGAATTCTAATATTTATGGGTGAAATAAAGGTAACAACTGAAACTTAAACACTTAACACCACGTGCGATCTGGAACCCGGAAAAAACAATCACACACATTAAAATTTACGACGAACCCCAAACGTATTTTATTGCTTCTATTTAAACCGCGAGTACAAAAAGCTGTGGACCTCGGTTGCTAATATTTTGGTACGCATTTTCACTTAAGATAAACCCCCTCCAAGGACCATATTTCACAAGATTAAGTCATCCCCCGCGCCCCACTCTTTGTTTTAATCCGCAACAGATCCTGAGATAAATCGGCCATAACTGGTTTGAAATCTAAAACAACGCTTGTTCACAATGGACGATAAATAGTACCAACTGTTTTTACACCGACTTCACAATTATTATCTGTGTCGTTATTATGAGTTTCTGTAACAACTCCATTGTTTTGTTAGAAGGAGTTATAATTTGTTTGTTTTAATTTAAGACCTGCAGCGTAACAGACTAATATCTCCTATTTTCTTTGTTATTACTTGTAAAAACACAACAAAGTATAGAATACATCTTTAAGCAGTCCTAGCCTAGTGGTATAGCAAATCAAAGTCACGCGATCGAGCCCAAGGCACGTCACTATCTTTTTGTAATCATGTGTGTTTATAAATTAATTTGCTTAAAACCACAAGAAAAAGAAACTAGCTCTCCTGAGAGTCATTCTATATTAACTACTAAATATCAACAGTCTTAGGAAAAAGATCAACTAGTAAGATATTACTAGTTAGATTATAATATATTACTAGATTACTTAGATTGACCGGATCAATACTCCAGGCGCTCTGACCACTAAGTCATCTCGACCTCTGCTCACCACCGCGAATTCTTCTTCCATATTTTAAAACGTCTTATGGTGACGTTATTGCTATCAATTCAGTCCCTATACGGGTGACCGAATATTAATAATATACTACTGGTTTTTGTTTTTCCTGACGTTTCGAACACTTTGCAGCGTTCGTGGTCGCAGAAAGACTTCCTGCTACTGTTTTATTATAAGATCAACTAGGTTGGCAAAGTCCTTGAATACATAATACCTATGTATGAATGTATGTCATGCTTTGTTCTATTTGGCACACAAATGCCAGAACCAATTGATTTGTACTTTTTAAATATGTACTTCATTCATTTGGATACTAGAGGCGCCGCAAAAATCACAGCAATTTTGAATTCAAATTCAAACGAAATTACTCGCAAATACGAATTATCGCTGTAACTCGATCACACTGTTTCAAAGGTGCACTATGGGCGGTTACCGAGGGAAGCATTTTGACAGAGGATTTATAGCCCTCCCGGTTTGAATACTAAGGTATTAAGGTTCGTGCATAAATTCTTACTCTTTTGCTGCACGAAGCAATCCTATACGATCATCGCGAATTACATATTATATTATAAAAAAAGAGTTTTTGAGTTTTTCTGTTAATAAGTTCTCAGTAGCAGCCCGGAGTTTGGAATTGTGCCCAGTGGGCACAGGCACAGGTATGGCAATAAGCTAAAAAGGTTATGCTGAATAGCATTTGCTAACAGTCGACTGCATTTTTAACCGACTTCAAAAAGGAGGAGGTTATCAATTCGTCTGTTTTTTTTGTTTGAAAGAATAGTTCCCAGATTGGTCCCATTTAAATTTGGTGATGATCTGATGAAGACCTTCAAAGATAGACAATGGTACTCTTCAATTAATTACAGCAAATCACTCGCAATTGCTGTAATCTCATGTTTATGAATAGTTCCTGCCACTCAATACATACATATCATCATGCTTGTATTGCCTGATGGGGTACGCAGAGGTGTACACGTTTTTTTTTTGTATGTATATCCGTCAATATTTCGCCAGTTGTGAACCTATTTCACTGAATCTTTTTGTGTTTGAATGAGTACTCCCCAGTGGTGGTCCCATTTAAATTTGGTGAAGATCTGATAAAGACCTTCGAAGAAAGACAATGGAACGCTTCATTTAATTACAGCAAATCACTCGTAATTGCTGTAATCGCATGTTCATGTATAGTTCATGTCACTCAATACATACATAGTAACATGCCTGTGTTGCCTGATGGGGTAGGTAGATGTGTATTCTGCTGTACTTGTACACACACATTTCACCAATGCAGTTATTAAGACCCATGCAATAGGTGGTGAGCCTATTACCATTAAACGGACACTATTCCAAACTCCAGGCTGCTACTGAAAATTTCCTTACAGAAAAACCCAGCAATGCTTTTTCGACTCGGTATCTGAATCCAGGATCTCACCTATTAAGAATATATTACAAATTTAAAAAAAAAAAATGTCTGCGCATTGATGTTTACTTCCTATTGTTGTCCGGCCTATGGCATATATGACCAGCCCACTTCCATTTATTTCTCGCTATTACTAAGGCTATGTCGTTGAAAAGGTTACTTTGGTACATGCCAGCTTTTGAAAATCCGTTCAGTATGTGTGGATAAATTCGTGCACAGATACGTCAGAGGACTAGGTAGAGAATTAAAGAGAAGAGGGAAAGGAAATGAGCCGTTATTCCACACTTTATCGTTATAAGGTTTTCTTTAATCCTTAAATAAAGTTAATATAATATCTACATATCTGCAATATAATACAGCACACGGCGATTTACAATATATTCCCATAACTTTCAAGATAGTTTGGGCTTCGATTCTTTCATCAGTTTGAAGTGTTGTAAGACTCTAGAACCTATTAACTTATATCTATATAGTATTATTAGTGTAAGTAATTCTAAAAGAATAAATTATACTCGTATTTATTGGACACTAAATCTACGTTGAATTTTAAAAGCAATAACATATCACTCACATAACGTCATATTTTTTGCGCATATTACGAAAAGAAAGCATTCCTTCATCCGTATATTTTTCATGGATTATTTTTTAGGAACAGATTAATTTAACCAACAAATTTAACCATTTTTTTTTTATTAAACTGCTTTGCAATTATATTAAAGAATGTTTGATCAGTCTTACCATAAGAAACTGACAGTCACATTAAAACCTATAAACGAACGCGTGAATTTTTGTAACACAATACCCTCAAGAGAATTTAATTAAGAGGTATCATTTAACGCCTCTATTGGTTGCCGTTCCAAGATCTCGAGGAGGCTACCCGCCGTGCCAAAGTGATTATTATCAGGAAGATGAGACACAGCATGCAACCACACCTTTATTATGTTACCAGTATACATCGTGTAACAAAAGTCTCAAATAATACTGAAGGACATGAATTTATATCAAGTAGAAAACTACCTCTAATAGTAAGTAGATTCAGATGACTACATTTTGCAAAGACATTCTGTTATATATCATTTTGCAATTATGAACCTAAAAATGGTGAAATAGAGCCACCTTATGAGCAAGTAATGTTGTTTTTTTTTTAATTTAATTACGTGATGAAATTAATTAAACAATTAAAAGGCACGCCTGCCATGTCTGAATTATTATTTTTTAATTTTACGATTTTTGTCTACCATAGCCATCATATAACTTTTTTTTAATCTTACTAGCCTATATTACCCGGGACAATATAAGGACTCCAACGAAACCCAGACTTAAAAATCGGTTCAGGCGTTTCGAAGTTATGGTTGAATAAAGAAACTGACAAACATACATGCATACATGAAACCTAAAAACATAACACTCCTTTTTTGGGTAGTCGTGTAAACAGAAGCATTTCTTTTTTCCATGCAATCTAATTCAATTGATTTCATGCGTTTTCCAACAGATTTTTAGGACTGTGTTCGAATGTTTTTGGTGTTAGGCCTTCTATTTCAATACCTATACCCAAGAGTTCTATACGAACACCCCAGCCCTTAAAATTTGGTTTCGGACTTGTGTTCCACGCTATATATAGCATCACGCCTGTTTTACTTACGGGTTAGGTAGAAATGTACTGTTGTATATGTACGGCCACATTTCAGCAATACAGTTATGAGATCCCATATAAAGTGATGAACCTATTGCCATCTTCGAGCACAATTCCGAACTCCTGGGTAATACAAAAAATTCACTAACAGAAAAATTCAATAACAATTTGCCCGGCCCGGAAATCAAACCCATGATTTCACGCTCAGCAGCTGCAGTCACGACTACTAGACCAGCAAAGCAGCTTCTACATCAACTATTTGGACATGATCAGTACGTTTCTGGTGCCCAAGTTCCAGAAATGATTGAAATTCAAAGCACTTTACCAAAATCACTATAGCAGAGTTTTGAAACCCAAATCGACCACTGCCCCGGGCGTAATAGGAAAATTGTATTAAACTCATCATCGATAAAGTTATAAACTTTTGTGGAAAAAGAATACGGTCGTGAGCAAGATTCGAACCTGCATAACTAATATTAACTGCAAAGTTAGTCGTGTCAGTTCGGTCACCTGTATAGGGATTGAATTGAAAAAATAATTCGCGGTAGTGATCAGAGGCCGAGATGGCTTAGTGGCGCCTGGAGTATTTATTCGGGAGGCGCAGGTTCGAATCCTGCGTATTCTTTTTCCACAAAATTTTATAACTTTAGAGTCCGCTATGCACGCTTTTATGCTTTTCGAAGATTTATTCACCATCGATAAATTGGCCGCTATTTTTTGGACACAACTAAAGTTTTTAATAGCGTTCCTGAAGTAGCACAGAGAGCTATTTTTTGGCCATTCTCTAGAGAATATCGTAGTATCATCTAACAGGTACCTGCATAAAAGTAGCAGACTGCTATGTAATGTGCTATTCCCTCTTGTGTAAATTTTTAGAGGCCTACTAAGTATATACTTACTCGTTGGTATTGTGGCCTCAAGCGTGATTGCCGAGCGGGGAGTCCTGGGTTCGATTCTTAGGTCGGACAAAGTAAGGTTGGGTTTTCCGTAAGGAAATTCTCAGTAACAGTCTAGGTTAATGGTAATAGGCTCACCACCTATTATTACATGGGACTAAATAACAGCATTCCTGAAATGTAGCTCTACAACTTTGTACACCTCTGCCTACCACCGGCCCAGTTGAAAACCAGCGCCTGTCACTAGTGGCCTGGCATTCTGATGAACTGGACCTATTTGGCGCAACCGTGAGGCACGCAATGATCATATTATATGTTAAAATTATTGCTTTACTTATAAATTTTTTTGTATGCCTTCCCGTATAACTGTGTCCTTGCTGACTGCGAATAAACTTTTTCTTTCTTTCTTTCTTTCTACCGCTTCGGGGAATACAGGCGTGATGCTATGTATGTTAAAATTGAAGTAAGACAGCGAGCCATTTTAAGGCCATTCCCTGGAGCACAACGCAGCATCATCTTACAAGTACTTACCTAAAAGTAGCAGACTGCTATGTAATGTACGTGTTGCTTCCTCTTGTATATATTTTTAGAAGCTTACTAAATATTGTTTATATTAGTAAGTATGGATAAATTATTTATTAGTATCATTACTTAACTTATACATAATAATTAAAAATATTTACAAAAATAAAACCTAAATTATATAGACTACACTACTACTAAAAGAGAAAAAAAAGAAAGGAAAAACTTGATCTAGGCGTCGAAGTACTCCTCGGCATCGCTGTCATCTGGTAATGTGCCCAGAAGACTGGCAGCATTGCCACGTTGAATATAAAAAATACTATTATACTAAAAGTTAAACTCGAAGTATTGTTTGACAATACAGGTATTGAAATATTGTAGTAGTGGAACCTAATCCAGTACCCATTTCATCAGTTTGCTTCTAAAAATACCTGGATGACAGAAAAGTTTGAACTTGTTTTTGTTGAACATATTTGAACTCCGCTCTGATAAATGCAATGACCAAAAAGCCTTTTAATCCTCCCTCTATTTTAAAAACATCGTACAAACCGAAGCTCCGTGACAAAATAAAACGAATCTAATGAATGAATTCACCGAAAGTTTATGACTGGACTAGATTAAACGAGAATGTTGCACAAAAAATATTGGAACCAGTACCAAAATCTATTTCGGGAACGGAAGACGCGTTCATTCAAATAATGTCAAATAATTTACACTTTCAATTCGAACTTTTGTAATGCAGTCTTGTGTGCTTGGCTATAACAATAAGTTAAAATGTAGGTATTGAGATGTGTAAGGAGCAAGATTTTCTCCACAATTTTGTTTGACATAGAACTACGAATAAAAAAAAACCTTTTATGGTAACTAACAAAGATCAACGATCTGCTAAAGCCTGGAACGATTTGGTATACAGACGACAGCACTGTGGTTGAGAGCTACACAGCCAATGCACGAACCAGTGGACCACAACTCCTGTCTCCGAGAGAGGCCATGGTCGAGCGCTTGAACTTCTCCCTTAAGGCAGTCTCTGACTGGGGTGAAGCCTAGCTGGTCAAGTTGAATGCAGCTAAGACCCAGGCGTGTCTATTCTCTGCGAAAAGGAAGCCATTCCAACTCGCTCCTACTTTTCGAGATGTATCCGTACCAATATCCTCTCGAAAGTGCGGCGGTACTTCACGTCGGAACAGTTGCTTCTATTGTAGAAAGCACAAGTTCGTTCATGCATGGAGTACTGCTCGCACCCTTGGGACGGCTCAGCCAAGTATCAGCTTGAGGCGTTAGAATCCATTGAGAAGCGTGCCAAGAGGCACATCAGCAACGATTCTTTTGTGCAGACTAAGCTCCAAAGTCTAGAACATCGGCGCAAAGTTGCTAGTCTATCGGCTTTTTATCGGATACATTTCGGAGAGTGTGCTTCAGACCTGCATGATCTAATTCCTTCCTGCCCTTTTTTCTATTGGACGGCCACGAAAAGGCGCCATCGCTTTATGGTTGATGTACCAAAAACCCCAACCGAAGCGCTTTGATTCCACGTTCATCATAAGAACCACGAAACAGTTGAATGCGCTCCCGGAGTGGGTCTTCTCCGATAGTTATAATCTGGGTGTCTTCAAGACGCGAGTGAATCGGTTTCTTCTAAGCAAGCGTGCTCCATCGTAGATCGCATTATCGCTTAACATCAGGCGAGATGGCGGTCAAACGCAAGCCTATAAATAATAATAAAGAAAATAGGAATCAATTTCTTCCTTTCATTGTCACCAAGATATCGATGGTATAATGGCGATATCGTTTATATTTTTAGGTTTAAAACATGCAAGCAACATAAGATTCCTTTACTAATTTAAAAAAAGGAAACAAATTTTCCTAATCTTTAAGAGAAGTCGTTTCGCGCTTCCCAAGTCCCTACCTACATGCAAATAACTATAAATAAAAGCATTGTCTTAGAAAAAAACTCCAATGTACGAAATAAACATTTCGGTAAAAAAGTAGGCACGTGTTAGTAAACACTTAGGCATTTTATTTTCTTTGTTTGTTCACTTAAATACTAAGCCTGCACAACGCACGTACTACAAGTCTGCACGTATTTCGCGCATTATTTTAAAAAACAAAACGACTTTTACTGTAATATAAATCAATTTTTAGAAATTGGAGAAATTGTCTCACCAACTATTACATGGGACTTAATAACAGCATCGGTGAATTGTGGGTGTACAACTGTAAACGTTTCAATAAGCCTGTCAATTAGATTTAAAAGTCAAACATTGCTGTCAATTTATTATTCTGTAGGTAATGTGGAATTTATGACATCTTAATAACTTACAAATTCTGAAGTACATGCGATTATTTTGAGTATTTGACTATATCTACCCATCTGTTCGCCTCAATCTAATAAACTATATACAAATTGCATTTAGAGACGTATACAAATAAATTCTACGGTCCAAAAGCCATTTGCGTTCGCCAGCTAATCATAAACAAAATTAAATAATTACCAGATTCCCCCAAACAAACATTAATTCACGAATATATCCGAAGAGCAAAGTGCTCTAATACTGTACCGTCAATAAATAATTTAACGGGCAAACTCCGCCCCGATTAATGAACCGTGTAATACAGATATCATCGACAATTTATAATGACTTTGGAAAACTTTAAAAGGTAATCGTTATAAACTTTGTACTCAAGTTCAAAGTTCAGACATAATTTAATAACTGACAAATGTTGTTTATTGCAAGTTAAATGAGTTTAAATATAATTTAATTTGGGTAATTATTTACCTTCACTTGTTCAGTTGTACAACTGAACTTGGGATCGGCTTCCATGTTTGGGATCATTTTGCATGTATTATTTGCTTGTGGATTCGAAAATTAACTTTCGCTCGCATTAGAAAAAAGGAGGCCAAAACTATATAAAAAAAATAACACCAAAATGCTATAAACTTTATAAAACAAGGAAAAAGTAAATGGTATTTGGAGAAAAACTCCCAGTCACGTTATGCCGATGATACCATTCTGATACTTTTTATGTGTGAAAGAATTCTTCGAAGGAGTTTAAGCCTGCGTTCTGCAGTCTCCCTTGGGATTAAAGTAGGCTTAGAATCTTCGTACGTGCATACATTTTGGTTGTATTAGAGAGAATACACCTGTGACTCGGCATAAACATAGCCCCTTAACAACAATAATAATATTTTTGTTCGTACTTATTTTTCTAAGTAGGATTTTTTTTACACTCTTATTTTAGCCACCACCGTAGATTGTTTTTACTGGACGGAACAATTAGATTAATATTGGTTAATATACTTATATAACATAACATTACGCCTGTATTCCCCGAAGGGGTAGGCAGAGCTGTACACCCTTGTACACCCATATTTCACCAATGCTGTTATTAAATCCGATGAAGTAGGTGGTGAGCCAATTGCCTGCTACTGAGAATGTCCTGACAGAAAAACTCAATTACACTTTTCCCGACCCGTGAATCGAAATCGGGACCTCATGCTCAGCAGTCACGCTGGAACCAATAGACCAACAAGGCAGTCATAATATATGATAATAATTTTTCGTACCACCACTTTATAATGTTAGCCTCTGAATAAAATACCGATATACAATGTTACTCCATCCAAAGGAAAAGCCTACAAGATCGGCAATCTATATTTCCGAAGAATTGCCTGACCGGTTGTCGAAAGATAGACATCAAGTCTTACAGGTAACAACGCGTTTTTTTAAATTGCTGGGTTCATTGTCAACATAATACATAATATAAATACTACTAGTACTTATAAAGTACCTACTGAGTGTATGGGTGTGTGTGGGGAGAGTGAGACTAGTCTTCCATGTTTGCAACAGCATTTATTCGCATGACTGATGTACGTTTTTACGATTTATTTATCGTTTTCTCAGTTTCCGTTATCAATAAAAGAAATGGAGGTATACATTACGTTTTATGGTGACATCTAAAGTTCATCAACGGCTTGAGAAGTGACAATGTTATTGTACAGTCACGAGCACCAACATGTAAAGACAACCGATACTGTCTCTAGCGTGCACTACTACGATAATTACTTAGGTATGCAAAACAGATAGAAGAATAATTCCTTATATACATAAATATACATTAATACTTCTATAATATTCGGAAAACTAAGTATTTATATATTTTATTTTTTATTCAGATGGAGCTAATGTTAGCAACCCGGATATTATACACCATTACCTATTTGTTGTCCCTAATAAAATAAAATAAAATTTATATGGAGTGTAAAAAGTGCAACGTATACATCGTTTGTGCGCGTGACTGTACATAAATAAATATAACTTTATTGTAAGAGGCTTGTTGTTCGATTATAGATCCGAATATCAGAACCGAATTTGTTGCGAACTGACCTTTTTAAAGCACTCTTAAAAGTATTGATGACTTCAAAAATGTCGCGTTGGCCAGTTTTTAGGTCGGGGATCGCTAAGATCTTGAAGTGCCTTCCATTAAGTATTAGTGACCGAGCTTCCAATGCACAAAGATACTCAAATGAAAATTATTTTAGCGGTCATCTATGATATACTGACCTCAGCCCGTACCAAAGTTTACAACGGGCTTTGATGACCTGAATAATAACGGCCTCTTTGCTCTAGTGGCCGCAAGCGCGGCTGCTGAGCGTGAGGTCCTGGGTTCGATTCCCGGGTCGGGCAAAGTGTTATTGGGTTTTTCTGTTAAGAATGTATCAGTAGCATCCCGGAGTTAGGTAGTTGGCGGTGTGACACCCCCCGAAGTACATATACTCTTACAAAACTATTCAGCATCAACATCCTCATGTATGTGGGGCCCGCACCCACTAAAATCTCCACCATACCATACCTACTCTCGCCTTTGGTGAGTCAGCCACGATAACTACTATGCAAGGCATTCGAGACCCGTGCAGCGCGGCTCTCATTTTAACTCTCTTTCGACGATGTCCGAGCACACCACATCACCACAACCCGAGTGCCAAGCTATGCGGACGATAGACTCCCCCAATCTATCGCCAGCTGGCCTTTGTTAGGGTGGCATCGGTCTAACGTAAAGCCGCCTTGGCTGACCTGTCCTCCTGCGGCAGATTGTATCAGCGAGGGCCCACCTCGCCGCCGTGGAAAACCAACTCTTCTACATCCTGGACAACAATACAGTTAGGTTCATTTATAAAGAATTTCTTAACAGAAATTATTAGAATAAAATGGAAAACATATTCATGAAAACGATTGAGAGCAACCCAATTATTTGCTTACCAGATTTTAGCCTTCTTTAGTGTGTTATATGTAATATTATCCACGATTTGTTCGTCTGAATTCTACGTAAAAATCTACATATGCAAAAGCTTAGATTCTAGGCCAATGAAATCAGTACTAAGGTTCGTTAACCAGAATATTTATACTTTATTTACCGTTTCTGAGATAATATTTACGAGTCAATTCAATGTATTATGAGCAGACATTAAATAAAATATCTTTATTCTAAAAAACCTTTTTCTCTATATGTCTACGGTAAAAATTTCCAAGGACTTGACGATGTTGATATGCATATTGCATTAACTACAAATATGTGTACATACATACATATACACACACACATATTTATATATATATATAACATAGCATCACGCCTGCATTCCCCGAAGGGGTAGGCAGAGGTGTACACAGTTGTACACCCACATTTCACCAATGCTGTTATTAAGTCCCATGTAATAAGTGGTGAGCCAATTGCCATCAACTGGGCACAATTCCAAACTCCGGGCTGCTACTGAGAATTTCCTAACAGAAAAACTCAATAACACTTTGCCGGACCCGGGGATCGAACCCGAGACCTCCAGCTCATCAGTCGCGCTAGGGACCACTAGACCAACGAGGCAGTTATATATATATAATTACTACAGAACAGACTGTATGATGGGTTTTATTTACAATTAAATTTTAATGACTCAGTTGTAAATCTAACCTGCAAGCATCATGTCAAGAGAAACCATATATTTCCAGTTCTGTTGGTACCTACTTAGTGGTTGAAATTTTCATTTGGTAATTCCATGCCTATTATAATATAGTTAGTTAGTAGTTTATAGTAAAATAGAGGGGGAGTTAACAACCTCTATTTTACTATGCATTCTGTCCACCCTAGTTTCTCCGGGATAAATGTCCGAGAACGATAGAACTACGTGCACTCTAAATTCAGAGTACACAATAAAGAATATTTATTTTCGTTCATATAAAATTATAAAACAGTTTTACTACTACACCATGAAGATTTCGATCTAGTGAGCAGAGGTTAGGATAGCTCAGTTGGCAAAGCGATGGTAGGATTTATCTGAGAGGCGTATGTTCAAACCCTGATGATCGTATTTATTTCTTTCCGCAAAAAAATTAAACTTCCTTCTACTATATAAATAACAGACTAAATTATTCACAAACAAAAACCAAACTTTTCTCCAGGGATGTTGGATATAATAAAAAGTATGCCTTGAAACGCACTGAATCATACAAAATAAATTCAGGTGAGCTCTTTGTACAAACAAATGAAACTATTGAAGCTTTTTCCAGTGTTCTGTTAATTGACCCGCGTTCGCAAAGTCGTGTTTTGGATATATATTGCACACCAGAGTACACTGAAACGAAACAATGGAATAATTGGTTTATTTATGTTTATTTTAACCCACCGCATTTATCTGTTGGTCGGAAGCACTATTGGTAGGCGTGAGAATTTGAGCTTTATACTTAACTACGCAAAGTCTTATGTCCAATGTTTGTCACATCACATAGAATCAAATTCTTTTATTTTCATTACATATTAACGCATGTGGATTCAATACTAAAGTACTACAGGAAAGCAGGATCCGACCTGTGCTTGATTCTATTTTTGTGCTGACAACAAAAAGACAAATCCATCACGAATATTGTGCCGGCCTCATAAAAGTACGCGGTGGTCCTCTAACCAACTACATTCACTACAATCATAGGTTATGGTCATTGGTACTCCAAGTGCAAGTGATCCAAAGGATGCTCGCTCCTTAACTGCTGGCGGTTGTCTTTTTTAATCCACCAAAAAGTTAAAACATGCTCTGATTTATTTCTTTTTTTATGCCAACTCTATGAAACTAGATAGTTGAATATATATCCCTACAAGTACCTAATACTATTCCTAAAAACTTCTTCAAATTAAATTATCCTACCGTGCCTTCAATATAGAATATTCATATCCAAAAAGAGTCGAATATTTGAATATTCTATTTCTACTACAATAGTAGTACATAAAATACTTATATGACTAAGTTATCTTTATCTAACTTACAATATATAAGCAGGTTTTATTAACTTGCCACTACATAAAGTATCCAAGAAATTTCAATATAATGTTCATCCCCGCTTCAGATTTCTTGGAAATCTTATTTTGCCTCCAAGCATAGGGAGTAAACTAAGTTTTATCAACAGCTCGGCTGCACATACAAAGGCACGTGGAATTGGGTGCTAACATTATGCTTTTATTTTAAGAAGTAGAATAGGCAGCAACGTTCTCCTATAATACAGATAAATCTTTCAAACGCAATATCGCTTGCGGAGCGAACTCTGACGCGGTGACGTCACCAAAAGGCGTATTAAAATGTAAAAGAAAAATTCGGGGTAGTTAGTAGAGGTCGAGATGGCTTAGTGGTCAGAGCGCCGCGTATTTATTAGGTAGGCGTAGGTTCGAATCCTGCTCACGCCCGTATATCTCTTTCCACAAAAAATATATTATTCTCTATAATATCTCACTTTGAGAATGGAGTAACTTTGAAAGATAAAGTGAGGAAGGGTGTAATAAAGGAACGTGGTGGAGTGAAAGAGGATGTAGTGACGAATATTGAGAAGGGTATGCTAAGATGGTTTGGGCACGTAGAATGGATGGATGAAAGGTGATTGACTAAAATAGTACATGAATCGAGAGTGTACGGAAGAGTCGGGGCAGTCCGACTTCGTCGAACGTACCGCAATCTAATTGTGGACGTTTTTAAAAAAGGACAGGTCAAAAGCCACCTGGAGCATGCATGAAGAGGTTAATTGAAAAAAGACGAAGCGAAAGAGGTGTGTAAGAATCGCAGCAAATAGCAATAGATAGTCTCTGTCTACCCCAATAGAAAACAAGCGTGACTGTATGTACAATATAAATCATATATGTGCGACAGAAGTTGGTAGTCATACGTATAGAGGTCATTGTACCCATGTATAAGAAAAACTTTTACTACGGAACCTACCTCCGAAGCACGAAAAAAGTCATAGTAGTTCATACCTACTGGACCAAATGGCATTAGGCTCACCACCTATTACATGGACTTAATAACAGCATTGGTGAAATGTGGGTGTACCACTGTGTACACCTCTGCCTACCCTTTCGGGAATACAAGTGTGATGCTATGTTATTTTATGTTACTCGACCAAAATGTATGAAGAAGCAGGTTATTTTTCAAGTTGCGTACGTATAGTCTATTTGTCAAAATAATCGTAATGATTACGGTAACTGGTTTTTACTGGCCAATTGTATTATTAAATACAGGGCCATGTTCAATAGTGATGATAAAACCTTTAATAAGTATTACCTTTTCCGAAATTAGTTTGTTCGCAGTCGCAAAATCGATTGTGAACTCAGGGAACTCATCATTTTCCATTAAATTGGGATAGGCCCTATCCCATTTTGACTGGGGTCGGCGCAGCATGTATTTTGTTCTACACATCCCTGTTAGCCGTCGTCTAGATAGTCACTACTTTTTTAGCCATATCATCTGTGAAGTCAGTGAATAGCTAAACTAACTACAATGTAGATGCAATAAAGATTTATCTTTATTAGATGCAATCATTCATTAGCTAATTGTTATAATTTGTATAATTGTTTGGTAGAAATCCATTAGCTCATTGTACAGTTCTAGTTTAAGAATTTATGTCCAAAACCATTTTCATTAAAGTTAAATAAATAAATAAATATTCTTAAAAATGTTTCAGATGGGTTTCGTATACAATAAAAAGTATTTGTGTTGTATTGTAAAAATAACGTATGTATTATGTCCTTAAACAACTATACGTAATTTATTCTGGCCCTGATCCGAGAAATCCGTACAAGATCTTGGTCAAATCACTCAAATTGCTTGGACGAAAGCCAAATACTATAATCCAGCTGATTTACTACCATACCACGAGGTTACAGCAAATAAGTAATGTCAGATTCTTGGTGTCGAAATATAAAATCGATACTTAGCTTTTGTGACCATTGTATTCACAAGTCAAAGGTCGCCCAATGCACGTACTAATGACTTTTAGTAATCGAAAACGTTATAAAATCTTAGAAATTAATAATCCCTTACTGAAAACATCGTGAGGAAACCAGCACACCTTAGGGATTTTCTTAAGCCTGAGGCCTGCGGGCTTCTTCTATGAAGTTAGGTTGTTCATCAACCACATGATAAGAAGAAGAAATCGATACTATAGTATTAGTGAATGGTGTCTCGACTGTTAAATATCAGCAGTACCATTTTATCAGTCCTGTAGATAATGGCTGATGTTGGCTGCGCGTCATAATTCATTGAAAGGTTATTAACTGCTTTTATGGACTTTGTATGTGAATGGAGCGATGATTGAAGTACCTCCAACATGTCATTTTTATTAGGCAGAAGCCACAGATACGTCACTTTTATTAAAAGCCGTGCACAAATTCGATGACATGCACGGTGCATATCATTGCTTCAGCTCGTAGCAAGCGTAGCCAATTTTGCTACGCGACTACGAAGATTACGCTAACAAAATATTGCGCTTGATTCTTTATTTTTTATTTTATTTATCGTTGAGATTATTTTGTGTTTGAAAATATAACAAAATGCAGTACATAAGATTAAAACCGTTTTAAATATTATGAATAAAGTAATCTTGTTTTATTTCCTCGGAAATCATTACATTTTCTGTGATGTCCGTCGAGATTTATTGTCTATGGAGTACCTAAACAGTAACGACCATTCTAGATAACTAACTAATAAAATGGCTCACTTGGCACTCATTTATGGTTATCGAAAAATAATAAACATCTATAAATTTGAATAACACGTATCACAAATAATTTAGTTAATATTCATTTTAAAAATTTTGTTGCGTCATTATACAAATGTTCGACTCCATAATAGAGCTGTCATTGGAAATATTGAATTAATTTTGTTACTCGATAACGGGTGCAATAAATATTCGTTTCCGAACGCTCCAACGACTCACGCCTGCTTTATAACCGACCATAAACTTTACAGTTGGCAACATTGAAAATCGGTCAGTAAATTATGATTTTCGTGTAGGTATGAGAATTTATTTTAAAAAGGTCTCTCGTTTTTTTTTTAAATTCGCAGTTTTAGGACTCGAATGTGCATTTGTTCATCACTTGACCAAGTAGGTCAACTCTTGCGACCAACACTCGGTAAGCCAAATGTTTCCTCCATCTTTTTTGATACGCCTTGTGGTGACGTCATCGTTATCTTATCAGTCGCTATGTATTTCGTTATGGGTTAAGGCCCATAACGAAATACATAGCCTGAAATATATGGTTTTTAAAATAATATATAAAATAATAATATATATAATATACACTTATTTCTTACAGATTATACGCAGCGTCGCGAAACGTTTCTCACTTGCACGGAATCTTGAGATTTCTAGAAACGAAAGTGACGAACGTCGAGGTGTTTAAACTAGTTTCTAGCTCATGAAGTAGCCAAGTACTAATAATAGTAAATTAGTACGAAGTACCGAACATATTACTGGGAAATAGCATCATTTGAAGAGTTCCGTACTTTTACAACTTATATTAATGTCGGAGCAGATTTCCTATTGAAAAAAGGTTTCTGTAATATCTTTCTGGCATTGAATTTAATGTTTCATCGGAAGTTATTCGCACGTGTATAACAACGCAATTCAATGCCATAAAATGTCAAAGAAACCTTCTTAAGGATACCTCAGCGAGCTATACAGGCTATGATTAGGTCTAGTAGTTTCTATGTAAGTAGTTAATTACAATTTTCTAAGTGATTTCTATTGTATAAACTGAATAAAATATACGCCGCATCAAAGTAACGCCAAAATTACGGTTATTATAATTTCCAATATCGAGAATTGTAAACTTAGGTATTATTACAAGTCATCGCTATTACAGGCCCAATGGTAGCCCGAATAGTCTCCTAGCAATAATGCCCATAAAGTTGGGAATTTTCTGTCGAAAATCAAATTATCCTCAAGTACTCTATTCACAGCTGAAGCTATTGAAATCGCCACGACAACATAGATTAGAAGCTAAACTATTTAATATACCTGAAAATCGAATTTCAAAAGCAACAACTACAAAGACCGATCAAGTACTTCACAGACTATATTTTATGGGAGGGTCGTAAAACTGTGTTAGCAAAATACTCTACAAGCCGAAGACATGAGGATTTTCCCTTAACTGTTGTCAACTGAGCCCTTTATTCTACGTCGTAAAAGTTGAATATCATCACACTATAACAGGTAATGCTCGGATTCACGCATAAATCTTATGGTACGAAGACAAACTGCGTAAGTGGGCTAGTCCTAGTTTGTCTACATCCAACTAGGTATATACTTGTACATTATTGTGTCATAGTTCGTCGATTTGATTCTGGAATCGGGTCGAACCAGTTTGTACAGTTTAATACATAGCTATAGTTTGGTAATGCAACTTATCAAACAATGCACTGTGTTTGCTCGGTTAAATCTATGTAGTGAGAGGGACTAATTTATAATGTTAATTTTTGTCTAATCATTAACTAGGATCTCCGTAGTAGATTTATTTTTCGGTAAACATGTAAAAGGCCTATTAAACAGAAATTAGCGAACGTCCAAGCTAATCCAAAAAAAACGAAAGCCTCACAAATACAGGTTTTTTTCTGAAGAACTGTGGGCAAAGAAGGGCGATTTACTAGTACATTACGCACGTGTATAATGCATGAGTGGAGCTCGAAGTATCCGCGAGTACGAGTTGGCAGATCGTGACAAACATAACAAGCGACGTCATTTATCACGTCCTGTGCATCTTTGTTCTCCTGGTACTAGGCATTTTAGGATTTTTGATTTTAAGAATTTTAGCATTTGCCGTTTATTACACAGTCTGTGTAAATAAATACAAAGCGTAGAATAGAATCAGAAGAATGTAAAAGATTCTTTGAGAAATCTAATCATAGTTTTACGAGATCTAAAATCCCACCCACTCAGCCCCTGTTTCTGAAACAAAGACAGTCGACTAATTTAATTTAGAACTTCTGAGATAGAATTCAGTTATAAAGAGAATTGACGATTCTCATATTGAATGTTAGAGCAAAAATAAAAAAAACTTCTCCAAATACCTCTAACTGAAAATGTTGTATTGAAACGTGGCCAAACAAAAAAAAATTGAACGCGGCGGAACAAATATAAAATATAGCGGCGGTATAAAAGCGAACAAAGGGGAGCTTATCTCCCGCTTTACAAAGCACAGTTTTGTTCTTGAATCGACGTGGACGGGGAAAAATCGAAAAATAATGATTTACGCACGTACTTAGTAAATCACGCACGTTCTCTTGTATTCTGTTTGGGTCAATATTGATTTATTATTTCAGTTCGCGACTGTTGAGTTTCAAGTAAGGGCCCGGGTTCGATTAGCAATGTGTTGCGAAAAAATCTTTTACAGTATTATGTATATTGGCACACGCGAAAAATTTACAATAAAACGGTGTCCGTTAATTGTTTTCGATTAACTAACATTTTACAGGTACATTTTTGTCTTATATGTTAAAAAGAATAAAGAGAAAAATTATTAAATAAAGGGATATTTACTTAATCTACTCTTGAACATAGGCTGAAGGTTTTTTTTTTATAACCCCATATTGTCCCACTGCAGGGCAAAGGCCTCCCTTCCCTCTTTCTACTTTTCCCGGTCAGTGGCGATTTGGGGTCATTCCTTCAGGTGGGCCTGCCGCGTAGTCGATTTCTGCTGCTCGGACGCCACAGCGTGGTAGTTTTTGCCCATAGCATGCATAGCATGTCCGGTATACAGCAGATGTGACCAGCCCAGTTGCTCTGATACAAATAAAACGCTTATTTGCGATAATTAATAATATTTTCCTACATATTATTTATATTATTATAAAATGTAGTTTAACGACTTTGCGAGGAATTTAGCTAAACTTATTTAATGTTTCATTCGCAAAACAAAGGGTAAAAACCCCTAGGTATAAGCAGCAGTTCTGTAAGTGCCAATTAAGACACCACTTCAACTTAGCATAAATGGAGTCAGTTAAAAGATAACATCGGTTTACGTGGTAGCGTGCTAGCAAACTATAAGACAATCCTAATATTATCATCTATATACGATAAGACGATTACTATGTGTTTAATACAGCAACTGCAATTTATTTCACCTGTTTTTTGATGACTTATAACTAATTAATTAATTATCACTTGCATACTTAGGAGGTATTTAGGGAAAGGGAGAAACAGGCGAACTCGAGAGAAGTTTACAGGGGAGAGAGACCCCTGCCGCTTGCCAGGCGCTGGAGAGCACTCATTGATCTCCGGCCACCGTAAGGCATAGCCTGCGGGTCGCAGTCTTAGGTGGTTCGTCGCCTGAGCAGCGACAGGCCCAAAACGGTGGCGTGTCTGCGTGTCTGGCCAACTATGACCGACCTACACAAATTTCGGAGTCTGTCGATAAATTTGACTGACCATAACTTGCCGGGGTTGCAGTAAATGCTACGACTCCGATAAAACACGACTTCCATGAATGATAAAGAAGATATTTAGGTACATCAACGTTCTCGTAATCACAGATGCAGACACACTCATCCTTCAGTGGTCATACAACTTGGCTATTACTACTTTTGACCTTGATAGACTGACAGTGAGTATAGGCCAGGGCAAAGATAACAAACAGCTAAAAAATCTAAAAGTAGATTTACATACATGTACGAGTATATTGTATAATATAACACTTATGCTACTAACGTATTGCCTTGCATCGTTATAATTCGTGTTTTTCCCTGCTGTTTCTCCACTGTCACACTATTTGCATTGCCGCAACTAAAATCCCACTGAAGCACATAAAAACAAGTTACGTAACATGTTTTGTGATAAATAAAAAAATACTGTTAAACGGCCAGTGTTGGGTTGCTTTGTTCTATTATTTATTGTTAAAATCAAAATACCAGAAGCATTTGGATTTTAATTAACTGTAATTATTGCCTTGGTTTTTTTTAATAATATTTTTTTTCATGCTTTTCGTTATATCACAGACAGCTTGGCATACGTAGTACATTATAAGTTATGCATTTTGTTTTTTTTTTTTAATACCTGTTGCGCACCGACCACCAAAGAGGATTTTATCGTACTATGCAGCTAAATGGACTGATAAAAACATAGCTGTATCGTTTTTATACATTCCATTCGTGTTTCAAATATTGTGTATAGCGTGCGTTAGACAGTTTTAGATATGTTGGTTAAGGTGTTCAGTTTTAAATTAATATTCCAGGAATTTTACTTTTAAAATAAACTGAGCTAGAGTTGTTTTTCTTTTCTTATAAAACAAATGAATTTTCTTTGATATCTTTTTGTCAACTTCACATTTTAAACTCGTTTTCAACGGATTTATAAATAAAATGCATTGTAATGATTTAATATAGGTACTTGTCTAAATAATTACTTATGTAGGTATGTAACTTTCAAAGTGCATGAACTGCAAAAGATCTTAAAAAAAAAATAACAAAATCTTTAAATTATTATATAGGTACCTACTTGTAATAAACAGGTTGTATTGAATTAAGGTTGTGTGTTTGATAAACAAATTCTCCAGCCGAAAAAACTACGGTTACGAACGTACGTATATAAAACCTTAGCAACGTATGTTACGAGTAAGTTTTTATATATGTTTCATTAATATTGTAAAAACACACGACATCAAACACTTTATTTTATAGCAGCTACAATAAAAGATAGTAAGTATAATAATTTCCTGCCCATTTAAAGCTAAATACAATCAAGGGCGCTTATAACATTCATTATATGTAATTCCCAAATTGTGTAAAAGAGTATTTAAAGCAATGGCTAGATAAGCGATTTTTTCTAATATTAATGTGTTTATCCATCTTGTTAATTATAGGCACTGTATTTTATCGGCTGGCCAAGGTATCGATCTAGGTTAAGCGGCTGTTCTGTGGATAGATGACCATTTCTATTTCAAATGAGAGAAGGTCTCAACCCTTCCGTGCCTTGTAGTGCACGTTAAACCATCGGTCCCGGTTATCAAAATAAGATATGGCGGCCCTTACGGGTAATCAGGGGCCTTAAAGCATGACAACTAGTCATACAGCGAGATATTGTGTTACCCAGTAACTGGATTGTGGAGGTCAGATAGGTATTCTCTCTATGTAAAATACTGATATTCAAATGTATCCCGAAAAAATGGAAGCCAACCCCAATATAATCGAGAAAAGCATAGGCACATAGGTATATATTTTAACAGCTGGTTGAATTGCTCCTTTTATTTTAAACAAACTGAATTATTTTTCCAAAGCACTAAATCTCTTCGTTAATTTAGATCTAGACGAAGTCTTGTATTCGTTCTAGATGGTACCGCGATCCGCCTTCAGGGTTCTTTGTAGCCACGGTGAAAACAGTCATGACAGGCGAGCTTTTGAATATATATTTCTCGTTTTTGTTGTATTACGTTTTTTTTTTGTTCGATATTATGGGTAAGATAAATGGCTTATTTTGTTCACGGAAACATCTGCCTGCCTAATATTGTAGAAGAGAATCCTTTTGTGTTATAAGTTACTTTGGTGCATACGTGCATACCTGACGAGTCGAGAAAACGAGCGCAATAACTTTCGCCCTTTATTCGTACCCTCCACTCCCCTCTCCTATTCCTCCTCCTCTATCTATAGACAAGATTACGAGATTCCTGCCTAAATTTTCTCATAAAAAGCGTTCAATTCACATTCTCTTGCCATTTCAGGCGGTTTCAGGTTTCGCACACGAATCATTTTGACACTGACAACAAATTTAAAAATACGTGTTCATGTTTTTTTGTTTTATATTATCACGTCTAAACTATACATAGAATTTTGTCACCTTAACACATGCACGTCTTCTCAGGAATAAAGAAGAATAAAAACGTTTTTCTGTTCAGAAGTAGAAAAAACTGTATCACAGCGCGGTATTCCTTGAAGGGGTAGGTAGAGGTGTACTCAATTTTTATACACCCTCATTTAACTATGCAGTAGATGGTGAACCTATCGCCATCTTCCGGTACAATTCCAAATTCCGGACTGATACCAAAAACGTCTTTGCAGAAAAATTCAATAACACTGCCGCGAATCGTACTCCAGCTCTCACGCTCAGTAGCTGCGCTTGCGCGCACTACAGCATAAGACAGTTCACCTCTTAAGTTAAAAAAATTTTGGAAAGAAAAATACAGTCGTGAACAGGATTTGAGCCTCCGCCTACCAGATAAATACTCCAGGCGCTCTGCCAACTGAGCTATCCCGTTCTCTGGTCACTACTCCGAATTCATTCTCCTCATTTTAATACGTCTTTTGGTGACGTCATCGTTAATTCTGTTTCTATTCTGAACTCATTTATATACCCAAAAAAAGTCTACACTTTTCTAGGGAGAGGATGTTTTAAGTAATTATTTAGCTATTTGCGTCTTTAGTCTGGAAATACGTAAGCACATTTCTTTTACAAGGTCCGTTTGGCAAGTTAATGAATCGAATAATTTGTTACAACGTAAATTAATGCTGTATTGTCTTTTATTCCTTTTTAATGCAACATTTAGCGCTTGTAAAGTCAATAGAAATTAGCAAAAGTTTATTTGAAGATTCTTTTTTCGTTAGTTGATCTTATGGAGAAGGGCCGGCAAGAAAAAAGGTGTAGTGTTGTACACCCACATTTCACCGATGCCGTTATTAATCCCCATGTACCTATACGTGGTAAGCCTTCAGCTGCGCCGCCACTTTGAATATCCTAACAGAAAAACCCAATACTATTTTGCATTAGGTACTGGTTGCTCTGCACAAACTACGAGAAAAAACGCAATCACAGAAATATTAGACCACAAATAATAATAATAAAACTCCTCCCGACCGTATTTCGGTCACGGCGGCCTATCTCACACGGAGATTAGCCAAGTACGCAGGAGATATTATAGTGCACGAGTGTATGTGCAAACACAGGTGCACTCCCTCTTCCTTCACCCTCATATTCCGATGGGACGGCAATCCGACATGACCGGAGAGAGATCAGGCGCAGGACCGTCAGGACAGGCTTTACGTGTTCACCGAGGCACGGGGGTGTCACACCACCAACTTCCTGATTCCGGGCTGCTACTGAGAATTTCCTAAAGAAGAACCCAATAACACTTTTGCCCAACCTGGAAATCGAACCCAGGACCTCACGCTCAGCAGACGCGCTTGTAACCACTAGACCAACGAGGCAGTCAGATCACAAATAAAGCGTTGATGTCCATTTAATTAATTCGAAACAATTACAATACTAATCATGGTTTTTCAGTCAGTTGTTCAGATAACCACATTGATGACCGATTACTATACCCTAACATAACATACCATAACCAACCCGTTACAGCTGTCCTATTGCGGGCAACGGCCTCTCCTCATACAGAGAAGGCACGAGCATTGATCATCACGCTGACTCACTGTAGGTTGGCGATTACAAATTATTATGTTCAGGTTTCTTGAAGATGTTAGTTACCGTATGTTTGTGATATTTTATATAAATTAAACAAGTAAATAATCCTTCTAATATCACAAATGCGAAAGTTTGTGAGGATTAAAGGATGTTTGTTACTCTTTCACGCAAGAACTACTGAACGGATTTAGATGAAATTACGCACACACATAGCTCATGGCCTTTTTTTATGTGGAGAAATGCCCTCGCATACCGCTCTGACACTGGGAGACACGGGAACGCTCTCGCACACGACCGCGAAACCGCCCGCGGCCGTCCGTTGCCAGACTCCTTCTCACGGGGTTGGGTATTGCACCCCCCCGCTACGACACACCAGACACATGGCGTGCCGCGACCACCTCGGAGACCATGTGCAATGGGCGCCAGACGACCCCGTGTTCGGACGGCCTGCGACGGGTCAGATCTATGGCGCCGCCGTCTACCACTACGGCCGCAGAGGATAGGAAGAGTGGGGCGTCGCTATACCGGCACTCCTCCTCCCCTGCAGCCAGACAACGGTGGCGGCCCCGTCAAGGCCGCGGAAGGTACGGCGCATCGACATACCGACACTTCTCTCCTGCCCATACAAAGCCGAAGCCCACCTCAGCCGCGGCACCCTCCTTAAAGCCCGCAACCTACCACAGCTCCAAAATGGGCTTGGAGGCAAAGCCCAGAGGAGCGGCCTTCCTCGGGTTCCTAGCTTCACAGTGGGTGACCAAGCCACGGCTAATAGAGCCCCCCCACCACGACAAGGCGGTACCCCTAGGGGGGAGATAGTTCATGGCCTGGATGAACACAAAGTAACATAACTCGACCCAATTCGGCAGAAGCCAGTATTATAATAATATATGTTTTTAGTGATGCAATATACGACCGCGAGCATGAGCTTAATCTGCAACCTTTGATCTCTAAATGCTAATTTCTGATTAAGGCGTCGCGATCATCACCTCGCTGTGCTGAATTCTTTGTATACTTTTTTTTACTTCTTATGGTGACGTCAACATCATTTATTCAGTTTCAACAGAGGCTGAAGCAATACTACAACCAACACGACAAACTTTACAGTAGATTCAATATTGTAAAGAGTTCACCTACTCGTACGTTTAACATTTATCTACGAACCTTTATTAACTTTTTTTACTAATTTTATAGGTATACATACTAATATGTACCACAATCAAATTATTTTTCCTAATTCATCTTGTTTCGAGCGTATGGCACTCGAGGGTCGCAGTTGAAAATCAGCGTTGAGTAGTCACCATTTGTACTTCTACCTAACATAAAGTTGAGCTGTTGACCCTTTTGGTACTAACATTTAATTACTATTTTAATTTATCGTCTTTACTTTTAGCTGCTGTGTTATTCTGCCAATACATGAATATTATTCTTATTCTTAACAATGTCTAATAAACCTTTTTATTCAATTCGAAAGGAATGTGTTACTGTTTTGCTATGGTAATATTGTGACGGGTAATTAGTTATCTATACGCACCTTTAGTAATAAAAAAAGGCTCTACGTTTTGTGATAGTCGATAACATATTGATTCTGATGTATCGAATTCAAAACATCGAGGGCTCCTCGATCAATGATTATTTGTTAAAACTAACTGCGTGGGTTGGCCAGAAAATAAAAGACAATATCTTATTCACTTCTATTTGAATGTCTTAAATTCCTATGTTCAAAAATCTTACATTTCATGAATCGTCTGTCTACCAATAATCTATTACAAACCTTAGATTGTATAAATCGGCCTAATGGCGACAAGGGATGGCATTCTACGGTCGAAGAAGACATTACTTTAATAGATACACATACAGTGTCTAACCTCAAAGACACATTCGATATTAAGTCAACCCTTTATTGAAGTTGTAATGTATTAAGTATAGCATTATATTAGGATCTTATACTGCATGAGGTCCTAATATCGTCCTTTGCTCACCCCGTCGAACAATATTAGGTTGAGTAATAATTAATTCGAGGACGAAGGACGACTTTGAGGAGAATCGGCACCGTAGAGCGTATTTACTTTGTCATTAGTTACGTTGTATTAGGATTAAGAAGTTGGATTTCAATGCAAGGTTACTTAGTATTATCTTAATTAGTTAACTAGGGATGTGTGCGTGCATATGTATTTTAGGAATTTGCAGTTTTCTATGTGTGAATGTTTACTTAATTGGTCGTTTCTTTTTCGTATAAAGCAGCAAATTATTAAGGCATTAGACGTAACAAAAGTTCCCGATTTTGTGGAAGTATATTTATTCCTTTAATATATATTTTTTCTAATATCATTGAATATATTTTCCTAATTGAATATTTTATAAAGTAGTTATTTCAAACAAATCGGTTATCTAATAATAATAAAGACTTGAATAAAAATAATCAATATAATAAAAAAATTCAATACGAGCCAAGGTGAAAATTTATTAATTTTTAAAATATCTAATTTTTGGTACTTAATGTTTAAATTATTGCTAATAGATTCACCGTCTCCTTAAACGCGAAAAGAATGAAACTTTTTGTTTTTTTTTGTTTATATTGTAATTCACAAAACTGATGTAAAATCTCACAAGCAATACCTACTGAAGAAATAAAACATAGTGCATATGATTGACATCTACTAGACGTGAATCTCTTACATGCAAAATTTTATTATATTATAGAAAAGACATAGAACTTATATTTTAATTAAATCAAGTTTTAATTACAATTGAGAAACTTATATCCTTATATCTATTTGTTATCATATTTGACACAAAAAGTATTACAGTGCTTAATCCATTAAGACTCTTAGTCTTTACTGAGGCGCTTGGAACCACTAGACGAATAAGGCTTCCAGTCACCAGTCCAAGGCAGATCAAGGTCGAGGTTTCCCCGTTCGTATCTATAAAATGTACTACAATATTTCTTCAGAAAAATAAAATTTCATCGATACGGTGTATATACATACATAGATTACAAAGTGACAAAACAACAAAAAATATATATTCTCATAAGCCGAGAACAACGAAATAATATTACGAAGGTCTTCAATGATGATTTAGTAGTTAATCAACGTCATAAGTTAACCTGAGACATGGGACCTGTGCCAATGAGTCGGGGTCAGGTCAAGTGCCACAACGGTCAAGCAACATTATAACTATTACTCGGCTTAATTGACCCACCAGCGATCGGCTTCTACATTACGGTTGACAAGTTCATTTTCTTCATGCGACAAATTTACCCGACTACCGCAGAAGGAGGGTTATGTTTTTATGATCCCGATTTACCTTCAGAACCGGAATATCTAGGTCCCGGGTCTAGGTGTTGGTGATTACAATACTTGTTTCATATACAGGAATAGTCGTAGTGTGGGGCTATAAAACTGTTAAGAAGTCCTATTATAAGACACCTCGTAAAAGCTATTTAAAAAAAAAACTTTATTACTGAATAGAAAAACTTTGTAGTCTGAGAGCCACACAGTTTTAGTCAATACACCTTTATAAAATAGGTATTATATAAATCAATATGCACAACATAAAAATTAAAGACGGACTGGCGTACTCTCTACATCTTTATTACGATTAAGTATGTAAAAATAAATAGTGCCAAAATCCCTACATTCCTCGCACATGAGAGTGAAGCAAAATTCCTAAGAGTTCTACCAAATATGACAGCAAACAAATAATTTCAGGGGTTCCAAGAGCTTATATTTACCTACGCACACCTGACTCGGAAAAGGTTTATAAATTCACCCCTTAAACATACATACGCGGGAATTGAATTTTTTGTGATTTTCTCGTAAACTACTGACGCAATTTCGACGTATGAGAGGTTATTCAATCTCACCAATGGGTTTTTGATTTATTAGGTAGAAAGATTATTTGCTGGGTTTTAATGGAAATCAATGTTTTTATTCTTTGCTTCAATCAGTCTTGGCTTTAAAGGGGTTTCCGCTTTGAAGTAAATTTTATTTTCATGTTTGCCATGCCATGTCGTACTTAGTAAACCATTTATTTGGAGGCTAGAAGCAAATAATCGCAATTGATCAGAAATACAATAATATAGTACGCGACTAATCTTCGAGTCATTTATAATTGTTTTATTTATTCTGAAGTTTTGTTCAAACACAGTATTCGCGCCGTCGCATGATTAGTCATTCTGCTAATAATATTCGCTATTAATCCAATCAAAAGTCCGAATATCAAATGAATGTGTAGTGGTGGCGAAAACACAACTACAACTACAGAAAACTATTTTTCAAAAGGTAACATTTTCTTGCAGTAATACTGTTGCCATTTTCCTATCACGAGAATCCTAACTTTACTCAGTATGCCTAGCCTTTTCCCAATTACATTGGGGTCGACTTCCAGTAAAACCGAACAGCTGAATTAAACCAGTACTTTACATGGAGCGACTGCCTATCTGACCTCCACAACCCAGTTACTAGAGACAATTCGATATATTGTGGTATGACTGGTTGCCAGACTTTCAGACCTCTGACTACCTGTATCGGCTGTCATAGATCTTAATTTAACAAACAATCCTTACTTTAATAAAGATTAATATGTGTGACATCTTCCAGTAGTCTCTTAATTATTTGGCCCTGTGATAATTTTACCACATTGCTATTCTATTTTATTATCTCTATTAGTTTAGGTCGCGCCAATATTTACTGGATATCTCTCACCAATCACACTTTCGGAATGTTATTTGTCCACACGTGTGGTGATTGATCAACATTGTGTGTAGGTATTTGATTATATATGAGGCTATAATAGATGACAAAAAAAAATATACGAGCCGAATCCTTATTTCTGAAGTCGGAGAAAGAAACCTTTGAGACTACATTCGTCATTATTATCTTCCTGCCTCATTTAGACGAGGTCAGCGGTGTACGTCTTTACTTCCCTACATCAGCCGTCATCTCGGTAGTCATCCCCTGTCTAACCAAGGCAGGGGAGGCTGTATGCTACGCAAGTGTGTCTATACAGGCAAATCTTTTATGTTTATAACATAACATAGCATCACGCCTGTATTCCCCGAAGGGGTAGGCAGAGGTGTACACAATTGTACACCCACATTTCACCAATGTTATGTTATGTTTATATGCTAATCGAATCGTCATCAAGGCATTTGATTTTAACTGCCTCGGTGGTGGTGAGTACAGCTGACCAATACCTCGCTAACCATGTGATTATAATAGATAGGAGTTCACCAAATCCTCTATGATGTATTTTTAATAAATAAAAGTAAATTGCACTTTATCTTGAGGCAAGAGTGCCTCCGCAAGACTGCATATTCTGAAACTGGTCGGCGGAAAATCTCGCGTATCAGGGCTAATAAAGGCTCTGCAAGATTTCTTCTTAAATTACTGAAAGACAGTTCAGTTTTCATCAAAATCTGTCTCTAATAGTAACTTCCCTTAAAACTGCTTCACACGCCGCAACTAATATTAAAAATGCGAAAGTCACTCTGTCTGTCTATTTGTTTTTGACCTTTTTCAGCATAAACCGCTGAACCAATTTTGGTATAAAGATAGATTGAACCTTGAAGGACATACGCTACACTTTGTCGCACCGACGAAGTTAGTAGTACCAGCTAGTATTAAATAACATCTAACAAAACAATACATTACCTTTTCCCGCCAGAGCCGGTCACCTATCACCACATACAGTTTGAGATACCTTCCCCCCAATCTATCATGGACAAACATCTAGGTGTAAGGACTTTGGCGGAGGTCGTCAATCTTATCCGACGTTTAATTCCGTCCTCCAGTCCTCACTTACGGGAACAATATTGTATTTGTTGCCAAACAATTAAGTTTAATCGGTGTATATTTTATTTGCCAGCGTAGAAATCGAAGACGTTCTTTCAAGATAAATTTGGTCTGTTACTGTGTAAATATAATTTGGTGACTTTGGTACAGAATGGAATTAGTTTTTTGTGTACATACGATAATAAAAGATGATCTGGTCCATCTATATCTACGTTTAAACGAATTCATGTCATCATCATAGACACACAGGGAATCCTAGTATGGGTTCTAGGGCTTCAATCAATTATGTAAAATGTTTAGGCACAATAAAGATATTTTTATTTTGTCATCATCATCCACAACCTGAGTTCACTCACTGCATAGGCCTCTCTCTGGTAATGCCAATCTCGACGCTGCTGTGCTTGTCTCATCCAGGTTTTTCCAGCGATTTCATGTTAACTAATTCCGTTTAAGCACGTGTTCTACGAATTATGAAGTATGGCAGGTTTGTCTGAATGAACATTAAGTGACGCAGTTCGTCGCGGTTAAAGTCACTAAAATAGAGAAACAAATTAAGAACTTCGCTAGCAAATTTTATTTTACTTGACTTTTTATAACTAGGTATAAGTGGAGGCAGCTTTTAATTAATCATTAATGATATATTATTAAATTAAAACTACCTGCTAACTACCGTATTCCAAACCAATCAACCACTTCATTAATCTAGTATTCAATTTATTTTATTAAATTGACATTAATGCGAACACTACCGAATGACAGAGAGGAAAGAATAGTTCATTAGAAACACTCAGTGTGCCCTAACTGTTAAGAGATTTATCGTGATCTCGTGTCGGGTCATTAAATGCTTGGCAATAATACTTATTTAGAAGGCTGTTCTTAATAGGAACTTCCTTCTATTTTCTAAATAAGAAGCTATTCCGTGGATATGTTCCTATTTATATTTTCCTTTTATAATTAAATGTAAAGACACACAACAAAACAACTATAATATACTCAGATTGAACAGGAATTGAGTCACCGGTCAAATTTAATAACTAAGTATATGAAACCTATTATTTCTATTTTAATATAGGTATTATAACGGGTAAATATTGTAAGATACCTATACAGATTATATAAATCATAGCAAGGAATAGTAGTAAAAAGTAAGTTCAAATAAGCTTGAAACCTGATACCCAACTTTCTTGGGTAACGACTGCGTCTACTCATGCCTACCTAGATTTATTATTTATTTAGTTTATAGCATAATATAGTTATGTATGTATATAGAGTCTTCTTAAGGACAAATAAATTCAAAAAGAGGGATAATTTTTTTTTATCTTTTGTAATAAAAATATCGGACCGAAAATCAATTTTATTTATAAAACACCTTTTATTTCAGCATTCGAAACATCAAGAAAAACAAAAATATTGTAAACTGTGAAGTGATCGGAAAAACCATTAAAAAAAATATTACTAGTTTATAGATTTTTATACTCCTTTATAGTCATAAGTTCGAATCCAAGGCACGCACGAATTTTCTATATATATATCACTCGCTTAAAACGGTGAAAGAAAATATTGTTAGGAAACCAGCATACCTGTAAAGCCATGTCAGAGACCTAAGGGTGGTTTAAACTCTGACACTAGGTTGTTCATGAACAACACGATAAGAAAAAGAAGATAGTTATAATAAATATTGAGATATTCAATTATTCTTTCTGTTTTCTCACTGAGTGCCTGAATGAAAAGGTCTGAGAGTTAAAGCTTGAAATAATTCAAGAGGCTCCCGGCGCAATGTTCTACCACATCCTACATCGCTGTCGCATCTCGTTTCCTCGGAATAAAGTGCCGGACAAAATGGAGACAGAAAACTTTTCATTTATGTATAAACCAGACCTTCTTGGCTGAGAATTTCTCGCGTAGTTTACAAATTTGACACACGATACGTTGCAGCGTAGCTACAAGTCTACAAAAATTTACAGATTTTTTCATTTAAAATAAGTTAATTTTCTCCACAAGAAAAAAATCTTATACCGTTTCAATAAATATATACATATATATGTGTTTCATAAAACTACTAGTATTGTAGGTAGTTAGATATCAAATATAAACGAAACACATAACATAAAGATGTACTATACTTGTGTATTTCGTCAATTTCTTTCTCGTACTCCGTTTAACATTTTGTAAAGATCATATACGAAAATTAGTCTTGATCTATACACGTACGTGACTAAACTTGACCTTTTAACTTCCACATACACTCGACGCTAGAACATTTTTGCTAAGAGCGAGTTAATATAACACCAAATTCTCATAAGAGTGGATTTGTAGAGGTCGGGGGTGAGACCCGCATAATGCACAGTTTTGTGTACTACTTACTAGTTTGTTCACTGTGTCAACTCTTCTGTGTAACTTAAGGTGAAGTCAACTAACGATCTGTTAACAGTTTCATATTCCACAGAGCAATCACAATAGTTAAAGATTACTAAAGTTATTACATATATTAAATGGAAAAAAAATAGTTCGCTAAGTATGCGTTAATGCTTTTCATCTTTAATTAAAGATTACTATTACCATTACTATTAAAAAATCGCCAATGGAATCATTCGACTTTCAAAATGTTTTTTGTATTATTTGACTCAAAATCAAATATTTTTATTTCAATCAGATCAGATTACAGGTACCTACTTATAAAAAATGAAAACTAGGTGCACGGTTCCAACGCGTTGATAAATTTTATATCATAATAGGTATATGTAGTTATAGGTAACTACTGGAATCTTTTGTTCAAGCTTAAGTTTTAGGATAATTGTTGACGAAGGTAATCAACGTCTATGCGGGAAAGTTCTGAAAACTCATCAATCATTAAGTTATTGACAAAAGTTGCGCTATAAATTAAAAAAGGAATCGTGCCGCATCTTATATCAACCATACTTTGACTACCATTTAAAATAATTTTATGGTTATTAATATATTTAGGTGTTGTATTAATAACTGCCTCATAAGGAGACTTATATAAAAATACAATTGCAAGCCAAACAAATATTACACATTCGACAATATTCTAACTAAACACACCTGGCCTTAATCAAGAGAATGCGTAACTAAGGACCACTGCAAAGGCCAACGAGATACCTATCCGGGCCCGATCCATTTATCCACACAATTAGGAGCATATAACTGTCTTCACAACACTATGATTTTTAGCTAGTCACATTTTAGTTATTAGTGAAAAAAACCTCTTGCTGTTTTCACTTAATAAGCCTATAACCACTTTTAAATCATAAGAAACAAGGCACAGGTCGTTAAATTCCTCATAGTATTATAAAACAAAACCTAGTAAACAAAATTATTTAAATAAATGCTTGAGCCACTAATCACACACTTGGCCTTAATCAAGCGAACACATAACCAAGGACCAGTGCAAAGGCCCAACGGATATCTGACCAAGCTTATTCCATTTATTCACTCAGTTACGCGCGTGTAACTGTCCTCCCAACACCATGTAAGCTTGTTATATTCTAGTTTTTATTGAGGAAAACCTATTGTTGTTTTCACTAGTCGGAATATACGAGCATTTTGTGCCAAAGCACTATGTTTCTATTATGAATGGAATGTTAGGGTATGGGATTGGACGGAGCGCGTATGGTTAAGCAAAATAAAGGCTTAATTTCTAGAACATTTACTATAACTACAAACATAAATGAATAATTATATTTCAGCTTTTATTATATTATTATTTTCTGTTTTCCAGGTAGTTACAAATAACATTATTTATACTGTCATTGCCAGAATTGATTAAAATTCATGCTTACACTGCGTGTATCCACATATATTATTTATAAAATTGTGTTTTACCAAATATAGATCAAACGAATTTTATAACAAATAAATATTTAAGTGGTTCTAATATAGACTGGCCAACATAACAACAATTTTTAGGTGATAGTTTATAAAATGAAACATGATTCATTAATCTGAATCAGTGATTCTATGACTCAATTTACACAAAATGAAACTTTTACGATATTTCGGTACAACAAAATAAATGATCTTCAACTTGACCCTCTTATCTATACAGGATAACATTTAATTCATGGAAAATATTTTAATCTCGTATTCTACTCATAAGTCTACGAGTATATCATTTAGGCCTAAAATATAGTATATCAAAATCAAAAAAATATATTAAAAACGTAATAAAACATAATTTATCTCAAAAAAAACCGAATTAATAAGAGAGATAAAATAATAAAGGATAAAAATATGATTTAAACTTAATACATAAATAAGATTCGTCTGCTGGACATTAGCCGCATCAGTAAATAGTAATTAATTTACTACGCGATATTATTACTCACGTTAGGAGCTCGTGTCTAAATAGCAGCCGCACGGATCGATCGATCGAGGTTAAGCTGCACTTGCCGCGGTCGGTCCGTGCACCATAATTTCATACTCAGACTCCTCCGTGTTTCGGAGGGCACGTTAAGCCATCGTTGGTCCCGATTATCAAATGAAGATCTATAACATCCGTTACGGGTAGTCAGAGGCCAGAAAGTCTGACACCCAGTCATACCAAGAAATATCCAGTTTAACTGGAAGTAGACCCCAATGTTATTGGGAAAAGGCTAGGCAGAGATTAATACTTACGTTACAACGGTAGTCAATTTGGATATACTCGTACGATATAATAAGCCTAAATTATATAGTATCATAAGTAGAATAGTAGGTTAAAATATTGCTAATTAATGAAATCTCATACTATATAATAAAATATTTTCCGCAAATGGTTTGCATTTTTGAGGAACTGCATTAAAAAGGAAATAATTATTATTATCTTTTAAGACGGAAGAGTGTTTAAGAAGCGTTATTTGTTTCTTAATTTGATGGCAACTGAAGAAATACGAGAACAGTTGGTGTTGTCATAGCAATTAGGCACTCATCCATCATTCTCATTCCTACGCATCACGCACCAAGATTGTCCGAAATATGAGAGGACTCTTTCGTAAGATTTGTTACAGATGCGAACTTTTTCTTAGGTTAAGTTTAGTTGAGACGAAAGTTTTGTTAGCAGAGATGACGCGACGCGTAAGTATATTTCTGGATACCAATTTCTAGGATTATTATGATAGCAGATTATTTATAAACTGCTTTTGAATAATTTTAAAATATGCATCACACTTTTCTGTTCAAACTATAACTATGTATTATAAGAATATTATTTTAAAAAGATTTTAAAAAAGAAGTTTTTTGAGTCTTTCATTGGAAACATATACCATTTGATTAACATGTGACTTAATTAAACATTCAATTATACTAAGAAAACTGATATTTCAAAAATTAATTATAAACACTTCTATGGCTACAACTCCGACTCCCATTACACACACTATTGACATTTTCATAAAGGTTGTACCTAAACGCGAAACTAATTTAACAAGCTCAAAGTGAAAGGAGATTGCAAAGCCTCTAATTAAATGGCAAAGTTTTTCATCGCACGCCCTTTTCAGCCAGTCTGAACTAAAGCTTTGCTGAAACTGTTCATTATAAATTATAACTAGTAACCTATATATGTGTGTGGTTGACTAGACTATTCATTATAAAAATTATTTCAGACTTGAATGCGAATGTAGCTTGTGAATTATGTGTGTCGCATTTTTTTTACCGTGTAGTGCACGCTGTCCCTCTTGTATATCTAAGTGAGACTAGTATGTGATATGAGTGTGTTAACCAAAACCACTTTATTACTATTATGAAATTGATATAAAATTTTGTTTATCACAGAATTTGTGTATATAGTGAAGAATTACAGATAAATTTTCAAAACGGATTAACGTTTGCGTAACTCAAATCCTGCTCACGACTTTAGTTTTCTTTCCATAAAAATCTATAACTTTAGAGAATTTTTTTTTGGGCTGTAGCGTCTGATTTCACATAGGGAAGGTAATTTTTATCATATTTTATTTTGAATTATTATTAACGAGATATAATTATTATAGACGAGATTGAATTATTAATTACTAAACAGACTGCGTAGTCAAGGAGGGGCTCGTGGCTAAGTAACAGCCGCACAGATCGATCGATCGAGGTTAAGCTGCGCTTGCCGCGGTCGGTCTGTAGATGGGTGACCATAATTTCATATCGAGACCCCTCCGTGCCTCGGAGAGCACGTTAAGCCGTCGGTCTCGGTTGTCAAATTAAGATCTATGACAACCGTTACGGGTAGTCAGAAGCCTGAAAGTCTGATAACCAGTCATACCACGAGATATCGTGTTACCCAGTAACTGGGTTGTGGAGGTCAGATAGGCAGTCGCTCCATGTAAAACACTGGTATTAAGCTGCATCCCTTGTCACTGGAAGCCGACCCCAATGTAATTGGGAAAAGGCTAGGCAGATAGATATAGACTGCGTAGTCAAGTGAGCTGCAACTGGCTCAGTATAACGCGGTGCTATATGATTGCTACCCTGCCCGCTGTGCACTAACACCTGTACTTTAAAAAACTTAAGAATAGATTCCGACCTTTAATTATTACCTTAAGGTAATTTTGATCTTATAGATCCAAAATTTAGAATCACTAACACCATAAAAAATAAGATTTACAAGACAGACGTTCACGTTTCTTTAAACATTTTTAGTAAACAACTTTACCTTACAGAAAAGGTACTGTCTTTTCATCATATTTTTCAACTTAAAACACGTGATTTTCATGTAAAAATAATCACCAAGACTACTCTAATTAAGTTTCATGACACACGATTTATAACGGGAGCAACAGCGATCACACGACACCGGCTGATTGATAACCTAAACCAAGAACTTGGCCCGTAATCTACCAGCCAATTGTAATACTGTGGCGGAAAATGTAATTTAAATTTGTTTCGTTGCTAATTTTACGCTCTAGTTCAAGTTTATGCATAACTCAATGTCTTGACAGGATTATGATTTAGTAACAAAGATTTAATAATTTGGGCTGCCTAAATTGATAAATAGTTATTTTAAACATGGATTTCTGATTATGTTTCGCTAACATTAGAAATCTTTTAATGATGGTTAAGCGATGGTACGGTTGACGATGGAACACGCTTACCCAGCAGAAACCTGATCACTCGAGCTTTGAAGACCACCACATAAATAAAAACAAAAAAACTTAAATACTACATTAGGGTGATGCAGAGACAAAACATGGAAGAATTCGTATAACCGTCCCTACTGCTACCTAGTGGAATAGCTGGGAAGAAGAATCAGTACAACATACTGTATCATTAAAATAATAAACACCGAACTATTTGAATATTCTGTATGAAAATTATCAATTATGACGAAATTTTGCATATCATAGATATTATATCTATAATATCTTGTAGGTCACACCCATTCACTTGGCATGATTCTCGCCCGTTACGTAGAGACAAGAGAGGAAAGCTGCGTATTCACCGGTTTCCATACCCTTCAAATAGGAAGACAGGTATTTAATACCGTTGTACGGCCGTCGGACAAATTATTACTTAAAGAGCTTTACCAATTGGTTCTCTAATAGAACTGCCAATATAATAGTTGCCTATAAAATTACACAGACACAATACATAGCAAATTATTTATTTTATTTTATTTAATTAACCCTCATCTGACCTTTTTGTAATTATCGTGTGGAGAGCATCCATTAGGATTTCTCATGGGTGCCCTCCACCGGGCGACGAGGGATATGTCGGACTCCTGCTGACCTTCCACCCGTCCATCACAGCACATAAAGAAGGAGCACCTTTAACTCGAGTAGATCCAACCAGTGCTCCTTTTGTGCCATGCCTTTGGCACATCCATGAGGAAACAGAACATTTTCCCCGAAAACTAGAGATGGGTAACTCAGCAAAATTATTTGCGTCAACTCAGTAACTCTGGTGCGTTAACTCAAAATTGTGCCATGACAGTAAAGTGCACCGCATCGAGCATGCTGCAAAGCGCACCGCGCGCCCGCGGCACCGGCGGCGTCCTGCGCTCGTTGGCAAGCAGTGAAATTATTACGTAGGTGCGGTGACTGAGTGAGAGAATGAATGAAATAGGTCCGCTCAATTATTTGATGACTGGGTTGACCACAGAGTACGCTATATACACGCGTATAGAGTCATCAGCATCTATCTCATTTATGCACTTTGCGCCAACACTTTTCAAAGAAGTCGGTCAATTCAACCGGCGCACTGTATTGAGTTGGCGCAATTACGCGACGTAGCGCAGTGTTAGCCATATGTGCCGAAAACCCTTAAATGTACACTACTGAAACTCTTCTCGAGCGCTGCAGGCCAAGCGCCAAGCTAATACGAATATTGAGTCGTAAGAGACGTAGTACTACTTATTATTAGTCTGAGGGCTCACGACAAAGTACAGTACAAAATATTATTAAATAAAGTATACGACATAGGAATACGTGGAATAACTTATAAATGGTTTAGTTCATACCTACAGAACCGTAAACAGGTCGTTGAGATTGAACATTTTGACTCAGATACTGGTAAAATAAACATGACCAGATCTAAAACCATACAAACGTATACAAGATGCATCCTAGGACGCTTCCTTGAGGGATTGAACCCTCAAGGAAGCGTCCTAGGATGCATCCTGTTTCTAATATATATCAATGACCTGCCAAAAGTTATAAATCAATCGTGTGTGCTATTCGCGGACGACATTTCTCTTTTGACATCTTGTAAAAATAATGAAAATCTTATTCATAATCTCACTGACATTTTCGACAATATAATTTATTGCATCAACAACCATAACCTTGACACAATTTTTTCAAAACTAAAATAATGCCATTTCGACCTTATCAAAAAACTCCCCTTGACATTAATTTTAATTATAATATTATCAAAACTAAAATAATGCCATTTCGACCTTATCAAAAAACTCCCCTTGACATTAATTTTAATTATAATATTATCAAAACTAAAATAATGCCATTTCGACCTTATCAAAAAACTCCCCTTGACATTAATTTTAATTATAATAATATCAAATTAGAATGCGTAGATACGTTTTCGCTATTAGATTTGAACATCGATACAAACATTAATTGGAAAAGTCATATCCAAAAGCTTTTTAATTATTAAATGCTATGTATTATATGAATACTATATATGAATACTACAGTTTATGTGAATTTATAATAATTTATGACTCCTGATAATTATAAATGACTATGTGAATCGAATTAATGACTTATACTTATTTTAATTATTTTTAAATTATGTAATTAAAATTAAATACTCAAGATAAATCTTTGAAAAGCATTAACGCATGCTTAGCGAACTCTAAACGAACTTTAAAGTTAATATTGTAACTTTAAAATGAAATAATTGAAGTTTGGAATGAATCGGTCCGTTTTTTGTAATAACATGTATATTGCTACAACGAAATAGGGTCATATGTCATCACAATTATTTAATATTAACATCCCTATGTCAGAACATATGATTGCAATTAATGATTGAGTATTGAGTATTGACTCAGTAACAGCTCTACAGCTGCGCTTACCGCGGATGTTCAGTGGTCGGATGACCATCATTCTATGTAGAAATCCCTCCGTGCCTCTTAGAATACCTTAAAATTGAAATTAATCTAAAAATTTAACCTTAGAATACGGTTGTCATGATTTGACAATCAGTCTTATCGAGAGGTATTGTGTTCCCAATAACTGGGTTATGGAGACCAGATTGGCAGTCGCTTCATGTAAAATACTGATATTCATTTTCATCCGATTAGACAGAAGACCTACCCCAACATAGTGCGAAAAAGGCACAAATTGAAGATTGAATATAATTAATGAACTGCATTTCTAGACTATATTTTCTAAATTGCTGCTTAGTTTAGCGGTCGCAAGGGTTCGATTCCCAAGTCGGATAAAGTGTTCATGATTCTCAATTATTCTCTGTATTAAAAAGAAGTTTTAATCACAAATATGAAATAAAAAATAAAGTCTTTTTATACAGAATCAACACCATACATTTTTGTATTGCTGTACTTTACGAACTTAGAACTTAAATTAATATAGAAACAAAAACACGGTATCATCATCACCTACTTACTTATGAAGTAGAGATATAAATAAATAACTGGTAGAAATCGTCAGGAAAAACAAAAGCCAATTAACACGCGATTAATCCGGTTGAAAGTTGTTTTATTATAATGAGTAGAAATTGTTCGGGTTAAAATTGTCTATCTCGAAATATTCAATGTAATTAACCATTTTTAGGCCATTTAAAAACTGCTTGCCTCATTGTCCTACTAGATGCAAGCGCTGCTGCTGAGCATGAGGTGCTAAGTTAGATTCCTTAGTCGGGCAAAATTGTTATTAAGTTTTTATGTTGGGAAATTATCAATAGCGGCCCGAAAATTGACATTGTGCTCATTAAACGGCAATCAGCTCACCGCATAGGACGTAATACCGACATTGGTAAAATCTGGATATACAATAGTTCACCTCTGCCTACCTCTTCGGGTAATACAGGCGTATTACTATGTATGTGCGTTATATATAAAAAAACAAAACGACAAATATTGACCGCATGATCCGTAGAACATAAGCCAAACGCGCCAGTTGAGCCATCAAACATGAATTAATCACGAAATAGCACTTTATGCTTTGGCTCACATCACTAACCTCTATTTGCTGTGTTCAGTTTATACTAATGGTTAACTCCTACGAAATTAGACAAAGAGCCGCCCCACTACATTTCCATTAGTTCGAACCGATGGACCTGAATCATCTAAGCGAGTATATTTAGACATGTATTCCTCAATTCAAGAATACTTAGGTTAGAAGCCTTTCGTATGTATTAGGTTTTCGAAACACTAATAATATGAATGTCAATATATGATGAGATATTGAAATGGATTTGTATGTGATATATAATGATAATGGATGAGTCGGAACTCAGGAATCGCTATCCAATAGTAATAACTCTCTTACGATATTTGCCTTTTTACACGAGTGCCCAATAAAGGAGTGTTATGTTTTCAGGGTTCATGTATGTATGTATATACATACATACATACATGAACCCTGAAAACAGTCAGTGAGATTCTTTATTCCGCCATAACTTCTAAACGCCTCAACCGATTTGGATGTATGAGGTATCGCTAGAATCCTTACATTATCCCGGGTAATATTTAATTTTAAACATAATTTTTTTTTTTAAATAAAAATTAATATTAACACGTGGCGGGTGCTTTTTAATTTTGTAATTAATTTCAACTTGTTAGTAACCTAATGGTGCCAGTTTTTGTGTAGTGTTAAAAAAAGGGCTCATATCTTCCACTTTTAAGTATATTTTCAATAATAAAATTCTAGCTGAATCATTAATATTTCAAACCGGACTTCAAGGAAATTATCCATCAACTATAACCAGTCATGCTTCTCTCTAGGTAAAACACATTTTGTAAAACATCTTCAGATACTTCGTATAAACAAAAAAGGTGCTAGAGAAGGAGATTTAAGCTCCGTTAAGCGAACACCATAAACTACAGAACTACTAAATTTCATTGTCTGAAAACCAGTTTGGAGCATTAAAGAGCATGCACTTACCAATGTGTCCGCGGGGACAATAATATATTGTTCTTGTGGGAAGTCAGCAAATGCATACTAGGAGACCTGACTTAGCACATAATCTGTCCTCTACCAAAGTCATTAGCTACAACCACAAAGTGCGAATTTTGGTTTAAGGTTTAAAGAATACATAATTCTTATAAAGGATTTAGGTCAGTTATGAAATATTACGTGATCTTTGTAGAATAACGCCAAATACAAAATTGAAATCAATACAAATATTGTAAATAAAATTGAAGTGTCTGATTTTAATGTCAAAATAATATTATTTTTTTAAGCTCATACAGTTACATCCTCTATGCTTAAAATATAGCTTTCAAAATGTTTGTCTGTCTGTCTGCCTGTTTGTTCCGCTAACTTATCATATTACTTAACTAATCTTCGAAACGGCTGGACCGATTCTGATAAGGTTTTACTGGCAGGTAGCTGACTATATAAGGATTAACTTAGGCTGGTTAGAATATAATTATACGCGGGCGAAACCGCGGGGCACCGCTAGTATTAATTAGTATAACAGTATAGTTAGTAATAGCATAACATTTCTTTATCATATATGCTTTTTTATCTGTATCGGATTTGTTTATATAGCTCCAAGTACCAATTTTTTTGTAAACTTATGTAACTATTCAACAATAACTTTCCTATATGTAACTGAGTAGGTATTACTAGCAGCGAGGAGATCTCCAAGAATACAGTTGTGATGACTAAACCCCGAGCAAGTTATTTCAAGAAACCCTGTGCGGTTTAGTTCATAAGCGTCTGACAGGGTAACTGTGAGAATGCCCACTTGAACCTGAAGAAGAAAAACATTTATTGGACACAGACCCACCTTACCATATGCTTAACATACCTATAAGCGTACAAGTACTTCTTATTGTATGGTTGATGAACAACCTAGTGTCAGAGTTTAAACCACCCATAGGTCTCTTACATGGCTTTAGACACCATCGTAAACATGACTCACGTATGCTGGTTTCCTCACGATGTTCTAGCACTAGAAACACGACAATGTTCATGACGATCAATTAAATAAGCTGGTCTGGAACCGCATGGGAACCACGAGCACTGCGCGCTGAACGGTGCAACCTGGCTGTTGGAAGGTTAGATGGGCCGTTTGTGCGACATTGGCAGTCCCTGCATGGTCCTGTGAATCAGGCATGAATAAATGATAAGAATTATTAGTTTTTCTTTTTAATATTAAAATGGTCATTTGTATAGTAATTTATCTGAAATTAATGGATAAATTTTTGTATTATTATTATTAATTATAGAGGCGCACGCAGAAGCAGTTGGCTACATTTAATTCATTCAACAGCTTCCTGCACTTACTGAAATTGATATAATCTGTCATCTGATGTTAATCAGGTTATAATGATATACTGACTAATAAACGCTCATTGTCGACGTCCTTTCCATATCCGATTAAAAAAATCCATCGTTAAACAAATTAAAACTGAGCTGCAGCCAAAATGTGTCGCGCTCATATAAATTAATCTTGTCAGGTCTCCATGCAATATATCAGAATGAGTGCGCCGTAATACACCACATTACCCGTCGTTTGTACGCGGTTTGTCTGACTGGTTGCCATTTTGACCGTATGGCACACACACTACTTTGTTTTATTACGTTTGAATTATAGTTCAGTATCAATTATTAGTTTTAAATGAGTGATATCCATATTTATAGTTCAGTAAAATCGTGCTGTACTCACTAAATACCTCGCTGGTGTAGTGGTTGCAAACGCAACTTCTGAGCATGTGGTCGTGGATTCAATTCCCGGATGAGGCTGTGCTATTCAGTGTTTCTGTTAGGAAATTCAATATGTCAAAGTGAACGTTTTGGTCCGTTTGCGTTGCTGACCCCCTACTCTTACTGTATAGTAACTCTCTCTTACACCCATTAGATACATGGGCTTTACTAACTGCGTAGATCAAATGTGGACGAACAACAATAGTTCGGGTATATAGGCGTGATGTTGTGTTTAGAACTGTGAGTAAACATCTATTCTACGGCCTTTTTGGTAAATTCTACCAATGAATAGTTTCACTAAGAAATACCTGTTAACTACTAAGAGCAAGTTAAAAGAGCCAATTAAGGTAGTTAACGAGAGTAGCTCTTACAGCATGAGGAGAGGTTAACCTACATTTTCTTGTTCGAAAGCTACACATTTGGTGTTCTGACAAAGTTTTAGAAATACGTAAATTCAAACTAGTTAAATTCAACACAACACAGACAAAGCCATGAATAAGCTCATTAAATTTTTTACCTTAAATTCTAACAGTTATAAAACACAAATTCAAATGATCACGAACATTTTATACATATTATGTTCCCCAAAGAAACGTATTGATATCCCACATTCACGCATCCTGAACTTTGACAAAAAGATTTGTATGAAGTCAAATGTATTCCGTGGGATGTTTATAAGAAAACACTTTTCTAAGCTTGGATAGGTTCGACGTAATATTCTTATTTCGTATCGCGTCAGCCACTGGCACGTCGTAAAAGGCATCTCGGCGGAGTACAACCCAGTATATTATGAGGAATCCCTCCCCCAGAGAATATTTTTCGTATATTTGCAAATTCTCGTATCAATAATACCGAATTCCTTTCAGATCTTTTGAATTGAGTGAAAGGATTTCTTTTGATGTTCGCAGTTTTTATGTCAAACTAAACGTTTTGGCCTGTTTACGAGGGAGGAACTGGCTTCCCCCCTACTTTACTTTTACTCTTTGTACGCGTGTGTGAACATTTCGTAGAGACTGCCTCGTTAGTCTAGTAGTTGCAAGGGCGGCTGCTGAACGTGAAGTCCTGAGTTCGATATCTGGGTGGGTCAAAGTGCCCAGAATTCGGAATTATGGCCAATTGACAATAGGTGACATCGAACTTAATAATTACCGTCAATTATTCCTACTTATCTTGTTCCGGCATGGGGCTCGTGGCTAAGTAACGACCTCACACAGATCGAGGTCAAACTGTGCTTGCCGTAGTGGGCTGTGGATGGATGACAATCATTAGATATCGAAACCCTCCGTACCTCGGACAGCACGTTACGTTTTCGCGTCTATCAAATGACGATCTATGACAGTCATTACGGCTAGTCAGATGCCTGAAAATGTGTCATCAGAATTACCACGAGATATGATGTATCCAGGTACTGTGTTCCTGGAATTAATAAACTGTTGCAAAACCACTGGAATTTTTAATGTGAACTCATTTAAAATAACACGAGGTGTTATTAAAACAATAAAACAATAACATTAAATACTTTTAAACTTAAATCGACTCGATAACTTCATCGACATCTGCGCTCGCATTGCTCTTAGACTAAAAGTAGACCCCAAAGTAGATGAGAGAAAATCGGTCCTAATACCCACATCAAAGGCTTGTTGATGCACACCCCCAACCTTAATCCACCTATACAGATATCACAGACGTAAGATTGAAATTGTCAATCCTAAATAGTAATCCTATTTAAGGGCCATACACAAACCAGTAGCTAATACCCAAATACCCGTATAGGTTTCCAGCAACATTAGTGAATAGAAGTAATTTACCCCAATTTGTAGAGTATTCAAACCCCTGGCGTTATTAATCGAGCCGACCTGAAATCAATGAGACTATCCGTTTTGCTCACAGTTTAACCAATAATGGGTAATAGTGAAATTGTTCTAATTGGGTCGATTAGACTAGGTAATTGTAGCTTTTATCTAGGTAATATATGAATAGTCCTTGTTGGTCTAGTAGACCCAAGTCGCGATTTCCGGCTGGACATTTGGCTTACTGCGAGCATTATTATTATTATACAGAGCATTTTGTTTTTGAGTTTTTCTGTTAGGAAATTCTCAGTAGCAGCCTGCAGTTTGGAATTGTGGTCCGCGGGTGGCTCCACTTTGGTGAAGTCTGCCTACCCCTTCGGGGAATACAGGCGTGATGCTTGTTGTTAATGTTGCTATTTTATGAGTAGTTACGACTGGATAAAGATGTCATCGAAATATTTTCTAATTTCCGCTTGAAGTTACTAGAAGCTTCGGGAGTTTTTATGTTTTATTATTTCAGTTTCACCCGCAGAATTCCCATTTTGCCGAAATATTTTTTCTTCCACATTTACTCTGAATTTTCATTTTCCCGAAGAAACTCTTTATTTACAGCAGGGCTTCTGCATTTTCCCGCAAGGTCTCTGCATTTCCATGCAAAAACTCTGGATTTTCCCAGTGTAACTCTGCATTTTCCCACTGGATTCCTTCGGAGCCTTCGGGAACTTATATATAGGACTTAATGGTTCGAGCACCTGAAGTATTAAAGCGCAGGTTCGAATCGTGTTCACGACTGCATTTTTCTTTCCACAAAAATTTAATATCTAAATCAACGCCTTCAAACATGGTAATGTTAAAATTTATTTACCTACATCATAGTTATCTTAATTTTAAAGCATATTGACCTAATATTATTCCGATTCTTTAAAAAAAATTAGGAAATTGTTGCATTTAAATGTACGAACTGCCATATTTCCAATATCATTCGAACGGAATTATTTTCAATTAGTCCTACAGTATATCTCAAACAAGCCCAAGTCATGTAGAGACCGATTGTAGGGTAGATACAATAGCACAGTCACGTATTGCGAATCACGTAGCATTGCACCTTTCTCAATGTTACAACGTATGTATTCATTTAATTAGCCCCGGACATGGGGAAGAGATTAATAACTTGTACAGCGTTTTATCTAGTTCTTTAGTAAAACTAGTACCAACTGAGATATGTAATAACTATACCGTTTTTAAATAATGAATACATTTGAAATATTAGAATCCAAAAGCCTAATACCATAGAAATAAGAATGGACCTATTACGAACTATTGCATAAATATAAGATTAAGTGTTATGAGGAAAGAATATTTCAGCGAAAATCTAGGGATGAAGGAATTTGGTACAAAGCTATGGTATCCGAGCCTCCCCATATACCGTGGTTTTGTCATACTAGGCTTACCAGAAAACTTGTCGTGGTCCGTATCCTTCACACTAAAACTAAGATTACTAAAACATTTAAGCAATACAAATATTAAACCAAGTATTTCAAATAGATTACATTTAATAGAACAACAGAAGACTCTTAAATACAATTTTTTTCATTTTAATTCCGCATTGCTCCAAAACATCTCAGCAAAGCGAAGACTGGTAATAATAACCATTTTGCGCAACGTCGCGTCGTGTCGCAAGAATTATATTTTTCAGTATTAACCGTTACCTTTCTTTTAAGTGTCGTAACAGTATTTTAAACTGTTACCACCATTACCAGTTCTAGTAACTGTAACTATGGACAATCTCTTTATTTTACTTTTGTTTTATATTTAATGACTGCGAATTTGATGGAGCCGTGAGGCACACCGACCACTAACATTCATATTGCGTTTTTGTACATCTACATTAATTGTGCCCTTACTAACTGTTTAATATTTTCTAAGTCATATTTTTTTGTGGAAAGAAAGCTACAGTTGTGAGTAGGATTCTAAGGACTTTAAGGACTTGCGCCTCCCGAATAAATACTCCAGGCGCTCTAACCACTATGCCATCTCTACCTCTGCTCACCACTCCGAATTCTTCTTCCACACATACGTCTTAGCACATAGAGCGTACTGAGCTGAAACGAATTCAATACCTCCTAAATAATGATTCTCAGGCCATAAATGTGCCTGCTAGAGGTATTGCCCTCTACCAGGCACATTACTGGCCTGAGAATCTCCTCACATTAAGACCTACTCTTAACAACATAGCATAGCATCATACCTGTATTCCCCAAAGGGGTAGGCAGAAGTGTACACAGTGGTATACCCACATTTCACCAATGCTATTATTGTAATACGTGCTAAGTCTGTTGCCATCTACCAGACATAATTACAAATTTTTTCAATTTTTCAATTTTTCCAAAATTCCGGGCTGCTACTGAGAATTTTCTAACAGAAAAACCCAATAATAGTACTCTTCCTGACCGTATTCGTATTTCGGTCTCGGCGGCCTATCTCCACGGAGATCAGCCAAGTAGGCAGGAGATATTATACTGCATCCCATGAGAATATGACAGTGAAGGAAGAGGGAGTGAACCTGCTTTTAATGCCTACTACATAAGACTTATACATATATCCCTGCCTAACCTTTTGAGGAATAGGTGTGATACTTCGTAATCCCTAACAATCTCACACAAATAGGAAGTTAGTACGAATTGTTAGTTTCTAGGAAAACTATACAAAATGTTAATTGTTGTCGGGTTCAGTCTATTCTGTTTTATTGTTTTCAGGTCAACCGCGGGCAAAACATCTATCCAAAATAAATGACCTATCTAGTGAATAAAGACTGATTGAGGAGTATGAACTACGAAAAGTGGTGACCAGTTCAGGTGGAACAGAGAGAACCACCTAAATGGTAACATGGTTTTTATTATTAAATTTTCTATATATTTTACGTGCATTTTTCTTTCGCTTTCTGATGAGTTGTACTTGATGGAACAACACTATCCGTCGTTTATCAAACATATATTATGATTAAGATAACAAAGTATCTATGGGAATATCCTCATTACCTCATGCCGACCACTTGACTGCCTTTACTAAACAGTACGTACCAAGTGTTAGAAGAAGCAAAATAGACTAGAAATCATCTTACCTAACCAAACGCAACCAAGAAATCTTACTCAGTAATACAGTACACCGCTCTGACTCTTTGATATCAAATAATCGTTATAAATTTTTATGGAAAAAGAATATTGTCGCGAGCAGGATTGGAACCTGCGCTTCTCGCATAAATACTCCATGCATCTGGGAGACGCAGGTTCGAATCCTGCTCACGACCGTATTTTTTTTCCATAAAAATGTATAAATTTAAAGTTGCGTAATGCTTTTCAAAGATTTATCTGTATCAAATAATCGCTTAACTACTGCAGATATTTCAAGAGCATAACCATGTTTGCAACCAATACCTGCGACAGTAATTCGATCCAATAATCTACCCAGATTAGATCGGACCGGATCGCATTAACAGGGTAATAAATTATAACGATAACATCACTAGCGAAACCAACGCGCATTGCTATGTATTTTACTTAGTGTTGGGAATTTATAAAGTAAGTGTCCGGCTATACAAAATTCAACTACATCTGTGGATCAAATCGATAAGAATTTTAAAGTACAAGTAATACATAGTTAGAAAAAAACTATGTTCGGCCAACCCCAGTCACTCACACACTCTATTTAAATAATTACTAGGGCAAATTTATGTTCTGCCAGTGCAATTAGATTAACTATATCAAGTATTTTCATCACCTTAGCGACTCGATTCCAAAAGAACTCATATTTTATTATCCCAGTATTTTACAAAACGCACAGCGTAAATTCTTCATGGGTAGAATTTTCAGGGTATCTACATGTCCATTGTGTGTGGCTCATTGTCAGTGGGGAGACCAAAATATATGATCCTATCCTGTACGAGTTATGATTTATTTCGACTGTTTTGGTGATTATAATACATACACAACTATGAATGCGTAAATGTATCAATCAACATAAATTTAAGCAGTGGATATTAACCTATAGTAACCTAGTTAGTAAGTCTAGAATTCAGACAAGTAAGTAGAACATTGATGTCTAGGTAAGTGCGTAGTGTAATCGCCATCAATAATTCTGATGCCTTGTCAACGCCGTATCGAACGGGCCTTTGGACTTGTCTGTTGATCTGTGAATACTAATTTGAACTTTGCCTACTTAATCCTTTAAATCCAATTTAGATTTTTACCATTGTTCTTTCCTTCTTTCTCTTTCATTCAAACGGTTGTTGTAGAAGGGTTTTGGGCTGAAATCATTTAAATTGTCATTTACTCGTATATGCTAAGAGGAAGACCAGTTCTGTAGTTCTGTATTTGGTAACCATTTTTTTTGCGGAAAGGACAATATAACTCCGAGCAGGAATTGAACCTGCACCTCTTAAATCAGTACTCTAGGTGTTCTACCAAGTAAACTATCGTAATCTTTGCTCAGTCGATTGAACAGAGATCTAGGGAACACACAACAAATCGCACCGCAGTCAGCGCACAATAATTATTTTGTTTGACTTGGAAATGGTAGGAATGGTGTTGTCGTCAACAACATTTTGACCACAGAACAATGACTGCATTGACTTCAACGCGTCTTGATGTGCGTTCGGCCCTACTTAGCTCGTGGAATGGCCGATCTACTTTAGCAAACGCCCGTATTCACAACCATGAAGCACTTTTTCCATGGTCACAACAGCTTAATCTTTATATTGTGCCTACTTTTACGCCGCTCAGGGAGTTAATAACTTATACGATTAAAAAACGATTTAATCAATTCGAATAACCAATTTTATTACGCTCTACAAAGATTTATGTTAAACAATTAACTAAGTAGTATTAGTCTATTTTGTATATCATTGTCTCGATACAAAATGAAAGCAAAGAGATGAGTATTACCGAAATTCAATGGTAATAAATAATTTTCCTACCTATACCTACATAAATTCATTCCGCATCACAGCCTTCGTTTTAAATTAATTAAAATTTTTCAGGGAAACAATGAAAAATAATAGACACGAACGAGGCTTGAACCAGGCGAAACACCAGGCGTCTCCTTAAGACGTATACAGGGGGACTTGAAATTTAATACACACGGACAACGACACGGTAGCTCTGTTGGTAAAGTGATGAAACGGAACGTCAAGGGTCGCGTGTCTACTTTACATGTTTCCTTGATTTTTTTTTATTAATATAGGCATTACATGGCCTTAACATGTATAATAAATATCAATAAATATGATTCATTTTACATTCCTTTTCGACCTCACCTCACACTAGGTTCCCCCAAAACTAGGACATCGCATAATCGTTGATCTGTAAAGCAAAAGCCGTTCTGTTATTGCCATCAATAGTACCCTGACCTTTCTGACATTCATAGACCCAAAGACCCAAGCAATATTGTGAAAAATTCCAAACATTTCATCGAACTTGGAAAATAAGTAAGGAGATTTTTTTTTTTGTATAAATCTCTCTGTGGTTTTTTTTTGGATAAGTCAAGTAAAAAAAACTAATTGTTCGATAGATTCCCAATTTAGCAATTTCTTAAAACTGTGTGAGAAAACTGAGCAGTGTGAGAAGACTGAGCGGTGATGTGAAACGTTGTACCTCTTTACCTCTTTACTTTACCACTGCGCGTCGAAGGTGAGCAATGCAAGGATGCGTAGTGGAGATGTGGAATGCACTATTTTCAACTCGAGCAAGCTGTGTGTTCCTAGCTACATTAACCTCCCTCAGTCGCATTCTTCGCACACATCCCTCGCTCACATATTATATGTACGAGTACAAAGACCTCGCTCCATCTAGTCTTTTCCCAACAGAGTTATGCTGTGCGAGGCTAAGAACATGAGGCTATCCTATTGGTGGATTTTGTTCTCGCTTACAACCCTACTTCTCTACACAGCCCGTATTGGAAAGCCACTTTTATACTTATTAATAAATCTTTTCGCTTTAATCTAGGTTTGTCCTACCGTCTCATCGCAAGGCCTCTCAAAATAAACCGGATAAGCGAGATTAATCTTAAAAGCTCTATTTAATCCCAGTACCTCTCTAAGTGAGTAAGTACTGATATTCAGAAGATTTCTGTTTAAATAGAATTTTATAGCAAATCTTCAAATACTTAAACGTTTGTGAATCAGTCTTAGCAGGAATGTCAATCCTGGTGTGGGGCGAAGCAAAATGTGACTTAATATTAAGAAAAAAAGACCAAATATCTAAAATGAAGAAGAATAAGAACGAAAGAAGAAGAAGTATACAGAAGAAGAAGAGAAGCAGAAGCATAATCACATGATCAGAATCACATGCACACACCCGAAACTCGGAATCGAACCCGCGACAAATGGCGCAGCAGCCGCTCTCCCAACCACTCCGCCAATTGTAACAATTACTTCGATCGTATAAACTAACGTCCATTACAGAAAATACTGCTATTTGGAAAAGCCAGTAAAATGTCAACACTTAATCGAAATACTGCTGAAACTAAAAACAAAGGAAAACAATCCACGAAGACAAACTGAGCCAATTCTGAAACAAAAAACCTCTATATTAGTTAACTAGGGCGTGAATTTAAGATTCAATAAAACGTATAATTTGTTACTCCAAAGGTTTTCACCCTTTTAATGTCGGGAATAAAACATTTCAACATCTGACCAAGCAGAGGACTTAACGGGGGTGCTGCGTTCCGATTTATAGTCCATAAAACGTTTCAACAAGCTGCAGGGGTTGCGTCGTTGTGACATTTATAGTTAGTCACCCCCCGGAGACCTACCACTTGTGATCTTCGAGATCGCGATTCGAACGTGAATGATGAGAAAATCTGTCTACATTAGTAGTGACTTAAGTAGTGGGTAGGTTAGACGATAAGCTTTGGGAATTGGAAATCATAAATATGTAGTTAGTGAGCTTAGTAGACGAATTAGAGAGCGTTAGTCTCCAACAGAACTCTCTAATTTGCACTTTGGTCTACCAATTTTGTTAATTATTCTGTAATTACTTGACTCTCTTCAGCTGCTAGTAAAAATCCCAAACCCCCAAACATTCGTTTACATTCGTAAGAACTAGCGCTGGTAGTAAAGTACCTACCCAGCTATAGATTTCAATTACGTCACCCATAGTTCATGTCCACCACGATAGATGGCGCTACCTGTAGATGTTACTCGGGCATTACACACATTAACACCTTTTATTACGAACTCGAAACGAAGTCTCGTACAAAAGTCAAAATCCAGCTATCATTGGTACCACACAAACTTAATACGATTATTAAATTAAAATGTAGGCAACATTAACGTACGTATAAAAGGACACTTAGTTACCTAAAATTACCTCCTTTTAACTGCATTCCCATTTGGGTACACTTATTGAAATAGTTTTTTTGACGAATAACCTTTAACAAAAATATAATTTAGAATGTTCCGATCGGAGATTCTTAATATCAGAAACTTCATAAAATTTTCGGTAATAAAAAAATATATTAAAGTCCGCATTAGTCCGTTGTAAAATTTTATCTGTCGACTTGCCACCGATCTTATTCGTACTATAAAATTTATAAGACTTTCTTGACTTCCATGTTATTGCTAGAGAATCCTGTTGAACTTTTGTGTTGAAAATCTGGGAAATCACATATTACTTAAACGCCGGAAATAAAAGCAAATAGTCCGTGATATCGCACTTTTACGTACCAATGTAGGAAAAGCGATTTCTGAGAGTGTTATTTGTCTACAAAGAAAGAATGCGTATGCTCGATCCACTACTTATCCTGATATTCGACAGTTATAAGACATTCGAAAACCAGAGCATGAAAAGTCGGAAAAGATTCAAATTCACTTTGTAGTAAAATATCGAACAATACGAAATACAGATTTACACAAAAAACAATCAAGCGGCCTTACACCTAAAACTATATTAGGTACAAGGAATGTCATGGAGCTCCATAACCGTAACCGAAATATCTGATATCCGAAATAAAAATCTATATAAAACTGTAGGTGGTAGGTGCGAGCTACCGAAACTGGTACAAAAGTTTCGAATAATTTCGGAAAGGGCGGAGTCTAAATGAGACACGTTATGACAGAGACATCGTTCTTTTCTGTGATTGGGTTGTATTTTCCTTTTACTGCATCCATAACTGAAACTATCGGATAATCTGTGATAATTTCATATCCGTAACCGTATCTGAAACTGGTATATTATTATTAGACTGCCTCGTTGGTCTAGCGATTCTTAGATTCCCAGGTCGGGTAAAGTGGTATTGGGTTTTTCAGTTAGGAAATTCTCAGTACCAGCCCGGAGTCAGGAAGATGGTGGTGTGACACCCCCGTGCTTCGGAGAGGACGTAAAGACGTCGGTCCTGCGCGGAATATGAGAATGAAGGAAGAGGGGGTGCACCTGTGTTTGCGCATACACTGCACTATAAAAACTCTTGTGTACTTGGCTAATCTCGTGGAGATAGGCCACCGTGACCGAAATACGGCCGGGAGGAGTATTAGATATTATTTATGAGTAATACGTAACACTATAAATTTTGGATCTGGATATTTTGGATGGTATTATAATACTATCCAAAATATCCAGATCCAAAATTTCATATCCAAATCATCATATCATAACACACCTGATAAATACTCATATGACAACTGTTCAAACTGTATCATTGCTGGGCTTAGACTGTTTCTAATACCTTGAGGTTGTGGCGATTGGTGCTGCGAACTCGGGAGCTCGAGAGCTCGGGAAAGGTTAAAGGTTAATAGAAAACTATGTGGTTTTTCGTCGGTAAAAGTACGGCACAGCATCCACGATGAATTTTCTACGCATGGAAAAACAAAAGATAGTAGTAGTTTTATTACTTCTATTACAGAAACTGAACTACCATTTGTTCACCTCACTTGCTCTATTTCCCTTCACCATTAATTGTCTGAACTCCTTGGTCTGACTGCTTCACTAATCTAATGTGAGCTCAACTACTGAGCGTGACGTCTTAAGCTCGACTCCTGACTAAACAGTAGCGTTAGGTATTGAGTTTTCTGTTAGCAAATTCTCAGTTTGAAATTGTGCCTTGTTGATGGAAATAAGCTTACCCCTTAAACGGGACTTAATAACGGAATCAGTGAACGATTTTGTATAAACAAACTTGTGCCCCAGTTCAGTTTGGTATTGGTTGGGTCATTACAATTTCTACCTAGATACTATAGCTATTCGTCATTCACGACCATCACGTATTCACCTTCAAAAGGGTCATCCGACTGAAATTGACGAAGTTGCTAGTTACTGCATTATTGATTGACGTGGTTCCAAGTAAGTTGTTGCCGTTTGAAACTCTGTTACGTGACACGTATCTTTGTAGATTAAGACGGTGCACATCGTAGTTAGTTCAAGTTTCCGTAACTACCAATCTCGGAGTAGGGACAAATAGGTACTTGGCGCGCCATTTTCATTATTAAAGGGTTGTTTGTTAGTTTACTGGTTGTGAGCGATAGACAAGTGTTGATTTTGTGGTACCTCAAAAATAATTAGCCGCTCCACCCAACCATGAAAACCGGAAATCAATCCCAGGACACACGCTCAGCCACCGCGCTTACCTTGATACCTTTATTATATTTCATCAGCATATCAAAAACGTTAAAATGAAAATAAAAAATAAACTATTTATAAAACTCGCGACAATCTAAGAAGTCCGATTTGACGTTTCTCATTTTACCTTTGTATGAACGTCTACGTAAGAAATTGAAATACTAATTCATAATTCTAAATAATTACTATGTTACCCATACACTACAACAACGAGTATCATTCGTAAACCTCAAGTTTAACTTTATATTGAAAAAAGGCACTAAAAAAAACGTCAAATCGGACTTCTTAGATTGTCGCAAGTATAACTAATAAAACCGGAAAGCAAGACAACAAAAACATACCGAAATAATTTTCAGATAACAAAAATACCGTAAAATAATGAACTCAAATAAGTAGATATATTTCATTGAAAACCACTCGTATCACCACTTAATTCCCAACAATATGTTACCTTACAAAGATAAGTGGCACAAGGTAAAAAATATGTTTTTTATCCGTATCTCTTTGTGTAATCTGTTGGCGAAATCCGGAAAGAGCATATGAAATGGCTCGATGCTCCTGTGTCGTCGAGTGTACATAATATATTGTCACAGTAACGATATTAACCTGATTTTCTTTGAGTGTTTGTTTTTGTTTTGTAGCAGTTTTGTAAACTTAAACAATGTTGCAGAAAGTTTTTATGAAAACGCTACAACGCCGCGCACAACTAGGCTTCAGCTAGTATCTAAATTAATGAACTTCAACAATACTGTTCAAATCTAACTGAAAATATTTGATTGGTCTTTAAATCGATAATATCGGATCAAACCAGAAATCGAGATAGCAAAAACCAATATAATACCGACATTAAGTTCAAGTAAGATCACATCAGTCTCTGTAATTTCGAGCTAAATTATTCTAAAAATTAATAAGCAATTCCCACGAGCATTAAGAATTAATTCCAGAAAAGTAACAGAAGAATAAACAGCTATTATCTACTCCAAGGAGGGATGACTAACTCTAAATAAGTTGTCCACAGTACAAAGCTAAACCGAAACAGACCCAACTTTATTAAGCAACAAAGGGACCAACCATTCAAAATACCCTTTACCGCAATACCTACCCATCCGGTAGATTTAGGACAACAGAACAAGACCAACATTTGCATTAACAAATGAAGATAATAATCAACTAAGACGAACCAGGCTTCTTTAATTTTCTTAATAAACGCCTAAAGCCAGATGTATACTAGATGGTTCATTTTAAAATGGCGATGATGTTGTTTTGAGGCCTGTGGCTTAAATCGACAGGACAATTAGGTAGGTTTAGGTTTCTGGTTTGCATTTTGGGAGTCGTTATGGATAAAAAATAATTATAAGTAATGGTTCTTCTGCAGGGAAGCTTTCTCTATTCTTCCAGAGAAGGCACCATGAGAGAGACCATGCTTGTTGCCGTTACTACATTTGTCGATTTTGAATCATATCAGTCCAGTCACAGTATTTTTCTACGGCATAGATTAAAGTTGACTAAGATTACCTACATATTCCACTGAAATAATCTCATGATACATACATCCCAGATTTAACACAATATTATAGTTTCTGAAACATAGACTCGGCGTAAGAAGAAAGAAATATGCTCGCCATCTTATTTAAACAATGTATATAGTTGAATGTCTTTACAAAATGTAATTTTATGCTATTTTATTCTATGTATATGTTTCCTCACAAGAGTGTTGAATTGCCTCGCCAAGGCTTGGTTAGCAATTCAACCTCGACTGTAATGACCAACTTAGGCCACGTGCATCATAATGTACTATTAAAATATCATTGGATAGACAGATTTTACCCAAAGACGATAAAACCGCATGCTCGCTTGCTTACTTAGATGACATTTGCTTTTTATTTATTCAATACTATGTCTACAAAATTGCGATTCATGCTGATGCTCAGTTTGACCTTTATTTTTAATAGGTATAATATTACAAGGGGATGGATGGGCAGATGTATATTTGTTACTCTTTCAAACGATATCTACAGAACAGTGGGGTTACTCTTAAAATTAATACAAATTCAATTCCAATGTTATGGGTAACGTTAAAATAAATTTACCTACATCATAGCTATCTGAATTTAAAAGATATCGGCTTATCTGTTGCCTCGCTCATTAGGAGACACAATAGATTTTTATTGTTACAACGTATAATTCTGTACGTTGCTGAGCTGAAAGGATCCCGATTCGTTAATTATTTAAAAGAAATTTTAGCATTTAAATTAAAAGTACGAATTGACATATTTCCAATCGAGCAATCGAGAGGATTTATTTTCAAGAGTAAGCCTCCAGATTGGGATAAATTATACACACGGTTAAAGTTACAATATTAAGTGGAAAAAGAATACGGTCGCGAACAGGATTCGAACCTGCGCCTCCCAGATAAATACTCCAGGCGCTCTGACCACTAAGCCAGCAAGTCACCTGTATAGGTACTGAATTGATTGCAATGACGTCGCCATAAGACGTGTTTAAAATATGGAAGAAGAATTCGCTTTAAAATATTTTATTTATGATACGAAACCACCTCCCCGATTGTAGTGTCCGATAGAATAGAATAGTAAATCGGATAATAAGTCTATATACTTCAAGATAAATGCTTGAAAAGCATTAACGCATGCTTAGCGAACTATAAAGTTACAATATTAAACGACCTCAGAGGTCGAGATGGCTTAGTGGTCAGAGCGCCTGGAGTATTTATCTGGGAGGCGCAGGTTCGAATCCTGTTCGCGACCGTATTCTTTTTCCATTTAATATTGTAACTTTAGAGTTCGCTAAGCATGCGTTAATACTTTTCAAAGATTTATCTTGAATTATACCCACGATTGTTAACCTGGATGAACACTTAGGATACTTTTTTAAACATAATCAAAATCAAGTCAATGACAAAGTCAAAGTCAAAAGTTTTTATTATTTAAAACTAATTTAAAAGACACTTATGAAACGTCAGAATTTAGTTGCACGGTTTGAAAATAGTTGATTCCTATGGGGAAGAACCGGCAAGAAACTCTATGGTTACTGTTTTAAACTTTATGTTTTTTTACAGTATTTGTATATACAATTTAGAAAGAGGAATGCGAGAACAGTGTAATCTTAGGAACAAAGTAATTAATATTAAAAATATTTAGCTATATTGTAATAAACACAACGAATTTGGCGAGTTTACTGAGTTATCACATTTACAACATATTGAAGTTAAAGAAGCTATACAAAACAATTCAAATGAAATTGACTGCAAATTAAACTGACTTTAGTCAAGCAAAAGACATAAAATTGGATGAAGTTGTTAGAACCATTGTTAAACTAAAAAGGATATGAATGGAACTTTAAAGGAAATGTAAAAGTACAAATTCTCATAATAATCTTTTTCATTATGCCTGCTGGACCCAATTCTGAAGTACACACAGATAAATTCACAGGCAGAAGCTAGTATTTAATAATATCTAATTAACTGGTTAAGAAGATGGAATTCTAAAACACAAAGGTGCAATTTCGAAGTGCGATTAAAAATATCTCCATAAAATAAGGAAATTAAATTAACGTGTGTTAGAGAATTATAATGCCTAATAACAAATATTAACCCTCAATGTTTAAAGAGAAAAGGATTTTATTTCATATAAACCATACAAAGGCACTTATGGAAGGTCAGAATGTAGGTGCACAGTTCAGAAACTCGTTTCTTATGTTGAAAAACCGGCAAGAAACTCAATGGTTACTCTTTTTTTTGGTAGGATGTGAGAACAACGTAATCTTGGATACAGTCACTAATATTAAAAATAGTTAGAAGTTTAAGAACAAAATGTTGATCCTAAAGAAGCTATATAAAACAAATAATGTTGTTAACTTGCTCTCAAGTAAAGAAGCCTATATTATCAATAGCTGACACTCGGTGTCAGTCCCACAACACATGTATTGTGTGGAGTAGTCATTAAATCTAAATACAGCGTTGAGTGTCTATGGGCGGATATGGTGAAAATGAATCATTACTTTAACTCATATATTTTTAATAACTTAATGATGATGACAAGATTCAATGACAAGTTTTGCAACGTGAAATATTTTTTACCCACAGACAAAAAGCTGAGAAAATTAATTATTATGCTTCTATTCTATTTATCTCTTTTTCTTATCGTGTGGTTTAGACTTTTATGCTTCTACTTCTTCTTATCCTGTGGTTCATGAACAGCCTAGTGTCGTTTAAACCACCCTTAGGTCTCTGACATGGTTTTACACACCATCGAGAATATCTCTCAGATGTGGTTTCCTCACGATGTTTTCCTTCACAATATTAAGCAAGTGATAATTAATTTATAATACGCACATGACTTCGAAAAGACAGTGGTGCGTGCTGTGGAATCGAACTTGCGACCTTTGACTTGTGAGTGTAACGCTCATACACTAGGCTATTATTATTCATCTGATAAAAATAAATCTGACAGTACACAAATCAGTCCAAAAAACATTTTTTTTTCATAACATGACATTATCATAGAGATGTATTCGAAGCATTGTTAGTTTCTTCAAACAAAAACGAACAATATTTTTATAAGAATTTGTCTTAATACAAATAATCTGACCTTAAGGCCTAGGTTAAAAGACCTAGCTCGTAAACTACTAAATAATCTCCAGTCTAAACATTTTCCAGATCGTTAGTTTACCTAGTGAACATTCCAAAAATTCTCTTCACATTATATAGACACAGAAAATCACCCTAATGATCCCGGAGGGGTTAAGTAGAGTTACTTTTTACCTTATTTAAATAACTGTAAGCCTTCGTATCCTTTGAACATTTACATGCATAATTTTTCGGAAAATTTCCACGTCTCTTTATACCTACCTACTGCTTAATCACGTTGGTTTAGTTTTTCCTAGAGAAACTTGCGATGTTAATTTTTAATAAGGATGAATTTAGAGAATTTTTCTTTATAAAATTATATCATTAGTTTTTTCGTGACTGCTGCAGATTTTTATTTTATTTATTTATTTATAATACACAGAGACAAAAACAATAAACACAACGAAATCCCACAAAACCTCAACATGAGTTTGACTGTGGAAGCGGGAACGCTTAAGATACACTTACAACAATAATTAACATTAATATTTTAATCCGCTCTATTTAAGATTAATTTTATAAAGAGTAAGAAACTATATTAAAACAAGCATCGTACTACTTATTAACAAAACAAACAACGCTTTGATATTCCACCAAAACAAAACAGAACCTACTCGAGGTTACGTTCAAAAACATACTGTGGAAAGCATTTTAGAAAAACCATATATAGCACCGAACGGACTTCAGCATATGTTGTAAAAACAACAGGAAACCGGACTATAGCCGCGGTCCGCCACATTTTTCAACGTTCAGTGTCGATTTCCGGACTATTTCGTACTCTGATAGTTTGTAGTGAGCAACACGAACGAAATGAATCTTTCGTGAAGCGCTTATTTCATACTGATATAGATGGTTTTTGTTTGTACGAAGTTGGTATTAAAAGAGACTTTTGATTCTAAATTCTATGAATGCTTAGTGAGGTCTTTGTTTTAGAGTGTTACTGAAATTATATAGGTACGTACTTTACAAAATATAATTCTATATCGACTAATTATTTTAACTTTTCTTTATGGACTGGATTCAGGAATTTAAATTACATTGGGATTTTTAACCGACTTCAAAAAAAGGAGGAGGTTTCTCAATTCGACCGAATATTTGAAATGATATGTTGAGTGAATGTTTCTGTGTACATAATATTTCAGAGAACCGATCTCTTATAAAATACTAGCTGGTGCCCGCGACTTTGTCTGCGCGAGTAAAGGTAGCTTATGTCGTTAAAAGGTAACAAATTTATCTAAAATAATCTCTCAACAGCCTACAAAATCCTATTATCTATGGACACGCCTCAAAGCTTAATTCCGTCCAAAATACGAGACTACGGATAATCTCAGTGTGACTTCGTAGACCTATTGTCCCTTAGAGACGAGCCCTAGACAACGGAATTCTGATCTTGTCCGTCAAAGTGGTCCGTAATTTATGAACGAGACTATTTAGTCCGCCCGTAATTAAGTTCTGGACCTAAGAGAAGTAATGCTAGCTTGGGGACGAATACAAATTTGAAACGTGTTGCCGCTTCATAAATGGAGTGACAGTTACGGCGAATAAAGTAGGATTTTCATGACTAAGATTTGGGTTTGTTATTAAAAGAGTGACTTAAATTTTGGTCATTTATACTTATCTTTATTTAGTAAAAAAATTACCTACCTTAATTTCTTATAAAACGCTCTGTTCGCTCAGTGAATGGTAATCATATATCTTGGTAATTGTAACACAAAGGCAGCTGCATACGTTGTTGGCTATAGATGTGTCATGTATCAAGTCAACAACCCATTACGCTCCTCAACTTTTCGTAAGTCATTGTGAGCAATATTTATAATGTGGGTAACGGTGCTGGTTGAAATAAAATAGTATATTATGATACAAGTGGCCTAAGTTGGGTGGTTGCAGTCGACGTTGAATTGCTAACCGAGCTTTCGCGAGGGTAGCAACGACCAACCGAGACTTGTATTGACCATTAGGGCGCGGGGCTGATACGATGTTTTTCAACACTCTTGTGAGGAAAAGTAAGAATAAAGTTACATTAAATTACATTTTGCAAAGACATTTAACTATATACATTTTGTAATTAAGATGGCAAGTGAATTTCTTCTTTCATACGCCAAGTCCATTATCTATTAAGCGCAGGGGAAAGGAAGCTCACTAACGAAGTTGTCAGCCCAGTTAAACAGCCTAATATAGTAAGTTGCCAAGTAACCTACTACCCACTTTGCAGCGTTCGTGGTTAGCCCTCCTGCGACCACGAATGCTGCAAAGTGTTCGAAACGTCAAGAAAACAAAAAACCAATAATACACGCGATTAATCCGGTTAAAAGTTGTTTTATTATAATGTGTAGTAATCGCGCAAACCTAACATATAAGTAGTACTTTTTTATTGATAAAAAATATTACCTAATGCTAATTCGGCTACAGAAACATTTTTTTATTTTATTAAGTGAAACGTAATTTTTTATCTAACATAATTACAAAAATGGAAAATTTCAGCAAAGAATATGTAGACATCAAATTTCTTTGCTTTTATTATTTTAAATTTTCAGCAAATAGTTTCGAATTTACTTATTTTGTTAAAATGACGCGCGGAGTTCTTTTTTGTGCGCCGCCGGGTCTATAGTCTATGCACGCGCAATTAGAAGCAGAGGCTTGACTTGACAAAGTTGCTTGAACTTTAGTTTGACAATCTATAGTTTGACGTCTAAATATATTTTATAATTTAATATGAATATTCTCTCATTTATAACACAAATTAATGATAATTTGGTGATGAAATGAAATGATTTCAAGAATCGAAATGTTTATTTTTCATATTTAATTTAGAAGTTTTCAAACATCAAAACCATTTGTTGAGGTTTAAAAGTAAAGATGTCACGCTGTTTTTTTATATTACCGCACTAAAGCGGTAAAATTGAAGAAAAAGCACGCGCTCATTAAGAAGCTAAAAGCGGTGCAATAAGAGGCACTTTACAAGCAAGAGTGTTGAAGGTAAAATATGCTGTACAAAGCAAATTCTATTGTATGTACAAGTGTACACGTGCCGGCGGCAATGGGCAGCCAACCTTATAAATCCCCGTATATCAATTTTCGTACCAGTCAAGTCAATAAGCCCACCCATTTCCATTACGGAAATTATCTATCGTTGTTTTTTTTTATCCAAAAAATAATACACATACAGTGCAGTCTCACGTCTTCTATTCAATACTTAGCCAACTATATTGATTTTCCTTCTATTTTAAAACTAAGCATTTATTTCTTTATTTCTACCATATAATCACAATATTATCAAGATGTTACCATCTAGTAGACACCCTACGTTCGTGCATAAACCATGCGAGGATGAATTCCGAAGCCAGTCCCCGTAGATTTGCACGAATAAATCAGTCACTTGATTTGTACAGAGATTGCGGACATTTTGACTGCCATTCACACGTGCTCGGAAAAATTACCAAGTCAAGTGGAAATGTGACTTATCCGACAAGGGACCCGCAAAATATGATAAGTTATATTTTCATTAGAACCCCGACACTTTACTCTTATATTAGCAATTCCATTTATACAAGCCTAGGTGGGTACGGTTTTATTGAAGCGTTAAATAGGAAATCCAGTCACAATCCAACTGCTCATTTTTATATTTTTATACGGAACTCGAAAAATCGTTTCTACTTGAATCTTTTTTAAATGTATGCAGGTCACGTCCTCTGTAAAACATGTTAGGGTCTGATAACTAAATCAAATTTATTCGCAAGAACATTCCGAGCGTTGCAAAGCACCCCTAACTTTTATAAGATGTTTCAAGTGGAATTTGGCAACTTTTAATCAGATAAGAATGTGAATTTGATGTAAACACGGTACATTACATCTGTTCTGGGCAAGGAGGTTGTAATAGGAGGCAAATTGGGAGTTCCGATAACAACTTTTATACCAAACATACAGACGAAACATTGTAGATAACAGTACGAAAAACAAGTAACAATATCGAGCCTTCAACTTTCTGTATAAAGGGAATGGTTATTAGTTTCGTCTAACGTGTATAATTTGCAAGCGATTGGTTTTTATAGGGCGCGTCAACCTAACTTAATCTCTTAACGTTTGATTCCTAGTTCCTTAATAGTACTTGATTACCGAACCTTTGTAGATAGATACCATAATAAAGCTAATTGTTTCATGAATAGACAGTAGTATCCCATCCTATTTTTGAAATGCTTGTTCAGTTAAGGACATCTAACTAATCTAATCCAATCAAAATATGAAACAAATTAAAAAAATTAAAAGTAGGCCTTCCAATTTTTTAAATCTTACTAGCCTTAATTCGCGCGATTCTAACGATACCCCATACATCGGTACTGGTTCAGGCACTTGGAAATTACGGTGAAATAAAGAAACTCACAAATATACATACCTACATACCTTAACAATATAACACTTCTTTTTTTGGGCAGTCATGTAAAAATATATTTTGTGTTAGACTTACAAATACAACACAATACTCGTGAAGTTCATATTCATAATTATTTGCATTGCTTGTAACATGCAAAATCTGCTACCAAATAACTACAAAAAAAACGTAATAATAAGCTCGTTAGATATTCCGCTATGGTTTCTCGAATTAATGCCGGGCACGATGCAATTTCGAAGAGCCGCCATAACAGAACAGTGCAATAGTCCGTGCGGCATAAATTAGACTTACTCGTACGTTCCCTACTATTTTAATATCAGTAGGAAGATTTTTAAATGTCTTTGTTTTATGTCTGCATGACTTTCATCTGAAAGACATGAGTTCTTAGAACATGTCCCTATATCATCCGCTTTCATTGATGAGCTACGAGAACTGCTCGTATTACTTTCGAAACCCATCAAGCGGTAGCCTTGCACTCGAGCTCCTGCTGCGATTTTCGTCATCGCTATCTCTCAACAAAGGCTGTGCAATGCGGGTGATATCATCCCCGATCTACCACCCGCTGGCCACTGTTAGCAGCATAAGTTGGGCATGCCGGCTCCTACGCCTATTCGTACGCCTGAGACGGATTGAGTCTGCAAAGGTGTTCGGCTCCCTTAACCGCTCCGCATTCTCTTCAACGAATGACGTCTTCGCAAAAAGCCGCGACCGATTCCCAGGACTCCCTGCTATCATCTATGGCTTTTAGCAAAGCTGGAGCCAGCGAGAGGTCGCTTCCAACAGAAACCATCATGGCACGATGCGGTTCCGCCCAATCTGATCACTGCTTGAGAGTGTGGAGGGCGGCGTCCTCACTGAAACCGCAATGGTCGCACACGGGGTCACCTCCCGTCTAGCTATCTTGTGCAGGTACTCGTATTTGCCGAAACAGCCATGGCTCGACAAGATCTGTGTCTGACAGAAGGTTATGCGGGACTTTTGTAAAGGTTAGATAACCTTTACAAAAGTCCCGCGTTCGCAGCTGCATTCACCATGACCCCGGCAGGAACTACTACTACTAGTATTTTGTCCTACCGAAATCGTTGTAGATTTATATTTGCTTTATGAGCACTAAAACAGTTAGATACAAACTATACTTAAAATGAAAAGTTTGTAAAAAAGAGGGTCACGATTAAACAAAACTATATTTAATCGTGTGAAAGGCCAGTTCGTCGGATTAGTTTTTGTCTACCATAGTGACCCTTTTTTGTGATTAGACAAATCTCTTTCTGCCTATATAATCATTCTGTTCTGTAGCTGAAATGGAGTATTATAAATTTATAACCTACAAAGTGTTTTATTAGTGTGAAGGGCTTGTGGCTAAGTAACTGCCGCACAGATCGGTCGATCAAGGTTATGCTGCGCTTGCTGCGGTCTGTCTGTCAAACTGTCGATCCCGGTTGTCAAATGAAGATCTATGACAGCCGTTACGGGTAGTCAGAGGCCTGAAAGTTTGACAACCAGTACCCCGAGATGTCGTTTTACTTAGCTGATTAGATAGGCAGTCGCTGCATGTAAAATACGCTGCATCCGGTTTGACTGAAAGCCAAAATAGTTGGTAAAAGGCTAAGCAGAGAGGGCGTTTTATTATTTGTTCTGTTTTCTGAGACTTTTGTTTCAAGTAATGGAAATATACCTTAAAGAAAGAAGTTTTTCTTTACTCGCACCTGTCCATATAAGAAGATCATCTATGCGAGACTACATTAAATAAGCTATAAAACTAATGATTGATAGTTTGTGGAAATAATTCGCAATTTCATGCGTTCAAAATTTGATCCCGGATATTAGAAGACAGAGACGGTTCTGGTTTACTGTTCTGAATTCAAATTATATTCAACCTGGTCAAAAAACCAGAAATTGTTTTTTCTTGAGAACTTCATCATTTTGCTGCATCGAGACTTTTACGATGTATTCTTCTACAATTTGAAATAAAATTCTTTATTCTTTATTCACAATGACAAGCTTAATCTAGGTTTTACATATTATTTGCCTGATTAGTAATGTGAGGAGCTGGTGTCTGAGTTAGGTTAGGTTAATAAAAATGCCTGTATTACAGAAATATTTTTAAACAAATATTGAAAGACAATAATCTCAACGATAATCGTTATCAAGAATACCCTTCGGAATTGTCTTTTGTAAATACGTACTTATTATTTACGAGTATGTCCTGTATTGCACTGAATAAACGTTTTATCTATCTATCTAAGAAATAATTGCATACAATACAAGACTTCGATAATATCTGTTATTAAATTCTTGGTTTTATGCTAGACCAAATTAATTTGTCCGAATGATTGTACTGAAACCGTTTTAGTTATTTCACAGCAATGATGCACACATCACGTGGACGTGTGCGTTTGTTCAAGTTAATGGCCACTTAAATTCAGTGTATTCATAACTAGCGCGAACACATTAAGTGACATATTGAACGCACCAGTGTTATTTTTGCGTCATTCTTGTACCACCATATATGAGCTTGTTCTCAGTATCAATCTGATATGACTTGAGATGCTGAAATATACTTAAATGCACGGCGCGGTTGGCGCAGTGGTCGAGAGACCGGCTGCTGCGACACGTGTCGCAGGTTCGATTCCTGCACGGAACAAATATTTGTATGTTCTACAGATAATTGTTCCGGGTCTGGGTGTGTGAGATTATATGTCAGTAAACACACCCACGATATAGGAAGAAATTCCTAGTGTGGGGCAGTTTAAAAAAAAGAAGAAAATACTTTTTTTTTTACATTTTGTGGTAAATGCGTTTTCTTTTTTGTAGATATTGAGTTGTTCTTTAATACTGTAGAAAAATTATTTGTTCTTTCATCAATGGTTTCCGCAGCGCATGCGATGAAAGACATTTTATGGTAATTTTTTTACACCTTGAGTTACATTATTGCAGTTTTATTAGGGATCTGTAATATTTTCTAGTAATAAATGTAGCCTATGTTACTCGGGAAAATGTAGCATTCCAAAGGTGAAATATTTTTTGAAATCTCTCTAGAACAATGGGGGACCAGTCCTTTTAGAATGAGTCTATTCCGTCGAGTTGTCGTTATACCTGTAGAAGAACCGTTTTTTCTTACCTTAGCTCTTAGATTTTTGGTCATACGGCAGTGCCGAGTGCTATTTTAATAAGGTAGCTTATCGAGTGATGTCCATGTCCGGGAACGGATTAAGATATGGTATTACTTATCCGCTTTATTAGTTCTATGCTCCAAGTACTCCGTTCCGTTGCTCTATGACAAACCACAGACGTGGTGAACCTTTGCTGTTCTGTCAAAAACCACGTTGGAGAATATAAAGAAATGCATACTGATTACACAATAGATTATTACGTAGTATAAGTTTTTTTTTATGGACTTGCGTCAGGAATGGCTGGTGGATTGGGTGGGAGGACATTAAAATCCCCCAGTATCATTAATTGGGTTGAAGGATACCGTACCGTGGCCGCGTCGGCCACCTGCCTGACTTAGGTAGTTAGTGAGCCTAGTTGTCTCCTAATTTTGGTACGACGGTAGACGCAGGCATAAAGAATTTTCTCTATGGCTGTGTCAACGATAACCCAAAATATGGAAAAACTGGAGTAGCAGATGTCATACCGGGTGTATAAAGATACGAACGCGGTTTCAAGTTGAGCTCCAGAGTAAACCCTGAGCGTCTCCGAGAGACACAAGAAGTCTCGAGCTGATGGCTAACAGCGACGAGAAATGAAAATATGTGAAATTGAATTTGACTACAGACCTCGGATGTTGCACTTTTAGAGAGAGAGAGTGCAGCCGCCGTGATACCATACTTCTTCTGCTTCTGTTTCTCAAGTGATAGAGTGAAAGGAGGTGAGAGGTTAGCAGTGAAACGAAGTTTCACGCTATGCTACGGACGCGGGTGACTCGAACCCCAAGAAGGTTGTTTTCAAAAAGAACCCTTGCGCTGTATCTACTGTACTTACGAAAACCGACTAAATCGGTGATCGGCAATACTCAAAGTCTATGAAGTTTCTAAGACGACTTAGGTATTTAAAAGTGTAGTGCTAATGAATAATTGATCAACTTGCAAACAGAACTTGTCCGCACAGAAACGCTCTGATGAAAATGCTCCTAACGGGAACCCGTCTAAAGACAACCGCGCCAAACGTTGCTTAAACTCAAGGAGTATTTACTGACCATAGATGGAACAGTCAATAGGCTGCATGAATGTTACACATTGTTTTATGTTATCCGTCTTCTTCTACTTCTCTTTAGTTTCACAGCATTAACTGATGCTTAACAGTATTCAGCAATCCTCTCAATTCTTTAGTTGGCACGGTCAGCAACTTAAGCATATTAATTGTCAAATTAACTACATCTAAATAAAAGCTCACGTCAACTCCCATAAGTAATAGTTTTTTTTAAAGTGTCCAAAAATATTTAGTTATTACCTACGTACCCGGCAAGACAAACAAACATATATTGACTTAAACACCTACTTAAAGTAATAAATAGTGTCTATTATGCCGGATCCCAATAACAGATTTCGCCAAGCATAAATCGCAGACAACCCGACCGTTATTCAGCTCCCCGGTATATTGCCTGTAGAATAAAGCTAGGATTTGAATCAATCGAAACTGATCTCTAACCCGCACATATAAGGTTCAAGTCATATGCAACACAAAGCGGTAGTTTTTAACGTGCAGTTTCATAAATCCCATACCGTGAACATCGCGACTCACACAAAACAAGTCTCACAAATTGCCTCCTGACATTTCGACATAAAAATTTGTGAAAATGACTTATAGCACCGGATTTTTAAGGTCGTGATATGAAATGCCGTGACTATGCAATTGTCGCATTCAAACAGTGCAGTTGGCAGCTTGCCGGCTTGAACCGTTTGAATTTCGAATAAAGCTGATCCACAGATTTTTGGTTGCCAGTACTTGACCTCTTTGCCCCACGATTCGGAAAATGAGAAGATATGGCAACACACATTTTGCTGATACTACTGTAGATGTAGATAAAAAATTGGTAATGTAGACTAACGAAGTTCACCAGAGTTCAAAAAACTCTAGTTAAAAGCACGTTTTATTTTAACTTACGCTTTATAAATATTTATTTATTCTTTATAATCATTTTAAAGCACCATTTGCAAATCAATAGGATTTAAGGACTAATAATAATAATAAATAATTATAATATTTTTCAAAGAAACATTCAAAAATAATAATAACAAGCGTCATTGTATTTAGTAAATCTGTAAATGATTGTCAAATAAATATCGTCAGGCATCACCTTAAGACGAATACGAGGAAGCTCGAAATTTAATAGCATCGAACAACGACACGACACGGTAGCTCGGTGTGATGACACGGAATGTCAAGGCGGATTCAGGCCCAGTTCATGTCTATTATTTTTCAATGTTACTTTGAAAAATAGTAAGTAATTAATATAAATGAACAACAGCTATAAAAACGTTTTAACTCTCTACTCTCTACGTTAGGTTTAATAATAAACACTCAGTGCCCTAACAGACAGCCTAGAAGTACATATACGTACGAGTATGTATTTGGAGATTAATTAATACGATCATGTCTGTACTATTCACCTATTTCCTAGGTCGTCCTGGACTTTTTGCCAGACTCGAGTTAATTGAATTATTAATTTATGGAGGTAATTTATTAAGTTAAATTTCAATAAGAAACCTAGCACTCTACGATACGGATGAAATTATAAGAAATCTTCATAATATCCCAATTGACGTCTAGGTTTATATTCTATCACTCTATCGCAGCGTCACTGACTCCAGAACCGCGTTTCTCCCTGTCAATTCTCAAAATAGGCAAATGAAAAAGTTAATAAGCCTATAGATTCACGGTTCCTAAATTCTTCATAGCCTTTTCCCAACTATGTTAGGGTCGGCATCCATTCAAACCGGTTGCAGCTTAATATCTCACCCCAATTACTGGGTAACACGATATGCCGTGGTAAGACCTTCATTTATTTATTTATTTAGGGTAACTTTACAGCTTTACGGAGATTAACATTTTTAAGTATCTTGACATTACGCCAATAATGAAGTACACACTAAAATCACATATTAACATTTGCAGTTTCGTTGGGCATTGCCGTATTGTTGACATTTATTTATTAATTATGTTGGTGCGTTTGTGTTAGTCTGAAGACTCTAAATATATGGGAATGCGTGTGTAAGCTGTTTTTGAGTGTGTGTATTTGTGCGTGTGTATGTAAATGGTTCATGCTTATGACTACCTGTATCGGCAGTCACAGATCTTTATTTGATTACTGGGACCAACAGTTAAACGTGTTCTCCGAGGTAGAGGACCACCTATCCACAGACTAACCGTAGGGCCCTTTTACGATACGAGCAGTGAGGGAAAAAAAGTTACAAAAATATGTTACGCCTAGTGACCACAATTAATGTCGTGCAAAAACAGCAATTCTCAAAATTATTATTTTTAAGTAATGTGACTTTTATTTACTTACTTATGCACGTACACATTTCCAGTTTTTTTAAACTACCATATCAAAACATGTACATTTAAACGTAAAACTTTTAAGATTCCGTTTGAGGTTTTACGGGGACGATACGTTTTTATTACCTTTGGTAGCCTACTGACGATATTATGGATAAATAAATTCATCATAAACCAAATTTATGGTAAAGATCAAATCATAGAATTAGAATATTTTTGGTACTTCATAGAAGGACATAGAGCTCAAAAAAGTGCTACCGAATTTAAATTATCAATGTGTGCTTGCAATAGTAATGTACAACGTGGAAATATTGACACATATCAATTATTGATAAACAATATTTCGGATGTAAACAATTGGTATAAAAAATGAAAATATTTTCAATCAAATTATGTTAATAAAACTAAAATCACAAGGGTAGGTATTATTTAATATACTTAATTAATTAATTACATTATTACAATAAAAATATTTCATGCGCTCACATTATAATTATATTTCATTGGTAATAGGTACTTTGTAAAGAAAGCAGCTTTTAAGGACCCTGAGCAGTGTTTAGAGTATGACTGATTGAGATAATGATTGACTGAATGATTTTTACCTACCTATCCTAATACCATTGCGGAGGTGGTCTGGACTCAGCGCAGCACACGCTTGAGGTGTGCCCTGCCTAGACCGCTTAGCGGTGGGTACTAAGAGCCAGTATCGGGCGAGACTTGTCTCTGCCGGCAGTAGTGAGGGCTACGCTGGCAGATAAAGTGAACTAGAGAGCAATAGCTTCCTTTTGTGAGACTGTCGTCGTCCAGGTCGTCGAGCGGGATTGTGAGAGGGCCGATCCCTCTTAGGGAAGAAAGCGTCTAGGAGGCAATCGCCTCGGCGCCTAACAGCCGAAACCCCGCGTGTATGATTTAAGATAGGCGGCCCTTTGGGGTCACAGATGCTTAGAGAGGGGACTCTGTGTACCCATCGTAATCCCAGAGAAGACGGTAGCATAGTGGTCACGTGCTATCGTGCACAGCGAGCCTTAGGGGAGACCCCTGTACAGTCTCTCCAGGGATGTGCCTTAATATATATATGCTGATGTGGACGCCCGAGGTGCTTTTAGTGATGTAAGAATCCCACACACCCCGGTCTTATCCATAAAGGCCGCGCGAGGTCGTGAAGGCTTCCCCCGAAAAAAAAATGGTATATCTTTTCTTATTACTTCTTTTTCTTTATTTTTATTCTTGTTTATCTTTATTCTTTTCTTTTCAATCAGTCCAATCCATTATTCTTTTTCCTTAGCATCGACAGGAAACCTCTTGGTGTATTTTTTTTTTTCATAAGATTGTGATTTTCTCTTGAATTTGTAGTAAAAAATATGTAAACAACATATTCATTACGCTATCACATATAGGCTCAGTGCTCACCGCCTAAAGGTGGCGCAGAAATCACCAACTAGTTTCATTCGGGGTCTGTTTTTAAAATTAATATTAGTAGCGCTTTTCGTTAAATGATTATTAACAAACAAGATCCGCACAAAGTATTGGGTCGGCACAAAAGTAATGAAACACTCTACAAAACTCTATACATTTCCTTTCTTATGTTAATTGTTTTCGATAATATTCTAATATGTTGTAGAACATTCTTGGTACTTCTAATGTGAGGGTATATAAAGCCGCCCTCGCGATTGGTTTAGGCAGTTTGAAGAAAAAAGGACGAGTGACAAGTTCGAACACTATACTTATACGAGTACTTGTTAGGCCACAGTGCGCGGGCTGCGGCTGACAATATCAACACTGCATTGGGCGCTGGAAGTACTAGCCATGCCACGGTGTCCAGATGGTTTGACCGTTTTGAATCAGGAGACAGGAGCCGTGAAAGTCAGTCACGCTCAGGACGACCACCTCCATTCAATGATGACGATTTACGCCGCGAACTGGAGTCGAATCCGGATGCAAGTTGCATGTTGACTCGTGAATTAGCGGAAGCACTTAACTGCAGTCACCACGCTGTGGAATACCATCTACATGAGCTTGAGTATCGAAAATTTTTGGCTCGATGGGTACCGCACATCCTTACCGACGCCAGTCGTACAGTCCGTGTCACCATCTGTCAATCACTTTTGCTGCGACCCCGACGTAAAGAGTTTTTGTCTGATCTGGTTACGGGAGATGAATCATGGATTTATTATGATAACTTTATAATTGGCTACTCAGGGTAAATAAACCAAAACCCACAATGTTAGTAGCCAATCATGCCGATCGTAGGTACTGCCAACGTATAAATATTTAATTCAAACAGGCCATGTAATTGTCGATAATTGTTATCGATATTTTACGATTATTTATTTAAACTTAAGTGAGCTTGATTCTCGTTTTAATATAGTAATATTTCGCATATCTGAACAATTAGAAAAAAACAATGGCAACAAAAATTAATAATAAAGGAAATTACATAACTAAACATTAGATCACTTCAACATCTTATGATTATAAAAAACAAAATAAACTTTTAGAATGTCGCGACGGCCAGGAACGATACCTGACAAATACTTACCAATTCACCTTTAACGCTGACTGACGGTAAAGGAAAACATAATTATTTTTCGTGATATTTTTGGTGATGGCCTCTTGCAGAAACCCAGAGGGGTTTTTCATCCTTTATAAAATTTCATCGACACAATAGTCGACACTGACATGTCACTATTTAGTGTACATGAAATGAAAATTTATATTAGAACAACGTCCTTAATATTGCTTTTATGACCATTGTTTTTTACTACAAAGAAAATTCACAATTTTCTTGATAGGATTCGGTTTTCCAAATAAAATTTCTATAGATAGTATTCTCCAAAATACGGCCATGAAAATAAAGAATATATATGCTGTTGTTGACAATTTACCTGTGAAATGAATTATTTCTGGATTATTTTTTTATGAAACATCGCAGTCACGAACAGAAGGCATAGCTATAGGCATATAGATAATTTTAAAATTGTATAAAATAAACAGGATTCACTGACAATACAGCAAATATAAGTTAGCGTGATTTTTGACAATGACACTGGAGAAAACAACATCAGCCAATAGTGCTGACCGAACCTAAATATGCTTTCTCTTTCTAACAAGTGATATTTCCGTAAGAGATTCCATCCCCATATTAGGCTTTGTAGGTCTTTTTCTATACTACGTTTAAGGATCAAATAATAAACAAAATAGACTAAGTATTTTGGCCTTATATATACTCATAGTTCGATCAAATTGTGGATGAATATCGAAATTCACGAACAATTTCTGAAAGCTAGTAATTAGTCATTACATAAAATCATTGGCGTTGCTATAATGCATTACAATAATGTTTTTATATTTACCCCCCGCCTTTTATGGAGCGTAAGTTACATTTAGTTATTTTACAATTTATTATAACGTGCAACCGTTTTGCAATTCTTAGTATTTAATAACACGGTTTTTATAAACACTAGCTTTATTTTTTTTCTCAAGTCTGCTCTGGATCTGGGGCCCATCTTCACCGACAAGAACAATGTCATCGGCAAACAGCATGCACCAGGGTGCCTCTTCCTGTATGTCCAACGTCAGAGCGTCCATTATCATCAGGAAGAGGTAAGGGCTTAAAGCCGACCCTTGATGCAAGCCTACAACCACACTGAACTTGTCGGTGTTGCCAGCAGCTGACCGGACATAATATGTACTGGATTGATTATACATAGCACGAATTAACTCCACATACTTCGCAGGCACACCTTTCTCTTTCAAAGCCCACCACAACAAATCCCGAGGTACCCTATCATACGCTTTTTCCAGATCAATGAACACCATATGCAAGTTCTTATGTGCACGTCTGTACTTCTCGCACAATTGGCGGAGTGCAAATATGGCGTCAGTTGTAGGTACAACTGACGCCATATTTGCACTCTGTCCTGACTGGTGTCAGGTTGAGGTCAACCTGACATAAACCCAAACAGATTTTCAGATATCATACTCTCCTCTCGGAACCTTTTCTCTACCACTTTCTCCCATATTTTCATACTGTGTGACATAAGCTTTATTCCTCGATAGTTGTTGCAATCCTGGACATCACCTTTATTCTTAAATACTGGCACTAGCGAACTATTGCACCATTCAAGATATGTCTTTGAAAAAGCATTAACGCATGCTTAGCTTTGCTATTGTAACTTTATTGCACCATTCTTGTGGGATCGCTTCTTCCTGCAACAACAAACAAACAAAGAATAAAGTCAGCCACTTACATCCATCTTCTCCTAACAACTTCCATACTTCAACTGTTATATTATCTGGGCCCATGGCCTTTAAATTTTTCATACTTTTAAGTGCCTTTCTTACTTCATCTATACTAACCTCATTCACCAGACCCATGTTTACTTATACCTCATTAAGCACACCATTTCATACATTCTCCTCATTCATTAGCTTTTCAAAATATGCCTTCCATTGCCCTTTTATTTCATCATCTTCGGTCAAAATCTTACCTGTATCATATTTCATACATTTCATCCTAGTTATATCCCTTGCTCTCTTTTCCCTTTCTTTTGTTATTCGGTAGAGTTCCTTTTGGCCTCTAGGACAATCTAACGAGTTATATAACTTCTCTTGTGCCTAAGCCCTGGAAACTGCTACCGCCTTTTATGCTTTTCTCCTCCATTCAATGTAGATCGCCTTCACCTCTTCTTTCAAACTTTCATTCTCTGTTTCCACACCCTGCCAATCTTTAAACGCGATTTTCTTTTCTTTCAGTATCTTTTGTACATCTTCACTCCACCACCATGTATCTTTGTCTATTATGCCTTTCCCTTTCGATTTTGCGCACACTTCTTTCGCTATACCTCTTATACTAATATTTGTTTTCATCCTGAACAGACTTTCCAAAAATACGATAAACCTTTCATTAATAATGTCAAAAACACCCATACTTTAATAAAACACAATTAATATACAAATAAAATGAACTTATCGCCATTCTGAAACAAAATCGGCAACGTATATTTTACACAGAACATTTGTGCCCTAAAGCTAAATTAATTGTGATAAAAATCAGATAGTCCGCAAGCGTGTCACGTAAGGGTTGAAAAGGGTATTTCCGGCGACGGTGTCCCATGTCTCGTAAGACGGCTCTTTCGTATTATTTTAAGTTTCCTGTCGGTTTTACCTTTATTTTGATAGTGCTACAATACAAAGCAGTTAACACTTCAGAATATTCATGAAGTTATTTATATGGTGTTTCTTTTTTGTGATATATTAATTAACCAACCTGTGTTGGTGTAACTTAAATATGAACTAGGTACTTATGTGTATCTAATGACGCCTTTTATCTAATTAGTAAATAGCATAGCATTACGCCTATATTCTCCGAATGGGTAGACAAAGGTGTACACAGTTGTACACCAACTTTTAGCCAATACTGTTATTAAGTCCCATCATCCATGTAATAGGTGCCTATTGCCATATACCTGGCACAACTCTAAACTCCGGGTTGCTACTGAGAATTTGAATTCGCGACTGAAAAAATTATAGCGTTTCAAAGTCACTTAATATCTTAAATTGTTTCTATACAACTGTACCAAAACCGATGCACGGCAGCATACATTTAAATAACACAAACCGATACACCGCATACATCTGTCCGCTTTGATCCAATCAAGACATTCTGAAGGCGTTTGCCAAAATTCATTCAGTTTGTGGATCAGATAAAGCCGAGACACTGACAAATGATCGGCTGAAGAGAACGGTCGTCGCGAACGCCCATGCTTCCAGATCCAACCTTTCCCATAAATCTACTTCGAAAAACTCAAATTAATCTTAGTAGGGGATGTTTAGCTATCACTCTACGATTCCCGAGCCTCCCATAGTCACCGTTCAACGGGAGATTTATAGATCGAAATTGAAAAGTGTTTCGATTATCCGTCATGTATTAGTTTGAATTCATTACTACGTTTATAGATAGGAACAAAATCTTAAGCTGTATTCACAAGCTACATTTTTACCGTAATATGAGCAGTATAACAGCAAGCCACACACCACTATTTTTTCGAAGTCATGTGCGTATCATAAATTAACATTTGCTTATAACGGTGAAGGTAAACATCGTGAGGAAACCAACACATATGAGAGATATTCTCGATGGTGTGTAAAACCATGCCAGAGACCCATGGGTGGTTTAAACTCTGACACTAGGTTGTTCATCAACCACACGATAAGAAGAAGACCGTAATATGATGACAGAAAATTTAAAGCTAAGCAATATTTCTGAGTTTAGACCCCGAATACAAAGACAGATGCTGTAAGAAACTTTGTTATATTGTGTTCTGTCATACATATCTCAACTTAATTATGTACCTGCAAGAAATATTACGCACCTACACTTAACAATAAGTAAAGTGTGAACACAAACCAGTGATAATGTCAAAGTTACGAACTTATGACATGGGTAAAAGTTTACAACACTTTAGCAAGTTTACCGGCTGGTGCGCATAAAGTTACATAGAGTTGTAAAAGTAAATTATGTGTAATTATTAGCTTTATTCCGCTTAGGTGCGCAAATGTTGTATTAAGTTACTGGCAACACTGAAGTTTTAACGTCTCACTTTGCTTAGGCAACGATTATAGTCTGAAGTGCCTAGTGTGTTATGAATAAATGATGCTCTATCAACTACGTTCTTACCAAGTTTTGAGCATTAGCTCCCTTTGGCTAATTCACAAAATTCTTTTGCCCATTCCGGGTAATAATTTATAAAATTACGGGAATCTAGTTTAGTGCCTTCTCTCTATGAGAAGAGGCCCTTTCCCAGCAGTGGAACAGTAATGGGCTGGTTATTATTATTATGTAGATATTCTAGTTTGGTAATGAAAAAGATGAAATGTACAATTATTATTTTTCAGATTCAGAAGATACGTCTTATGATGAGATACGACTTTTAACCGGAATGATAGTAATAAAAGATTCAATGTTTTATATCCACTGGAAAAGATCCAAATGAATAATGCATTCTCATTTATACATATTTCATTACGGCTATTTTTCATTGTGGAAATGTGAAGAGCACGATTTTATTTACTTTGAAAGTCATTTACTACTTGTATAATGTATGTACAAAGAACTATTTGTACAATGAATCGTGGGCTTACTCTTGAAAATAATTCCGCTCGATTGACATTGGAAATATGTCAGTTCGTACTTTTAAATACTTAGATGTCTAAAAAATAATTATAGATTCGGGATAATATGAAGACAACATGCTTTAAAATTGAGGCAACTATAAAGTATGAAATTTTATTTTAAAATTACGCGTTGTTTTAAGGCGTCTATTTAATATTGGAATTGGATTGGAATTGTTATTAGTTTCAAGAGTAACCCCATTGATCTCCTTTAGATACGTCATTAATAAATACATCAAAGAGAAATAGCAAAAATTATCCAATCATCTGAGTTTGAGTTTGTTTCAGTGAGTTAAATGCGAGTGCCTTTACTAGTTTTTGGTGGTGGTTACAACGCAAACTAAATATTATATAATACTAGCTACTGTGCCCCGCAAACGTTGTTCTACCATATACATTTTCTAGATAGGGCCACCCATATCACATAGGCATATAAAAATAGCCTACGCCTTAACAAATAAACACAAAAAAAAAAAAGTCTTCAAGACGTTTCGGAGGAGTTCGATAACAAACACTGTGACACGAGATTTTTATATATAATATTAAAATTCAAATTAATTATATCAGATAATTGAGCTATTTTATTATTAGTAAATACGGGTTGTAGCTCGTAGATTGTGGCCCGGTTAGTGGAGTGTGATAGTAGGATAACATCAGAACCTGGCGCATGGATAACATTTGGTGTGACATAGCTATAGAAGGAGACCGTATCGGTAGCGGTTACCACAAACAACAGCATTCCCAATGAGGGTTGACTTCAGGCAAGCGGCCGGTCATAAAACATTGGCAAAACTTTAGCAGCATGCAATTTCAAAAACAATTAGAAAGTAGAAGAATACATGCTGTGCCGACCCCAAATAAATTGGGATAAGGGCAGGGGGATGATGATGAAATAAAATATATCAGATTAGCTGTGCGCGCCATTTCGTACGCGCGAGACTTAGACAAATACCTCTTTATATTTATATTCGTAACTTTTGAACCCTACAATATCTATGTAAGGTTAACGGGAACGTTCCTGCTCCCACAGTCAAACCGATGGTACGGTTTAGTGGGACTTTGTTTTCTTTGCTATTGTTATTTCTGTGTATTATAAATAAATATCGAAATGAACATTTTTTGTGTTTGTTTAGCATTTCGGAATCTATTCGAGACTTTTTTACAAGACTGCCCAAAAAAAGTGTTATATTTATGGTTTATATGTATGTTTGTGAGTTTCTGTATTCCACCATAACTTAAAACGCCTGAACAGATTTCGATGTATTGGTGTATGGTAAGTATTGCTCAAAAGTTTCAGAAGAAAATGTTAACATCATACCAACATAAAATAAATCAAACATCAATATTTTCCAACAATCTTTAGTAAGACATGAGGTGAGTACAACGTTTAATTAGGTATCAAGAATCGGTTACATCGGTGACAAGCGTAGCGATAAATTCTACTTAACCATCTTACCAATTTCACGGAGGCGAAGATTTCTGTCGTCGTTAACAGATAAGCCTAAAACACGACGGCATTACTTAAGATGACAGATTTTATTGCTATCTCGTTTTCATTTTTATGACACATAAATTTATTACCAGCGCTATGCCTTGAATGTCTACTTATTCCATTTTTATGCGCACAATGACTTAACTACGAACAGTATTTTAGCTTTACGCGACCGTTTTTATAGGGTACAGAATAAAACAAGTATGGGACAATAATAATGGTTCTAACGATACTACACATACATATAAATCTTTGAAAAGCATTAACGCATACTTAGCGAACTTTAAAGTTATAAATTTTTATGGAAAATGAATACGGTCGCGAGCAGGATTGCAATCGCAAGCAGGAACCTGCGCCTCCCGAATGTATAGTCACCAAAAGACGTATTAAAAAATGTGGAAGAAGAATTCGCGGTGGTGAGCAGAGGTCGAGATGGCTAAGTGGTTAGAGCGCCTGGAGTATTTATCGGGGAGGCTCAGGTTCGAGCCCTGCTCGCAACCGTATTCTATTTCCGCGAAAATTTTAAACTTTCTAGGATACTACACATGTTTAAATCCCTTAAGGTTTTAAGACGATCCCGTGGAATTAATTTATACACGTACATATATCCACATACCTTTTAAGAACATATAAATTTTGTAATTATTTTTAGGACAGTCGTGTTATAAAGACACTGGTATTGTAGCAATGCCTTTAATTCAACCTTATACTCATTTGACCTTAATTATATCTCGCTTCACCCGACTCAGAATAAACTATGAAGGCATCTACTTAAACAGCATTATTGAACACCAAAACCTTCCCATCCCAATCACGTCAATACCACGAACCAATCGCAAAGTGTTAACACAGAAACTCAAGCCACCGTTTCACTAAGCTTCTTACCTGACTTAGAACCCAACAAGCCGCGTAACTTCAAAGTTTAGTTAACAACCAGCTGTCTTAAATAACTATACTTACACCTATTTTAGCGTACGTAGTTTTAACGCAACTTGACGTATTCAAAGGATCCAACAATGTTAAGTAGTTACAGTTTACAACAATTAATTAAAGTTGTAAACACAATAAATTTGAAGTTTGACGCGTTTTGTTATTAGTTTAGAAAATTGAGGTAGGTATATTCATGTGGGATAGTAATTAAGACTTCGAGTGTCTTGAAGCGTTATTTAGTCTAAATTTTACATGCATAAAGCCTTTTATTTCTGAAACAGACAATACCCTCTTTCCCCCAAGCTTGCCTAAAAGTCGTCTGCTTTCACCTATCAGCCAGCATCAACCACCAATCAACCCATTTGAACATATATTAAGACATATGAGAGATATAACATAGATTATGACGACAGTTCTTTAGCGTATGAGTATGATTTTGTTTTGGCTATATAAGTAAGCCTTTGGGTTTCTCTTTGTTCACGATCAAATATGTATATAAGAGTATCTAGGTCATATGACCCGTATGGCAATACACACACTACAGTGTAGATAGTACAACCACAGACGTTTGTTCCGTGTTTCGAGTTTGTGTGTGCGTGTGTAATTGTTATGTAAAGATACAGATTCCAATTTAATATTTAAATAACAATACAACATTGACAAAAACATATTTATTTAAATAATTAATATAAAAAATCCAGCTATAAAATTTAATACATGATGTGTTACCTATAATAAAATGTTCTCACAAAGATCGGCTACTCCCGGGCGATTCTTATGGTTTTTCCTTTTCCCAATTAATCCTCGCTGCAGTTGGCATTGATAATATGGGTGGATCACAAGAACCTAATGATAAATAAAGGATTTAATTCAAAAGAATTTATACAGTTCTCGCTCTTTAAATTACCGTAGTCATTTTGATTCATTTGATTTCGATATTTCATTAGTAGCCTTAATCTGTAACACATCATTTCAATGAACGCATGCAATTCATTTATAACTTCTCTCACTTCTACGTTTAAATCCGCCAAACACTTGCACTACTTTTATGCTCCTTAAGAGCTGCTGATTGTGATTCTAGCCTTTTTTCTCACTATATAGTTGTGCGTTTTAACGCACCCAAGGTCTGAATTAAGCAAACCACAATTTCAGGCCACAATCATCAATCTTGGTTCGTTCTACTGTTGTCGTGGAATTAGTAGCTGTAATACCTTCCTGCTGTTAATATGTTAAACAATGTCAATTACTTATTTTGTTTAAGGGTAACCACAACAGTAACCGGTGGAGAGCGAGGTGCCACGCAAAGCTCCAGCCTAAAGCTCTTCAGTTCCATGGCAGTTCAATTCTTTTGTGTAGTTACAAGCCAATCGGTTTCAGGGTTCAAGCCACCCGTATGAATCCAAGTTGGCTTAAAAACTGCCAAATATTGACAACATCTGGAGCCTATAATTTAATGTGTCTTCTGAAGCACAAAGAGGCTCAGATGGCAATGCCCCTAACAGTCACCCATTCGCAGACTGCCCACAACAAGCTTCGCTAAACTTCTTCCTGCTGTTAATATGTCAAACAAAGTTAATTACTTATTTTGTTCAAGGGTGTTTCTGCAACAGTAATCGGTGGAGGGCGAGGTGCCACGCAGAGCTCCAGCTTGAAGCTCTTCAGTTCCATGGCAGTTGGCATCGCATGGTAACCCGGAGCGGTGGTTAACCCGCTGGCTACCAAGCGTCCTAATTTCAGCACTGCCTGTACGAGAAAATATATTTGGAATTGTTTTCTTTTGTTACTAGTTGGATGTTAAGGGGAAGCAAACAATGTGAACGTTCTTCGAAACGAACTCCGGTGGCTAAAATATAGTGGGACACCAATCATTTATCATCATAAGTGCGATAAAACCAACTTATTGGCAGCCTTGTTCCCCCTGAATAGTTACCTACATCATTGTGGCAAGTTTTAGATAAATATGCTTTGAATCATCTTTGTTACAATCAGTATTTAATGACAAAACTTATTCGAAAATCCATATGAACACTCCTTTAATCGAGACTCTTTTACTAAGGAACGTAAAGCAGAGAGAGATGTCAGCAGTTACAGATCGACGTTAGAAAGAAGGTGAGTGTTGTGTCTAGACACAAGATTCGTTGAATTGTGAATATCGTATAACTATGGTATACTGTTACTCATCGGCATCTAAAAGGAATGTACGTCACAGCTAAAATTTACCTAAGAGAAGGCCTGAATGATGATAAATTAGCACTTACAGAACGAGTAGGCAGTGGTAAGGCTGGGCGGGCATAAATTGGCGTTAGACTTAATATCACCGACAATGGCACGAACATCTTCAAAATATTGAAAGGCATCGCAGCTATGAGAAGCTCTGCGTAGGAAATTAATAATTATAATTTGTATAACAAAATCCTACATCCACTGTAACCAGGAGGCTCCAGTATTGGAATCATCTGCCGTGCGTGTTATCTGCCTGTTAGTCTGTCAACTCACTCATAGTCATCATGTGTCAATAGCAAAATACATAATATTAAGACAAGTATTGGTCATCACCATTGCTTAATAACAGGTGAGGTGGCGGTAAACTCAAGCCCATTAGGTACTCTCGGTTGCACCAAAATAACTACAACCGTAATCGACTTATTATTTTGACAGCTTTTCTATGTAAATTTTGTCAAAATGACACAGTAATATGTCGGTTATTGTTATTGTTAAGTTGGTGCAACTGTGCCTAAAAATAAAAAGAAACAATTGGTATCTAGTATCTTATATTAAAGTAGTAGCCTATAGGATAAAAGGATTCATATGTAGATTTCCTTAACTTTTTCTTCTTTCGTGTAGTTACAAGCCAATCGGTTTCAGAGTTCAAGCCACACGTTGGCTTAACCAGTGCCAAATACTGATAAGATCCGGAGCCTATACCTAATTTAATGTGTCTTCCGAAGCACAAAGAGGTTCAGATGGCAATGCCCCTAACAGGTATCCGCAGACTGACTGCAGCAAGCTTCGGTAAACCCCAAAATTCGTCATTCATATTTCATCATGCTGCAATTTTGCTATCATGGAATATGGACGAGAAAAATGTAAAATTGAATAAACTTTAAAACTCATTTTCACTCACCAGGATATAAACGACCGCGATATTTAGCAGACGTTGAAAAAACAGGTTTCACATCAGGAAAGAAGTCTTCTGTTTGTTCCCATATACGTAAAATCTGGCCCTCTTTGGGACCTTCTACGTATAATACAACTGTATCCCCTGTGTCTAATCCAAATCCAGTCAACAAACCATCTCTAGACCCTGTTAGCAATACTGACTCGTTTATTTCTGTTATTTGTCGTAATATTGTCATTATGGCGTCCGGATCACTAATGAGACAATATAGTCTCGAAAACCTTTGAACTACTGGCTGCGGCTTACATCCGACGAGTCCTAAAGATGCTTCCATTGTCATCTGTGCCTCTAAGATCACACCTGGTTGAATAATTAAATCGGGCTTAATTTTTGCTCTCACTGCATTTATATCGTTAGTACAAATGCCCTCACGTTCCAGTTTCACCACATAGGTTTCAGGTGGATATAAGGGAAAGTCTTCTCTAATAAATCCATTGATTTTTATTAATAATTTAGCATCAATCTTTGCTTTTGCAATAAGAATGTCTGCGTCTAGATTAGGCAGCGGCGGTGGAACAGCAACGCCAAAATCACGATCACCTTTTTCGTAGCCAAAGAATGTCGGCTTTGCAGTTATCGGTGGAGGTGTTCTTATTCCGCGAAGCTACGATCAAATTAAATGTATAGATATATACAAATTATATATATATACTGAGAGCTGAAGAAAAAGCAAAATAAACTACCTTCTATATTACAATTGGTTATGTTATACAGAAACGTAATTACCTCGATATGAAAAGGCTCATCCAAAAATATTGCCATAATGTCTGATGCTAACAGACTCGGTAGAGGTACTGAGTGGTGGTCATTGAAATTAACCTCTGTTTTAGGTTGTTTTGTATTCAAAGGCTGAGGTTCCGAACTATGTTCTTCCTGACTAATAGTCCACCTAGTATATAGATGCGTAAATCTGCAAATAACTTCATTTTAGGCACTTAAAGCAAATAAGAAAACATTAGCCCAAACTTGCCGAAGGGCGACATCAAATATTGAAATGTTTTTTTATACATTTTAAGTCCATGTAATGCCTATATCTATTCATTAATATTTTCTAGGGAAACATTTTAGTAATCTTAAAATGATTGCTAAATAAAACTCGCCAGGCGTCTCCATAAGACGAAAAGGGGACTTAAAAATTAATGGATGATAGTTTGACACGATAGCTCAGTTGGCAGAGCCATGACACAGTACGTCAAGGGTCGCGGGTTGGAGTCTTGCTCGTGTCTATAATTTTTCGTTTCCCTAGAAAATATTTATTGACCTTCTGTCATCTTAACCATAAGACTCTCTTAACTATGACATTTTGAGGCGTACGCACCCACATTTCGAAAATCGTAAATGCCAAGCCAAATCAATAAAAAATTACAACATACATGGTATTGTGAAAAGAAATTAAATGATACATACTTATTTTTCTTCAAGTGTTCAATTGGAATATCGGAGAGAATTCCAACATTAACAAAGAAAACGGGCAGGTCGTCTGGGGCAGGCAGGTTGTAGCTGCCAATTAAAACTATTACCTCTCCAAGATCAGGGGGTCGGTCGCCTACCTTCTCAAATGGCACTACCCTTCCCGTTCCTAAAAATAAAAGTTACCTACATTACTTACTTATATCTGTTCAATATAATTGATAATTGCTATTTAAGGTACTAATTTATTAGGTCATTTCCTTTGAACGGGGTAAAGTTTAAGTCAAATACATTCTATTATGTTAAGAATTAAATGGATATAATAAATTATTTGTAATAACCATAGTACTAGCAAGACGAAAACTGCTCCTTAAACGGCGAAAATTAAGAAAAAAATATAATTGTTGTAAAAATTTTAATTATGGCTTAAATTACTCCTTATCACTTACAAATTGACCCCTTAAAAGCCTAATAAATTAGGACCTTGTATAATAAAATGATTGATTTTATTTTTTTTGTTTTCTTCATAATCTATATTTATATATGTTATCCTCTAATTGGTTCTTAAATTCTGTTTCATGATTATAATATAATATAACATCACGCCCATGTAATAATAGATAGTGAGCCTATTGTCATCTACGGAGCACAATGCCAAACTCTGGGCTGCTACTGGGAATTTCCTTACAGAAAAACCCAATAACGCTTTGCCCGGCCTGAGAATCGAACCCATGATCTCACGTTTCGACCAACGAGGCAGTTGTAATCCGAAAATAGTACCTACTTATGTAAATAAAAATTTCTGCAATATTTCCGTATAAATCCCGACCTCGTTAACTAAACGTTTTCAAAGCCAATAGTTGTTTAGTGGTACTCATTTAAACATTCATACGAGTTATTACCATGAAGATTCTTCGGGTAGTTACTGAGGACATTCGACCTTTCCAACTACACAAATTGGTACGAGCATTCCAATTAAGTTAGATGAGGTCCTCAAAAAAAATTATAATATTGAATATCGTAGATACTTAATATTTTTACGATAACGATCAAATTCCTTGACGATGGCCTTACCAGACTTGCTACTTTCAGTATCGGCCATCGACGCTTTTGCGACTTCATCAATGCTGCATGGTGACTGTGCGACAAAAACGCACGTTTCAACATTGGCTTCGATGGTGCATCAATGTGGTTTAGCGACTAGGACCGAAGTTAAGCCACAGATTAAATAATAATACTACGGTTTAGCGTTCATTGTTTCGAGGTTTCGAAAAGTGATTAAATCGCTTGACCGCTGACGTTAAAAGTAGTACGTCTGATATGGCCCTTGATGTATTCCGTTCAAACAAATTGCTCTCTCTCTCCAAAAGTTTCAAAAAACACAATGACCCAAATCTATCAATCACCTGTAAATATGTGCTATATATACAAGTGATAAGTATATTGTGATATCAACATTTACTTTAAATAGATTTATTAAAAACTTGAATAACTTAAGGTTAATTAAATAAAGGTAAATGTCAAAACATAGAATCCGAAGAAACAAAATAAAAAGTTATTTAAATATAGCACATATTCACAGGTGATTGATAGATTTAGGTCATTGTAGTCTTTGAAACCTGAGGGAGGTGACCTCGCTCACCAAGGCCACCTCCCTCCCGCATGTGTGGTGCCGTGCAATCCGGTGAAGAGTCCCCCGACTTTTCACCGGTGACCCCACTACGGAGGATGGAGGAGGTGGGCAAACTGCCCCCTCCGCCTTCCTTTTCTTCTGCGGCGGATCGGGTCTGCTAGGGTGGCATTCTCCCTGACCCGCTCCGCGGCCTCCTTCTGCGACATAACCTCTTCGCAGATATAACTGGAGATAACTGCCTCCCACGATCTCTCACCGCCAAGCATGCCGTTTACCACACTCGGCAGAGAGAGATCCAGATTGATACAGAGAGATTCAGAGACCAATTACGGCCGATAGTGCGTGCCGCTGCGGGGCCCATGCGACATTCACTTCCAACGTGTGGAGCGCTGTGTCCTCCAGCGCCCCACACTCGTGGCAGGCCGGGGTGGCCTCCCGTCTCGCGATCTGGTGCAGGTATTTTCCGAAACATCCGTATCCTGAGAGCACCTGCACCAATCGGAAAGTCAGCGACCCGAAGGACCACCTCACCCACCTCTGAAGGACCGGGCGGACAGCATCAATCGTCCGCTGCCCCGGGATCATCATGTTACTCCCTACTTTGATGAGCACAACATGCTAAAAATGGCCGATAGGAGGAAGCAGCACTTGGCTGGTCTGCTGTTTGGAGTTATAGCCACAAAGAATCCTGACTATATATATAAGAAACTTGAATGGAGGCAAAATAACTCAGTGCATAGCCTACGGTCAACTGTGAACCCATTGTCAGTACCTCGACACAAGTCAACTGCTTTTAGAGGAAGTTTTAAATTTGCGGCCACACACTGTTGGAATGATATTCCACCACCTCTCCGCAGTTTGAAATGCAAACAAAGCTTCACTATGCGTATGAAAAAGTATCTTTTAATAAAACAGCAGTGTGCCGTATAAATCTAACTAGTCTAAGTATTATCACTAAGTATTATAAATTTACATATTTATTATACAGATAAATATTTATTTGAATAATTCTTTACCATACCGTATTTTTCTTTTCCTTTAAATGTTTCTAGTAATGTGAGTTACCCCTCTAATTTCATAGTGTCATTTTAGTGTCATTTTTTATTGTACCTAATAAATAATTAAATAATAATTTCTTGCCACAATCTGCGCGGCGCCGCGGTCCATCGGCGGTTTCATGGGTATCGCTGAAAATCAGCGCTGTTTACTCCACGGTGGACAGCACATAGCTGAGCGATGTCCTTTTTACCCCACACGAAGGACACACAATTGTTATCATTGGCCCGTGTGAATTGTTTTTTTTTCCTTTGTTATGGTTTTGTTTTAGCCTCTACTTTTTCTAATATTTTATTTTTGCTGTATATTCGTGGTGTGGGGATAAATAAATGATTTTTCTTTCTTTCTTTCTTTCAAGAGGTGCACAAGTGGATGCTTAATCACAGATGCACTCCCTCTTCCTTCACTCTCGCATTCCAATGGGACAACAATCCGATACGACCGGAGAGAGATCAGGCGCAGCACCGACGGCTTTTTGTGCTCTCCAAACGACGGGGGTGTCACACCGCCAACTTCAAAAGAAACGCTAACAGAAAAACAAAATAACACTTTGCGACCGAGGAATCGAACCCAGGACCTCACTCACAACATCTACGCTTGCCATTTGAAAATAGGCTAATGAGGTAGTTGGAAATAAACAAGGCGATAATAACCTGTTGGATATTTATATAAATGATATCGATTTCAGGATCGTTTAGCTATTCATTAGCTAGCATATATATTGTATATTCATGCTAAGAATGTAAACTTTTGAAATAAATGTATAACAGCGTATCTCAAATCAAAACTATCATCATCATCTCCCTGCCCTTATCCCAATTTAATTGGGGTCGACGTAGCACGTCTTTTTAAACGACTGCATAACAGAGTGACATTCTTCCATACATCTCTGTTAACCGTCATCTCGATGATCACTTTTTTTTCAGCCATATCGTCTTTCACAAAATTCATCCATCGTTTCCTCGGTCTTCCTCTACCCATGTAGCCAAATTCATACTCACAACTTTCCTCGTCACATGATCATCATTCCTCAGCATCACATGTCCATGTTTTTTTATTTATGGCTATAGTATCACTTAGTCCTGCTTTTAAATTAGAGTTCATTCCTAAACTCTGCCGCTATGATGAACAGCAGTATTTTCCTAGGGGTAAACTCTTTTATTTCATCCGGGTTTAAAATGTTTCCCTAGATGAGCGTAGCGTTTATGTATTAGCGGTCCATATTCCCCCAAAAGGTAGTGTTGTTTCTTCAGCCTCTTCACAACGTCTGCAGGATTTGTCCTGTTTAGGCTCTTGCCACAACGCGCAAATTGTTTCTACTCAGAGCTTGGACATGGTTTGTGTACCCTTTGTCGTAGACTTTAATGAGGACTTTAGAGTGAATCATGCCTGGCGATTCCGTCCGGAGTTTGATTGCACTTTCAAAACATGAGTCCATGAGGGATTTTTGAGCTAGGCTTTTAATTATACCACAGAAGGGCTCGGAGCCTTGCTGTGCGCCATTTGCTCCTGCTCTTGCTAGCTCATCGGCACGTTAAAGTCTAATGATGCTCACGTGTCCCGGTACCCACCTCAAAACTACTCTATTCCTGTTGCCTAGAGAGTTTAACCGAGCCATGCAGTCTTCCACTAGTTTTGATGAGACTACGTTGGAATCTAACGCTAGGAGAGCTGCTTGGCTATCAGAATTGAGTTGATTGAATCACATGTCCATATCATGACAACCAATGTCCACACAACTTCTCAGTGACCGGCCATCATGGCGTAACTTTCAGGCCTCCTCTTACATACTTATTTCTAATTCTATCCATCCGCGTTACACACATCAAAACTATATTATACTACAATATTTATTGTATTAACCACACATTTTAAATATTGTAAGTAAATACTTTAGCCCTCTCCTCTCTTGCAACGCCTGTAAAAGGCCGCTAAGTTTTATGGAACCCATTAAATAACTAAGACCTATTAATTATGTGTTATTACTTTTATGCAGACGTTTTCAAAATGTGCAGGTTTTCTTTTTCCTAACCGTCTTTAACTAAGTCATGCATTTGAACAGTTAAATACGGTCTATTAAACAAGAATACTTACCAGCTATAATCCAGTCACCCGATAACTTGATTTCGAATTTTGTTTTTGGTACTTCTGCAACTTTTCTCTTATCTTTTTCTTTTTCTTTACTATGACGTTTCGCTTTGAGGTGCTCCTCAGCTTCTGGGTCTGGCTCCTCTGTTATTTGGCGGCTAAAAATAGCTTCCTGGACGTGGAAAAGTGCTGCATCCTGGTGTCTAATATCTGTAACGTAATATATTTTGAACTGTGGCATAAGTTAACTAATAAATCAAATTTTCAAAGACATATCTTGAATTATTAAGGTAATTGCATTCTTTACGACATTGTATTAACTGCAAAGTTAGTCGTGTCGGTTCGGTCACTTGTATGGGTACTGAATTGATTGCAATGACGTCGCCATAAGACGTGTTAAAATATGGAAGAAGAATTCGCGGTGGTGAGCAGAGGCCGAGATGACTTAGTGGTCAGAGCGCCTGGAGTATCTATCCGGGAGGCGCAGTTTCGAATCCTGTTCGCGACCGTATTCTTTTTCCATTTAATATTGAAACTTTAGAGTTCGCTAAGCATGCGTTAATGCTTTTTCAAAGACATATCTTGAATTATTAAGGTAATTGCATTCTTTACGACATTGTATTAACTGCAAAGTTAGTCGTGTCGGTTCGGTCACTTGTATGGGTACTGAATTGATTGCAATGACGTCGCCATAAGACGTGTTAAAATATGGAAGAAGAATTCGCGGTGGTGAGCAGAGGCCGAGATGGCTTAGTGGTCAGAGCGCCTGGAGTATCTATCCGGGAGGCGCAGTTTCGAATCCTGTTCGCGACCGTATTCTTTTTCCATTTAATATTGTAACTTTAGAGTTCGCTAAGCATGCGTTAATGCTTTTTCAAAGACATATCTTGAATTATTAAGGTAATTGCATTCTTTACGACATTGTATTAACTGCAAAGTTAGTCGTGTCGGTTCGGTCACTTGTATGGGTACTGAATTGATTGCAATGACGTCGCCATAAGACGTGTTAAAATATGGAAGAAGAATTCGCGGTGGTGAGCAGAGGCCGAGATGGCTTAGTGGTCAGAGCGCCTGGAGTATCTATCCGGGAGGCGCAGTTTCGAATCCTGTTCGCGACCGTATTCTTTTTCCATTTAATATTGTAACTTTAGAGTTCGCTAAGCATGCGTTAATGCTTTTTCAAAGACATATCTTGAATTAATAAATCAGATTTAAGTCCGGTTCATATTTTTTTTAATGTGCATTATTTCTGCTGCGTGTTTATTGCTGGTAGCTGTCGTCACTAGCTGGTCAATAGTCCGCCTATTCAAACCAGGGCCTATGTGCATCACAGAACCTTATTAGTTTTTTGTTACTCTTGGATCATGTTAATATGAAATAATTGACGTGATTGATTGTACTTTAAGACATAGACAGAGCAGAGAGACAGCAGGCAACTAATATTTGCAGCAGGCACCTTTTTTTGTTGTCGAGTTGGAAATCCGCAAGGAACACCCCCCCCCCCCCCCCCGCATTGCCGTGAGTGGTAGCCCAAGCTAATCTAATAATACACTTAACTGTCATAATAAAAATGTTCACATTTAATTTCCTTGAATACGCCACTTATTTAAAGATTCACTAAACATATATTAAAACAAATGTGTGGTTTCTGTCACTCTCTTCCTAAATTACCGCATGCCATTTTATACCATTTACCATGTGAAATAATAATAAAAGTATAACCTGACACTGGATATGGCGTATCGAACGGTCCATCCATCCATGAGGGTGGTATATAATACATGACGCGCCACCAGATCAAGTTTGTGATGTACTTCGTCAAAGAAACTTCTTCTAACACGGGAGCGAACTGCCGCCTCTGACCGAAGGATAAACGAGGCAGGTACACTTCAGTGCTTCTATCGCTTTTCGAACTGGTCGAGTTAAAAAAATAAATTTTATATCGTGAGGACCTTCCATGGAGTAGAAAAATGTTTAAGGTGTAGATTCTACCAATGAAACTGCCGAATAAACACGAGATTTCAGACAAAAAAATGTTGAGTTCCTATCTTCTCACTCTTTTACGCATGTATAGTCTCCAAGATATATATGATAGATCTTTGAAAAAAGTGAATTCCATCTTTGCATTATTGCCTTTCTAATGAAACAGGTTTGGGGCACATCGGTCGGATGGTTTCAAAGTCTATAACGGACATAGGTAGAAATATTTTTTGTGTTATATTTATATATTAGCACAATATTTTCAACACACTTGCTCGTAAAGTGACTCGTATTGCACCGCTTTTAGGTTCTTAATGCAGCTCATTAGACACGGGCTTTTGACTTTACATTACCGCAGTAATGCGTGAGCTTTGATCAATATAAACTTAGGTCACTTGTATCAACTTAGATCACTTGGGTCAATTTAAAAGAGTTAAGTACTTTGCACTAAGGGATCCTATTCCAGTATGTACCGTAGCAGTAGCCACAAAGTTGCGCAGGTCGACAACTCTTACGGGAAACGCGTGACGGATTGAGAAAGTCAGCCATCTTCTTTCTAGAAACTGCCAAGTGCGAACCCAATCGCTGTTATAACCGCAGAACACCTAGAAGACACAAGACTTAAATTGAATTGTAATACCATTTCGTGGTATAGTGAATTTAAACCTTGCTAGTTCGTGATTAGTCAATGGAAGTCCTAAATTATCTAAGAAAGTATCCAGGCCAACGAAAAAGTTGCTTTCGATATGGGTATTAAACCGTCTTCCTAGTACTGAAGAAGTGGGTCCATCAACGACTGGCCATAACTACAACTTCTGGATGTAGCACGAATTCTGGGTGCATTTCAAATTAGTCAACGGGTATCTAATAATGTGACTGGGCCTATTTGCTCAGAACATAATACAGAAATATAGGATAAAAAGAAAAATACTGGGATTTAATATAAATAATATTAAATTCCAGTATTTATCTTTATAAATAATAACTGTGTATAATCCTTAATTTTTTTTTTTTTATGGAATTGGGGGCAACCGAGCAGACGGGTCGCCTGATGGTAAGCGATTACCGCCGCCCATGGACACCCGCAACCCCAGAGGAGTCGCAAGTGCGTTGCCGGCCTTTTAAAGGGTTTGGGCCTCCGGTACCCTCACTCATTTGGCGAAACACAACGCAAGCGTTGTTTCACGCCGGTTTTCTGTGAGGCCGTGGTATCAATCCGGTCGAGCCGGCCCATTCGTGCCGAAGCATGGCTCTCCCACGGCAAAAAATTATTTACACATTTAAATGTTGGTCTCTTTTTTCCTAAAATACCAACTAAACACTGCCAAAATTCTTGCTGAAAACGAGACGAAAAATAACTACTATTCACTAATACTATTCACTCTTAAGTGGAGTGGATATACTTTGGGAGAACGATAGTTGGGGAGTTGGTGCAACTGCCCAAGGCAAGCAAGCAGGCAAGCAAGGGTTGCACCAGACTACATCCCGAAACACGACTAGGTCGCTTCACCGCATGGTTTCGTCCGGTGGTTGGTAACCAGCGGCCGAAGCCTCCCACCAGTGAAAGTGAGACATTAGTACAATAACTACCCTATGTTCAGCAGTGATGTTCACGACCTCATTTTATGATGACCTCTACCTGTGACTTAAAACAACTTCATTGCGTAAATCTATTTGCTTTTTATCAACCAAATGACGTCATATGAATATTTTTCTTCATGGATTAAAGCAGCTGTGCAATTATTTACTTATGAATAGAACAATTATTATTATTCATTTTAATTTTATTTGTTTGCACTATTTATAATAATGTCGTCCTGTTGTTTTATTATGACAAACTCAAGTAAACTCAAAACAAAAACAAAAATATTATTCTATCACTGAAAACAAGAAAAATATGCGTTTTAACAAAGTATTCAGAGAAACTATACCAGGTGGAAAGAAAATAAATAAATATTCCCATCAGTAAACTATTCTGCCCTCGTAAACCGGATTAAAGTAATGCTATTTTTTTTTATACTTACAAGTTTCATAGCTAGAAATATCAGTTTTATCATAGAATACTCAATATTGCACTCCACAAATTTTCTGAGGAACAAGTTTACCGTTAACCTATTTCATAGAAAATGTTTAACCTGCGGCATTCGTTGGGTAGCATTAGTGAGCAGTCACCTATTAAAGCAGACTACTTCAGAGAATAAATGACTGAGTTTAATACTCTTTTTACCTTAGCAGTATGTGGCCAAATCACAACATCCACATCAAAGCTTTGTCCTGGATATAACTGGTACTGTAGCTTGATTCCTTGGGCAATAGCTCCTAGGTCTACCCATCCTTCGTTGCAATCGTGCCAAATATCAATACCTATGACTTCGATCACAAAAGTAAGTGTGAATGAACTTTTGCAAAACCTCGACAAATCTTGGGGTATAATCTTCGCCTGGCTCTTACTCATTTGTCCAAAAACTTCTAACGTTTTCACAAATTACAAGATGCTGTATGTGTTTACTATCGATACCGATTTCTGAGGATTTATGTTTATATTTTGACATTGAGATAGATAGATTGACTGCAGAAAAAGTATTTATTTTAGTTACGATTACATCTATTTTTGAAATAAAAACTTCGTGGAGCTTGTCTCCTTATGAGAACATATCGTCAGCCCCGTTTTCTTAAAAATCTGCAAATGTAATATTAATAATAAATAAAAGCGACATCCTCTATGAATAGATTGGGTGCCAAATACCGAGCAATAACTATACCAAAAGTAATATGCTGAATAGTATATCCAAAGTCTATACCTACTTTGTAATAGATAAACTGCGGTTTAGATTCGCTCTGAACCTGGCTCTCGCCTGATGGAAAGCGAAATTATTAATTAAAATTGTCCAAAATAACAGATAGGAACGCCCCCTTCCAAGCAAACAATAGCTACGACCATATTAAAGATGACATCGCTGAAACTGTTAACATCCTGGACTATCCTTAAATCCTATGCTAATTGGCAACCGCTCTCTACTTCATTTCTTCATCTCTCTTAAACCATAACCAGCCTGTAGCTCGTTTATTTGAATGTTTGTGCATGTCTGCGTCACTGAGTCAGCGCTTCTTTTGTAGAGAAGCCCTCTAACTGTACCAACAATGCAATTGACCTTAAAGCCTTCTACGTATCACTCATAAGTGTTCACGACCCAGCCACCCGTAGCCGCGTCATCCGGTGCGCCAGCGTATGCCCATGTTTAGATCCTAAACTACGAACATTACGATTTTGCTATCAAGGAAAGCACACGTTTACTTGTAGACTTTATATGTTGCGTTAAAGTCATATTAATTAAATATCTGTGAGTTTTCCATTTTAGGTAAGTATTGAATATTGTTTATTTTTTCAGATGATTTGTTAGAATGAATTATTTTGTGAATGGGGCGATTGCAAAATTACTGTTATGTGGTATTGCTATTTTCAAGGTTTAAATATTTTTTCTTATACATATATGGAAGATATATCGTATACCGGGTGGGTCAGTGTGGCGAAATCTGAAACATTTAGGTAGAAAAATTTTCCGCGGTCTTCGATTTTAGAGATAATAATTAAAACGTAATTCAAATATAAATTGATTAAATTGTGGTTAATTAGTCCTTCAATTAATATACTACTAAACAACTTCCTTATTAGGGTGACTGTACACGTACGTCTCCAGTGCCTACGTTTCAAAGGATATAATAATAGTTAATAAAAAACATAATTTTCTGGATTACCTAATAATTTTTATTTAAATGGTAGGCTAGGTACATTGAATTACAATAATTTAGAGGGTTAGTAGGTATATACTTCATGAAATTATGCTAAATGATTACATACATTTTACCATTTTCGTAAGCTTTCTTATTATAGAAGCGTGATGCACGATACGTGAAAACTTTTTATTGTATACACTTGATTATGCTAGTTACCTAAGTACTGAAACTTTGCATAACATAACATAGCATCATACCTGTAGGCAGACGTAGGTAAATATATACAGTTCTACACGCACAATTTCCTAACTCCGGGCTGCTACAGAGAATTTCCTAAAAGAAAAACCCAATAACACTTCGCCTGACGTGAAAATTTAACCCAAGAGCTCATGCTCCGCAGTCGCGCTAGGGACTAATAGACCAACGAGGTAGTTCTTTGCAATAAGTATCTACTATTAATGTATTTTTGACGCGGTGTCTACCTATTCCACGTTAATTACGTAGGTACGTTGGCATATTGCGGCGTGTAGACCGATAGAATTTGATCCCTGGCGTGTTTCAACCAGTCTTTTATCTACACCAATCACCAAGCACCACGAAGTTGAGCTTAGAAACTATTTTTGTAGAACTTGTGAAATTCCTCACCTGGCTATTTATTCAACGGTTTGACTATTATCCATAGTTTATCCTAACTTAATAACTAAACCACACCGTGTCACCAAAAACCATTATACTGGGATGCCCGGATTTATACCTACATGTATTCTCTGCAACCCGACTAACCACCAGGTCTTGGTCCACCAAGCATACCTACCCGACAAACGCCTTAAAAATAAACCTTCTTGTACATTGTAAGCTGTTCTGAGTTTTGGCTAACGTTGTAATCTCAGAATCAGATAAATTTATCTAAAATTTTATTATGACAATGCGTCGACATTACCAAGATCCTTTAAAGTGTTTGAGAGTAAATTTTAGTCGATTTCTACGGTCCTTTAATAAAGCATATGCTTATGGTTTTGGGATGCCACAATGAACTATATTCGGCCCGTCACACCTCAATATTCATGTCATCATTATTTCGTTACAAATCATATTATAAATGTAGAATAATGTATTCCTCACTTTAAAATAAATTTACATTTTAAATTAATATAACCTTTCCTGACCTTTCCAAGTCATTATAATCAAGTTCGGAAATCGCACAAAGTCAAGGATATTTTGTGGGATAAATAATATAGATGATGGCTACAGGTCTTGTACAACAGCCTACACTTAGTTATAAAATACTTTACCATACAGATAGAATATTACGTGCCACCAGAATTTACGGAGCTTTACTATTAGAAAAGTTTCGTAATAAATATCGGCGTTTATTTGACTGTAGATTAGCCAGTCCAAAAAATGCAAAAATATCGGATTGAATTTACCGTTTATTTTAGAAGTCTGTTAATCATATTTAATTTTGTTGCTTTTAAAATTCCATTTAAAAAAATGTAGATGACATAGGTCTATCATTTAAATGATTTCGACCTTAATTTGACCGACTCTTTATCGAATCAATCGAAGAAATGTTTAAATTGCATTGCGATGTTAAGAAAAACATGTCAAACAGAAAGTATTTTTAAAGCATGTATAAATTATACCTATATACATATAATATATACATATCCATATATTTTTTTTTAAATACATTCTTCCCTGTTTATAAATCATCAAGGTATCCTGATTGTCAATTTTTTAACGAGTCATTAAGCATCAGATCACCAAATCTTTCCTCCAAATCATTTCCTAAAACTCCATACTTACTTAAACACATTTAAATATGCGAACACATCATAAAAAATCTAAGAATCAAAAGTACCTACTACCAAAACGCTTGCATTATGGAAGACTCTACCAGCGAAATCTAGCCCTCGCATTTAATAAGCTAGGAACCAGTGAGCATCTAACTAGGGACAGTACAAAATTCAGACACAGATTCTTAAATTTTGCAGTTCAACTCTTGTGGGGTGGAGCGTGGAGCCATTGCCACTGCCCTCATTCTGACCTCTTATTGCAGTTGCTTAGCCATGATGATGTTAAGGTACGTATTACCATAATAGAAATAATGATGAAGATTTTTTTTTAAGACATCGACATATGTTCCTACTTAATTGGGCGCTGGGAGTGAGATGTAAGGAGGTGCACTTACACCTTCCTTTTATGAAAGCGAACACAACAAACATCACTTAAGTTATATGTTTGTGGAAATAAAATTACGGTCGTGAGCAGGATTCCAACCTGCATCTCCCGTATAAACACTCTAGACGCTCTGACCACTAAGTGGCACTAAGCCACCTATATCTCTGCTCGTTCGCCGTACGTTCTGCACGTTCGTATTCTTCTTCCAAATTTTAATACGTCTTTTCGAGACGTCATTGCTGTCTATTCAGTCCATAAATAGATGACAGCTACTGAAAGCATTTGTCATAAAAAAAAAGTATAACTTACCTAGAGTTCGCTACGCATATGTAGACCTCTTATTTTTATTTAAGTCACTATATGCAAAATTGATCAAAACGTTGCGTTGTCAATGAATATAGTATCCTACTTTAACCTTTTCCTATTATAATAATAGTAGGTAGAATAGTTTAGATGCAGATGCACCTCCCTGAGAATTATGTGCGTTGGTAGAATAGTTAATATTAAAATTTATTTGCTTATACGTCGGTACTGACAGTTGTTTTTACACGACGGCCCAAAAAAGGGGGTGTTAGTATGTTCTTGGTATGTTCTCAGGTTTCATGCATGTATGTTTGTGAATTCCTTTATTTGACCATAACTTCTAAACGCCTGAACCGATTTAGAGGGTTGTAACGGTCATTAACCTCCGCATCCGCAACTGCGGAACTTCTGCATGAAAATCTTTTAGCCTCCGCCTCCGCAAGTTTTCGTGCGGAGGTTTAGTACCTACAGTGCGCGGCGCAAGTGGCGACAAAACCGCGGGTGCTAGCGAGACGTCCCTGCGACCGCGCAGTGTTGTCTTTGTATCGCGTTACAGAACATAATATTATATGTGCTTGGCGTTCGCTTGTGCTTCGCGCTTCATTCAAGTTGCAAATTGACAATTTTTTTTTTTATTCGCTACGTATTCTTTGTTTTTTTGTTTTTCATTTACAAAGTTTATTATCTAATATTTGCAGCTACATAAGTAATTAATTTTGGTTGTGGAGTTGTGGAATTACCTGGTGGCTTGCTTGTTACCTTGGGTTTTTGTTGTATTTTTATTTATTTTTTTCAAGCAGTACTTTATGTTTTTATGTGGACGACGAATACCCAAAATGTAAAAAATCTTTAAAAAAACTATTTTGTAAGAGATGATTGCATTTTCTAATATTTTTCCTAACCTTAGGACAAGTTTAATTTTTAATATTCCACGTCCGCTTCTGCTTCCGTTAAAGATCCGCTTCTGCAGAGGTCACGTACCAAAAAATCCGCATCCGCCTTCGTTACAACCTTACCCTAACCCCCTATATCTAATTTAGATGTATGAGGTATCGGGAGATATAGGCTAGTAAGTAAGACTTAAAAAGAATGTAATTTAGTGGCAATGGTACCTAAACAAAAAGAAAAAAATGTATCAGTCAGTGTGCAAATTCGAAAGGCAAAAGTTTAAAAATATTTGGAATTTACTAACGAAAAATGTACTACTCTCCAACCTAAATACTACCTTCTTTGCGAATATCGGTTGTCGAGTCAACGTTTTTATGTTTATTAGTTTTTTTTTTATAAATAATTAAATAATGTATAAAAAGTGTTAGGTCTATGATAGAAACTTTAGAAGTTAGACACCCAGTCCCTTAATTAACCAAAATTGGAATTGGAAGATATTATTTAAAACTCTGTGCCCAGTCCAGCATAAAAAAGTGAGGTTATGGCATTTATTATTTTTAAGCATGTCGATTCTTCCTGAAAATAAATTTATATCTGATTCGATTCGAGTTGAAACCGTTTGAATCGATTATTGATTTAATGGAACTGTAGAAAATAGATATCCAATTAATCGATTCAATGTTCCAAGAAAAAAGATTTTTGTGTAATCATAATTAGTACCTTCTTTATCTTCGAGAATCTATCTTGTTTTTATAGATTTTCAATCTTCATTAAATCAAAAGCGTGAAAGTAAAAGTTCTATCTCTAAATTGGTCGATTCTTCAACTGTATTAAAATATACAAATATACGTTGCCCTCTTCAGTGCATATACGTGTTAACCTGATGAAATCGTTTCTTATGTTTCCCGGACAACTAAGCTACGCTACAGTGAAAACCCCATCAAAATAATTTAACCGGTTCTCATGTTTCCAAGATTTGGGGTACCTATAACCAACAAAAAAAAATTGAAATAATATTCAATGTACTAAGAAGTACTTATTGTAATATATTAGGTTTGCGCGATCACTACACATTATAATAAAACAACTTTTATGTCGCATGAGGACTCCTGTGGCCACGAACGCTGCAAAGTGTTCGAAACGTCAGGAAAAACTAAAAACCAATAATACACGCAATTAATCCGGTTAAAAGTTGTTTTATTATAAGTAGGTACTTATTGGACTCTACAGTATTTTATATTCTAAATAAGCAATAAATAGGTCGACATATTTAAATTGTAGGAGTTTATTGAGTTATTTTAGTGTCGAATACAGTGTATGTTTTCGATATTTCGATCCAACAAGTGGCTTGATCTGAACAACCTGATACGGTCCGATTCTCGGGGTTCGAGAATCGATCTAGTGAATCGGTTTACTATGTCAGATCAATCTAAAATATCAATTGCCTTACCTAAAAAAACGATTTTTGATTAATCGATTAAAGACTGACATGCCTAGCATTTATGGTTATGTCATTGTCAATTTGTCATCTAGCACTTCCAATCATAACTATAGACCGGTGTTTATTTACAAATAAATTCGTTCAAAATAAATACGAAAATGTGGTCTTGCAAATTAAGCAAAAGTGTTCTAGATAACACAATGTATGTATATGATCTATTTTTGTAATTACCTGATAGTTACTAAGGTTATCTAAAATATTTTCATAACATTTCATTCGTGCAAATTTTACTATTATTACAGAACTACAATATCAAAAATGCAAAAATGGGGTTTCCTGTCCTCTTCTCCACCTATTCAAAATAATGAGCGAAACGCACACACATCTCAATCAACTATTGACGAATCCGATGTTGAGTTATTTTCAAAACAAATGCGGGAATGGTGGGACCCTGAAGGAAACATGGCTCTGCTACATAGGATGAATTTACTAAGGTAACAACAAACTTGTCACTGCGTCTTCTTTGTAGCTTCTTACATGCATCTTTTACCATTTTATTCTGTATTCTTGAATTTTAGAGAGCCCCTTGATTTCAATACACGTTTAACTGGTTTGAAAATCTAGAGTTTCAAATAATGTATCACATTTTAATGTCCAATAATATTTTTAAAGGCACTATAACAATATTACATAATTACCATGTGTTATTGTTGTTTATTAGTTCCTTTAATTTCTTTCTTATCTTGAGAATTAAACTGTCCCAATATTTGGTATTTATAAACAAAAATGAGTTTGTGTATTCTATCTTCTTAAGTTAATCGAAACTGTGAATAAATAATATTGCAGCTTCCTATTGCAGGGTTCCTTTTGTCCGTGATGGCCTGGTAGCTACATCTCAAAAAGATTTGTACCCACTTAGAAATAAGAAGATTTTAGATGTTGGCTGTGGAGGTGGAATACTATCAGAGGTGAGAGTCAAAAATACAAATAATTTAGTTGAGTTTGGCATCAATTCCGATTGGGCCAACTAAACTAAAAATAGTCAGCCCATTGCTCTCTTTTACTAACAGTTACTGGGATGGAATAAATTATAAAACATCAAAATTCTAATTAAATTAAGGCCTCCATACAATTTTAGTTTGACATAACATAAAACATAAACATAACATAACATCATGCCTGTATTCCCCGAAGGGTTAGGCAGAAGTGTACACAGTTGTACACCCACATTTCACCAATGCTGTTATTAAGTCCCATAGGTGGTAAGCCTATTGCCATCTACGGTCACAATTCCAAACTCCGGGCTGCTACTGAGAATTTTCTAACTGAAAAACTCAATAACACTTTGTCCGACCTGGGAATCGAGCCCGAGACCTCATGCTCAGCAGTCGCGCTTGGGACCACTAGACCAACGAGGCAGTTTAGTTTGACATTTCTAACTTTAGTGGCCACCTAAAATTGTGCCTACTAAAAATGTCTGGAGATTTTAATTTGACATGCCTAAATTCTAATTTGTCGTCTAGTAGTGTATACTGACCCGCTTATAAAGTAAACTGTTAGTAAAAGAGAACAATTGACTAATTTTAGTTTAGTTGGCCATATAAGAATAGCCAGTATCTTTTAAAAGACTATATAGGACTAAAAATTACATTTGTATACCAAATTTCAAAAAGATACTTCTTTCACTCTATTGTAAAATTTCTAGGATACAACTACATATATGGGAAATAATACATAGACATTCTCAAAGTCAAATGCAAATTTAATAACCATTTTGAATTAATTAATGTTATCTCTACTCATGTTCTTACATCATTACCCATAGTAAGTTTTATTGTTGTTCAATTCCCATGACCACTAGATGACATCTATATAATGTTATAGAAGTAACTACAATTGAATAGGTATCGGACAGTCTAACATTAAAACATAATCTCAAAATTATTAAAATCATGTAAAACAATGAGTGGGAACTGATGAAAAATATCAGATAAGATTGGCTTATTGTATTAATATTATTAACGCTAATGCAAAAATATATAAACACTTCTCATCTAGCCTGATGACCTAATTAGTAAGCTAATTTTTTTTAAATTATATTTGAGTCTGAAGGTTGCCACTTGATCATTTGCTGATGGCTTTCACACCATCATGACAAAAAGAGCAGCCTCTGCAATACACTAAATCCTGATGAGCACCAACAACATTCTGAAATTATTAGTGAACAGGTTTAACAGTCCCATTGTAAATCATTGGATTGTCCTCCATGTCTGTCAAACACCTATGGGTTCGACAATTGAATAGATTCAGGCATTATCTTGTGTGAGTAGTTGGTGGTGGTTGAAATTTTTTCACCGCTCGCGTGTCTGCATATATTTGCGGGCTGGCGGGCAGTGCGCAGGTAATTGCATGACTAGAGTAGTCATCATATTATGGAAGTAGGGATTTGACAGTTGTGACACACTCTGCATAAGATCAACGAAGGCTATCAAAATATTTTTGTTATAATTTTTCAGGCTTTAGCAAGACTCGGTGCCTTCGTCACGGGCATTGATGCAAGCAAAGCACTCATCCACTTGGCAGAGGAACACAAAAATATAAACCCCAAAATAGCTGACAACAAGCCTAAATACATCCATAGCACAATAGAGGTAAATTTTTTGAGAAAAATAATGGCTGGGATCAAAAAAATTCAATATAAAAAAAAACGAGCTAAAGAAATTATACATGGAGATTTGGATGGTGAAAATCTTATACTGTGCCATTGTGTAGCTTAACATTTACATAATCTTCTAATTATAGTATAGTAATAGCAACACCAAAAAATAACATCTCCAATTCCCAAGTCATACAATTTCTAACTCCATACATAAAGTACCTACTCAGTTAATTAAAAATGTTTTTACATTTCAGGAACACGCTAAGTTAGTTTCTAACCTCTACGATGGAGTTGTAGCCTCGGAGGTTATCGAACATGTAAATAACCAGGAGCTGTTTGTCAAATCTTGCATACACACTCTGAAGCCTGGAGGTAGAATATTCTTCACAACGCCTAACAGGACCAGAATGTCGCAATTTGTCGTCATATACTTGGGAGAAAATGTGCTCAAATGTGTGCCTCAGGGGGCCCATCAGTATGATAAATTCATTACACCTAATGAACTAACTTTTATATTGGAAAGAAGTATGTATATTTTTAGTCATTTTAGATCTCATCATTCTATCATCATTTTAGTATAGTCGAGCTTCTTAATACAAATGATCTGTCGTAGTTAGGTTGCATTAGGAATGTTTTCAACATTTAGGGTCAATACCTGCACTCTGCAGGATCATTCCTGGAATTGATTGTCTTAAAATCAAGGATAAAAAATGTCTTATGGTCTATATAATATAAAAGCAACAATTTTTTCATCCATGCAATTTAAATATAGGAGGACCTTTTTAGGAGTTAAGATAGTGCAAACCCATTAGCTTTTTACTTAATGAATTACTTTTTTCACCAAACCAAAGAGCTGGCTTCTAGTTTACTTACTATCTAAATTTAATTTAATTAAAGTCCCTTAGCAGTAGCATAAAGTATCTTTAAATAAATTTATTTTTATGTTTTGCAGATAATTGTCACGTAGAACTGACATATGGAGTGACATACAACCCAGTTACTCGCAAATGGGACTTCACAGAATACCAACAACTTATGTATGCTGTACAGGCTGTGAAATTAAGTTAATATTGATATAATATAGTGAAGAAACGGTAACCTTAGAATATTGGTGACAGATTTCTTTGGTGTGACATTGCTTGCTAGGAAATGATTTGAAGGAAAGTTATATAAACTGGTTTCAATAGAGCTGACTTGTTATTTAGTTGTTTTGTTTTTAAATCTAACAATATTAATATGAAAGTGCAGAAGATGCAATGAATAAAATCATGGGATTTCGATAAAATATGTTGAGTGAAACTTTACAGTGATCTTGTTCTTGAGGTTTAATCGTTTTTTAGATAATTAAAACACATGTTATTCACATATACTACTATGATTGTTAAATAATTTGAAAAAATCTTTAGTTACAATCACAAGGTAATCTTCTGAGGCTTTTAATCGCGCGAAGTACATCAAAATTGAATATCACAACATCTAACATTCAAAGTGTTAAAATAATCGGAACATTAAAAAAAATAACTGGTATCAATAACCTTGTATCAACCTTGTGTGTAACGATTTAAAATGTATTCATAGTGAGATTATATAAGGTCTTTTTTTTATCATATGTTCAGAATATTTTGACCACTTAAGTCTCTATACTTTGGATGTTGACTGTACCATGCAACTGCAGTTTAGTACTTCTCCGTTTTGTAAACAATTTCTATATTTCATTCTCTTTTATATATTTTATAGAAGGTTGCTTTTTAATCTTATGTCAGTCAACTTACCGCTTTGGTGATAACCCTATTGTATTACCATGGTGACAACTACATCCATGTGTGTTATGTATCTATCACAGCGTGAAAAACCATGGAAAAACCCAGAAAAACCTTAATCTATGCATATCATCATAGACTTGGGACTTTTTTTAGAGTAGGTAGGTATGGTTGACAGCACACCAGTGGTAACATTTGAACTACGAAAACCGTCCATATTGCTACGACATAAAGGCGCTGTCAATTAATTCCGCAGGTTATTCATCACAGATTATAGTAATATTATCTACAGCTCTACAGCATTAGCATTTTCGTGCATTATAATACCTCAATGTAAGATCCAGGAAATACAAATATACGTTTTATCAAAAACCTAATCAAACTTTTTTTACTTTTATTGCCAAAGATCCTACAAAAAAGAATGGTTTCTCAAATTCTAAACGCTGTCATTGTCAATTTTACAGCAAGAAATCGACGAATACAAAATTGGAAAAATGCTTTAAGAATATTATGAGGAAGACTTAGTTTAGTAGCTTTTAAGAGTAGCTATAGTGATCGATATAAGTAGATATATCATGTCACTAACTAAGCTCTTAAAAGCGCCTATAAAATTGTTCAGGAAGGAAGTCATTACGTTTGTCATCATTCGGCGGTATGACTTAGGCAGTAAGTACCTATACTTGTTCTTTTATCAATTCCAAACAGCCGTAGTTCAGTGCAGCTCTGAGTAGAACACTACCTACATACTTGACGATAGAATTTCCCTCCAGTTGTGTATCAAACTTGAGATAATTCACACATTGAAAACAAAAATGGCACTATAAAAAAATAAAACTACTAGTATTACACATTTATAAACCAATATTTAAAAATAACTGTGTTTATACTGTTCAACAAAACAACCACAATGTTTGGACTTCAATAATTTTTTTTTTTAAAACACATCACAAAAATAATCATATCTATAAACGGCCATACCATAACATCGAGTTTTTGGATTGTACCATTTTAATTTTCAATGTGCGTATCATTTATTCAAACTGAACGAAAATTGCTATGACTATAATCCTGTGGAACTGGTTATTATTGGTCCAGTGGTCGAAAGCACGACTAATAAGCATTCAATTACTGGGAAGGGTTTTTCTGACAAAAAAATATCTGTAACAGCCTGAAGTTTGGAATTGTGTTCGCTAGACAGCAATAGGCTCACTTGCTCGATGAAATATAGATGTTTAATAATACGCCTCTTCTTAGCCTTTCCGGAAATACAGTCGTGATACTATGAACGGAACTCGGTTAGAATACCAGATAGGTACATGTTGCCTAAAAAATATATTTAATATTCAGTTGTGCCATGCAGTTGTTAATTTATATACCATTACGGATTTAATAAATCTTTCATAGAAATAAAACATATCGTATGTGTAGCGCTATAAGTTATAAATAATAACGTACGTACATTTGAAAGATTTATCTGTATTTGCTGTGATAATCGCATCTGTGCGACATTGCAAAGTTACATTTGACGTATTAAAATGCGGAAGAAGAATTCGAAGTAGTTACTAAACAGAGGTCGGGATAGCTCAGTTGGCAGAGCTGGAATATTTCATCAATTTCAAATCCTGCTCATGACCGTATTTTTCTTTCCACAAAAATGTACAACTAAATAAACCATTTTAGTACTCGAAGAAAAACTTCGCTACATCGCTGTAAGGCCTTCTGCATCAATATCCGTGTTGCGTCAAAAAGTGTGGTATTTGTTGGACCTGCCCGATTTTTGTGAGGAAATCATCGTGTTGAAGTCTAGTGGAGATGTTGTCATTCCTCTTGTTGAACTGCGAAAGGGCAATGACCCCCAACATCCCTATATCCTGGAAGTATGGCTTCCGGGAAAGCGCATGCAATGTAAGTAAAGATTTTTGTATTATACTAGCTGACTCCGCAGATGTTATCGTCTCCAAAGAGGAGGACTACATTCAGTTTTTCCCGAGTTTTCACAACTTCAGCATGACTTCTAGTTTGAACAAATTGCCAAATGAGTAGGTACAGCCACCAACTAAAAGCATTGTTATTAAATACTAACCCTTATTACTATTACTTTTGAACTGGTTTTCTCCCGATTCATGCACCCTTCTCTTGCGTTGGCCACTTGTCCCTTCGTAAATTAGTCACCCAGATCAAATAAAGACGAAATTGACTCACAGACTGACCAATAACTGGAAAACGACTTTGACGTAGACAGGCAGTAGCAAGATGAACTTACGCCTTTCAGTAGATATTAATTTTAATCCTATAATGATAACTGTACTAGATTTTCATAATTCCACAAAGATCCCGTTTTACCGCTTACGCTACCATATGTACAGTTATGTAATCTGTGGTACAGTGCTGTACCGTACCGTATGGGACGCACATCCGTGGCACACTTTTATTAATGCTGTTGCCTCAGTCATTAGCAGACACAATAGATTTTTATTGTTACAACGTACAGATCTGTACGTTGCTGAGCCGAAAGGTAAGCTGGCCTCGATAGGCCAGCTTACCTTTCGGCCTTTTTTTAGCCTCGCATTCTATTGAAACTTCCTACTACGATTAGTAGGAAGTTTCAATAGAATGCGAGGCTAACTAATACTGGTTTTGTTACCACTGACGTGCGGCTTACTGTACCTCGCCTGTCGTTGGTCCTTCCGCTTAATCTCTCTGTTTGGGATAAAATACTGTAAATACATGATAATAAATACAGCTCAAATTTATTCTAAGTTTTAACTCAACAAGAGTATGAAATTGAGCACTTACATTAACTAAACTGCATAATAATTCATACCGCGTTTCGAACGACGCACATTATTTCTAGAATAAATTATTCCTCTTTTAACAATGAGCACATCTACTTACCTCCTATATTCAATGTTTTCATTTAATGTGTACAGCGTCGACAACGATTCATAACCATATGCTGACGATTGGCAATGGCGACGACAGCATACAGTGTAGCAATCGTCTACAGGCGACCGACACAATATATGAAGGCGTCCGTCAAGATAATTCAGACAAATGTAACTGTTTCTGTAAGTATCAACATAGAAGTTCCATTTATCTAGCAGTTATTAGGTAAGTATGTACATAGATGTATTAGGTACGTCATTTATTATTGGATATTATCGGGTCGATAATTATTTTAAGTACCTACGTAAAACTGTTGTTAAGTAATCGGCCACGAATCCACGATTCACGGAAGACACTAATATTTTCTATGGTATCCCAACAGTAGTTCATGTTTAAGTAGGTAGTTTGTCTGTATATCGAATTTAATTGAATAAATCGTAGCATGAGGCAACGGTATTTTATAGAACTTTGATTATGTAGGTAATTTAACTGCCCTAAAATTAACATAATATAGTCACAACTAACAAGATTGCCAGTAAAAAAAAATACAATGAGCTTTAAATAAAGATATCTAGGTAACAGAGAAAGTAAAACGTGCCACTTCGTAGTCAGCCAATAGTTACTTATACAATATGCGCTTTCCAACAAACAAATGCTTGAATACTAAAAAGGAATTTGCAATTAGGTATTAGAGGAAACTGCTTACCATATTCTGTTTGTCATTTCAGTCTCATTCGGTCCTTGCTTCTTATGTTTGCGTGAATACCACAGCAATAAGTTGTTATTCTATTGTTTTTTTGTTATGATATTGAAACAAATTTTATGTCGCAAAAATCATTGTTTCGTGCGGGAATCGAACTGATTTCTCCTAGCGCAGAAGCCAACCCATACATTTATACATGTTACAGTTACCAAAAGAAGTAGATCAAGTATTCATTTTTTCTTTTCATATTTTAACAGTATTCTGCTATTAAACATACAGTATTAAATAATACTATTCCTCTACTATGAACCATAATTAAATGGTCATGAAAAAAATATAATTTTAATACTGCTACTACCCTCGAAACTTTTAAAAATATTAATTTACCGTATTGTATAAAATGTTGGGCGCAAGTACCTATCTTATGTTACTTTTAGTCACCGTTACCAAAGATCATAATTATTTATCGTTTGTGTCATAATTTTCAGCTCAATCTACACTCTCGAATGAGACAGTGGCTTTGAACAAAATTCGCATGCCAGAAACCAAAAAGCCTGTAAACACGTTTCTACTAGACTTTCAGAAGTCGGACACATCGTGCCGTATCTCCAGTACTTCGCTGTTCAAACTCAGCGGTAAGAAAAGTCGTGACAACTTCACCAATATTCTGTTAAAAATACAAAGTGATCTCTCCACGTTAAGCAATAAACTGTCCGTCTTAGAAAACAAGATGCCATCGTGAAATATGCTCAATATTCGAATATATTAACACATTATATTTTGAATTTGACTTTTATTTGGGCCTGTGCAGATAGACCGGGTTCAAGATTGTGTTCATAAATAAACCTGAATTTTAAATTTTTGTTTCGTGGACCAACCTAGATATTCCATTGCATATTTTGACTTAGCCTAAAAGGTTACTCTGCCTACCCTCTCGGTCCTGTATCCCCCGAGAGGGTAGGCAGTGATACTGTTATGTTACGTTAAAGGTCTAATTACGTTATGTTTGCTTGTGAGATTATATGTCTGTAAACGCACCCACGATAAAGGAAGAAATTCCTATTTAAAAAAAAAAATGCCCCAATAATTTCTGAGAGACAGATAGGCATTGAACACATTGATTTATTGTAATTGTAATCTATCTTCAATAATAATAACTCTCGTCTCGAATCATCTGACTAAGATGAAAGGCACATGATGATGAATATATCCTTATAATATTTTGATAAAAATAAAATATAACAATAAAAATTCTTCGATAATAATTACATCTATATTTCAAAAATAAAATTTAACAATGTAACATTATTATACATGGTATAAAATGGTGATACCTGATTATTATTTACAATACTCAGTTATGCACTGGTTATGTACAAAAAATAATACTCTGCCTACCTTGGAGGTATTACTTGGACTAGTGGAACTATTTTAACCATCAGTTGACGCGGACTTCGTCACCTCTATGAAACCATACCGAATTTTAACACTTGCCATTGCCATGCTTTTTTATAATACTAAACCCGAATCAAACTACCTATATATAACATATATTTCTTGACCATGTGATGCAATTCAAAATAATTGTTGTGCACTTAAGGTAATGTCATTTATGTCTACAGGCTGTATAAAAATATGATCGCCGAAATAGGTAGATTACAGGGAGTGTAAAAATCGTATTACAAAGCTATTATACATAATATTTAATATGACTTTTTTTCTTTCGTGAATAAATTATGTGCAGCTATTTACGAACTTTTGGTTCCCGTTCTGTACATTTAAAATATTGAAATAAATTACATTCATACATACAGTCAAAGCTTCTTGTGACTTCGTTCAGACTTACAAATCCCTTTACCGTTCCCGAAATTAAACTAATATTTTCTATTTCACGACAGCTTAAAATGTAGCTTTAAATATAAACTGTAGAAATATAACAACAGTAATGACCAGCCAAACTTGAGGTTTAAATACGATTTCTTAATTATAGACGACGAATTCTGAAACAAACGGTCAACATTATAATCTTGATTGATATAGGTATGGTAGGTAAACGTAAATATGTTTAAGAAAATCTCTGATGTATTGGTGTTTGACGGTTGTGTAGTAAGAAAAGGTTGATAAAACTGTGACGCAACAAAGATTGTGTTGTGTAACCATAGCCTTCAATGAGTTCAAACTAAATATTTAAATAAATGATTATTTGCCGATACACAACAATTTTGTCATACATGCCTACCAAACATACCTAAACTTCAAGTACATGGATTGACCTTGAGGTCAATACGGCAGGTATTGACCTCAAGGTCAATCCATGTACTTGAAGTTTAGGTATGTTCTGAAATTCCGAAATGATAAACATCAAAAGGTGACGTTTTCATTTCAGAGATTTTGAATAGGTTTCATCACTAAAACTACCTACCTATGTTAATGAAAAGAAAAATACCACTAAGACATCTCGACCAGATGAGAGCCTCGTCGAGATGACTTAGTGGTATTTTTCTTTTCATTAACATAGGTAGTTTTAGAGCGCCTGGAGTATTTATCTGGGAGGCGCAGGTTCGAATCTTGCTTACGATCGTTCTTTTACTTTCCATAGTAATTTTTAACTTTTAAAGTTTTCTACGCATGCGTTAATACGATTGAAAGATTTATCTGTATTTACCTATGTTAGGGAACCTGACTTCAGAGGGTGGTATTATCTACTCTAGACGTATACTTCCTCGAAGTTTATAGGTACTTACTTTGTTTATACCGATTGTAACAACTGCAAGGGAAAAGCCTCTTCTCGGAAATGGATGAATGCGTTCTAGGAAATTGATCACCACAATAGCCCACTACAGGTTGGGTACCTACTTCACATCAGGTTTCCATTCGATATTTTACGACATCGCAAATTAGTATTGGCAAAGATTTTACAATAAAAACTTCTCCAAGTTCGATCCCGCGACTTAACACTCGAGAAACGGGTCCCAAAGTACCAGGCTACGATTTGACAATTACATAATATTATTTTTTAACTTACCTTGTATTCAAGGTTATATACACTCTGTACGCAGCACTGGCTCATAATAACGAATCCGCACATACGGTCCTGCATGCCAAGTGCGTACTCTATGCTACGGATAAGATCGTTCGTCTTCAGCACCAACAGTGCTTGCCTGTCGACGTGCTCTAAACATTGTGTAACATAGTGCAAAATGTTTGGTAACTCATTTTGGAATGTTGATTTCTGAAAAACAAAAGAAATTTTGTTGTCACGATTTTAATGAGCAAGCAACTTTAAACATTGATCTCTACGTGAAGAAGAAATCACCACATTAATTAGGCTTTACTACTAACTTTTACCGTTTTGGCCATAAACATACATACACTATATTTGCTGTATTACGTCTAGCAAAACTGCTTTTTACTTTAACACATTTGATCTGATGGTAATGATAATAATGGTGGTAATTTTGTAAAGTCAAAGTCAAAGCATTTATTTCAATTAGACCGTTTACAGGCACTTTTGAATTGTCAAAAAAATTAACTAGTTGCCACGTTCCAAAGTGTAGATTCCTGTGGAGAAGAACGGGTAAGAAACTCCACGGTTACTCTTTTTCATAAAACAATTACAATATTTTGGTTACATTGTATTTATAATATAGAAATCATATGTGAGAACAATGTAATATGAAGTCTATAGAGTCTAGTTACAATTCAAAACTTTGCCATGACAGTTTAGAGATGACCAGCCCCAACCAACGGCGCCCGTTCACGAACATGACGCCAGCGTCAGCATCACTAAACTCGACCATATTGTAGGGAATCTAATGACCCAACACAAACGCCACCGTCAGCGGGACATTTGAGTGAGCATGACATACTCTAGCTGCCAGACAATAATCAAATATATATATTCATGTAGAATATGTAAATGATTACATGGTACTCACATTTACAGTATAATAAAAATGAAATGCTAAATTATTAAACAAAACTCCTAACACTTACCTCATCTGATGTTGGTCTAGTCCGACCAATGCCCTTCATAATTGAGTCCCATGGTCGCCCGGTTACCATGCAAGCAAACAGTCCGTATAGCTCCTTGCGTATACCTAGTTCTTCAGCGTGAATCCTCATCTCATCTCTGTTCCGATCTATTATTGATAGCCATAGTTTTGAATAATGATACCTAAACTTATCTGACAATTGCTGAAAGTAAAATACAAGAAGGATAGTATTGAATTTATTTTCAGACTGCCTCATCACTTGTCGTTATATCGATTGCGTGTATTGGAGTATTGATTTATTAGGTTCTCAGGAATTGTCATTATTTACCTACTAACATTGAATAGGCAAAGTCAACCAAAATAAGGATGCCTATTAGTATATGACAATAGCACCTAAAAATACTAACTACCATATTCAAAACTATTGATTGAAGTATAGACTAGTTTGTTAATAATTTTGAATGATATTAATAATTAATATTTGACTAAAGCTAAATACAGTGTGTTCAAAGCTATGTTTAATATAAACACAACTACTGAATTCATAATATATCTATATATGAATATATAGACTAGTAGCAGTGTTCTGAAGCTTGCAAGAAAATGTATGATGAAATTCCTGAATTATTCTGTAATTTTTTTATTTAAATCGATTGTGCCGTTTCAGAGCCTCATCGAGACTAACTTTCAGACAGCCAGACGAAAATTCTAAATCAATCATTTATGAACTTGAAATAGTAGTTTTCACTTCTTAAATTTTGGCATTTGTTTAGAAATCACAGACAAACACTACAATTTTAATTATTTATATAGATTTCATCAGTCGTCAGCCAATGCATGTTATAGGTATTAATAATACCATGATACATACAATATACGTCAACTGGCACTTGGCCAACTACTCACTAGAGGTTATTTCCTCATATTTTTTATTATTGAAGTCAATGAGGCTTTTAAAACGGGATCTCCATTGGCCAGAAATGAAAATCCACTATAATAAATCCACACACAATGTCTTGAAATTTGTTACCACAGCATGCAAATGCAAAAAGCCACCATTAAAATTCCGAATGTGAGACACATTCAGAATTCTAATGGTGACCTTGTGCAGGCCTCTCAGTAGACACCAGACCAAAGAATAATGTAGTGTGTTTAATTAAACGTCGTAAATAATACGTTAAATTTTTGACACCTACACAATGATAAAGTTTCCCAGTGAATTTATCCAAAAAGAAAGACTGCCCAGCCGGTTGCAGATCGCGGCAGACGTTATGACACCATGAATGAGCTAACATCAACTAGATTCAACAATGACGGAAGACTAAATAAAACCTTTGTAATGTGATAGGAGTAGAAATATACCAAGTACACTGTTAATGCTAATATTCATTCAGTCTTCAGTTTGTCATAGTATATTGGTTTAATTACTACTCAAACAGGTAGGCTTCACTCTCTTCTTCAATTTAAATAAATTCCTGCATGTAACACTTAGCTACAACTTACAGCATACAAACCGTGGTCCAACAAGTAGACGGTAACATCCTTGTCTTTCGGATCTTTCTTCACAAGTATATTGCCAGGATGTGGGTCACTGTGTACAAAGCCACTTATAAAGATCATGTGTGAATACAGGTCACCAAGCTTCTTGCACAGATCAAATCTGTTTATTTTGTGCTCCTAAAAATACAAAACCAACTGTAATTTTGCAACCAAATATTTTTTATTTATATAATACTTTGTTTGTGTAACAGTTTTCCATATGATGCAATATTTGTTACTCTTATGTAGTTCTATATTGGAACCAAGCATCACCTTATCAGTATACATTGTTAGTAAGACATTTTTATGGCAATATTAAATATTTTTCAGTCACTGTCAATGACAACAATGATTGACTATACACTACATATTATTTACATATAAAAAAACATATAAAAACTATATGCATTGGTATCATGCAAAAGTTTCTGCTTACCCAATGGAAAAATGTGTGCTGTGGCTTTTAAAACAAATACACAATTTTACAAATACAAATGAGTAAACAATTGGTATAGATTATTTCATAATGCTTACTTTATTTGTTCACTAGTGCACACTGAACAAAGGTTGTAAAACAATTTAACATGAATACTTACATCAATATACTTGACATCATTGACTTGACCACCATTCACATACTCCATTACAAGTACCCTTTCTGTACTATAATCCCAGAAAATTTTTGGTACCTTCAACCATTTATAATTTGCAAATAAAGAAGCAATTCGTTCTGCATTACGACCTTCTTGTATGAAATCCAATTCTTTGGCAATATTTCTTTTTGTTTCATCAATCAACCATTGCATTTCAAAGTCAGGAAACACTTTTGACATTGTATTAATTATAAATTCCATCCATTTTAAATCTATTTTTACATTATCCCTTACAAAATAATGTTGAACTTTTACTGCAACCTCTGTACCATCTTTCAGTTTGGCTTTATGTACCTGTGCTAGTGATGCAGTCCCAAGAGGCTCAGGTTCAAATTCATCAAATAAATCTTTGGGCTAAAAAGTGACATTATTGTGTAATATACACTTGATTATTAAAACACAATTCCTATAGTTTTTAAAACAGTATGAAACAAAATTTAAACTACTTACATTCTGTTTTAAGTCTTCCTTGATAACTTTAAAGAGTTCTTCTACAGTATTTTGTGGTGCATCCTTATGCAATATTCTCATTTTCATCACATATTCATTAGGCAGTAAGTAGTCCAACGCACCAACATGCTGCCCGACTTTTATATAGACACCTTTATTAGCTTTACATAGCTCAAGCAGTTTCTCTGCCCCAATTTGGTGAGCTTGACTCTTGACCTCTAAATATTCTTTCGAGGTTCTATCCCATTCCTTGCTGTACAGCAAGGTTTTGTACGTTCTACCAATCTCCACAGCAGTGCATGCGGTCCTCGTGAGCCTGACGATCGCCAAGGAGTCGTAGTCACCGTCATTAAATTTTACAGCAGCAGTAAATGTACCACCGATGGCTACACTGCCAAACAGTCCATACTTCACCACGCGTGTTAATTTCCTCGAAAACATGTTTATTAACTACTATACACTATTAATTGTCACATATTCTTGTTTAAATCGCTATTTTCAAAAAAAAGACACTGGATTTGTGCACTGGATAGATAATGCAAATAGAACCTAGAGTCGTGAAGAACATGAACAACCACAATTTGTCATTATTTTATCACTTACTGGCAGGTGTCAGCAGTGTCAATATTGACAGATGATAGTAAGGGTTGCTATATAAATTCATAAATATTCCGTATTTTTGTGTAAACTCTAGAGTTCCATCTATATAATGAAGTAGAATAGTAGCTATTAATTATCAATTTAAATCCATTTAAAACAAAACACTAACATAAACCATAACACTAAAATCACATTGTACCTTAATATTAAGTTAAAGTTTCCTTTGTAATTTATTTGGTGTACAATAAAGAACCCACAAATAAAAAAATAAAATAAAAAAAAACATTTCATTACCTATTTAATTCTTCACCCATGAAGAATATGACCGCACCAGAGAAGTAAAAGAAAGAGATAGATCCACTCTTGTGCTTTTCTTGCCATACTTTTTCTTTTTAAATCGTTATTATTTAGGTATGACCACGATTTTTATTACGAGAGATATTATTCCAGTTGTTCACATATTAGTTCCATGAGTGGAACCTAATAATAGAGGCACAGAGCATATTATAATATACTGAAAGTTAGAGGTAAGTATTTAAAAACATAATAAATTATTTAAAAACATAATACGACTTACCCAAAGCGCTCAAAATAATTATAAAATCAAAAAGTCTGAGAATAATACATAGTTCTTTCTTTTTTTTATGCCTCCACGTAAAAAGAGAAGGTATGGGAGGGCATTTGAAGAAATGCCGCTCTGACGCGGGGGAGCAGAACGATTATGTGGGACTCGAACCCACTATAAAATCCACCTCCTCAGTTGCATGAGGGCGGGACGCTGGAACGCTCTCGCACACGATTGCGAACCCGCCCGCAGCCATCCGCTGCTGGACTCCATCTGACGGAGTTGGGTATTGCATCCCCCCGCTACGACACACCAGACGCATGGCGTGCCGCAACCACCTCGGAAACCATGTACAATGGGCAACAGACGACCCTGTGTCTGGACGCCCAAGGTCCCTTGCGACGGGTCAGGCCTGTGGCCCCGCCGTCTGCCACTACGGCCGCAGAGGATAAGGAGAGCGGCGCCTCGCTATGCCGGCATTCCTCCTCCCCTGCGGTCCCACCGCGTCCGCCATCTAACGGTGGCGGCGCCGTCAAGGCCGCGGAAGGTAGCGAGAGTGGCGCATCGACATCGGCACTCCTTTCCCGCCGCGGCCCCCATCTCCCAGCCGCGGTGCCGCCCATACGACACCGCAGCCCACCTCAGTCGCGGTACCCCCCATAAGGCCCGCAACCTACGCCGCTCTAACATGGGCTTGGAGGCAAAGCCCACAGGATCGGCCCTCCTCTAGCTACACCGTGGGTGACCAAGGCACGGCTACTAGAGCGTCCCCACCACGACAAAGCGGAACCCCTGGGGCGGCTGAGAATAAGACCAAATCGACATGGCAAAAAATAAATAATAAAAAATTAATACCTATAAAACAAAAACTAAATTTACAATATTAAATGGAAAAAGAATACGGTCGCGAACAGGATTCGAACCGTTCGCGACCGTATTCTTTTTCCATTTAATATATAGATAGATAGATACTCTTTATTGTTCACCAAAAATAAAACTTAACAACATAAATATTATTTTACAGAAGTGGTACAATAGGCGGTCTTATCGCTAAAAGCAATTTCTTACAGACAACCGTTGGATGGACAAGTGCGTGCAAGAAATGATAACGGGCCGTTGACGGTGTACTCTAAAAACTATACAAAATAATGAAAATAAGCATAATTATTATGATATGAAAACCTAGATTTAAATAATAAATACACATATATACTTAAATATATATCTTATAAAATACATATCTGCAAGTAAAGTATATACATACACAATACACAAATTTAATAACCAATAGTAAAAAATTTACGAAGCTAAGTAGTGTTCCTTGACCATTCTTTTAAAAGTAGCTAACGACTGTGCTCGTCTCACACACACCGGCAGTTTATTCCATAAGCGCACCGCCTGGATAGTAAAGGAGTGGTCAAAAAACCGGGTGGAGTGCATAGGCATCTTTAGCTTCAAGTTCTCTGATGACCTCAAGGAGCGTGAATGTGTATCACAAACGAACTCGAAATTTTCCTTGAGATAAAAAGGAGTTGTGGGATGAAACAGAATACTGTAAAGCAGTGAAAGAATATGAGTATTCCGACGAAGGCGTATTGGAAGCCACTTGAGTTTAGCACGAAATTCAGAGACATGATCATATTTGCGTAATCCAAATATAAATCTAATACAAAAGTTTTGAAGTCGCTCAAGCTTGTTAAATTGGTCCTCATTGAGATCAAGACAAACTTTAAAAATATTTAGGAAGTTTCCTAAAATTTGCAAAGTATATTTAAAGGTACATTAACCATCATTATTATTACGATAATGTATTATACCTAATTGAACCTATTTACAAATGAACACAACATCTGCCTAAAGCGAACGTAAAACGCTACTTCATGAATGTACTTATACGTTTATTATCCTTTACTGGCACCGACTCCAAAAATAATAATAATTGTATATTATTATCCTAATAAATTGATTTTATGCAGAATGCTCTAAAATTAAATATATTTTTTAATCTAAATTGTAGTAAGTCAATAATGCAATTATTTTATTACTTTTTAGTGCATTTGTACTTAGCAGAAAGATTTTTGGAGTCGGTTCTTTTTTTTGTTATAAATTATTTTATTTCTTACTTTTTAGTGAATCTTGCGTTCCATAACTGATTTATCGGAAGTGAATATGGTTAGACCTACTCAACGCGCCATTTAATTGAGACGAGCAAAGAAGGGGAGAAACGCCTATATCAAAGTAGGAAATCTAGATCTGAGGCTATTTCAAAAGAGAGTACTGCGTAAAACAAGAAGAAATTAATTAAAAAAATAAATTAAAATCTGACTAGCGTATGTTACTCACGGGACATTGTAAGGATTCTAACGATACCTCATATATCGAAATCAGTTCAGGTATTTAGAAGTTATGGTGGAATAGGTAAAGAAACTCACAAAATACTTACATACATACATACTTAGATACACTTCGTTTTTTGGGCACTCGTGTAAGACTCCGTGCCGAAAGAGATGTTTGAGAATGCGGTCTTACACTAAAAAGTATTAAATAGCAAAAAAAATATGATGGATTTCCGGTGCTTATCTTCCTGTTTCATCATCATCTGATGATGAAGCTAGAAAATAGGCAGTTCATTAGAACTATTCTAGAGACCGTAACCACCACCGGGAAGTCAAAAGAAAGCAAAATACAGCATTTCGTTTACTTGGATTTTCAGTTATTTTGATTTAAATACCAAACTAACAAACCAATTTTCATAAAATTTCAATGGGACCAATCTGAAAGTAAATTCTTTCAAATAAAAAAAATATTTTCCAAATCGGTTCATAAACGACGCAGATCTGAGGTAACAAACATAATAAAAAAAAATACTACCGAATACCGAACCTCCTCCTTTTTGGAAGTCGGTTAAAAAGTTGAAAATAATATTCGTTAAAGCGTGTTTTTTAGTTTTTTAAACTATTATGTATTTTTGCTTTTTTAGTCTTATGCTTTTCGAAGATTTACTGAATAATAAGATTTTGGAGCGTCCACCATATTGAATTTAGTGTGACAACATTTTATTTTCCGTATTCTTCTCAGCAAACCCTTTCATTTGATACCCATATCACACGATTCCATAAAAATTACTAGTCCGCCATCTTTGGAGTCCACCATGTTGGGTTTAGAGTGACGTCATTTTATTTTTCGTATTCTTCTCAGCAAACTCTTTCATTTGATACCCATATCGCGGGAGTGCATAACAATGCCTAGTCCGCCATCTTTGGAAGTCCTCCATGTTGGATTTAGGGTGACGTCATTTTTATTTTTCGTATTCTTCTCAACAAACCCTTTCATTTGATACCCATATCGCGGGAGTGCATAAAAAATGACTAGTCCGCCATCTTTGGAAGTCCGCCATGTTGGATTTAGAGTGACGTCATTTCATTTTTCGTATTCTTCTCAGCAAACCCTTTCATTTGATACCCTCATCCAAATTAAACGTGCATGCAAAATTTCAGCTCAAGCGGAAACCGGGAAGTGGGTCAAATTTAACTTCCAAGATTTTCTTACTTAAGTAGTTAGTTAGTTACAGGTGAAGCTAATAAAAGCGTGTTAATATTTAAAACAGAAAAACCATATACTTCAAGACTGACATCTGTCATAAAAGAAAATGTGGATTAAAATAGAATCCTATATATCCTATACTGTGCAGCTGTTGCGGCACGTCGTGTAGCCCACGTTAAATTTCAAAACAATGATTGGAATGACAGACCGAAATCTGCCGTACTTGGCAGAGTGAGCGACGTATAGGTGAGGCTAGGGCACTCATTTTCAAGCTTATTTGCTTCAGAGGGGAAATACTCGCCCCAGAGTGATGCGCTCAGTGAGACGAGCATTCTCGGGGACGGATATTCAGCCTTGAGACTATCTTTCTCGGGTCACTTGCTTGGGCAAGCCGTATTCGCAGGTATAAACGACGAGTGGACCGTTATACACAGTATCGCATGTTCCAGTGCCATCAAAGGTGGGTATACAGAAATTGGGAGCGATTCGATCAAAATGTGAATGACGGCATTCACCGGATTTTGATGCCACGACTTCGTTCTGGCACTGCATTTGGTCGTTGCCCGTCGTTCACAGCGAGGGTGTTTGGATAAGGGAGGTTCAGCAAGCGTGCGAACCACTAGAAATGGGGGATATCAACATCGACCCCCAAGACGTAGTCAGTGCAGTCCGTCCGTTACCAAACTGCAAATCACCGGGGCCAGACGGACTGCACAACTTTTGGATCAAATGGCTACGTAGTTCTCACGCTTACTTGGCATCCCAATTCCAACATGCCTTTGAATCAAGGTCGCTACCCCAATTTCTTACAACGGGACTTATCCACCTGCTCCACAAGACAGGTAATACAACGGAACCCTAAAACTATAAGTCGATTACTTGTTTGCCAACGGTCTATAAACTTCTTACGTCCATTTAGTCATTAAATTACATATAAATTATATTTTTATCTTTAAATCAATTACAAAAAAAATATACATTTAAAAATATAAAATATAGCAAACCGCCGGCATCGGGAACAGGGTCCAAGCTACCGGTGGTTAGGGCCCCAGAGAGAGGAACCTCCTCACAATGCGTGCCGTGTCGAGGAGTACCACTTTCTGTATCAGGCCCTTGACCCAGCCGTCTAACGAGAGTCTCTTATGGTGTTGGTCAAGACTTTTCGCTATCAGTCCGTTGGTCGTCACGACTAGCGGCACAACGATTGCCGAATCCACGTCCCACATGTCGACAACCTCGTGAACTAAATCAACATATTTTATTTGTTTGTCTTTTTCAGCTTTCACGAGGTTCTCGTCATGAGGGACAGTTATATCCACAATCATTGCGCGGCGCTCTAATCGATCTATCACCACTATGTCAGGCTTGTTAGCAATAACAGTCCTATCAGTGATGATAGATCGATCCCAGTATAATGTGACATGACCTTTTTCGAGAACTGGGTCGGGCACATACCTATTACTATAGGTATGTGCCCGGTACCTCCGATTCCACAAGACTGTATTTCAAAGCAAGTTGTTGGTGTATAATCTTGGCTTCTAAGTTGTGTCTGTGCAAGTATTCGCCGTTAGCAAGACGAGAACAACCAGAAATAATATGTCTAATAGACTCGCCTGGACAGTGACATACCCGACATATGTCAACTGTCCCGTCTTTTACAATATAATTCCGGTAGTTAATCGTCATGATAACTTCGTCCATAATTGCACAGATAAAACCTTCAGTTTCACCAAAGAGATCACCAAACCGTAGCCATGATACGGTTACGTCCATTTATTATTAATATTATTATTTACTTATGGACGAGCAGCAGATTTGCTGATGTGTCCATATCATAGTACTGGAACAATGTTTTAACATAAAATATATAATATAAATAAAATTTAAAATACAATAAACTGGGGTATGTTTTCAGAATTTTTTCATCTGGCACTCCCTAAGGGCTACTCTGGCCGCCATCTTTCTTTCGCGTCAGTGTTCCGTTTCCGTTGACAGATTCTTTTAGAATAAAATCTCCGAAAATGAAGGCTAAAGGAGAGGTGAGTCTCGTAATATTGAACTAAATTTGCGACCAATTCTCGTTAAAAGTACGCAGTTCAAGCATTGAAGCCATAACCAGTAAGCGTACAATCAAAAACAGTGAAATAAAGTGGTTTCAGTATGAGTGAAGCGTACACGTTGTCGGTGCATTCCGTCAAGTGATTTTTACATGATTTTTCTTACTTTATAACATTAAATGGACAAATTTGGTAAGAACATGATCATTATATTAATTGACTATATAATGACCATGTATAAATATACAGTTTAAACGATTTTAGAAACATAAATATGTTGTACTTTTAGGTTATGTCATGTTGTGATGCCGTTGTATATTCTAACTATAACTCATGTTTGTTTGTTCAACGGCCTGATGCGTATGGTAAAATGTAGTAGGTACCTAGGTAATGGCAGTGAAACCTCCCAAGCCTTCGTTTCTTACTTCATACATGTCCTTGGTAAGCATTGGCTAATGTGTACATATCTGTTGCAGTTGAAGGAGTATGAGGTCATCGGCCGCAAGCTCCCTTCGGAGAGCGAGCCCAAACCTCCCCTGTACAAGATGAGAATCTTCTCCCCAGACCAAATTGTGGCGAAGTCCCGTTTCTGGTACTTCTTGCGTCAGTTGAAGAAGTTCAAGAAGACCACTGGTGAAATTGTCTCCATTCGGGTTAGTAGCATTAATATACTGTGTATATTTTTTTTTCCATAACTCGAGCAGATTATATAGCTATTAACCTTGATGTGAAAGACTTAAAATTTAATGTTCATCTGTATTATTACCAGAGATCGGAACAGGTAGAGTATATTTATCTAAACTTCGAACAAGGAAGTAAAATATACCTCCTCTAAAATCCTGGAATCATTATAATGATGTTTTAATCCCGGATTTAAAAATCACGAATTATTTATTGGACGTTATTTATAGTCACAAATTGATTATTTGAAAAATCATATAATATTTTTAGGGTCCCATACTGAAACTATTAAATTAAAGAGCTTTAATTTAATAATTGTTATTTTCTAAGGAAATATTGAAAAATAATAGACACAAGTATGACTGGAACCCACAACCCTTGACATCCATGTCATGGCTCGCCCAACTGAGCTATAGTGACATTCACGCCTGGCGATTTATATTTAGCAATCATTTTTATTTTACCTATTTAAAACACTTGAATTTGACACTAAGATAAAGCTTTTTAAAATAATAGTTTTAGTATGATACCTTAAAAAATGTTATATGATTTGATTCTTCAAATCAATATTTTGTAATTATAATTAAAGTCCAATATATAATTTGTGATATTTAAATACTAGATTCAAAAGTCACTATAATTATTCTGGCATTTTAGATGAGGCATTTGATTATCCACTATGTTAATTCCTTCCTCAAAGTTTAGGTAAATATACTCATACTAATTAAACCCTGGCAATATGTAAGGAGTAGTGTGTGCAAATATGAGAATGTTCTTGTTGATCTGGCGAATAGGGATGAGTTATTGTGTTTTGTCACATTATTTTAAACAGCTGAAAACAATACATTATTGACATTATTTGAATAACATTATTTCATTTTTTTAATGCACTTAATGAAATTTCTTTCTATTATTCACTTTTCTATAATACTCATGTCAATTCACAAAAATTACGAAGCCAAAATTAGGCTCTTAACTTCAACATTTTCATAAATACCTATGGATTTATCAGCAGGCAGTTATTTTATCAGACGTTCTACCAGAAGTTTATTTTAAATACTTGCACCTTCATAACTAATTTTCAATGCTTTCTATGTTTCACATTTAATTCATGAAACAAATTACCTGATTATTCCAGGAAATCCCAGAGAAGAGTCCAGTCAAGATCAAGAACTTTGGTATCTGGCTGCGTTACGAGTCCCGCTCTGGTGTGCACAACATGTACCGCGAGTACCGCGACCTCAGCGTAGGCGGCGCCGTCACTCAGTGCTACCGCGACATGGGAGCCAGGCACAGAGCTCGTGCCCATTCCATTCATGTATATATACCAATTATTTACTAAAGTACATAGTCAGCAGTCAAAACACTCAACATAATCGGAGCAGTTTTTACCACAATTCAAAAATCAATCATTATAGCAATCTAGATAAGGTGTACTCTTGATTGAAACTGACATTCATCTGTAAATAGCAGAAAAAAAGACAGTGTTGCCAGCAGATGAATCGGAAATGGCCGAAACCTGTGCTGAAAAGGCTGATGTTTGGCAAGAAATGCCATTATAGAAATAAAATCAATTTCTGTACATTTCATGTCAGTTTTCTATTTCGCCAGATTAATTTAGATCCATGTCGGACTAAAGAATAAAAGTTCAGAAGCCAGTAAAATTGACACCCAAATTAATGCCGTGAATAGCTGGGTCATTCCTCAAGTTGGATCCTTTGCGTCATTTTCCTCGCTTTAATATTTTTATGAAACTAACTTAACCAGTAACCTTACGACCGTATTCTTTATCAATTTAATATATAACTTTAGAGTTCGCTAAGCATGCGTTAATGCTTTTCAAAGATTTATCTTTCATTTCTAACTTGTTCCACCATCACCAGCTTTTGATAGTATTGATATTATTGTATTGTCATTGGAATCGCACACATTTGCAGTTTCTAATAAGAATCCAACACTTTATTGGATTTCCAGTCATGTATAAGTGAATGATTAATTAGGTCTGAGATAAGTAATGCCTCTTCCAAATATGAATATATGTCCAAGGTCCATTCTAACCCTATACCAAATTCTTCTAAGTCCTTACGTTGTAGTTGATTACGTGTATCTAGTGAACACAGACGAGTTACTTTCGCATTTGTAATATAAGATTTAATGAATCATCTAAACTTGCACTTACAGTAGGTACATGAGTTACAGTATTATGAACATTAGAAAGTGGCTATCACAGCCTACTGCTGGACAAAGGTTTTTATTCAAGAAGCAATTATAAAGAGGTGTTATAAGGGACTTTTCTTATGAAACACTGCCTGACGATTTCGGGTGAGGGGGGCCGTCAAGCGACGTCCACTTCATTTTCCACCTAGCGGTGAATGCGTGCGTAATTCCGCAAAATTATGCTAGATGTTATTCTATCATTTTAAATAATGATAAATCTTAATATGATAAAGTCTAGTTTAATACAATTAATAATTATCTACTAAAAAGTGTTTTTTTTTTATGTCAGTTTTAGCTATTTACGTGGTTTAAAGGTAGCGAGATCTGGAGGCGAGTAGAAAAATTATAGAACTAATATGACGTTTCATAGATTTTTCTGGAACATGCCTAATAAATTACATCTAGAATTACTAATCAATGAAATGTGATGCCATTCATGGCATCCGAACGTTTATCCAAGTAATTGTTGGGTAAACGTTCTGATGCCGGGCCACATGACGGATGACGTCAGGACTTAGTTAATATCACGGGGCATAGTAGCTTAGGCCATGTCCTCTTTATAAGTAGTCCATGGTTTTACTACAGCCCCTCATAACGTTAAGTTTTTTTTTATGTCAAATATACTACAATAATCTTTTTCTTGCTACAGATTATCAAAGTGGAAGTTATCAAGGCAAATTCGTGTCGCCGGCCACAGGTGAAGCAGTTCCACAACAGCCACATCAGATTCCCGCTGCCCAAGCGCGTTCACCACCACAAACGCCTCAACACCTTCGCATACAAGAGGCCCAGCACTTACTTCCTCTAATTTTATTATGTATGCAACAACAATAATAATATTAAAATCTACATCCTGATGTGGGAACAAACATGAAAGTTTTATTTTTCAACAAAAAACTGAAATATATCGAGTTTGTTTTCAGACAGATTGAGGCATGGCGGTCTTTAATGCTTATATAGTACTAAACCAGCACCATGGCCATGTATGAATGGTGGCTAAGGTGGTAAGTATGACATAAAGACGTTAAGCGAGTGCGACCAAACTATAATTTGATGAAATACCCGTCGCATTCGAAATCTATGTTAAATATATACGCCAATGGGACTAAACTAACAAAACCAGGTCCACCGCTCTGTGGGGTTACCGACTCAACATCGGTTTCGGCTTTATCGTACCAGGCCCTCCGGCATATAACAAAATTAAGCCACAACAGGTAGACATCACAAAATTTTGCAAATCTATTACATGTTATACCCCGTTTAGTATAAAACAGACATAATTAAAAAAACAACTAATCCACTGAAAAGAAAGAAACATGATGAAAAAAGAAACTAATATCTTCTGTGAAAGAGAATGTCAATAAAAACTTTATAAACTTCAAACTGGAATAATTATTACATGCAGTCAAAGACGTCTAGGATGTAAACGTAAAATATGCCTCCAATGGCATGTAATAATTATTGGAAAAGTATATTATTAATTTTTTCATTGCAGTTTTTTTTTTATTTACTTCCTAATCGTAGATTAAAATCCATAAAACCGTTTAGGCTGCAGATCGTGCCAAAGTAATACATACATACTCGAAAAACATTTACCTCATACTAGATCAGTCAGGTAAAAAAAAAAAACTGTTTTTATGTAATGTATTTTATTGACAAAATTTATAGTATACCTAGTTAGGAGTCAAGAAATAAAACATTTAAAAATCAACAAACCCAATAACAATTGGGTTTGAGGCAATTTTCACTAAAATTGTTTTTTTAATATAGGAATCAATTTCAATTCTGACAGATTTTGTATGTTAAGATGTGAAAATTTACATCTATTCATGTGATAAACAATATCTTGAAAGTCAGCCCGTGTAAAACCACATGGAATTTGAATAACGTTATCAAAATATTAGCTACATATATGTACCCTAATCAGAATAAAAACGGAATACAATTTTTACTTTTTTAGTTTAATAGATAAGTAGGTACGTACAAAAAATTCAATATTTCTAGAAGTAGGTACATAAACATATATAATATTTAATTTGTTAAAAAGTAATAGTATTTTTTTGAGTACCCACCTATTAATAGTCAAATGTAAAATGTATTCCGTCCATATTCTGAAAATACCCTCGTATGTAATTTGTATAATTTCGAAAGAGATTCTTAAAACAATAAATTCTCCGATCGCTGAATAGCATTTACCTACTAAAGCATTTTGATACGAAAGCGGTCATTGAATGACACAATTAAATCCAAAGCATCAAGAAATCCCACTATCACGAAGTGAGAACTGTGGCGCCAGACTGCGACACCACCTTCGTGCATAGGTAGGTATGCGACTTTAGATGCCAATCCGAAATACATCGTAGGATTTTCACTCCTCTCCTAAGATACAAGTGTTTCGCTACCTACTCGTTATACAACTGCCAAATAATAATGTACACACGAAGATCACTAAACAATCAATCCTTTATTAATTTTAATGTAAGTAAATACCTAAATAATTTATCCATATAATCCCGTCATGTAAACTTTCCCTGTATAAGTCTTTAAATACCCTCCATCAATGCCATACTATCCAATCACCTAATTATGTCGAGCAGATTTGATACGAATTTGCTTTAATTTTGATTAGGTCATACAACAACAACTTACCTAGTTATCATAAATGAAAAAAGAAAACAATTTTGCCTTTAAAAGCGAAATAAGACTGTTCCTTAGATTCTTAGGAATTTGTGTTTTAATATCTTCACTGTGGAAAAGGTGCATGCACAGCTAATATATTCATCAAATTGGTGTTAGACAATTTCCTTAGAAACAACGGAACAATAACTGAAAACTAATCAAACGTTTAAAAATGCCTAAATTTGTTAATAAGCAGGATAGTGAAAAACAAAATTCGCTCTATCCAAGATACTTGGGATCGGCGCGAGTCATTGTATTTGTTCGACATAGGTCTTTGTATTTTATTGCTCACAAAATCCATCAATATTTTCTTTGGTCTCCCTCTCCCCCTACATCAACAGTCTTTCTTTCCTCCTCTAACGTGCCCAAACCTAGACACACGGGATCATCATCTTAAAGCAAATGCAATTCAACGTTATTTGTTCATTTCCTATTTAGAAAGCGCCGCCAGAGGTTTTAACTCTGACTATCATGGGTTCGATTCCCTGGTCGGGTGTTTTTCTATAGGAACATTCTCAATAGCAGCTCAGAGGCGTCTGTACCCTTAAGGTCCCGTTCAGCACCTTTAGGGTACAGAATTATAAAAACGGTAAAAAAAAAGTACAACGTCAAATTTAGTTTGGAGTGTAGCGCATACTACAACAAATAATATAAAAACAAAGTACAAAAGGTGTTGCTCCTACGGAATATAAGCGCGTGAATCCGACTCGCGCTTTTTCCGTCCTTACATTATTTTACATGCTTATTTCTGGTACATTTTAAAACATTACAATCTCCACTTTAGACATTCGAATTTAAATTGATGAAAAAGGGACAATTGAAAAATACGACAGCGTCCGGTGCTGGAACCCTTAGATTGCTACCTACTGCACTGCGTTCTATAAATCCAAGGGGTGCTAGTTTTATCCCCCCGCTAAAGGTTATATTTTTCTAGCCACTAAAAATATAACTACTTAGATTTTGCTTGCAATGCAATATAAAAATATAGTAGAATTAACTGACATATATCTACTCACTTAATATTATTTATACGCATATTGGCCAATAATTGTCAATTGGGTAAAAATTATGTAAAATAATTTAAAAAATGCACATTAAAACTACTAAAGTTCATTTATTTAAATGTGCGCCCCACCAGTGTTTGTTACGTACAGTACGAATTAAATAAGAGTGCCCCTCTGAAGTTGGGCTTTCCGCGTGTCGCGCATTCGCACTACTGTTTTGGCCGTACTATTGACTACCGAGTAGGTTTTCGTAGACGACTTCAGAGCGGCATACTTATTTAATACGTACTGTACACGTATGAAGTGTTTGTATAGATTTGGTGGAGGTGCGCGTAATTTTAAATTAGGCTATCATACGTAAGCATATCAAATCTATAAAAATATGAATCATAAAAATATATTAGATATAACTAATTAAAATAAAAACTGAGGATACACAAAGATTTATACCATAACAAATGCCCTGTTCAATTACATATTTTTTGAGTACATGCTATATTTTTAAAAGCTATTTTATAGCATGCTTGTGTGACTTACATACATTTATTAACATAGACAGGTAGATGGAGTAAATTTTATTGCACACGAAGAGGAATCACAGAGAGATACATAATAGAAAAGAATTGTACAATTGTCGGTCTTATAGCTAAAAATAATTTCCTACAAAAAAATGTTTTGACAGTTTTTTTTTAACCAAGTCTTTTTTATTTTAAGACTATCCATACAACAAGTGAGCATATATTTGTAAAAGACGTGAGAATATTGAATTTAGAAACTTAAGCTCTTTCCCAAGTACCTACTTTGTTGAACTTTTTGGATTTTAATACAAGTGATACTATAAGACAATCATGTATGTCGCTCTATCTCCATGCCGAAGTAATATCTCAGTTCTTAAAAATTTTAAATGATAAGTCAAAAGAAATTCCAAGTTCTAAATTTTACTGCCTCGTTAGTTTAGTGGTCCCAAGCGCGACTGCTGAGCATGAGGTCGGGTCGGGCTGTGTTATTGAGTTTTTCAGTTAGGAAATTCTCAGTAGCAGCCCGGAGTTTGAAATTGTGCCCGGTACATGGGACTTCATAACAGCATTGTACAAGTGTGTACACCTCTGCCTACCCCTTCGGGGATTACAGGCGTAATGCTATGTTATGTAAAGTTTACTTTTGGAAAGCGTTCTGCCTTTTCCAGCTATTCTAACACAGAGTGAAGAATAGTGTGCCTCGCAACACTAGTTGTGCGGCGACTAGGTCACACGTCTTTGATACTTGACTTATTATTTAGATTTCTTGTGCTTAGAACGATTTCAAATCCTTACTATATCCTCTTCGTTGTTGTGGTATATGGCATTTATTGGGACATGAATCGTATATTTATTTAAAAGCTTTCATATAATTCAAGATAAATCTTTGAAAAGCATTAACGCATGCTTAGTGAACTCTAAAGTTACAATATTAAATGGAAAAAGAATACGGTCGCGAACAGGATTCGAACCTGCGCCTCCCGGATAAATACTCCAGGCGCTCTGACCACTAAGCCATCTGGAATGGAGCCATCTGGAAGATGGCTTAGTGGAAGAGAGAATGTTTTTGTTTGTTGTTTGTTTATTCATAATATAGCTACTAAACTGTTGGATATAAATATAAACATCGTTATTATTTACTAATCGGACTCTTCTTTGGGTATTGTGTATATCTTGCGCACTTTATTCTTACGAACCACGGGACTGCCACGTATCATCGTATCGGCCTATAGTCGAACAAAATCAGAGACGGAAGAGGAGGAATCAACATTCAACAATTATAACTATTAAATATATACATAGTGACTAAATATATAGCGTCACCATAAGGCGTATTAATGTGGAATAAGAATTCGAAATAGTGAGCAGAGGCCGGGATAGCTTAGTTAGCGCCTGGAGTATTCTTCCTGAGGACGCTAGTTCTCAGTAGCAGCCCGGAGTTTGGAAATGTGCCCGGTTGATGGCAATAGGCTCACCACCTATTACATGGGACTTAATAACAGCATTGGTGAAATGTGGGTGTACAATTGTGTACACCTCTGCCTACACCTTCGGGGAATACAGGCGTGATGCTATGTTATGTTATGGACGCTAGTTCAAATCCTGCTCACGACCGTATTAATCTTTCTATAAAAAAATAAAACTTTAGAGTTCGCTTCGCATAAGTGAATACGAATAAAAATACAAATAAAAATATATTTATAAAATAATATTATGGATATTTTAAAGGCTCAAAACTTTGAGTGCCATTTTAGCAGCGGCACGTTTCGCTTGCGATTTGTTCCGGCCAATTCCGAAGACTGTATGCTGCCAGTCATTCTTCGTGATGGTAACTGGAACCTTTATCTTCGGTACGTCAGGGTCAATGACAGACGATTTGCTGGAATTAAAATGTTGATACTTGTAATGTATTTAGTAATGTTATGCGTATGTCGCAGATGGATTGTAGAATCTGCTGTTTTACAAAATCTCGAGCTGCTCTACAAAACAGTACTGTTTTATAAAACAGCTGAACAACGTTCAGCTGGATTGCCATTGCGATACGTTTAACAAAACTGCTACCCACCTTTAGACGTAATGCAGAATGACATATCTACAGTGGGACAGGTTTGTTTATTGTATAGGTATATTAAATGGATAGTCACCATTCAAGTAAAAAAGCGATACTGTATTCTGATTTGACTTTACGTGGCTGAGTCTGTAATTGTATATAATGAGTCTCTAACCTCTCGGTTATCAGGCGTGACGCTATGTCTAATTATTAGACCAACCAGGTGATTTGTCTTTCCACAATAATGCGTAAAAGTTATTTGCTGTTATTAACATTATTAAACTCCGTAAATCATTGCAGGTGACCTGAACCGCTGTGATATTGACAATAAATCATAGTACGGCCTAAGTTATTTAAGCTGTTGCGTCAGTCATTAGCAGACACAATAGATTTTTATTGTTACAACGTACAGATCTGTACGTTACTGAGCCGAAAGGCTAATGTACTATTTTTGTGTCTGTAAGGTTAGAAAAAACCTAAACTCGACTCTTCGAACCTAACCTGTACGTGTCGGGATACACGAAACTCCCGAGCTCGCTTCGCTCGCTCATGGATCAATTTCGTTTATTTTCTTTCATAATCCCGATATATTGTCGACTATTATAGTGGTTTAGTATTTACGTCAATAAAAATTTTCATCATTTTTTACTATTGACAAGTAATTAAAGTTTGGTTATTATTGTTAGGACATACAGAGCCATATGCGACAAAAATTTCGAACTAAAATCAACAATCTGACAGTTCATTTCACACTGTTTTACATAATCTCTGATCGTTGACCCGCTGCATTGATAAACGCAAAACGTTCATTCAATTCTGCGTGTTATAGTTCAGTAATTATGTAAAACCGCTAAACGTCGTTCAGCTGTTTTTCATAACAGTACTGTTTTGTAAATCAGCTAGCAGTTTTGTAAAACAGCTCATTCTACAATCCATCTGCGACACCTATAAGAGCTGCGTCGTTGATGAGCAGAGTGCGTAGGAGTCCTTACACTATCTTGAAGGCCATGGCTTGAAAACAATTATCTGTCATTGTCTTCCACTGAAGCACCGGGTTAACAATCATTTGTCTATCCGGTGATTGTTTTTTAAAAGAGGATTTAAGTAGGTAACTAAGTATGAATCCGCAGCGTACTAAGTTAGCACGAGACAGCAATTTTAGTAACGTTTTAAAAATTAAATTATTCTTACCCAAACGACGGACACGCATGAATCCTCTCGTACAATATCTTGACGGGTTGCTGCGGTATGCGGTTGGAGAAGGCGTGTATTTCCTTGGACATGATGCGGTAGATTACCGACCATACTGCCTGTAGGTTACCGCCGCTGTCCAAGTATATCGCACCGACTAACGCTTCGAATATATCACTGAGGACCTGCGAAGTAAGATTAATAATTAAAATAAAATTTTGTACAAGTTGATTAATGAGATACGTCGAAGGTCGAAGTAAACAATAATTAAAAATGCCCGATACTAAAACTTGAAAAAAAAAAACAAGTTACCCATTTCCCCCTCGTCAGCAAAAGTAAGCAAAGCTCTTACCTTTTATTCTATCTAATTTGAATTATGCGCGAAAACGCTCATGAATGTCATGGCGCCGCTTTTGATGGGTTGTGACGTCACGCTTCGATAACATTTGACAAAATTTCAAGCAACACCAGGGCGGTGATTGGCATTCAATTGAGGCGTGACGTCATTCGCTATAATTGGCGTTTCAGTCAACATGGCCGATTGCAGTATTTTATACTTATATTTTATTGAAAATCTTATTAAGATTAAAGTTACAATATTAAATGGAAAAAGAATACGGTTGCGAACAGGATTCGAACCTGCGCCTCCCGGATAAATACTCCAGGCGCTCTGACCACTAAGCCATCTCGACCTCTACTCACCACCGCGAATTCTTCTTGCATATTTTAACACGTCTTATGGCGAAGTCATTGCAATCAATTCAGTACCTATACAGGTGACCGAACCGACACGACCAACTTTGCAGCTAATACAATGTCATACAGAATGCAATTACCTTAATACCTTCAAGATAAATCTTTGAAAAGCATTAACGCATGCTTAGCGAACTCTAAAGTTACTATCTTAAATGGAAAAAGAATACGGTTGCGAACAGGATTCGAACCTGCGCCTCCCGGATAAATACTCCAGGCGCTCTGACCACTAAGCCATCTCGACCTCTGCTCACCACCGCGAATTCTTCTTCCATATTTTAACACGTCTTATGGCGACGTCATTGCAATCAATTCAGTACCTATACAGGTGACGGTATAATTAGACAATGTGAGCAAAAAAAAATTTCAAGTGCGTGTCGGGCTCGCGCCCTGAGGATTCCGTAGGTAGGTACATAGACGTTTATTAAAGTGATATAACTACAAATTAGCAATTTATTCAATGCTGCTATTCATGTGCTGTGAGACCTTTCTTCTTGCAAAATTATGATTTTAGATCAATGGGAATCTAACTTCTTGGATAAGGCTTTGAGAAGAGAGTTTGCAAATATCAAGCATGAGTGAAATAAATTGCCGTAGCTTTTGATTGCGTTGATATTTTTACAGCACAATATTTTATATTCATTTCAACTTGATACCTTTACTCGTCTTGACAGACGAATAGGCAAATGGACGAACAACAAAGATGATCCTATAAGGGTTCAGTTTAAACTTTCTGAGGTATGGAACCCTAAAAATCAAATAAAGCAATACTAACCTTAGGAACTTCAACATATTCCGCAATATGGCATTCCTCTTCATCTATTAGATAGAGTACATCTTCTACGATCTCGTGGTCTCTTTGTTCTTGGTGTTCCACAAACATTATGATGGCCTTGTCTAGTGTAGGATTTAACTCCGAGCAGAGAAACCTGGAAGATGAAGAGGTTTTAGAAGAAACAGTTTTTTAAAACGGATGACGCGGTACTTTTGTATTCCACGAAAGTTTAGGAATAGTTATGTGTTGTACGACCTCGTTTCATTTATGCTGTTATTAATTAACATTACCTACGCCTGTATACCGCGAAGGGTTGGACAGAAGTCTATACTATTGTACACTTGTCGTATTATACGCAAATATGCTGCTAAAAGTCAATTTTACGAGATATTCTGCAGGGTGCATTCGCGATCTGGAGAACTCAGTAATAGCATGGTCTCCCCCCTCCTCATTCTTTACATTCCGTTAATACATGTGTCATTCGGTCAGCTCGCGCCCGCGAACCTGTTTATGATTTTGTTTCCGTACACGTAACTACGATATGCCCGGTTAGTGGAGTGTGATAGTAGGATAACAACAGAACTTGGCGTATGAATAATATTTGGTGTGGCATAGCTAGATAGAAGGAGACCGGTGACGGTTACCACCAACAACAGCATTCCTAAAGAAGGTTTTGCTTGACGTCAAAGCAGGTGGCAGGTCATAAAACATAGCCAAAACTTTAGCAGCATGCCAGATGCCCATATAAATTGGAATAAGGGCAGGGGGATAATGATGACACGCAACTACGATACAGGAAAAAATCATAGCGTGGGGCAATGTTTACAAAATTGTGATTGGGCCCTAAAATTCTGTTTTGCTTCTAAAAATTCTGCTGTTTACACTAATACACATTTAATTGATTCACATAGCACTTACTTCTGTAATCCCAGTTTGACAACGTACGACGCAAAGGTGACATTATTGACGAGTGCAGATCTTAGGTCGGTCATTTCACCAGGTTTCAGTTCCCGACAGTGTTCGAATATATGCGAAGTTATTAAGAAGTCTAATATAGCGTCGCCTAGGAACTCCAATCGCTCGTATGAACGGGTCAGTCTGTTCCGAATGTATGAGGGATGGGATAAAGCCTAGAAAATAAAATAAAACTAGTTTAAAAACTAAAATCCGACTATTTAAAAATCGCGCTCTGAAAAATATGAAACAAGAAAACATTCTTGGATGACATTCTGATTTACAAACTATACAATTTTTATCATCTAATATGTCTACATTATTATACATAGTGATGTTTTGAGGATAGCCGCAGTCGTAAGCCGTAGTTGTTTACACAAAACTATATTTTTTTTTTGTTTATATGTACCTAATGTACTGACTAAGACCTTTCATTTGACACCCTTCAAGGTACCTTACAAATAAAAACATTTTCAGTTCATGAATTTGTCTTCTGAACTTGAGAACCAGAGAACTTCTCGTGAGAACCAGGTCATAATAATGAAGTCCAAATCTGGCATGTACCAATGTGACTTTTCAATGTCATATACGGTACTCTCTCAATTAATTAAGACATCACAGACATAAATATGGTGAAACAAAATATCGTGAGGCCACCTGGAGTTGATGGTCTGAAATTGACCGCATTGACCTAGCGTAGTGATCAATGCTCGTTCATGCATTCTCTGTATGAGAAGAAACCCTTGCCCTGCAGTTGAAAAGTTGTGGGTTGTTTTTTTTTTGTGTTATGTAGAAGAATATAAAGACCATATAATTATTAACCTCTAACAAAAAGGACGGATCATTGAATTTATAGTTTAAAACTTTCTCCACATCAGATCGACTATAGTTTAATAAGAAATTGATGTCTTTCTCAGTCGCTCTGTTTTCGGTCATTGCGGTCGGCACTCGCTTGTGGAGATACTCGGCAAAGTCATCCTGGAACAAATTAACTCAAGTAAATTTTTTGAAACTGATCTCTCGATGTCGACTCGCCAACGGTGAAAAAAAAAACGTAAGAAAGCGAAAATAATTAATTTAATTAGCTATTAACGTAAGCATTAAAAGATTTGAGACTTTTTAGGACCTATTCATGTTCTTTTCATCGTCCAGATAAAATTGTTAAATACTTGCGTCTGCTCGTAAATTTACCGACAAGTGATTTTTATCATAACAGAAGGGTGTGACGCAAATGTTCAAAGATTAGGACAGTTTTAATCTCAGTATGAATTATTCATTACTATATAATAATATTTATTATTTTGAAATAAAACAAAAGTATCACGTATTCACGTCACTAACAATTTATGAACTGATATTTCTTTATTTATGTCTACATAAGCAAAAATTTAATTAATAATCTGTAAAAGAAACTTGAATCCGGTATATTATCAGATAGTTAATAAATTAAAAAATCTCTAAAGTTTTTATAATGCATTCACAACCACACGCCCGAGATAGATAGATACTAGCACTTCAGTAATTATGCCTTACTATTATATTACCTATACCGATAGAGATACATCTTTGAAACATTAACGCATGCGTGGCGAACTTTTAAAGTTATAAATTTTTGTGGTAAGAAAAAGGACGATCGTGAGCAGGATTCGAACCTACGCCTTGTGGATAAATACTCCAGGAGTATTTATGTGTACAGTATTTATTCGGGCGGTGAATCCAACCGTATTTTTGTTTCCACAAAATTTATAACTTTACATAAATAGCATAATTATATATGTATTTTAAATAGCATACCTACCTACTGTTAAAAACTGTTCAAAATGGCGTTTTTTCGTATCTGACGCCACAACTCATTTTGAGGTCAGGTATTTTGGGTCACTGAGCCAACGGAGTAAGTAACTAAGCAGTAAGTAAGCGTGCCCAATCACTGTATTATTAAAAAAAAAACTACATTTTATGTATCACTCTAGTTAGTACAATAAAGCTTGATTCTTGGGACGACTGGCAGAGAAGCCAACAAAAAAATGGACTAAGATCTGTACGATTAGATAGCATTATGCATGTTGATCTGACAGCTGTCGTAAGAATCAAGCTATTTTACTGTCTACACGTGATACTTCGATGTTTCTTAAGTTATTGGTATTAGGTACGTACCTTTGGAGGTATGATCTTCATCCATTCAATTACTTTAACAGCACCAACTACTCCACCGCTCAATAAGTAGGTTCCGATAAGTGCTTCCACGCAATCTGCCACGGACTGAAAAAGTAGCACTGTTAAATTCAAGAAGATACATTCTTATTCACCTTGGGGTTCGCGTTTAAGTAAAAGTCGCACAGATCGTTGAGGGGCTCGTGGCTAAGTAACAGTCGCCCAGATCGTTGGGGGCTCGTGGCTAAGTAACAGCTGCACAGATCGTTCGATCGAGGTTAAGCTGCGCCGCGGTTGTTAAACTTTACTTTGATAACCTTGCCCTTGAGAGCCCTGAAAGTCTGACAACCAGTCATGCCACGAGATATCGTGTTACTTAGGAGCTGGGTTGTGGAGTTCAGATAGGCAGTCGCTCCATGTAAAATACTGGTATTAAGCTGCATGATGCGGTTTGACTGGAAGCCGACCCCAATATAACTGGGAAAAGCTAGGCAGATAGGTAAACATTCTTTTTCACCCTAAAATTTATCTACAAGTTTACATCAACATGTGTCTAAAAATAAATATATAGCCTTATTAAATTAATAAAAGAAGAGGAAATCCTACTTCTAAAGGCCTTCTAATGCCTTATTTCTATTATACCATATTTTTGTTACAAGATTAATATAATATTAATGCGCGTCCACACGGGAAGCATTCGTTTGAGTGCTGATCGTTCGCTCGCGAGCGTTTATCTATATTGTCAAAATAAATTATCGACTCGACTATATTAATATTTGCGAGAATTTGGTAAGTTTGTTATTTCAGGACGTTCGATCGAACACCTTTAGCAAATTCTCGAGCTTATTTCCACTAAACGATCTGGGAGTAGCACCGCGAAGAGGAGGCAGAAATGAATGAATTGTTAGCGCTCAGAATTCCCAAGGCCGGTGCCACCCCGACGCGACGCTGTCGTCACGCCGTCAATGAAAAGTGGCTAATGAAAGTTAGCAAAATATTTTGATCGTAGTGGTTAACGCACCTTTATACAAGTCATTAGAATTTATAATGAAAACAGGCAACAAAAAGTCAAACAAACACGAAGTAGTCAAAGACTAACCAAAGAAATATTTCACGTGTAACACATATTATCTAATAGACACACTTGAGCAATCCAATTAATGTCAGTGCCCTGAGTCAGGCATGGCGCGTGTAAAAGATTTTGTAGTTCCGCAATGAACCACGGAATGATACTGTTATCACTGATAAATAAATAATTAATGATACCTCATATTCATTACATACGTAAAAAGTAAGTGACCCTGGCAGTCCAGGACTTTTACATTTGATTTTTTTCTCAAATAGTTTAAACTATTTAAATATTAATTAAACATTTTATATGATCGTAAACAAACACGCGTCTTGTAAATATTCTGTAAAGAATTCATAAAATCCCTATAGTAGATACATGTATATTTTTACTTAGCATAAAGTAACTCAAAGTATAAGCAAATTAATGCCAAACAAAAAGTTATTAATTTGAAATAGCGGTTCAGGAAACATTGAAACAGAACAAATTAGTTAAAGGTTGTACAATTTAGTTTATAATGAAGATATTGCATGTGTAACTCATGAAACACATGTTACTAAGAAATTAATGAATACAAATGTTCTAAAAGGCACACTTGATTAATCCAGTTAATGTCAGTGTCCTGAGTCAGGTATGGCACGTGTTAACGATTTTTAGTATAGTTGTAAAGTGACCTTCACATGGAATGTGTCCGAGAACTTTGGACATCTTCTCAATTTAACCCGTCACATTCGTCAAATATTGTCATTATGGACAAATGGATTTTAAATACTAAGACAATGTTGCGGTTTAAAGAGGTTATAGTGAAAAAAAGTACCTTATTGGTACGTATTATTCACAACCAGCACTCGTGTATGAGCAGATGTCTGAACGTAGAGGAAGCAAAGTAAGTACATATGTAAGAATCGTAGTAGATTCTGTAGTTTCTCCATAGCCTCATAGGTTTTAGGGGTCAGTTTATGGATGTATGCATGTACATATTATTAAAGAAACAAGTGTTTAATTCAAACAATGTCTTAATTGTCGATAGAAAATAAAGTCATAATATGTGATCTTCGTGTCAATAAATGCCATTGTGACCGAGCATTTAATATAAATGACGGACTTAAATGACTTATCGTAAACAGTGGCTGAGACTGAAGATCTAAAAATAAATAATGAGTGCGTTGAAATATTTAGCAGTCAACCGTCTTTGGGTTTTACTATTTCGATCTGAAATTATTATAATTAAATTTACGAATAACAAAATAAGCAACAAACAGCACTAAGTAAAGATCATAGACGAACTTAGGAAATACTTTACGTGTCTAATAGGCGCAGTTAAACAATTAAATTAATTTCAGTGCCTATAGCATATGGCGCGTGTAAATGATTTTGTAGTTCAGCAATGAATTATGAAACGACTAGCTTCTACCCGCGACTTCGTCTACGTGAACTTCAAAATGAGTTCCAGCTGGGATAAAAAGTCTGTGTGCCAAATTTCATCCAAATCCGTTCAGTAGTTATTGCGTGAAACATTAATAAACATCCATAGATCCATCCTCACAAATTTTATCTTTATAATATTAGTAGGAAAGGAACTTATTGAAATAAACAATTTATTCATTATTATTTATTTAATTATAGCAATTATGATGATATTGTTAGATGATGTTGTTATAATATTACTGATAAATTGTATGAGTCATACTCATTGGATTCGTCAAAAAAATGTGTCCGAGACTTAAAGTAGTAAAAATGTTTTGTAACTTCATTTGAATCGAACCAAAAAGCAGATAAAAGCAATGATATTATAAAAGGTTATATTATATGTATATGTATATTGCACGTGTAAAACATATGTATTTATTAGACACACTCGGACAGTCGAATTAATGTCAGTGTCCCGTGTCAGGCATGGCGCGTGTAAGCGATTTTGTAGTTCCGCAACGAATTGCGAGATTATGATGACGTTAACACAAATATTTTTATCAGGCATTCTCATTAAACTCGTTACAAACGGAAGTGCACAATATGCGAAAAGTCATAGTCAGTCAGTTCACTGATTTTGTATGGAGTCTCCTCTTCTCAGTCTCTAAGATTTAAGACTGAATCTAAGAATTTGAGACTAAACAGTAAGAAATACTTTTCATTAAATTAAATTAATTATATATTTATTTACCTGGCTATCTAGCGGGGAGAACAGTAGCTCCCCACTAAGTCACTAAGCTGCGCAGTGCAGATTGCAACTACTTACGTTCTCGCTTACCTAATAGGCGAACACTTTAAAGGGGGCGTGACATGGCGCCGGCGCAGGATTTACACGAAAAAATGTTTAAAAAACACGCCTGCCAGTTTTAAATTTTTTCAAATCTTCCTAGCCTATTTTACCTGGGACAATGTAAGGAATTTAGCAATACCCCATTCATCGAAGTCGGTTTAGACATTTAGAAGTTATAGTGGAATAAAAAACACAAACATACATACATGAACCCTAAAAACATAACACTGATGGATGTTTCAAGAAAAAAGCTTATCTTGAGATTACATCCCCCATCAGTTTTTAATTAAAGCTGCGGAACCCATACTTCAAGTGTATTAATGTGTGAATTAAAAGCCAACGTTTTTGTATACATAAACTATATATCTGAATTTATATTTAACGGCGATAATAAATTATACAAATATGGAAGATAAAAAATCTGATTTATGCCAAGTTCGCTGATTTAAAAAACGTCAGAAAAGATTATGTAAAGCAGCTTTAATTATTTTATAGTATTTAGGTACATATACAATTTTATTTTATTCAAGAAATTCTACCGAATCTAAGCTATTATTTTTGTTCAATCAGCATTAAAATTATATTGGCATTCAAAATGGTCAAAATAATTGAAATATTTAATATAACAATAATCATACTTTTATACTGTAAATTAAATTCCCTGTTCAAAAATCAAATCCATGAAGCGAAATGTAGTAAAAAATTATTAATTTGATTGAGAATTTTGATCTTGATGCATCAGACTTCTTGGTACCACTTTTGGTTATTGTCCTTTGGGTATGCAGTTCAAGATTTCATCAAAATCGTGCCCGAAACTCTTTTTATAATTTTCGGAATTTGGCACTGCACGCCCACTTTTTTTTCAATTATGATATAAAAATAGTCATATTTTTATTAATTATAGTTTAACGGTTATTACTTGGCGCATTCTTCGGGATTACCCGACTAGTTTTGAACTCGAACGGAGCCCTTATTCATGATCTGAGCTCGCGGCGATGTTCGCCTTGAATAAGGGCTCCATTCGAGTTCAAAACTAGTCAGGCACGATATTTATGAAATCTTGAATTGCATACCCAAATTTGGATTTTCGAAAAATCAATATTCCTAGCTATGAATCGTACACGTTGACTTTAGAAAAAAAAACGCGTGCTGTATTATTACACTAGTTTTCATCAAAATCGGGCTGGAGACTCCTCATAGTATTTTTCACTATTCCTTATAGTTTCGGGGGTGCCATCCACGCCCACTTAAAAAATTCAACCTGAATATCTAATATGCTAGAAATTATACACGTATTCTGTAATAACCCGTTAGAACAAAAGGACATACAACAATATCCCGCGACTAAGTACTACTCACGAAGAATACAATAAAACTGAATATACAGGGCCCGGTCATACCAGTTACGGCGAAACAGCTATTGATACCGGAATTTCAGTAAAGGAGTCAATGTCACTAAAAGATGATTTCAAAAAGATATAAAAGATTAAACGTCATTTCACAATTATTTTCGTACAATACCTTATAAGGATGATGATTATAAATGAATGTGTCATACCTTGTCAGACACAGCCTGTGAGTGCACGTACAACTGCATAGCGTTCTGAGCTTTGTCTTTGGGTTCGAATTCGGCCGCACCGTCACAATACGTGCAACGGTCTCGTACCATATCCATGCTCTCTTTTGACAAATGACCATCGAAAGCCTCCGATGTCGGGAACTGCACACCGATCAGGAAGGTTGGACGAATCTGAAATAAGGATTAATGAATATTTTGTTTGTTTGGACTAGGGTCCATTAATACACTTCATTCAACAAGGCGATCAAGAGTGAAATGTAATGAGGACCAGTAACCATCATCTTTTATGGACTAACTTCCATTGGAAATAGTTTCGTTTGGAGAAGGCTGTGGTTAATTCAAACGGGCTAAATGACTTCTCCATTAATGTGGGCCTATAATTATCTGGAATCTGCGATATTATACTTATATGGTCATAACTAAGCCGCCATTCCTCAAAAAACACGGACAATAATAATAACCAGCCCATAACTGTCCCACTGCACGGCAAGGCGGTAATTAAAATAAAAAGAGACATTATTACACAATAGTTGAAGTCATATTTTACAAAATGGTAAAGAAAGCCAAGATGAAATTTAAAAACAACATTATCAGATATTATTGTCTGAAGTCTAATTAAGTCACAATTACAACTTTCCTTGATCTGGTAGTCTGCTGTTATTGTTACCTCGATTAAAGAGTCTTGAACTGTACTGAACTTTGCGCTCGTTGTCCTTTTTTTTTAATACATGCAAGTAAAGTTATCACTCGATTGCTTTACCATATTTGACAAAAACTTTCAGTACATTAAAATGTCAATAAGGTTGACAGTATCTGACTGACACTGTGATTTTGTAAGCGAAAATAGACCTTGTCATATTATGATGTTCAAACGAAATTCAGCATTAGGGTGGTAAAGCAATTGTGTGGTCGACTATACAATTCTAACTCGAAAGCGATTTCCACCTGCAACGATTCCAGTCATCGTATTAAGGTAATTATCAAAGTTTGTTTAACCTTACGTGCTACCTAACACACTGTGTATGTAGGCATGCGAATATTTAGTCCGATGGTCCATCAACAAAATGTCGCACAGGTACACGGTATGGGGTTTACCCATGTGCTCTAAAACAAGCTTAAGCCTAGTTAATTTTCATTGTTAATAATTTTATGCCTACTTCGTTCCAAACGAATAAGAAAGGCACATTGGACCACAAAATAATTTACTTTGTGTTGAAATATTGCGAATTTAGTTCAATTTTGAAGTTTCTGTTTCTTTTGCATTATTAATAGATTAGTATATAATATTAAATGGAAGAGTTCGCTAAGCATGCGTTAATGCTTTTCAAAGATTTATCTTTAAAGATTAGTATAGTTTCAGCCCGGTTTACCCTAGTGTAGGAATCACCATCCCTCCTTCCATATCTCACAGTGTAGATCTTTCAGTCTAGTTCATTTGTAAAGTCAAAAAAAAGTGTTAGGCACAAACGTGAATCAAAACCGCGACCCTTGTCATGTCGTGAAATTGCTTTCACAATTGAACTAGCGTGTCGATTGTTCGTATATATTAAATTTAAAATTCCTCATTTTTCGTCTTATGGAGATGCTTGGTAATATCTATTAGCAATCATTAACAGATTATTAATGTTAATATAGGCATTACATGTACTTATAAGAAATAATTATATTTATGTATAAGAATAATTTAAGTAGATTATCATTTCGTAATTGTCGAAATTAATATTATATTGCAATTACTTATAGTATTATCTACTATCACGAAATAATAATAGTTGAAAGTTTTCATTCGTAAACCACTTCCGAAGCTATTTACCTACTTTAGTTCTTGATCGTACAATCAGTATTCAGTAAGTACATCCCGTCCTTTTTGTATAAGCAGGTATTAAGTACCGATTCTTTCGGAGAAGGACCTTTGGGGGAAGCACCGGCGCCTAACATGCCAGAATACCGCCTGAATCATCTAAGACAGGGGAGCTCAATAGCTCGGCTGTCTTAGGTCTTAGTTACGAATGAGGTCACGGGAGCTCACAGCGGGGACTATGTCTGTCCATAGAGTAACCTCAGAGAAGACGGTGGCTCAGTGATGACATGCTGACGAGCACAGCGAGGTTTAGTACCGACCACCTGTTATTACATAATCCTAACTTATTTTATATTATCAATTTATCTGCAGACTGCTTTTTTATCATAAGGAACAAGAATCGGACAAAAAGTGGGTAAAATGTAATATATATTTTTAAACCTGTGATCGAAGTTTTAAACTCATTAAATAATGCGTTCGGAGCTACCTCTGAAGTTATAAATTTTATTAAGTCTCCCATTGTATATTTATACATTGTAGATCCCCTTAACTTAACCACTCTCAAGACATAGCAACTCCCTCCACACGCTAGGTTTGGAATTACATTATCAATGCAACTAACAGTTTTGTACTAGAACTGCCATAAGCTTAAATATATTACGGTAGACAGTTCGGCAATAAATATAATCTAATTCCATGATTCGCTTATTAATTTCTGCTTTCAAGATGGCAAAAAAAATATGTGATCATCATGCAGCAGTACAATGTGACATCGAATAAATACCAAAAATGTCCAACACAAAAGACGATGCAAAAAAAAATTACAATATAATGACATATATGTCTTACGTTATAAATATCTGCCTACTTAGTTTAGTTAAGAAAAAATACTTTTTGTAATCAAAAATATGTGACACCACTTTAGCAGCACAATTATCTGACGGTAAATGTTACAGATTCACTAACCTTTGAGAAATCAAGATCTCAAGTTAATGTGTGCTTTTACTATGCTGCTAAAAACTATATTTTATATAAAAATAGTTTAATAAAAAGATTTTCATAACGGCTCCAAAACATCCTTGCACTAAAGGAAGTACCTATGTAATTTTCCATAGTTATTCAACTGGAAACTCGAGTAAGATAACTAAAGAATTCTAGGCAAACAGCATTTTTTTTTCTGAATACGTTGAAACCATAAATTCGATATTACACAATATTAAATTACTGTTGTGCTTCAAACCCGTTTAAGAACTACTTCCTCTGAATAGTTTTTTTTTTCAATCTGTTGGCTCGCTAATTTGCAGACACAATACATTTGTATTGTTATGAAGTACGTATTTGTACGTGGCTGAGCCAAAGGGTCTTAGTTAGTTATCTTTAGCTATTTCATTTTAATTTTTGAGAACATATTCACTAGCGGTATTGAGTCCTTATATGTATGTAGCCTATGCAAATGTTCTCCTGATCAGGTATTGTAACGGGTCGACGTGCTGTCAGACTTCATCATCGTGACATCAGACAGGTCATTTCAAAGCTGCCATGGCTCTTTCCTCAAAAGACCATCCCAGAACATCCCTTCATGGCTACTCATATACTTATGTTTTATTATGACTGGACGTTATAAGAGACCTTGACCTTCGAACTGGTTTGGGCATTTCTTCTCAAAGATAGATAGGCCGGCGCCATCTAGTTTATAAAAAATTACTTGTAAACGTGTCTTCAAAAGACCTATTTACAGAAATAAAATCATTTAGCACAATAATTACAACAATATTAAACAAGATATCAGTGATAAGATTACAATCTCAATAACATTTTTCATTTACAACGTGAATGTAAATAGCACATGTGAACAACATTGGCGAGCTAAACTTATTATAAATTGATATAAAAAACTTCGTAAGAAGATAAGATTGAATGATGAAGATTCACCGCAATAGTTTTTTTAGAGTAGCTCGAACCACATTTAGATTTATTCAAAAACTTCGTCCATCCGTTTGCTATGCAAATTCATTTACAATACGAAATAGGTGAACGCATAGAGTGAATAAGGGCCTAATAAGGTCAAGGTTGGGGGTAAGCCGGTCGCGGGTCGGTGCGGTGAACACAATATGATTTCGGTGGTCACCGGCGTCGAACGCGTAAAGTGCGATTACAAATGACATACGTAACTCATTAAGTTTCGTGTTCGTAATATACATTCATTTGTTATTTTTTTATTCTGCCTTTATTGTTTATACGGATGTGAAGTGTATTCAAGTTTTCGGTTGGAGTGTCCAATAACATCTAAAAGTGAGTTTTCAATTCATGACGAAAGCAATTAAATAAGTAAATTTGTCTCCTACCTGACCCAAACTTTTGGCGAACCTGGAATTGTATTACTACTATATAGACTATTCTCTTACCTCCCAAAAAGCATCAGCATAATTTTTATGTCAACTAGATCCCACATGGGAGCCCCACTGTATTTCTTACCGTCAATATAAATAATTTACAATTTTGTTTGACCTAAGGAGCACTTCTTTATTTTGCAGATTACATAGGTTTTAAATATGTTATTCGCAGTACTTATACGTGTGTTTAGTTTATTAATAACGGACTGGTTGCTAAGTTCTTATTCATGGAATCTATTTATAATTTTAAACAACTAAAACTATTATATAATAAGTACATATTAAGTATATTTATTTTCCAACCAGTGTTAAAAGCCTTTTAATTCAAAACTTATAATATTTCTCTTTGTTTCCACTTACCTACTACACCAAAGAATATAGGATCTCTAGTTTATGTTCACAAATAGTATCTATCGATTCTACGAAATAGTAAATAAATCAATTTTATTTACATGTCCAGTCAAGATATGTATCACATTAGACACACAACCAATTTAATACAAATATCTACAAAGTTTTATTTGGTGCTACGGCTTTGTGAAACTAGTTTTCACAAAGCCGTAGCGTAGCCATCCGAGTTATTAGGTAAATTATTTTCTTTTGATTCACCGTAAATTTTAAGATGTTATCTGAGTTGTAGGTAAGTCAGTCTTAAAACTGTTAAGCTTGCAAGATTGTAAGGTAGGGTAAGGTAAAGTAAGTCAGACTTACGTAAAAAATACTGCACTTAACTAAAAACGCAGTTTATTGAGCAAGACTGCGGATTTCTTTCGTATGCATATGCAGTATTTGACCCTGACACAAGACCTCAATGTGTGGAAGACGCTTTCTTTTATTGAGCCTAACATTTGACATTTTCAGATGAAGAAATTATTTTTATCAACGGTTGTGGTCATAGTCGCCATATGTTTAGGAACAATCTACACATACATAAATCGTAAAGTGCTTGAAATACCAGATTTGGATCTTCAAAAATGGTGGGGAACTGGCATCAGACCAGTGAAGGAAGACGATTCTATAAGGCCATTCAAGATCGACTTTAATGACACGGTAAATATAAAATTAGAAGAGAATTAAATAAGTCACTGCCAAAAAAAGGGAACCTACCGATTTCGTTTCATTAAACCAATACTATGCATATTGGATTCTGTAACACATGCTTTATAATTATTTATTTTTATTAAAAATGTATCTACGTTTGTCCATTAACTCAACTTACAACAGGCCAGTTCGATGGTTACTAAATTATGACTTTGGCCAGTAGTAGTATAGATTTATCTTCAGGAAGCCCGAAGATTTGTTTTTGTAGGTAAGTAAGTACACAATATTACTTCTTTTTTGTATATTGTAGATGATCCAAGACTTGAAACAAAGGTTAAGAAATAGGCGGAAATTTACGAAACCACTAGAAGGTATCCAATCCGAATACGGCATGAATACTGACTACTTAGAAAAGATCCTGACCTATTGGGTTGATAAATTTGAATTCAAAAAGAGGGCAGAACTTCTGAACAGATTCCCACATTATAAAACTAGAATTCAGGGGTTAGATATACATTACATAAGAGTTAAACCTCAAGTGAACAAAGGCGTTGAAGTTCTACCACTTCTCATGCTACATGGATGGCCAAGTTCCTCCAAAGAGTTCGATAAAGTTATACCAATGTTGACAACTCCAAAAGATGGATATAAGTTCGTGTTCGAAGTTGTGGCAGCGGATTTGCCCGGTTACGGGTTTTCCGAGGTAAGAATAAAAAGTACTCACAAAAACTAGTTAAGTAGTTATGTAATAACAACATAAGTATGTAATATATATATGTTTATGTATGTGATTATCTCGACCGACATCTTTCTTACAAAGGAAAAGTTACGTAAAACTCGTTTCCATAGAATGTATAGATTTTAGCATGCACCACACTTTGTAAAAACTAAACCAACGAACATAGGTACTTTGCTGTTCAACATAGAACGACCGCAGTTTATAGGTATATAGGTATACCTATATTTCGTTTATAGGAAATATTATTATCATATTTCCATATTTCGAGGCGGGGACTGTCTAAGCCGTCCTTAGTTTAGAGAAACGACATAACAGAAAACCTTGAATTCTACTATGTCCGCTAACTTGAGTCCATTGGCTGCTACACGTGTAATTTTTTTACCCATTTTCAACTATGCGTAAGTAAGTACAAACTCTACAACTTTAAGGTTGTTAGTAGCAAGATTAGCACAAGCAAGCTTCACAAAACAAATTAGCTCTATTATCAGTGCAATGGACATTGGAAATCCACACTTAAATTCGCAGTAATCTCTTGCTGCCCGTCGGCCTGTATAATATTTTTCTGTTTGAATTTTTTACCCTCACATTGAGCTATGGCAAAGGAATGGTAAGTATTTTTCATTCCGTAAATTTTAAATATAGAAGTCTTGAGAAATAGCTTTATTTGACAATAACGTTAAAACAAATGTTTTGCAAGTATTTTACTGTTTTCAGGGCACAAACAAACCAGGTTTAAACCCATTACAGATAGGAATCATGATGCGAAACTTAATGTTGCGACTTGGTTTTAAAAAGTTTTACATTCATGCCGGAGACTGGGGTTCTCAGTGTGCTACACATATGGCTACATTGTTCCCCGATAATGTCTTAGGGTAAGTTCCTATTTCCGAATTTGTGTTTGACCTTTTCCAAAATTATTAGCGCGATTTATTTTAAAGTGTGATAATTCGTTAGTATCACAGAGTGATTAGAGAAAATTATCATATCTGTGTTTGGCTTTAATATAATCAAGGTTACGATAAAAAGTATCTCCTTTTTATCGTAACCTTGATTATATTAAAGCCTGGTGTGATAATCATGATCGTTGGGATGAACCAATGAGATAAGTACAGTGTTCTTTTATGCAGTAAGCGTATTGCAAGAAACTTTTCGGTTTCAATATGTTACCCTTAAACATAATTAAATTATTTGTTTCAATTTTAATTTCCAGATTCCACTCTAATATGCCGCTTTCTTCAAGACCAATAAGCAACATAAAGTTATTAATTGGATCCCTGTTCCCAAGTTTAATTGACTCAGATCACCCAGAAAGAGTTTATCCTCTGAAAAACTTTATTTCTTATGTACTGAGAGAAAGTGGGTATTTCCATATACAATCTACTAAACCTGATACGGTAGGTGAGTTATTAGTACAGATAATTCTTTACAGTTTATATAGTACTTAGTGCTAATAAAACGTTCTTATAAACGAAGCAATATCAGCTGCAATACTCTGCTACACACTAGAGTATGGAATCTACTCCAAACATCTTAAAAAAGTTTAAGTGTTATAGTCGCGTATCTGGGACTAGTTCTCCTCCCGTGTGGTTTATATCTAACCTCATGTCAAAAGTTGTTCAAGCCCCTTAGATCTCTAACTTGGCGCATAGCAACTGCTATTAATTAACAACCATCGGGAGTTCGGGACCAACGGTTTAACCTGCACTCTTGAGTATTGGGACGCTCAGATGAAAATGCTCTTAGCGGGCACCCATATACAGACTGCGCTAAACGATGCCTAATCTCATAAGAAACTACGAAAAATTAGCATAAATTATTATTCATTCATTACTTAATTTGTTTTTCAGGAGTTGCTCTCGCCGATTCTCCGGCCGGATTAGCGGCTTATATTATGGAAAAAATTGCTATATGCAGTAACAGAGACCAACTAGATACGCCTCATGGAGGCTTGGAAAATCTCAACATTGATGATGTGTTAGATACAGTCACCATCACATGGGTGAATGAATGCATTGTCACTTCTATGCGATTATATGCAGAAGGTTTCTTTGGGCCTGAAGTTATTACTGTTCAAGAGTAAGTTTTTCTTTGTATTTATAAAGTTGTAATTGGGTATATTATTTAAGAAGTCAAGATTGGATTAGAGCCGTTATTGAAATCATCAGATAATTTTTTAAACAAAAGAAGTATCACGCCTGTATTTGTGAAAGGGTAGGCTAAATGAGGGTGTACAACTGTGTACACCTCGTACACGGTTGTACACTTTCATTTCACCGATGCCGATATTAAATCCCATGTAATATGTGGTGAGCCTGTTGTCATTTATCAGGCAATCCGAAACTCGAGGCTACCGTTGACAATTTCCTACCAGTAACATCTAATAACACTTTTCCCACAGTCACAGTTAATTTTAACCTAAGTATAATTATTATGTGACGATCATAAAGTGATCATAGAGTGAGAGATAAATAAATAATTATTTTGTTGTTAGTATTTTAAGTACTTATTTTTGAACGCAACATTAATTAAAGAAATGCATAGTATAACTAATCAATAAAATTTTACATAAGATATTGTTATCGACTATAATAATCAATTTTTCTAAATGTTTTTTTCAGTATACCGACTGAAGTGCCAGTGGCGGCTATTAAATTTTTATACGAAGTTGTCTATCAACCGGATTGGATTCTTAGAGATAAATTCCCGAACTTGGTGAGATCTACCTCTTTGGACTATGGAGGACATTTCGCTGCCTTACATACGCCAAAAGAATTAGCTGACGACGTATTTGCATCTGTGGCAGAATTCATCAAGTTCCACAGTACATCTAAATATAAATAGAGTTATTCGCGCTATCGTGGCTGAGAAAATATGGAAGTTATTATTAATGCATTTACATATACGGATAGTAGTGCACAAACAAGAGAACAGTCAGGCAGTTATGGCTGAAATTAACTTTCTCTAGGAAATAGCACATCTGGTTTTAGTATAGGTATTCGAATATATTTTTTAGTTTCACAACCAATATCTTTAACGAACTTCAAAAAGAGGATGTTCTCAATTCGATTGTATATATTTTTTTTTTTATGTTTGTTACACGATTATTCGTCCAATTATGAATTGATTTAGATAATTCTTTTTTCCTTGGTAGGTCATACTTCAGGGATGGTCCATATACATTTTATCGAAATTGAATCAGCGCTTTTTGAAAAATCAACAATACCTAAAAATATATACACAGATCACGTGTTTTTGAGTTTAAGTTTTACAGAGGTATAGTCTTGAAGTCGGATTTTGTTTTTTATTTTTTTCTAATACCTAATTTTATTTTAGGAAAAGTTCTTAGTAGTTTCATTATTGCTAGAATCCGAGTTATATAGTTAGAAAATTTTAACAACACATGAACGAATTTAATAGCCATTTTAATGTATTTTGAGATCATCAATTGAAGGCAATATTAACGTGATACATAATATGATACTGGCATTTTAAAAATGTACATATATATTTAAGTCCCAGGTAATTTCGACAAATCCATTACAACAATTTTCAGAAATATTTTCTATTAATTTTTAAGCTTAACGTCAGTGATATTAACGTAATCATAATACTAGTTACAAATATCGGCTCGGCGTTATAATGAGTAGTTAAAGTGCTTAAAATGCCCCAACCGCGGTCAGACACGACAAAAAAAAGTAACAAAAAGTATATAGTAACAGTAGTCCTTAGTCATACTTTAGGTGGTCAATGTACCCACGTCTACAAACAACTTTTACTAAGGGAGCAAAAGATATGGGGCATGTATGGGAAAAAAACCAGCTGTTCTATAGAAATGTTCATACCTACTCAACCAAAATGACTTTTATAGCAACTGATTATTTAGCGCTTTCGAAGTTGTTCGTATATATTGACCTCGACAAGTACGAATAGCGATTAATATAATTATATTTTAAGATCGAAATAATTTACGATGTTCATTCGTCAGTCATCATGAAACAGTAATTAGTTGTATATCATAAAACATTTTTTTATTGTAAATGTACAAAATAATCAAACGAAATGAAATGCTTGTACTTAATAAAGAATTTTTATGTTAAAGTAAAAAACGGTCGTGAGAAAGATTTGAACCTGCAGCTCCCAGATAAATACTCCAGGTTCTCTGCCAACTGAGCTATTCCTCTGGTCACTATCCGAATTCTTCAGTATTAAAACGGTTTCATCATTAATATGGATCAAATCCTGCACACGATGGTAATTTTCTTTAAAAAAAAATAGTTTAACTTCGAGAGTTTGCTTCGAATGCGTTTATGCATTTGAAAGATTTATCACTACTATTAAAGAAGTTTGTAAAAGACATTTTTTATTCCTAAATAACAGTTTAATTTCATATTGCACGACATGTGTCAAATAACGATGTTAGGAATGTGGCGTAACATAAATCGAAAATAACTGTTTAGATAACCATTTGTTGTGAAAACAAATCGATAATCGAAATACCAATTTCAGATCCTATAACAATTACGGTTCAAAAGACAGACAGACCTTGCGACAGACAGGCAGCATAGATTCAAAAATTGAATTTGTTATTACAGCCTATGCAGTCTGTGCTTCGGGTAACTTGCGGGTAAGGTAGCCTAAAAAGATTATTTAGCACAAGTATGGAAATCGGAATACGTTTACAATGTTGCCAGCTCTCTCTATATTAAGAACTGGTTTATTAAAACAGGCTATAAAGAATGTACACTCTGCAAAATATTGTTAGTCTTACCTGCTTTTCCGCGATAAACTCTTCCACCTCTCGTGGTGCGAAGAAGCCAGGCACCATGAAGTCTTTCCTAGGACTGAACTGCTCCATCTTCATACGTCCTGCCAGGTTGAAGCGCTCTCCGGCATAGTATAGGTTCCTAGAAGAGAACACAGTTATTAAAGACTACATTTAAGTGATTATTTTTAAACGAGTGAAAGCAGCAACTTCAATATTAAAGCTGACAAATTATTATATTTATTTGAACGCAACGTTGGTCTAGTGGACCCAAGCGCGGCTGCTGAGCATGAGGTCTCGGATTCGATTCCCAGGTCGGGCAAAGTGTTATTAAGTTTTTCTGGTAGGAAATTCTCAGTAGCAGTGCGGAGTTTGGAATTGTGCCCGTTAGATGGCAGTAGCCCACCACTTCTTTTTTTTTTGGACTTTGTTTTTTTCTTGCAGTCAACCCATAGGGGTTTGATCTGCGTAACCGAACAATAGCTATGGCGAGACAATTTGATGCCTCCAGCCAGAGCATATTTTATATTACTACAAACTACGCAACACAGCACTAAGGGCGTCCCCTGCGGGACACGAGCCTCGGCTTAGGGCGTTGCTGAGGGGACAACTAGGGACTAGCTGGATCAGATTAGTTTCCTTATTATTAAGGGTCGAATTAAAAGCTACTAGCTCGGCGCGGACATGATGAGATATTTCGCGACGGACGGGGACCTCACCGGTGAGGTCTATAACGAGGTGGTCGAGCGCGTCGGAGTGTGCTTGTGTGTCTTTTAGACCCTTGAACTACAGTGGTCCTATCATCGGGACGGAGGAGAGCGTGACGTGGTCGGCGGACTTTACTAATCTGAGACGGCCTGTAGTCGGCGGAGGAAACAACTAAGGGATTCGGATGGTTAGAGGCGGAGTCGAAGATTTCTTCGATGCCCTTTTAATGAATTGCCTAATGGTGGGCATTCTGAGATCAAGGTGGAGTTGAAGGTTCCTAATGAACCATGGGGCGCCTGTCGCTTTGCGAAGGAATCGATTTTACAGGGTTTGCATCCTATGAATTTTGTAGTACTTAACGTGTGCGAACACGACGCTAGCATACGTCATAATGGGTCGAATGCACATAGTGTAGAGTCTGATCTTAAGGTTAAGAGACAGTTTACTGCGTGCATTTGTCATGGAAAAAAGACGGCCGACAGCGGCCGTGCGGTCGCGGACTATCTTAATGTGCGGACGGAAGGACAGTTTGTGATCTAAGGTATTTGGCTTGCAGTTCCCAAGGGATTGGGTTGCCGAACATGGTAATAGGTCGAAGCTGGGGAAGAAATTCCTCGGCGCCCGTTCTAGAAAAAAGAACGGCGGCGCTCTTGTCTGGATTGACCTCGATCCTCCATTTCCTGAACCAAGCGCCTAAGGCATTGGCCGAGGTCTGAAGTGATCGAGTAATGCAATCAAAACTCCTACCGGTGTAATAGATGGCCGTATCGTCGGCGAAAAGAGCCAACTTGGATTTGCCGCTTTTAGGTATATCGCTGGTGTACAGCGCGAAGAGGAGTGGTGAAAGCACAGAGCCCTGAGGGACTCCGGCTAGGATCTGATGTGGGGACGATAGAACGCCCTCTACGCGATAGCGGAAGTTACGGTTAGACAAAAAGTCTCGTATGATGAGTATGTAGCAAGAGTGTTTAGCTCGAAAGCCAAACTGCTCGTCAGGAAGAAGCTTATAGGCTCACCACCTATTACATGGGACTTAATAACAGTATTAGTGAAGTGTGGGTGTACAACTGTATACACCTCTGCCTACCTCTTCGGGGAATACAGGCGTGATGCTATGTTATGTTGGTCGCCCATGTCAAGCTGGTAATATTAACAGGCTAATATGATGTTAATGAACTATGCCCATATTCACCGCGTTAAAAGAGACAAATTATATCGACTGGATGGACACCCGCATCCGAAGTATTAGATATAAGGTTAAACCATGCATATGCATTATTTTCAAGGCACTCCATTACCTGTTACTGATCAATCTGCACTTAATATTAGTTAACTGTCCTTCATTGAGCTTCGGGAACTTGTGGTACAAGTATAAACTTGCGGCAAACTTCAGGAAGGCATCGCCCAGGGTCTCCACTCGCTCCAAATCGAATGTGTCGTGAGATTTAATTGTAGTTAAAGCTGCTAGAATGTCTCGTAATTCTGGACCTTTGCCCGTGGCCTTGGTGTTTAGGAGCTCAATCTTGTCGACAAACCTGCATAGAAAGGAAAACTATTATATAGATGTGAATTGGAATTTTAGGTAAGCATGTTTCATCATCCAGCGAGTGTTAACTAAACATCACTCAAAATAGCGGGTAGATGTAAGCCTAAGATAAATAATAAACATGATATTATAAACAAAATATACACCTGTACTATTGTCAGCCCAAACTTTGTACTCAAAATGTGTCAATTAAGGTTAGATAAATCTCACTACCAGTAGTTAACTTAAAATAACTAGCTAATTTAACTATCGCGTGGCCCGCATGTCAACGGTGCCGATAAAAACTCGACTTAGTACTCCACGTCCGTCACCATCGTAAATAAGAGAAATTTATAATAAAAAAAAAACAATTACAGTTTTCAGTTTCCGGTGGTTTTTACACTAAGCCCAAAGCTTGGGCTACCGACACCATGGTGATGAAGCAGTGAGGTTTTAAAAACTTGATTCTTTATTGAAATACATTAATGATTAAACATACTTAGCTGGCGGCGCGGATATAGCAGCCGATTGCCCGAACACGGTCTGCGGGCACCGCACGTTACGGTACGGGGAGGTTGGATTAGCCAACGGTGCTGATACAAATTCGTCGTAGCACTCCACGTCCATCACTGTCACTAATGAAAGGTTCCGTTCTATGTCTATGGGCTCCATTTTTTCCTGTTGAAAAAAATAAGTTATAATTTTGGTAAAATCAATCAAACAGAGTGGTGCATTCGTACAAGATAAAATCTGTCTTATTGGCAAGCACCAATATTCGAGTAAAATGTAACATTCCGTATTATCAGTAAATAAATTATATTTATTATCTATTTATCAGTAAATAAATTATAAATAGATGCATTTCTTTCCTTTTTAGGATAGGGTTAAAAATAAATAAATAAATAATGAACGGTTTAGGTAGGTACTCACGTCCCAGGGGTATTCTTTATTAAGCTTCTTCTGTTGCAATTGATACAAACTCTCTTTCATAGATAAAATGTTAGGTCGCCTTCCGCTCTCGTCGTCTATAGGATTGTTTATCCTAAAAATGCAAAATAAGGTAGCACAGATTAATATTATATCTTAAAGTCAGTCCCTTATAGAGGCATAATATAAAAGCTGACAGTATTTGAAGTTTCCTTTGTGTCATTCAGAGTGTATTTTTTATAAATTGTGTCTGTAGAAATGTTACCTGTCAACTGAATTGTTAGGTGTGGGTTCTTCGACTTGTGCAAGCAACGAATTTGTGGCGATCTGTATGTTAGCTTTAATTGGGACCCAATCATCAGTACCTAAAAAAACATTTAAAATTAATGACCCTGCACCCAAGCTGATACACCTTATACGATTGCGTGCTCAAATAGATTATTGAATGGTAATACGAATTTCCGGCGGGTTAGATGGGGAAGAAACTGTGAATTTAATAATTAGAAGAAAATAAGAATTACGTTATGAAATTTTACAAAGATGGAGGGCTTATTTTGAAACCTTTGCAAAACATGATAGAAAGTTTGTAAGATCTGCAATAGTCACTTGTATATGTGAATACTTGCCTTTTTTGCGAGTTGGTGTTCCATATTTTGTGCCTTCGGCTATTTCAGTGAGTAGTTCTTGCGCCACTAGTAACATGAATACTCTGGAAGAGAATTGAAATTTTAGAAAAATATTACGCGGTAATTTACCGTAGGCATGATTTTAAAATTTTAAGATCTATCATCATATGGTAAATGATCTATTCAAATATAGTTTTTTTCATTATTTGTTGTACAATAACAACGCAATCACCTCAGAGAACGCACAGCCTTCGAAAATCATTTTTGTCTACATTCCAGTACTGAGGCAGAAAAGAGGCAGCGCAATTTTTTTTTTTTTTCATCAGTAATTCATAAAAACTCACTAATATTTACACGGTTAAAGTAAAATCTTGCTGGAAAGTCAAAGTCAAAGAATTTATTCCAATTAGACCCTTTAAAGGTACTTTTGAAAAACATAGCAATTGACGAATGTATCTAATCAATTCTTTAACACATTACCTGTGTACAATGCTGGGCAACATGATAGCTTTGTACCATAAAACACCTGGGAAATCATATTTGATACAGAACTCTGCCACAAATATCTCAGCGAATCCTCTATTGGTTTTATCATCACCTTGTGAGGCCGAAACCAGTTTCCTTTGTTTGTCCGTGAATGATTTTATTGTAGCGGCTCTGGGTAACAAACAGTTCATTCTTGAACTTATGTTACGTACCTCAAAAAATATAGGAAACATCTTAATCAACGATAAAAAAACAAAAAGATACAAATATTGATGTCGTATATATCTGAGCGCGTCATGTGCTGTCATCTATACTTACGAATTGATACAAATAACTCTAATAAGACTACAAAAATAAATATTTAACATTAACATCGTTTTTATTAAGATGCAAAACCCTGGCGAGGTGCCGCAATATACGACACCAATATCGAAAATGTGTTAGGTTTAGGAAAGAACCTAACACCTCGCGCACTGCTCAGGGCATAGATACCCTGGGCAGAGCGTCAGGATTTGTCTGGGAGGCGCAGATTCAAATCCTGCTAATGACCTTATTTATATTTCCACTAAAGTTTTTAATTTAGATTTCATACATTTCAGCGTCTCAAGTAATATCAGCAGGATTACTCTGGGCATTGATTTCAAATAAAGGTTTAAAAGCATTGTCTCATGTAAAAAAAATATTACCTACCTAAATTTTAGAGTAAAATTATTACTATAATTCTTCAATTATTTATAAAATATTAGCAGTCAAATATACGAACCGACACATTTCCAATGTCAATCGATCGTATTTATTTTCTAACCCTGAATAACCCTGCCGATCGAGACTTGATGTTTACTTATACGGACTTAAGGCATCCACTGAGCCCGAAACTAATTAGGCAGCATCGATAAAAAAATGCACATAAGAAAAGTCATACATACTCTTAAACGTTCACAGAACTCACCTCTAATAAGGGCTGACTTTTGTCCCCGATGATTTCCAACTTGTATTTATCAGCATAGTAATCAGCGAATGTCAAATAGGAATCCGAATCGAATTGTGATTTAGGTGTCATGTATTCTAAAACGTTCGACACAATGTACCTGCAAATATTCAACATGTCAACATTGAGTCATTTTTGGAGTTTGACTTGAATGTTACATTACGGTGCTCGATCTTTGCTACTAGTAAATCAAACTCACCTGTCCGGCAGAACTCGATACCAAGGTGTGACAACACAATTCTTATAATTTTCTGGCGTCACATCTACGAAGAGCCTTTCCTACAAAATACACACTTATATAATACTGTTAGAATGTATGAAGTATTGTGAGAAGAATGTATGTAATGAATGTAAATAATAAGGGTGCAAGGTGTTATTTATATATTTTACTTTTACCTTACTGTATTTCTGTCTAAAATAGTGTTATTGGCTTCAGCCAATCTATTTAATGAATAAATAAATAAATATGTAATGAGTTAAATTTACTCCTAACCACATCAAATACAAAGAATACAATAAATGCAGACAAAACGCAATGAAACTTATCACATTTAACACTCTAAAAAGAGGGCATGGGAGACTCATGTTATGCAAAATAATTAAGATGAAGCAATGATCGGAAGAGAGACATCTCTTGCTAGACAGACCCACGGTTTTTTTTTATTTGATAGTATAATACCTCATATGGTGGTGGTTGGACTGGTTGTATGTAGTTATGGGTAGTCATAACACTCCAGTCTATATCGTATCCATCATCGTATTTTATAGGCACGGCATACATGCAGTTCACTTTGCCTTCAAATACTAGGAACTTCTTAACGATAGCAAGAACTTGTTCGAAAAGGAAATAGTGAAATCTGAAAAATAAGAGGTTTCAAAATATATTAAAGTTGTAGTATTATAACTGTGCACGTCTGAAGTTGTATGCAAAGACAATACAAGTAACAACGTGCTGTGTCATTCTCTCCTTTACATTAGGTCCATACATCTGTCTCGCTCGCTCAAGAGCAGAGAACATTCAGCGTTATAAATGTTTCGCTGTCGTGTTGATTTTCCTGACAAATTTAAATATTTTACCACGATAACATTTTTCTATACAACTGTACCTGTGCGACTGTGTGGAATGAGCAACTTCAGACATGCACAGTTATATTACGACAATTATATTCGAGTACTGTTCAACTGGATTACAGCATATACATCATATTTATTAGAAAGAGGCCTAAACAGTAATTGGTTAATAATTATTATCTACTAAGTTCGGAGATAAGTAGTGAAAACATTTGCTTCACGATGAAGGCAGTTAACGAAGAGAGAAAACATCCATAATTATTTTGATAACTAATGAACCCTTAAACTTAGCGGATAATATCCAAAATTATGATATTATTTCATTTATTATAGAGTAATTTTATTAACAAAAATGTATTTAAATGTAACACTTACTGCTTCACCAACTGGAACATCTCAGTACTGAGTTTAATGACAGCATAATTGACTTCAATGGAAGTCGCGACTTCTCCGACTGTCATGAACATGGGGAATTTACATAATCTAGGAAGTGGCTGCTGTGTTAAGAATCCAAAGCCTTCCTTTCGCTGTAGAAGGTCATACAATGCTTTTTCACGGGAATCTGTCGGTTCTTCAAATGCAGTCGCTAATTTTACAACGTGTAAATAGTATACGTTATCATCTGGATCACTGTTAAGGCAGGAGGGAAACTGAAAAGTGGGTTATTATTAACACGACGATATTAAATATCATGATTTTTCACATGTTAAGACCATGGAATGGCTATATTTTTTTTTAAAGGAAATGATGAAAACCCATTCATTTATTATCTTAAAATTTTTCCTTATAAAATAATAACGACAATAGTTTAAGTAACTTGGTTATAGTAATTTGTTTTTTATTTTGCCCAGATGACACATTAGCAAACATAAACATTTTCTGCAAAGAAACCCATCACCAATAACATTACCATACACTTGCTAAATTTATTGCAAGGTTTGACTTCAAGTTTATGTACACAAACCTGTATTCTATGCTTCCGGACCCGTTTCTTAGTTCCTGGATTGGATACATCTTCATCTTCATTTTCAACGCCGTCATCGTTTCGCCAATTCAGGAAACAAGACTTCACATCGGCGTTATCGAAGTCTACGGCACTGTAATACCGTATCAATATTTAATTAATCAACTCAATCTCATCGTCGTCCACAGCTGGTGTCCAAGTTTGCTAATTTACGATATATAAATTTTTAATAATATAAACTTTTATTTAGTATGTATAGGGACTGAATAGATAGCAATGACGTCGCCAAAAGACGTATTAAAATATGGATGAAGAATTCGCGGTGGTGAGCAGAGGTCGAGATGGCTTAGTGGTCACAGCGCCTGGAGTATTTACCCGGGAGGCGCAGGTTCGAATCCTGTTCGCGACCGTATTCTTTCTCCATTTTAATATAATAACTTTAGAGTGCGCTAAGCATGCGTTAATGCTTTTCAAAGATTTATCTTTGATTATATAGTTATTTGGTATTCTGCTAGTTAGAAGGCCAGTGGTTTTCCAATGACATTCCACTGAACCGCCACTCAACTGTCGTGGAGTTATTTGTTATTCTGCACTACGTTAATGTATGTTCATTTATCAAATGTTGAATGTTGTGAATTACTTCGGAAAAAATTATACGATTCAGTCAATGTATAGGGACTGAATAGTGGCAATGACGTCATCATAATGTGGAAGAAGAATATCGAACAGTGAGGGGAGATGGGCATAGCCTAGTTGCCACAGTGCCTGGATTCACTCTGAGGCGCAATTAAAATTTTTAGGAGTCTTAATCGTCTCGTTGCCACTCAGAATCGATATCAATATCCTGCAGCGAGTTGGGATATGTTAGAAAGAATAAATGAAGAGAACTTACGTATAGCGTACTGGTAACATTGTCATCGGATCCAGTTCTCCAGCTTCGTACAATTTGATACACGCGTTTAATGCTGCCGAACGTTTAGCCGACTTCAAAGTAAATAGGGGCAATCCCTGTAATATAATAATAATTTAGCAGAAGCAGCTAACGCATAAGCTAAGGTATGTATCGGAACTTTGAGAATCATAATGACTAGAATAGGACACGCACGGAACTTGAACGAACCAAATCTTACCGACTTTCACAAGAAGTACAAAAACCTAACCCGCGCAGATAAAGAGTGGGAAGTCAAATGACGTCACTTCCTCTTCTTTGCATCCTCTCTTTCAATTCGATAGTGAGTAAGCAAGAAGTGGATAGTAACGACGCCATTTTCTATCTTATTCGTTATCTGTGCAGTTATCTCGAATTTTATTATTAATTATAGACGTTGAGGTATAGTTTGTATGATAATTTATTGATTAAGAATGTTGTAAAATCAATAATTTTACTAACATAATTATTAAAACTTTTTTTTTTAACTCGGGATTTCTCACCTTTCGTGTATGTGACAGACACGAATGTCACACGCACCCACACTAACACTCAGAATAACTATGTGTAGATCATACAAATATTTCTTCTGTACGGGAATTGAACCCGCGACACGACTATAAAAGAATACTAGCGATACACAGTCAGGAGGCGTTGTCAAAATATGCAACTGTGATTTAAAGAAGGTAAAAATGAGGTATTTATAACATAGCATCACGCCTATATCCCTGATAGATTAAGTACTATTGCATTATTAGGACCCACGTGGGTAATAGATAGGTGGTGAACTTATTGCCATCAACCGGGCACAATTCCGTACTTCGAGCACTACTAACTAACTTCGAGTACTACGAAGCAGACATTATAGTTAAACAAAACGTGTATCATATGTAATTCATGGGACAGGGGAAGAGTTAATATTGTCATCCTACCTTTACTGGTTCTTTAATAGGACAAGAGATAGGCATTATTATGGTGACTAGCTGTCGCTGAAGTCCGAGTTTGTCCGTCACGTTTTCTTGTATCCACATCGGTGTTATAACTGTGAATTGATCATGGGGCAGCACTGAACAGTATCGGTTCAATAGACTTATAGCTGACACTGATGTTAAACGTCCTGAAAATGTAATAATATAAGTTTTGATCTTATTTTAACATGAGCATATTTATTATTTCATCATCATAACAATATTTATTATTGAATAGATTCAGGCGTTACTTTGCGGAAGTCCATTACAATGGATGCAAATAACTTTTTTAAATTATTTATTAAATTTTGTGGAAGTAGCTAGATATTGTATTTATTTGCATCCATAATATTTATTATATCTCATAATCTCAAAATGAAATTGCTTTACTCTATAGCGGGTCATCTAGTCTATAATATAAAAATGAATCGCTGAATGTGTTGCTAAGCGCAAATCTCTAGAGCAGCTGAACCGATTTCGCTAATTCTTTTTTATAATATTCCTTGAAGTACGAGGATAGTTCTTACGGAGAGAATTTTTTTAAAAATTGCATGAAAATAAAAAAACAATTTTATATATTAAACATGACCCGGTGTCCCGAATAGCAGAATAAGTATTAAAAAAAAAAAAATTATAGAATCGTCTGTTAGGCGGTACGAAGTTCGCCGAATAAAATGGGATTTATGTAGTGTGAGTTAGAGGTTTATGAGTGTGAAAGGGATAGCGACAAAAGAACAGAATACGGTAATACGGGTTGTCAAAGTTGTACGATTTTTCAAAATTTTCTCGTGTTGATTTTAATTTATGTTTCTGAGAGTTCTGCATATTTTATTTCCCGTTCTGTATTATTCTTACAACATTTTATATTAAATCCATACTTGACGACAAAGGTGACATATTCAGATGATTATATTTATTAAATTGTTACCTCCGTTAGGTGTTATATAAGGAGGTACATCTTCATCCTCATACAGTTGACGCTTGATATCTTCCTGTGCGGGTTCATCGCGTTCATCTGAATTGCCGACCAGTATCTAAAATATTATAACAATATTATTGACATTAAAATATTGAAAGAATTAATAATTATTCAAATTACAATTAATAGTACTTATTTTTCGTTGTTCTTAAAGCCTAAAGAAAGAAGATAAAGATAATTTATTTGTCATAAAACATGCGTTTACATACTGGTCAGGCATGCAAGGTATTTAATTTTGTTAATGAGCGTCATGTTTTGCCTACAAGGCGTACAAATCAAAATTACATTTCACAAGTTTATTTTATATATCTGAAAATTAAATTAATTTAATTGAATTGATTTTAATGATGTTGAAATTAATAAAATACAATTTTGATTGCATATAAATAATTCAAAGTATAAATAATAATAATATGTCATAAATCTATTATCAATTTAAGTCAATAGTGTATATAAGATGTCACATATTATCTAATTAAATAATGTCAAAGCGTATCATCTAAGTAGTCATTTACATGATGATAACATTTTTCTGTTAATAAACTTAGCATCATTTTTTTCAGCATATTGGTGTTTAAATCTTTGTTGTATTTTGGTATTTTATTATAGATGATGGGGGCCATGCAAATAATGCTTTTTCGCATGAGCGCGGTTTTCGCAGTGTGCAGGCGCAGTTTGCTATTGTCACGTCTATTACGAATAACAATGTCAGATAGTCGTGGAAACAAACCAGGATTTGATTTGACAAACTTAACTGTTTCGAGAATATAAAGTGAGGGTAAAATTAGCAATTTATATTTTATAACGAAAGGTCTGCAGCTATCTGTCGATTTTAGATTAAACATAGCCCGGATACAACGCTTTTGAGCCTTAAATGCAATCTCTTTATCAGTAGAGTTGCCCCAGAATATAATGCCATAGCGCAATATTGATGCCACTAACCCATGATAGGCGGTTACTAGAGCATCTGGATTGAGTTCGGGTGCAAGTTTGTACAATGCATATGCAGGTGAGCTTATCCTTTTACTGAAGTATTCAATATGCGCCTTAAATGCCTAAAATGTTATTAAAATTTGGTAGGTACTTAAAGGTTACAAGATGAATATGTTTTATGGATTCAAAAATATTTTTCTTACCCTTTGTATAAGTTGTTCTGTATGTTGGAATTCTTGATAACTTTTCATGAATTTCTTTTCATTACTTTTATCTATTAATATTACATAACTTGAATCACTACTCCTTGCACGACCTAAAATATTAACAAATATTATTTATACAGACCAATCAACCTGCCTAGCCTTTTCCCAATTACATGCGGGTCGGCTTCCAGTCAATCCGGATGCAGCTTAATACCAGTATTTTACATGGAGCGACTGCCTATCTGACCACCACAACCCAGTTACTGGGTAACAAGATATCTCGGGTAAGACTGGTTCTCAGACTTTCAGGCCTCATGACTGACCTGTAAAGGCTGTCATAGATCAGTCTTAATTTGACAACCGGGACCAACAGTGCGGCTGTTATTTAGCCACGAGCCGCTCTTTATTATTATACAGACCGCGCATAAGATATTATTCGACTAACAGCAAATAACGCGATTTTGAAAGAAGCCTTTCCTCAATATTAGAAGATCACAGGCAACATATATAATAAAAAAATAAATTGAGTAAAAGGATCTTTAATGTAAATTAATAATACAAACCTTTGCTTTGTATATACGATCTGTATTCTAGCGGCGGGTCATACCGCAAAACCAGCAAACACTGCGGTATATCAATTCCTTCTTCTATAACACTAGTCGAAATCAGACAATTTAGGTCACTGAAATAAACAGTATGAAAATTAACCTCTAACAGTACAAAACAATAAAACAAAAACAAATTATGGGTTGGAGGACTTACTTGTTTTTAAATTTCAGAAGAGCTTGTTGACTAGCCTTCTTGATATAGTATTCCTCTCTTGTATTCTTAAGAGGGTTTATGTTAAAGCCGACAATGAAATCGTGTTTCAGAAAATCAAAGTCAGTTGGATTTGCAATCTTCACATCTTTTATTAGGTTATACAGCACTTTTGCCGTGAACCTTTGTTGAGTGAAAATTATCGCCGACAGTGGTTTTCTGGTTAGATTAACTTTTAATAAAACTGAAAATTAAAGTAAATATTTGTTCTTAATAATACAGTATAAGGCGATTCAAAATGGAAATTAGAGAGTAGGTGAACAGTTTATTTTTAAATGAACGCGAGCACCGATTTAAAGATCATTTTTAATGTTGAAGTTACCAACCAGCGTACCTATCCGCTATCTCGGTTGCCAACCAAATTGATGGACACTTTGTAGTACATTGCGTCGTAAGTTTTCACTATTGTTGTTCATCAAAGACAAGCTGTAACACACGACGCAATGTACTACAAAGTGTCCATCAATTCGGTTGGCAACTGAGATAGCGAATAGGTACGCTTAACAAGTGTTTCGTATTGTTAGATAGTTTCTCAGTTGATGTGTCTACGCTTGGCTTAAAAAACTCTTACACTAGGATACAAAACGGAAATAAATACCTACACTGATACATTCTCTAGATAAATTGAAGCCCCCTTAATACAAAGAGAATTTTCCGATTTTAAAATCTAACTTCTTTTGTCCGTTCGACACTACAGGTTCACGACTGTTAGCATAGGACATTTGGCAAGTAAGAACCATAAACTAGACCGAATAAAGTCGATGGTAAAGTGGATGAATTTTATCTAAAATCTGACTCGAAGGAAAAACTGTGACTTTAGCTAAACTCGTTTTATAAAAGACTTATAATATAGTCAATTCATAGCGCATTGTAATACTGAAAATATAAATAATAAACATAAATACCTCCTGGAGTGTTCATATAGTTTGGGCTGTATTCTTTCAATATATTTAACATCAGCAGGACTTTTTCTGAGGAATATTTTATAATTTTACTGTACCCAGTCTCGTCTTCCATTGCCTGTAATAGTATCATCCGTGCCCTGCGTATCAAAACGTATTTAGTATAACATAACATAGCATCACGCCTGGATTCCCCGAGGGGATAGGCACTGGTGCACACAATTGTACACCCACATTTCACTAATGCTGTTATTAAGTCCCATAGGTATAGGTGGTGAGCCTATTGCCATCCTCCGAGCACAATTGCAAACTCCGGGATGCTACTGAGAATTTTTCCAACAGAAAAACTCAATAACACTTTGCCCGCTCCGGGAATCGAACCCGAGACCTCATGCCCAGACGACCAAACGAGGCAGTTTAGAATTTGTTTGACAATGACTAATTTACAGATTCATCTTTTAATTACAGTATCGCATACTCCAATATTATATCTTTGACGTAAGACATATTTAAATGCGACAGAAGACTTCGGAGTAGTAAGCAGAGGTCGGGATGGCTTAATTGGCAGAGCGCCTGGAGTGTATATCCGGGAAGCGCAAGATCAAATCCTGGTCCGGACTGTGTATTTCTTTTGACAAAAATGAATTACTTCAATGCCAATCAATAAAATAATCTACTTCATGTTTTATTTAAGCTAGCGACTTTCATCTTTGATTTAATTTTGCTAAGTAATGCCTGAATTAATTTCAGTCTTGTCCTGACTATAGGTACTCATGTATCCGACGTACAGTCACGAGCAATAATATATATACATTGTCACATTTTTTAATATATCTTATCTTCTACCATTCAAAAAATATATGTACGATTTTTTTTTCTAAATTACCTAACCATCAAACTGTGTCAAAAATGGGTATACATTGGTTTCACAGTAATATAAACGATACAAAATCAGTAAAAAGTTTACACTTTCAATGTAATTTTTAACTATCCATGACAATTTCTATAACATATATACATGTAATACAAATTGTATACGTGTTATAGGAATTGTCATGGATACATTAAAATGATATTGAAAGTGTATACTTATATGTATTATATATTTGTAATGTTGCCGTAGGAATCTAATAGCACAATAGTTTTAGGACGGTACACGGAAATAAAAACAGTCGACTGGCGAGTCGATGCCACTCGTTGATGGCTACTTTTACCTTCTATGACACAATATGTATAACGCAAATTATTTATAAAAAAATCTAAAAATAAATAATACAATAAGATACTTTAACTATTTATGTACACTTATTTTGTCAATTAGGTAAAAATTTTTTATTTTTATTTTGAAATGGCCTCTTGCGGAAACCCAGAGGGGTTTTGTCTGCGTAACCGGACAATATCTAAGGCGAGGCAGTTTGATGCCTCCAGCCAGAGCATATTTTAAGATACTACAAACTAAGCAACAGCGCTAAGGGCGTCCCCTGCGGGACACGAACCTCGGCTTAGGGCGTTGCTGGGGGGACAACTAGGGACTAGCTGGGTCATATCAGTTTCCTTATTATTAAGGGACGAATTTAAAGCTACTAGCTCGGCGCGGGCCGGCTCGAGCAAGGGTCGGGGCGGACATGATGAGACATTTCGCGACGGACGCGGACCTCGCCGGTGAGGTCTATAACGAGGCGGTCGAGCGCGTCGGAGTGTGCTTGTGTGTCTGTTAGACTCTTGAGCTACAGTGATCCTATCATTGGGACGGAGGAGAGCGTGACGTGGTCGGCGGATTTTGTTGATCTGGGACGGCTTGTAATCAGCGGAAGAGACAACTAAGGGATTCGGATGATTAGGAGCAGATTCGAAGTATCTCTTCGATGCCCTTTTCATGAATTGCCTAACGGTAGGCACTCTGAGGTCGAGGTGGAGTTGAAGGTTCCTAATGAACCATGGGGCGCCTGTCGCTTTTCGAAGGAATCGATTTTGCAGGGTTTGCATCCTATGGATTTTGTAATACTTAACGTGTGCGAACACGACGCTAGCATACGTCATAATGGGTCTAATGCACGTAGTATAGAGCCTAATCTTAAGGTTAAGTGACAATTTACTGCGCGCATTTGTCATGGGAAATAGACGGCCGAGAGCGAAGGCCGCGCGGTTGCGTACCGTCTTAATGTGCGGACGGAAGGACAGTTTGTGATCTAGAATCACACCCAGGTATTTGGCTTGCAGTTCCCAAGGGATTGGCTTGCCGAACATTGTAATAGGTCGAAGCTGGGGAAGAAATTCCTCGGCGCCCGTTCTCGAAAAGAGAACGGCGGCGCTCTTATCTGGATTGACCTCAATCCTCCATTTCCTGAACCAAGCGCCTAAGGCGTTGGCCGAGGTCTTGAGATATCGGGTAATTCAGTCAAGACTCCTAACAGTGTAATAGATGGCCGTGTCGTCGGCGAAAAGAGCTAACTTGGTTTTGCCACTTTTGGGAATATCGCTGGTGTACAGCGCGAAGAGAAGAGGTGATAGCACAGAGCCCCGAGGGACTCCGGCTTGGATCCGATGAGGGGACGATAGAACGCCCTCTACGCGATAGCGGAAGCTACGGTTCGATAGAAAATCTCGAATGATGAGTACGAGACGGTCAGGCACTTGGAATTGGTACAGCTTATAGATTAAGCCGTTGTGCCAGACCTTGTCGAAGGCTTTAGCTACATCGAAGAATAATACGCCCGTTTTCATCTTGCCCATGAAGCCTGCGCTTATGTGCTCAACGATACGGTGCAACTGATGGATGCATGAGTGTTTAGCTCGAAAGCCAAACTGCTCGTTAGGAAGAAGCTTATTGGATTCGGCATAATCCCTTAATCGAATATAAATTAGCCTTTCATAGATCTTTCCGAAGACGTTGAGAAGACTGATCGGGCGATAACTGGTCGGCTCGCACTTGAGCTTACCGGGCTTTGGAAAACCTATAACTGTTGCCTGTTTCCACGATTGTGGGAAGATCTTGTTGGTCAGTGCCGCATTGAAGATGGCGGTCATGAGAACTATCAGAGGTGCGGTAAAGTATTTAATCACTTTGTTGGTGATCCCGTCTGAGCCTGGGGCCTTCCTGGGTTATAGGTAAAATTACAGTTTGAGTTCCTTTTAAACCCAAATTACGACTTATTTCCGAGCTCAAGCTGCTTGAAACTGCTCCTTTGTAATTGTTTACATCATTTCGAAACTGTACTGTAAACATGTTTTTGAAATTTCCTTGGGTTCATAATTACGTAACTAAAAGTTAATATTATTTTTTGGTAATCTATTGTTAAGGAAAATTTTATTAAAGTGTGTATTTAATTTTGACACAATTTAACGTTTACATAATTTTTGGACACAGTTAAGCATACTTATTTTTGCGATTTAATGTTGCTACATGAATTAGAATTTTAGGGGCGTTTCTATGTTATTGCTCGTGACTGTACGTGTATACTTGTATTTTACGTCACGGACATAGGGTTCAAATTAAAACAATTCTCACAACATAATTAAGTACGAGAATAAAAAGGAACTGAAATACGTACTCAACGGAATGTGTGATAGCAACTTTATAGAGAAGTTCTTCTTCCTTCGTCGACGCCTTACGTTTCAAACGTTCCAACAGTATGATATAAGCGAGGATACCTATGGCACCGCCATACATGCCCAGCTCATCCAAAAACATGATCATGGATGATATCATATTCTTCACCGCTTTCACTATCTGTGAAAAAAACTTAGTTTTACTAACTTAGGATTACCTGACCAATGAAGTGAAGCGATGGTAAAAATGTATAATGTAATTGTTCTGCTAAAGCAGTGGAAATGTATTTCCCGAAGAGGTAGGCAGAGGTGTACATAGTTGTAGTACAACCATAAATTTCACCAATGCTGTTATTAAGTCCTATGTAATAGGTGGTACCTAACGTGGCGCTAACTAAAAAAGACTTGACAAGACAGGGAGCAGTGGCGACAGCTCGTCAAGATGAAGGCCTTATGAACTGATAGGGTGACCCACGACTACAAGCTTAAGGTCGTAAATAAATGCCTATTGCAACCTATCCGGCAAAATTCCAAACCCCGGGGCTATTACTGAGTATTTCCTAACAGAAAAATGCAATAACACCGAACCGGGAATCTAACCCGGGACCTCGCGCTCAGCAATAGCGCATATGATTACTAAACCAACTTAGTAAAACAATCTGATGATTTGTCTATTACCCACTGCTCCGTTCCGCTTCAGTGAAATGACAGTCTAAAGTTATAAATACAAACATAACATTACACAACCAGCCCATAACCGTCCCAGTGCAAGGCAAGGGCCGCTTCTCATACAGAGAAGACACGAGCATTGATCAGCACTCTAGCTCACTGCGGGCTTCCTCACGATGTTTACATTCACCGTAAGCTACGATTTCTTAGATTAACTACTAGTATAGTATTATATGATCTGTGGATTGACTAAGAAAGCATATAATTGACATTGAAAATGTCACATTGGTAAATGGGCGGGCTCGTAACCACTCGGCCACCACGAGATCAAACACGCCATTAATTTTACTTTAATATGGCCATGCTCATTTAATAATGAATTCTTAGAACTTAAACAAAGAGTATTAAATGATTCAATGTTTAAACAATATATTCAAACATTATCAGAGCTGTGTTATGGTGTACCTAAATTTACAAATAAAGATTCTTTGTTGCATTCTTTTATAGTGATGTTTCACGACTATGGATTCGATGTTTCAAAGTCACGAAGACTGTTGACTCTATCTGTCAATCTGGGCACGATTTACTCTGTAACTACTAAACGGATAATTCTGTGTTTTTACTAATGAACACAGTGTTTTAAGAGACGATTTTAAGTTTATAATTTGTTGATATTTCCAAGCAGATTTCTGGATATTTTAAACAACTTTCACAAAGTCGGCAACAGAAACAGTCGTGGATAATGGAAAAGTTGTTTTTGAACACGTCGTGTGAAACAGCGGTTGGAGATATTATTTTGAATTGACATAATAATATATACAGGCAAATATATATGCATTATAATATAACGCATGCGTAGCTAACTCTAAAGCGATTTTTTTTGGTCGTCGGTCATATTTCATTCCCCCAAAAAATTATATTATTATAGTAATATCTCATCACTATACTATACTAACACTTAACCCGCAACCCTTACTGGTATTATACCAGTATCTTGGTACACTTTTAAACATCGGATATAATTTTTAACATACTGTATTTGGGAAGCTGCCTGTTTTAAAGAAGCAGGAATCTTTATCTACCTATATAACTGAAAACCATATAAAGGCACTTATGAAAGGTCAGAATTTAGGTGCACGGTTCCTAAAAGTCGTTTCCTATGGAGATGAATCGGCAAGAAACTCCATGGTTACTAGATACAACATAGCGAGTTGGAATATAAACTACGTGAAGTATACGCATAAAGTACAAAACCAACCAAAACAACATTTCATGTAAATTGTTTCATAATGTTTTAATGTTAAAAAGATATGAGATCTCTAGTAGAGCCAAACCTATAGCTGAGCTCCAATTTGTACTGTGCGTATTTATACCTGTCCAAATTTCAAAGTATATAGTTCTACGTGCTCTTGGCTGTGCCACATTTATAACAATGAATAACAAATAAATCTACCAAGACGTAGAGTCAGGATATGTAGCCCTGACGCTTCAACTTGGTTAAAAAGTACGGCTTGGCCGTTTATGTTCGTGGAACTATTACGTGTCATAACATTTAAGTCCATAAGGAACAGTTTACGCGATAATGACGAAACGGCCAAGCCATACTTTTTAACCAAGATGTAGTTTGTAGTCATTATCCAGACTGACGCAATGACGGTTCGAAAATACGACGAAACGCTTCGAGAAAAAGAATGTAGTGCCCCGCTTCCTTCAGCAGATATAGTTAAATAATTTCAAGTACTTACCTTTTTAGGATCAGTGCTAATATCATGTTGCCACTTTTTCAGTTGTATATTGTGGTTACCAGTGGTTTTTGGCAATGTTACACCTATAACAATTTCTTGGAGCTCCATCAACAGTCTTACTACCGTTTTAGAAGTGTCCGATTGTGTTAAGCATCTATAGAATTGAAACATCTCGTTTGGATTCGTCGAGTAACTGAAAGTTTTTAATAGGTTAGTTAATAAAAAATTAAAAAATAATTATTTGTAAGAATAAAATAAAATTGTTATTAGTTATTGTTCAATGGTTATTACTCACGCGCATTCTTGGATTGCTAGAGTAGTTTCGAACTCGAACGGAGCCCTTATTCATGAGCCGAGCCCGCGGCAATGTTGTCAGTCAATACTAGCGAAATTGCCGCGCGTTAGTAATAACCGTTGAACAATAATTAATATGAATGAACTTCATGAAAGTTATTATACAAAAATAAAATAGTTATCATATAGGCGAGGACGTTAAAATAAAAATGTTTAGTGTTAGGATAATACATAGGTACCCCATCACATAGAAACATTCAACTTGAAAAGCACGACGCTGACGGTTTGCTTACAAGTAAATAGACATTAAATAAAAAAGCACTTTTTGGACCAGTGCACCTAAGCCGTCAAGTTTGTAAATCGGATTAAAAATTAGAAAACCTTAATGTAAAAACACTTACCGCAAAACATGGCCTGGTTCATCAACTGTGGCAATAGTTGCATGGAATGTAATCTCTAATTCATGTAGAGTGTCTTCAACCTTCGAGATTTTCACGTTCGCATTAAGAAGAGTCGCTGTTAAACCTGAAAAAAATACCATAATTTAAATAGACCGCAAACGTTTCCCACATAACATTGGGATACTAACTGTGCCCCGCGGTCACTCCAGCATGTTTTTCTTTTTCCTCGTCTCCTAAGGTTCGTAGTATGATATTAAATAGCCTATAAAGTTCCTCAAAAAGTTTGCTCTCAGGAGCAAAAATATTTTTTCAAATCCAACTGGTAGTCCTTTAGATTAGCGGGTGCAAGCAAAAAATCTCTTCAGCTTTATCATATTCAAGTATAGACTGTTTGAAATAACACTATGCCTATGATTATCGCGGTATTTTATTATCATCCCAGTGGTAAGTACATACTGCCTATCCTCGTAATACCTGCTTTGCCTGTTCGCACAGCTGCTAAGCGTGATCCCCTGGGTCCAATTCCTCGGATTGATGGAGAAAGATCGAAAATGTTATTGGGTTTGTTTTTAAGAAATTGCTAGAAGTAGTCCGGAGTAAGACTGAGTAAACCTTCAGGGAAAACAGGGGCGATGCGTTATTTTAACCTGTTTTACCCAAACCACACAGAAATCCGAAGATTACTTTCAGTAATAATCATAATTAAATGTAAGTTAAATAATGTCAAAATGGTAGGCCTAGAAATCGGTGGCGTGACGACCTAGATGCATTTGTCGAGACCTGGCCGACTATTGCTACAGAGCTCTCTTTATGGCAATAGTCGGCCAAGTCCCATTTCACCTATCTAGTTGTGGAGGAATATGGGGAGATCTTTGCTCAACAGTCTCACTGAAGAGGTTAGAAAAAAAGGCCAAAATGAATCTAATAAAGAAAGCCATAATAAATAGAGCTAATCAAAACAAAATTGGATATTTCTGTAACTTTGTTCACATTCAAAGCAATTCCAGAATCTACTGTTACCATAATACGACGAAGCACAAACATTAATAGGACGTCATGGTACGGCCTCATGCCTGCCTATGGTTTCCTACAAATGTTTGTAAATTTGGCTGTTGGTTAATTAATTACGCAAGAACTACTGAAGAGGTTTAGATGAATTATGAAATAAAATTGCTTTAGGTCTTGAAATAGTACAGGACATGTGATATTTTTTATCCGAAGAAATGCAAGAAAGGGGGAATGCCGCGGGTGAAAGTGTGGGTCCCAGCTTGTTGTCAAACTCTTCTTAATGTGATAAAAAAGGTAAAATGTTAGTATTGCCTATGAAATGTCATGAATGACATTTCATAGTAGATGCACACAATATTGCTTGCTTTTGTCTTTATACCTAATAATTATTTCGTTGCGAGAGAGAGATGGCACTATTTATTTGTTATTAAGTTCAAATTGCGTCTGCCATACTATTGTGTGTCCTTGGTTATTACCAAGGATATCCTCATTTGTAGCAAGCAATTACATGGAAATCATTCTATAATCACCTAGTTTAAACAATAGATATACATTGTAAACGATTTGTATAAATTACCGAGAACCCGTGGCTGTTTATATTTCGGGCAGTCCTCGAAATGTTTCATAATAATGCGCATAGGATGATCTTCAACCGCGTGGTGACATTCGTCGAATATCAGTAGGTTTATATCTTCGATTTTGATGTACTGATGTGTCAGCATGTCGCTTAGAATCTGACTTGTCATGACGATAACCTGCAAATTATGATTGAAAAAGATATGAATGTCATACCCAGGTAGGGATAGACCTCTCTGATGGGTTTGTTTTAAGTCAATCGTCTTATGGTTGGAACAGTTGAACAGGTACAGATAAAAAAAAAAGTCATATTTTTCTTTAATTAAATTGTTATTATATATGTCAAGGCCCAAGACATGCCAATAAGTTTTTATGAGGTATTACCTTACCTTTAATACAAACGCAATGAACCTAAAGAAGTCCAAAACGTTATTTTCATTGAGGTATTTTGGGGTAAATAGTAATTACTTACCTGATTTTTTTCTAGTTCAGCATCCCATTTCTCTTTGGCCCAATAGTCGACTCCATCTTCACCGCTATAAGCTCCCACGCCAGAGACGGCGCAGAGCTTCTCTATATATTTCTTCTACAAAGAAAATTAGAAAATAATTTAATTGTCAGATCCATTTTATATTAAGATTTATTTTACTTGTAAAAAAACAGCGAATTGTACAAAATATAGGTTACTATGAGATCATGTAATTTTGTTTTTATCCACCCTAATATTATAAAGAGGAAAGATTTTTTATTTTTGTATGTAACGAATAAACTCAAAAACTACTAGCCTAATTTCAAAAAGTCTTCCATCATTAGAATGCTACATTATCCCTGAGTATATAGGCTATATTTATTATTAGAAAATATTAGGGATCCTTACTAAAACTTCAATAATGTAACCCAAGGTGTAAATGTTCACACGTGCGAAGCCGGGACGGACCGCTAGTCTATATATACCTATTTTTAGTACCATATCCCACACAAGCACAACCACGTGGTCGTATACCAAGATTATAAATCGTTAGTAATATCGTAGGTTAGCTTAGATTAGAAAATAAATCGTTCTTTTGGTTTCCTCACAATTTTCCTTTCAACATAATACTTATCTATGATGTTTTACATAAACTAACTGCATAATTAAGACATTGAAAATTTACATTGGTACATGCCAGGTATGGATAAAGCCACAACCAATGACTGTGAACTGACTGTAAACACTTAGTCACTATGATATTTTAATGGAACTTAATAATAACTTCATTATTGTACACTGCTGAAAGTATCATGTGGGATGGCTAAAAGGCATTAATAAATATAAACGCACATGGAAAGTGGGAAATAAATTCAAACGTCATGTAGTAACTACATAGGTACTCGCACTTAAAAGTAGATATCAGCACAACATGCATGATGCCCAAAATTAATTATTTTAAGTACTTTCTGGGAGCTCTATAATAACAATTCATTAAACATGGCACATCCAGGAAACAAAGATAAGTAAATCATAATCTGGAATTATTGAAGTTTTGATTGACTTGTTTATAATATAACAACTACGTAATAATTTTATTGATTTAACAAAAGCAACAAATGGCTTTTTAAAAATAGCCTTAAATTGCATCTATTTAAAGTTTAACAGTGAATAAAATGGGACGTAAGATAAGAATATTCTTGTAAGCTATTTCAAATACATTTCATAACAATGCTCTTTGAGCCTCTCGTACAGTAATTGTTTATCGTTAGAGTGAGTCATTTTAGAAACTTGTGTGAGCACGTCCTATGCGTTATTTTTGCTCGAGTTATTAGTAGAGTAGGTAAGATTACCCACTTAAGCCAAGTACCCGTGGCCACAAGCGACCGATAATCAATATTATAATACAGGAGAGCTAAGTTGGTCATTCTTTACACTCGAGGCTGTATTGACCAAAGCTCACGCAAAATGCGATTCATAAGTTGGCTAAATTCGCAATTCCTCACTTAGATAAGGACGGGCCTTGTATAAGGTTTGCAAATTCGGATGGAATCAGGAAAATCTTTGTGAAAACGAAGTTCCACTTTTACGATAAGCCCAAGATCATGAACGTCGTAGGCCCGCTCATAAGCTCTCATCACAGTAACTGCCACTGAACTGGCTGTCAGAGTTAGTTTTGGACCATTGTAATATGTTTAAAGATCTTTATTAAGGTCATTTAGTGCTTGTTCAATGCTGTGGCTTATATGATGTACATATAGCATCGAATAAATATGATTGCTTTTATTATTATCTTAGCACAAAACGCAATATTTTGTCACATCTAACAGCGCTGTAGGACTATTATGGTGCTTCTCTAAATCCAGGCTGAACATCAGACAGGATATTATTTGTAGGTACTTACTCTAAAAACCCAACTACGCGCACATACTACTTACTCTAAAACTTCAGAGAGTACCTATACTACTAATGGGTTTTAAACTTTCGTGTATTCCCGTTCGTCCGACCGACTTTGTCCCCCTCGTGGGACAAACGAGAATTCCTAATTTTTATCCGATCGTCCCACAGCTTTTGGAGTTCAATACGCATGCGTAAATAATTCATTTATTTTATCTAGTATTATTTATTATCCATTAAAATACACAAAGATATGTGAGACGCCTATAAGTGATAGCATAATTAAATATATTTATTGCATGGTGATCATTACTCGTGCCTTCTCATAAGCTTGTTGTGTTTATTACATGGACTACTAAGCTACGCTACAGTAAAAACCTCACCAAAATCTGTCCACTGATTCTTAAGTTATAAGCGTTCGGACATACAGATAGGAACACAGATGGACAATATTTCCAATAATTGCGGTTTAGGTTTCTGTATCGATATTAACTCGACATTTTATTACAGTATAGATATTAATGGAAATAAGTTGGCTTCCAACATTGCTTACTGCCTACCTTACCTTACTACTTATACAGGTTTGAGTTTAAAATTTTCCTGCACACTTGATCAGAGGACTTCGAGAGGTCTAGACATGAAAAGTAACAAATAAATAGATAATAGAGACAAATTATAATAAAACAACTTTTAACCGGATTAATCGCGTGTATTATTGGTTTTTTGTTTTTCCTGAGAGACAAAGTTCTTTCCTATTTACACCATTTTTTAACAAAAAAGCGACGTTGGTCTATTGGTCTGAAGCCCAACTGCCTGGGGTCTCGGGTTCGATGCCCTGGTGTAGTATTTATTACATAAAGTGTTATTGAGTTTTCTGTTAGGTTATTCTCTGTAGCAGCCCGGAGTAGAGAGTAGGAGAGCCAGGTAGATGGTAATAGGCTCACAATCTATTACATAGGATTTAATAACAGCGTCGGTGAACTGTGAACAAACATTCATACCACGAAATATCGTGTTACCCGTTACCTGGGTTGTGGTGGTCAGATAGGCAGTCGCTCCATGTAAAATACTGGTATTAAGGTGCATCCGGATTGACTGGAAGCCGGCCCCAAATGCAATAGGGCAAAGGCTAGGCTAGATATATTATAGGTATAGATAAAAAAAACTTATTCATACCGATTTATGAATCAAATTGCCTTGCCATCTATTACAGACGATTTAAACAGTGTCTGTGGTCTTAGCCTTAGAACTTATTGTTAATTTATGTCAAACAGAATATCATACCTGTTGGTTAACCAATGGCACGGTGTTGACAAGAAAGAATGTCCGTTTCCCACCCTCTCCCCATGGCTTCTGCAATGCTTCTTTGAATCGTTTGATCAGACAAATAGCTATAAATGTTTTTCCAGACCCTGAAAGTGAGTGAAGGGTCATAACATAACGTCTCATTCATTGTGGCACAAACTTAGAAGACGGCAATTTGTCAATCTGTCAATTTTGTAAAGTAAAAACTTATTTAAATGTTTACAACTACATATTATCAGTTTTTTTCCACATCCCGTAAAGGGATGATTGGCATTATTGTACCAGACGGGCGGCGATCGAATGCTGGAAACGAGCCGCTGACGTCCTGTAAGATAAGAAGATTGAGATTTCTTCAAGAACTATGAAAACTATTTTCAAGAATTATTTTCCTGGTGACCTCCAGTCACCGGGTAAATAATTCTTGAAAATAAAACACCAATTTGAGCTGTTGCTATGAGAGCTTGAGGTTTCTGCTCCCTCCATTTGAAGGCTTGAAGATAGTTGGTACTTTTTATTTCTGATACAAATTTGTAAAAATTCGTGCGTACTATTGTACTCTGAATTTTTACCGTAACCAGAGCCGCAGAAACCTATCTGTATGCTTTTTATTTTTATTTACTTATCTATATGTGTATACATTTTACATTATATTCTCTAAACTATATACATGTGTAACGAGTCATACACCAAGACAGGTGCTGAAAAGACCTATCGATTGAGGTATGTCTCATCAATGTCTATCTCGGTACTATAGTTAGGTACCTAGCGTAGCTGTAGGATACCTAGGTCAACATACACGTTTTTAGGGGTCTGTGTTGTTTTCTAAGTTAATATCTAAAAAACTATAAGGGTTAGAACTATAAATCTTTCAGCACCCTTGGTTTTAAATTAAACTCCATACTGAAAATTGTTTATTATTATGTATGCTTGGCAGACATGAATATTGTTAGAGATCTTGGAGAAATGATAATTTTTTAGTAAACAATGATCAACAGACAAATTTTATATTTGAAATCTCCTTTTTCTTTACTTTTTCAAAATATGAAAAAAAAAACATCAAATTCTTAATTTTACTTTCACTTGCATGCAAAATATATTGTAGTTTTTTTTATATTTGCTTTTTTCGCTGAAGGCCTGTGCCTTTACTTTATCTTTTCATACTGCTCTTTCCTGCAAACTTTTGGCCTTAGCTCATTGGACCGGCAAAAAGTTCTAAGTTGGTCATCAACAGAGACTTTTATGAGTCTACTTCCATAACTCTGATATCAGATTAACTTCTAAAAACGTGAAAAGAGACTAATAACATCAGACCGATACAGTGGTACGAATGAACCAAATAGTTATCTAACTACTTGCAGTTATAAAAATTACAGATGTTTTAGAAGACCCCTAAGGGGATAGCCTTGAACGGTAAATAAATTTATGATTATTAAAAGAATACTTTTGTTTAATAAAAGCTATTTACTAACCTGTTGGTAAATATATTATAGTGTTATTATGCACAGCTATTTCTTCGAGTTGAGCCTGATAAGGCCTTGATTTCAGCTCTGCTCCATCTGGTGCCTCCTCCAAATCCATCTTTTATGTAACCTTTACCAATAGGATCTGTTATTATAGATACATATAAGATGTTCTTATAATTTTTTGTGGAAATAGCATACAACCATATTCAAATATTATACAAAAATATATATTCAATATATCTATACAAAAAATTACTATTCACGGTATTGAGCAGGATTCCAACCTGTGCATCCCGGAGAAATGCTCCAGATACTCTGACCGCTAAGCCATCTAGACCTCTGCTCATTACCGTGAATTCTTCTTCCACATTTCTTTAGAGTTTGCTATGCATGCATTAATGCTTTTCAAAGATTTTTGTGTATAAGATGATCTTGTTTATTTAAGCCGTTGGCTCGCTAATTAGCAGACACAATAGATTTTGTTGTAATGAAGTATGTATTTGTTTGTAACTGAGCAGAAGGGTTAGCCATTATTACAGTTAACTTATTTTCATAATTTATTATTATTCTGCTTTTAAAATTAAATTGTAACAACATTCATAAGTATTTATTTAAAGTAATATTTATTTGGGTACATTGTTATGAAATAAATGTTTTAACTTAATTTCTTCAGTTTTCATAAGCTAGCATAATAGTAAAGTTATCTCCAATGGTTTGTACCTACACCATGATTTTATTATATTTTATTCCGAGTGTACATACACTATCCGATAGCCCTTGGCTCACTAAGTGGCAGGAACAATAGATTTTTATTATTATGAAGTATAATTCTGTACATGGCTGAGCGGAAGGGTATTACTACATTCTAAATAACTATGTATTGAAACCAATAGAAGGTATGATCCCAATAGGTGATTATGTGATGAAATATTGGTTTGTTTACCCAAACATTCTTTTTTTATTATACTCATTACACTTATCTGGTGTAAAGTCCTGAGTAGATACTAGATATTCAATTACGATCTATCTATATTATTAAAATTGCATACAAAATAATAATAACTGAATAGTTAATCATACACCCTAAATATTTCAATATAATTAAGACTTTCTAGTACACTATGTAAGTATATGTATGCTTGGGCAAATGATAAACATATTAATTGGCAAATAAGGTAATTTAAATAATTAATATAATAGTTATTTAAATAAAGATTATAATTAATGTGAATTTAGTGTTACAGTTGTTTACCTACTTTATACCTAGTTTTAAAGAATAAAATCTTTGACTATACCTGGTTCAATGGGTGATGCAACAAATATTTTTCAAAAGTAACTTATTAAACTTATACTTTCTGTGTGTATTGCGTGCACTCACTGCAACAAGCACAATTTCCTATGAAACAAATTTTAGATTTTTTGTTTTTATTGTGACACTCTTCGGGATGCCATACTCGAAGAAAAAATCCCTGACAAAATCAAGTTCACCTCCATATGAAAAAGGCGTGATTTTATTGGTCTAATATAATTATGTAAAATTAAGTCTTCTAAAATTATTTATTCATTACAGCTTTATGTTAGTTTCTAATTCGAATTTTAATGTATAAGGCTCTATCTTGTTAAAAATGATTCTGCCCATGTCAACGTCAGGTTGGTTGATGAACAACCTATTATGCCTATTATTAGAGTATAAACAAAAAGGGACAGGTCAGGAGCCACCTAAATCGTCGACCATGCATGAAGACGTTAATAAACATAGATGAAGCGAAAGAGGTGTGTCAGAATCGTAGCAAATGAAAATCGTCGCTGCCTACCCCAATGGGAAAAAGCCGTGATTGTATGTATGAATGTATGTAAACAACCCATAGACCTCTAAGATGGCTTGGCTTTATGCATCATCAATAATATCTTTCTGGTTGCAAGTGCAATTATTTTCTAATACGCGCATAACAACGAAAAGTCAGTGGTGCGTGTCTTGGATTCGAACTTGCAATTTTTAACTTGTTAGTCCAATGTTCACACCATTATGCTATCACTGTTTACCTACCGCTGCTAAAGGGGTATGAACTGGGATAAGGTTTGTTTAAATATTTTTTAAGAATTATGTCGTCAATCATCACCAATATTACCCATAATAAATGGTAAAATATGTTACTGGTATCACTCGTTCTTGACATTTTACATTACTTTTTACGTACTCAACCTGACTAAGCTACGAATCAAACATTTTATGTTATTAATTGTTTCAAATATATATCATGATTATTATAAGAATGTATTTCGTACGTAATGATTAAATTGACCATGGATCAATAACTATAACATCAAAATGATTTAATTTATCGGGTTAAAGTGGTAAGCTCATTGTAAACGGAACGTACTTATATATTATTTGAGCCAATTTGGGGTTATTCCCTTACCATAGAGCGTAATGGAGCGTAAAGTACACGTCATGGTATATTAGCAAGTTTCTACTTGAGTAATTGTAAGAGGCTTGTCTGACGTGCTTAGAAAGAGTTACACAAATTAAAACTAAAACATGGACTTCGTTTACATCCGTTAATTCGGAGTTTTTTAAGCTTATTTATCGTTTTTATCGCTCCTGTAGTATATGAAATTACAGCAAGAACATCAAAGAACTATATTTATATTATGATAGCTTTTTAACTGACAAAAAAAGGAAGAAGTTCTCAATTCGAGGCGTATGTATTTATATTTTTTTATGAATGAGACATAAAAAAATGAGCATGAGGATAAATCACCCTTATACGGCACTTTCACATGCGATTCCTCCTTCCACAGTGGGAGGAGGAATTACATGTGAAAGTACCGTAGAAAAAAACTCAGTGGAAGTTCCACTAAGTTGTTGTTTTAATAACAACTATCGTGCTGTGACTATTGTCTTCTGTCCATACTCCTTCTATGTTGTTGTGATCGTGTCGTGTACGGACAATATACCGTGAGTACAATTTAGTGACTTTTATTTACCCGTACACACACCTCATATTAGTAACCATACTGGTGTCCCCGAGCACGAACATCAGTGCAGCCTTCGCTGAAGAGGATCAGCAGCAAACTCGTCGTCACTCCGTCATCTCCACTCCCCCTCAGCATCAAATCGAGCAGCAAGCAGCGAGTCACACAGCCAGCCAGCATACTCGGCTTCAACGGGTACCCTGACCACCAGCCTGTAGCAGACGCGCAGACCTGGTCATCACCCTCAGCCACAACAGCGACTTCGGCACAGCACACTGCACCTTCGGCCGGTCAACAAGCAGAGCCATTCTGTCCTGGTCGACGCAGCAGCCAGCCACTACGCACCACTGCACTACCTCGACTCACTGAGGATTACGCAGCATCACCGCTCTCAGTTCCGACTCACCGTGAACTACGCGGCATCCGGTTCGGACTCACTGGGACCTCACTGGCACTGGCAAGCTCTTCAGACGCACTGACCGCTGACTCATCAACACGATCGACCTCCGGTCTTGGAGGGGAGTGATGTAGCGACATCTATCTCGCTACATGGAAACTACGTGCACAACACCCTGCATCGCGCAATGAAAGTTTGACGACGAGTGTGTATATATACCACCTCCCGACATTAACCGTTGGGCCGTGGCCCGCCAGGCAATATCACCCGCCTGGTTGGAGGATCCTCCCTTTTCAATGTAGGAACACCACACCTCGTTCCCTCATACTACTTTAGAAACTCAAATCACAAAATTAGATAGCCAAATAAAGACGCATACCTGTCTAAATGTATCAGCCACCCTCGAGCATTTATACACTGACTAGCGGTCCCCATGGTTTCACCCGCGTTTATTGGAGGAAAAAACTTACTACAATATATTCCACCAGTGCGACCGTCCTCCTTCATGACCGCCTGCCTTGCATCATAAATGCGCGCGTGGTACTTGATCATTATTTTGTTGCGGAGTTATTTGAAAACTATGATATCTCCTAAGATAATCATTGAAATCAAATGATGTCAAGGGCAATTTTGTTCAAAATAAAATACTTGTGATGAATAACGTATTTATTTAGATACTGATATCATGTTTATAAAACCACGAAGGTGCAAGTGTGTGTGTAATAATGCATTATTTTAGAACAAATTTGATTGATTACCATAAAAAAGGTCATATTGAGTCAACCTTAAAGATAGACACATTATGTTGTCACTTTTCTTTAGAACATTTAAAGGGCAAAATTTTCGTGATACGTGATTTTTCCGTAACTTTAACCATTTACGCAGCACACGCAACTGAAGCTCTCAAAAGGAATACTTTTCCGGTTTTTCATCATTTTTCATTCATGCTCCGGTCCTACTAGTTGTAGCGTGAAGTTATATAACCTTCCTCGATAAATGGACTATCCAAAATAAAAATATTTTTTCAATTAGAACCAGTAGTTCATGAGATTAGCGTGTTCAACCAAACAAACGAACAAACTGTTCAACTTTATAATATAAGTATGTATATATATAAATAACATAGATATGGACAATTGTTTCACCATGTCGTTTTCACCGCATCGTGAAAGGTGGGCCGGACAATTGGTGTATCCAGAAAAATGTAAAGAGCACTAATTACGTATAGTTCTGAACTGTTTAACGCATTGTGCTGCTCGTCAGCAGCTCTGCTGGTGTGCAGAGCAGTTGGCCCGTACTGTCTTTCAACGGTGTCGTAGTCGGCCACTTCCGTCCGCAGGTGAGATTTTTATATATTAGATATTCCCAGGGGCGGATTTGATACGTTGGCTGCCCTAGGCCTACGAAGGCCTTTGCCGCCCCCTAAATTTTGCCGCCCTAGGCCCGGGCCTACTCGGCCTATAGGGAAATCCGCCCCTGGATATTCCCCGAGAATATATATATATTCTTGCAATTTTTAATTGCTGAAGGTCGTGCTTAGTATGAAGTATTGATCACTCGATGTACTACGTTCTTCCACGTGGTTCTGTCCTCGGTGGTCTTAATAGCTTTGGTTATTAGCATGCCAGTGAGTGTCTTTACTAGGACTGACCGGGTAGGTGAACGAACTAGCGCTCTTTTCCCGTTAACCTGATCAACCACCTATAGTAACCATCCTGTATAGATTCTAAGTTCACGTAAAAGAAAGGTGTACTTATTAAAAAAAAAATGCAGAGGCACCGATATTTGTTTAGGATTTCTGGAATTGTTTTCTTTTGTGAAAATGTATTAACTAACCAGCTATTTAAACTATCAAACAGAGCTCATATTAAATTCACCGATATTGGGTATTATCCTATTTTTGACTGGTGGTTTTAAGTACAATGTTGCCGCTTAGTTAAATAAGCTTTTGCTGCGTCACATTTGAAACTTTTTTTTGCTAGACATTCTCCGACTATTCAACTCAATTTTGCCGCCCTAAAATTTGCTACTCCAGGCAAATGCTCATCTTGTCCCCCTCCTTGGATCGGGCTGTGCATCATGATCATTTAGATGGAATAGTAATATCAAGGGGTATGGACAAAATAATATTATTCATACGAAGCATGACTTTAGAATATATAAGGCATACAAATATTATAGTCTTTTGCCTGGGTCGGGTGTGATTCGAACCAAAATAATAGCATGAATGTTTATAACACCAACTGACCACATGCTTTTGATAGTGTTTAGGAACTGATATGCAGGTTAGGGTTTCCCCAATTCACAGACAACGTACCAATTCTATTTTAAAATTTATCTTGGTGTCGAAATTATTATTTTTCTTGGGAAGCAATTGTTATATTAATATTATATTAAAATACAACCACACACTTTTTTAGCACAATTTCAATGTAAGTTTTATTATTAATGTACATACTATTAAAACTGTATATTTTTTTGGCTATGGTACTTTTTACACCAACATTGGTACTGATTCCTTCACTCCTGGCAGCCCTGATCGGTTAACTGTCACTGCTGTCAGCCTCAGGCCCTGCTACTGACAGCAAGTCCAAGTTGACAGTCGTTGACAGTGTGAAGCAATTCATATAAATTAGTTATTTCATTTGAAAGATTTTAAAACAATTATTTGATAATAACATGAACGTTATTTTTAAGAAGAGGCTCATTCCCTTATATTCTGGCATAATACTCGTTATATTTATTAGTGCAGTCTCACCTGGTGGTAATTTTATTTTTATGTGGTTGTAGGGTTGTAGGTTATGTATTACAAGAGACTATAAATCCATTTATTTTATTTTATTGTTATAGCTAATGATTTACACTTCTATGACGGTGTTTCTACGGCGGATGTAATATTTGGTGACGTATTTTTCGAGATATTAGATCCTCCTGAACTAAGATATTCTTACAGAATCAGACCTGCCAAAGATTTTGGTACGCCTTTCGTAAGTATTTAAATAGTAAGAAAATTGTAAGTCCAAAATAAATTTTAACTACGAAGCGTTTATATTTGTTTTTCAGAATGAAAGCATACAATTCCAGGAAGCCCGGCTAGTACCAACGGTGCCTTTACATAGTTGTGCAGACATTGTTAATCATGATGACATTGTTGGTCAGATAGCTTTGTCAGAAAGAGGGTAAGCTGTTATTATTAAACTCAATACAATATGAATTGTTAGAAATTAAACTATAATAAAATAATGATGGCCTGTCTTGTGTATATTGGTTTCAAACATGGAATATGCATTGCACTCATATAAATTCATCAGATAGAAAGAACTAACAAGGTATAAAAGGATTTATCTCATAATAATACTACTACTTGATGTACCAATCTAAAGAAAAATATAAATTTAGTGTTCACTGCACATTTAAAAATATTTCAATATTTGATTATAATCATACTATTAATTTACAAAAAAAAAAAACTGATCTTAAGCATTGATATCATGCAAGTAACAGTATTTTTTTTAAACTCTAAAAAAACTATTATTTGGACATTACAAATACACTTAAATTTTATTTATTTTTATTGATGACACATACACAAAATATATTCTAGACTACTGAATCCTATTCAATAAAATTTTGTTGGTTAATTTTAGAAAATATCATTAAATTAATAATATATTAAAAAGACATAAAAAAAAATCTGCTTTATAAGGCATAGTATACAATGTGTGCCTGATGGATAAAATCAATATTTAGTTATTTATCAGATATTATTATTAACCTTTCGGCTCAGTAACGTACAGATCTGTACGTTGTAACAATAAAAATCTATTGTGTCTGCTAATGACTGACGCAACAGCTTAAGTTATTGTAATGTTATTATAATATTAGTTTATGTTTATGAAAAGTACAATCCTACTTTTGCATGATTTGAAAACTTCAATATATTTATATTGTACCTATGTGTTGTAATAAATACATGATATGCTGGTTTGTTATAATAACATTTCCTTCATACTTTTTCAGGGAATGTTCATTTGTGTTTAAAACGGCTAAAGCCCAGCAGGCTGGAGCAAGAGCAATTATTATAACCGAGTCAGTAGACAAATGGGATGATTCACTTGATCATCTGATAGAGATGGTGGATGATAAGTATGTTAAATGTTATAAAATGTTATTTTTAATAGTATAAAATTTTTGCATGGTACTTATCCATACAAGCATTTTTTTAAAGTGAAATATATTATAATTAGTGTTGCATTTTTTTATAATACTTTTGTATTGTATATGAATAACACTTAACTACCTCATTGGTCTAGTGGTCCCAAGCACAACTACTGAGCATGGGGTCTTGGGTTTGATTTCCAGGTTGCACAGTGTTATTAGGTTTTTCTGTTAGAACATTCTAAGTAGCAGCCCAGAGTTTGGAATTGTGCCTGGTAGATGACAATAGGTTCACCATAATTACATGGGACATAATAACGGATAATTGGTGAAATGTGGGTGTACAATTGTGTACACCTCTGCCTACCCCTTCGGAGAATGCAGGCATGCTGCTATGTTATGTCAATAATTATCGTAAAAGTTGCCGCATTGCGCCTACTTTGAGGCTAATAAACAAAGCAAAGTAGGTGATCTTGTGGAATCCAGATAAATATATCGCTGAATGTCAGGCACAGGCAAAAAGTTAATAAAAATATCACAACACATACTCTATTATCTATTAACAATGAATATAATATTTTCCAGAATGGAGCTGGATGTAAATATACCAGCAGCCTTTCTCCTTGGTCGAAGTGGTGCCACAATACTACGCACATTAAGAAAGTTAAGGAAAAGCTATGCAGTTATCAATCTGCCGATAAACATGACACATGTGCCAATTAGCAAGATGAACCAACCACCTTGGATTTCATGGTAATATTGCAATTCTTTTCTGTTTGTAGTTGTAAACATTTCTATAATACCAACTGTTCCCAGAACTTGGCTGTCAGGTCTAAAATCTTAAAACTTTGTGGTACTGAAACTGTCAAAAATTTATAAACATATATACTCTAATTTCAGAATTTAATTTAAGACCTTTATGACCAAAGTAACTCTTTTTAAATACATAATAAACATGTTTGTCATTTTTAGTATTAACAAATGTTAAACACAATGTTGCAGTAAGAAAGAATGTGTGGAAAGGAAAATGGTCATGATTAACACATTTTTCTGGTCTCTACTGCTAAGCATGAGGTTTCGAGGTCGATTCCCAGGTTGGGCAAAGTGTTATTGAGTTTTTCTGTTAGGATATTTTCAGTAGCAGCCCGGAGTTTGGAAATGTACCCGGTAGATGGCAATGCTCACCACCTATTACTTGGGAGTTAATAACAGCATTGTTGAAATTTGGGTGTACACCTCTGCCTACCACTTCGGGGAATACAGGCGTGATGCTATGTTATGTTATGTATGGTAGTTAAACCACTACAACAAAGTTTTTGACTTTGGTTGCAGATTATAACTATAGCCGGTTTATTTCATCTTTATAAATTTATTTATTCAGATAGAAGAGAGAAATAAAAAAAAACTTAATATTATGAAAAAAAAGAAATTAGGGGACTACAATGTTTTTTGAGGAATATATGGCAGTTCCAATAATATTACATACAAACTTGTCGAATAGATAACCTCCTTTTTTTTAAATCGGTTATTAAAATATGATTCAGTAACAAACAAAAAAAAAACAGGTTTGTATGTCAGGTTTCCATTCTTCTTTCATCTAAGGCTCAGTTGCACCAAATAATAATTTAAGTAATTTGACTATCATTACCACATTTAGTACTGTCTTGTACATTTCGTGGGGATTTAACGATAAGTAATATGTATGGCTTTGATAATTAATTCTGCATTATTGCTAATTATCTCTAAATATTTTTGATGAATAAATAGACCGTGTTGTTACTATAAACTATCGAAATTAACGCGTATTGAGTTTGCCTGCGACCACGATCAGTGAAACTTGGTCGAAACGTGTTAATTCCTGTTAGTTTGTAGACTGTGTATTCCAGACTTGTAAATTTTGTATAAAAATGTGTAAATATAATGTGCCTTGCTTTGATTAACTTGATATAATTATAAAGTTCTGCCGTTAGCAATTGCAACAAAAAACGGAGTAGACATAATAATTATTCATAAACCTGTTGTATAGTTACTTTTGTACAAAGTAAAAATAGTAGTACTTTTGTACAAAGCATTTATTGGCTTCATATTATTCCAGAGGAAGAAAACCTTCTAGTATTGTTTTTTTGTTCTTTATTATTTACGACTGTTACTATTAGAAATCTACATAATGTCATTACCTAGCTTCCTCTTTGTTTGACAATATTTTTTCATTGTAATATTTTATTTATTTTATATACGATATACTGCTAAGGGTGATATTGATATTAAAAAACCTGTAAATATTCAAGTTCCCATCAATTAAAATTATTTGACATTAGATTTATTCGTATTTATAAGGCGTCTCTACCTTGTCGAATCTATTAATTATGAAGAGCGTATGTATATGTCGCAGATGGATTGTAGAATCCGCTGTTTTACAAAACTGCTAGCTGATTTACAAAACAGTACTGTTTTATAACAAAAAACAGCTGAACGACGCTCAGCTGGATTGCCATTGCGATATGTTTAACAAAACAGCTACCCACCTTTAGACGTAATGCAGAATGACATATCTATTGTGGGATAGGTTTGTTTATTGTATAGGTATATTAAATGGATGGAGTCACCACTCAAGTAAAAAAAGGATACTGTATTCTGATTTTACTTTCCGTGGCTGTGTCGACGGAGCCCTATTTCCTGTAATATATTATAAGTTCCTATTTTTGTGTCTGTAAGGTTAGAAAAAACCTTAACACGAAGAGGATGACGGGGGACAGTTCGAACCTAACCTGTCCGTGTTGGGATACACGAAACTCCCGAGTTCGCTTCGCTCGCTCATGGATCAATTTCGTTTATTTTCTTTCATAATTTCGATATATTGTCGACTATTATAGTGGTTTAGTATTTACGTAATTCAAAATTTTCATCTTTTCTTTTTGCTATTGACAAGTAGAATAAAATTAGCTTATTATTGTTAAGACATACAGAGCCATATGCGACAAAATTTTGAACTAAAATCAACAATCTAACAGTTCATTTCACACTGTTTTACATAATCTCTGATCGTTGACCCGCTGGATTGATAAACGCAAAACGTTCATTCAATTCTACGTGTTATAGTTCAGTGATTATGTAAAACCGCTAAACGTCATTCAGCTGTTTTTCATAACAGTACTGTTTTGTAAATCAGCTAGCAGTTTTGCAAAACAGCTGATTCTACAATCCATCTGTGACATATATACATGCTTTAGTTTAGACAGTATTTCGTAAATAAGCCAAAGTCTGTCTAATGATTTTCCAACAAATGTAAACATAACATTCTCAACACCGAATGCTGTCGGTACTCGAACCATAACATATTGACTATACTTTGGAATCTACATTTTTTAGTATGTTGCTATATTACTACTCGAATAATGTGTAGATGGCGCTGAGAGCGTGTATTGATGCATTGTTTATTTTAGTTTTTGTATGGTTTGCAAGCTGAAGTTTAATCAAGTCGGGGCTATTTATTTCATGTTAGTCATTCAAAATAACGATTTGTCTATTTTATTTTTAATACGCTTATATATCATGCGTTGCGAATTCTAAAATTAGGTTCTTATACATTTTTGTGGAAGGAAAATACATATTTAAATAACAAGTTAGAGCTAGAACAGCATTTATCTGAATTGAAAATTAAACTGACGCAGTTTTGGCGCTCGATGATTATCACATGATTACTTATTATGTTTCTAATGTATTATTATGAAATCTTGTGATATGTTGATAATATTCAGTCAATCTGTTGGCTAAACTTTTAATTTTACTATGACTCCAATTTTTCTCGCAATGTTAATTTTGGTTGCTTCGTAAAATTACAAAGCGAATCTTTTTTTTAAGCTGAGTTGTCCATTACTATCAGTTCCTCGGTTATAGTTAAAGTCAAATTAGTGCAGCTCATCCGTTTCTATTTTGTTTTTGTAAATTTTTTGCGTCGTTGGAATATTTTCATAGAAAAGTCGATGTAAGCCTAGGATATAGAACGTGTTAATTCTCCTGGCTACTAACGCAATAGGATTTTCTTTTTAATATAATGTTAGTTCGTACACATGTATGGGTTTCCGATATGATACATGTTGTGTCAACTTTACTATTAAACCTATTTGGTGTCAACTCTATTGTCGTAGTCGCCAAGCCCTTAAAGCTCGTAATCATAAGTCAATAATTAGGGAGCTCACTCCTTAATCCTTTCGTTTTATTTTATGTACGAAATTCAACGTTTACTTTTCATTTCCAAAGATGTAAAATAATACTTACGAGAGAGCTCTAAGACCCGTATTTATAAAATTAACTGCTATGTAAGTAGTTCCTGTTTTATAAAGCCCGTATTTATATATAATCTCATTAAACAGCCGCCTTTCAAAATGTCGCCTACTCAGACCTTGAAAATTTCATTATCACAATTAATATCAGATCGCCACTTGGGAACTATTTACGTATGAGTTGGTTTATTTTATGCATATATATTAGATTCAGGCCTTAGTGTCGATCTTTTATTTGGGGAAAATACCTAAGGAACTTGGGCGTTCAGGGAGGAAATTCTCAAACACGTACAGTAGAAATATTTTTAATCACTCACATTGAGGCAAATTCCAAACACAAACAAAACTCATACACAGTAATAAAAAAAAAAACTTCTATGGGCATATAGGCGTGGAATGTGGCCGAGGAGTACACCTATATCTGTTTAATCTATGGTACGCCTGTTCTTATTACCTCCTCAGGTATTTTCTCTAAGATCTAATACTTAGGACTTGAGATGCCATTCAAATTCTGAGTTGGTGCCATTTTGAAAGGGGTGGAGCGCGGAAGTGCTTTTCAGTAAGATTGGTTTGTTAGTATGTGCCAAGGCTGAAAGTCGCATTCAGCACGAGTTTGTTTTGACAGTCAATAAGTATTTTTTTATCGTTAGATATGATGAGCTTTACATTTAGATAAAATACCATACATAGATCATAGATATTAATGGAGTATCTCAAAATATCGTCTTAAAAATAAAGCATTCACTGGAATAATGCACTAATCAAGAAAATTATTTACCTACTTACTTGGTATATTTTGAGACAACCCGTTGTTGTATGTTGTACCCGTTCATATATTGATACTTGTGTTACAATTAATAGTTACCTTTTGCTTCAGGATTTTATAAATAAATAAGTGTACCGCCAGGCAGAGATGGCGGGAAAAACTAGTTCGCTTCGAGACATAAATCGAGGCACTCGGTCAGTGACCTATTATAATGAGGATCTCATTGTACATATTATTATAATAATATATTAAATGAATCATTTGTGGCTTTTGTAATTTATTGTGTGATGAAATAAAACTCAAATGTTCTAAATAAAATGCCTTATTAATTATGATCAACAATAATCTATCTATACATATAATAAATCTGTAAATTAGAGATTTCCAAAAAAAAAAATCGGGCTGGTAAATGGAAGCCAACAGAAGCCATTTTCACCATTTGTGAAATTTTTGTCTGTTTGTAGTTTATTTATGCGAGCATCACGTTAAACGTACTCAAATCCAGTGTGGATAACTTTGACACAAACAGTGCGTAATTCGGAGTATTATAAAAATTTTTTTCATTATAATCGTTTTATTCTGTCCAAAGATATTTGAATTTGAAGAGTTCAAGATAAAAGTAACCTAACAATCGTAATGGACATAAGAATAAGATGTCGTTACCTGTTACTATGATATAAATCAGAAAAAAATGTTTCAAAAAGGTTTCCTTACGTAAAAACTACATACTTTAGTCGTCAGTAGCTGGTCTGCATTGGGCTAAGTGTCAACATTTTTAATTAATATGAATTTGTTTTCTACGACATAATGTTAATTTACGACATCCACGCGGACGGAGTCGCGGGCACAGCTAGTGGTGAATAAATCACTCACCTTTGATTTGCCAATGATATAGTAATTATGACAATCCCTGGAGGACCATGGCACTATGCCCAAAGGCTTCAATAAAATACATACATACATAAACTCTCGCTTTTCTCCCATGGGGGTAGGCAGAAAATACAGAACTCCACCTGCTACGATCCTTATATATGCCTTTTGCTTCGTCCACGTTCATACATCTTGTCATACATGCGCGGCGGTTGCGAGTACTACGCACCTTACCTTTTTGGAGGATATCACTAATAAGGTCAGTGTATATCGTTAGGCCTTCCGGCATTTCCACTTATACCTGCCTTATGGATACCTTTTGTTAACCTTCTTTCATTTATTCCCTAAAATCGAATAAATCGAAGATTAAAAGAGAAATGCTGTATTTTATTTATTTATATTGTTAACCTAATTGATATAACATTCAATTTCCGTTTTTCAATAAGGTTAATTAATATCAAATCGGGGAAAAAATCTACAGTATTATAAAAAGTTTAGTACAAAGCAAAAAGCAAAAATGACATATTCGCGTGTCTTATTCAGAGCATGCGATCCGAGTATTACATATTACAGGTGTTTTAATATTGAACAAACCCTGATATCTCGTGCAATGAAGCACTGCAGTTAATGTTTTTATATTAGTTTCGAAAGATTTTCGCTAAGAACAAACAGCATCACGCCCAACACGCCTGTGTCGCCTTACTTACTTAAACTTAATTTTTATGTGGAAAAATGCCCTCGCATACCGCTGTGACACGGGGAGACAGAGTGGTTATGTGGGACTCGAACCCACTAAAACTCCACAGTATACCTCCTCAGCTGCTTGAGGGCGGGACGCGGGAACGCTCTCGCACACAACCGCGAACCCGCCCGCAGCCGTCTATTGCCAGACTCTCTCTTACGACACACCAAACGGATGGCGTGCCGCAACCACCATGGAGACCGCAATGGGCGCCAGACGACCCCGTGTCCGTACGCCCAAGGTCCCCTGCGACGGATCAGGTCTGTGGCCCCGCCGCCTGCCACTACGGCCGCAGAGGATAGGGAGAGCGGCGCATCGGCATACCGGCACTCCTCTCCCGCCGCGGCCCCCATCTCTCAGCTGCGGTGCCGCCCATACGACACCGCAGCCCACCTCAGTTGCGGCACCCCCATAAGGCCCGCAACCTACGCCGCTCCAACATGGGCTTGCAGGCAAAGCCAAGAGGAGCAGCCCTCCCCGGGTTCCTCTAGCTTCACCGTGGGTGACCAAGCCACGGCTACTAGAGCCCCCTCACCACGACAAGGCGGAACCCCTGGGGGGTACTTAATTAAACCTGGGTTTCGTAGAATCCAGTAAAAGAGGGGAATGAGCTTTGGCAGGGTCCATGTTTGCCAGTAAGTATTATTGGCAGGGGTACATTATAGTAATATAATTATATTATTACGTGAAGCAATAACTTTGTAGTTACCTACCCTTTTTTAAGAAAGTGACGCGATAGGAGGAGTATGAAATTTGGCACAGTTAAAATTTATATGGAGAAGGAGTGCAGAAAACAAATATTTTTATTTAATATGAATTAGATAGAAATAAGTACATTAATTAACTTAAAAAAAACATTACACACTCTACCATGCGGCTGAGATACACACATACGAGTAGGTATATTAATATATCTTTCACAATATAACCTTAGTTTAGTTCAAATATAAAATTCAAAGAAATTATGGTTGAATTTCGGCCAGTGGGCGACCTGGGGCGACCACTAGTTTGTAAGTATTATTGCAAAATACTAATAATTTAAGTCCTTTTTTTAAGATAAAGGATTCAACTACTAAATAATAAAAGCACTGCACTTACTACACGTCATTGATAACAATTTTAGTAGATAGGTACCTACCGTTGATATTAGAAAACGTTCTGTGAAATTTTGAGATTACCTATATGCCTTCCATCCGAAGAGGCGATAGGTATCTATTATGTTGTTCTACCTATATCCAGATTAAGAAACGAATGTGCTGTAGCTTTTAAGGATAACCAGCCGGTAATTATCCTACTGCAGAACATAGCCCTACCATGTGGAGAAGGCATGCGAATTGATCGTTACGCTGGATTACTACGGGCTGACGATTTTAGATGTTTGAACCCATAACCCGTTGCTCAGGAAGCAGGTCTGAGAGCTCTTGGTCAGCAGTATCTATAATTAGGTACTCAAATTACCTACACTTAAACATCCTTTATAAGTCCGAGATATGTCTTTGAAAAAGCACTAACGCATGCTTAGCGAACTCTAAAGTTACAATATTAAATGGAAAAAGAATACGGTCGCGAACAGGATTCGAACCTGCGCCTCCCGGATAGATACTCCAGGCGCTCTGACCAACTAAGCCATCTCGACCTCTGCTCACCACCGCGAATTCTTCTTCCATATTTTAACACGTCTTATGGCGACGTCATTGCAATCAATTCAGTACTCACAAGTGACTGAACCGACACGACTAACTTTGCAGTTAATACAATGTCGTAAAGAATGCAATTACCTTAATAATTCGAGATATGTCTTTGAAAAAGCACTAACGCATGCTTAGCGAACTCTAAAGTTACAATATTAAATGGAAAAAGAATACGGTCGCGAACAGGATTCGAACCTGCGCCTCCCGGATAGATACTCCAGGCGCTCTGACCAACTAAGCCATCTCGACCTCTGCTCACCACCGCGAATTCTTCTTCCATATTTTAACACGTCTTATGGCGACGTCATTGCAATCAATTCAGTACTCACAAGTGACTGAACCGACACGACTAACTTTGCAGTTAATACAATGTCGTAAAGAATGCAATTACCTTAATAATTCGAGATATGTCTTTGAAAAAGCACTAACGCATGCTTAGCGAACTCTAAAGTTACAATATTAAATGGAAAAAGAATACGGTCGCGAACAGGATTCGAACCTGCGCCTCCCGGATAGATACTCCAGGCGCTCTGACCAACTAAGCCATCTCGACCTCTGCTCACCACCGCGAAATTCTTCTTCCATATTTTAACACGTCTTATGGCGACGTCATTGCAATCAATTCAGTACTCACAAGTGACTGAACCGACACGACTAACTTTGCAGTTAATACAATGTCGTAAAGAATGCAATTACCTTAATAATTCGAGATATGTCTTTGAAAAAGCACTAACGCATGCTTAGCGAACTCTAAAGTTACAATATTAAATGGAAAAAGAATACGGTCGCGAACAGGATTCGAACCTGCGCCTCCCGGATAGATACTCCAGGCGCTCTGACCAACTAAGCCATCTCGACCTCTGCTCACCACCGCGAATTCTTCTTCCATATTTTAACACGTCTTATGGCGACGTCATTGCAATCAATTCAGTACTCACAAGTGACTGAACCGACACGACTAACTTTGCAGTTAATACAATGTCGTAAAGAATGCAATTACCTTAATAATTCGAGATATGTCTTTGAAAAAGCACTAACGCATGCTTAGCGAACTCTAAAGTTACAATATTAAATGGAAAAAGAATACGGTCGCGAACAGGATTCGAACCTGCGCCTCCCGGATAGATACTCCAGGCGCTCTGACCAACTAAGCCATCTCGACCTCTGCTCACCACCGCGAATTCTTCTTCCATATTTTAACACGTCTTATGGCGACGTCATTGCAATCAATTCAGTACTCACAAGTGACTGAACCGACACGACTAACTTTGCAGTTAATACAATGTCGTAAAGAATGCAATTACCTTAATAATTCGAGATATGTCTTTGAAAAAGCACTAACGCATGCTTAGCGAACTCTAAAGTTACAATATTAAATGGAAAAAGAATACGGTCGCGAACAGGATTCGAACCTGCGCCTCCCGGATAGATACTCCAGGCGCTCTGACCAACTAAGCCATCTCGACCTCTGCTCACCACCGCGAATTCTTCTTCCATATTTTAACACGTCTTATGGCGACGTCATTGCAATCAATTCAGTACTCACAAGTGACTGAACCGACACGACTAACTTTGCAGTTAATACAATGTCGTAAAGAATGCAATTACCTTAATAATTCGAGATATGTCTTTGAAAAAGCACTAACGCATGCTTAGCGAACTCTAAAGTTACAATATTAAATGGAAAAAGAATACGGTCGCGAACAGGATTCGAACCTGCGCCTCCCGGATAGATACTCCAGGCGCTCTGACCAACTAAGCCATCTCGACCTCTGCTCACCACCGCGAATTCTTCTTCCATATTTTAACACGTCTTATGGCGACGTCATTGCAATCAATTCAGTACTCACAAGTGACTGAACCGACACGACTAACTTTGCAGTTAATACAATGTCGTAAAGAATGCAATTACCTTAATAATTCGAGATATGTCTTTGAAAAAGCACTAACGCATGCTTAGCGAACTCTAAAGTTACAATATTAAATGGAAAAAGAATACGGTCGCGAACAGGATTCGAACCTGCGCCTCCCGGATAGATACTCCAGGCGCTCTGACCAACTAAGCCATCTCGACCTCTGCTCACCACCGCGAATTCTTCTTCCATATTTTAACACGTCTTATGGCGACGTCATTGCAATCAATTCAGTACTCACAAGTGACTGAACCGACACGACTAACTTTGCAGTTAATACAATGTCGTAAAGAATGCAATTACCTTAATAATTCGAGATATGTCTTTGAAAAAGCACTAACGCATGCTTAGCGAACTCTAAAGTTACAATATTAAATGGAAAAAGAATACGGTCGCGAACAGGATTCGAACCTGCGCCTCCCGGATAGATACTCCAGGCGCTCTGACCAACTAAGCCATCTCGACCTCTGCTCACCACCGCGAATTCTTCTTCCATATTTTAACACGTCTTATGGCGACGTCATTGCAATCAATTCAGTACTCACAAGTGACTGAACCGACACGACTAACTTTGCAGTTAATACAATGTCGTAAAGAATGCAATTACCTTAATAATTCGAGATATGTCTTTGAAAAAGCACTAACGCATGCTTAGCGAACTCTAAAGTTACAATATTAAATGGAAAAAGAATACGGTCGCGAACAGGATTCGAACCTGCGCCTCCCGGATAGATACTCCAGGCGCTCTGACCAACTAAGCCATCTCGACCTCTGCTCACCACCGCGAATTCTTCTTCCATATTTTAACACGTCTTATGGCGACGTCATTGCAATCAATTCAGTACTCACAAGTGACTGAACCGACACGACTAACTTTGCAGTTAATACAATGTTGTAAAGAATGCAATTACCTTAATAATTCGAGATATGTCTTTGAAAAAGCACTAACGCATGCTTAGCGAACTCTAAAGTTACAATATTAAATGGAAAAAGAATACGGTCGCGAACAGGATTCGAACCTGCGCCTCCCGGATAGATACTCCAGGCGCTCTGACCAACTAAGCCATCTCGACCTCTGCTCACCACCGCGAATTCTTCTTCCATATTTTAACACGTCTTATGGCGACGTCATTGCAATCAATTCAGTACTCACAAGTGACTGAACCGACACGACTAACTTTGCAGTTAATACAATGTCGTAAAGAATGCAATTACCTTAATAATTCGAGATATGTCTTTGAAAAAGCACTAACGCATGCTTAGCGAACTCTAAAGTTACAATATTAAATGGAAAAAGAATACGGTCGCGAACAGGATTCGAACCTGCGCCTCCCGGATAGATACTCCAGGCGCTCTGACCAACTAAGCCATCTCGACCTCTGCTCACCACCGCGAATTCTTCTTCCATATTTTAACACGTCTTATGGCGACGTCATTGCAATCAATTCAGTACTCACAAGTGACTGAACCGACACGACTAACTTTGCAGTTAATACAATGTCGTAAAGAATGCAATTACCTTAATAATTCGAGATATGTCTTTGAAAAAGCACTAACGCATGCTTAGCGAACTCTAAAGTTACAATATTAAATGGAAAAAGAATACGGTCGCGAACAGGATTCGAACCTGCGCCTCCCGGATAGATACTCCAGGCGCTCTGACCAACTAAGCCATCTCGACCTCTGCTCACCACCGCGAATTCTTCTTCCATATTTTAACACGTCTTATGGCGACGTCATTGCAATCAATTCAGTACTCACAAGTGACTGAACCGACACGACTAACTTTGCAGTTAATACAATGTCGTAAAGAATGCAATTACCTTAATAATTCGAGATATGTCTTTGAAAAAGCACTAACGCATGCTTAGCGAACTCTAAAGTTACAATATTAAATGGAAAAAGAATACGGTCGCGAACAGGATTCGAACCTGCGCCTCCCGGATAGATACTCCAGGCGCTCTGACCAACTAAGCCATCTCGACCTCTGCTCACCACCGCGAATTCTTCTTCCATATTTTAACACGTCTTATGGCGACGTCATTGCAATCAATTCAGTACTCACAAGTGACTGAAACGACACGACTAACTTTGCAGTTAATACAATGTCGTAAAGAATGCAATTACCTTAATAATTCGAGATATGTCTTTGAAAAAGCACTAACGCATGCTTAGCGAACTCTAAAGTTACAATATTAAATGGAAAAAGAATACGGTCGCGAACAGGATTCGAACCTGCGCCTCCCGGATAGATACTCCAGGCGCTCTGACCAACTAAGCCATCTCGACCTCTGCTCACCACCGCGAATTCTTCTTCCATATTTTAACACGTCTTATGGCGACGTCATTGCAATCAATTCAGTACTCACAAGTGACTGAACCGACACGACTAACTTTGCAGTTAATACAATGTCGTAAATTGATTGCAATGACGTCGCCATAAGACGTGTTAAAATATGGAAGAAGAATTCGCGGTGGTGAGCAGAGGTCGAGATGGCTTAGTTGGTCAGAGCGCCTGGAGTATCTATCCGGGAGGCGCAGGTTCGAATCCTGTTCGCGACCGTATTCTTTTTCCATTTAATATTGTAACTTTAGAGTTCGCTAAGCATGCGTTAGTGCTTTTTCAAAGACATATCTCGAATTATTAAGGTAATTGCATTCTTTACGACATTGTATTAACTGCAAAGTTAGTCGTGTCGGTTCAGTCACTTGTGAGTACTGAATTGATTGCAATGACGTCGCCATAAGACGTGTTAAAATATGGAAGAAGAATTCGCGGTGGTGAGCAGAGGTCGAGATGGCTTAGTTGGTCAGAGCGCCTGGAGTATCTATCCGGGAGGCGCAGGTTCGAATCCTGTTCGCGACCGTATTCTTTTTCCATTTAATATTGTAACTTTAGAGTTCGCTAAGCATGCGTTAGTGCTTTTTCAAAGACATATCTCGAATTATTAAGGTAATTGCATTCTTTACGACATTGTATTAACTGCAAAGTTAGTCGTGTCGGTTCAGTCACTTGTGAGTACTGAATTGATTGCAATGACGTCGCCATAAGACGTGTTAAAATATGGAAGAAGAATTCGCGGTGGTGAGCAGAGGTCGAGATGGCTTAGTTGGTCAGAGCGCCTGGAGTATCTATCCGGGAGGCGCAGGTTCGAATCCTGTTCGCGACCGTATTCTTTTTCCATTTAATATTGTAACTTTAGAGTTCGCTAAGCATGCGTTAGTGCTTTTTCAAAGACATATCTCGAATTATTAAGGTAATTGCATTCTTTACGACATTGTATTAACTGCAAAGTTAGTCGTGTCGGTTCAGTCACTTGTGAGTACTGAATTGATTGCAATGACGTCGCCATAAGACGTGTTAAAATATGGAAGAAGAATTCGCGGTGGTGAGCAGAGGTCGAGATGGCTTAGTTGGTCAGAGCGCCTGGAGTATCTATCCGGGAGGCGCAGGTTCGAATCCTGTTCGCGACCGTATTCTTTTTCCATTTAATATTGTAACTTTAGAGTTCGCTAAGCATGCGTTAGTGCTTTTTCAAAGACATATCTCGAATTATTAAGGTAATTGCATTCTTTACGACATTGTATTAACTGCAAAGTTAGTCGTGTCGGTTCAGTCACTTGTGAGTACTGAATTGATTGCAATGACGTCGCCATAAGACGTGTTAAAATATGGAAGAAGAATTCGCGGTGGTGAGCAGAGGTCGAGATGGCTTAGTTGGTCAGAGCGCCTGGAGTATCTATCCGGGAGGCGCAGGTTCGAATCCTGTTCGCGACCGTATTCTTTTTCCATTTAATATTGTAACTTTAGAGTTCGCTAAGCATGCGTTAGTGCTTTTTCAAAGACATATCTCGAATTATTAAGGTAATTGCATTCTTTACGACATTGTATTAACTGCAAAGTTAGTCGTGTCGGTTCAGTCACTTGTGAGTACTGAATTGATTGCAATGACGTCGCCATAAGACGTGTTAAAATATGGAAGAAGAATTCGCGGTGGTGAGCAGAGGTCGAGATGGCTTAGTTGGTCAGAGCGCCTGGAGTATCTATCCGGGAGGCGCAGGTTCGAATCCTGTTCGCGACCGTATTCTTTTTCCATTTAATATTGTAACTTTAGAGTTCGCTAAGCATGCGTTAGTGCTTTTTCAAAGACATATCTCGAATTATTAAGGTAATTGCATTCTTTACGACATTGTATTAACTGCAAAGTTAGTCGTGTCGGTTCAGTCACTTGTGAGTACTGAATTGATTGCAATGACGTCGCCATAAGACGTGTTAAAATATGGAAGAAGAATTCGCGGTGGTGAGCAGAGGTCGAGATGGCTTAGTTGGTCAGAGCGCCTGGAGTATCTATCCGGGAGGCGCAGGTTCGAATCCTGTTCGCGACCGTATTCTTTTTCCATTTAATATTGTAACTTTAGAGTTCGCTAAGCATGCGTTAGTGCTTTTTCAAAGACATATCTCGAATTATTAAGGTAATTGCATTCTTTACGACATTGTATTAACTGCAAAGTTAGTCGTGTCGGTTCAGTCACTTGTGAGTACTGAATTGATTGCAATGACGTCGCCATAAGACGTGTTAAAATATGGAAGAAGAATTCGCGGTGGTGAGCAGAGGTCGAGATGGCTTAGTTGGTCAGAGCGCCTGGAGTATCTATCCGGGAGGCGCAGGTTCGAATCCTGTTCGCGACCGTATTCTTTTTCCATTTAATATTGTAACTTTAGAGTTCGCTAAGCATGCGTTAGTGCTTTTTCAAAGACATATCTCGAATTATTAAGGTAATTGCATTCTTTACGACATTGTATTAACTGCAAAGTTAGTCGTGTCGGTTCAGTCACTTGTGAGTACTGAATTGATTGCAATGACGTCGCCATAAGACGTGTTAAAATATGGAAGAAGAATTCGCGGTGGTGAGCAGAGGTCGAGATGGCTTAGTTGGTCAGAGCGCCTGGAGTATCTATCCGGGAGGCGCAGGTTCGAATCCTGTTCGCGACCGTATTCTTTTTCCATTTAATATTGTAACTTTAGAGTTCGCTAAGCATGCGTTAGTGCTTTTTCAAAGACATATCTCGAATTATTAAGGTAATTGCATTCTTTACGACATTGTATTAACTGCAAAGTTAGTCGTGTCGGTTCAGTCACTTGTGAGTACTGAATTGATTGCTATGACGTCGCCATAAGACGTGTTAAAATATGGAAGAAGAATTCGCGGTGGTGAGCAGAGGTCGAGATGGCTTAGTTGGTCAGAGCGCCTGGAGTATCTATCCGGGAGGCGCAGGTTCGAATCCTGTTCGCGACCGTATTCTTTTTCCATTTAATATTGTAACTTTAGAGTTCGCTAAGCATGCGTTAGTGCTTTTTCAAAGACATATCTCGAATTATTAAGGTAATTGCATTCTTTACGACATTGTATTAACTGCAAAGTTAGTCGTGTCGGTTCAGTCACTTGTGAGTACTGAATTGATTGCAATGACGTCGCCATAAGACGTGTTAAAATATGGAAGAAGAATTCGCGGTGGTGAGCAGAGGTCGAGATGGCTTAGTTGGTCAGAGCGCCTGGAGTATCTATCCGGGAGGCGCAGGTTCGAATCCTGTTCGCGACCGTATTCTTTTTCCATTTAATATTGTAACTTTAGAGTTCGCTAAGCATGCGTTAGTGCTTTTTCAAAGACATATCTCGAATTATTAAGGTAATTGCATTCTTTACGACATTGTATTAACTGCAAAGTTAGTCGTGTCGGTTCAGTCACTTGTGAGTACTGAATTGATTGCAATGACGTCGCCATAAGACGTGTTAAAATATGGAAGAAGAATTCGCGGTGGTGAGCAGAGGTCGAGATGGCTTAGTTGGTCAGAGCGCCTGGAGTATCTATCCGGGAGGCGCAGGTTCGAATCCTGTTCGCGACCGTATTCTTTTTCCATTTAATATTGTAACTTTAGAGTTCGCTAAGCATGCGTTAGTGCTTTTTCAAAGACATATCTCGAATTATTAAGGTAATTGCATTCTTTACGACATTGTATTAACTGCAAAGTTAGTCGTGTCGGTTCAGTCACTTGTGAGTACTGAATTGATTGCAATGACGTCGCCATAAGACGTGTTAAAATATGGAAGAAGAATTCGCGGTGGTGAGCAGAGGTCGAGATGGCTTAGTTGGTCAGAGCGCCTGGAGTATCTATCCGGGAGGCGCAGGTTCGAATCCTGTTCGCGACCGTATTCTTTTTCCATTTAATATTGTAACTTTAGAGTTCGCTAAGCATGCGTTAGTGCTTTTTCAAAGACATATCTCGAATTATTAAGGTAATTGCATTCTTTACGACATTGTATTAACTGCAAAGTTAGTCGTGTCGGTTCAGTCACTTGTGAGTACTGAATTGATTGCAATGACGTCGCCATAAGACGTGTTAAAATATGGAAGAAGAATTCGCGGTGGTGAGCAGAGGTCGAGATGGCTTAGTTGGTCAGAGCGCCTGGAGTATCTATCCGGGAGGCGCAGGTTCGAATCCTGTTCGCGACCGTATTCTTTTTCCATTTAATATTGTAACTTTAGAGTTCGCTAAGCATGCGTTAGTGCTTTTTCAAAGACATATCTCGAATTATTAAGGTAATTGCATTCTTTACGACATTGTATTAACTGCAAAGTTAGTCGTGTCGGTTCAGTCACTTGTGAGTACTGAATTGATTGCAATGACGTCGCCATAAGACGTGTTAAAATATGGAAGAAGAATTCGCGGTGGTGAGCAGAGGTCGAGATGGCTTAGTTGGTCAGAGCGCCTGGAGTATCTATCCGGGAGGCGCAGGTTCGAATCCTGTTCGCGACCGTATTCTTTTTCCATTTAATATTGTAACTTTAGAGTTCGCTAAGCATGCGTTAGTGCTTTTTCAAAGACATATCTCGAATTATTAAGGTAATTGCATTCTTTACGACATTGTATTAACTGCAAAGTTAGTCGTGTCGGTTCAGTCACTTGTGAGTACTGAATTGATTGCAATGACGTCGCCATAAGACGTGTTAAAATATGGAAGAAGAATTCGCGGTGGTGAGCAGAGGTCGAGATGGCTTAGTTGGTCAGAGCGCCTGGAGTATCTATCCGGGAGGCGCAGGTTCGAATCCTGTTCGCGACCGTATTCTTTTTCCATTTAATATTGTAACTTTAGAGTTCGCTAAGCATGCGTTAGTGCTTTTTCAAAGACATATCTCGAATTATTAAGGTAATTGCATTCTTTACGACATTGTATTAACTGCAAAGTTAGTCGTGTCGGTTCAGTCACTTGTGAGTACTGAATTGATTGCAATGACGTCGCCATAAGACGTGTTAAAATATGGAAGAAGAATTCGCGGTGGTGAGCAGAGGTCGAGATGGCTTAGTTGGTCAGAGCGCCTGGAGTATCTATCCGGGAGGCGCAGGTTCGAATCCTGTTCGCGACCGTATTCTTTTTCCATTTAATATTGTAACTTTAGAGTTCGCTAAGCATGCGTTAGTGCTTTTTCAAAGACATATCTCGAATTATTAAGGTAATTGCATTCTTTACGACATTGTATTAACTGCAAAGTTAGTCGTGTCGGTTCAGTCACTTGTGAGTACTGAATTGATTGCTATGACGTCGCCATAAGACGTGTTAAAATATGGAAGAAGAATTCGCGGTGGTGAGCAGAGGTCGAGATGGCTTAGTTGGTCAGAGCGCCTGGAGTATCTATCCGGGAGGCGCAGGTTCGAATCCTGTTCGCGACCGTATTCTTTTTCCATTTAATATTGTAACTTTAGAGTTCGCTAAGCATGCGTTAGTGCTTTTTCAAAGACATATCTCGAATTATTAAGGTAATTGCATTCTTTACGACATTGTATTAACTGCAAAGTTAGTCGTGTCGGTTCAGTCACTTGTGAGTACTGAATTGATTGCAATGACGTCGCCATAAGACGTGTTAAAATATGGAAGAAGAATTCGCGGTGGTGAGCAGAGGTCGAGATGGCTTAGTTGGTCAGAGCGCCTGGAGTATCTATCCGGGAGGCGCAGGTTCGAATCCTGTTCGCGACCGTATTCTTTTTCCATTTAATATTGTAACTTTAGAGTTCGCTAAGCATGCGTTAGTGCTTTTTCAAAGACATATCTCGAATTATTAAGGTAATTGCATTCTTTACGACATTGTATTAACTGCAAAGTTAGTCGTGTCGGTTCAGTCACTTGTGAGTACTGAATTGATTGCAATGACGTCGCCATAAGACGTGTTAAAATATGGAAGAAGAATTCGCGGTGGTGAGCAGAGGTCGAGATGGCTTAGTTGGTCAGAGCGCCTGGAGTATCTATCCGGGAGGCGCAGGTTCGAATCCTGTTCGCGACCGTATTCTTTTTCCATTTAATATTGTAACTTTAGAGTTCGCTAAGCATGCGTTAGTGCTTTTTCAAAGACATATCTCGAATTATTAAGGTAATTGCATTCTTTACGACATTGTATTAACTGCAAAGTTAGTCGTGTCGGTTCAGTCACTTGTGAGTACTGAATTGATTGCAATGACGTCGCCATAAGACGTGTTAAAATATGGAAGAAGAATTCGCGGTGGTGAGCAGAGGTCGAGATGGCTTAGTTGGTCAGAGCGCCTGGAGTATCTATCCGGGAGGCGCAGGTTCGAATCCTGTTCGCGACCGTATTCTTTTTCCATTTAATATTGTAACTTTAGAGTTCGCTAAGCATGCGTTAGTGCTTTTTCAAAGACATATCTCGAATTATTAAGGTAATTGCATTCTTTACGACATTGTATTAACTGCAAAGTTAGTCGTGTCGGTTCAGTCACTTGTGAGTACTGAATTGATTGCAATGACGTCGCCATAAGACGTGTTAAAATATGGAAGAAGAATTCGCGGTGGTGAGCAGAGGTCGAGATGGCTTAGTTGGTCAGAGCGCCTGGAGTATCTATCCGGGAGGCGCAGGTTCGAATCCTGTTCGCGACCGTATTCTTTTTCCATTTAATATTGTAACTTTAGAGTTCGCTAAGCATGCGTTAGTGCTTTTTCAAAGACATATCTCGAATTATTAAGGTAATTGCATTCTTTACGACATTGTATTAACTGCAAAGTTAGTCGTGTCGGTTCAGTCACTTGTGAGTACTGAATTGATTGCAATGACGTCGCCATAAGACGTGTTAAAATATGGAAGAAGAATTCGCGGTGGTGAGCAGAGGTCGAGATGGCTTAGTTGGTCAGAGCGCCTGGAGTATCTATCCGGGAGGCGCAGGTTCGAATCCTGTTCGCGACCGTATTCTTTTTCCATTTAATATTGTAACTTTAGAGTTCGCTAAGCATGCGTTAGTGCTTTTTCAAAGACATATCTCGAATTATTAAGGTAATTGCATTCTTTACGACATTGTATTAACTGCAAAGTTAGTCGTGTCGGTTCAGTCACTTGTGAGTACTGAATTGATTGCAATGACGTCGCCATAAGACGTGTTAAAATATGGAAGAAGAATTCGCGGTGGTGAGCAGAGGTCGAGATGGCTTAGTTGGTCAGAGCGCCTGGAGTATCTATCCGGGAGGCGCAGGTTCGAATCCTGTTCGCGACCGTATTCTTTTTCCATTTAATATTGTAACTTTAGAGTTCGCTAAGCATGCGTTAGTGCTTTTTCAAAGACATATCTCGAATTATTAAGGTAATTGCATTCTTTACGACATTGTATTAACTGCAAAGTTAGTCGTGTCGGTTCAGTCACTTGTGAGTACTGAATTGATTGCAATGACGTCGCCATAAGACGTGTTAAAATATGGAAGAAGAATTCGCGGTGGTGAGCAGAGGTCGAGATGGCTTAGTTGGTCAGAGCGCCTGGAGTATCTATCCGGGAGGCGCAGGTTCGAATCCTGTTCGCGACCGTATTCTTTTTCCATTTAATATTGTAACTTTAGAGTTCGCTAAGCATGCGTTAGTGCTTTTTCAAAGACATATCTCGAATTATTAAGGTAATTGCATTCTTTACGACATTGTATTAACTGCAAAGTTAGTCGTGTCGGTTCAGTCACTTGTGAGTACTGAATTGATTGCAATGACGTCGCCATAAGACGTGTTAAAATATGGAAGAAGAATTCGCGGTGGTGAGCAGAGGTCGAGATGGCTTAGTTGGTCAGAGCGCCTGGAGTATCTATCCGGGAGGCGCAGGTTCGAATCCTGTTCGCGACCGTATTCTTTTTCCATTTAATATTGTAACTTTAGAGTTCGCTAAGCATGCGTTAGTGCTTTTTCAAAGACATATCTCGAATTATTAAGGTAATTGCATTCTTTACGACATTGTATTAACTGCAAAGTTAGTCGTGTCGGTTCAGTCACTTGTGAGTACTGAATTGATTGCAATGACGTCGCCATAAGACGTGTTAAAATATGGAAGAAGAATTCGCGGTGGTGAGCAGAGGTCGAGATGGCTTAGTTGGTCAGAGCGCCTGGAGTATCTATCCGGGAGGCGCAGGTTCGAATCCTGTTCGCGACCGTATTCTTTTTCCATTTAATATTGTAACTTTAGAGTTCGCTAAGCATGCGTTAGTGCTTTTTCAAAGACATATCTCGAATTATTAAGGTAATTGCATTCTTTACGACATTGTATTAACTGCAAAGTTAGTCGTGTCGGTTCAGTCACTTGTGAGTACTGAATTGATTGCAATGACGTCGCCATAAGACGTGTTAAAATATGGAAGAAGAATTCGCGGTGGTGAGCAGAGGTCGAGATGGCTTAGTTGGTCAGAGCGCCTGGAGTATCTATCCGGGAGGCGCAGGTTCGAATCCTGTTCGCGACCGTATTCTTTTTCCATTTAATATTGTAACTTTAGAGTTCGCTAAGCATGCGTTAGTGCTTTTTCAAAGACATATCTCGAATTATTAAGGTAATTGCATTCTTTACGACATTGTATTAACTGCAAAGTTAGTCGTGTCGGTTCAGTCACTTGTGAGTACTGAATTGATTGCAATGACGTCGCCATAAGACGTGTTAAAATATGGAAGAAGAATTCGCGGTGGTGAGCAGAGGTCGAGATGGCTTAGTTGGTCAGAGCGCCTGGAGTATCTATCCGGGAGGCGCAGGTTCGAATCCTGTTCGCGACCGTATTCTTTTTCCATTTAATATTGTAACTTTAGAGTTCGCTAAGCATGCGTTAGTGCTTTTTCAAAGACATATCTCGAATTATTAAGGTAATTGCATTCTTTACGACATTGTATTAACTGCAAAGTTAGTCGTGTCGGTTCAGTCACTTGTGAGTACTGAATTGATTGCAATGACGTCGCCATAAGACGTGTTAAAATATGGAAGAAGAATTCGCGGTGGTGAGCAGAGGTCGAGATGGCTTAGTTGGTCAGAGCGCCTGGAGTATCTATCCGGGAGGCGCAGGTTCGAATCCTGTTCGCGACCGTATTCTTTTTCCATTTAATATTGTAACTTTAGAGTTCGCTAAGCATGCGTTAGTGCTTTTTCAAAGACATATCTCGAATTATTAAGGTAATTGCATTCTTTACGACATTGTATTAACTGCAAAGTTAGTCGTGTCGGTTCAGTCACTTGTGAGTACTGAATTGATTGCAATGACGTCGCCATAAGACGTGTTAAAATATGGAAGAAGAATTCGCGGTGGTGAGCAGAGGTCGAGATGGCTTAGTTGGTCAGAGCGCCTGGAGTATCTATCCGGGAGGCGCAGGTTCGAATCCTGTTCGCGACCGTATTCTTTTTCCATTTAATATTGTAACTTTAGAGTTCGCTAAGCATGCGTTAGTGCTTTTTCAAAGACATATCTCGAATTATTAAGGTAATTGCATTCTTTACGACATTGTATTAACTGCAAAGTTAGTCGTGTCGGTTCAGTCACTTGTGAGTACTGAATTGATTGCAATGACGTCGCCATAAGACGTGTTAAAATATGGAAGAAGAATTCGCGGTGGTGAGCAGAGGTCGAGATGGCTTAGTTGGTCAGAGCGCCTGGAGTATCTATCCGGGAGGCGCAGGTTCGAATCCTGTTCGCGACCGTATTCTTTTTCCATTTAATATTGTAACTTTATCCTTTATAAGTCTAATAAAATTATTAGCGCCGATTATAGTATCGAAGATAGGTAGGTACCTACTGTAATTATTAATTACACATCATGAAAGAATTTTATTTGAAGTGGATAAAAAGCAGGTTGTATGAGGTGCGTGTCTCGAATTGACGTCAGCAAGGCTGCCATATTTCATAGAACTGGTAATTAGAAAGGGACCCAGACTATTGTTTAATTATTTGATTAGGTGGCTCGAGACTTGACTATTCCTACCTAGGTACTTCAGCATTTATTTAAGACTTGAATAGGATTTGTTTTACACTAGGTATAGGTAATAAGATGTACCTAATCGCGTTAATCGAATGTACATTTATGTTTTTCCTAACGTTTCGTACACTACAGCGTTCGTGGTCACTATGATCAATGATTACAAAAGCGACAGGTATCTTATCAGCTTATTTAATTTTATTTTAGTATACGTACCGTACTTTAAAAACATAACCCTCCTACTGGGATAATAGGGTAAAAAAAAAATTCAATATTTTTTAACAACGTGGGTCCTGAATCCAAAGATATTACTAGAAGGATAATTTTGTAAATTAGTATTACACTACAGATAACTATATAGGTACCTAAGTGCTTGTATTTACATTTATATACCTATAGCCCAAAATAATACAAGGGACGGTTGAATAAATACCTAGTCTAGGTAAGTCGTTACTGTTTTTTTTTAAGAGGGAATTTCTATATTCTTGTGATATAAACAATTTCCTAAGGGACTTTGATAAAAATCTCTAGCCTATTAACATGATTATGGTACGTAATGCTTTTTTCTTGCACCATTAACATGTGCGGCAATAGGCATAGGTATTTCCGAATGAGGTATTCAAAATAATGATGTGTGAACCTACGCGTAATGCTTTTATCTTCATTATAAATACAAATATTTGTAGGTATTTGTGAACAAAAGGCGCAATAATTGCGTTACTAATGCCTGGTTGAGAGAACTAATTAATATTCTATCATCGTACCTATCAGCTGGGCGGACGTTATAAAGAACGGTCTAAAGAAATATTCCCGTATTTACGGCATTATGTGGAAAATGGACTGACGTTTTCAGTTTGGTGTTATTTGGTAGTTAGCTGATATATCAATAATGTTAGCTTAGCGTGTGACCATTTATTGGCACGTGAAATGTCGCAGGTTCCGAGTAGCGACCATCATTGATGATATTAAAAACCCATGGTCGTTATATTATTGTAGTGATAGGAAGTTGCGATGGCTTAAAGGCTGCGATGGTTTAAAGAGCCGCAGGCAGGGGCGGATTTACCTATAGGCCGAGTACGCCCGGGCCTAGGGCGGCAAAATTTAGGGAGCGGCAAAATTTGGTCATGCTTTTTTTTTTAATAGTTGCTCACGCGCCTGTGTAAAAACTCAAAAATGTGTCCACATAGAATCCCGCAAAAATTACATGTATGGCGATTACGATTATTAGAAGTTTTGCTCATCCAACTGAATGTTTGCTTACTAGTTTATACCAAGGTTTTTCAATTGTGATGATTTGATAAACAAATTCGCTGCTCAGAAAGCTAGGCAAAAGACAATTTGTGAATAACGATTCATTGCTTCTCACAAATAGAAATGGTCAGAAAACAAATAGAACAATTACAAATAGAATGGTATCTGAAATACTGATTGAGATAATTAAATGATTTACTGACTATCGTTTTTTTCATTTTTATTTAATTTCTATAGTTTACTTAATTTTTAATGCCTTACAGTACATAGGGGGGCGGCCATCTGTCGTAGGCCTAGGGCAGCCAACGTATCAAATCCGCCCCTGGCCGCAGGGTTGCTGGTTCAAAATCTGTCACCTACCTATTTCGTTCACCATCATCGTCTACCTTATTTAATTTAATTTGGGGTTGATACAGCATGTAAAGTAGTCGTACCTATGTATTTTCTTAGTTAAAACCCTTTATAAAATTAGGTATATCGTAATAAAAGTCTGGTATCCAGTAGTATGTCCCAAGTAGCAACCGTGGTGATGACAAAGCAATGCTTGTCCCTTCTCTGTTTAAGAAGTTCCCCGATTGGACAATACCCTAAAGCTGTTAACTACTTATACGATGCAATCGACTTGTTTTTCTAGAATAACCAACGACCGACCGCTTCATTGTATTAAAGTGGACGCAAGTGCGACAGGTCAGTATGAGGTCCTGGATTCAATTACCGAGTCGGGTAAAGTATTACCGAATGAGTTTTTATTTAGGAAATTTTTAGTAGCAGTCCGGAGATCGGAATTGTCACACAAGTTCACCACCTAGGTATATTAGACTTGGGAAGGGATAAATCAAAGACATTGGTTAGATGCTTGCTGTAGGAAATTGTGGGGTTTTCAACAGTAGGTACTTAGGTACGTACCTACATAATGCTGTCATTACGTATTCTGACAACCAAAACAGTTGGGGATCTTTTTAAGCATGATCAAAAACCTTAATCAATTATAATGTTCGTCAGAATCACTTGAATATTTCTTAGGTATGAATGTCAGTTTACGTTTTAATGTTTCGGCCTTCGCCGTCCGCATCAAACATTCAGAAGTATCGACGTCCCACCGTTTTGTTGAAAGCTTTTGATGAAGGGAAACGGTATCTCTTTGAATTAATTTTATTTAAACATTCATTTTGCTCGAGGATAAATGTGACGACATTTCAAGGGTTTTTTGTATTATGTTCTAAAGGGGTGATGTGTTATGTGTAAATTATACTGATTATTATGAAGCATTGTAAATTTAAAGGGTCTGAGATTAGGCTAAGGATTCAAAGTTGACACTGGAATTTTATTTATTGAAGGATGTGTGGTATACAACCAACTAGGAACTGAAATTATAGATGTTGTTTTAACGAGGAGGCTCGTTAGACAAACGGCTTTACAACGTATATGCTACGAATATTCCTATAAACGATAGGTACACGGAGTTTCTGTATGAATGCTGCAGAGAATGTGTCGTGTAATGGTTTCTGGACGTAGTGATGAGCCTTGACTAGAACAACCCTTATTTATGAATTAATAGTTTTTCTGATGGCGGTTTTAACCCGGAAACTATACGATATTGCTTTAACGAGGACGCTCATTGGAAAAACGGTTTTGTAACGTAAATTGTAAGAATATTTCTATAAACGATACGCGGAGTTTCTGCATGCATGCTGCTAAGAATGTGTCGCACAATGGTTTCTTTTGAACCGTGTAGGGAATGTAACTCAACCAAAGAGTTAATGCCAATCGTGTTTCGAATCGGCTTGACATAGTGACGAGCCTTGACTAGAACAACCCTTATTTAAAAGATAAATAAGGGATTTTCTGATGATGATTTCAAACATAAAATCTTTACCGTTACCTACATATTATCAGGTGAACGTAAATATTACTGGTAAATTAATAAACAAGTAGAGCTTCCTTTTTTTAAATGTCTTCTTAAAAGTTTATATCAGATCGGACAAGTGCGAGTAGGACTCGCCCACCGAGGGTTCCATACAAATTAGTAGCTACATATTATAAACCTAACCTAGTTCAGGAATCGAGTCTCGCAGTTTTTTCCGAGCTTTGCCGGAATTCAGTTTCCAAAACGTGTAAAGGCTATATTTTTTATGGTTTATTTACAAATGTTTTTTGCGGCATAAACGGCCGTATTTCTAACGGCTTTTTACGTTAACTTAGAATTTTGATTTATTCACAATAGCAAGGGACCTGCTGAAGACCTGAGTATATGGTTTTAATTTAAACTCGATACATCCATGCGTTCTCGAGATAAAGGGTCTTGACCGACAGACAGACAGGCAGATGGACAGACAGACGGACAGACAGAGAGATAGCCTGACAACAAAGTGATGCTATAAGGATTCCGTTTTTCCTTGAGGTATGAAACCCTAAAAAGTGTATCGGCCATAAATATTCTTTCCCTAGGGGATGACTGACATCAAAAGTTTTATGGAAAGTATTTGAATATTACATACGTCAACGTTAGCGATCCTAAATTATCCGTCACGAAATATCATGGCAAGAATAATTATTATTCCATAAATAATTAAATATGTGCCTGCTGTATAGGGTTTTCAACACCTAGACATTTATAATAAACCTATATGAGTCATCATCACCATCCCCCTGCCCTTATCCCAATTTGTTTGGGATCGACGCAGCATACCTATATCTGGCATGCGACCACCCGTCTGCCTAACTTCCACCGTCTTTGGCAATGCTCGTTTGTCGTACCGTTGTTGGTGGTAACTACCATCGATGCAGTCTCCTTCTATCTAGCTATAAAAAAACCTATATGGATTCCTAACTAAATAATGGTCATAGAAGGTATTCACGAAGTTCATATTCGTTTATCCTACTTAAAGCTCGCATTCCTAATATATTAGTTCCGCTTAGCTATATATATAGAGCATATCATACCATATAACACGGGGGCATGTCCTAATGTATCCGTATATATGGCACGGCCGTAGCTAGGAGGAGAATTCGCTTCTTGTTTGGGATTTCGGGGGGGTGGGGTTATTTTTAGAATCCTAACCTTCTCCCGCTACGGCCATGACGTATGGCAACACAATTCTTCTTCTCATCGTGTGGTTGATGAACAATCTAGTGTCAGAGTTTAAACCGCCTGTAGGTCTCTGACTTTGCTTTACACACCATCGAGAACATCTCTCAGGTGTGCTGGTTTCCTCACGATGTTTTCCTTCACCGTTTTATGCAAGTGCTAATTAATTTATAATAGGTACGCACACTTCGAAAATACAGTGGTGCGTGGCTTAGATTCTAACTTGCGAACTTTGTTAATACAACGGTCATATCACTAGGCTATCACTGCCTAACAACACAAAATAACATAATGTATAGGTACATATAAAATACGTACCTCATTATAAAATATATGACTGTAATTATCCACAGTCCTCGTTCTTATTGTAATGACTAATGTATTTAATTTCGTAAACACTTGGTAATTTTCTTGTGATATGTCGCAGATGGATTGTAGAATCAGCTGTCAGGCCAAAATTATAATTAGTTTAAATTAATGTTAAGTAATTATGTTTCATAACTCAACTAAATGTATTCTTTATATAAGCTACACTCAATCGCTTATATTACTACATTAGATTATGTTTAAGCTGTAAGTGAATTTGTAATTATTTTTGAGAAAAATAAAGATCTTTATCCGTAGCTGTTTTACAAAACAGTGCTGTTATGAAGAACAGCTGAACGACGTTTAGCGGTTTTGCATAACTACTGAACTATAGGTATAACGCATAATTGTATGAACGTTTTGCGTTTTCAATGCAGCTGGGGTCAACGATCAGAGAATATGTAAAACAGCTTGAAATGAACTGTGTGTCTTTCAACAATAATTTAACTTTATTTTCCATTTAGTCAGTAGCATAAAAAAGATGAAAATTTAGAATTACGTAAATATTATACCACTATACTAATCGACAATAAATCAGGATTATGAAAGAAAATAAATTAAATTGATCCATGAGCGAGCGAACTACCTCCGTCACAGACTAAAATAGGGCAGTCAGACACTAAAATAGGAGCCCCACGAAGCGGTGCTCCGTCGAATCAGCCACGGAAGACAATTCAGAATACAGTATTATTCTTTTAAATGGTGACTATCCATTTTATATACCTATACAATAAACAAGTCTGTCCCACAGTAGATATGTCATTCTGCATTACGTCTAAACGTGTGTAGCAGTTTTATTAAACGTATCGCAATGGCAATCCAGCTGAACGTTGTTCAACTGTTTTATAAAATTATTTTATTTTATTTCTTACTTTTTAGTGAATCTTGCGTACCATAACTGATTTATCGGAAGTGAATATGGGTAGACCTACTCAACGCGCTGTTTATATATATCTGTCGCAGATGGATTGTAGAATCTGCTGTTTTACAAAATTGTTTATTGTATAGGTATATTAAATGGATAGTCACCATTCAAGTAAAAAAGCGATACTGTATTCTGATTTGACTTTCCGTGGCTGGGTCGACGGAGCCCCGCTTAGCGGGGCTCCTCTTTTTTGTGTCCGTAAGGTTAGAAAAAACCTAAACACGAAGAGGATGACGGGGGCCCGTCAGCGAGCGTAGCGAGCGAACAGCCCCCGTCATCCTCTTCGTGTTTACAAAATTGTTTATTGTATAGGTATATTAAATGGATAGTCACCATTCAAGTAAAAAAGCGATACTGTATTCTGATTTGACTTTCCGTGGCTGGGTCGACGGAGCCCCGCTTAGCGGGGCTCCTCTTTTTTGTGTCCGTAAGGTTAGAAAAAACCTAAACACGAAGAGGATGACAAACCTAACCTGTCCGTGTCGGGATACACGAAACTCCCGAGCTCGCTTCGCTCGCTCATGGATCAATTTAATTTATTTTCTTTCATAATCCCGATATATTGTCGACTATTATAGTGGTTTAGTATTTACGTCATTAAAAATTTTCTTTTTTTTCTTTTGCTTTTGGCAAGTAAAATAAAGTTAGGTTATTATTGTTAGGACATACAGAGCCATAAGCTACAAAATTTCGAACTAAAATCAACAATCTGACAATTCATTTCACACTGTTTTACATAATCTCTGATCGTTGACCCGCTGCATTGATAAACGCAAAACGTTCATTCAATTCTGCGTGTTATAGTTCAGTAATCATGTAAAACCGCTAAACGTCGTTCAGCTGTTTTTCATAACAGTACTGTTTTGTAAATCAGCTAGCAGTTTTGTAAAACAGCTTATTCTACAATCCATCTGCGACATATCTAGATCTGAGGCTATTTCAAAAGAGAGTAATAAACTGCGTAAAACAAAATTTTTGAAATTAATTAAAAAAAAAAACTGACTAGCGTATGTTACTCACGGGACAGTATAAGGAGTCTAACGATACCCCATATATCGAAATCAGTTCAGGTATTTAGAAGTTATGGTGGAATAGGTAAAGAAACTCACAAACATACTTACATACATACCTACATACATAAATACACTCCGTTTTTTGAGCACTCGTGTAAAAAGAGATGTTTGAGAATGCGGTCTTACACTAAAAAGTATTAAATAGCAAAAAAAATATGACGGATTTCCGATGCTTATCTTCCGGTTTCATCATCATCATCATCATCTGATGATGAAGCTGGAAAATAGTTAGTTCATTAGAACTATTCTAGAGACCGTAAACACCACCGGAAAGTCACAAGAGAGCAAAATACACCATTTCGTTTACTTCGACGACGTATTATTTTTCAGTTATTTTGATTTAAATACCAAACTACTAAACCAATTTTCATAAAATTTAAATGGGACCAATCTGAAAGTAAATCCTTTCAAATAAAAAATAATTTTCCAAATCGGTTCATAAATGACGGAGTTCTGAGGTAACAAACATAAAAAAAAAAACAACCGAATTGCTAACCTCCTCCTTTTTGGAAGTCGGTTAATGAATCTGTTTTGTAAATCATCTACCAGTTTTGTAAATAAGCGGATTCTGCTATCCATCTGCGACATATATACACTTAAGTATGCCTATTATCGTCTTTCGAATACTTCCCACGGAATAAATAATAGTGCATTACTTAAAGTCATAAATTTTTGTGGAAAGAAAAATACGGTCATGAGCAGGATTTGAACCTGCGCCACTCGGATAATTACTGCAGGCGCTCTGTCCCCCTAAGCCATCTCGACCTCTGCTCTAGTGAGCAGAGGTCGAGATGGCTTAGGGGCATAATAAATGTGGAAGAAGAATTCGAGGACTACCTCGTCTTCTTCCACATTTATTATGTCTTTTGGGGACGTCATCGCTATCTGTTCAGCCCATATACAGGTAACTGAACAATAATTTAAAATTAAATTTTTAGACTAGGAATAATACTTTAAATAATAAAGGGCTTTTAATTACACACTTTTATTAGCTCCCGTAATTGTACAAAACTTAGTAAATAACTACCTACTTTTTACCGTATTCATAATGAAAGGGCAGTATACGACATTCGTGTTAGAAATATTCTTGCGTGTTCAAAGTACTAAAAAAGGAAAACGGCGAGTGAAAAGTATTGTTAGAGGCGAGGCGTTATCAAACTAGAACAAATGTGAGTAAACTTAACTTGCTTAGTGTTGGTACAGTTAACTTTTTTTGTACAATAACGGTTTGTGTACACTTCTGAAAATGCAGTGAGACAACAATTTACATTTTAGCTACGTGTAGCACGCTCGACAAATGATAAAATAAAATATCTATTTTATCACTTCTGTTTCTTTATTCTAATTTAAAGAGTTTTTGCTTCAACCTTAAGTCTCCAATATTGACCAATATGAGTTATTCGGGATTATCTGTGATAAACATTATCATAAGAAGGTTACTGAAGCTAACTGCTGGATATAAGACCACTGCTTAAGACATCTTTTCAAACACTAATACAAGGACCACATTAGATATATCTATTTAACTAATTTGACAGAGGAAATTAGTAAACGCATTTTTCTTTATAGCAGATTCACTATTACCGAAACAGCTGCTTATTTCTGATGTTTTTCTGGTTTTAAAAATCTTTCAAGAGCTTTACTACTCTTATACTACTCTTCAGGGAATAAAAATAAAAATCTATCTTCACACTTGAAATAAATTTTCACAATCCACAGTTGTCCCAAAGTTTGATCGTAATTAAGAAAGAAAGAAAGAAAATATTTATTTCCACACAAAGCAGTATGGGTACATATAAAAAAAAAAACAGATAATAAAATAATTTTACAATGGTATAAATCCTCGCAAACAAACAATCGCTTATATGGCAACCCAACCAGCGCTGATATTCTTGTCAAATATAAAGTTTGAATTTAAAAAAATTAAAAATAATTATGGACATTTCTTTGTCTTTTGGACCAATATAATTATATGAAAATTGTGGAACAAACTATTTTCTACCTAGTTTTGTACGTACTTAGTCAAATAGTACATTAAGAAACAATACGGTCAAGTAGAATAAAAAAGTAGGTAAGTGGTCACAATCGATACGAATTGTCCATGAATAGGTATTTGTGGGAATAGAAACACATGGCCCAATCAAACGTGTCTTCTACACTTATGGCTCATTAATAAGTAATTGTCTTTGAACGGCTGTAATTGTAACTTGGGTATTAATATTTTAGTACTGGCTATCGATTTTAGCCATACAGCAAATAATTTATGGAAGATTGTAGTATTTTATTGAAATAAAGTAATGACTAGGTATTTTTTCATGTGGAGTCAGAAATAAAGTTATACTATATTGCTTGTGTCTACTGATTACTCAATCACTTATTTGGAGGTTATTTATCAATCAATCTGCCTAACCTTTCCCCAATAATATTGGGGTCAGCTTCCAGTCAAACTGGATGCTGCTTAATACCAGTTCCTATTTAACATGGAGCGACTGCCTATCCGACCTCGAATACCCAGTTACTAGGAATCACGATATCTCGTGGTATGACTGGTTGTCACTTTCGGGCATCTGACTACCCGTAACGGCTGTCATAGATCTTCATTTGAAAACCGGGATCGACGGCTTAATGTGCTCTCCGAGGCTCTGAGATTCTTTATACCGGTACCTATTAATAAATGGTCATATTATACAATTAATAAAGCTTATCAAGATCGTATTCAAGATTTTAATAGGCGTAATGAGAAACGCTACGGGCCATACAGTAAAACGCCACTTAATTTTATGAAGCTCTCAAATCTCGTACTGATTTTTCGCCTTGAAGGGACTGAGACAGCGCGAGATTTCAGAATAAGGTGCCTAAGGATAATTACTAGAATAGTTACTAAAACTAGAACATATATAATTACTAGAATGGTTACTTTAACTCTAGTGTCGTTTGAGTATATAGGAACCCATATTTTACTTTCTTTTTTTTAACTAGATTGCCATCCATTTTGAATCTGCCTTCTTAGTTACATGGAACGTTTGATAAAGTAGAACAGACAAGTACTTAGTGCATGTTCTTAATTAGAAGAAGGCAGTAAATACCCCTGGTATTACCTATCTAGAAAAGACATCTTCTGTGCCCTGTAGGTAAATAAGTGCCTGCAGTAGAAAGGCGACGGGCAGCCAACCTGGTATTATACAAAATGCAATGTTACCATCACTGGACCTAGCATAATAGGGAGAAACGCCAATCGGATTCTCGAGTACAGTTAAATACATATAAATAAAATCTTTAAAAAGCATGCTAAGCGAACTCTAGAGTTATAATTATAAATGGAAAAAGAATACGGTCCTGAACAGGATTCGAACCTGCGTCTCCCGGATAAATAATCCAGGCGCTCTAACCACTAAGCCATCTCGATTTTCCATTAAAAAGTACCGATAAATATTTGAAAAGCATTAACGCATGCCTAGCGAACTCTAAAGTTAAAAAAAATAGGAAAAATAATACTGTCATGAGCAGGATTCGAACCTGCGCCCCCTGGAGTATTTATCCGGGAGGCGCAGGTTCGAACCCTGCCTGAAAATAATTTTTTTTCTAAAATAGATTTTCTCATTCAATTAAAGCTTAATCTCAATAAAGAAGAACCTCTTCAATTCGTTTTGTTTAATTATAACATTCTCATCTAAATAAGGGGCTGTCTAAGAGAGCCCCTCTTAGACAGCCAGCAGAGTGGCTAAGTAACTGCCGCACAGATCGATCGATCAATGTTAAGTTGCGCTTGCCGCGGTCGGTCTGTGGATGGGTGACCATCACTTCACACCGAGACCCCTCCGTGCCTCGGACAGCACGTTAAGCCGTCGGTCCTAGTTGTCAAATTTAGATCTATGATAGCCGTTACGGGTAGTCAGAAGCCTGAAAGTCTGACAACCACTCATACCACGAAATATCGTGTTACCCAGAAACCGAGTTGTGGAGGTCAGGTCGCTCCATGTAAAATAGTCGTATTAACGGCACTGAGACGTCAGGTCCAGATACCTGTCAAAAATGTCGGAGCGGATATTTTCATAGGGTTTTCGAATATTTTTGTATAAAAAAAAAGTAACACACAAATGCTCTAAGAATCGAAATCATACCATGTTGCGCAGTTCCTTTCTGCTAAAAAAAAAACGGGAGGCCATAAGTTTCCTAAGGCTACAATACGTTTTAAACAATGGGTTGTAGACATTCGTAGAGATCGGTCTATGCCTACAAAGACCACTTCAGTAAAGACGATTATGAGCTGCCAAGTTAAGTTTGTCCTTCAATATGACTTTGCTTTTCGTCCTTGCAGTAACGTTCGGTGCTTTCATCGTTAATGAATTTCAGTAATGTTAATAATACGGAACCCTCGGTGTGCGAGTCGTAGTTACTCGCATTTGTCCGGCTTTTTATCATTTTAGATCATCGTTCTTGGATAGACCGTGTGGCTGATGAAGCGAACATAAAAGTACCTAGATACCTACTTAAAGCATCAATAAAAGAAGGAACTGAAGAAAAAAATTAATCACTATAGGTATATATCAATTTTAGGCAAATTAACAACTTGTCCTTTTAGAAGCCTTTATAGAAAAAATAAGCAACTGTACGTAAATAACTACAAATTACGTAAGAGCCCTAGCGCGAATAAGGAACTATTAACTAAGTGTTAAGGTGTTTTGTGTATCTACATTCTCGGATGGGTAGAATGATTTCACAGGCAAATCGGAGATCACAGGCGTTCCGGGCCAAAATACGTAAACTTAAACTAATTCTCAAAAAATTGGGATTTGGTATGGGAGACCTCTTGCCCAAGTGGCGCCAACTGGTGTCCAAAATTTTCGTGAAAATCCTCATAGGGAAAAGGCTAGGCAGATTCGATCTTATCTGAATAAAAGAGTTGTATCGATCGTAAATTCTACTAACGAGTACCGGACTCCTATAGATACTAGAGTATCATTAGTCATACGTTTTACTTGTATTATCATTAACTTGGTTTCTTGACTAATGAATCTAAATACTATGTGAAATGGATGATGTTTGTATTTGGTAAACGTCATCATCATTAGGCGTCTTGTCACCTGTGTTACTCTTGAAACGAATACCAATTCCAATCCAATTCAAATGCCATTTAAAAGTACGAACTGACATATTTCCTATGTCAATTGAGGGAATTATTTTCAAGAGTAAGCCCCATGGAGGTGAAAGTTAAGTTGGAAAATTAAAAATTAAAAAAGATGTTTTTTTTTGTTCGTTGTAAACTGTGTAGAGAAATTTCATCTGGGTTTCTCTTAAACTGTCGATTTCGCCTACTATTTATTAACCCTTTCCCTTTCCAATGTATCGCATATGAAACATGTTGATTGTTTACCTACTACTGTGTCAGCTTCGTGGACCTGTAAATTTTGTTGCTAAACCAAGGCAGAGGTTTGTGGGCGGCTTGAATAATTGGGAAACTAGGTGGCACTACTTGAAAGAAAAACAAGAAATAGAAAAAAAAACAACTTTATGATACTTTGGCAGTGGTCCCTAAACCATAATAGGTATCACTTAAATAAGTAGTGATAGCCTACTGGTATGACCATTGGATTGCCAAGTCGAAGGTCGTAGGTTCGAATTCAAGGCACGCACCGCTGATATTTTGGAGTCATGTGCGTATTAGAAAATAATTATCGCTTGCCTAAAACGGTAAAGGAAAACATCGTGAGGAAACCAGCATACCTTAGAGATATTCTAGAGGGTGTGTAAAGCCATACTTTTCTGAGACCTACGGGGAGTTTAAACTCTAACACTGAGTTATTCATCAACCACATGATGAGAGAGATCATTCAAATCAGAAAAGTCATTCTGCAGTATCAGAGGCGAGTCTACAACTTAGCTTATTGCAATTCCACAATACTTAACCATGGATTATCTGGCGTACGATAGAATTATATTCTCTGTTGCGAAGTAACTAACTTTAACTTACTACGATCGATAATGACTCCGGTAAGCACATGCGGGCTCATCGCGTATGCGCATCGGTATCATGTAATTTGAATAGATGCGCCCGAACAGGCTCGAACAAAGCATAATCAACAGGAAGCGATAAACAAACGGGTTTCGTTCACAACGTTGTTGGAAAGAAATGTTTTTCTTGTGTAGTAGGTATTTAAATAGTTATGTACTCAAAATTAACTATGGTGACAACTTACTTCATAGAATCTTGGCAGTCATGCTAAGTCAAAATAATCTGTTTATCTATATAATTTAATGTTACCTTCATCTTTACCTGCCCGACTCATCCCGAGGCTCTTGACGGTTATGACAGAGTACAACCATATTTTTTGCGGTGAGGGTAGAGGATTATTGTTCATTCAACTCAAGACAATTGAAAAAGTACTACGAGTGGAATAGGAAAACTTTTCAGTTTTTCTATCCCCAACTTACTCAGACTATCAAAGGTTGTCAATTTAGTATTATTATATAACCTCGTAATATTTCAAATTTATCCAGGAAATTTGTCTTGGGCAATTCTCTAGTGGCAAAATCCTCATGGAATAAAAATATGGAATGGTTATTCCTAGTAAATACATAATTATTGATCCAATAAAATACTTGTAACGTTCCAGCTGCTTATTCACGTGAATGTTGAAATCAACATTGCAAATATTTTGCAATTCAATATGATTAATGCAACAAACGTGTAAATTAGTATAGAAATAATAATATAAATACTAAATGTCACCTCATCTCGTACAGACAGGCATTATGTATACATGTAATGTATATTTATATGTTATTTTACCGTATCACGCTCTGATATTCTCTGCGTTTAGCTTCGTACAACAATGGCCGCAGTCACGCCCGTCGATTTCTCTACTGCGAACAATGTTTATGTAGAAAAAACTGTTCGCGCTTCAGTGGTCAAGCGTAACGGACACGGCGTGTGCGCAGTGCTCTATGCGCGCCATCTTGGATGCGCGGATTGGGTTGCGCGGCGTGGTGGCCCGAGCGCATACCGCGAACACTTGGAGTTTCAATGACTTGCTGTATACGGTTAATGTTAGATCAAGCACAAGTTGTTTTTCCTTGACTTATATTGTTCAGAGAGAATTCACATGTTTTGTGAGCAAGCACATACTATATAAGCTAGTCTTGAGACATCTATTTTTTAAATATAGATGTCACAAGACTATTATATATATATATTTGCATTAACAAACATGGCTTTAAGAAGCAGTCCGCCGTCATCAGCATTTCGCAGTCTATAATTGCATGAAGAATTCAAGATATCCTAAAAGTAGGATTTGTCAGTAGTCAGAAGGAAACCCAAAACTTGACAAATCACCAAGTAATAGTGTAATTTCAAGTAAACTTGTTATTATAGGTGATATAACTACATTTAGATATGCAGTGGTATCGCATAACAATAGTCTACTTGCAGGTATAATCAATATTGTGATTTGCCCCAACATGGCTACCAAATTCAACACAACACAATCTTGACAGAAACGTAATAATCTAGCTTGGTATCATGTTATTGTTCCCTATTTAGGGCTTGCTTTGTAATGCAACAGTACAATACAGGTGGATTTCGGTTGCAATTTCAGACGAAACATAGATACTGTAGTCCGAGAGCTGAGTTCACTTGGTACTAATTAGTTGAATTGAGCACTATAATGTATTTTTTTTCTCTTGTTGCGTGGTAGTCTGCTGTACTGTTACAAATGCTACTTATAATAATAAGAGAGGTCAACGACTCCTTTTAACGATTGGATTTAGTTTGGCTTTCGATAAATAGATAGTAGAAAAGCGGTTATACTCATCATGCTGGTGAAGCTGTTTAGTAAACGCAGAATTAGTTTTCCGGCATCTGATGAATTTGGTCAGTAATAAAAGATGATACCTAAACCCAGCACCTTCGTTCTCAGCGTTTCATCGATCACTGATAAAGTTAACTGAGGGCAGATGTCCCTTTACATCCTAATAAACAAAATATTTATCGAGCCAAGCTCTAAACTTTTACTGAGATGGAATGTTTGTTTTCTGCTTGACTATCCAAGACGACTCTTATGTAGTAGTAGAAGTACTTTGAAATACCCAAAGTTTATAGAAAATACTGGAAAAAGTTATTCAAGGAACTTGAGAGTACAAGTTTCTTAATGGTAGTAATCTACAAGATTAAATAAATTATGCATACTTTTTATGATGTATTGTATCTATTGGCCATACCACCGCCCATAATGACCCAGTTGTTGCAAGTATTGCGAATGAACGATAATCTTGCTAATAGACTCCCGGCCTGGCCGCCGAGATGTTGGCTTCTAATTGTTTTCGGTAGCACGCAAACGCGTTTGAGTCAGATTTCTAATTGTTCCTCTTAGCAGCCTTTAGCCTCAAGGCTTCTGTAATTTACAATAAACAATGGATAAGAACTACAGATTGATATTTATATACAGCGTTCGTCGAATTCTGGTATTGTTTGGATCTATTAAGAACAGATTTTGAATAGTTAGGTGTTACTTCGTATTTTTTTTATTTTTTTTACACTTAACGCACCTACCTTTAAGGGTTTTGAGGAGTTAGATGATATAAAACAGGCAATAGTAGCAGCTGCTTACGTATTATAACCTACATATAAAATTTCAGAAAAGATAGGTAGGTATTCAATTCGGCAATAGCAGCCAACTGCTAAATGTTTTCTCCTTCTCCATAAGATTAGTAAGGAGTCGAAATCCTAAATCCAATAGCTGCTCCACAGTAGTTTTGGAGAATCTTGATGTTTAATTTATTTTGATAATTTTATTGGTGAGCAAAGGCCTTCCCTTTTTCTATCAAATCTCGTTGTGTTCCGCGATATCTGGCTATACCTGTCTAACAAATTGATCCAGGTCGTTTGCCTGTTGTTTGTCGTCCCTCGTCCAATAACTGATTTATCAAGACTTTTTTCCAATCTATTTTTTATCAAATTTTCAAATATTTATAATTATTAAATATTTCAAATAAACGAATATTTCGAATAAACGAATATTTCGAATAAACGAATATCTTTTTTTTATTTCTACATTTCAGATATTGAGAACAAATATTAATATCTACAAACATAAAACAATAACAATACCTTCAAAAACACCCCTCGGCACACAAACAGCTCTCACATTCGTTCGATCGCGTAATGTTTTTGCAAATTAACTCGATAAAAAGTCAACATTTCCAACGTCCGCAGCTGTGATCCGCACTCCTCGTGGTGGAGTCGTGCAATAATAATGTACTAAACCGCGTATAGACAGGTGAAGCCTTTTCTCAATTAGGCGCTTTGGATATTTCGCCTTTTTTAACCAGCTCCTGGAAAGGTTAAAAAACATTATGTATTGATTGTAAGACTGCGTGGTCTTCTTCTTTCTCTTTGACACTTGATAAAATGTTATCTTTATTTCTTTCTATCTTTAACTGGAGAATTGAGAAAAATTACTGTCATATTTTCGACTGATTTTGATTGTATAATTTAACCATCCTCGTAAGTCCTATGTAGCGTATTTTATCATGATAATATTTAAATGTATTAATAGTGTTATGGAGTGACTCAAAAAGTTCATGTTAATAGATTAGTTTTTGTAATTTCAGCCTGGTAGAGTAAACCACAGAAAAAATATCACGATTAGTTTAGGATATGGTTTCGACCAGATGTTCAACTCATTACCGGCCCATAGAAACTGGTAGTTCGTTGATCAGCGTTTTAGACCTGAATTATTCTGCTACAAAATCAGCAGAGCATCACTTTTAATTATTTTCATATAATTACAAAAGTAGTATAATTTCGTCATAACGAAATGGTAGCATACCGAGTTCCCAGCCAAATGGACGGAGGTCGTCGGAATCCATTTTATCTCGAACATTACCAACGTGGTTATTCTTCAATATTTATATAAAATGTAAATTGTTCAGGGGCTCTGGGTCGTGACTGTGTTATACGTATTAACGTTAGAGCCATGTTTTTTCGTATGAAAATAACGTGCCCCTTTGAGAGTACTACGTTGCGTGGAAGTTAAATTTTATTCTTTTCTCCAGTTTGTATAGCGGGTCGAATTAAAAATATTTCTTTGGACCTTCTTTCTTTATGAACTTTTACTTCTATCCCACAATCTTTTCTTTGTGATAACCGTGGGCCTGGCTGTGATGTTAAAAATCCAGATGATACTTACAGGTTCTGAAGAAAGTAGAAAAATGTCAATAGAGTCCGTTAGTCTACCACTTGATTGCGATGGATTGATTAGATCGGTGTTTTGTCCATTTTTGAATCCCAGTCCTACTGTGTACCCGATCTTGAAATGAAATAATTATGTTTTATGTATTTGTGGACATTACAGAATAAAAGTAGCTAATTTTAACCATTACAAAAAAATATTATCTACGTAAGGGTGATATCATCAGCTTAAAGCATACAGTAACGTTATTCATCATCGTCATACCCTTGCCCTTATCCCAATTTATTTGGGGTCGGCGCAGCATTATTCTTCGATACATACTCTCTACTTATACTCGAATGCTGTTGTTGGTGGTAACCGCCACCGATACGGTCTCCTTCTAGCTATATCATACCAAATTTTATCTATATAGTCACGTTATTGTTAACCTTTAATCTTCAAAGAGAGATATTAGTGACGTTACTAGCAAAGCACTCTGCATAGAAACTCGCAATTACAGAACACTATCCACACATCAACACTAATTTAAGTAACATAATATATCGTTAATATTATCGTAACATAACTCTGTCGGTATAAAGTTACGTGGATCATTATCATAACTGTACAACAAAGCACAGTAAGTTCCGATCCATTGGCCGTTCACAAAGAACAATAAACCATTAATTTGAAGACACTTTATTGCTACCATTAAAACAATGCATTGCGACTGCTGTGCGTAGTACAATAAATACCCTAATGTTATCGTTCTGAATGTGGTGTGGCTACAACTCTAATGTGTGCGTAGATCTTTGAAGTAAGTACCTAGTAACTAATATACCTAAATAAATCTTTCAAATGCACACACATGCGTTGCGAACTTGTAATTTTTGTAGAAAGAAAGATCAGGTCATGAGCAGGATTAGAACTTGCGCCTCTCGGATAAATACTGTAGGAGCTCTGACCACGAAGCTAGCAGTTGTGTTCGATTTTGGGACATTTGAATTATCAGCCCGACGGCGTTGTCATAAGGTTCTAACTATAGAATTAAAAAGAAATTGTTATGGTTCTAACTGCAATAGCAATTTTACATTTTGATTTTTTGTGATACGACCGGTCAATTAATCTAAATTATGCGTAATCCATAGTTCCGTATGGTGAGATATAAAGAAAATAAGTAGTAACTAAGCTATTCCTAGGAGTTGGTGTTGTTATTAGTACCTAAGTACTTACCAGCAGTTCTGACTGTTCTTCAAAATTCTACCGGTGCGCTATACGCGCAACGCGCGTGGACGTGGTTGAAGCAAAAGGAGTAGGTATGTGAGGATCGCAGGTGGCATTCTGTATTTTCTGCCTAATCCCATGGAAAAAAGGCGTAAGTTTATGTATGTATGTACTAAAAAGTCAGTATTTAATACGAGGCGAGTGGGGTTTGGCTTTCGTCGAAACATAGTACAACGTACTTATATTATATAGGTAACCAATCTAATATTAACAGAGCGTGTGTAACAAGGTGTACAAATATTTATGTTTTGATTATGCTTATTTATAATACAATTTATATTATATTAATATTAACTGCCATATTGGAGACTGAGGTCCTGGGTTCGTTTACCGGGTCGGGCAAAGTGTTATTGGATTTTTCTGATAGGAAATTCTCATTACCAGCTCATTAGAATGTTGGTGGTGTGACACCCCCGTGTGTCGAAGAGCACGTAAAGCCTTCGGTTCTGCGTCTGATCTCTCTCCGGTCGTCTCGTAATGCCGTCCCATCGGACTATGAGAGTGAAGGAAGTGGGAGTGTACCTGTGTTTGCGCATACACTTGTTCACTATAATATTTCCTTTTTGTTGCTGTGTAGGAAGTCATCATGGACGTTGTACCGGACTTCTACCAGTTAAATACCACACGGTCCTACGCAAACCTTTACTGGAGTCTCGGGATCGTAGCTGCATTCACCGCGACCCCAACAGGCTGTGATCCGTAAAATCATCGACGGATCCCGCCATCAATGCAGGCCGGCCACAATACCTACAAGAGGTGTACGCTCCCAAACAAAGAGCCATTTGTCTCGGGCTTGTCGCTGGTCGGGCGACGAACTACCCAAGTCCGTCGCCCCAGACCACGGCTTACGGTGGCCGGAGATTATTTAGAGCCCTCCGACGGCTGGCGCGTCTTCTGCGGCAGCGGTGAGAGGGATCCGCCGCTCTCTCTTGTTCTGCCGCCTCCCTCGCGACATCACCTCCTCACAAAAGTTGGCGACGGCTCCGCAAGCGGTCTCGCTCCCGACCATATCGATAGAGATCGTCCGCCCCTACTGCCCCAATCAAGTCATAGCACTGCTCGATCCAAGCAGGACACACCTCTAACTTGTGCTGCGCCGTGTCCTCAGGGCAGAATCCGCAGTGATGGCACCTCGACGTCGGCTCCCGTCCTATGCGACGCAGATACTTCCCAAAACACCCGTGGTCCGAGAGCATCTGCGTCATCTGGAACCTGAGGACTCTATGTCTCCTCTCCAGCTCTCCAGCCACTCCTACATTATGGGCCTTACAGCCGCTATTACGGCGTGCCCTTCTATAGTATCTCCTGCATACTTGGCTAATCTCCGTGGAGTTAGGCCACCGTGACCGAAAATTCGGTATTAAGTAGATATATTAATAAAATTATTTTCAACCAAGAACAAAGTCTACCAAGAACTAAATTAGACGCCTCATAGTCTAAAGGCGTTCTCCAGAATCATAATGGGTAGGTATCTGATAATTACCCCTATATACGAATGTTAAATAGGATAAGCTAAGAATAAACAGGATTATTATGTATCATACATATTAATTATCTATTATTGGTAGATAATAATGAGGACCCCACCTAAGGAGGTATTTGTGACTCCTAATGCCAAATCAAAACACCTCCTTTCTGTGACATGTTGAGCACGTGTACAGGCGCTATGTTTTGAAGTAGAATATATTCGAGGGTAAACTAGGGCGCCTTCGTAGTAAATACGTAGATAGTTACTATGTAAAATATGGTGCAGTGTTGAAATGTCGCCGTGACCGCTCAGCCTTGAGTCATCACGTTTTATGTTCCTGTCGTAGTCTTTTGGTATATGTAAAGCATTTTTGTAATATCGTGGGGAGACTTTATTAGTCATATTTCGTTTTATTATTGTTCTATGTTGTTTTGGAAGGGTAAAAACTTATGCGACAGCTTTGGAAGGGATGCCGTTGTGTGCGAAAATTATAGTCACTATCGAACCCTAAGTACTTAATCAAAAAGTCTAACAACATTTTGTCAAGTTCACTTTAATTTGTTGTAGCAAATGGACCGGTTCTTCGTCAGTGTTGACCCTAAATACTGAAAGGAAGAGCAAACCACGGCAACCGTGTATTTAGGTACTGTTAGTTAATCTAATTAATTATTGTGGTCAAGCGAACTGTTAGTGTTCCAATTTTGTTTTTGGATTGCACTTACTTAAGTAGTAGCTGCACCTATTAAAAGGTAGAAAAAAGATTTAGTTCAGCGTTTAGTGTTAGTGTTTTTTTCAAGCTAAAGAGAGCTGTAGGGCAATAAATATAAATTCTGGCAAGATAAAATAACTTCAAACAATAAGAGCGAAAACATAGATACAGATAATACAAGTAATATGCCCTGAAGTTTACCACAATAAAAAAAAAATAGCTCCTAATTATGCGTTAGAAAGTACAAATCTAAAAAAGAACGTTATTAACGAATAAAAATCTTTATTAATAATAATCACGCAATGCGGGGTCATTTGCTTCAAGAAAAGTGACCGCTAGCAATGTTTCATTTTATATTTTTCATTTATTTAACAAACGAAAATATAAAACATAAGTAATGCCATAAATTGTCACGCTATGTTTACAGAAATAGTAAAAGTATAGAAACGTGGTTAGGTCAAGCATACTTCATTAAGATCTCTATCGTGAAACAGAGAGGTTTTTACTATGAAAAACAAATTGTTTTTGTCACTGCTTAAACATGCTGAACTGCATGCAGGTTTTTAATTGTATGGACGTAAATAGAAATAATATGAAGCCGGTTGTTTAGCTTACTGGCGACTAAGAATACCAGCATTAAATTTTTAATAGAGGAGAAACCTACCTGTTGTATTTACTGTCAATTACAATAACGAAAAAAAAAACGTTCTTAGGTAGGTTTTACGTACGGGGCACGGGGGTAAGTTGGTTGTTTCGGTCAGGATAAAATGTGGCTAAACATTTCTTGTCAAGGTATTGCAACTCTTACAAATACAACAATTACAGCATCACGCCTGTCCTCCCCGTAGGAATGCAGAGGTGTACAAAGTTGTTTGTGCGCCCATATTTAACCAATGCTGTTAGCCCTTATCGCTATGTGTTACTCTTATAGGTTGGTATATAAAAAAACACATGCTTTAAGGATGTTTCCTTAAAGCATGTGTTTTTTTTATTGCTATGTCGTGATATTTGAGCTAGAACAAATTCTTCTTTATTAAATATTTCACAGTATGAGTCAGTTGTAAGAATCCCGGTACTGACATACCTACATTAAAAGCCACGTGGGGTTATGCCAGTATGTTTGCTCCTAACATTGTCTGAATGGACAATATCCGCCTACTTATACATCTATACAAGACCCTAGAGTTATACAAATCGTATGAGAAAATAAAAGAAAATCTAAATTCAGGTTATTTTCTCGTTACCGACCAACCTATTTACAAACATGAGGTCTCCACGTCGCGCGTCGTCAACCCCTGTTTTACCGACATCACCCTCAAGGAACTTGTCAAAGAGGTCCCAACTGCGCATGTGCACACCATCTGACAACTCTGACATTTTGAGGCACGCTTAGAAAATCACTGCGAAGCAATACACCCTGAAAACAGAGCAAAATATTAATAGCACCTTCATCAAATCTATCTAGCAGTGCGTCTCACATCACGCTCAGGTTTTCTCCTTGCATTTCTTGGCACAGTTTCAAGAAAATTCATAAATTCTGTGCTTGTTTGTAGGCGGTTTCCAAATGTAACCAATCTAAGCAGCAATTCGCCATAGGCTGAGCGGACTATGAAATAAAGTGATAATAACATCGGAAGCGGACAGTGATTCTCAAGAATGTTAAAAAAAGTGAACTGTATACTAACACCTCTCAGCCAAACTTGAAGAAACTGTTACAATAACCGCGACTATGAGGCATGCAAACCACTTAAACAAGCAAGAAATGACATAACAAAATATACGCAATCAATCTACTGTAGTGACGAAAATTCAATGACCTAGCATATAAATTATTATCAAACAAATACATATCAATACTGTGCCTGTAGAATAAAATATCCCTTATATTTACCATAAATTTATGAATATTGCATTATAAGAGCACTTTACAATATTTTGGCGATTTTAGATATTATAAATTATATGGAGATGATTAAGATATAAGTGAAACTGAATTGAAACTTGAACAATCTACAGACTACCTCTTCTTGGAAGAAGGGATCGTTTGGTGAGTAAATCTTATTACCTAGTAAGTAGTGGCATAGTTCATTCATGTATTTAAATGAGATTACGATAATCATATTAGTATAAGGATTTGTGATTTTTACGTCTTACTATGGGTACCTAGATAAGTGATGTTCAGAAATAGTCACATACCATGGAAAACTATGATTTAGAGTTCGCAACATTGTTTATTGAAAAATTGCAGCGCTCAGTATTTGACTAATGTCCGACAGTCACGCATAAATATTTATTTCAATAAAAGCAGAAATTTTTCATGTCTATTTTACTGTACTGATATTTAAGCATAATTTAACGTTTAGTTTTTTTTATCGACTATAATATTAGGGGAGTTGGAGAATAAGAGGTTTCGAGTACCAAGCATTGGTATAAAACCAAACTGGGTTCCCCGTCGAGACGACCTACTTCAAGTGTATTGAAATAGTCTATGCAATTTGATGCGGAGTTCTAAACTTAGATAAATATTGAAAATGTACTACGAGATTACAATATTAATCAAAATGTACTACGAGTATGTCACAATTATGCGATCTGTTGCCGATGTATTTTATGCCCTACTGCGCGGTTGTACAGGGAGAGTCACGCGACCCGTTCTTTTCCTTTCCATTCTTGAATTTTGAGTAGGTGCAATCAGAAAGAACAAAGTTAATTATTTCGTCAACTATACTCGCTGAGTATAAACCTTGAAAATTTAAACATTAATAAAATATAAGTATTGTTGATTTTGACTCGTTGATTCGTGGTCGCAGGATGTCTGAAGTTTACGTCACTTACCATGTTACCACAAACGCTTGCAAAGTGTTTGAAACGTAGGACAAACAAAAATGAATAATATATGCAATTAATTCGATTAAAGTTCGAGTGTTTTATTGTCGAAAACCTAAGCTAAATTGAACTACACAGAAGTACTATAATAGCAGTACTTAAGTTGGGAAAATATCGCTTTCAAATGTTACGATATCGTGTTGCGTATAATGTCTATTTACCGAGTCGTTTCCTTGATGGAGTGAAAATTTGGGGTAGTGACGGGAAGCCAAACAGGGTGAGGTAAGACAACATGAGTCAATTCAAATTACGTTCTTCCGTGAAATCGCTTACGCTGGTAAAGGCTCTACATTGTCGCTTCGATGTACATAGGTTTTTATTATTAATCGATTTTATGCAGGAGAATTGCAATTGAAGTGTATGTAAAAGCGAAATCTATTAAACGAACATTTACCTACTTGAAAGATATTAATACCTGTGACTCTATTATAAAGTAATTTTGCATTTACTTGTACTAGCCGTATTTTACTGGTACTGGTATTTTTGCGTTTACAGAGCTCTGCGTAGGCCATCTACACCGCGCGAAGTTAAGAGTATATGGTAGAGCGACCAAAGAGGCTTTATACCAGGCCTTGATGGCTATCTCTAAGTTTGAATTCGAAGTGACGGGAATAATGACGTTACGTTTATAATATCATTGGATGGGAACCCCAAAAAGCGACGAGGCCATTTACGGTGCTCTTATGGGCACATAGTTACTAGTTACTGCCTTATTGGTCAAGTCATCTAGTGGCTACAAATGCGGTTGCTGAGCGTGAGATCCTGAGTTCGATTCCCGGGTCGGGCATAATGTTATTGAGTTTTTCTGTTAGGAAATTCTTAGTAGCAGCCCGGAGTTTAGAATTGTGTACAGTAGATGACAATAGGCTGAGTACACGGGACTTTATAACAGCATTGATGAAATGTGGGTGTACAATTGAGTGCACCTCTGCCTACCCCTTCGTGAAATACCGGCGTGATGATGTGTTAGTTTTCTAAAGCCGTAGCCTAGGCAATTTTCACATAAAATTTGAAAACTCTAATTTATTTTCAAAATTAATTTGGTATGGTTCCGTATTTCAGAATATGTCAATACTGCTCTCGTAGCTTCTCACGAAAGTTCGGAAGAAAAGTATTAGAACAAGAATTTATGGATTGCGTACCATTCAAAGCCATACTTAACATACGTTTGTACGATATGACCTCATAATTAGGCCTTCTTAAGTCAGTCGCGTGTACGCTGAAAGGCATGAAGTGTTTCAACTTTTTCTTTGATTGGAGGAATGTTCTCGAATAAAAAATATTTCCACAGCGGTATTTGTGGGTTGACTTCCAACATTCGTTACAGTTTAGCTGTTAATCCTGAGATTTGTCAACCTATTTACTTCGGAGTCCAAAATAAACGTAGAATTTATAATATTTCGCCCTTGTACACGTTGTGGTAAATCTTAGGATATTTGCGTAAATCTTAAAATTTACCGACACTGGAATTTACATTATAAAGTAGGGAAGATCTTGTTGGTTTTCTTCTTTTGGTTGATAAAATTCTTCATTTCCTTAACTTGGAATAAGTGTAGTTCCATATAAATTCTTTTACAATGAATCAAGGTAACTATAGTATCGTAATTTGTAAGTACCTGCTATCAAGTTCCAAGGTAAGCACCTTGAAACATTATAGTAAGCAAAACCAATGGTTTTTATTACATAAATTATATCATTAAACATAAACTTTTATATTATTGTATGTTGCAATGAAATAAAAAACAATAGTTATATAGGTAATACCCTTTTTAAATTACATAAAAATAAATAATTCTTGTAATTTATTTAATAATTACCGTTGCTAATGAATTAATTATAAAAAAATACTAACAACAACTAATTGCGCCAGCAAGTCATTTTAAGGTGATAACTAAGTGAATAAATGTCAGCGAGACATCACACACAGGATGTAATACGTATTCTTTGGCTACAATTTCCTTCCACGCGACTTTAAATTGATAACGATGTGCCGCTTCACTCGCACTGCGGGTACTTTTACGAGCAAACAAGAACGTTATGTCAATAGCAGAAAACATTAGCTATTTCCCCTATAAAATGTTGACTGGAATGGAACACCGGGGCGCGGTTCGCGTGTTCACAAGCGCTTGCGTTTCTCGCATGCTGACGGTACCTAACCTCTATACCGCTGCCTACATTTTTCTACATTTTAGTACACAGCTAAGCAATTATGGATATTGACTTTCGTGCTTTCCTATATTTAGGCTTTCAAAGAAGAGACCGTGTTCTGTGTACCTATTGTGTATTGTAACCTAATTAATTCCATTACTCATACTTCGAATTGCTTCACATCAACATTTATGGTTAGGATTAATGAAGATTTACCGATAAAGAGGTAACAATTTTCGTAGAAACATTTCCAAGATATGTGAGGTAATTCAGCTATGACCTAAAAGCTGGCCTTTTATAACATAAGGCGTCCCAAAGGCTGTGTCAAACGTAGAATAATTTGTAACTGTGTTAGAATGATGGATTTGTTGATGTCGCGACATTTTAACGAGTAAGAGCTAGTCCTGTTTTTTGTGATATTTGAAAGGTTCGTCCATTTCCAAGATCTATAAGTGTCAATGACTTCCATTTTGTCAATATTACTTTCAATAAATTTGAACCCAATTTTGATATTTTTTATATATATTGTGGATTCAATACTGTAGCTTTTTACTCCTTTAAATTGTATAGGTTATCTACAGCGGTGTACATCTGTAGTGATTCGAGGATTCGTGGGTCGATTAGATTTGGATCTGTGCTTGTACCACAAGGGAATTAAGTTCGATCCGAGAACAAAGAAATATGGAGTATATCTTTCTGCACTAGTTGTAAAAGCGACGTGAGTTGAATGATTTAAAACTACTTCGCATATATAGTCATAATATATTCAGTCAAGCAAGACGATGGAAATCAATGCGGTAGAGATATATAATATTATATATAACTGTATATCTATTAGCTACTATGGTAATAGATATGATATGGATTAAAATCATGTTCGACCAAATTGACTCTATTTCTGTTTTACTCAAAAGACTTTACCTTTCAACTATTTTCATATTGTAGCTTTTTATACGACTGCTCAAAAAAGGAGTGTTATGTTTTTAGCGTTCATGTATGTATGTAGTATATATAAGTAAGTTTGTGAGTTTATTTATTACACTATAACTTCTAAATGCCTAAACCGATTTAAATTTTTGGGTTATCGTTAGAATCTTTATAATTTCCGGGGTAACATAGGCGATTCAGATAAAAAAAATTAGTAATATAGTAGCTATGGTTCACAAAACGGTATGAAATAAAATAAAATAAATAAATAAATAAGCTGTAACTTGGGTGCATTTGCAGACGCAATATACAAGGTACCTACATAATTTACATTTAAATTATACAATAATTATTATTTTCCTAATTTTTGCTAGTTGTATGTAAGTATGTAAGTATGCTAGTTACACAAATAATTTGTTATTTCCATTTAATTATTAGCTTAAATGAATGTTTATAACCCCTATGGTATTAAACCTTTCAAAGGAAGTAACCTAATAAATTAGGACCTTAAATATCTCGATATGTAGGTACAAACTCCCTTAGACTGACTGCTTCAACGCGGTGGGGGCGCATGAGGACTGGCAGTAGTCACCGCCTTGCTTCTCTGGTGTTTAACCTTAGAAAAAAGTTTTATTGATTAGAGCAAAACGAAAGATGCTTGGGTTAATAGTAAGTATTGTTTTCACGTTGCACAAAACTCGGTACCACATTTTTTCAACTTTTACAATTGACAATTTTTTAAGATCACTTGATCATCACGTCAATCTGTTATGTTTTTCCTATCTAATTCATATAACAATACATTATAAACACTCTTAAATTTTCCCAAAAATGAGATGCAGATATCATCGAATTGAAACCCAGGAACATACGCTACGCCGCGCTAGCGACCACTAGACTAATGAGGCGATGAAACGTTTATGTAAGTACTAAGTACTGAAGTTGTAAAAGAGCGAAGGCGCGGTCGGCGGTCCGTAACGCATCAAAGAGCATCCTAATTGTCCGGTTGCAATTTCGAATCCGGCGCGGGCGCAGAGTGCCGTGACGTGCCGACAATTCTATCCATTTGTAAAGCAATCGTTTTGCAAGCCATTTCGATTTCTACTGTCCGATCTAGAATGTTTAATAGAATGATATTATGATTTTTTTATTGGAATTTGAATCGGATAATCCGTGGACTAGCACTATTATTTGTTAAGGCTTTTATATCGGTACAATTAAAAAATATTAAGAAGATACGAGTTAAAAGTCTCAATTAGGAGTCAGAATCAAAACACCTCCAGAATATTAAAGGTGAAAAATAAAATAAACAGGAATCCTGGTAAGCCTAGAAGATCATCAAGGATAAATAAAGTAGGTATAGCAGTCTCTTCCTGAAATTAATTCCCACAAGTTTAGACAGTCTGTTTCAACATAGTATAAAAACACATTAAAAACATTACAAAATGTATTCTAAAAACGATACAGTTATAATAAAATGCTTGAAAACGCATGAACAATAACAAGCGCGCGCGCATCGCACAATAGATCAGCGGGCATGTCGGACGCGATTTCATTTCCTGCGCAGCGCGCGCGCCGACCCGTGGGCCAATTTCCGGTGACACTATGTACCAACTGATTGTACCATTATTGAATTGGGGCCGAATTATAAATCAATTCGCGATTTCACTGCGTATGATTTGCATGAGGATTGATTAATTAAATGATCATCCTTGATGGAAAATAGATAGAGGTTTTTGATTAGGGAAGTGTACAGGTATTTCACTACAATTTTAGAATAGTTGCCACTATTCTAAAATTGTTCTGTTCAAATTTGAGTTAAACATGAACAATGTAACCATTGGTAAATATATCAGGCCTTACTTATTATCCTTATTTCTACTTTATGCTTACATCTTGCATGATGTGAGCTGTGAAAGTAGCTGCGGTACGAGTCAAGGAAAATGGAGTGTAAGAAACTGCTTCATATTTTGAAGTACCTAACTCCACTTAATATGACAGGGAGTAGGTACAAGATTAGATCAAACTATAAAAGAAATACACAAAAAGGCCTTGGATTTGAGGTAGGTGCAGTAGTTCTACGTAGGTAGTAGATTTTTTTTTCCTCTTAGGACTTTGTTTACTCGTAAACACGTCCCACATGGCTTACCAGATTGTTTTATTTTCACGGTATATTTTATAATTCATACTTCCATAATACAACCTATCTGATATAAGTCACGTCACTTAATAAATAAATAGGCAGTATATAACAGTAAATAAATGGTTAGTTTTCATAAATAAAATTGGTTATTATTTTTGTTGCGTGCACGATCGGTATGACAGATTTTGAGATTTAGCGTGTTGCACGCAGCTCCGTGCCGTCTGTCGTACGTTGACATATGATAAAATGTCGTTCGAAACTCGGGCATACATAGGTAATTATGATACTAGTTTCTGTCTGCGACTTCGTCTGCGTACTTCAGAATTGTGTTATCCTATGTGATAATCCAGGTTATAAACGATCTGTGTGCCAAATTTCATCCAAATCGGTTTAGTAATTATTGTGTGAAAGAGTAAGAAACATACATCTCTTCTCAAAAAATGCTCATTTATAACACTAGTATATACTAGGACTGCTACTAACAGAAGTATGTGAAATATTATATTATATAAGATTATGTATAACGTAGGTACAGAATTTCCTATCTTGTTCTGATGTTTATAATGATTACTACAGGGATACAGATTCACGGGTCGAATTTTTCTGTTACATTATCACACATACTGTGTTTTAACGCGGAGGATTGATTTACTTTTAAAAATCATTAAAACATTATTTGACATTTTATTACTACTCACGTACATTTTCCAGGATTTCCCAACTAGGTTTTTTCTATCATTGTATACGCTATCTAAATATAAGTTCACCTATTTGTTACACATTGACAGCATTGTATTGTTCCAGCGAATATAGAGTCAAACATGTCCCATTTCATATATCTGACTATATTTTTCCCTGGATGTGTGAAATGTGTTCGCTTTGTTTATTACGGTGGCTCCAAAAAAGTGTGAACCTTTTAGCGATATCGGATTAACTCGTATGCAGTCCCAATGTGGTACTGATATTGTAATAGCTGTCACATTAATAATAGCATATTTAAGGGATTTCTTGAATAACTTAATAGCTTTAAATATATATAAAATACTTTAATTTAGGTATAGTAGTATTATTCCGAGCTGCAGCAATAGTTTTTATGTACTGTTTTTAAGTTTTATGTTCATGTTAATTACTAAAGTCAAGTTTGTAATAACTTATATAAAAAACTGTGCTTCATTGTAGCAGGTAATAGCGATTTCTGTGTTTAAGGGATCTTCTAGAATAAGTTTATCATGTTTTTATGCGTTTTTACACAAAAATCCCTTGGACAAGAAAAAAAGGCTTGATAATTGAAGTAATTTATGCAAATTAAATCAAATATTAAAATCCCATATGCAACATGCTTATTTCAAACAGAGTATTGTAAATTTATTTCACTACTGACGACCTTTTGATTTCTATGAAAATTTTCAAGGCTCTGCAAATGAATAGATGTCCATAATAAATATCTAATCATGTCGAGTCTATCAAAGTTTAGTATTGAAAATGAACAGGCAAAAAACAATCAAGAATCGATTTAACCGTAACTATGGGCTGGACTTCTCCAGCATACACAACAAAACGTTGGAATTGTTCAAAATAAGTCGAGGTTTTGTTCCAATAGCCACGTTTGTGAAATTTGTAAGTACTCAGATTTAGTTATAATGACATCAATGTGAAAGGTACTACATAACTAAGTATCGAAATTCTTAGTTATCAACTCATTATATACGATTGTGTCTACTAATGACTATCGTACGTTTTTATTATGACTTTGGTGAAATTTCCTTTGCGCGTTAATTATTCATTTTTACATATTATAATTTTTTGGAATTTACCTTTGGTGTGATAGATATTCTTATGAGAATTTAGTTTTCATGAGTAAAGCAAAGCTTTTATTTTTTCTCATCGCTATATTGTTTTATTTGATCTCCGACTAATCGAAATTAGTGATTTTACAAAGGGCCAAGTGTCGTATTTAATCAAAATAGATTATTTGATTCGCACTTCAAAAGCTATAGTCTATAGTATAATTTAATACTCTGACTAAGTACCTCATAAAGTATTCACGCAGGCACCGTCACGGGTATTCTATAGCCAGTTATAACTGCGTTATTATCACGCACTATTACCAACTAATTCGAAAGACCGTTTAATGTAATTCACACACACATGCGAACCCCACGAATGTAATCTTATTATTACCAAAATAAACACGCCACAGAATAAAGAATTCAGTCTTAACTGTCCAATTCTTGACCACTGTGCGTGTAGAAGGCTGTTACCCTGTGGCAGTAACCAACACAGAATTTGTTATAATAACGGCCGTCCAGGGTAAACTACCTTTTATGGCATCAATTACTAACATAACGTTTCTGTAATTTCACCAAATGTGTGCTTCTGAGGAGTTAGAACAGCCCGAAGGTTCCGTAGATAATTGAATATACAACTAACGTATGTAATTGCAACAATTATTGTAATTAACGGTTCTTCGTTGTTTTTGAACCGAAACTAGAGTAAATGTATGACGAATGAATTGCTGCTCCGCAAGTTTGTTGTGCTTTTATACACATGTAATTACTTTATTATGATTTGCATAACATGTAGAAACAGTAGACAATTCAACAAGAAACATGATCGTATCTATAATAGAAGTAAACAGTAACAAGTTAATATTATTTAAATTTAATATATCTACTATAGAAACCTTGCTTGCTATATTATTTATAGCTATTAAAATATTCATTTATTAAATAGAGTGGCTACCTAACTATTAGTCAAAGTAATTCAACATTATAAATTCTTCGCTCTACATTGAATTGTTACTCAACCTACATTTCTATTTCAAAGCAACAAACCAACCCTATAATTTGGTAAATACACGGCTAATACCGAGTTCCCTACGTTTGTCCTTATACGTTTTTAAATATTAAAACACGTTCTATTTCCCGCGCGTATATTTATTCGTACGTAGACATGTTTGCATAGATGTGTGTATGTGTATGTTGGCGTTGCAATCCACGTTACAACCAACAAACACATAAAACATACATAATAAGGTACGTTTGTGTGTGGAGCGCGGTCGGCGCCGCCGCGGCGTGTTGTGGGGCCCGTTGCCATGACAACGCCCGCACCCCTTTCCCACACCCTCACAGGTTTCAGCTGACCCGCCGACCTCTAGTGACGAGTCGTAACACTGTCAGTGTTATAGGGATGGGCGATGTTATCGTTATTGATTATTTTTTGGTCTTTGGTTTTTGATTCGGTTACTTTGATGCTCTGTTTATATGTAGGTACTGATAATTTGTTAAAACACATGTGAAGCTAACTCTTTGTGTATAGAAAAATACTAACGCCAGTAAGGCATAAACCCGCACCCCCTGGATCGGTACTCCGAGTGTTCTGCCAACTAAATTATGGCGACCACCTCTAGCTAAGCCAAATCTTTTCTTCAAATTTTAATACGTCATATAGTGACGTCAATGTCACATTTTCAGCGTTTCTACATAGTGACTGAAACGACACTCACGGTTACTATCCAATTTAACAGGTTCACTATCCACGAAGTAGACATAACAGTTTAGCAATCGACATGTACCACATGTGTTACATGGGACTGTGAACCGGGTATTACGTCTATGGTAAAGTCATCTTTATTTTTTTAGTCTTTATAGTATAACGTTTTTTATGAAGTTTTTTTTGTAGTTTCTTAAAAAACGTGTAGTTCACAATTTTTATGATACTTTGGTTACTCAAACGTGTATCTATGTGCAATCTTATTTTCTTAAACAATTATTAGGTAGGAATCCTAATAGTTAATAGGAATATATGTTTTCTCTACAAATATTACGGTTTTAAGTCACAATTTTGCAACCGTGGATTTCTCTGGATAAATAAATTTAATTACCAAATTTAATTCATAATGTTCACTTCACATCGCAAATCAGTATTCTCAAATAGTTACGTTATCAAAATAACTATCGACAACCAGTAACTGTTTACTTTTCGCGTCGCCACATCACTACAGGACGAAGTCTAGTCTAGTTCCCAACGTCCTCAGCTTTATGAATACTTCAAGCTTCAGGTGCTTGCACATCGTACACTCTGGGCCAATAAAAGGTAATGCCCCAAAAATCCACGGCTTACCAGCTTAGCACAGAAAATCCTAGTTTGAGGCCACGTTTTAAAAAGTCTTGTTGTAGGTATTTCTTGAAGGGGCTTTGTAAGTCGTATATTTGTATTTTTTAGTTGATCGATAGACTTGGTAATTACTCGATTCCGTGTAGGTACTGTATTGCTTAACTATGCTATTCTATCGAATCGAGTGGTACTAAAAATATTTTAAACCATTTCCTTTCATATACTTTACGGGCTTAAGAATTATGTATCTGTCGCAGATGGATTGTAGAATCCGCTGTTTTACAAAATCTCTAGCAGCTTTACAAAACAGTACTGTTTTATAAAACAGCTGAACGACGTTCAGCTGGATTGCCATTGCGATACGTTTAACAAAACAGCTACCCACCTTTAGACGTAATGCAGAATGACATATCTACAGTGGGACAGGTTTGTTTATTGTATAGGTATATTAAATGGATAGTCACCATTCAAGTAAAAAAGCGATACTATATTCTGATTTGACTTTCCGTGGCTGAGTCGATGGAGCCTGGCTCCTATTTTTGTGTCTGTAAGGTTAGAAAAAACCTAAACACGAAGAGGATGACGGGGGTAGTTCGCTCGCTGCGCTCGCTCACTGGCCCCCATCATCCTCTTCGAACCTAACCTGTCCGTGTCGGGATACACGAAACTCCTGTCGCTCGCTCATGGATCAATTTCTTGTATTTTCTTTCATAATCCCGATATATTGTTGACTATTATAGTGGTTTAGTAATTACGTCATTCAAAATTTTCATAATTTTTTTGCTATTGACAAGTAAAATAAAGTTAGGCTATTATTGTTAAGACATACAGAGCCATATGCGTCAAAATTTCGAACTAAAATCAACAATCTGACAGTTCATTTCACACTGTTTTACATAATATCTGATCGTTGACCCGCTGCATTGATAAACGCAAAACGTTCATTCAATTCTGCGTGTTATAGTTCAGTAATTATGTAAAACAGCTGAATGACGTTTAGCTGTTTTTCATAACAGTACTGTTTTGTAAATCAGCTAGCAGTTTTGTAAAACAGCTTATTCTACAATCTATCTGCAACATATCTATCATGCTTAAAAGCAATGCAGTAGCGATCTGTAACTATCGAAATTTCTTTTCATAGCAACAAGAAATATTGATTTTGTCATACATCGATACATTTTATATTCTGTGTGTTCCGGAGGGTTAAAACCTGATACGTGCATAATGAAAATTTAATACATTTAAATATGGAAAGGGTGATTCTGTCCACCATTGCAGAGGGCCGCAATATATTTTCCACGGCAAATGAGTGTCTCACGTGTTTGAGATCAAAGGGATAATTATGGAGTTGCTCGCTTTCATGCAAATTCCTTTATACGTTAATGTATTTTTTGTATCAATGTATAATTACTTTAATTGTAGATGTCCTAATTGTCTTTCTGTTAATTCACCTGAAAGAGTTTATTTCATTTTAAGAGACTAGAACTATAACCACGTAAATTACTGTGGTTTTACTATTTCCAGTCCCTACTACTAATATGTGCCTATGTCATGACTAAGTAAAGGACGTTCATATTTCAAATCATAGCTGACGCGAAATTGTAGAATAATTAAAATTAAATCGTTTCTTATACCATAGCTAGCAATTTACCAGACAATTATAATGGATTTCTGAGTCATTAATCACCACACCGTTTACGGTAAAAGTTGAGGTTTGGTCGAAAACTTTTGGTTAAAGCTTGACAATGTCACGGCCTCCGAAAAGAATATTAAAAGATCGTTTATTACGTCGCAAAGTTCCCTTTAATAATATTATAGAACAACGAAAAAAAAAAGAATAATAAATACTACAATAACAAAGACATTGTTTCCTCAATAGTCTGTATCTACAACGCAATCGCAGTTGCGTCGCGTTCTACATAAAAAATTATAAAAATTGTGGCTTTTCAAAGGACTTCATATACAAAAGGATAATTCCGCTTTAGTTTCCATTATGTACGGCAGCCATTGTTGTTCAATGCCGTGGTTTAAACATACCAATTTGCAAATGCGCCGCTTTTAATTTCACCTAATTGACCGTTTTACGGTGGCGCTGGAGGCCTTGTGAATGTGGCCCGGCTAGTTTTGTCACCGCATTCAAAAGGTTTGACCGTAAAATGTAGCTCATTATATGGCAATCCGACGGATCTCACAGTCTCCGGAATTAAGCTTTGAGAGCAACAAGTCAAAATGTTTACCTGTGTTCGCGTGCCAGAGGAATGTAATGTTCCTGGAATGTACCAACAGATTTCGTTGATAGAACTATATTTATTTTTTTGTATTGAAATTCATTTCTAAGAATAAGTTTACCTCAAAAGTAGAGCTACCATAGGGAGTTATTGATGATCCTGGTCTGCAAAGCAAACCCACTAGCATTAGTAGATAATGTTCTCATTACCCGGTTTCGCATAGATAGTAAGTTGGTTTTCAATTGCCATTATTAATTAATGTGAAAGTTTGGATGTTTGTAAGTTTATGAATTTGGATGCATGTTAATCAAACTTAAACGATTTTGTTGAAATTTGATGTTATAGTTATTTAAAGTCCTAGAATAGGACACACGGTATTTTTTGTCCTGCAGAAAATGCAGAGTTTCTATGGGAAAATCGGGATGCTGCGAGGCACCTCTAGTCGTTCAAAATCAGTGCGTTTATTTGTATTTATGACAATCCGTAATCAAGTCTGTAAGTAGAGGAACACTTAATGTACTTCAAGATTACGTAAGAGCATATGCCGCGAAAGGTTGCTGACTCGCCTAAGAACATAAACTAAGTCCAACGAGTTAATTACGCTAGTACTAGGTGTTGACACAACTTGTTTGCAAGATAACCATCTGTTTTATCAGTGTTATGTACGGTTGTGGGTACTGCTAGCTCTACACGAAGCTACAACGTTTATTTTGACCTTCCATTTTGTGTATCACATCTGCATACCGAAAGGAATAGCTGGTATGTATAAAAATATTAGGTATAATTTCATCTAAAAACTGTGTATGTTTATTATTATATATTTAAGTAGATAGTTCTTACAGCCGAGCCATTGCCCCACAACAATAATTGAACTAAGTCAAAGTTATATATTTTTAAGACCAATTACAGGCCTTGTCGAATGGTAAAAATAGTTTAGATAATTATTAAAAAAAAAAGCCAAATTCCATAATGGTTTTCTATAGAGAAGAACGGGCCAGAAATTCCATGGTTTTTCTTTTTCATCAAGTAGTTTTTGATGCCTTGTGTACTTCTGTTGGAGATCTTTGATAATCGTAACCATTAATTTAAAGCTTAAGCACGGATTGGTTATTAGCTCTCGAGATAACATAGCATCACGCATGTGATTCCCGAGGGGGTAGGCAGAGGTATCTGGTATACAGACCAGTAGCTCTCGAGATCTTCGTTCATTTTGCATCTATTATAATGAACTGCTTCGTTGGTCTGAGGGTGAGGTCACTGGTTTTACCCGATCTTTTTCATTTTGCACGGCTCCTAATGGTCGTAGCGTGATTTTAAATAGCTTTTAACCTTCCTCGAGAATGGGGTATCAAATGCAAAAAGAATTTTCAAATTCGACTGGTAGTCTCAGAGCGTTCAAACAAACTTCAGCTTTATAAAATTATAATAGTATAGATTATTAAATTTTGCATCGTAGGTATGTAGATTTATGTTGATGATATCTTTGTGGCTCTAGATGTATTTTTTCATGAAAAAAGATCACGTGACTATTGATATGACGCACCATATTTATCTATTGACTAATAATTGTTATTAGTGACGCCCCATACATGGATGTTATCTATAGTTATCTGGACACTATACGATAATGATGGTTTCGGATCAATACCTTCAACGGTTTCTATAACAACCCCCCATAGATAACAACATGTTGAAAAAACAGAGCTTTCTGCTTTGTAACATAAGTATCATAACGTTTTTGTGACATGCAATTGGTTCATACACTTTATGCTAATCACTTCTGTCTGTTAGTTGTCGGTGTTTCACATATCTTATTCTATCTATATTCTTTGTCAAGCTTTATTAGATCACACCTTAATAGGTCATTTAAGACAAGGTCACATAATACGAACCTTGGTTAAAAAATATATAGTATATTCATCAATTCAAGTCAGATTCGCAGTTAAGGTTTCGTCTTACCACTGTCACTATTTACCTTATTTTTATGATTTGATTTTTATTTATAGAGTATCTATACAGTACAATCAGCGGTTATATGCATAATGTCTTATTTTAGGATACCGGAATAAAAATAAAAAACAAAATTGGAAACCTTTTCAAATAGTCATAAAAAAGGAGTGACAGTTTTTTGACTTTTTATTTGTTTTATGATAGAGGCCGTAGCGACATATCTAGTATTCTGTGAAAATTCCAAAGTCCTAACTATTACACATACGAACAGAAGATACGCCTGTTATTGACAGACAGATGGCGGAAACTTTGTATTATTAAGGGTACGGAACCCCGAAAATTACAACTTTTGTAGGAGTTTTGTGTTTTTAAATAAGAAAACCATTATAATTAAGTGCAGTGCACTCCATGGACTAAGTTTGACATGCACGATAATACATGAAACGGAATCACAACATTATGTGGAAACCTAATGGCCGCTTTGAGATCCGCTTACTTTGTACTAAAGAACCGACCGATAGAATAACGTGTACGTACATATGTATATAGGTCAGCATAATCCTATTAGGAAACTCACGAAAACTTACTACTTATATCTAAAGAACGTAATCGTATTATAACACATTTTACCTCAACAATACAACAGTAACAGGATATACGAAATAAAAAGAAAATTGGTATCTATGTTAAGTTGTCATAATGATATTATATAATTATATTTTCATAGTTATTTAAGAGAATATAAGTATTGTAAAGTGTAAGAATTGTTAGTAAGGAACTTTAACTGAATGCTAACATGCGCTGGACCGGATTTACGGGAAGGCAACAGGGTCTTTAATCCCCAGGCCTTCACAATAAGAGGAATATTTTAAGATAGGTAAGAAAAACATAGCACCCGTACTCACAAAGAGAAAAATGTTTACATTCACGAGATATTTTAAAAACAGTTCTTTTATAATATTAATTGGGGTTTCATTTTCTTCTTTAAAATCGGGCCCTGAATATACATATCGACTTTGGAAATTATGGGAGGTGAAGGTTGCGCTTACTACAGTCAGCATCTGGATTGCTCATTTTTATTTTTACATAGATCGACGGCCGTGATCAGAACCTCGAAAGTCTGAAAAACGGGGCTATACCTAGTAGGATATCAACGTGTTTTGGTTCAAATGACCAATAAGAATGAAGGCTATTCTAAATAAAGTTGGGAACCAGATATCATGATAAATATCCTACCGTGCAATTCGAAAAATTTACTTAAAGGAAGGGTAAGTACCTAAGACAATGAATTAGCAAACGATTACTACTTACTTAGCAACCCTCGACCCTCTTTCTAGTTTTAGGGATTGATCTGACTGACTGTTGATCTTATCCAAGGAACAAGGAATATGCAGCTTTAGCTATACCTATTGGATGTAAATAAATACAATATCTACTTCCACAATATTGAGGGTAGTCATGCAAATACCTGTGACCCGCCCGCCCGCAAATATATGGACATACGCAAACGGTGAAAAATTGCAACTAGGTGGTAGTTGTTGATCAATATTGTGGAAGTAGCTATTTATTGTATTTATTTGCATCCATTGCAAAAGACTTCCGCAAAGTAACGCCTGAATCTATTCTATATTTAGCTATATCACCTATAAATAACCAATAATACAAACTTAGTCCCACACTAAGATTTTCTCTAGCATCGTTTGTGCTCTTATATACTTACGGTAATCTCACATGCACACACACCTTTTTTTATTTGTAGACCGTATAAATATTATTCCGTGCGGGAATTGAACCTGAGGCCTTTTTTAATTTTTTTATTATCGTGTGGAAATCCTCATGGATATCCTTCGCCTGGCGGCGGAGGATTATGTCGGACTCATACCGACTAAAACCACACGGCCACCTCTGCATATAAGAATAGGAAAACCGTCAACTCCAGGGATCATACCGGTGCCCCTCTCATGCTTCAATACGTCTCGGGGGAAGCATTTAACATTTATAGTTACTATATCCCCCCCCCCCCTGTGGCTATCCCAAACCAGTATCGGTGGGGATGTGGCTTTATGCCCTAATTAGGCTGGGCGCTATGGCGGTTGCCTCTCCGGCGCCTTCGTCTCCTTGCGGGATCAGCCCTCTCTCGATCCCGTTCAGCAGTCTCCTTCTGGAGCATAACAGATTCACAGAAGGAGACTACAGCCCTCCAAGCCGTTGGCTCCGCCAGCATAGCTGATACTACCGCCGGCAGAGACAGGTCCCGCCCGATCCGACCGACCAGGATCCGCCGCTCAAGACTCCATGCAGGACACTCTTCAAGCGTGTGCTGTGCGGTGTCCTGGTTATTTCCACAATGGTGGCAATCAGCCGTGGCCTCGCGTCCAATCCTACTCAGGTATTCGCCGAAGCAACCGTGTCCGGTAAACACCTGAACAAGGCGATAGGTGATGCGCTCACCTCTCCCTAACCAGGCCTCAAAACATGGCAGAACGGCGTCGACAACGCGCTTGTGCTCATACCGTGGTTCCTGCAGTCGTTCGCGCCACCGATCGAGCGCGTGTCGCCGCTCCTGTCGCCTGAGCACTTCAAACGCCCTGGTTGGCACGCTTACGCCATTCCGGTGGAAGACGCAGACTCGGTCATAAACCCTCGCGTCCATTTCCGCCAAAATGTCCAAAGGCGGGAAGCGTGCCAGAATAGTTGCCGCCTCGAAGGATACCGTTCTGTATCCTCGTGCGATCCGGATAGCCACTTTGCGCTGCAGGCTATTGAATTTTGATCGGCAGCGCTGGGCACCCGACAGTCGGTGTGACCAAACGGATGCCCTATAAAGAGCCATGGATCGCACGACACCAGCATAGAGGCGGCGAACCTCTTCCCGAGGTCCCCCGAGATTTGGCAGCAGTCTGTGTAGCGCACCCACTACCCTTTCGATCCGAGGGACTGAACCTGAGGCCTACGGCACAGAACCCGATCTAAAGACTTGATTGAATGTTGTTAATTAAAGAAAGCGTTAAAATATTAATGGAGTTTTAAAAGCCCTGATTGTGGTACAACTCAAACAGATATTATACGTAAGGCATTTTATTTATGTAAAACGCGGTATAATAACGGTACAAACGAGAAATACATAAGTTGAATGGTAATTTTAATGTACTTTGTGGAGTCATTAATATTTTGTAACGTAGTTGCGTTGGCAAATTGTAGCCTTTAACCCCGCAATGCGGCTCGTTTTTTTGACATTTATCATATCGCACCGGAAAACCGGCCCGCCTAACCTTAATAGGCTTTTTGGAACATTACCAGGTTTCTGTTTGTTACCAACTTACCAATGATGTGAATGCCCAAACTGTTCTTGTACATGGTAACACATAAAACAGAGTGGAGCATGATACGGAGACCGAGTTATCAAGTCAAGTTTAGTAGAAAAATTCTACATGTTCAAATTATTTTTCCTGTTTCCCAGTTTTCAGCTGGGTAATAACGGAACTGACTTGCAATGACAATACATATCAATTCGCCATACATTGCTCCGTATGCTCTCAAAGTAAAATCTTATACTACCCGCTACCGTCTCGACTAATAAGATAGACGCTGTGTATACTGTCGATCTGTCAAAATTAAAGCGTTTTCAATTGAAAGTCAGTTCCGAAATTACTCCACCTTCCATTTTCGTGGTCTTTTTATTAATATATTTATTCGTATTTAAGAGAATCAAGTCAAACACAAAGTCAAGTCATTTATTCCAATTAGACTATTTATGATGTTTAAAATTAAAGAAACGGAGTGTTCTATAATGTAAAAGAACGGAAAAGAAACTCCATGGTTATTCTTTTTAATTTTGTTTTACAATGTTAACTGAAATTTAAAAAGGAATTGGCACACGTTTTCTTTTACATAGGAGTCGATTATACTCCTCCTCCTTGCGTTTTACTCAATGCTGAGGATCGTGATCATAATGAGCCACTTTTCTATGGACTATGTTTCGCCATTTTGCCCTATCCTCTGCAGTGTGGATGGCGTCGCTTACCCTGGGGTCGAGTGTCGATCGAATCTGATCGGACCAACGCATAGGACTCCGTACCCTAGGTCTTTTCCCGTCTATCTTGCCAGTGACTTGCAGTTTCTTAAGATCGTCGTCGTTTATTCTACTACACTGCGCCATTTAGGTTGCAATTCGGCAAGTCACTTGTTATTCCTGTACCTACTGTCTACGTAGAACCGCTAACTAGGTACATAACTAACAATTCTCTATTATACTGTAAACAAGGTAACCGTATCACTTCATTCTCGGAAGGGTTTGAAATATGTATGCTATTAACGTAAGTATACTGACAGTTTGATAGTGACGCCCGTCATGGCATAAATAGCTTCGGGTCTACATACTTACTTAAGTAAAGGAATATGTATAAAATCCCATACAATTTTCTCTAAATACTTTAATGTGGTAAATAAGTTTTGTGGTTAATAGAACTTTATAGCATGAGCATCACCCCTGTATTCTCTAGAGGGTTAGGTAGAGATATCTTTAGTATTTTTGAATACCTAAGATTTACGGATACTGTTATTAAGTTACATGTAATGGGTTGTAAGCTTATTGCCATCGACCAGGCAAAATTTCAAACTGAATGTTGCCACGGAGAATTTCGAACCCACAACGCGCTCGCGAACATTAGACCAATGTGTTTTAACCTAGTTAATGCAAGTATTAGATATATGGCAGGGAATGCCATATGGCATTCAGTCCGCCTTATGTACCTTACATAGAAGTATAAATACATAAATAGATAAATATATCTGCATATAAGAGTAATTAAAGTCAGTTGGAAATAGTTCTTATCCTATCGCTAATTAATAAATACAATTATTCAAAGTTAATTACTCGTCTTGCATTCATCGTTAGGCATCTTGAATAGTTTGCTGACATCCACATTTATTTAGAATCAAATTGAGAAAATTCAGCTAAGATCATAATTGATACTAATACTAATAATAACAGCACGACTATTTGACAATAATGATCGCACTGCCACTGATTCATGGGAGAAACTGATACAATTTAAACTACCTTTACATTTATTTTGGTCTCTTTGTACTCTTACAGTGATGTTTCCCTTTATCTGACTCTAATTCAAAAGTGATAGTTTCCTAAGAACACTAGACGTTGTGCATGTAATGATCAGATAACTACAAACTGCATCGGGAAAGCTTCATAACAAACGGCTTAGCCAAACGAATACACAGAGCTATATTAAAGGGTTCATGTTGATTCCTAGTACAAGAGCTATATTTGGAACACAGAATATCGTATAATATATATTAGTATAAATACGGTACTTGGAAATACAGTCGTACAAATTTAAAACTAGTAACCTCTCACTGCTACTGGAAAAATAAATTGTTCTTGGAACGTAAAGTTGATATCTACATGTTTAATAACTTGAATTAGTTAGTGTTTGCAGTTCAGTTAATTGTATGAACAAGATAGTGATTTCGATATTGCAATATACAAGGCGCTATTTCCAATATACTGTGCTTAGTAAAAAATATAACGCATATAAAGTTTTTATATGGAAAATGAACACTTAGTTTTTTCCGGCGACCCATGTCTGTATATTTGTGGCAGTGGATACAAAATTCATCCTTTATTTATGTATGGCGTCAATGTTATGACTTCTCTTGAGTGAACGCTAAAAATATCTGAAACTGATACATTTATCAATTCTAAACAAACCACTTTTAGAGTCTACTATTAATCATAAGTATCAAAATGTATATTAGCTATTTATATATTTGTTAATAACGTTTCGTAAGTTTTGTTGGAAAAGATTCGTTATCTAGAGAAGGCAAGAAGGCGACCCGATGGAGAAACTCGGAGCTTATAGTAACTTCAACGAGTGGCTTTTTTCTTAAGCTCAGGTATTAATAGGCTGTTGGAAACCAACAACTTTCAAGATGGGAAAGCTCCTCAGTAAAACTAAAAATATTTTTCTCGTTTCTATTGTACTGCGGTTTACTTTTACTTGAATCCTGTACTTATTCTAAATTTGTTTTCCAAGATCATAACAAAAAATTAAAAAAAAATTTACTTACCTAAGCTTTAGTGGGAATTTTGTTGAAACACCAGAATTTTGATAATTGGAAGGATTTACTTATCTAACTATTCAGACCAAGTATCTATTTAATCTAAATACCTTTATAATTACGGTTTGACTAAGGGTCCTCATCATAACAACATTAAAAATCAAGTGCTTTAAATTTTAAACTTGTTGTTATAACAATACAAAAAAAAATTACAAAATTATGAAGCTATAAGGATAATTATACAAAAGTATTGTTTTTAATTTATCTTCTAATATTATATCGGGTTACTCTTGATATTAATGTCAATTCCAAAGCTTAAATACAACACGTAATATAAAAATAAATTTACTTACATCACAGTTTTCTCAATTTTGAAGCATGTTTGCATTGTATAATTTTGATTAATTGTTTATTTTTAACCCATTTTGGCATTCCAATGTCAATCGAGCGGATTTATATTCAAGGCTAACCCGGATGTATTTGTATTACGTTTTTTATAAATCATAATTTACGTGTGTGTGTTTTTTTGACGGTTCAAACACTCTTTAGAATTTAGATAGTAGAAAAGTTATTTTGAAATAATATTTTTCTAAGTACTTATTTTTAACACTTCCATTGTTCGTGAAGCAGACACAAACAAATAGTGAATGTGTCCAAATAGTGACTCCATTTTAGGAGTCACCATTGTTTGGATAGTGAATGTTTAATTAGAAGCTCTTTCCTGCACAACTTTCCCTGGACTGACTCATATCTAATCAACCCAAAGCCTGGTTTCATTCCAGGGATAGTGATGACAGGTGGAGTAAGGTTGTGACCAAGTAGCGACCAAGCACATTATGTAGGACAGTTGGTCGTCGAGCGGTTAAATATGCGGACGATATTGTGTGCTATCGCTGGTAAAATCAGAATAAGACAAGCACTTAAGCATGGAAATTGGGACAAGCAGAAAGGTTTATGCCCAGCAATGAATGAAGTTGGGCATTGGATGAGCATGAAACCAAACCTTAAAGTTTTTTTATTCCATTATCAACGTAGATTCAAAAACAATATTATTTTGAAGACTAGAATTGCAATTTGCACAAGCGGCTGTTTTTACAGTATACTGAAAAAACAAAACTAGTTAACAATATTGCGACTCTAATGCTCAGTGTTATTTGCTAGATTCTTGACTAAAGGTGCGTCCATATGATAATAAGCTTAAAAGCTGGGGCTAAGTTTTGAGCAGTGACCAATTAATTTCTGTATGAGATTATCAGATATAATAGCAATCGTGCTAAATTTCCAATTGTATTTCTGTATTAAGATTCGTTATTGTAATTTCGTAAATAATTATCTTTTATGTAGAATATTCCAAGTAGTCTATTAGGGACTAAAATATTTTTATACTACTACCAAAAAGAGAAAACAATCATCTCAAACTTAGTATTTAGAAAAAAATCCATCATCCTTTGTATTGGTAAATAACCTTAAATGTTCGAAATACATTTGTAGCCCAAATTAAGAAAATTTACGTTGTCCAAGAGTGCTAACAGTAAACGTAGGTAACGTCTTAGCGTATAAATAATACGCCTGCAAAACGCGGTTCAAACGCTTGTCATCATATCTGAACGAACCTTAATGCCACTCGTTACTGCCATTACTTTGCGAAATTAAGTTACGGTTAAGTAAGCAAGGAAAAGCGCAGTTTAAATAAAAATATTATGTTTTTATTCGCACTTGTGGCTTTAAAGTTGACAGCGGCTATACGTTTACCAAAGAGTAGAAAAAACACTTTGGTTTACAGATAAATCTATAAAACGCACATACGTGGAGAACTCTAACATATAAATTTATGTGAAAAAATAAAACAAATAATGGATAATAAAAAAAAACAATAAATATGAAGTTAAAATTTTTCTTCCCCAAAAATTTTAAACACTTTGTAGGTATGTTAATTTAGTTAGTTTATTTACTACCTTGCTGAAGTTTTAATTAAATTAATACAATCTTATCACTATATTTTCTTCTCAGTATGCACTTAAGAGTATTGGAAAAACAAGTTTTTGATGAAAACTCTTTTTGACTTTTATTTTTAACCGACTTCTAAAAAGGAGGAGGTTTGGAATTGTTATCAATTCGGTTGTATTTTTTTTTTATGTTTGTTTCCTCAGAACTCCGTTGTTTATGAACCGATTGGGAAAAATATTTTTTTATTTGAAAGGATATACGTTCAGATTGGTCCCATTGAAATTTTATGAAAATTGGTTAGCTATTTTGGTATTTAACCTTTCGGCTCAGTAACGTACAGATCTGTACGTTGTAACAATAAAAACCTATTGTGTGTGCTAATGACTGAGGCAACAGCTTAAATCAAAATAACTGAAAAATAATACGTCATCCAAGTAAACGAATGGTGTATTTTGCTTTCTTGTGACTTTCCAGTGGTGTTTACGGTCTCTAGAATAGTTCTAATGATTCAAGATAAATCTTTGAAAAGCATTAACGCATGCTTAGCGAACTCTAAAGTTATTATATTAAATGGAAAAAGAATACGGTCGCGAACAGGATTCGAACCTGCGCCTCCCGGATGAATACTCCAGGCGCTCTGACCACTAAGTCATCTTGACCTCTGCTCACCACCGCGAATTCTTCTTCCATATTTTAACACGTCTTATGGCGACGTCATTGCAATCAATTCAGTCCCTATACTGGTGACCGAACCGACACGACTAACTTTGCAGTTAATACAATGCCGTAAAGATTGCAATTACCTTAATAATTCAAGATAAATCTTTGAAAAGCATTAACGCATGCTTAGCGAACTCTAAAGTTATTATATTAAATGGAAAAAGAATACGGTCGCGAACAGGATTCGAACCTGCGCCTCCCGGATGAATACTCCAGGCGCTCTGACCACTAAGCCATCTCGACCTCTGCTCACTACCGCGAATTCTTCCGTATTTTAACACGTCTTATGGCGACGTCAGTAGTTAGGAGTATTCATCCGGGAGGCGCAGGTTCGAATCCTGTTCGCGACCGTATTCTTTTTCCATTTAATATAATAACTTTAGAGTTCGCTAAGCATGCGTTAATGCTTTTCAAAGATTTATCTGGAATTATTAAGGTAATTGCAATCTTTACGGCATTGTATTAACTGCAAAGTTAGTCGTGTCGGTTCGGTCACCAGTATAGGGACTGAATTGATTGCAATGACGTCGCCATAAGACGTGTTAAAATATGGAAGAAGAATTCGCGGTGATGAGCAGAGGTCGAGATGGCTTAGTGGTCAGAGCGCCTGGAGTATTCATCCGGGAGGCGCAGGTTCGAATCCTGTTCGCGACCGTATTCTTTTTCCATTTAATATAATAACTTTAGTTCTAATGAACTGCCTATTTTCCAGCTTCATCATCAGATGATGATGATGAAACCGGAAAATAAGCACCGGAACACCGTAATTTTTTTTTGTTAATTTTAATGCTTTTTGTGTAAGCCCGCATTCTCAAACATCTCTTTTTACACGACTGCCTAAAAAAGGAGTGTATCTAAGTATGTATGTATGTAAGTATGTTTGTGAGTTTCTTTACCTATTCCACCATAACTTCTAAATGCCTGAACTGATTTCGATGTATGGGGTATCGTTAGAATCCTTACATTGTCCCGTAAGTAATATAGGCCAGTCAGATTTTAATTTAATTTTTAAATTAATTTCATATTGTTTTACGCAGTTCACTACTCTCTTCTGAAATAGCCTTAGATCTAGATTTCCTACTTTGATATAGGTTTATCGTTTCTCCCCTTCTTTGCTCGTCTCAATTAAATGGCCCTGTCTGATATGGACAGCGCGTTGAGTAGGTCTACCCATATTCACTTCCGATAAATCAGTTAAGGAACGCAAGATTCACTAAAAAGTAAAAAATTAATTATTTTTTAACAAAAAAAAAGAACCGACTCCAAAAATGCACTAAAAAGTAAAAAAAAAATTGCATTATTTACTTACTTCAATTTAAATACAAATATTTAAAAAAAAATAGAGAATTCTGAATAATATCGACACCGCTACATCTACTTTGGGTCAGAGAGTCCGAAAGCATGAGGACTGGTTTGATGAGAATGATGGGCTGCTAACGGACGCTATTGATAAACACCGTCGTATCCTAAGGCAGCACAGCAGAAAAAACCAAGGTGGAGTTACGTCATAGTGACTTGGAGTTGCGTTAACTCGCACGGGATACAAAAGAGAAATGGTGGCAGGAGAAAACTCTTTTTGACTTTTATTTTAAACATGCAAGCCTCATTGATCAAACTAAGATTATGGGGAACTAACTGCAAGATTTAGACTTGGATACAACTCTTCATTAACAAAATATGATTTCATGCAAACCGGGTACTTATGCGTTAATATAATCAATTTTGCATATTTCCCCGAGTCCGCTAAAAGTTGATTAACAAAACAAGAATTATTTTGAGCAAGCTGAGCCTTGTAATGGGTGTTAAAATAATGTTTTCCCAAGAAGCAGTGTAGCCAACATTAATAAAATTCTTCCGTCGAGAAACGCGAAACTTTTTTTATCCTAGCTTTCTCGCAGCAACTTGGAGCATTTTTTCCCCCCAAGTTAATAAACGTAAGAAGAATTTAATAAAAGCGTCATATTTTGAGTATCACTTTTTGTTTTCCACGAGATAAGAATATTGTGTGGAAGCTGGACAAGTAGAATTGGGAATCTAATTGTTCTGGTGCCGCCTAGCTTGGATATGAAAATGAAAGACTTGGTAACAAAATGTTGTCTTGGTTCATGTTCATAGAGGTTGTCTAAGAAGTGTTTGTTTTAATTATTTTAGAAATTTTTAAAGAACATTATAAACTTCAGTAAACAGTGTCGCAGTAGATGAAAACTATGCAGAAAAACAGGCAATGTTTTATACAGTAGTGGTCTAGAAAAACGAAATTATGATAGTACATTTTTATGGAAACATAATTGATATTACAATATTAATATTGTTATTATATGAAATGAAATAATGCTATTATGCTACGCAAACAAATTAGCGTGTGTACTAATTGCCCATAAAATTCAAAGATGAATAGTTTGATAAGCGGCGAGGTCGAATCACAAATTCAATGAATTTATTAATTGTTATGGAGGGGAATTTAGCTACAGAACGTGGTATAATAAAAAAAAGCTAATTCTAAGATCAAACATGTTTTGTTATATCTAATTCAAATAATTCGGACGGAATACAGAGACTGAAAAAGTAATATTACGATGAAAATAGGAATGGATATTCAGTTTCAAAACGAATTCCAGTTTATTTGCATATTTTAAGCCATAATAATCAAGACGTAATTAAGTATTAGAAATTTTATTACATTGACTGAATGGGAACTTTTCATTGAGGACAGAGGAATTATTAGAATCAAGTGCTTGGCTCAGAGTTGAAGTTTTAGTTTACATTTAAGGGTTCGTAGAGAGGCTGGAAGGTCTTAATTATAAACAAGTAGCATTAATGACTGACTACCTCGTTGGTCTAGTGGTCCCAAGCGCGACTGCTGAGCGTAAGGTCTCGGGTTGGATCCCCGAGTCAGGCAAAGTATTAAGTATTAACTTTTTCTGTGAGAAAATTCTCAGTACCAGCCTGGAGTTTGGAGTTGTGCCCGGTAGATGGCAATAGGCTCACCACCTATTACGCCGGACTTAATAACATAACAGCATTGGTGAAATGTGTACAATTGTGTACACCTCTGCCTAGCCCTTCGAAGAATACGTTTCTATTAATAATGAGAAGAGGGTATAATATTTCATATAACTGGCTGAAAACATTTGAATTTAAAAACAGCTGTGTCCTTAAGTTGTGTCCCCATTCTGGCGTAAATGTCGCGCGTACTCGCCCGTCAAACGGGGATCACATTCGAGAAACTTTTAAAAGCCGGTAAGCCTCGGCTCGCTACGAACGAAATCACAGCCTACTAAAGTATATTTCACCCTTTTGACGACACATTATGTACATTTGCAGCGCGTAACGACACGGGCACGGCTCACAATTTCCATTAAGGCGCGCCATAATAGGAACAGCCTAAATTTTAAGAGGTACGTTCAAATTTGGACTCTAAATCGTTGCTTATTGGGTTGGGTTTTGGTTGGAGTTGAGACACATTTGTATCCTAAGCACACTGGTCTGAAGCCGCGCCCCGTGTAACACATATCGAATTAGCAGAAGGACGGTATCTTACTGCAATTAGCTTCAGCATATTAGGAGTGCCCAATTGTCCGTCGCACGGTTTGGCGTATTATCGTGCCCAAAAATATTACTGTGGTACCTATTTAGGGTGTATGTATGCTATGCATGTATGACATCCTGGTTTTTGATGAGTGGTCAAACCATTCAAGCGTGACGCTGACCTTAGTTTTGTTAAGGATTGAACACAGATTATAATGCGTATGCGTGTGTAATATCATGCTCTAGTGCCTAACAGGATGCAGCAATTGATTGATTAGTGGAGAATAATAAATAAATAAAGAATCGAATTTTGGTTATGCCCTTCAAAATTGTGCTGTAGATAATTTTATTCGCGTGCTGTTATGCATAATATACTTTAAACGATATTTTTCTATTAGTAGTTGTTTCATTTTATGTAGGTACCTCCATAATTATATTTACGTACCTACTCATTTATTGGTAGTATACCTAAACGAATATAGTATTTATCAATATTGCTATGCGTTTGTATTTATTAAACATTGCAATGTCATCTGTGTGTCTTAGGGTAGAGTAGGTATTTAAGCAGACTTAATCTTAATATCGCATACTGCAGTTGTATAAGATATAATAGGACACACGTATCACCTTAGGGTTGGAATACCGTCAGGGTTGATATAAAAAGACAACCTCGTATGTGACTGTCTTTGGGCCTCGTCTTATGAGATTCAAAAGCGTGATGTTATCCTCTTCTTCTAATATATAAAAAATTGGTGTCACAGTGTTTGTTATCGAACTCCTCTGAAACGGCTTGACCAATTTTTATGGCATTTTTTGTGTGTATTTGCTAGGTCTGAGATTATACATGGTCTATTTATACTGAGGTCATGGGCTATTTTTTATACCCCTAGGTGATAAAGGTGGCAGAAAATTTATATGGCAGAACAACGTTTGCACGCACAGCTAGTATTACTATATATTATAATGCTCGAAAGTATTTTAATATAAGTAGGAACAACTGATTCAACTTTCAGAGTTTGAAAAGTTATAAAATGTGTGTTTTGAAATTGTTTTATTTTGAGTTCGCCAAAGTCAGACAATGAACAACTTTTGTACTATTTTAAATACGTCTCATGTTTTATGAGATATTATTGTATATGAGCTTACTAATTAACGTTATTTATTATTTGTATTCCTATTCTATTTGCCTGAGTTCTTACTTTTCAATATTAATTAAAATTCTATTTAAGGAGGTCTATGCAAAGCTACGTTTTCGAAATCTTTGGTTTCACCTAGTTTAGTATAATTTAAAACATACATTAAAATGTATATATATCGATAAATCTAGAGCCACGGTACATTTGTCATAAATTTTTTAGAGAAGGAACGAAATGCACACATTTTTAACAAAACTTTTGGGAGCAATAGCAACATTAGAAAGTTCTTCAACAAAAGTTAACAAATGACGATTGAAAAAGCGGCCAATATAAAACTCAAAGCACAAAACAAAGCTTCAAAATGCAAATTGAGTCTCCCTTAAGTGGATATATTAGTAACGAATTAAGCTCGTATCTGTTTATCCGAGGCTCCGACGAGTATAATTATTTATTAAAATTGTTACCATACTCGGAGCGAGTTGCCAGTGTTGCCACCGTTTCGCATCGTATTAGCTACTGTGAAATTCTCCGGATGAAATGTAGGCGGACCATTAATTCGACCCTGTTTTGAGGATGAGATTTTTATTTTACCCACTGAATTATGCATTTTGTTTATTACTACATTAATGTTAATTCAGACATACAGGAGATTTGTGTGAATAAATTGTGTTGAAAGGGTGTTTTCTGGTGCTTAACTTGTTCCTTTTTTAGTATTTCTGATATATTTCCGATTACTAAATTTTATGTTATATTTAAATAATATTATAAATGAGGTCCTGGGTTCGATTCCCAGGTCGGGCAAAGTGTTATTGAGTTTTTCTATTAGAACATTTTCAGTAGCAGCTCGAAGTTTGGTATTGTGCCCGGTATATGGCAATAGGCTCACCATCTATTACATGGGACATAATAAGAGCATTGGTGAAATGTGTGTGTACACCTCTACCTACCTCTGCGGGGAATACAGGCGGATACCATCTTATGTTATGTTATTTTATGCTATGAATTTAACTTTGATTGAAAGTCATGTATTGTTGCGGTGAAAATAATAAAAAACTGTAGGAAAACTGTAAATAATCTTAAATTCAAAACGAGATATTATTTGGATTTATTTATTTAGCATATTTGATGTCGACCAGCAAATGTTTTATCACCATAGTTTTTTTTACCAACGGCATCATTAATTCTGTGGGCATATACCTATATGTCCGTTTAAAATGAAGGCTCAAATACTTAAAATAGATCCAATTCCTACTTTTGCGTTGCTGTTTATTAACTTGCAATCAACGTCAGATTGCTAATTATGACAATATAGCATTTTTTTTTTAATTACCACTGCCCCACTTTAAGAATTTCTTCCTGTATCGTGGGTGCGTTTACAGACATATAATCTCACAAGCACACACACACACCGAGACCCGGAGCAATTATCTATAGATCGTACAAATATTTGCTCCGTGCAGTAATCGAACCTGCGACACGCAGCGCAGCAGTCGGTCTCTCGACCACTGCGCCAACCGCGCTGTCAATCATTTATTGTAGCAAGCCATTACAAAATGATTTTAAGCTTTTAAAAGTGACACATAGTTAGGGTTATGTTATTCACATTATTTAACATTATGCTGTGATCACAAAACTGATAACTGCTTATTTCAGTTTCGTATACAAAACCAACAAAGTAACCATGTTAGGTAGACATATATGAGCCAACATGTTATTCTAGCGCTTAAAATTTAATTACCGCTAATTATACAGTCAGAATGTTTAGCAAGCCCGTATGCGGGACAGTGTCTAAGCAATTAACATGATGGTCACCATAGTCAGAGCGGACCACATTATGTTGTTGACGCGTCGTTTCGGTGACGACATATTTTAGCAAGTTCATTAAAGCTATCGCTTTGGTTTCCGAATGTTTTCCCACATTTATTGTCGGATTGGCAGTTTGGTTTTTAACTGATGTTGTTGTGATCTAAATGATGTTACAATGTTCCTGCATTGAGAAACATATGTTTTGTTTTATCTTTCTTTCTTTTTAATCTTTCTTAGTATGTTTAACTAAGACTTGTTTATAATCACTATGATACCTGTTCAGATTTTACCATTAACTAACTACTAACACTCACAATCATGTTTGGGAAGTCGATTGATAATAGGTCTGTGTTAGATAGACATAATTACTTTAATAAATATGTGGTCGCCCATCCAATCATGACAATTAATTATCAATCATATTAATTAACTTGTTGGTCACCATAGCACTCAAAGCAGACTAAAATATAAAGCATATGTATCGTTACGTATCAAAAATATTTTAGTAAGCAATAAACAACATTATGTAAATATATTTTAGCAAAATTATTTGAACAAATATATTTTAGAAAAACTTAGCTGAAAATCGCATTTTCATGCCTGAATTATATATAACTTCACGTATGTTCCAGAAGCGTAACGCTTATGTAGAGCGGAGGCCTTACATTTAATCTCTTAGTGAAGCACATCACATAAACGCAAGGAAAAGTAAAAGCCCTTAAATAAGAGAATGAAAAACGAGCAAGAAGCTCACACGATAAGCGTTTTAATCTCTTTAAGTGTGGCTTCAGGTGGTTATATAATACGTAGGTATGACACGTCAAAACATTTTAGTGTGTTAAATTATATACTAGTCCGAAATTTGATATATATATTCAAGAAACCTTCTCCCCGGGAATGCTTCAGGCTTGGCTCACAAGAAGATATTCAAACGTTTTTACATGACTCTACGTGTCAAGTTCGTCAACTATTAGAAGCAATAACATTATTTGTGCTTTATAAACTTATTAGTTAATTCAAAACAAGCACGTTTACACGTAAAACATTGCATAACAGCATAATCATGAGAGATACTATGTTCAACGGTATCAAAAATTCAATTATAAAATTCGCCATATCCCCGTTGCGCATTGCAAAATTTACTGAATGCCAACAATTTGGCTACGTAACCTAGGTGCATTACATTAATTTCTAGCTGAAAGCTGGGGCATTAATTTGCGTCTGCCTCCACAGGGAAACCGCAAAATACTAGTTCCGTACTTCCGTTGCTATTCATAATAAAACCGGTGGAGGCCGCTAAGTGCTTCAACATCTGGGCGCAACGAAATACTATTATGATGACAAAGACCGTGAAACACTACCGCTGTAACGCTGTAAACGTTTTCTCATTGATACATGTAGCTTTACTGCATTTTGTGCTTACACTTGCATATATTAATTAAATCCGAAATAAAAGATAGGACAGCAACCTGAACCTCTTCGGCTTGAAGAGCATGAAGAGGTTAATGAACAAAGATGAAGCAAAATAAGTGTGTTAGAATCGTAGCAAGTGGAAATCGATAGTCTCTGCCTACCCCAATGGGAAACAGATGTGATTGTGTGCATGGTATTTAATTTATCTTTTTAGCAGGCTGTTGAAGTAGTTTAACTTATGTAAGAAAGAAAAAACTAAATTTAAAAGTAATTTGAGTATTTTTTCTTTCTATCGTATGTGTTATCGATTTTTCTTTGACAACTATGTATAGTCATCGATTTGATAAAATGAAATAGAATCTAAATATATATCTTTCGACAATATTGGGTAACAGTCTATTTAGAATTTTCTACATTGCATACTACATGCCAGAAGCATGCATGTTTCACATCTTTGAAATTCGACAAACGGAATAATTGAAAGAAGAAGGAACACAGAAACACGACTTTTATGTTTTCGACACTTGTGAACATTTTTTCGTTATCCTATACTTACTTATATGTATTCGGCATTTATATAATAATTTAATGTATCTTTAACAGTACCTACCTTTAACTACACAATTTATGTATTTCAACTATAGTAGTTTCATTTTAGTATCGTGTAGGTATATAACTGATTTAGTTAAACGCAAACTATATAGTTTTTAGGAGTATGTTCAGAATCAGTAACAGAATCGATTGTAATAATTTTACACCATATTTGTCCAAATAATATTTAAAATCACGGCCCTAAACATAAATAAATAACCAGCCCATAACTAACCCACTGCAGGGCAAGGGCCTCTTCTCATACAGAGAAGGCACCAGCTTAATCACCACGCTAGCTCACTGCGGGTTGTCGATTTCAGACTACCAAGTCCAGGTTTCCTCACGATGTTTTCCTTCACCGTATGTCTGTTTTGTCTCAGATAAACTAATAAAGTACATATGACATTGAAAAAGTCACATTGGTCCATACCAGGTTTGAACCCACAACCTGTGGCTCAAGAGGCGGGCCCGTAACCACTCGGCCACCACGACTACCCAACTTTAGACGTAATGCAGAATGACATATCTACTGAGGGACAGGTTTGTTTATTGTACAGGTATATTAAATGGATAGTCACCACTCAAGTAAAAAAAATGATACTGTATTCTGATTTCACTTTCCGTGGTTTCCTATTTTAATATCTGTAAGGTTAGAAAAAACCTAAACACGAAGAGGATGACGGGGGTAGTTCGCTCGCTGCGCTCGCTCACTGGCCCCCATCATCCTCTTCGAACCTAACCTGTCCGTGTCGGGATACACGAAACTCCCGAGCGCGCTTCACTCGCTCATGGATCAATTTCGTTTATTTTCTTTCATAATCCCGATATATTGTCGACTATTATAGTGGTTTAGTATTTATGTCATTCAAATTTTTCATCTTTTTTTGCTCTTGACTAGTAAAATAAAGTTAGGTTATTATTGTTAAGACATACAGAGCCATATGCGACAAAATTTCGAACTAAAATCAACAATCTGACAGTTCATTTCACACTGTTTTACATAATCTCTGATCGTTGACCCGCTGCATTGATAAACGCAAAACGTTCATTCAATTCTGCGTGTTATAGTTCAGTAATTATGTAAAACCGCTAAACGTCGTTCAGCTGTTTTTCATAACAGTACTGTTTTGTAAATCAGCTAGCAGTTTTTTAAAACAGCAGATTCCACAATCCATCTGGGACATATACACGTGGAAGATTATAATTAGCAACTGTCATCACCAATATTTGTGATATAAAGTTCATTATTAGTCTGTAAGTTTCTGTAACACAAATTAAAACACATTTATTAGCACAGCCTCTAGCAGTATACCTTTGGCCTTACATATGTATGTGTATTAATTGGGTAGGTACATATAAAATCATACATAAAAAAATAAAACAACGCTAATTAGGACTACTTTGATTTTGTTGTAAATAATATGGCGATTAATAAAAGATATCAAGAACACAGATGTATGTATATAGAAGTCACTCTAGTAGGAGATACACTGACCCTATTGGTGATGTCTTCCAAATTTAAAGATGAGGTGCGTAGTACTCCCAGCGATCGCGCCTGAATGACCAGCAGGCGCATTCGCTTCGTTGGTTGACATCGAAATGATGGTCAATTTGTAGTACATTACATCGTATGTTTTACAATATTTTTGCTGTTAATAGGAAATCTATGTTATAAGGTACGACGCAATGTTTCTATACTACAACGTGTGAATACGCCTCCGGATGTATGAACATCGATGAAGCAAAAGAAATATGTAAAGATAGCGTAGTAGGTGGCGTTCTGTAAAGTTGTGAAGTTATTATAGGTATATGTGCCACCGTGGAAGAGCCATGCTTCGGCACGAATGGGCCGGCTCGACCGGATTGATACCACGGCCTCACAGAAAACCGGCGTGAAACAACGCTTGCGTTGTGTTTCGCCGAGTGAGTGAGGGTACCGGAGGCCCAAACCCTTTAAAAGGCCGGCAACGCACTTGCGACTCCTCTGGGGTTGCGGGTGTCCATGAGCGGCGGTAATCGCTTACTATCAGGCGAGCCGTTTGCTCGGTTACTCCTTATTCCATAAAAAAAAAAATGAAATATATTGATGAGGCTGAGAGCGGTTTCATAATAATAAAATTATCGATAGACATGTTTTTTTTTATTTTCTTAAACTCACAAGGGTCAGAAGGACGCTTCCAAAATACTCTTGTAACTTTATATAGGTTTAATGTGGGTTCAAATATAAGATATGACGTAAGTTACCCTTCTTCCCTCAATCTGAAAACTTTAAGGTTTCACTGTAACTGGTTAAGGGGAAAGCTAAACGAATATGTAAATTAGAAGTAGCTACAGACAATTTTTTATTCCGATCTTTTATAATGGGAACCTATGTTTAAAAAAAAAACAGATTTTTTAAAGATCTGTTATTTTTTAACCGACTTGAAAAAAGGAGGAGGTTTCTCAATTCGACCGTATATTTTTTTTTTTTTTTTATGTGTGTTCGGGGATAACTTCGTCGTTTATGAACCGATTTTGATAATTATTTTTTTGTTGGAAAGAAAATATCTCAACGGTGGTACCATGATAAGGAAACCAGGATCTGATGATGGATCCCCGAGATATCGAGGAAACCTTCGAAAATTATAGGGGCGACATGTGCATTTGTTAATTTTTTCATTAAGTATTTTAAAGCACTACTATTTAATGAAGGTGTGGAGTCGATCTGATGATGGAGCTGAAAGACAGTCGAGGGACCTCTTTAAAGATTTACAGCAATTACCTGGTGTTTGGGCTTGATTAATTTGTATTGATGAGAACTTTACACCTAGATGGGTTGTGACTGTCATTAGGGGTCTGATGATGAAAACGAAGGACAGTCAAGGGAACTCCTCAACGTTTTACAGTAGCTACCATGTTTTGTTATGTATGTCCGTCGATATCTTCGTTTGAAAGAGTAGTCCCCAGTGGTGGTCCCATTTAAATTTAGTAAAGATCCGATGAAGACCTTCGAAGTTAGACAATGGAACTCTTCAATGAATTACAGCAAATCACTCTCAATTGCTGTAATCGCATGTTCATGTATAGTTCATGCCACTCAATACATGCATAGCATCATGCCTTTATTGCCCGATGGGGTAGGCAGAAGTTTTCAATGTTGTACACAAACATTTCACCGATGCAGTAATTAAGTCCTAGCGGCTTTCGAAAGCCTACCCATATTATTAAATTACTAAATTAATTAATTTATGAAGTATACAAACTTATATATGACCTATACAATATATATATATATTACACTTAAAACTAAAAAGACTAAAATAAATTAATTTTAAACAAAAAATGAAAACCGCCTTCAAAAATCTACTACACTAAAAAGTTCAAAATAATATCAAAATTTGCTTATAATAAAATCATTTTAAAAGAACAGTATATAATAATAATCTGTTAATTTTGGAGTCGGTGCCTGATGTATGTGGGGTTTATAACCAGATACAAAGGCCGGTAACATAACCACAGCACAACGAACATAAGTGAGTAACAAGAGGAAAACAATAACCCTCTCCCAGTACAGGCACCGACTCCAAAATTAACAGATTATTATTATATACTGTTCTTTTAAAATGATTTTATTATAAGCAAATTTTGATATTATTTTGAACTTTTTAGTGTAGTAGATTTTTGAAGGCGGTTTTCATTTTTTGTTTAAAATTAATTTATAACTGACTTTATAAACACAAACCCCTCATGAATTTTTTTTGTTGTTTTCGGATTGAATCCTTCGAAAAGCACCTGGCCTTTGGGGATAAGACGGGGAGTGTGATGTGTTTAACACACTATAACCGACCCAATGCTCACCATCAGCACGTAGGCTTTTGGGCCTCTTATGAGACCAGCCCTTTGTCTTGGGAGTTTTGTTGTGGCCTCTCATCCAGACCTCGGTCATACAAATATTTGTTCCATGTGAGAATAAAATCCACGACACGCGGCGTAGCCGTCGATCTCTCGACATTTTTTTTTTATTGTAACCATCATAATATCTTAGGCTTAAACCGGTAAATCTTTGACATGGCTTTATTAACCATCTAGAACATCCTTAGATGATGTACTTACGATGTTTTTCTTCACCGTTTTAAGCAACCCATAATTAGTTTATGATACGCATATGATTACGGAAAATCCTGTTAAACTCATGCGATCATCGACACATTCCAAGGAGAGATCAACTCTAACTTCACGTTGCTTCAATCCTATTATAAATTAAGGTATTTAATTTTTATACCCGAGCACGCTTATTACTTCAGTACATTAGTCCCCAACTCCCTTGAAGCCTTTGCTTCTTATTTCTTTAGTAAAAAAGGCAATGCCCAACGAAACGTGGCGTGTTATTCTGAAAGAGTATAATTTATTACATTTGCAGCCTCGGAGCCACGAATGTTGAGGAAATACTTTTTTGGTCTTTTACTTACATTTTTTACTTACATATTGTTTGGTAAACCGATCCCAATGCTTTTGTTTCAACTTATAGCTATTGTAATGAAATTGACTCATTCTTGGAAAAGCAGTGATGTTTCGCTAGCTTTGATAGAGACCTTAGTAGGCTTTGTAGGCGTTTGTTGTTTACTTTTACGAATATGCTACATTATCTTTATTTCACTGCAGTTAAGTTAGGAGAAAGACCAGTTTTTTTTTTTAAACGTTACCCCACACTAGGAATTTCTTCCTGTATCGTGGGTGCGTTTACAGACATATAATCTTACAAGCACACACACACCCAGACCCGGAGCAATTATCTATAGATCGTACAAATATTTGCTCCATGCAGGAATTGAACCTGTGACACGCAGCGCAGCAGTCGGTCTCTCGACCACTGCGCCAACCGCGCTGTCAAAATTCTTCTGCTGTGAATGATCAACTATGTCAATTTTAATGTATTAGGCTTTCGCGAGCACTACATATTATAATAAATATATTCTTGGTTATCGTCATATTGCGACCAATAACGCTGCAAAGTGTTCGAAACGTTTGGAAAAACAAAAACTAATATAATAGGTTAATAGTTGTTTTAATCCTATTCATATTATAAATTTGAAAGTTTGTGAGGATGGATGGATGTTTGTAACTATTTCACGCAATAACCACTGAACGGATTTTGATGACATTTGGCACACAGATAGTTTATAGCCTGGATTAACAAATATGATACTTTTTATCCTGGCTGGACCGAATTCCATACATGCAGACAAAGTCGCAGGCAGACGCTAGTATGACTATATTTTCGATACTTATGTAACAAATCCAAATCCATCCAAAATATATTTTTGTTAAAACATAAACTATATTTAAAGCGTCATTACACTCAATTTGTAATCATAAATAATATTTAATTTATTGAGCTCCATAATTGACAGAAGTAATGGAAATATAAATAATAATAAAAAAAAACAAAAGTATACACTTTATTTTGTTTTATTGTTAGAATCAATGTTAGTAAATACGAAATAATTATTATTGTTCATTAGTGTTTCCACTAATTCGGTATTGGATAGTCGGATATATCGATACCGTGTTTAGAAGAATTAAGCATTCGTATCTCTTCGTGTTACGAAGTCTATCTGATGTCTTACGTTCGAACCTATAGGTTTCTTAATGATTTTGTGTACCTAAATTTAATTAGCAATCTTAATTGATTATCCTAATTATACTTTGGTTACTGTTAACAATCTCCTAAGTTGACCACAACTAAACCACAGTCCCATCGTCCCATTCATACAAGGGTTAATCAAAGTAGTTACTTATCCATCCATTGACATTGAGTGATCAACGTTGACTAGAATGTTAAGAACCTACAGCTATCTGAGACAGATAGCCCGGGTCTGTGAATGAAAGGTACAAAAACTGTAGAGAAAGTGGTGTTAAAAGTAATTCACAAAAAATTGGTACCCGGAACTTCTATACTGCTCATTCTTCGAATGAATTATTAATTACGATAACCCACCTTTGTACACAGGAAGATTTCCTGAAAAAAATAATTATGTACAATTTAAAAGTTAATTTGTATAATATACGACCCACCGCGTCTTCGCACGGGTGCAATTTATTTAATTAATTTCCTAAGAAATATAATCTAGGCATATTCAAGAGAATAGATTTCTTCTGGATCTACGTGCTCCACCCTTGGCCACGCCGACGCTTACCATCGGCCGAGTTGGAGGCCAAAAATAGAAAAAAATTATATAAAAGTAAACCAAATCCTACTTTTTTTATTAAAATTGTAAAACCTCGTATTCTATAGTTAAGTACCTATGCGATACATTTCACATTCAGGCTGTATCGTTTCGTTACCTGATTAATTTACGATCATTTTGAATTCAATGAAGAAGAAATGGTCTAAGATTCGTAGTGTTACTAGTAATGTAGAGTCACTGCTTATATTTAATAGTATGTTTAAACTTAACATCTTAGGGCGATACGTGGTACACAAAGCATGAAAAATTAAGGCACTACTCATTTACTTAGCAGCACATCCACTGATTGGAGGTTTTTGTTGTTATGAAGGAAATTTTCTAAATGTCAAGTAAAGATTGACCTGAAACCTTTACTTGACTATCTAAGTACACTTCGCAATCATCAACCTGTATCGTTATAAACATAATACAAGGGGTGCTGTAAAGCTGAACTAACTAGTATGTTCAATGATATTGAACTATTGTGAATTAGAAGTTGTTCAATCACTTAAAGAGAACTTTCCCCAAATTTTATTGCATTACGTGGTATGCCGGAAAAGTATAAAAATTAACAAAATGTTCGATTAGACTGAATGGGACGTGTCAAGGGCGGATGCAAAGGATTCAATTAGGTCGGCGGTGATTGCGAAGGCTTGGTTGGTAGAGTACCTCCTGGATTAGTCCAAGTTTATGCTCATATCTTTCAAGATATAAAAAAAAGTTTTTTACAGCTTCGCGTTTGACAAAAGTATAATTATTTGTTAACATCGCATCTGTTCGGCATTTAATTAACTGTTAAGTTCATTACGTCGGTTCGGTCACTCTTTATAGGTAAGTAACGGTGGCGTCATTATAAGACGTGTGAAGGGTGAAGGAAGGATTGGACTTGGCTTGTGATGGTCGCGATAGCTTGGTTGGCGGAGAATTTGGAGTACCTACTAATCCAGGGGGTGTATTTTGCGGTCGTATTTTTATATCCACAAAAAATATTACTTTAAATTTCTCTTACTTAGCATTCTTATCCTTTGCTTGAAAGGTTTCCTAATACGAATCCATAATATGCTAATGTAATTTGTGTACATGACTACCCAATTCACTTAAGGTCAACCTGTATCTTTTCATACATAATAGAAGGGGTGCGTCAAAGTTGACCTGATCTGTCCATTGATATTGAAGTGTGGTCAACTGTATCCCTTCTGTGTCGAGTTAGAGAACTTGACTATGAAAAGAATCCACTCACTAAAATACCTTAGTGACTATTTTCTCTTTGCTGGATTAGAAACGCAGCAGTCTGTTGGGGTTTTTAAACTCGACATTTTATTGCCTCCCAATCCTGAAACGTATGAAAAATTAAGCATCTAGTAGGAATTGCAAATACAGCGCAGAAATTATTCAAAGTTGTTATAGTAGGAAGGTACTCAAATTATTGGGGGCATGAAAACAGCCAAACTTAGATTGTTGGCGGCTGATGCTTTTGAATTAGTTTGAACTCAGAGTTGATGTTATCCAATAAAAACTATATGAATCCATTTTTTTTTTTTTTTTTTTTAAATCTTTATTTTTACGAGACTTTTATCCATAATGGCATGTTAGCCTCATCGTGACTTAAACTATGCTTAAACTAAGTATTTCATGAATCACTGATGATGTGTATACAATTTTTCAGTTTATTTATTAACTGAGATGAAGGTTGTGCTAATATGGTTATGTATGGGGCATATGAATACATTAAAGATATTAATACGAAGAGATTCAGTATATTTCTTTTTTTTTTGCATAGTATATATTGAGTTCTGTTTTCAGCTTCACCTTAGTCTATTTTGTCAGTGAGGTTTGCCAAATTCAATAATGTTTTGATTTTATGAAATTTCAAATATTGACTTTAAAGCTCAAGTCGTAAGCACAAGATTTTATGGGAGACGAAGTCGTTCAGCTAAAGCGTTCTCGATAACGTTCATAGGTAAGTGTGGCTCAAGTTATAGTGCGCGCCATAAACTACGGTCGAAAGTTGCTGGCGTTTGGATCGATACGAAGGTTTACTCATCCACGGACGCACGAACCGGACACATCGCGTGCCACCTTTAATACAAAAATATCGATTTTTCCACAAAGCCGCGTCACCGCAATCAATATACCTTTCCGCCCCGTGCCTAATTACGCCCGCCTACATCACTCAAACATCCGTAAAAAGCTCCGTAATCACGCTCGCTGTTTACACTGATGATATCCACCCTGAAAAATAGCGCTCACTGAATCATTGAAAGCGCACAGGAAAACGCTTCATTGTAAACGTTTTATTTAATTTTCCCTCCATTTACTTTTTATAATTTCTGCCGGGCATAAAAAACGATCCGCCGCCGCAGGAAGCACGCATACATGCGAAGCAAGCCATATCTGGACGCACACAGGGAAAGGAACACCTGTCTCGGGAACGAAAGGTGTGCTCGAGCGTGTGCGAGCGAGACAACCGTATGGGAGCTGCTGGCGTAGGACAGAGAGGCGTTATGCGCGCGCAGAGTGTTGGCACGCCCGCCGCGCGTCCCGCTCGCTCGCAAGTCCGCCCGAGAGCCGTCAGTCTATCGCGCGCAGAGGCAGCGCTTGTACGTGCCGCCCTTTGCTCTGACGCGACCGACGCAGTGTCCGTAATCGGTGTTCGGAAAATTGTGCATGTGCGTTTTCCGACGAATGCAGTGTGTGTGCTTGTGAGATGTGCTATTGTTTTCTAGGTAACGGAGACTCTTGTTTGGAAAAGGCAGTCTGATGCAACGTATTAATTGATGCACTTGTTGGCGCGTTGTTAATTTCACTTTTATTAAATTTCCCACGGAGGTATTGTAGGAAAAGCTACCGGTCTATTAGAAGTATAGCTGCAGTTTCTCTGCAACTGAATTTACTCATAGTAGCGCATGTTATCAAAGTTTTGTTAAAGCGCGCTACTCGGAATTAGTCACGATATGAATTTATGATCCGTTAATTGTTTGCGCTGCTTTAGATAAGCCTAACAAACTGTAAATATTTCACTGCTCCTACTCGCATAGAAGCCGAAACTTAATAAGATTCTTTTAAGAGTCGGGCAAATAATTATAACGAAAATAATAATAATAATGTGACAGACTACAGCACGTAAGTGACTTACAGAGGAAATACTTATTTCTCAGAAAATGAGACTCGAAAAGAGAAACACGCATAGTCATGTCATTCATGTGATACACAAAAGTCACAAAAGCGAGGCTCACAACAATAGCAACGTAGAAATTACTGCCAAGTATCGACAGCGGGAGCACTTTCAGAAACCACTACGCATTGTACTGAATCCAAACAATGAGAAAATACATATGTCGCAATGATTTAACATATAACTTAGTTGATGCTGTCGAAGAATTAACGAAGTGATTGCAATCAACAGTCTGAATACTATGCAAATATATAGGTACTGAAGTAAAAGTTTAGTGCCAAAAGAAAACATCTGAAAACAATCATCTAGACAGAGCCTACTGTATAAAAACTAGATCAACGAGTACTTAATACCTAAAAAAAAAAAAGAAAAATTTTCAAATGCTGTTGATAACAATTTGATAATGCGAGAAAGTGCCTGGAGTAATTAAATAATTATTTATTATTGAATATGTATAGTTTGCTCATAATCAAGTTAATTGCTTCGTAAAGAAACTAGAGAATGCAACCAATAATATTAGTGAAAGTCATAATCTTCTGATTATTGTTGTACTAAAAATTTATATCTCAGTTGAAATTCAAATTAAAAAAACACATTAATCATTAAGAATTTTATTATGTAGATTCTATGATCCTATAGATGACAAAATATATCAATTTTACTGTACCGAGATTCTTAAATCGTATACCAAAAGATTGGCCAGATTGATTCATTACCAAGTTGTATTGAGATGTTACTGCTGTTGATGGCATTCTTTCGCAATATCAGTTTCAATAGCCGCAAACAATGGCTCTTGTTACAAAGATTTTGCATAACACGAGTTAGCGAACAGCGTCGAGTTTGTTAAAACTTTAACAAATTATTTGCATTCAAATACAGTGGCGTTTGTGGGATGAAGTTGATGTAAATGGATGACTTTTTTCACGGTTGATGGTCGCGCAAATGCTAGACAGACGAGTGAACTCCCTCGCTACGGTCGAATACTCGTCAACGTCATTACGTCGCAACGTACACCCATGAATAATGTTTTCAGAAACATTAAGACAACATCAATAAAGTCAAAGATTTTTTTTTCGGACTCTTCATAACCAATTTCCTATTCTTCAATTGACGCATAAATATTATTTTTGATACACCGTGACGTACTGACGCTTTAACTAATTGATCTCAATAAATGAAAATGACCTCTAAAATAGTGGCGTGACCATTAGACTCCCTACCGTAAGAAATGAGAGGTTAATTGAGTTAATAGAAGTATGCGCTAGTGTAGATTGAAGTCGAATAGACATTTGAATAGTGATGTAGGAGTTACTAAAAATAGAAGTTGCTAGTGAAGGTTTAAGGAATTCTAAGGAAAATAATTCATACAGTTTTATCTTCTGTTTAACTTATGGAACACTTGGTCGATTGCACAGCGTAGTGAAAGGTTGCCATCAAGCCTTTATCCCTTTTTTTATTGATAGACAAATTACTTATTGAGGTGTGTGAAAATAAACAGGCGATGCATTATGTTTTTGTTTGGTTTCCGTATCGGGACGGAAAAATATTCTCAAGTAATGTAATCGTAATCACATTATGTCTACAACGTTAGGTACAAGCAGGTTTTTGCTTGTGCACAAATTGCTTATTCGTATTTTGAAATTAAATACATTTCATGGCTGGTTAAATTTGTAAGACTTTTAGGTTGAGTAGGTACCTACTATTTTGTTTGCACCATTTTGCGACTCTGAAGTACTAATATAGCTTGAAATGTCTTCGATAGAGATCTTACCTCTTGGGTGTTCGTTTATTTCATAATATATCTTCTCTCACTTAGCGCGTTATCTACGGCTTTAATTTGGTTTTCTTATTTCCATGCTATACTATTTAATTTTATGAAAGGTTACTTGAATTCTAAGATAAATAATATATAATTCACTGCAAAAAAAAAAATGCATCTGTTCGAAAGTGATTTATCTATATGAACGTGAATGTTACGTGCTAGGACAATGTCATAGCAGTTTCAGGCATCAACACGTGTTATTATTGGATACCAAGCGTTTGTTCTAAAGCCACGTGTAGTCTTGAGGTATGAGCATTGCAATTTGCAATTAAGCGACTATGGCATCAGTCGGCAGTTTTTCTTCATATTAACATTTGCTAGAACATTGAATTTTAGAAATTTGCAGTTCATAACATGACATCACGCCTGTATTCTTCGAAAAGTCAGACAAAGGTCCCCACATTTCAACGAAAGTAAGCCTATTACCATCAGCTACAATTCCAAACTTATTGGATGTTTCTAAGACTATTCCAACAGAAAAAGCAATACCAAGCTATAATTGAGCCCAAGACCTCACACTCAGCCGCGATTGTGAGAAGCAGAATACAAACAAATTTATTATATAATTTGGGTCAAAGTCAATCTTTTAAAATTCATCTGTTCATTCAGTGACATTATGTAGGTATATGTATTTTTGCATCTCTAACGATTTAAATATATTATTTGCCACTCTTATTTATGTATTACTGAAAAGCGTCTCACGTTTATTTATCATCATACAGTATTTTTTGTTGTTGGTTATCAAAAAAATTCACGATGTATGTTTTTACATAATAGAGCCCATGAAGGCTCTATTATACTTATATTCTGGTTGATTTATTTTTGTCGTAGAATTTTATTGGAATAAATATTCAGTTAGGCCACTACGAATGGTGGTAGACATCCCAAGGTCTGGTATAGTGATGTTGCGTCACTGCGTGACATGACTGTGCTCTGTAAGGGCGGTTAATAGCCGCTTGTTAAATTAATTATAGTCTGACGAAATAGATTCATGTGTTCAAGTCACACTTTAGTGACCTTAAAAGGTATATTCAATGTAAGAAACAATTGCGATTTGGTATTCAGTTGAAAAACAACAGTTTGTGCGACTTAGGGCAAGAATTAATTATTTCAGCAAGTAATAAAACTTGCTAATGCCAAAATAACAATTTCCTTTTTCCCAGTTTAATGAACGGGAACTAATAAAATATAAACAGGAAATATGATAGATTTGCTTAGAAACGAAACAGATTGTGGCCACAAAGACCAAACAAATTCCCTCTGAAAGGGTAAAAATTGTTGCAATTGCAAAAAAGTTGTCAAAGGTACCAGTTACAACAGAATACTTGGCAAGAGACATCAAAACGTCGCATCGCGTGGCGCATAGGTATAAAATAGCTTTGATAGGATTTTCGCCGACTAGCAATTTGTTTTGTGTGTTCCGAAAAGCGATCGGATAGCATTGATTTGCAATAAAAAATATTGCTTTGTCACGATTTCCGCGGTGTGGCCTCTTTCACTAGCTGCAATGCCTGCCCCGTAATGACGAGCGAAAATGTTACAATAAAAAATGATTTTTATGGGAATTTATTAGGAATCCATGTTTGATATCCACAGGTGTGTGATGTATATCCGAAGGATTATAATAACTATTCTAGCTGCGTTGCCCGCATTGAAATTGAACAACGAATGGAACGCAATTCAGGTTATTTGCAGAATTTTCAATTTTACCATAATGGATATGATGATAAAACACGCACGGTGCATGCTTTATTCCAATAATTTTGTTAAAATAATGTTGAAATTGGAAAAATTTAAAATGTATCTAATCATTTCCGATGGTTCCGAGAGGTAACTTGTCGAGTAATTGATGCACTGCGGAGAATGTGTCAATCAAAATTCAAAATAAATAAATATAATTATAATTATTTGATTATCAGATTATTTCGTTGGTCTAGTGGTCGCCAGCGCGGTTGCTGAGAGTGAAGTCCTGGTCGGGCAAAGTGTTATTGGGTTTTTCTGTTAGGAAATTCTCAGTAGCACCACGGAGTCAGGAAGTTGGTGGTATGACATCTTGCTTCGAAGAGCTCGTAAAGCCGTCGGTCCTGCACCTAATCTCTCTCCGGTCGTGTTGGATTACCGTCCCATCGGAATATGAGAGTGAAGGAAGAGGGAGTGCACCTTTTTTTTTTTTTTTTTTTTTTTTTTTTTTTTATGTGGAGAAATGCCCTCGCATACCGCTCTGACACGGGGAGACAGAGCGGTTATGTGGGACTCGAACCCACTAAAACTCCACAGTATACCTCCTCAGCTGCTTGAGGGCGGGACGCGGGAACGCTCTCGCACACAACCGCGAACCCGCCCGCAGTCGTCCGTTGCCGGACTCCCTCACGGGGTTGGGTATTGCACCCCCCCGCTACGGCACACCAGACTAATGGCGTGCCGCAAACACCTCGGAGACCATGTGCAATGGGTGCCAGACAACCCCGTGTCTGGACGCCCAAGGTCCCCTGCGACGGGTCAGGTCTGTGGCCCCGCCGCCTGCCACTACGGCCGCAGAGGATAGGGAGAGCGGCGCCTCGCAATACCGGCACTCCTCTTCCCCTGCGGCCCCACCGCGTCCGCCATCCAACGGTGGCGGCCCCGTCAAGGCCGCGGCAGGTAGGGAGAGCGGCGCATCGACATACCGGCACTCCTCTCCCACCGCGGCCCCCATCCCTCAGCTGCGGTGCCGCCCATACGACGCCGCAGCCCACCTCAGTTGCGACACCCCCCATAAGGCCCGCAACCTACGCCGGCGCCGCTCCTACATGGGCTTGAAGGCAAAGCCCTGAGGAGCGGCCCTCCTCGGGTTCCGTTAGCTTCACCGTGGGTGACCAAGCCACGGCTACTAGAGCCCCCCCACCAAGACAAGGTGGAACCCTTGGGGGGGAAGAGGGAGTGCACCTAAGTTTGCCCATACACTTGGGCACTATAATATCTCCTGCGTACTTGGCTAATCTCCGTGGAGATAGACGCCCTGACCGAAATGCGGTCAGGAGGAGTATTATTAACTTAAAAAAACATTGCTGTAACTTCAAAAAAAAAAACACAATATTCGAAGTTTCTTAAAAACTATAAAATTAAATAAAGAAGGAAGGAGAAACCGCCGAACTCGCAGAAATAAAACTAGAGCACTGGTTACAGACATCACTTACAGCAAATGTAAATATTTGCAGTAATAAAATCTATTTAGGTGATTAATTCAATGTGCTATGACGTGTTTTCTACCGAGTACTGAACAGCAACGTCTAGAGAGAACTGAAAAATGTACATAAAAAGCTTTTAAACGATCAAATTGATGGTCTAGCGTGTTGAGTTAGGACAACCAAACACGATACAGCGATATTTTTTTAATTGTCCAAGTCAATAATTTATTATGTGCTATCTTTTTAGTTTATCTGATAGCCGTTCCATTGCTAAATAGCATGTTAAAAGAAATAACAAGACAAGTTTGTTTAACAAATGCAGCAACAAACGTTATGTTATAAAGCTGCTTCTAGAAAAGTATACATTTGTAAAGTTGATTCTTCGAGCAATCTGAGATGTTGCTCGAAGAAACAAGTTTACAAATGTATGGAATGAAGCAAAATGGATTTCTAGCTCTAACCCTGTATGATCCTAAGTTAAACTGTCGAGTCTAGAGCAAACACGATAGCGGCAGATGGCGTCTAATGAAGACAGTCGTCCGACAGCTGATGTCACCGTCTCGCGAAAATTTCATTCCTTAAACAGGTGGTCTGTGGGTGTTCAGTGTTTCTGATCCTAAATGGGTAAATAGGCGTAATTTAGGCCACCGCTCCGCCAGGGCCGTCGGTCTGATTCAACACTTCGTTGCGGCAATTAGATTCAATTTGCGGGTCGCTCCGCTCACTATGAATATGGGCCCGCGTATAACAAAGGTTCATTTCTCTTGGAATTAGACTGAATTTGGTACGAAGAGACGCTAATTTCAACGTAAATGTAACTAATTAGACACCATTGTAGAAAAAGTTCTTTTCACTAATGTATTTAGACGATATTCTTTTTGCGATATGCTTTTTTCGGTGTAGCTTTAATACGTCACAATTAAATTATTGCTACAGACCGGATGAAATGGTAAAAATCATTATAAGTAGCTGTAGTTCATTTTGTACCCTGTCTGAATTTCATTAGTGAAATGGCTCCATTGGTCGTCAGGCCGACGTTAATTTAATGGACTTGTTTTGTTAGCCACATCTATGGAATAGTATCGTGCTGTCCGTCGATATGGTATTTTTCATGTTAAAAAACTGCAGCGTTTGTTTTACTATAGTTTCTTTGTTGAGAGTTCTATATCTAGTCTCTTAGAACAAATAGAATATTTTCCCTTCCAGTATAGAATTTCCATTTTTCAGTTTTATTCAAAAAATATTATATGAGTGATGCTACGTGTCGCGTTTTTTTCTGAATCCTAAAGCCTCTAAGCCCATGAGAGTGGATCCGAACAAATCAAGTTATAAAAAATGCACATTTTTACTAAAATGTTTGCTGTTTAATTGCAATTTCGTAAATAGAGTTGTACACGCTTTTTGTGAAGTAGTTAGTTTAATTTTAAACGGCTTAACATTTAAATTGCCTCTTGCACCTAAACCTCATTCTAAACTGTGTCATTTTAGTAATTTACCTCAAATAAATTAACTGAATGCGTGTAAATATAAGTAATTTTTTTTTTATGATTACGTTATTTGAATACGTAGGTATGAATAAGTGTCTAACTATTGGGCAACACTGAACCCTAATGCCAAAGACAATAAAATCTCCTTACTATCTTTGAATATCTGTTCCTAAAATATTAACTGCAACAAGTTAAGCCTTAGCTTAAAAATGGTTCTGGATGTGTTTTTTGTAGACTACCTACAGTAATAAGAAAATATGATGCTTCAACATTTTGAGTTTGTTGTCATTGACATTGTAGATCATCGTGATGTGTTTGAAAAATATTAAATGTCCCTTATTAGACATAGAAATTTCAAAGATCGCTTCAATGATAGTTGCATAAAATCATCTTTTTAATGAAACATATAATAAGGCAGTTCGATAAGTAACCTTAGTTTTTAATTATTACTAGACAGAAACACGCTTTTTACGACCTCAAACGCACACAATGCGTAGTGGTTGATTCTTGGCCAGGTAAGCACCACACGTAACAAGAAAATAAAGATATCTTTTTCGTTTTACGCATGTAGAGCAAAAGGAGGAAAAAAGCCTGTCTCAGACATTTCCTTTCTTTATTTCCGTGAAAGTAAAATTTAATGAAGTTACCTTCGACCTGTCTCATAAAATACGAGTTGTTTTTGTCAGTTTGGAAACACTTTGGCCGCACCACACCTCTGAGTCCTTCCAAGGGCGGCCCTCTCCCAACCAACTATTTCTTTGTGCCCGACCCCATAGTTTTCAAATTAAATTAAAGGAGTTTGTTCAGGCAATATGAATGCTGTGCGTTGACCGCAGGATTTAACTTTAAGGTTTTGGTATCTACCCGTCAGGGTAATTATTTTAGGAAGATTAAGCACATAACAACTGTTTAGCTAACTAATCTAATAAGTAATAATTGGCATAGATTCATAGAGTGTGGTTAACAAGTACTATAATCACGTTATTCACGAAATTTCAACGGCTTCCGTCGCCACTAAATATAGTAAGAGTTTTGTGTAAGGTATTATTAGAATCGCGGAACACGGTAAGTTTAATCGCGTATTTATTTGATCAGTACAGCGAACGAACCGAATTAACCGGCGCACTCACTTCGCCAGCGTGCTATTGATTTTATCCCGTTATCAATAATGACGTTACCGTCCGATCGAATAATTTATTCACCGCATTTAACAGCGGTTAATAAATTGATGACATTGTATACACGTGTGTAATTTAATTTATAGTTGGGATACGTATATTTTATGCGAACGTAGAGAACTATAACGATATCCCTATCGCTCATTATTCCAGCCGATTTTAATGAGGACTGCTAATGATTTCTGCGATTGTTATTACAAGTGAAATTAGAATTCTGTTTGTGTTTAGAATATTTTATCTCATGGTTTCATTTGCAGAATAATTAATTTTCTCATCTAGGCAAGCTTCAGGCAATTACTTATACAATTCTAAACTCTATTCAGTTGAAATTATATTCATATGAAAACTATTTGATTAGGTTTCATACCTGTGATAGATCTTCGAGTCTGAACCAACCTACCCCATAAAAAGGGGTCCTCAAATATGCCAAGCAAACCGTCAAGTATACGAAGACAGAAATGACTTTTATGGATCACACGAATCGTGATATATAGATTGGCAGCGTGTGTAAAATTCTAAAGATAACCCTAAGTCAAATAACAGACATGATTTAACTGGAAGTTTGCTCGAATACAAATAACATTTCGTTTCGTTTTCTACTTTTTCATTCTTTTCTATATCTTGAAAAAATATTATTTAATTAGCTCAAGTTTGGCTAATTAAAACTTCGGATTGGACCGTCCAATCTTAATCCGCCTGCGTTCTGATAGATAACTATTATTATTATTTATCCAATTCGATCTACTTATGTCTTATACAGAACTTCCATATCCCGTAGGTACAAAGTCCTGGCCAAGTCCGGTATCTCGGCGGGACTTAGTAGTTATAACAAATGGAAACTGTAAGAGTTGGCCGGGACTTATTTACCGACACCACCGCAGCATAAATACACGAACAGATTAAAGTATTCACCGAAGTAGGAAATATTGCGCGCGGATGTACTTTTCTGCGCGTGTGGACTTTCAAATATTAATGTTTGTCGGCTTTAAGGTGGACACTTACTAGGGCATTTGGATGTAATGTAATGTATAATAAATGGTTCTTATTACAAATCAAGTATTGGACTGCTCTCAATTATAATTATACTTACTTCACAACTTTGGGAGAGTTTACAACTTTTTACACATTAATTAATACACAATCCAAAACAAATGCCAGGTTTGATGTCTTCGTCAGTCCTCATATCAAGCTCATCATGTGCAACGATCTGTTACGTAAGGGAATCCTTCCCTAGTCAGTACCTGTAATGTATGCTCAAATTTCAAACAGATCCGTTTCCCGAAAATGCTCCAGTACACCATTATGTTGAGTAGTATGTACTGGTCAGATGTGAAGATAACATTCATGTTTCAATATGTTGAAGTTTTAAATATATTTGGAAAGTTTCACGACAGTATTGCTGATTCTTTGTCAACGAAATGTTTGAGAAACTGAGAATACAGAACTGCTGTCGAATGAATGAAAAGTTCTTGTTGTTGTTCCCTTTATGACTATCGGCGATTGAGAACGAATCTTGTAAACTTTGAGATTAAATTGAGATCAAAGTAAAATATATAATATTTATTAAGTATCTGTTTGAAACGGCTAGTATTAATATTTGTTATTTGAACGAAACTTAATAACCAAACGATTTCAAACGAAGTCTTGTCTTTTCTAAGCGATCGGGACTTCTATTCAAATTGGGTTCCATAGACAAGTCTATTTGTAATCCTAAAAGGCTAATTACAATGGTTAAAAATATTCATTGACTGGTAATGGACGAGTCACGGGCGGTTTTGTATATTCTTGAATAGTTAGTACGCAGTATGCACTCATTTTTTCTACTCACTGAGTTCGATTCACCTATAGTTTGATGAAGTCTGTATTAAACCATTGCAATCTATACCTATCTGTCGGAATTGAAGTGATTTATTTAATGCAAAGTTATTAATACTTTATCAAATCCATTACATTCAGTATAATTTAATTAAGTAGAATTAATGTAATCTGATGTCGTTAAGCAGGTTCTTTTTAAATTGTGAGAATATGAAGGTATGATTTATTCATTTTTAATGTTTCTGTTTTCCCAGACAATTTACTTCGTCTAACAAGTAATTAGTTTACAAAACAATATTTGATAAGTTCACACGTTTAGCTGAACACAATAACGTAATCTTGTGGTCGTAGTAAGGACGAAATGGTTGAAAGACTCATTTCATCAAGAACCACCTATTACATGGGATTTAATAACAGCGTTGGTAAAATGTGGGTGTAAAACTGTGTACACCTTCGGAATACAGACCTGATGCTCTGTTAGGTCATCAAAAATCACTCTACTCTCTGGTACAAATAATCTAAGTTAATCGATAAGTTATTCGTTATTCTTACTATTGCGTTACTGTATTAACTTATGGACATTGTAGTTAATATTGGGGACATTAAAAAATCTCGAATGGTCTTTTACTTTGTGCGTAAATCATTGTATTTTGTGAGTTAGGACGTATGATCGCTTTTGAATAGTACACGGTGGATTTTTTACGTAGATACCGGCTCGGCTTAGTCACGGCGCTGTAGCAAAAAGCAGCCTTGGCCAACCTAATGGTCTTACACGTGATTGTTACATATTAAGACTGCGTCCGGTTTTAAGAACACTATTTAAGGACAACTACGAATAACCTTTATATTTTTGTCTATTTATGATATGTTATTTATTTTAAAAATACGATATTTTCGTTACTGTTAGATTTTCTTTGGGATAACTTCGAAGCGTTCATAGGGTTTGGTCGACTTGCATACATTGGATTTAAATATATGAATGCGGACTGTTTTATTGCAAAACTTAGTGAAGCTAATATTAAACATTTATTACTTTGGTCCTTTGCTCCGCTCTAGTTCCCGAGCCTTTAACTGATATAATACATTAAAGTGACGTAGTCTATGTAAGTAATACTAAAATATAGTACGCCATCTAAGTAAATTATTGTACTGATATCATCAGTCTAGTCTGTAATTTAGACGATTCTAGATGTTTATTGCGATGACTAACCGTTTAAATGGTTGACTGCGACCCACACAATTGCAATCGGCACTCTTTGACATATAAAAATAAATAATTGTATGTAGTGCAAATTGTATCGTATTCTGTAAAGTGTTAGGTTTAAAATTACATAATTGGCTTGTAATTTATCGTGATCATATTGAATAATAGATATACTCGTGTTGTTGGTGTTTTTTAAGTAGAGTCAGTATGATAAAAGAAGTAGAAAATATTTACATTAATAAAATGTGAGGCCACAGTATTTTATGTGTCATAGACTTCTCTGAGTTTTAAAGTAAAACATAATATTGTAACAGGAAAGTGCCTGGTACTTTTTATTAATCTTATTTTGATATTAGAACTCACTCATCACTCATGACCACGGGACAGTCAACTTATTATTTATATAATAAAAGGCCTCATAAATTATGACAGGACTATATTCTATTATTTATTATTCAGTGAGTAGACATACAATAATGTTCCTGTATAACGTCTTGTGTTTGAAGTGCTATACAGAGGCGCCTATAAAGTCATTCATTAACGTTATTGTTATAGAAATGGCCGAACAAAGCCGTAACCAATTACTTTGTACACCTTTACGACTATTTACGATGTTTCTTAGTATGTGTTCATTTTATTGAAAATAATGAGCTGCATGTTCCGTCCGCGTCTTCGTAAATTCTTTTAAAAATGGTTAGAGAGGTTTGTATTAGATATCATTATTTTTCAAGTGTAGGATGAGAATAAGTACGTAATTTGGGTGGAAAATAAAGATCTTTTTATACTGAAATGAGGATGTATGTATGATACGAATACCTTTTTCAATGGCACTCTTCGATTTATCGGAACGGTGCGTCATAAGAGGATTGTCTCCCTAATTGGGGCTTATAATACTGAAAATACTTGAGTTCAGCTAACACTGAAAATATTCAAAAAGTGTTTGTATAATAACTTTCGTGAGGCAGATTCATAATAATTATTGTTAACCGGTTACTACTCACGCAGAAGTAACCGGTGAACAATAATTAAATTAAAGTGTTATTTATATTCGTTGCATCACTGCCTTTTACAATGTGTTTATTATTATTATTATTTTTTCTGAATTATTACTGTTACTATCAGCCTGTATCATCCCATTGCTGGGCAAAGAGCTATTGTTGATGAATTGTTACTTTAATAATATTTTCTTTTTCTTTCAGGAGTGGTTCAAGCAGAGGATCAACTTATACGAATGAAAACACAAGTGCTCCGGCGCTAATATTAAAACATTCGCGAATAGCTGTTCTTTAACTATCTAAATTGATAAGTCAATTAAGATCGCGTACTGCAACGAGCGTAGAGTTGCGCCGTTGTCGATACGTCGACATCGATCCGCGACGCGTCGCGCGCGGTCCCTGACCTGTCGCTGCAATAGTCGGTGCTCGCCAGAGTCACGTGACTCGGCCGGCCCGCCCAGCCACAGCCGTGGATAACCTCGGCCAGAGCCCCCTTCCGGTGAAGAGGCTGCACGAAGCGCTGCAGAGTGCGCAAGTGAAGCGCCAGCGGCTCTCCCCCCCATACCCCGCGCCCCCCGCATCTTTCCACCCCATCCATCAGCTCGCGGTGCACCAGCACATCAAAGTGCAGCAGAGCATAGTGCAGCAGAGCATCGTGCAACAACACCAGTTGAACCTGGCCCATCAGTCGCTGCAGAACCTGCAAGCGCAACAGAATCTGCAAGCGCAACAGAATCTGCAAGCTCAACAGAGCCTACAGGCAGCCCAGAGCCTTCAGGCGGCTCAGAGTCTGCAGGCGGCGCAGAGCCCTGCAGCAACGGGTGGCGCAGGCGCGCAGCAGGCGGCAGGAGCGACACAAGGCGCGCTGGTGCCGCCGCAGCAGCCTTCGCCCCGGCCCGCTTCGCCACAACACAAGAACATGGAGCTCGCGCTCTGTCAAAGCATGGACTCCGTCAACACCGCCACTACTGAGGAAGAGGTCGGTAAACACTGCTTATGTGTTATTTCATTATGAAAATGTAATTAATCAATTACGACCGATCTGTGAGACAATTGAATTCTAAATCCAGACCCTTCCTACATTTAATTTTCACGGTTATCATAAATTAACAATAGAACTAGAACGTGCCAAATTCCCCTTTCGAAGAGGACTTAATGTATCGTTTCGCTTTAGCCATTTGTCATCTTACAATTGTAAAGTAATACCGAAGAGGTGCGACACCGTAGCTGTTACAATGGGGAAAACGTTCGGATATACAATAAGCATTCGCTAACACAATAAAAGGAAATTTTCCTTGCGACAAAGGCAGCATCGAATCGAAAGATTATATTGCTCTCACCTATCATTATATTTTAGTCTCTATTTCTTCCGAGTTAAAGATCCCATTTGGAAATTGATATCGATATCATAAAAGCGGCTCCACAGGCCACGCGGCGCCATGTCACTTCCGGATAGAATCGCGAGTTGTTTTCTGCAAATGCCGAATTGGCTTTGTGAATAATTTATTATACGAGATACGGAAAATATCTATATTATATACTATACTATACCTTTTAAAAAAATTTAATTGAAAACGGCCTTAACTTTTGAGTCATTATAAACATTAATAATAAAAGATACACAGACCTCAATTTCTTTGCATTAAAGCTAGAGTGTTTCTAAACTATAACGTCAAGGAAAATATAGTAACAAGCACAACCCTACAGAAAAAGCGATAAAATCCTTAACGCAAACTAGGAGGAGGCAACGCGACGAGAGAAGTGGCCAGCGGTTGTGTTAGCCGAGACAAATAGAGTAGATGTCGCTTCACCGCTTTCAGCCGCTTTCCTGAACGGACAGCTTTATAAATAGCTTGTTTTATTGTTACATTATCTTGTCTTTTAGTTCTATGCATTAAAGCAGGGTAAGTAATGAATGGATTAGGTGAGCCTGCGCTTGACAAAATATGTGAATGTACTCAAACAAAACAAGATGCATCGATGTACGAGCATGAGAAATGTACACTCAAATTTAAAAAACCTTTAAAATAAAATAAGATAAATTCAATAACAGCAGAAGTACTCGGGTTGAAGCAATGTGACATTTCTGTGTTCCAGATGCGCCAATGTTTAGATTCCTTAGTATAATTTTATACCTGGCAAAAATAACTACATAAATGATCTGCACGACATTCTTCGGAGCATGAGTCGAAATGAATGACATTATCAATGCAAACATTTATTTTTATTTTGTGCAGCATAATAATTCCATAAATATTCCAAGTTTATGGCAATGTATAACACTGTAGACATAACATTTATATGTTTAATTTACAAAAAAGAAGCACTTCTAGATATTACGTTTTGCTTATATTTTATGATTTTAGTTACAAAATTAAATGAATTTATATATTATTTAGAATTTTATAAGAATCAAAGGTTTTTAAATGAAATATTAGTCATTTCTAAACTCTACCTTTCAAAATTTCTCTCTATTTTCAACACGATAACAACCATAACAAACCTGAACAATGTGATTAGTATTCCAAAGTTTGTTCAGCACTTTTTGTATAAATACTTCTCATAATAAATCCGCCAAATAAATACTGTTGTCTGCGTCCAGTTTCCATTGTTTGGCAAGTTAGTGTTGATTTCCCACTTCGCTTTGATGTGAGTCCGGTCGGCGGAGCGTGGGGGCTGGTTTATAAACAGGGTCCTTTGCTCACATAGCGTGGATGCACTCATTCATGCGGTTCACTATGGCTTGTACTAAGTTACTAAGCGCAAGTAAGGCGCAACATGTTCTGTCTCGTCCACTGTTCTATCCTATCATATGAAGACTAGAGACTTGTAAAAATCGAGCAATATTGGTAATGTGATTAAAGAATCGTTTAGTTATATCTGCTGGTTTTAAAGCAAAGCGTAGGTAATTTATATAATTTGAATATTACGTAATATTCCTCCATATCCTTTGCCTTATTATTCTCAAAGCATTCTGATATCCTTACGAGATTTATTCACACATCAACTCAGAACATACCTAATAAAGCATCTATTTTAAATCGGAAATTTTTTCTGCTTTTCTTTTGTCTTTGTTCAGTTGTCGTGCCCTCATACAATCGCAATCGAGTTTGAAGTCGTTTCGTGTGTAATCTCGGGGGGTAACCGGGAGCCCGGAGTGCGTTCGTCTGGTGGCGTCGAAGGCATGGCGCCGTCGGGTCTGTCGCGCGAGACCACTATCTATTTTTACTTAACAATTGCGTGTAATAAAGTTTCGTCAGAACATTTTTAATGCTAGGTAGAGACTAGGCTTCGCGACCGGAAACTATTATCAGGACAGATTAATGAATGCTCGTGGATCATTAGGCTTGTACCTAACTATGTAATCATTCTTATTTTTATTCCCCATTGTATGGGAATTAGGTTGCTCTAGTAATACAGCTGTTTCATCAGTCAAGCTATCGGAGCCTAACGATCAATAAAACTTCACATAAACCACATAGTTATCTCGACGTCACTGATGTCATGACATGTAGCAACAATGTTCCCTTTATCGTTACAGCGTTCGATAGAATCTCTGCTTCAACAAAAACACTTATTGACTCGTGTTTTGTAAGCATGATAAATGCATCGATCATTTCCCCTGTATCCGGAGCGATCGTGTGACAAGTCCGATAATACGTCGTCGGGTACCGGCCCTCGCAGACAACACTGCTATGGCTTCCTGAAACCTGTAACTACTTTTTGTTCAACGGTTCGTTCACATTTTGTCCGCGAAAGTTACACGACGATGCGACAACTTCCCCGAGCTGCAGTGGCGTGGAATGAATCGCCCAAAATATTTACAAATGCTAATGTAGGCAAATATTTATGTAGGTGTCATTTACCTTATTAATTCACACGTATTGGCTCACAATACCAGTCAATATGTACCTACTAACTAACCCATCATGTTTTATAAATATGTATAAAAGGTTCATCTTTAATTTTCCATTATGATGAGTACTCGTAAACTTAAGGTACATTTCAGATTGTGTGTTTCAATCTCTAGGTAAGGGTTCTCAGCGGAAGTGCCAACTCTTACAATAAATTTAATGAAAGGACACTCATAAACATTATTGTGGGAGACTATTTGTATTTTCCTTCGGCCGCTCTCGAGCAAAACAAAGCGGATTTTTTTATTCTTGTCGTGTCTTTCTTTCGCAGTGGTCAAAGATATTGGGTCTCTTTTAAATAATTGGATAATTTCGATCTTGAGGCGTCAATTGGGCTGTCCAATATAAAACTTCGAAGAAAAAGGCTTTAAATTGTATTAAACTTTTGTTTGAATAGATATGTATCGAGGATTTTATTTGTTGTGCTAATTTTATATAGTTGTTCTTAAAGTTACTCTTTTTTAGAAACCAAACTTGAGAGAATCTATCTCTCAAGTTTCTATATAATGTCTTGTTAGCTCTTAAATAATTTCTAGCAAACCATACTAAAACAAAATAACTCAAAAAATAATTTCTAGTCTCAATATCGTCTTACCTTACCGTCTAACCCCACTTTACCAATTCGTTCGTGAGTGGTTTAGAATCGTTGCCTGCTCCATCGCAAACCAATGTTTTAGTAATCTGAATGCCTAATGGCTTCGATTTCTTCGTAAATGTATTACATAAATTTACATAGAGGTCGATTATTACATACTTTCCAGTGCTATTCCGTTTTACGCTTTATCTATTTTCCGAAACGCGCAATGAATTAGTTTGAACCACCCTCAGACATGGGATAAACCCTCTTATCCCCTTTGTGTTTTCCGAAAACCTGAATTACTTAAGAAAATTCAAGCAGATAAATTACTACCGGTCCCCACAAAAGATAGATTGTTCATGTCCCACACATTTCTTCCTCAGTCAATATTCATAACTATAATAAATCCTTTGAAAGTATGAAATATTTTACTGTTTTTAGTTCTATTGTATTTTCTAATAGCCGATACAAAAGCTGATATTACATATTGACATTATCCAATAACTTGTTAGCTGGAAATAAACAAGTAATAAAGATAAACTTGAGAACCGAAAAGAAAGAAAATTCATATAGACGATATCGCTTTCGTTCTTGAAAATCCTTTAAGTATCTGCCAATAATACGCAGATCGAGGGAACATCTCCATGGGAACTGAAGAGAAAATTATTACCTCGCTCGAGTTCAATCGCGGAGACATTCTCTCTGGAACGATTTTAAGAGAAGAATTCTCGCCGAGTGGAATATAGACACCTCGACCGTTTCAACAGTTTGTCCACCTAATTTGCTCGTCGGCGCTCGACTGTAAAAACAAATAGCTGTTCCCGCATTTCCCCTTACAGAACGATAAAGATAGATATATTCTAACTAAACGGGGAAAAAGGAGGGATAGTTTTCCAAGCTTCGAGTTTACGGGTCGCTTCAATGAGCGATTGGTGTTTACGTTCAAGCTTTTGTCTAGTTCAGTTGGAATCTTGTTTGCCGGGCGCTGCAAAGAGGTTCCTTTGTCCATTAACAGAGTAATAATTAATCGAGCTTTATCTAATGTTCGTCGGTTTGAGTTACTCGTAGAAAACTTTTAATTGAATTTGTTAGTCGATTTTGGCTTTTTGACGGGAGCGTGTTACGGCTTTAAAACAATTTTTAGGTAACGCTTTACGAAAGTTTCGCAATCCTACCTGTTTGTGTAACTTTAGATAAGTGTCAAAGTTTTTTCGGATTATTAGGAATAATCTTAAGATTTTCTAAAATAGAAGCAGATTAAATATTAACTAATAATAATATTAAAATTATTTTAAAAGTCCTGAATTAAAAAAAATACGATGTAGGTACAGATGACAGCAAATATATAAAGGAAGTCTAAAAGTATTTTATACACATTTTAAACATTAATCCGACATTAACAAGAGTCAGCTCTAATCGTCGTGCGTCGCTATAACTCATCAGTGACACTTAGAGACGTCTACATTTTACGACATCCCGGGCTTTATAAATCAGAGCACATCAAGTGAGGTCAACTCCAGCTGAGTACACTGGACTGACCACGCAAACAGAGACGTTGCACATTGAATAACTGTTTTCCAATGCGCTGAGCACAGCCTCCCTATCGCTTTTACACCTCAAATTACCAACGATCGCCCGCCGTCCAAAGAGGACAAAAAGTTCTCGTTTGATGTTTTAAAGTCCAAAAAGAAAATTTAAAACATGAGGGTTAATTATCCGTGCAGTTGCATGCATTCAGTTTTATATCGGTCTAGCGTATTTTCGTTTACACGATTTTGAGGAATTCTCATTTGGCGCTTATTTTCCAAATTACAGCACAGTATTGCGCACACCAGCATTTGTATTTCAAGCCATTCAGCATTTTACGGGCAGGTGATTTTAGTTATAACCTGCTGCAAAGATGTAGAGTAATTTATTTTTAACATGCCATATTTCTCTCTTTTATACCTGCAGCTACATGCTAGGTACTTAATGTGAGTGAAGTAATTAAGAGTAGTCGCAGTAGTAGGTATTTATCGTGTATTGTGCAACCAACTTGGCTGCGTGCCAAAATGGACGCACCCTAAAGCTTTATGAATCCTAGCAATGTATTAATTCACGGATATTGTTATACAGAGCCTGATAAATTACCTCGTCTACAAAAAATGCAATTGTTGCCCTCGCAGACGTTACGACAAAGCTACAGAGCGAGGGTCGAACAATATGGACGCAAACCGAATGGACCGTGGAAGTATAATCCGGAATGCAAGACGAAAATCGACGCCCGCATTGTGAGCGGAAAATCGAACTCGAATGTCGCAAGACGAAAGGCTCTTTGTGCGCAATCAATGGGCCCTCGATTGCTGATAACTTTCTTTGAACCCCGGGTAGTTTGAGTTCGAAAATGCTAGGCGGGCATATATTTAACTCTTCACTTAATACTATTCCGTTCTTAGTTATACTTCAGAATAGTTGTTTCGGAAATACAATCATTCCAAAGATATATTTTATGCACAAAATACAAAACTTCTCAATTTTGGTCACGTTTAAATTCTTCAAACTTCTGCAACCATTGTTACGATAAAGTGGAAATTGAATTTTTAAACGAAGATAGTCTTTGCTGAATATAATTTGTAAGAAAGAATCTGATAACATAATAATAAATAAAAAATATTTAAAAAGTTTTTAAGAAAAGCGTTTTCTGCAGACTTTTAGTTTTGGGAGGATTTTAGTCTCAAAGATTTTCTTATCATTTCAATAATTTCATCTGACTAAATTAAATTTGTTGGTACTGCTCGGAGTAATCAAGAGACGTTCATTTATAAGGATGTCTCGGAGTAAACTCTGGGGTAAGTTTTGCTGTAACGAAGAGCGGTATCACGGCGTCGACATCGGGGGTTCGTGTTCAAACAGGGAGCATTAACGCGGCCAATAATTCACAATCTTCTTGTTACTGCACAAATTAAGTTCTTGGCTGGCTGCGGTCACGTGCGGGGTCGCCTTGTTTGAAATACGAAGGAGCTCATCGGTCGGGCTCGTTAAGCGTTGGAGCGTGCTTTTATTACAGCGAGGCGTGCGCCGCAGACGCGCGACTCTTGAATATTAAACCGAACGCCACTGGGTCATGCATATTGTCCCGCACCAATAATAACCGGTATGGAACTTCACGCACTATTCGATTTGCGGCACTCGATCGAATCCCTCGTTTACAGGTGGGCGAGACTAAGTCATGTACTACGATGGACACGATGTGATAATATGATGCTAAAGTGACATAATATAAAACTGAATAGGTATAATAGTCTCATCGCCAACACCGAAATTGTCTTGAATTGATTGATTGGAAGAGGTGTTTTTATCGTCGCTAAATTATTAGATTTCAACAAACCATTAGGGAATAAGTGATGGGTCAAGGATACATGCAACGACAAAGATTTTCTGCTAAGATGAAAACTAAATTCATAAATAGCAATAAGAAAAAAAATAAAAGCTGATGTAGAATAACGGACCCTGCCTTGCTATTTCAAAATTCAAAGAATTAAATCCTTCTGATAGCCTTTAACTTCTACAATAATGAAAGATGCGTATATATTATTCCTGTCTTAACACAAAATATACCAAAAAACCTCAAGATACATTATTTAGATTCCGAATAATTTATTCGCATCGGTAAGCAATACAAAGCTTACCCATGGTTCATAATATTCATTATTATTGCGAAACACACGTAGATCGATGCTGATGCTTGTAATAACTAATTAAATTGTTTATAACATGAGGTTTGTGATAAATTGCCTTGGTATTTATTGTCTTCGGATATTATGCAACAACATTAGTTTGCGTTGGGGCTGGGTCTAATGTAATGCTATCCTTTAGTTTCAACGCACATTCATTATCGGTATGCGTATCGAAAATTATTACAATAGATTTATTACACCGACTATTAAGTATGCAAGAGTATATTCAATTAATGCATGATAAATAGCGATGCTTGGGGCACAGTTAGATTGGAGTTTGTACTGTAATATTTATAGTTAGACTTTATAGCGGAAAGGAGAGAGATGGATACATGCACACAAGGGAGAGAGATAGATAGGTATTGTAACTTGTTTCCTGCTTCCGGTTCAGGAGGTAAAAATAAATTTAGAAGTAAAAAGATTTACACTCTACCACTAGTACTGATATATCTCGATAACGTATTAACTCATGCGTGACGGACGGGGAATTTATAGTCGTGAGCAGGATTTGAATCTGTGTCCCCCGGATAAATTCTTTAGTGTTTTTATTTCTACAAATATGAATAACCTTACGTATTGAACAAACTATTATCTTTAAAAAAAATTTAGCACTCCCTAACCCTGGTTCAAAGTTTAAACGTGTCATGCTACGTATAAAACTAGAGACAAAAAGAATATCTTGCCAAATAAAACTTGTTTTTTGAGTGTGGAACTTCCATCATGGATCTTGTGTCGAAATCCTACCGACTAAAAACCACATGTACCTACTCTGACCTTTACCCAGGTCCCAGGTTCGTTGCGGCAATCGCCGCGGCCCCGACTGGTTGGTGTCAGCGGACACTCCAGAGTTTGTGCACGCTGGCCACAGTTACCCTACACCGTTACTCCACTGTGGCTCTAATACTTTACTCTATAAGACTCAATATCGTGTGATATTTGAGTACCTAATATAAATAAATAAAAATCTGAACGAAGCCTTACTTGGTCCACTAGTATTATAATTATTGACGCAAGTGCAGTCCAACGTAACAATTAAAATGCAAGATGCGTCACACTTGATCAACTCGTGATGATCGGAATGAGGTCACCCTTCGTATTGTCTTTATTTATTGTTTAGTTTACACTTTACTATATAATTATCGATAAACACTTTACTATATAATATCTCAATTATAATTCGTTACGAATAGTTTGAAAGTAGAATTGTAGAGCATTGCTATTTAATTTCATATCGCACTGTGGTGCAAGCTTCTCCTTATTTTTTACGCTATTCTTCTTTGTTTTGGCCAAATCTTGTTTAGATTTCTATCGAGGATAAACTAAGCGATTTTCAAATTTATTCAATAGATTTTTTAAGCTTGAAATACGTAATATCTACTATATAGAACGTTTAAGTAAAATCTAATTTCGAAGGCCTGCTTTAATATCATAATAAAAATTTAATCAGAAACGAATTGATATGTGTGTATCCCCTATACTCTATAGTAGGTACGAGTATTAATAATTCTAATCTATAGGAAAGGCGGGTGCGATGGGGACATACGGAATCCTCCGCATGGCGTTCACCTCACGTACTGCCTACCTGTACCGACTGGTATACCTATCGGTAGTATAGTTACCTAAGAGCTAGGTAAACGGGAAGTTAAAACAGGACACACTTTGTAGAATGTTTGTTTAAAATTCTATCTTAACTAGCTATTAATAAGAGTTATTGGCAGCTAAAATTATGGTATAAATTATTGTTCACTGGTTATTATTTACGTTCTTCATGTCCTGACTGGATTCGTTAAAGTTCGAAATTAGTCGGGCAATCCCGAAAATAACTGTTGAATAATTAATGAACACGAACGTGTTACATGAAACTTAAGGTATCGTCAAAAAAAAACAGATTTTTTACTAATTTCTGACTTGAAGCATTTCGAAAGTACGAGTATGTTAATGTAACAAGAAAATTAGATCAGTCAAACCTATGAACTTGAACCAGTACCTACCAATACAATTACATACAAAAATATTTTACCCACTGTCCCTACACGTTTAAAAGAGACTCTTTTACATTTCCCTACTTTTCAGTGTTTATAATCGAAAATCGAACTCCGATGACGAGCTGTGATATGGAGTCTGTTTTTCACTTTTCATTCGAAAAAGAAAAAAAAGTAATATCCTTTCTGACAGTGCAAAGCAAACATTATTCGCCGCTGTAATATCCACAAGGAAATTGTTTTATTCCTTGCACGTCTTGGAAAAGTTATCCTGAATCAATTTTAGGAAATCGCATTTTCATGCACGTCGAGTTTAAAGGAACCGGATAAATAATGCTCCTGAGAAAAAGTATTCAATTTTAAAATTACTATTAACAAAAGTAATTTGTTAAAATAAAATATTAGTTTAGTTCATAAGTAATTCAACAGACAGTCTTCCGTAAACGGAGAGGAAACTTTCAAAGGACTCATCTTGTTTGTAAATATAATACTTATTAATGTCATAATCTCGTGAGTTTGGCAACACTAAAGGTGTTTTCTCCAATCCAATAGTCGTGTGTGGACAGGGACGCAAGCCACAAAAGGTGCTATGATTTATGGCGACGAGGGAGTACGAAGTGCGGGCGCAGTTACATTATCATTCAAACCGCGTGTCTGTCAGTGCGTTCGCTGCCTTATATTGCAATGTGAGGTCTAGTTGAGTCATTATTAGGATGTAATCTTGGTACTCGAACGATTTCACGCAACGTTTGGCCCGCAATTATGTTGCTTAAGTTCGCCATTCGTCTATTTAAATGCGAAAATTTTTCTTTTAATGAAACTAAATGAAACACTATAATGTATTTCCTGCTACTAGTTGAAATTAAGACAAATTGCGCCGACGAGACAATTTATATAGACGGCTTCTACACGAAATTGGCCAGCTTGGTAAAGCAGAAGTTTCAATGTTATTAGCTGAAATATTTATAACATCAAAGTAAGCTGCCATTGTCTAATTGATTGCTAGTTTAGAGTACGGGAGACATAACATAAATAACGACGAATGTCCGTTGTAAAATTTATGGTGAAAATAGTGCTATATATTTTATTGCAAGATCAGAGAGTATTATTTTTAGAGGTTCATAATGTCGATTCGCGGTGTATTTTTTTGTTGGCAAATGTCAATTGTTAACTGAAGCGTAATTATAAATTGGTGGTGAGTTCGATTAACGTCGGCATCGCGCGTTGCTACGATATTACGCGACTTCACGCGACAGTTGGCGCGCGACCAACGCTGTGTCGTTGACTGCGAACTGACCATTCGGTTTTATTTTATGTTCTCATCAGAACCTTTATCGGGTAAATTACTAGCAGAGGGAGGACCAAGCACCTAATTCCCTCTAACGATTTGTATTTGTACGGTCTACTAAGTTTATTAATAACTTAATCGTATTCTTGAAGCCTTATAGCGAAGGTTTCTAGCACTGATTTGTGGATTTTTACAATTATTATATAGGTAGCTGTTATTTCTAATGTTAGGGCGCCGTATTGTGTATAAGAGTAAGAAAAGCTATTAGAAATATCGTCAATCGTCATCGGTTTCCCAATACAACTTACAACTAACAACAGTGTACTAATTTTTTTTTCTTAGGAGTTACTTGCATCTAAACTAATATTATAAAGAGGATAGATTTGATTTTTCGTTTGTTTAACTCAAAAACTACTCAAACGATTTTAAAAATTCTTTCACCAGTTGAAAGCTGCGTTATCACTGAGTAATATAGGGTATATTTTATTTTATTGATAATAACGTTATAGTCTGAAAATCCACGGACGACGTCGCGAGCACAGCTAGATAAAATAATACTTATTTGTCTAGAAGTGATACTGTTATCCATAAATATACTTTCCATTCCGCTAGAACAGAAAATCAATTCATAGGTAATGATAAAAATAAATGATTGAGATTTTATTGTTAATATTACTTTGTGATCGGTGAAAGGTACTTAGCTACCATATTGTTTTGCATAGAAACGGTGAGCCGTTATTTTTAGAGTGTGATAAAATATATACGACCATTTTAGTGCGTTATCGCTTGCCAAATTGCATTTTATTCACTAACGAGAGTCCAACTAGTCGGCCGCGGTTATTATTTAATAGCGTATCGCGACGTGACATCAATGCAACTAAATCGTACAAACAAGATTATCTTTCATATCAGTTAACCCGCAAACGCAGCGATGAATATTAAATTCACCTCGCTGTTATCAATGTGTTTGATTCAACCCTATCCACATAATTTGCGAGTGGATTGAATGAGGTAAAATAATAACGAAAATCTGAATACATTGGGCATGTTTCGTATGCGGGCGGAGGCTTATTATGTAAATGTGACCCCTCATGTATGTTGTTGATAAAATTGCAGGCGCCTTACGGACTACACGCTCCAAATAGGAATAGTAAGCTATATAATAGAAGTTTATCCTCACTGACCGGAGGGAAGTAGGGTGGGGTGCTACGCGCAGACATTCTGACGACAGACGGTACACAAAACGGTGCGGGAACTCCTTGAGTGTTTGCTTATGATACAACTCTCAAAGTTTAATGCGAAACGGTGCTGAAAGTTCGATAAAATTTCATATCTCGCTTTAAATACGGTAGAGTCATGTATATTGACCCGGCGGCGAACCATTTGCTCCGAATTCTGAATCATTAATTAAATCGGTGTCCGCGAACAGTACTGTCAGTCAGGGCGAATTGTGCGGCCTGCGATCTCATGTGTCCACCGGTGCATCTAAAATTTCCCACATCGCGTAATCGAACCTGAATATGAGCGCATAATTGCTTATTTGCCTCATTTCGGATTCATTCGCGGCGGAGTACGTGGTGTGGGTAAATACGGTCGGATACGGACATAGGGTTACGAGTGAAATTCGCTTTTGTCCTTACTGATGGGGCGTAGGGTTACCCCTTCGCAGGATTACATGGTTTGTTTCATAAATATATAAAATACACGAGTAAAAGAGTTAAGAAGGGACGTTTTCTATTTACGTGGAGTTCCTAGAACCGAGCACGCATGTACATAGTAGGTATTTCGCCTGGTAGTTCTGCTAACGTCTTAAAATTTGAGTGGCAAAGTTAAGAATCTTTATAAAACTGTTAATAAACTGACAACATACTCAAATGCTCGATTTTCACCAAGTTCTTTCTAATATTTAGTATTCTTATATATGTTTTGGATTCATAATAATATGCTACTATTTTGTTTCAGGTAAGTGCATCGTCAACTTAAAATAAGGATTTATCCAACTGGTAAAGTACAAAATCCAATTAGAACGTTGACCCTCAACCCTATACTCGGTAACGTGCGAGGTATGTCCAGTGAGTAGGGCAACCGGCACTTACTCAAATGAGAAATTCATTACAAGCGCTGTTTTTGCGGATTTCGGTTATGTTCATAAAGCCGACGGTGCAGTTTGCAATACTCTGCATACCCTTTGTTTGTGCTCTTAACACTAACTTGCTCTATGTTCACAATTTCAAAGCATTAACGTTTTTTTTTGCTGCATCCCGTAAGAGCGGTAATTACGCGTGCGTCGGACTAAAAATACTTTGCAACGTACCTACTATGTTAATACTTAATTTTGTAGTCTATATTACTAGCAAACAAGCATAGTTAGTAGCCCTAGCCACAGAAAAGAATAACATTTTAAAACTATATTTAATATTATGTAAATATTTGGCTACTTTTACGTTTTCAAGTATAGTTAAACTTTGCCCCGAGGTTTCTCGTCTGTAGACACATTATAATAAATTAGTTCTGAATACGCAAGTAGAATTGCATGCATTGGTAATTGAATTAATGTATTCTCTTTTGTGAACCAGAAAATAGTGGTGTTGCTAGACATATTTCAGCACTCCGATCAGACTCACAGGTATTTTACTTGCAAGTAATGGCTAATAGAAGTCACGCGGGAAACAAGAGCATTGTAAATAACTAGAATGCTGCGTTTAAAACATCTTGTCTTGCCTGAATGTTTAGACTATCTACAATTGATGTGAATTCCGTCCAATTGCTATAAGTTTTATTTCAACTTGATTGCAATTCAGAAGTTTCTTGTTGGCACTGTCGCAACTGTTAAGGTCTAAGGACTCGGCTAAATAATAGATTGAATAACAATTTGCTGTATACCTAGTCTGAATGTTTTACTAAGCTTTTATATGCGCACGTGATCGTTTCGGCCTTTTATGCCAACAGTTAAGCGTTGAGACACAATAGAACAATTAAAACAATACCTGGGATGTCTAAGAATATAATTTTGAATTCAACTCCCATCAATATTTGATAGTAGGTACTTGTGAGTTATGTTCTCACTGTAACCGCAGCTGTCAAAATAAAATTATGCACGTCATTAAATAATGCATATCAATCAATAATTATGACATTGCTTGTTCAGGGTCGACAGACGACAGGGACATGGACCTTTCGTGTCCAACATGTTTATTTTATCCCAATTCTCAATGAGGTGTAGGAGTAATTCGTCAGTATTTGTTTAGACTGCATAACGATGTTTTGTTGTTTGAAGTGCACCTAAAGTTTCGATTGCGTAGCAGCCTTGTTATAAACAGCGGGGTAATTGCGAAATTGCTTTCATTTTGACAGTTCGACAATATAAATTGCGTGGATCTTAGTAGTCGAAGTGGTACACACATTGTCTACCACTTCGACTACTTACGTAAAAATACGCCTGATGTAAAAATAAGATCATTTTCAAGAATTAGAGACATTATGTATTATAGAATATCAGAAAAGTAATGAAAATTACAACAAAGAAAAAATATTTTTATGTTCTTCGACCTGCTTGCTCAATGAAGGAGCATTTTCATTACATTTTCTGATATTCTATAATACATTATGCAATCAACTAAGTCAATTGGATTTTATAATAAATAAACATGGTTATTGTATTCTTTGCCATAACTACTCAGGGTTTGAATTAAATGCATTATAATCTTATATTGATTATAATTAGAAGTCGAGCTTTAAGAACTTCTTAAGAATTTAATAGTTATAATAAACACAGCAATCTGGTAAGCCATTTTATGATATTATCAGTGAGTTAGGAAACAAAATGCAGGATTATCACGAATGTTCGTATATTCCATTATAAATGTAAGGGATACAGTAGGTTTGTATGCGTCGCGTATCACATGAAATATTGGGACATCGATGTCCCCAACTCCGTCTCTTGCATACTAATGTAATTTGGAACACCGCTGTACCGAAGCCTCGCGGACCTTCTTAGGTATACCTAGTATTGATTAACTTGTCTACTATTAGTTCGTAAACATGGATTACTTGGATTACTCGTCGTATGTGTATGGCTTAAGGCATTGCTTGAAGCGTCGAATCATTTTGAAACGTTGTTAACATTGTGATTCGCGGTAAACACCGACGCATAATGAGCTGACTCATCAACAAGTTGTACTTGCTTGTTTGCAGGTTTGATGATTTGATGTATTATTTACGTCTAAAAAGCGTCGCTTAAATATGACAGTACACAGAATCTTGTGCAGTACAATTTGGTATATTTATTCAATATAATTATAGTCATAGCTTGCTTCAACATACTTTGGATTGATAGTGTTTCTATTGTCATTTTAATTGGATTATCCAACATATGAGCCAATTGTTTCTGTCATCATTTCTAAAATAAACCTCATTGTTTTCCATTTTCCAATTGAGACAACAGCTTCTGCAATCCAACCGAAAACAAAAACAAGCTATACAATAAAATTCAAATATCCACATTCTCTAGCTAGATACATTTGAAAGAACTGACATAATGTGCCGTTTACGAATTCCTCGGCGTATGACAATGCATAACGACAAACATACGGTCAGACGGACGTGTCTACACGAATGTTTCGCAATCGTTGCGAATTCAGCAATATTGCACAAGAAAACAACATTGTACTTGTAACAATGCTCTGGGAATCTCGACTAGCGCCCGTGAAATATTGTCGTTCTGTTTGGCGCGCGAGATACGTACATATTATATGACGCCTTAACATTTTAATATGTTCGCTTGCTTGGTAGCCCAAGCTAAGACTTGTGGGTTAAGAAAGCAGTGAATCCTTGCGTGGTATCTTTTCGTTTAATTTAAGTGGGTAGTGGTGCTTAGTACATATGTAGGTAATCAATGTTTGATAGCAATGCTGGGTTTTTATCTGATTGATGATGAGTTCTTATATTTTGTTGAGAAGCTTTGTTCCAAATTTTTTAACTTTAAACTTATTGAATTTATCACTCCGTCGAGGTGATAAAGTTTGTTTTTCTAAGATAGTCATCAATGTTATTCCATGAATTGGTTCGCTTTGCTAACTTTGGCAAAGAAAATACGTTTATAAAATAATCAAGAAAATAATAATATGCATTCGCTTTGGAGATTCGTTTTTCAATCCATGCGACCGTGTGTAGTGCCTGTAAATCGCCACAGTCCAATGAATGAATTGACACAATAGTGAGAAAAAAACAATGTACTTAATTCAATTTAGATTTCAATCTTGCGACCTTAAGTTATTTGAAGTATTATTAGCGCTATTTGTAAAACAATGTTGTTACAACAAAAGATAGAATTTTATGTACTTACGCGTGAGACGTTTTGTCTAATGCCAACTTTGAGGTGATTTATGTCAACAAATTTTCACATGATTTTATACATACCTATCACGGTACTATTGAGCACAAGACTGCTTGCTTAATTATACTCTTTATAGCAGAAACTTTAATAAAATTATGTAGGTTTATTAGTATGTGAATATACTTACAAAAATGCGCCGTAAATCCTACTTACTTTAATCAAGCCACATAGCATAACTCAAGTAACCTACATTTCTATAAATATAATTATTTGGACTTCTTAGTAAAGTTAATTAATATAATTATGCCCTAAACACGCGTTCTTATTAAAATTAAAATTCATTACTATGAACTATCAGCTTTATGGTAATATTAAGGCGCGGTCACACAGCAGCGAACAGGCGATCGCGGTGTAAAGGCGCAGCTACACGCAAACGCACCATTAGCTCGACCGACAATATTTCATACGCGCTCATATAATATGTAAGTGACGTGTCCACATTTATGACACTTTGTTGGGTGACATAGAAAAAATATCATATCGTGACAGAATTATTTAGTGTGAAACGTGTCATAAAGAAAACAGTTTAAAATGTTTTTTAGTTTGGGGAAAATTTACAGCTTCAGTGCATGTATTTATATTTTTTATGACGTCTTTAAATTACTTTCAAAGGAATAAACATATAAACTGTTAGAACTGTCTGTGTACGATACGAGAAATTTGTAAATGATAGTTTCATCTTACGGGGTGTTAAAAACTTCTTGATGATCCTCAAGAAGTCAATAACTTTGCACTATAACTATAAATTCTATGAGAAAATGATAAATTATAGTAGTTAAAATTACTTTGTTAAGCTGTGATATTTTAAAAGGTTAGAACAGTTCAGACACAACTAAAAAAACTCATCTTCTAACCTTTATTAGAAGTTTTTCTAATAAAATAATAATTATGTGAGGCTAAGCAGATAACTTAATGAAAGGTTAATGACGTAGAAAGCAGGGCTTGTCGAGGGCTAGCCATACAAGATAATCGCCACACACCCTCGGACATTTTCCTTATGCCTGAGGGTCCAATTAATTTGGAAAGTCGTTAAACATTTGATAAAATTATCTTCTAATTTATTGGTGATCACATCGTTCATACTATTTTGAATTAAAAAAAACATAGGTACTTTTTAATTGTTAGAAATATTCTTATTTTATCCAATAATAAGGTAGAGCATTTCTTTCGGTATTTCTGTTCGGATTGCAGTCGTTGTGTTAGTACGATAAGCTATTGACTGATGACTCCAGTAGTAATGAATCAGGTGAACCAAAGCTCTAGCACTGAGACATTGAACATCGATGTCCCTGACAATGATAGATGACACTGCAATGTACTTGTTCCAAAGTTGTCCTGAAATGTAACCATTTACGTGTATCGGATCGCTCAAACTCAACCTTGTTGTTTACGAAATTTTACGAATATCTATAAGGCTTAGTAATAATAATAAGTAGCCTTCATGATTAGTAACGTATTATTCCGTTAATTTGCAGTGTATGTCTGTTCCATCCTGCCTCAAGTTACAAAACCCATGCACGATTTCAACACCAAAAGCTATTATTTGTAATTTACGTTTAGATGGCCTCATATTGTTTCATGGCGTGCATAGAGAACTGTTACAAAAGTTACATTACGGTGTATTGATCCACTGATAGCTTATCGCTTACATTTATCTCCCCCGATAAGGATACTTAGTTGCATTGAAATAATACTCTTTAGCATATTGCTATTTGTTGTATTATTACCGCAATTGTTAATCTACCATATTTCTGCCATCGAAGCGATTAAAGAAACTAGTGACAAGCTAAATTTAATTAACATAAAATCTTTTTTACTTAGTCCACCTAGTTGCCATATGAATGCTCTATGAACACGGAAACTGTGACGCGAAACTGGAGCGAGGCAAAATGACAATAGCGTCGACTAACTCAAAAGCCAATTTTTTGAAATGCATGACGCGAACGCTTGAAAAGTCATAACACCACTGTATATCAACCCGATGCGTATCTACCCCCCTTGAAAAAATCTAATACGAAAAAATATTAATGTCAACGTGTGAATGGGACAGTGATACGTAAAGCGTGGGTGTAAAAGAGAGGAAGAGCTATTGTTCTACACCTGCCAGTCGTCACCTGGCGCGGGGTCTCGTCCATATTTGATTAGGTTTTTTCGGGGTTGTAGTCTTAACTATAAATGCGAGTGGCGAATTGAATTGTTTGGAATTTTTTAACGTGTTATTTTTGATACAACAAAGACTGTGCCCACAGCGTGAATGGCTTCTATTGTAAAATTGAATACATTTATAACGTGTTGACACATATAGGTGTATATATGTTAATACTATTTCAGCCCAAGTAAATTTAAAACTAGCATAATTTTGATACTCTTTCTATTTATAGACTTCACTAAAATGAGCTCTTAAAAACTGTAAAAAGCGAAAACACTAAGATCACTTTAGTATAGAATTTTGTATTGAAGGTGTTGTGGAATGTCAGTGTCAAAATACACGATGAAGGCTAGAGTAGGTAATTGTTATGAATATTCTCAGCTCTATGGCGAACAACCAGCTGAATGGGACCTTGTTCTAAACCGGTTATTTATTTGATTACGGTGAAAATTCTAAGTGTTTATTGTTATTGACCGTAAGCCACTCACCTTTAAAGGTTGCATAATTCAAAGTAGTCCAGATATTAATTACGACTGCTGCTTATATAATTGCATTATTTTAATCGATTCCCTTGTACGGAATACTTATAGATTCGTGTTTATTTTCATTATATGCAAACCATTAAGCTACTACCATTAATTTCTTTTGTTGAGATTTTTATAAACCATTGTTCTTTGTCTGATATAATAAAGTAAATAAACAACGCTTATTTTATCTTCTCATAAAATAACCAGATATTGCGCTACTAAATTGTCGTTATGCTTATTTCCCTTGCGGAGTAAGCAAAACGAAAATGCATTCAGCCTTCGGCCGTAGTTTTTGCCAGAACTAAATAAAATGCAAACCAAAGAATAAATGGTACTATAGAACCTTTTCTAGGTCTTTTTATTGGAAACGCAAAAAAATTAACGCAAAGTCAACACATGAACTTATTCGTAATTTAACATTACACAATAAAACGTAAATTGCTTCGGTGTATTCATTTACTCGTTTGAACCGTCCGTAATCCAAGCCAACTGAGGGTCGGTGGTACACCGCAGGCGCTCGCCGACTCACAACTTTTGCCATGACCACTGTCAACTTGGAGCGCCGAGAAATTATTGGTTTAAAGAGCTTACACAGAAATTAGCTTAAATACCTTTTGTTTTTACTTTAGCAAGCCCCACCTTCTACATCCTATCTAAGGTTAACAGGGAACCGCATTTCGGGTGAGTGAAGATAAGCCGTTGAAATACGGCGGGCGGCTTGTCTTGTCTCCAAATTTATTCGAATCTAAATGTTTTTCTACATACGGTTTGTTGTGTGTGGTGTGCATTTATTACATTTTATTCTAAGAACCGTAGTCTTTGTAAATATTATTTACTACTAAGTGAGTTGAAAATATTACGACAAAGACATCGCGAAAGTTGTTTGTGAAGTGAGAGAACTTTGAACAATGTAAGCAATTCTAAAGTAATCTGAAAGTCTACTGATTATTTTTATTTTTAAAGAGAAATCTTTTTAAATCACTTTTCACTTTTATGCCTAAATTAATTTAATTTCTTCATAATTTTGACAGACCATTACCCTTTGTTGATAGTCATTTATTTCAGTAATGATATGCTTAAGTGAAATATATTTTATAACATAAAGACGCCAGGTCCATTACTAGGTATAAGTAATCTGAAACTGAATAAACTTATATCAGTCGGAGAACTAATGGCTATAAAGAGTTTCAAATATCCTTTGAAATAAATCTCTGAAATTATTCAGTTGGTTGGCACACGATGGTAATGACGTCTAGTTGAAAAAAGTGTCTTGCAGCCTCACGAAGTTTCATTACCGGTTTTTTATGGTTCAATGTCAGTGAACCTGAATCTTTTGTATTTTTTCCTCTTTCCGACTCTGAATAGCCTCAGAAAGAGACAGCCAAATTTATTCTTGAAGACAGTTTAATGGACCACATAATTTGTTAAACTTACTCCATTCTAACATTTGGTTAGTTGCAGATGGACTAATGTTGAGTAAAATTATACTTAGCCATTTCACTATCCCGTGAGTCACATATGAATGTTACACTGTGGCTGTTTAATTATTTTCAACTTCACAGATAGGGAAGTTGTCGATAATTTATTGTAATAATAATCCAATTTTTATAATTGCCATCAGATTTTAAAAGATTAGCAGTCTCTTATTGGTAGTTCTCAATAACGACTTATAAATTGAAAACGTGCACCTGAATCCTGATTTGACATAACCGCTTTTCAATATTGCATATGAAATAAAACTTTTGAATCATAGTAATAGGAATCACACACTCAGAACGCTTAGTGCAAAGTGCTATCTATACATTGAACCACTATCTCGGAGCGCGGTGACTCATTGCGTACAGTACCGAACCGTCAGCAAATTAGTTTTGCACATCATTGCACACAGGAGTAACGATAAATATAATATAGCGCGCCTAAAATATGTAAGGTTGATACTATGCTAATATTATAAAGAGGAAAGACTTGTTTGTTTATATTTGATAAACTCTAAAACTACTGAACCGATTTTAATAATTATTTTATCATTGGAAATCTACTTTATCCAGAAGTAACATAGGTTACGTTTCATTTCAGTAATAATAGGACTTCAGCCTGAAATTAAAATAAGAGAAGAAAACTCTGCCGAAGCCAGCAGAGCATTATTAGTCAGTTAAGATTAAGACCGCATTATATTCTACATTCTAAAGAACTCCCAATTTCTCTACTATAGTTAGTATATTAATATTAAAGCTTAAGAGAAGAACGAGGACGAGAAAGTACAGTAAGTGAATTTCTTATCTCCGTGCCAAGGTTAATTCAACAGCCTTGAGAGTGGGTACATAAGTATTCAACGGTTGGCAAATTTCTCCTAATGATTGTGTCAGGCCTAATTTAAGAACCCTTGGGGTACATTCTCACTCATAAACCAAGCTTTACATAGCCAAGTAGCTTATATAATACAAGCCTCAAAAGTTTCAGTACATACTGTCTTATATCGGCAAAATATGCTATGTATTATTATTCGTTCCCGAGCGTTATTTGTAAACTCCCGACGGAGTTTCGTTGACCGGAAGTGCTTGCGGGTGGAAGCGCGGGATTTGACCGGAAGTTGTGCAACCCCCGGCTTGATGTGTTAAGCTTTAGTACAGGGGCTTAACTGAGTTATTAATTAATGACCGCGAGCATCCGGCTCCTATCAAATGTGCCAAGTTTTAATACCGTTTTTCATTCCTCATATTTTTTTATTAAAGCCGCTAAGATTATAATGAAAATACCGGTTTATTTAATTCACCATGAGTGTTCTAGAAATTCCTTCTTTTCTATTTCCCTGCACTCTGCAACAAGTGCAGTGGCTTTTAAATACTCCAAGTGTGTTTACTTTTTGTGCCTATACAGCTTTTTTAGTTAAATGCAGAAACTGTTATGAGTAGTAGTGTTTTATTTTTTAAACATTTAATTGTGTACCATTTTGCTTACAAGGAGAGAGATTAAAATTTGACGACAAACTTACATCGTAACCTACAGTACTACATCGTGTCTATTAAGGATTATGGGTATGGTGGCTATAATTTTAATGTTTTAAACGATCAGCTGTTGCCTTATCAATAAAACGGCTATGTTTATGTAAAAACGGGGTCGTTGGCATTCAGGGGAAGCATATGCGAAGTCACCTGCCGCTCGCAAACCCCTGCCGTAACGATGCCTCCCCGACGTGGAAATATTAAATGTTACTTGTTTGGTAACTTATGTGGGTTCAGTTCACCTTCGCATACAGAGTGGGGATGTCTAGCGCTTTTTTAATACAAGATGATATCTTTGTAAGTAAAGTTACAGTTATCGTGCTGCAAACAAGTCCGGCCCGGAGAGGCTATAAAGAACGAAATTGTTCGGCCTAAAGATAATTATTCGAGATAAAAACACGAAGGATTTAGGTGTTGCGTCAGTTTAGCTGGTGTATAATAAAAGGGAGACGCAAAATAGAACGATGATGTTCTGTAAAAGCGCGCCATCATGTAAAACCACATAAGTTCTGTGTATACAAGATAACGTGTGGTCGTAAATAAAGGGATAAATAATTAGTATTGTGTAGGCTAGCCATTAGAATATCAAATTACCAGCTGTGAGGCGAATGGTAAAATGTTTATTGGCACTTTACTTAATCGTGCACAAAGTGGAAGCATCTTCTATGAGGACTCTACATAATTTGATTTTGAAAGTCTTATTTCTACAGCCTCTTTTAAAATTCTTGCAGGCAGTCCCACAATTTATAGGCCTGTGACATGCTTAGTTTAATACACCGTTAAGATTTATTTTAGTAAATGTAAATACTATAATAGTGACTGTGTACTGTAATTAGGGTTTGTAGTAATATAATACGCAGGTACAATCTTCCATGGGCTGGTATTAAGTTGAAGCTGCAATTCTATACCCTAGAAAATCTTTCAGGCACGTAGGAATTCCCGATATAAAATTTACAAGAAATTAATTATAAAGATATATAATTAAAGAGGTATTAAAATCAAATGTGGTAATAATAATCATGTAATCGCATGGTAATAAGGTTTAGGCCTTAAGTATTTTATTTTAATTAGGTATATAATTCCGTTACCAGGACTGTTAACGGTTATCGTACGAAGAGATACGCATAACACCTGGTAATTTCAGTTAACGATCCCCTAAATAAAGGAAAGTTTGTACCAGACGGTGAACACTAGCCGATTAAAAAGATAAAACACAAAAATAAATAGGGGGACTGCAAAAGTAAAAAATACGATCAAAATACTGTGGCAACCCTAATTTGGGGGCGCGGTAAATACACGATCGTTGTTAATGGTCCGAAAAGAATTGGAAAAAAGCAGGAAATCAGTAAATGGTAATTTAAACAGAGCTTGGACACACCATTGATTTTGGTTGCGAAATAATTTGGGCAATGATTAAATTGAATTGGTTGAATTGAATACTCGTGCGCATATAGCAGAGTCATCACAGAAATGTTGTTGACATTACAGAACATTTGAGTCCGAAAGGGTCTTGTTTTATTAGTTAATTTAAAAACTATAAATATTTAAACAAGTCAGTTTTTAATATTTAGTTAAAAGAAGAATAATGATAAAAACATAATGTTGTAATACTCAAATCAAATAAATATAAATGTAGAAGTTTACCAACATTGCCGTAATAGGAGTATGTAGTTCTAAACATAAGTGTAATCGCTGTAATTCGTAATCACATAACATTCAATTACGTAGGAGCATGTAATACTTTGATACGATATAATATCCACAACACGATTAGTGAACGATAAAGAACAGTGACGATATAATGCTAATTAGAGGAACTGCAAGGCTGCTATAAAAGTATTTTAATAGATTGTAAATGATTTACTGACAAAAAATTTAAAAGATTTTTTTATTATTATGATTAGCAGAAGTTTTTATTTATGAGAAATTCGTGTTCTATTTACTAATATCATCAAGTTACCAACAGTTTATTTTAAGAACTTAAATACCAAATTATATTCCCTATCGCAATTTTGGTCAAAAGTTTTTAATGAAATTTTGACATATTATAAGAACTATAAACACGAACTATAAACTGCCTCGTTGGTCTAGTGGTCCCAAGCGCGACTGCTGAGCATGAGGTCTCGGGTTCGATTCCCGGGTCGGGCAAAGTGTTATTGAGTTTTTCCGTTAGAAATTTCTCAGTAGCAGCTCGGAGTTTGGAATTGTGCCCGGTAGATGGCAATAGGCTCACCACCTATTACATGGGACTTAATAACAGCATTGGTGAAATGTGGGTGTACAACTGTGTACACCTCTGCCTACCCGTTCGGGGAATACAGGCGTGATGCTATGTTATGTTATAAACACATTAATTAGATATATATCTATTATCACAACTCTTTAAATCACTATGATGATTAACTATGGCGACAATTATAGGTATTTTTAACAAACTAAAATAAAATTAAAGTATTGCTATCTTTAATAACAGCCACTTGAACAAGACGAATTAAGGGACGTCAAATTAAAATTGAGACGTGTCAAACTAACATTTTTAGTCGGTATACTTTTAAGTGGCCACTAAAATTAGAAACGTCAGACTAAAATTATACAATATTTTTTGTGATGTTTTATTCATTTAAATTTGACGTCTTTTTCTTATAGTGGCTATTAGCAAAATATAGCAACACCTACCATAATTTAAGTTAACTTTTTATGAATAAATAGATATACTCGTATATCAGTATTTGTCCTCTTTATTTTTATTTAAGGACGGAGCCTGGTGCTAGAAAAATCTATGTGCCAACCAAACGAGTGTGATGAAAAATATTTTTTCTTGCGCTCGGGTAATTGTAAGGGTAGTTAAATTGAAACAATAAGTACACTAGACGATAGGTAATCACTTGTGAATTTCGTAAAGTCTTATTACTAATTAAATTTAGGTTCAAATTCTTAAAATAAAGTACCAGTACTATGTTGATGTTGGTTAATAGACCACGATTTCCTGTTACAAAACAGTTTTTTTGCTGTACTTAATTATCGGTTTGACGTATTGTTATTGATATCTATTATTAGATTACTTTTCTCGGAGATTGTGTTAAATTTATACAATGTGTAGACACGTCATTAGTTGAACGGTTCAATAAAGGTATCAGTCATATTAATTCCCGACAGAATAGTTTTTTTTTAATATACCTGTATCGGTTTGACTATCCCAGTATTCAAAACTATGATCCAATAAATATAAACGCGTTAACAGATAGAAATTATCCGAATTTATTTAAGCCCACGTGATGCAATAAAAAATTTACTATTGATATGAAATACTACTGTTAATAAGTCTTATCCTATACAAGAGTTTCGTAGAAGAACAGCAGTCATCGCAATTTCATTACGTACTTCCATTTACGCCCTGAAGTTAGGTACGTATCCAAAGAAGAATGTTAGCAATGCATAAAACGTGTTGCCATACAAGTTACCAGGGAGATGCGTGTTAAAGAATTTTATGCTTGCCCATGATACAATGTAACGTCTGATGCAAAATGTTATGGGAACTAGACACGCTCGCAAACATTCGTACATAGCTAAATAATTATGTTCTACGTAATACACGAAGAATGTATGGTTCAGAAGGCCCACGCTACCAACCAGTACTTCGTTTCTAAAACAAAGATGTTGTACCTAAGGTGGATTCGTTTACTGACACAAATATTCTATGTACATATAAGAGTAGAAATCAGAAAAAAATACTGTGAGTCCTAAAAATATGAAATTATCTATGTGGAAATATGTAGAAATTGCGACACGTGGCGCAACATCATATTTCTTGACCACTGCAATATAATAAATTCAAAGATATTGTTTAGGCTGAATATAGTCGCGTCGCGGCCGATTACAATCGGCCTAAACAATTCACTAATTGTCGACCGTGATAGTCGCCAAACGGAAATACGCTTAACGCTATACATATTATGCAATGTTTTATTGACGTTTACTTCCTCCTCATATTTGATTTTTTGTGAGATTCTATGGTGAATTCTGTTACACAAGTAAATATAACAAATTTGACATAATATGTTACTGTATAAAAACTTTCGTGAGACATATTCATATCAATTAATGTTCACCGGTTACTACTCACGTGCATTTTTCGGGATTGCCCGACTAGTTTCGAACTCGAACGGAGCCCTTAGTCATGAGCTGAACCCGCGGCGATGTCGCGAGTCAAACTGGAGCTGCATCGCGCCGCGTAGCGTTTTGCACGCGCCGATGATGTACTCGGTGTCGGAAGTACTCGTGTGTTTCCGCCACTCGTCGTGTCCGAGATATTGTCTTTACTATTCATGCCGGTGCATACTGCGCTGACTGTGTCACACTCCAGGCTTAACTCACTTTCATATGACGTGGACTTCAGAGCTGGTTTCCAAGCAGGGGGCAACGTCCAACCACTGTCTCTGTTGAAGAAGTTTACCTACTGGATACATTGAGTGCATACATTACTGCTTGAAAAGTGGCTATTTTCTGTGGAAGAGCGAGTTCTACCTGCAAATAGATGGAGTGGCAATGGGCTCACCGATAGCGCCGGTAGTAGCCAATATATTTATGGAGTGGTTTGAAAACCAGGCCTTGGAGTCCGCTAAAACAAGACCTAGATACTGGTGGCGATACGTGGACGATATATTTGCTATTATCGAACTTGACACGCTGGTGGAATTTACTAGGCACCTAAACGGTATACACAGGAAAATAGCTGTCACAGTAGAAGAAGAAAATAATGGGTGTCTGCCATTCTTGGATGTTCTCGTGATCCGTGGACCTAGCGGTCATGTGTCCCATACTGTCTTCAGGAAACCGACACATACTGACCGATACCTACGAGCAGACTCTCATCACCATCCTTCACACCTATTTTCCGTACCCAGAACTCTGATAGACCGGGCGTTCAGTTTATGCGATCCTCAGTACGTGGACGCAGAACTCTGTCATTTACAAGAGGTACTGGAGCGCAACGGGTATCAGTGGCGTCGGTGTATCCGTAGTTTGAATACGGTGGACAGGGGTCGTGGACGACGGGCGGGCGCGGAACGTACTCCAGCATTTTTACCGTTCGTTCGAGGAGTTACGGACAAGATAGGCCATATAATCAGACGTAAATATAGTATTAAGACGGTCTACCGCCCACCCGGACAGCTACGACAACTGCTACGTTCACCGAAAGACAAAGATCCATTAGGCGTCCCCGGCGTTTACATAATACCGTGCGACTGTGGCTTGAGTTACATCGGAGAAACTCGTCGCAATATCGCAAGCAGGCTGAATGAACACATACGTAGTATGAAGAGTATGGACACCAACAAGTCAGCAGTTGCAGAACACGCTTGCAGCACGGGCGCGGCTCATTTTATACGTTTCGATAAAGCATCCGTACTAGCGAGGGAGAAATACTTCGTACCGCGAAAAGTACGAGAAGCTATCGAAATAAGCCGTCGCCCGAACTTCAACAGAGACAGTGGTTGGACGTTGCCCCCTGCTTGGAAACCAGCTCTGAAGTCCACGTCATATGAAAGTGAGTTAAGCCTGGAGTGTGACACAGTCAGCGCAGTATGCACCGGCATGAATAGTAAAGACAATATCTCGGACACGACGAGTGGCGGAAACACACGAGTACTTCCGACACCGAGTACATCATCGGCGCGTGCAAAACGCTACGCGGCGCGATGCAGCTCCAGTTTGACTCGCGACATCGCCGTGGGTTCAGCTCATGACTAAGGGCTCCGTTCGAGTTCGAAACTAGTCGGGCAATCCCGAAAAATGCACGTGAGTAGTAACCGGTGAACATTAATTGATAATATGTTACTATTTTTAAATAGTCCCATTATTACAACCGATAAAGATATAACATAAGTTTAATTCGTACATAAGTTTGCATCAGGCATTGTTTGACTAGAGCTTCTGTTCTTCACTATTTTGTGGTAATGATCCAGCGAGTGAGTTCTCTTCAAGGTCGACAACTCCGTACAAGGCGGTACCGACTTCAGGAATTACATCAACTACCTAAGTTTAAGCTTACCTCTTTGATCAAACACGCCGAACGAAGAATATTGAATAACTCAGAAGCGTGTTACAGAGAACGTTGGTGAAATAAAGCAAGCATACCATAATTAGTATCATATGGACCGTGATTAGAGTTACTAAGGAAAATGACAAGGTTTTATTATGTTATGAACTTAGAAGGCAGTCGCTGGGTCGGGAAGATAAAAATAGTCTCGTTATAAATCGTATGTTTCCCAAATAGGTACCTACAATCGCTACCTGGTTACATAACAATCATCATCTTAAAGTTAGAGCCCACATATTAAAGTTCATATAAAAATAATTATATTAGCGAAGTAGGTACTTCATCTTATTTCAGGAAGTGTATCGATACATCTTTTTATACGCGTCTCTACTTAGTATATAACTGATATTCAATAAGTATGCCGTACCAAAACACTGAGTCATAGTACAAATGTAGGTAACTACCGGAAGTGTCTTACATAATAAAGTAAAGTAATCTTGTCTACCTAGTTTTTAGTGCCGATTAGTTTAAAAAACGCAATGTATTGTCGTAAAGTTCGTTGCAGTAGTCCACAAAAAAATTCCATTACGACCCTGTATACGACCCGTTCTTCACAACTCGAATAGAAACTGAAGGTAATTAGAGTTATAGTGTGGAAGGTGCAATCCATTGTTACGAAGCTCGTCATAATATTTATTTGAAACGTGCTTATGAAAATGTGTATATCGTACCGTCTAATTATATCGTGTATTAATAGAATAATCTTTGAATGAAATATCTATTTTGTTCTCGTTTGAACTAGGTACATGAGAGATATGTTTTTTCGGATGACTTTTACGACCTGTTTATTGGCGACGAATTGGAAAGTTCTCGCAAATGACAATTTATTATAATGGTGTTTGCGAGCTTTTGTCTGTGAATTCCGAATTCGTCCGCGTGGTCTTCATGATTTGTTACTTAATTTTTCAGAATGAAGATATATTTATCTACTTAGCTTTGATTGAGTAAAAAGTATCTGACTGCCAAAATGTAACATTTATAATATTAGCGGATTTACTGCCATCGTTAATTTTTGTAACAGCTCGATATCTGCATAATATAATACATATAAATTTATATTAAAATTAGCGACACCATAATATGTTAATAAAATATGTATAATATTGTAGTCTGTGGTCGCAGCCGAGGGTAACAAGCCACGTGATGGAAAATATCAGAGCAATTTTCATAATGCTACATCATGCTATCTCGCTAAAAGGCTATCGAAAGCAATCGATACGGCCGTCTTCACGAAAGCAAGGAAATCACAAACTGTCATCGTTGCATATTCGATGCTCTTGGCAATCGATCAGTCATGCATATAATGAAACTTAAATAGGGGCCTATTTACAAATCACTCTCTTCGTGGCAGTCAATGAATTTTAAGGACAAACAGACTCGACAGCTTTAGAATTATCCCTAACGCAAAAACAAGATACTGAAAGTAAACTCTTAACATTTTGTTTTGTTTCAATAATTTATCAAGACAAGTAAAGCCATCGATATTGTGATTTTTGAATAAAAATAAGGCAAGCAAAAAGCTTTTGCTCGCAGTAATTGATGAAAGACGATTTTATTTTTTCGCTCTTCCTACCCTCAAGGAGTAGCTGTCGAGTATTGTGATTTATCGACTTAAAGTTATGAGGCGTGGGGTGTATTCTCACAAATAGAAATAATTCCAAAATAAAACATTATTTATCCACAATAATTTGTAAACAGTAACGTCACTGAAAGCTTTAATATTTTCCAAAGAGTATTTTCTTCAATTCCTGACAAAGAATTTCCCATCCAAATTTTATATTACTGTAACTATGTAGTTAAAACTTTCATGTAAGGTACGAAGTTTGTGAAGGACTTTAACTTTCATCTGCATGTTGTCCTTAGTTGTTAGGATGTTCCGAAAGAAAATCTTCTTAAAAAGGTTCTTGACGAACTCTATAAGCTTTCTGGAGGTCTTCAGAACTTCCAATTTTCATTTTTAAATGTACACTGTATGAGAAAATAATGGTAGAACATTTGAATAGCGATCATGCCCAAGTTCGTTATCTTGTCGGAAGTGTTCGTAGTTTTGGGCCTCGTTTCACGTTCAATGTCGCTCATTCGAAATTCGAACAATGGGTCACAGGCCAGTTTCGTAATCATGAGTATATGGAACGACAATGAAGTTTAAAATTATATTGACGCGGATGGAATCTGGCGAGGATTATCTAAATTGGGAGCGATAGGCTGATAAGTAAGTGTACATACCGTATTAAATGGACTGGCGCAGGAATGGGTGAAAATGGACAGGAAGGGTCGCTTCATTACTATATTAGTTAAGGGTCCCCAACAGGTGATTTCGAAAGAGATTCTTATTTTCTTTATTATAAGTTCGATAACGGTAAATGGGGATACTATTATAGGTAAAATCTAATAAGATTAAAGTAGTCTAATGGTTATACACTCAAATATAAAATACAGAAAATATACATAAATTTGTCCACCACATGAAAGTTGAACATTGATTAAATTACCGCTGCGGTCCATGGCAGCACCGTTGGAGCTGTTTGTATAATTATAATACGCGTAGGTACTAGGTACTTATTTTATTATATTTAGCGAGCTTCATAAGCTAGGCGGTTACTAGACGCGGCGCATGCGTGGTTATGTTTGTTTGCTCACTCGCGTTTGTTTGTTTTAGTAAAAATTTATAGCGTTTCGTGGAGATTCGCCACGCTTGGGACGCTCCTGCCTTTGAACTGCTTTACGTGTTTGCACCCAGTATGCATGCGTCTCTTTACTTTGTACTATTCCTTCTTACTACCTCGGTTATTGCGCATAATATGGATATTGAGACATATGAAGTACAAGCCATTTCGAACGCTGATGTAATTTTATGCACTAGTTTTTATCAGTTGTCCCTACATTCGCGTACTAACTCATTTGCCGAAGTAGTCAAACTACTCCTTATCATCGTTGTGTAAGTTCATTGTAAATGTTTAATAAACAATAGCAGGTTTAGTACTAACTATCAACCTACGATGGCGTCAATACATCAACCACTTAATTGTGTAATAAATTTACACACAGACAACCAACCGAATGATCATTAATTGCCAGATTATTGCCAGGGAAAACAATCAAATTGACTTTAATAGTTAAAATATTTTCATTAGAGCAACCGTTTAAGCCGTTGGAATCACCGTTCATTCCGATTTATGCACTGTTATTTTTATGGCGGCTTTTGTGAGGTCATTTATTTGTCTGAGTTTAGTAATGTTCACTCAATTAAGAAGAATTAATTAACAATTAGTATCAGACAGACAGATATTGTGCCAACATATTTCTAAGAATATTTATTGCGGAACTCCTAATAGACTTTCATTTATCACAATCTCTATATAATCACAATATCGTTTACACGTATCGAACAATGAAAAAAGGAAAATTCACACCGAAGTATTTTTAGCCTTTCGTACTTTCGTTCCTGTGAACTTCAAAGGGCTTTTCATGATTGTGACAACACAATGTGTGTTAAATATTATGAAAATGTAAATCATTAAAAATAATAATCACCCTCGAAATAATCCTCGCATTTGGTACAAATATGAATTTACATAAACATGTGGACAAAAAACCTCAATTAAGTGCTATAATCCCCGAGATACAGAGACATAAAATTAAAGTACGTTATTAAAAAGAGTATCACCAGCCAAATGGACTCGATAAAGTGAGGTTATGATGTCCAACGTATGGCGAAATGGCTGCTTAAAATTAGTTTAGTTGCTAGGCCCATCCCTTGAACGTTTAATGGATGCAATTAGCATTTAGGCGGCAAGTGTAAATTAAAAGGAAAAGCAAGTCTTCGAAAAATAATATCCGAGCAGCGCTAGAATGTTTTATCGTTATCGAGTTACGTTAAACACAATTTGCAATTTCGCGTCGTTCGTCGGGCTACATCCTCTGTCGATAAACGTCGCCGTCGTCTGGCACCGCACTGTTAGGTATCTGTGTGGCACTCAAACTAAGTTTTATTTCAATGGTGGTAATAACCATTTTCCACCAGCAGTAACGCACTATCCACGCTCCGCAGGTTACAGGTTGTCAAAACACATTTGTCGTATTAGATAAAACAGTTTTATAAAAGCGATTTAGTTTTGTGATGTGTCAATCAAATTGGGTATAAAAATATAAGTTGAAATTGAAATAGTACTGGTTGTAAATAAATGAATTTTCTTTGGGATTTCTGAAAATTCAATCAATCACTTCAACACCTACGCCTCACATAAGTAGCATCAAACACTCTATTGCATTCCAGCAGCCATATTCAATGCCAGCATTGTCCTTACAGCTTGATTGTTCCTTGATAGAGGTTTTAATACCTATTATTATTGCTTGGGAGGGAAGACTTGTAAAATTAAAATAATACTTAGGTACCTTAATTTTTATTCGCTATTGGATAAGATAAAATGAATACAACTTTGTTTAACGGTAGGTAATTATGATATCATCAGCCTTATTACTTCAGATTTGTACATTGTGAGTGATATTCCTAAATTGCTGAAAACATTGTATCTGCCTATATAAAAAGTGTCATAAATTTCGATAAACAAGTAACATAATTTCATATTTGCTCATTTTTTATCTGCCTTCCACATTCGGAGGCTTGTTTATTTCAATTTCGTGGGCCCCGGTAATAATTTTCATTTCTTCATGACAACGTTGAGCGCTTTTGATGTTTATTTACGCCAAAATTCCGCAAAAAGAGACACACGCGTCTTGACAGTTTTACGGACGAAAAATCCTTTACATAGCAATGAATACGTAACCGGGCCCCACCCCCGCGCCCCTCGTCTCATTCTCATCAATTGTTTCGCGTGTTTGTTTGTGTTTATTCACTGTTGCTTGTTTTCATAACACACTGTCTGTCTTTGATGGCGCGGTGTGTTTGCACAGTGGTTGGATTGCTCCGAGAACTTATGCTTGAGACACCGAATTTTCCGAGTGTTGGCGAAGAAGCGATGTTTCTCTTTCTGCGTATTCCGTTACATATGTCTATTATGTATTTGTTATGAAAGCGCAATATTCGGTTGTATTAGAATTGGTTTAAAATTTCTGGAAAAACTTACAGTGTAATAATTAGGTACCTATGCATTCTGGTTAAACTACAAAGGAAAACATGTGTAAATAATAATGTTAAACTGCTGAAAGTTAAATGATAAGATGCTCGTATACGGTTTTTATCTCAACACTTATATCTTATATCTACGCTACTTTTGCAGTGTTATAGTGATATTTATAATTAACATTTTGCCTCCAACGTGTGCTTCTTACAAAGTACGAACGTTGTCTGAGTTGTTAAAGAAAACTTAGCTAGAATTTCTTAAGCTTTAGAAGAAAACTGTTAGATTAATATCGGTGTTGTAGAAGTAATTGGGACAGTAGGAGGGTAACATAACATAGCCATAACGGCCGCATTGCAGATAGTTCTGCGAGGTGTCCCGATATGCGTGTGGAGTCCCGATTTTCAGGGGTCTGTGGACGCATTCCGATTTTGAAGCAATCTCTAATTATGAAGATAATCATTTTAAAACGGTTAAAATGTTCGGTTAAAATGTTGTAACATCCCTAATGTTACGGATGCCGATTTTTTGACAACCGCGGATCAGCGTATCTTAGATTTTATTAAAGAAATTTCATATGGCTGGTGAATAGATGCCGGTTGGTGGTGGTGATAAAAAATTGCGTGCTGGTGTTGATAATGAATTCTCAACTATCTAAGTGGATATTCATTTTTATTGACCCTTTTTATTGCTTATAGTAGTTCCTCCTTGAGTAGGCTCAGCGTCAGCACAACCATTTTCTGGTGTTTCTTTACTCTTGTCTTTAAGATCTTCCTTACGAAAGTAGGTTTTATTGCATATTTGACAATGAGTCTTCTCCTAGTCATGTTCATCTGTATTGTCATTTGTAAAACAGGCCGTTTTCTGTAACTGCACTCTAGGCGAGTGATTTACGTCCGGAGTGGGGATGGATTATTCAATCCATCCCAACTCCTTGAATAAAGCATACAGGGATTAGAGCTTGCTAGTGACCTTTCGGATATTTTCAAATAAGGGTTCATCTGGTTTCAAATCAATAAGTTCAAAACTCACTTTGAGTCGGTGGTGACATTGTAAATTCACTTGCCCAATTATATTACATGTTCTATTTATTTTTAATTCTTATAGCTTAAAGCAATATATTTGCATGAGTAAAACTCCTAGGTGCCAGATGTTACTTGTTTTTAAATATGGTGTATTTAAATCAGATTTAAACTAAATCAAAAATAAATCTTAAACGTTACAAGATATTGGAAAATAGTTCTACAAACTTTGTAAAACAATCAAATACCCACGCATTGGAGTAATCAAAGTAGGTAGTCATTCGTTTCGATGTATATCAGGATTTTCTGGCATCCTAGAATTTAATTATATTTATTAGGTGAAGAAATATTAATAAATAATTAAGTCAAGTTATTCATAATTAAGTACAAACTAAACACTACAAACCTATAAAATAAATAGTATCCAAAGCAAAAATTTAAAATAAGAAAATTTACTTTCGGATTTTCTTATTAACGTTCTTAATTTTTTTTCTCCCTGACTTCCGCCATGTGATCCGCCTCGATGATCAACAAGCGCGTGTTCACAGTCTCGCCGACCCACCCAATTTCTTTCATGTGCCTGCGCTACACTCACATCCGCATAAAAATCCGCATTGATATTGCAGTTGCGGAACCTACGCAGTTTCGGATGCGGTAACGAATATCCGCAATATCCCTGATTCGAATATCCGTCGCGCTTTTTTGATCCATGCGGAACCTACGCAGTTTCGGATGCGGATACGAATATCCGCAATATCCCTGATTCGAATATCCGTCGCGCTTTTTTGATCCATGCGGAACCTACGCAGTTTCGGATGCGGATACGAATATCCGCAATATCCCTGATTCGAATATCCGTCGCGCTTTTTTGATGTCCCGGTTTTAAAACCTAAATCCCGGTATTTTTAACCTCCTGTCCCGAATTTTGGCAGTTAATCTGGCAACACTAATTGCAGAGCAAGCACCTCTTCTTGTACTGAGCAGACACGTGCATTTCAGAACGTTAGATCCTGGTTTCTTCACGACGTTTTCTTTCACTGTATGTGGATAAGAAGCAACTTCAAAAAAAAAAAACTGGCATGAGTGATAATATCACCACGGAACATTAAATATAAAATTTGGAGACTCATTTATCACTATATATGTGCAGGTTCTTGTAGGGGTTATACCTATCTATACCTTTAAACGAGCAATTCTTGTATATATATATTATGAATCTCGGAAACGGCTCCAACGATTTTCATGAAATTTAGTATGCAGGGGGCGATAATAAAAAATAAATAGTCGTTTTACAAAAAAAAAAACAGGTAATCCAGGTACTGTATAATTATAAGTCAAAAGCATTTGAAATAAGAATGAAAAAACAAAGAATTTATTTGTGATCATAACACCACCAATAATCTTGCGAATGAGGATAAACAAATTGTGCGAATTAAGAAATCGGGCGATTAATAACTAAGCCAGAATTGCCAGCTAAAACGACCAACATATCTTTTTTAACTAGGTATTTATTTATTTATAGAATCTCTTTTGGTCGCTATGACTCCTTATCACTTCCACATTGACGCCATAATAGAACCTTCACTAGGTAGGACCTTAAATAATGTAGTGACATATATGTAACTTTACCAATTTTCTAACAGATTTCCCTACATAATACATACACCTATGCTCGCAACAATAACAGTGATAATAAATTCAGCCTATTAATCAAACATAACTATTACATCAATGTCTTTGTCACCTACTCGCTTCAATCCACAGCATAGTAAATAATATATAATGTCTCATTAAATATGCGCCACAATTATCTGCTTACCGAATTGTTAATCCGGCGAACATTACGCGCTCCACTGCCGCTTGGCGACCGTCCACCACATGAATCTTACTGACTCTTGTGTACTTCGTTTTGTTAATCCATTGTTATTTATAGGCTGTGTCATATAGTGTGGACGCTTTCTTAAAATTACTTGGTCATTTGCATGGGAATAAGCCATATTGTACGCTATGTAGGTACACCGGTCAATTGTTGCATCGGCTCTATGTTAACGCTTGCATTTGTTTCTTGAAATATTTGTTTCAGTAAAAGTTGAAATTGATCATAGCATCATATCATAGCAGCTTGTATTCCCCAGGGGGTAAGCAAAGGTTCGATTTCCGAGTCGGGCAAAGAGTTATTGGGTTTTTCTGTAAGGAAATTCTCAGTAGTTCTCAGGAGCCCGGAGTTTAGAATTGTGTTTGATGTGGCAATCACCACCTACATGGGACCTAATAACAGCATTGGTAAAATGTGGGTGTACAACTGTTTCCACTTCTGCCTACCCTCTTGGGGAATACAGGCGTGATACTATACCTATGATGTTATAAGCAATTATTGTTGTTTATATTCAATATTGATTCTACGTATTTCAAAATCCATTTTCCTAGTCATAGTCCCTAGGCATAAGAGACCTTACCTACGTGAACGACCGACTTTAGGTCGAAAAGCAATTTGGTCAAGAGTCGGCAATTTGAAAGCTTCAAAGCGATTGCACATCATCGGCAACCAGACGACTAGACTTTGGCTATTTTGCTTTCGACATTTAATCTTTGAACATATCAAAACAGTTACCGTGCATTTCCATTATCTGATGTAGTCTGATATATAACAGAAAGGTGACATAATTTAACAGGAGTAATTAGAAAATGTATATCTATAATAAAGCTTGTACAGTACAATGCTAGAGTATAAGCAATAGAAATTAAATTAACTAAATCCAAATACAATAAAAATGTCTCTATCTACTTAAAGTTCTCTAGAATTAATAGAACTTCCTTAGAAAATTAAAAATGTACTTAAAAGTTTTATCATAGTATAGTAGACATATGATATGTGTCATAGTTAAACAACATTATAAGGAACCTACAGAAATACTGTAAAAAAATACTACTTTCGTGTAATTCAAGACAAATCTTTGAAAAGCATTAACACATGCTTAGCGAACTCTAAAGTTATTATATTAAATAGAAATAGAAATTTATTTATTTTCTCATCATCAAGAAAGAAAGAAAGAAAGAAAGAAGAAGAAAGAAATCAAGTTTATTAAACCACAAAAACCACACATAGAAACCACATAAATTGCAAATTTCAAAAAGCGAAAAAAAAAATATAATAGAACTTAAACAACACAAAACAGTTAAACAAGACACAGTACAAAGTCAAATATACAATACATAGAGACTGGTGTCTGTTTTAGGTAGAACCTGTATTACAGATAAATGGAAAAAGAATACGTATAAGGACTGAATTGATAGCAATGACGTCGCCATAAGACGTGTTAAAATATGGAAAAAAAATCGCGGTGGTGAGCAGAGGTCGAGATGGCTTAGTGGTCACAGCGCCTGGAGTATTCATCCGGGAGGCGCAGGTTCGAATCCTGTTCGCGACCATATTCTTTTTCCATTTAATATAAAAACTTTACTTTCGTGTATTTTCAATAAAACTTACAGTTTTGTGGCACCGGTTACTACTCACGTGTAATCTTCGGGTTTGCCCGACTAGTTTCGAGCTCCAATGGAGCCCTTAGTCATGAGCTAAGTCCGCGGCAATGTCGCGAGTCAGAACCTCGTGAAACTAGTCGGGCAAACCCGAAGAATACACGTAAGTAGTAACCGGTGAACAATAATTAATATGAATATGCCTACCTAATATATTTTTAAAGCAGTTTGACATACGGACACCCTTAACATCTTTATATTGCTGACATCCATTTAAATTTTTGCTCAAAATTATATGTCAACAGATTAATAGAATTTTAATTTAACCGTAGGTGTTACTTACATAAAGGATTTCTACTAATAGAGTACGGCTTTGTATACAAGCCCATAAGGTTAAGAATTATAATTGCAGCACTTATAATTATCTACGATTAGCTAAACGCTCTTAATTTATAGTTGAGCAGGATGGACGTCGCAGTTTTATAATAAGATCAGATATTCACATTATCATCTACGGTAAGGTGCCGCTATGCCGTTCATAATGGAGGGTGATGTATCGTGGGTACAGGCACTAAGCAAGAAAATAACGAAGGCTCGCTGCCTAAAAGACGCTCTATAGGTAAAATCATATAAAATACCTTATTATAGAGTCACCCACTAGGAACTTAATGAAATCCGAATACTACAGACATTCAAAAAAGGTAGGTACACATTATTAAATGGAAAAAGAATACGGTCGCGAACAGGATTCGAACCTGCGCCTCCCGGATAGATACTCCTGGCGTTCTGACCAACTAAGCCATCTCGACATCTCTGTTCGCGACCGTATTCTTTTTCCATTTAATATTGTAACTTTAGAGTTCGCTAAGCATGCGTTAATGCTTTTTCAAAGACATATCTTGAATTAGGTACACATTGTGTAGGTAAAATAAGTCTGTAACGACTGCAGTAGGAGATAGTACGATATATATCGCTATGTTGAAGTGTGTGGCCAATATAAATTGAAAAACATAAAATTATCCCACAATAAGTATGCTAAAAAAAAACATTAAAACACTAAGATAAAATTATCTGATTAACGCGAGCTTTTCCTGTGAGTAAACAGTCGATTTTATTTTAAAATCTGTTATCCAATAGTATCGGTGAAGGGCTCTAGAGCACTTATTAATTAACCGTTACTACTTGTTAGGAACATTAGTTCCTGCACGGAGCATGTATTCTGTCTGTGCTACATCGTGGTGTATACTGGTTGCATGGTTGCACGCTAGTTGCTCACTGAACTTGAAGCGGAACGTCTGCTTGCGTGCTATAGCTTGCACAGTTAACTTTTGTACACACACATAATAAAGTATCATAATCGTAATAGACTCCACCGTTATTGTTACAGGTAAGTCAACTGAGAAAATAATAAGAGTAAAGTTATAACGAGGTGTGGTTAGATAACTATTTGATGTTCGGGGTGGTTCTAGAAGCTTTATTGTCATAGTGTCAATAGCCGTGATAGCCTAGTGGTATGACCGTTGGACTGACTAGTCAAATGTCGCAAGTTCGATTCCAAGGCACGCACCACTGTCATTTCGAAGTCATGTGTGTATTATAAATTAATTATCACTTGCTTAAAACGGTGAAGGATCATCGTGAGGAAACCAGCACACCTGAGAGATATTAATTCTTGATGGTGTGTAAAACCATGTCAGAGACCTACGGGTGGTTTGAACTCTGACACTAGGTTGTTCATCAACCACACGAGCTGAAGAATATTGTCATGTTGGTCACGTTGCTTATGCTAGATTTTACCGACATAAAAATAACGTCACTCGTATCCCACGGATATCGGTTAGTTTTAGTCGCAAATCCATTAGTCCAGCCGCAGTAAGATAGTACAGGGAAATTTTCCATTAGAGATATATGCATTATGAGAGAAAGCATTATTTTTCAAAATTTTACAGCCCCCTTAATTGTTCTATGCTGTTTTATAATTTCTCTTACATTATAGTTTTCTTACTAATTCTTGACGAAGACCATAGTGGATAAATCAGCTTCCGCAAAAAAAAAAAACAAACAATTCGGTTTTAATGTAAAGCAGTATTTTGCTAAAGTATTTTTGCATAACTTAGTAGGTTGAAAAAAGCCTTGCCAGAATGATTTGATGTTAAGGTCGCAAGCCCTCATAAGAATGATAGCAGCGGTCGTGACTCGTGACGAAGAAAAAACAAAATAACATCGATTTGTCTCGGATGACGAGCACTAGAGCAGCCGCAATACTCGTCGCGATTGGCTGCCCGTCCGGTCGTTGACTCGGCGGGAAACATTCCTATTGGTCAAATGTTCTCATTGAAATGACAGAAAACGCGGTCGCACGCGCCAGTTATTTACAGTTTATTTTAATTAATAAAGTATTTTTCATCAATTTATTCTTTATTTATACGCATTTTATTCATCGAATGTTTGTATTTATGCGTGCGATGACTTTATTTAATAGTTTGAAGCTTCACTCAATGTTTTGCTGATTTATTCGGCTGTTATCGAAATGTTGATAGTATTCCTCGCTTACGAATGTCTTATCCAATTTATGCATTAACAATGGACAAAGGAAAGATTATATAGTCATCCAGTATAACGTCATCACATCTCTACGAAATCGTTGTAAACAATAATGATCGTAATACAATTCTCGTAACAAACCAGTTCGACACGCATTCTCTTTAAACGTTTACACAAGGGATTCTTCAAAGATATGTTTTTGTATTTTTCCTTGGCGGAGTGCACTTTTCCAGTATTATCGAGCGTCTGCAGAGTAGAATCCATCAAAGGATTATGCGGTGAGGCAAGGGGAGGGTGTCTCAGCATCCCAATCGGTCTATCGTTATTTCCCGGGATGTGGAATAAATTATCCGCCACTTAACGCCACCTCGGAGATTTCACATACCAACCCAACGATCTAAATGAGTTTAAAATTATGCCATTTGATGGTTAACGTACAGTAAAAGCAGAGAAATTGGAGTAAAGTAACGGTTTCATTATAGGAATGAAATCTCCTAAATTAAGTAAAGTTCCAATTTGATTTATTTAGGTATCTGTGCTGAATCTGGTTTCATAAACAAACTGCTTTCTTGTGAAATCTTACAAATTCATACATCTCAGTCATATTTAGTCGATTTGTTATGTCATACGGAGCATTATAATTTATTGTTACGATATTACATATTGTTTCAATCACAATCATCGATGACGGGATAAACTGAAGAACTGAAGAATGAACATTCAATTGTGTTACATGCAGTCATAACCATTCTCGACAAGCGGTTCGTCGTTCGTCTCGAAGCCAAACGCTCAGTAAGCATAGCCGCGTTTCAATCAGTGCAGATTGAGGGCCGCACACAGTGGCAACGGGGGGATTATAGAATGCATGACGCGGCAACATTAGACGAAGCCCGTCATTTCATACAGATGAAAATTGGATGTGGCTTTAATGGTAACGAACTCGGGCCGTTTTTATAAGTAATTGGCGGAATGGTGGCAGTATTGAGCGGCGAGTACATTTGAATTTCAATGACTTAATTGGTTTCTCTAACTCATTTGGATTGTCTTCTTAAGCCATTTAAGATTAGTGTTTGAATTTTTCTACAGTTGCGTTAAAGCAAATAAGTAGTCTCAGTACTTATCTAAGTTAATTAGTAGATATCTTAATTAGATTGTTTATTATTGGCGACTTCTCCAATGCTTTATTACCAAGGCACTTTTTAAATATATAAATTGATTCGTGTTGTTGGAATGTTGTAAAAGGATGCGACAAATATGAGCCGTGAATTATGATGATCAGCTGCGATTTACGTCATTACACACAAACTAAATATATCCAACTAAATTGAGAAATGAGTAAGATCACGGATTGTTATTACTAGAATACTTGTTTGTATCATATTCCTGCATACGTTTCCGTTCGTCTCCAGAAATCCAACTCGGTACTTAACACGATCTAATTTTCAATTTGCTCACAACTCTCAGTTGGCGTAAGATCCTTTACGGATTTCGTGGTATTGCATACGGGTGCATTAAGGAAATACGTAGAAATCTCGAACTATTTACTTGTGAGCTGATATTCACGTTCTGTTCTAAGTGCATAGTTTGGAGATTTTTCGCTTAGAAGTTCTTAAAAGGTTTACATTCAATTTCTATATTATTCTGATTGTGTGAAATGATTTTGTTTCCCTCCATTGTTACATGTTGCGCATACCAACATAAATATTGATTATATTATTTGATTTGTTTCATGTGTTATGTTTTATGCCAAAAAATAACTCATTGTTGAACGCGAGAACTGATTAGTTGATGGGTCTGTGATTCGCAGAGCTCCTCGACAGCGACCGCAACGCGACGTCGCTGTCACAATCGTTCACTGATTACGACCTTCCTCTGTTCGCAATTGTGTTCCGATCAAAGTGATTCCGATCACAAAGGGTTATAAAACGCCGGCGTCACCGTCGCAGGGGTTGCCAGCGTACCGATTAATTGTACCTCCGATACGTTAGTGGTGCGATTGTTTGTGTCTAAATAAGGCGAGTTCGATCGCACACAATAATAGCACTGAATAGCTGTTGTCTAGTTTTAGTGATATTGAAATGTGTTTACGCAGAGTCAATTTTGTTAATGACTATTAGATTCAGGGCTTTGCCTTCGTTTCTCTTGAATGTAGTTGATGCAAAGTAGTGCATGTCAGTTGCATGCGTATTATTTACCTCGTCATTAACTGTAAAAACACGCAAATTTTATACGAGTAGTATTTAGTTTATAGGCCATGTGTCGTTTTACTGTACAGTTGACACCAGTTCAACTGTGCATAGTTGGACCGCGCACCGTTGACGCGTAATTAAGTCAATGCAATTCGGTGCGCGCGCGCTCGAAAGTGAGTGGCCAGTATCGATATGGCACATGGAACGCAACTGCTATGTATTAGATTTAGGGCTGTGGAGATAGTTCATACCTACTTGTATACTGTACCTATATATTAAAATAATATAGGTACACATATTATTCAGTATCATTTATTTACATACAATTTATCATATCATATATACGTAATTACATTATTTAAAAATATGAAAAATAGTAGGCCACTGGCATCGGGAACACGACCCAAGCTATCAGTGGTAAGAGCTCCAGAGAAAGGAACCTCCTTACAATGTGTGCCGTACCGAGGAGTATCGCTTTCTGTATCAGGCCCTTGATCCTGTCACCTATCGGGAGCTTTTTTAGATGTTGAAGGCTCTTCGCCATTATACATACTATTTACTGTTATCACTCACGTGTTAGGCAGGATTATATTACATGGGAAATTACTGTGTTTATAAATATTATCCAATAATAATTCCAAATGCTTATCCGAGCTAAGCATTTACTACAAATACAGGTATTTATAATAATTCCTAGAAATACTTTACCTTTATTTTAATATTCTTTTTTAATTAATGGAAGTAGGTATGCCTAATTGTTGATTCATTGATTATTGTGCAAAAACTGCGGCCGGTGAAACCAAAATTTTAGTATTGTAATAATAGTATTGGTTGTTAAGACTTCAAGTACAGGAATATACTCACGATACGATACGTGATCGAGGAAAACTCCATAACCTTTTGAACGCCACAAACTTGCCAACATTTATGTGCCCTCAGTGTTGTTATTGGATAACAAATATTGTATGAAAGTAATAAAATTAATCAACTAAGTAGGTTAAAAAATCATGGCGTAAGTAAGTATTGTTTTCTATGGACTCAAGTGGCGCTAAAAAAAGTAGGTACTTAATACATGATTTAATAAAGAAAAAAAATCTGGTTCGTACAACCCTGCCGCTAAGACACGCACGCCACGTCGCACGCGCATTCTCTTTTTGTAAAGTCTACTGCCAATGATGTACTAAGAATGCTTCCATTAGATGTTCTTTGTATGTCAACAGCCAATATTCAAAGTGATTTGTCCCCAGTTGAATGAAATTTGCACGAGAATGGAGTTATAATCAGAAAAAATAGGTAATTCACAGCTTTATTATCTTATAAACAGATCTACTTTAAAATATTGATGTTATACGAAATATATAATGTATAAGTAGGTACCTACTACCAATAATACCTAATTACAAGGACATTGTCGATGATCTCAGGTAGAAGTCCGCGACAAGCTTTTATTTTTCAGTTTTCCTTAGAAACAATATATTATATGGATATAAAGGATAATATAAAGACATAGGTATAAGATGTTGATACACAGAAGATTATGTTTTTTTTTATGTTCGTATTATGCCGTATAAGTGATCAAGGGGAAAAGGTGCCCGGAAAAATTGTAAATTCAGGAAAAACAAAAAGTGCTTTTTATGACATTTGAATTTTGGACGGAACGCGTGTCAGCTATTATTGTTATAGAAACTACAGTAGGCCAGAAAATAAGTAGTTAGTAGTTCCTAGACGTTATTTTCAAAAAATGATGATCCCTTAGTTTAACTTATTTTTATAATTTTATTAAAACGTACGTAAAACGTAAATTTACAGAACCTACGTAATTATTGAAGTCGACTATTTTTACGTTTTTTGATTCTTCAACGTACTAATTGTCACCCAGATTGTATATTGATATCACGAAACAACTAACTAAGTTAAGCAACTATGTTGCCTACGGTGAAAATTTGCCGGTCGGCGCGACGGCAACTCATGTAAGTGCCGTTAACGAAACATATTAGAAATTAGTTGCGTTACTCACGCTAATCGACCTGAAGGAAGTTATACTATCACTTTGATGGTTCACGCAACTTGTTCCCATATGCGTGTTTGTTTTAAGTGACGTAGTTTGAAGACAAACGACATTGTTTGAGACTTCAGGTGGTAGGTACTTCGTAAAGCGAATTAGCACATTGGTGAACATGCGGGCGACTTAACGCTTTTATATATTTTTCTTGGGATCTTGAGAGGATGCGATTTTTAGGCACGCCGCACGAAGCTGTTTTATTTTTATAATACGAGTATATATGAAACTCAAGATATGTCTTTGAAAAAGCATTAACGCATGCTTAGCGAACTCTAAAGTTACAATATTAAATGGAAAAAGATAAGAAATTAACTGCAAAGTTAGTCGTGTCGGTTCGGTCACTTGTAAGTACTGAATTGATTGCAATGACGTCGCCATAAGACGTGTTAAAATATGGAAGAAGAATTCGCGGTGGTGAGCAGAGGTCGAGATGGCTTAGTTGGTCAGAGCGCCTGGAGTATCTATCCGGGAGGCGCAGGTTAGAATCCTGTTCGCGACCGTATTCTTTTTCCATTTAATATTGTAACTTTAGAGTTCGCTAAGCATGCGTTAATGCTTTTTCAAAGACATATCTTGAATTATTAAGGTAATTGCATTCTTTACGACATTGTATTAACTGCAAAGTTAGTCGTGTCGGTTCGGTCACTTGTAAGTACTGAATTGATTGCAATGACGTCGCCATAAGACGTGTTAAAATATGGAAGAAAAATTCGCGGTGGTGAGCAGAGGTCGAGATAGCTTAGTTGGTCAGAGCGCCTGGAGTATCTATCCGGGAGGCGCAGGTTCGAATCCTGTTCGCGACCGTATTCTTTTTCCATTTAATATTGTAACAATTTAATATTATATATGAAACTGTTACACAATTTAACCAATTGTTATTATTTTTTGTGGAAAGAATAAATTATAACTTAGGAGATTTCCACGTATTCGTTAATGCGTTTGAAAGATTTATCTGTATTTAACCATTTGCTTATACTCATAACGTTAAAGTTTTCGATGCTACAGCCAGATAAAGCAAATCTAATTCGTAATTTGCTGCTGTCCTTCCTTGTTTTTACATAATTTTATTAAAATCAGACCATGTTTAACAATGCTCCGCAAATAAAACGTCAATCTAAGATCAGACGGGACCACTACGTCATATAATATTAACACCAATTAAGTTAAAATTCGTGTTTAGTTTGCGTTTTCAACCGAATGAACGGCTCGATTCATCGTCGCTAGCGCTAGCATTTCAATTTGAGAACGTCATTTAAACTACACCAATGTTACTTTGACAGTTTGAGCAGACTACACCCAGGAGTTTGATTGAATTGAACTCGTTGTTTACCAACATGTTACACGATATACATAGATTAAACCCGAGTGCGAGGGTGGCGGTAATATGAGAACGAAACCAAACAAACTATTTAATTAGTCTTCATTTGCGGTTTGTTTTGTAAACATGGGTAAAATGAAACCTTTTTTTATATTCGGGAAAAGGCGATATTGCGAAAAGGTTTATACAAGTATGATTGTTTTTGTTTATTTGAGAGAGATATAATAAAAATACTAGGTATGCCTACTACATCAAGTTCTATGTTTATAATATAGAGGCACCGTTACAAAATATACATTTGACTTAAACAAAATCGGACAGTTGTAGAAAAAATAAAAAAATATGTTATCTATGAAGTTATGAATAGTCCATGTTTAAATTGTGTGCATAAAAGTAGTCATCCACAGAAACGGAAAAGGCTATTAGAAATAGAGGTGAAGTAATGGCAAAGGCGAAAGATTGCGTGTGTCTCTTGCACGCCATTTTGTTCAGTAATCCAATAGTGGGGAAAAGATAAAAGCGAAAAAAGATAAAAGGGGTGGTTTAATGGAATTAAACAACGACGGGCGAGGGAGGGGGGCTCGCCGCGGCCCGGCCGGTGCCGTAAGCCGGACTTGTGGAATGTCTTTGTTGGGATTGCTTTATTATAATTTTGGCTCACGACTTAATTTTTTCTTTGTTTTTCTCGTGACGATTACATGCGGCTTTCTTCTTCCTATTAAGCTGCGGTATTTTATTTCGAAACATTCAAATTTTCGTTACAAAATTTACAACACATGTTTAGTGAGCAACTATCATTGCATGTCTTATCATAACGGATAATTACAGTCTCTATAAAATATAATTGCAGGTTATGAGGCGGTTATCGATAGGTACTTGTGGCCAAATAAAAAGAATTTAAGCGGTTACAATAACATAATGTATCCGATTAGCGCATCCGTTGTGTAGTAATCGAAAGTATTAGTTTACCTCTCGGGTATTGACTGGTGTAATAAAATGCGTAAGTTGGTATTTATCTCAGTGGATGGAGGGCTAACTGGTCGGCGGCGGCCGACGATTTGTAGGTCGATTAGCAGGCGGCCAAGAAGCGCCCGCGTTGTCGATATTCGATTTATTTATGCAGGGTTGGCGAAACATCCTTAGTTTGTATGGTTTTAGAATCATCGTGAATTTTTTCTTACTCGTGATTTCTTTTTCATAGTATTTAGTATGTTTTTTTTTTTGTAGTAGTAGTTAAACTACGATTTAGTAGATAATCTAATTACTATAATTAATAAATAGGAAATTAATCAACAAAGCTTGTACTATCTATTCAAGGAGTAACAATCGATAACGTAATAATTGCGTGGATAGCTCATTAGTGGAAGTATCGAGCTGGTAACGCGTCATTTGGACAAATTGCTCGGCAACTATAGCGATTAGTGCTAATTGTTCGGTTTGCCAAATTGTTAGATCCTTTAGGACCTTTGAGTTCTAGAATGCCCTACCGGACCCCGTGATAAATGATGCTTTAAACTTACGTTAATAGTCGCAAACAGAAATATGTCCGCTCTACAAAATAAAATCTCTATTAAACTTCGAACCAATAAATATTTTGGCGATAGCATATAATTATTAGAACTATGTAATTAATTTGTTTCACGTTAACAACCTTATTAAATTTTAGGCGACGAAATAAATATGAGCAATTATTAATGTCAACTAAAGCGTTTAATAATCATCGTTTGGCGTATAAACGTGTCATTGGTGAGTGAAATTAATTGAATATCGTTATTGGTTGCGTGCAGCCCTGAGATGCACCTGTCTCGATCGCTCAGCGCCGATGCGCCAACATCTGTCGAGGGCATGCACTTTTTATTTCTTTCCTTCTTATTTCCCTACCCTAATTGCATAGCAACAGCCGAACTCGCAAGAGTTATTGTATCGCGATACTTAACGATGTTTTACGACATCGAATTTATTTCGAGAATATTTGCCTGTCATAAGATGTTATCTAATACGTTGATCGGATTAATTATGCTATTTGCAAAGGGAAGAGGAAATGTCTTTTTGTGAAATTATGTATAATTTATATTGAGTGTAACATTTTAATGTAATAGATTTAATATTTGTTGTTTATGTAGATTGTAGTCTTGTAAGACTTTCTAGAGCTGTTAACCAGGTAGTCGATTTATTATATCGGAGTAACAAGAACAGCTGTCATACATTAATTTAGTAACTGTTCTGTGATTAGTGCCGCCTCTTAAATGAAAGAGGTGTTATGATGATGAATCGATACACATTTTCACATACATTTCATAAAAACAGAGCAGTTTGAGTCATGCTCATTTCTCAGCAATATTAAATTTATTCAGAAATTGTGTAGTAAAAATATAAGACGTGATTTTGATAAAAACTTTTTATCTTTTACAGGTAAGCCAACTATATATAGGACTTATATTTGTCGTAAAATCGACTCTTCCAGAAGATACTTTTTAGCGACGGGAAATGTAAGTAGAAAGTAGATAACCATCTATCTTCGGATAACATACGTAGAAATTCATATTCAAGAATTATTAGCTATACAAAAACAACGGCGCCGTGTATCGGACATTTCCCGAGAGCATCTGTTTAATATTTATAGTTATTTTAATAATTACATTTATCGCCCACCGTGAAACATTTTTTAGTCAAATTTATCCGAACAAATTTCACAATATTGCGAAGTGTACTCGCTTTTTACTGATGAAGCAAATTTAATATTCGGCCGAGACGGCTGTTATGATGGCTGAGGGGCACGGAGGGCAGCGGGGAGCTTCCGAGGAAAATGGTTTTCTCTTCGGGCCCTCTGTATCAATCATTGTCTTTTTTATTTTATCCATCTACATCTCGTTTTGTTATAATAATTATACACTGCTATGATGACATACCTAGTACCGACAAAAAACTCCGAAAACTACCATTGACCAAGAAAATGAAGTGTGGATTTTCAATGCTTTATTATTCAGTTGCATTTTACTGCCACAATCATTAAAAGAAAAACATCGTTGAAAAATGTGGTCCAATATTTTTAAAAGACAACTTGTTATTTGTGCGTACGATGAAATTTCCAATAGGCACTGCGATCCTTGCCGCTCGACCGTTTCATGGATTCCCTGATAGTAATTTATTTTCCCTAATTGCATAATTCCTGTTAATCCCGGTGAGGAATTTAATTTAGGCCGCCAAACGGAAGTATATTTTGCCTTTTTCATTTGCAAGTTTTTTTTTTCTCTTATCCAATAAACTTAGCTTGTAATTGCAACCTAATGTACTATAACGCTTAATTAAAAATGATACAAAAATAAATTTGAAATTGGTACGCGGAGTAGTCGATATCGGAAATTGAATAAAGAACAAAGTGACGTTCGGAAATTAGCTCGAAGAGCAGTTGAATTCGGTTCGGGCTACTCAAGATCCATGACCGGAATTGCGTCACTCGATCGGGTTTCTTAGAAGTTTGTGTAAACTGAACGCAAAACTGCACATATTTAGGGCTAACACCCAGTCCAGGTAACTAACGTGTTTATGCGCGTAGGATTTATATAATTTTAACTCCAGACTCAGTGTATTCATTATTAAGTTTAGTAAAGCGAAAATATCTCTAGACATTTCTGCACACAAATAAACAGAATGCCTGATATTTATAAAGTGTGAAATGGGAATAGATGTCATAACCGTAATAAAACTAAAATCTCTAACATACATTTGGTGGGTATTGAAATCTATTTCATATTTCAATATACATGGTTGAATGTCTCGTCATCCCGCTTTATTGCTTACATCTGATCTATTTCTAATATTACAGAGGCACGAGTGACATCGGCCAAGTTTCTCGAGAAAGATCAGGGTGTAGTGTTGAATCCATATGCGGCGTGCACACCCGATCGTTTTTCGTACAACATGTGAGCAGGATTACCCTCCATAACGTCTTGATGTCGGACATCTGCCGCGTGCCCGGACAACCCTGGCCACATGTTTTTATCAGCCGTTTTTTAACTTACGATTTCCGATTGACAGATTCGATCCGACATTTTTATTTGGGCTAGAATCAACCGTTCGCTACTTCGGTGTGGGGCGAAGCCTATATTCTTTAAGGAAGCAGTTGATGTAATGCTGCGTGGAATTGTTTTGTTGACGTCTAAATTGAGGGGTTGGATAAGTAAGTTCCAAATTAAAATGATAAAAACAAGTCGTTTTTAAATACTTTCATCATTACCTTTGATGTCAGTAAAACTCTCTCACCTACATATAGCATTAAAGAAACGGAAGTCCCACATTTTATAAGCCAAAACAAAATAAAAACCTTAAAACTTTATTTTGATGAATAATAAAACAGACAATAAATATATTTTACGAACTATTGTTCTGAAAACTGTCAGTATTACAGTGGTTAATGGTGGGATTATAAACTACATATACCCAAGTGGAATAATGTCGAATGATATACATACATAGATTGGTACGAATGAGAATGGCACAAAACCGGAGTGTTTAAGTTCCGCATACATACATACTACCTGTATGTTACGATGCGTTTATAATGGGAAAATAGACCCGGTTTTGAATCGCCCGTTAGTTGAACTTGAACTTTATTTGCTTAATAATACGTAAAAGTCTTCTTTGAAGACAATGGTCGTGTGATCGTAATTTGCAGTATAATATTTCTTGTATCCGTTAAGAGAGATTTGTGTGAGATGTGTCAGAAATTTCTATTATTCTCGACCCATTTTTTTAAGAAGTATGTCGATTTAAAATCGTAAAACTTTTTAGACGACATATTTTTTTATTTTCTTTCCCTCTAGTACGTACGTACTAAAAAAAACTGTGTTACTATTCCCATAAGATTCTAATACATTTAAAGTATTGTTGAATTCCAGTGTGATTCAGTTTTATTATGTAAAATCCAGGGAATATCTCCATATATATTTTTGTTTCTTATTCAATAGCTGAAATCAGCAAGCAGTTATCAGAGTAATCTAAAACAAAAAATCTCATACAATAAATTCCAGATGTAATGTACATTAAAATTGAGAAATTGGACAAGTATAATTATAAATGAAATTATTGAAGCATATATTTGCGCAGCACTCTTTATCTATTCACGATATTATTATTTAGGTATTTTCCGTTCACTTTGTTGTGCCATAGAGCTGTAATAATGTAAAAAGATTAATCCCTTCCATTATATAAAAAAAACCTAACACTGAATCTGCAAAATTCATAATTATATACCCTCATCGCCCAACACATTAGGTACGCCGTTATGAGATGATATCTAGAAGTTTTACGATAACTCGAGAAATCACGACGATCCGCAAACGTTATAATAACGTAAAATATAACTGTTAACCGCAATAAAATTTATTGCAATTCAACATACATTACCTGTTATGTTGAATAGTTTATGGAAAAGAAATATCATACGCCGCATTGGTCAGTGAAAGGTAGCCCGCGGCCGAAATGTAACGTTCAAAATCTGGACAGCGTCCAACTGTATTCAGGTGCGAGAAAAAAACATTTTAATGATATTTATTACACCTTTTAAAACAATTTCGAGTGAAATTTAGGATAATTTATGACATTTTTGTATGCGCGATGCATATATTTTATTTTTCTTGAAAACACGTAAACATTTCTTAGTGATTGGCAAATACCGCGGGATTATTTTGCGCGCACCAACTGACACAGTAATTTATACGTATAAACAATTTATCCCTTCACTCCGTCTTAGAATACCCACTACTTGTACGTAATTTTAATTTAGAACGGTAACCTACTTTTACTATATACTTAACTAGGATCTGGCGCAGTTTATTTCTTCTTATATCTGCTGACAGTTTTACGGATAGCCCGTCAAAGCAATGTCAACCTCGTGTTTTTCTTTCTGTATTCGGAACTGCCCAATATAAAACCTGCTTTCAAATTCGCGAGATTAGTCGTTTTTTTTATTGAACCTGGGTGACATTTCGGCTAAAAGGTAATATTTCGTGCAATATCCACTACCATAAATAATATTTGTACCATAGTGTATGTACTACGCCAATGATTTTTATTGAGGTACGTGATAACTATTGCTTTAAATACTTCGTTATTAGTTAGGTTACTTACAAGGTACTCGAATATTAATTTACAAGATTCCCTGTTGTCCAATACTTCCAATAATAATAATTCAGGTAAACTAAATTTCAATTTCGGTCTTCATCGAAAGGAGCGTTGAGCTTACAGCGCTCAACAGAATTATTTAACAGACAATGTTATTTTCAGACCTTAATTGAAAATTTGTTAATTAAATATTCCACAGTGTATTTTTATGTATCAAATTAGTATTTCGTTATATCTATCTGCATCTTGTTTTGAACAGGAACAGAGTGAATTCTCGTGGCCCGCAGCTATAAAAAGTTACGATTTAAGTTAAACAAGATGGAATTTTCCGTGTAATGTCACTTTCAAGCTAATATAACTAGAGCCCGTCCCACCAACTTGTTTTAAGAAAGACAGATTTTTAGATAACGTTAGCAACTTTTAATGGCTACTGAATCTGTTTTCTTTTTCTTCGTGTTATTAAGTACTTTTGTAGTTCACCCTTAATTAGGGTGGTTAAGAAATTTATGGGAAGACTTGGTCAAATCGGAAAATAGAGGTACAGTTATTTTCAGAGCTATGTATGTTCGTACAAGTCACTGTATGTCGAGTTTAAGAATCTCGGAAATCGGGTATTTTGTCGGATTAAGCTATTTTAGAGCTAGCGTCAGTACGACAGCGACAAGACGAAACATGCTCTATCTGCAGCATTGCAGAGAATTCGTGAGGAAACTAAATTTTTAAGACTCTTCGAAATAATATTTAGAAGTTGTAATCTCCATTGTATCGGTTATGATATTTGTCATTTCCTTTCAGGTTTGAACTATTACGTTCAATCAAAGTAGCTATTATATTTTATAACACTGTCATGCTGTTCTAGTTTCCAGGTTTATCAATGTTTCTAATAATTTTCTCTTTGCTGATTCACTGTGATGGTTAAGTCCAGCCTTATTTAAGCCCTCCATACGTAAATTTTGTATAATAAACACATCAACACGGTCTAGGGATATTTTTAAAAAGCGAATTACTATCAATATGTTAATTATTTATATGACATGTATATATTTAAAAGATACGTTATTTAATATTCTACCATTTTCTAGTAATGGTTAAGGTATTTCGATTAAAATTTCAGGATTTTATGGAAAAGAAATGAAGCTATATGGAAAACGTATATGAATTAACTTTTAATTTATGAGTAGAAACTGAAAAAAATAGAAAAATCATTTAATTTGTGTTTATAAACTTGAAGTTAGTAGTCTGAGAAAGCGCCCATGATGTTCATAACACATCGGCAACGATTCGGCATGCTCAGAACAAGGTTGTCAATGTCTTGCTGCGGAATATTGTCCCATGTCCTTCCGAGGTGCGCAAAAAGTTGATCTTCTGTAGCCAGATTTTCAGGAACTTCCTTCAGAGCTCTTCTTTGCAGCATATCCCACGCATGCTCAATGGGATTTAGATCTGGCGATTGAGCAGGCCAGTCTAAGGCCCTAACATTGTGTGTATGTAACCAAGCTGCTACCATTCTCGCCGTGTGTGCCCGGGCATTGTCGTGCATGAGCAGGAAATCTTGCCCCATTTGTGTTCTGTGGGGCAAGATTACGGGCCCCAGCACCTGTTGAACGTATCGTTCTGCCGTCATATTGCCCCGCACCCAAACGAGATCCGTCCGTCCTCCAAGACGAATTCCTGCCCAAACCATAATTGTTCCTCCTTGGTATGGGTGAACTTCCTGAGGGTTCTCAAGACGGCTCCATCGTCCAGGAACTCGCCAAACACGCGTCCTTCGTGAATCTGGATGGAAGCCGAACCTGGATTCATCCGTGAACAGCACATTGGACCATTGTTCACGGCCCCAGTCCACGTGGTTCCGAACCCATTCTAATCGTCGTCCACGATTGCCTCTCCGTAAAGGTGGGACCCGGAGTGGTCTACGAGAGCGTAGATTGCTTTCATGCAGTCGCCTTCTTACAGTTTGGTCACTCACAAGCACTTGGTGTTCCACTCGCAGCCTTTGGACCAATTGAGTCGCCGTTGCATTTGGTTGAGCTCGCGCAGTAATTTGCAAAAATCGGTCTTGTCTGGGGGTAGTGATGCGACTTGGCCCCCGGTGCCTCTCCGCTACTTCACCTGTGGCACGATAGCGTGTCCACAATCTTGAAATTACATTTTGGTGGGTCCCTATGGCCTCAGCAACATTACGCTGAACAGACCCAGCTTCCAGCATTCCCACAGCTCGTAACATCTCCGCCCTCGTCAAATGTTGGCGTTGCATGGCTACAATACCTCAATTTTAACTTTATCTTTCGTTTAAAAATGAAAAAAAAACTGTAACTAAATGTAATTCGTATTGTTTTCTAAATTTCGCACAAATGAAAATTCCCTCTCCTACACATCAAGACATTTTTATGCCACCGAAACAAAAGAATTTTCAAAAATTTGAATTTGGAATTAGTCTGAGATAAATTACAAACAAATCAGTGTATAAAAGATTCCAATGCGGCCAGTACTTTTCGAGTTATTTAATTGAGTATGAAATATCCCTAGACCGTGTTGATGTGTGTATATACAAAACACCATTGTTTGCAATAATGACTCAACATTACGAGGAACAAGACAGTTAAATAGGCTAAATAAATAATATCACGAGCTGTTTGACAAATTGTACGTTAGCCCTGGCTGTTGGGAGCCAACATCCAAGTGTTGCGTCGGTAGCCCTTGTGTTTGCTGAACATAAGTTCGCTATTCTCACGTATGTTGAAACTGAAAGTTATATTCACATAGTGTTCGTATGTAGTCAGTCGTTCGCAGCCACCGTTGTTTGTAAACGCTGCGCTGCAAACTAACTAGTGGTTGCTGGGTATCGAGTTTTTCCTGTAAACAATGTCGATGAATTTTTATCGACTGTCAACCTGTATTGCCTTTACCCGCTTATTGTGCACCGCTGTTGCAATAAGTTACACTATTATTTTTGAGGACAAACATACTAAGCAAATGCTGTGTCCTAATTTAAAGACCCCAATACTTGTTTATTAAAGTTTCATGAGTTATCATAAAATTTATATTTCCATCAGTTGACATCGGTTAGCAAGTCAAAACATTCCACGTAATACTTTATTAATTTAAAATTAAGTAGACAATGTGAAATACGGACAAAATTCTCCCCTAAGCTCATTTAATTAAATTTTTTGTTTGTCCGTTTAGTGAAATATTATTCCAATATAAAATGTAATTAAAGGGTCCATCGTTCATGAAACATGAATCCTAAAAGTATCTTTTGTCTCCGAAATAATAATAAAGGTAACTGTAGTCAGTTTTACGTTTTGCAAAACTTCAAATTGCTACGCTCTCTGAAAACAGAACAAAAAGGTCTGCTTCTAAAAAGTTATAAGGCTAAGAAATTATTTATGGATTCTTATTGTTTTGCCTTGCGCATGAATCCCAGCTTTTGTCATGATCCACCTAACTGCACATTTATAGTCTTTGCTCGGTTTTCCACATCCTCCATCGCCAATTCAGTTTCCCTATAATATGAAAATCTAGTCATACATTCCAAAAGATCTATAACTGTTTTATGATATTTATCACAATTACACGTTCTCTCATCTCTTTCAGTCTAACTCTCATTGGCAAAAAGTTTAATATGTGTCGATAAGTTTGGTATCTCGTTGCGGTGTTTACAGCACTAGTCGACCGGTGCTTCCCACGGCCCGGTTCTAATGAGCCGTGTTGTGTTGAGTAACAGAGGTGAGGGAGAGGGGGAAGGCATTTTGAATAACTAACTATTCGCCAGCGTCAAATAGATAATTATGCGTTTCTTTTTTGTTTAGTACTCTTCAGACCCTCCAAGTCTTTGAAGTACGTATGGTTTCCCAATTCATACGTATGTCTTTGTATGCCCTTTGTTTTTAAGGCAGTGTGTAAGCTTTTTAAGCATATATTAAAATATGTTGTCTTTAATATATTGACCTTGAAGTTTAAAAAATAATTTAATGTATCAAAAAATCAGGAGTTAAGCGAGAGAGTTAAGCTACATTAGATAATATACTTATAATTTTATTTACTGTCCTCGACTTTATATGACTATACGAAAAATTTTGGAAGTGATTCATCGCGTCAAATTCGACTCAGAAAGAATACCCATCATCACATAAGACATTGCGATCGTGACAAATTACATTGTTCAAGAAATACCTTAAAAATGTCAACCGGAAAAGCAGCCATAAAAGCACCACATTGCAAAATAAAGCAAAACAAGTGCGTCCTTTGTTTGGACGGAGCATGTTGACTGTTCCTTATCCACTATCGCCTGAACTAGAACTCTGCCGTACAACGACCTGACTTTACTATGGTAACTCGCTTCACAATCCGATTTGTCAACCTTTAGAACGACACAGAAACAATGCTTCGAAACCATAAAACGTTAACAGACAGTTTAGTGCTAGCTTTCTTGAGCATTCGTTCTGAAGGAATTTTATTTGCAGGCTCTATGATGATGCCCGTAAAACGGGTAATTATGCAGCGATCTTAAATTCTCTGCCGTTCTCAATCTTTATTGTTCACAATATTAAAATTTGTAGGTAACCTGAATATTTTTATTTCTTTACACTCGCGTCTTTAATTTATTCAAACGAGATGCGTTTGTAAATGGTTACTTTACAGATCTTTGCAACAAAAGACTTTTGACTAAGTCGGGTAAGAATTGTAGGGAGTTTAAGTCTTGCAACCATTGCCACATCGAGTGTAAAATCAGAAGCCTTACAATAGTAATGGTCATCGTAGCTTTCTCGACCATTGTTCGTTCTTGCCGCGGCTATGTCGTTGAAGTGATTACGCGCATCTTTTTTCTTTTTCTCAGCTCTATTTGATGCATTACTGTTAAAAAAGAACCATTGAAAAATATTTGGTTTCCCGAAACTGTTTTTAGTATTTCGATTATAAATGGGTATGAAATTGCAGATAATAGTCATTCCTCTGTTTTTATTAGTTTGGAACTGTGTCAAGTCAATTTCCGTTTAAAATATTTTCAATATCAAGAACTATGTTAAAATTATGTTTACCAGTTAATAACAATAAATTCAAAGCCGTTGTCTATAACACGCTAAATCTAACGACTGATTGGCTCCACAGAAGCTTCTACAATAACTGGACGTTGAACTGTTGCAACGTGATATAAAAGATCCAAATAACAATAAACGTTTAGAAAGTGCTCTAATGATTGATGTGGTCTTCTTTTTTTGTGATGGCATGATGTTGAAACTTGTTTCGCTGTTACATTTTGTACCCACTGAGATGTACTCATGTGCCCCGGAGCGTGACGATTAGAGGTGGTTATTACTCTAACTTGGTACTCCTGGCCGTAACATCGAGATAGTAATGTCGTGTAATTGTGACTGGTAGGCCAGGTTATGGTAAATATTATGGTATGCGTGTCGTTGTGATGCTGGTTTCGTAATTCCACTGTTTTTGCTTCGTAGAGCCTAATAATTTTGTGTTAGAAACACCTGTTGATTATAATAAAACAGAGAGGTTGCTTACCTTTAATATGTCTATGTCGCATTATATACTTACGCGTACCAAAATGTTGTACTTACATGCTAAAATATGTAAATTTTGAACGTAATGCCTCGTCTTAACATTATTAACTTTACTAATATTTGGCAGATTAGGGACAGACATAAAACGGTAGTTAGTTTGAATATGAAGCAATTACATGAATACACGATCTAGTCACGAAAATCTTATACTTACATACATTGTAGTAGTTGACATGGAGTCTTGGACCGTGTCAGCAATATTACTCAGTACAGTCTACACCTCGTACAGTCATTTTGCTCTAATGGTCTTGGCTGACGCATGGCACGCATAGAAAAGGACCTAAATCCTCAATATCTTCCCACGCTATTCCCATCCTTATTCAAACGTAGTAAAGCATACATTGCCTTACAAGAAAATGTAATAATTATACCCTTATTTGGTTGGACGTACGTGCAGGTACGCCAGTTTACCCAAGTTGAGACTTGCGAGACGCACAGTTTAGCTTATTCAGATTTGAATATCATTTACGTCTTTTCAACTGAGCCGCTATGAAATAAATCTTGATAAAACTGACTCAGTCTTGTAAAAGGAAGTTATTTGCATAAATGAATATAATATCTGCATCTATATTTGATGATTAATATTCCTTATTTGTAAACGTTTATACACCAATTAATATTCGTAATTGTAATCAGAACTGTAATTGATATTTCTATATCAACTTGACAAATTTCTAAGCATTAAATTAATAACATGTTCTAAAGAAATTTGGATTGAAAATTTCAATGGATTTGCCTGTACACAGAGAGCTATTCATACGACGTCTTCAAGATCTTGGCTTTTATTATAAGAGTCGTGTTCCAAATCAGCGTTATGCAGCGCTCGGGCTCACCTTACTTACCCGCATTTCCAATAGCTAAAGGGGATTAGAATTCTGATACCATTTCTCTTATATCTAACCCTCTTGGAGAAATGAACGATATAATCTGTTGATGTTATAGAATATGTTTCTATATATAGACTATTAAGTAAATGTGTTTTCTTTCATTTAAACATAATAGGCTTGGATTATTGCAAAAAAAATTGCAATTCTGAAATTAAGTACTCATGGAAAAAGGATTGTAAACTAATTTACGCCACAGCGTCACCAAGGTCTCTAAGCCCATTACACAAATTCAACATTTATTTAGTAGCTAATTTATTTAAATACCTAAAATTACTAGCGTCGTCGTGAGAGGCAGCCGTGACTCTTCAGATTTGCCAACATTCCATCAAACCTTAGCCAAGTATTTAGGGTGGTTGGTGCCCTCAGAGTTCCCTTATTGTAAGGTGAATTCGGTTAACGACCATGACTCGTCGTTTTATTGTTCTTTCTCCTGATAATGACTGATGGCTTTCTCTCGGTGTCTTTGTTCCAAGTTGACACTGACGTGAAAATGTAATCATGGCACGGCGTTCTGGCTGAAACCGCGGCAAGTGTAAACAATGAAAAATATCGAAGTTATACAGGATGCGGCAATTAATATCACGACAGATATTTATAGCTTTCCAGGAATTAATTTAGGGTGGCTAGAAGGTTCTAAAGGTCAACCACAATATGGACGGTAAAACATGTTTAATGTTTAATAACTTTATTTTACCTGGTTATATTAAAACAGTAATCCTTTGGCTCGTATAACTAGCATGTTTCTCATTATGATCGTGAGGTACCTCGGGCTTTGCTACCTTGAAACATACCTTGTTTATCTTTTAACTGTGACAGTTGGTGGTATGCCAGACAGTATGAAAATTATCAAAATTAAATCAACGGTAGTTGGTGGTTCGTGCTCATTTAACACGCGTGCGTGTAACAGTTACTGCGCATGTCGCTTTATTTACGCTTCGCGACTCACTCTCGCGCCTCGCGCCTGTGCAAGCGCAATAGTGCACAAATCATTCCAACCATTGATAGATATTACTGACAGATGGTCATAGAAATTTTGTCATATAATTCACGTATTATAAGTGTCGGTTAATTGGGTTAAGCAATTAAAAGTATTTCATATCGAGATAAAAAGTTACTCGTAATAAATAATAGAAGTTTCACAACCTATTATATTCCAGCTAATTTCCGTTTTAATTTGTGATTCTGGAATTATGCCAAAGGGTATGAAGATGTGAAAATGGGACGAAGTTTAAAAATGTACTTTTCAAAATATGCTAGTTGGTTTAAAATAAGTACTTCATATTAAACGGCACTTTAACAACACTGTTAAGTGAACTCTTTGTAGAACCCCTTTGATATTCGTAGAGCTTATGATTTATTAGTATTACTCAGCAGCTTGCAGAAACGTCCAATATCTAAGATCTTATGCCGTTTTGTTTCTGAATTTATTATCCATTTTGGGCTAAAATTTACTTATCAGTGGATAACTATATTGAGTTGAAACTATTGAAGGATCTTTTTACTATATAATTTTTTTATACATTACCTCTGTATTTACGCATAATCGATGACGCATAATCAATGTAAATAGCCTCAGTTATTTGTTTCATATATTTAAGTAAATAAAAGTTTCTTAAGCAAATCAATAAATCAATTATTAATGAAACTTAATTCAAAAAGTTTGCAAGTACTCATAGGTAAATGAAGAATGAATTCCTAAGAAGCGATGAAATAAATGTAAAAGTCGGTGTTCCAATTTTTCCGAAGACTCGCAACATCGCAGCTAAAACCATGTAAAAGTGGGTAAAGATGTCTTGACTGAGAATAGATAGATTAGTTGAAGGAGTAACGGGACTGTGCAGTGACAAAAACAGTACCAATTAACTTTTTTCTTTTTGAACTTCAGACAAGTATTTCCAATCGCTCGGAGCATTCCGTCCGAGAGAGCGTCTTTAGTCGTGCGATTTGCTCTCGATAGGATAGAGATCGATTCGCTTTGCTCGTTTTATTCCGATTTAAATTGTATCGATGCTAGAGGCGATTAAGGCTTCCGTGCTTGTACTCGTGGATGCAGTGAGAAAAGAAAATTAGTTAATGCAAAAAATATTGCACGAATAGGAAGCTTAGGTACCCATATCCTTCATTAAAGAAGGATATTATATACTTTTGAATAGTTTACATTTTACTTATTTACTGGTTTAATCGATTCCGGTCGAGTACTCTTGTTCACACTCGAATTACAAAATAATCCCGTTGTGTACTGAAATATCATTGCACTGGAAGCATGTCAATACGGAGTTGGACGGACAGAAAATGAATTCGGCTTTTGCGGGCGACAAATGAAAAATTTACAGCCGTTTATTCGGTGATATTGGGGATTTTATCGGGTATTGATTGAACCCACGAAAGAAGCGGCCCGAAATTGAATTCAAATAGGTACTATACTGATAAATCGACCATATGTCATATTATTATAGTTTATAGTTAAAGTGTTTCGAGTGCAAGAGTTATTTATGTGAAACTACACAAATCTGCAAAATGGGAAAACGTGTTAAACGGTATTTATACATGATGAATGGGTTTTGTAAGCATAATATACGTACATATTGTTAAATATTCTATTTATTGCTGGTATAAAATGTATGATATTTTACGCCTCGTTGGTCATTTCCCAATAATTTCATTGAAATAATAATCTCAGACCCGAGCTAAAAATTAAATTATACATCGTTTGGTTTCTTATTAACTTGAATTAATTTAATTAAGTAGAATGTAATGTCGTTTTACTTATAACGCTATTCAAACTTTGTTACTCTTGGTATTAAGAATTAAAAACCTTAACAATTTTCATTGAACGGTAACGCTTTAAACCCGTTCATTTGGAAACATTTACGTGATGTCTACATAATTACAATATTAACAAAACTACTAAAATAAAACGAGCGCCGAAAAAAACAACATATTTTATCTCACGTGTTTCTCACGTACCCCACCCTTAAGATAAAGTCGTAAGCTTCCGTTAAAAGTTAAACAATTTGTCAATCTTCGCTTAGTACGCGCACTGATTCTAAACGTCTTCCGAACTATTAAGGTGTTCTAAAATGACGCTTCTGGTTGAATGGCTTATGTCTTCTCGCGGTTGCTCCGGTGTATTTAGATATTAGATAGACAGATGGGGTATTGGAAGATTGAAGAATTTATGTAGAAATAATGAAATAAACTGGATATTTTTCAAGTCAAATAAGAATTCTTGTAGTAGTTTGCAGATTCTTTGTTTCACTGACGTAAATTATTGTCGATGTTTTATCATTATTCTTAACAGTTTAATTTATTGAGTGATTAAATAAAACGAACATAAACCCATTATAATATAAATCATCGTTATTTGTATAGAACGTCTTTATAGAAAATGTTAATATCCTGCGATTAAGCAATAAGCACGTTTCGAGCGTCATTTTAGCTTTCCAACCGCGAACAATGTAGTTTACAGTTCAAGACGCAGATGTTTAAAAAGAATCAACAGTTAACAACATCGTAAAATAAAAAAGGTCGGGCGTAAACAGCTACCGTTGAAATTTTACAGTCACTCTTGTTTCCTTTCTTTTTTTCTTCCCTATCTTAACGCGGAACAACACCCTTCGTCAAAGATTTGTAGGACGACGTAACTAATACTTTAGCATTTGCCTTCAAAGTAATTTTCATAACCTCAACCACCTAAAAACATACACTCAGAATACAGGAAACTAAAACCATTATCCCCACGCAGTAAAAATAGTAAATGCAGTCCCTATAAATATTAATGAGATGTGAGCTTACAGATTTTCGCGTCATTACACCAAAATTTACATTTAAATCTACATAAAAATAAATGGATAAAGACAGTAAGTCTGGTACGCGTTAACGTATCCCATTACTTTGTTTTAGTAGTGTACAGTCGGACAAAAATGAATCTAATCAGTTTAAGTGCACTGCATAGGGTGTATCTGTGCAACAGCACTGAATTCAACTGTAGCATTTTAGGGTTCAAAATAACAATTCGGACTGGACAAAATAATAGTAGCCATGAACTGTTTACAAATATAACATATTATATATAGAATCGTGTAAATATTTAGGGCGGGTAGCAACCACGTTCAAGATATTTTAATCTAAAATCTACAATAATATAATATTATGAAGGAGAAAATTTATGAGATGGTTTGTTGGGACTAAATCAATTTAATATTTCTTCTCAACGATAGTTTTTTTTTCGACGACCATTATTGCTGTCGTTAGAATAATTAATAAAATTTTATATCTTATGATTTTTGATGTAGGTAAAGCTAAGATTTAAATAAATATAGTTCTTGACGGTAACAAGTCAACATACTATGAAAAATTGTCACTGACATGCAAAGTCATTCATAATTATGAAATACAATTCAGAGATAAATTGATGTCTATTTATCAACATATTTTAAGGTTAATGATCTAAGAAGACATTATAATATAATAAGTATATATAAATAACTGACATAGGTACATAGATAAGTTCTTTATTGTTTGGCAGTTTATTTATGGGAATTCAATGTAGTTGGTGAATAAACTGACATTAATATAGCCAATGCATTCTGAAAACGATGACGATAATGAGCCTGAAGAAATACATACGTTTCTTATTGTAATAGTTTCAACCTTAAAGCACGGCAGGTACGCTCTCGGCAATTTCATTAAATTACAAATTGGATGTCTTTACTGAGCGCATTAGTGATTTAGTGCGGTTGCGAATGCCAATACGTTTTGTGCATTCGGTGCGATAATTGAGCACTGTACTGCAACGAAATAAATCACTGTGACTCGACGACATTGACATTACTTGCGAAGTAATTTAATTAATTGTATTGACACCTAGAGTGCCGAAATTGTTGTACTTTGTAGATCCAATTAAATACATACCTATACTTACACCGGTGTTGGAATCATCACTTTGTTCCATAATATTATGAGAGAATTATTATTACTAAAGCCTGTAACTATTGATGATTTTGATAGCACTTTTAAGTAAAAATATGTAAACTGGTGACTCTTCTTCGTTCATACCTATAATTTACTAAATTGTTAACGATTCCTTAAAATTAAGAATTAATAATAGTCTACGTGTTCTACAGGTAAATATGTGTAATAAATTCTTTAGCAAAGATCTGTACAAAAAAGATATTCCAAAACCCATGTCACTCGCCATTGGCAACATTCAGATAGGTAGCTGGCATCGTTGCCACATCGGATAACTAAGTTAATTTTCTGGCAGAAGTGCCAGCGCATTTTCACTAAGTGATTATTAACCAAACCAAGTTACTTTTTACATTTAGTTTCAACATAATTTCTTTAACATTAGGTGGCAGTTTTTTTAGCATTTCTGCAACAGTTCTTTGACATCCATCCATGGTAAGTAAATAGAATTTCAACTGTTCTTCCTAAGAAAATTGTAAAAGTTGACTTTGTTTATACCAGTTAACAGTCAACGGGCTTATTGATGATTATATTAATGTCTCTGACTTTTCCTAACGTATAAATGATAACATATGCCATAAACGGGTGACTCCCTTTTGATATCATTCGCTGCAAGCGAAACGTCTATATTATCTCGTTGTTACGACAGAGACAATCGTGGCATATTATCATATTCCACGCCTCATTATCATCAAAGAACACTTCAATAGTACTTATATTAAATTGGTTCACAATAAAATTAATCCTGCCAGTCACACATGCTCCCTGCCCACGTGTTAAAATAAATCTGTCAACATTAGCGTAAGGTGTGCATAATTAACGGGGTTTGTGGATGTGTGTGGGTGTAATAACAATTGGTTCTTATCAAATACATTTTGTATCAATCGCATCTCCTACCGATCTGCATCCAAAACAAATAGTTCGCAAGGCTGCTGACTTATTATTTGCCAAATAAATAAATATGATTTGATCATATTTATTTATTTGCGCTCAATTTTCTTTTGTAACAAATTGTTATGTTTACTTGGAGCTCGTTGGCTCAATTAGCGTATCACCTTCAACAATGTTACGTTTTAGACTCTAATGACAGCTCATATTTTAGGCAGACCTTGTTGACTCACGTGGGAAGACACAATGATTACAGTGATTTATATCTGTATTTTCATGTTAAAAATTAGTCTAACGTAACAAATGAACTATAATTAATAATATTTTTTGTTTCAGATAATAAAACCATTCAGTTTTTCGCCATAGAATATTAGAATTAAAGCCAAATTACCAAGCTTCCCTCAAGTTCCACAAAAACGTAGAAAGTGCCTACTATAAAATATTTTTTGAAATCTTATCCCTACTTGTAACGAAAGGGGGTAAAATGTGCTTGCGGCACGATCGCGGCAGTTGTTGTTTATAATTTTGATAGGTTGCTATTGCAGTGAGAGTTCCTCGACCTTGTTTTGACATTTCTATCCTATTGATTTTCCTGTTGCGACAATGCTGCAGGCCCTATATCATTTTTATTGCTCCCCGGAGGAGCACGGCGTCGTCGTGCGACTTTCTGTCCGTCCGCCCTCGGCACTTACTTATGTATTTTTTTATTACGGATTCGTACGTCTATAAAACGATATTAATCTCTTATTGTCGAATCTAATTTCGTTTACTATAAAAATATTAGTTTTTGGGAGACAGTGTTACTTGATGTGATGTTTTCTTTTAATTAATTTTGGTCTCTCTGATTTTATTAAGTAACTATATTTTCATAATATTGGGTAATCATCATTATAATATTGTAAAATAACCTTTGAGGTTAGCTATAAATTAATATTTACTTTTGACGTCTGGCTTATGAAAAGAACGTGAATAGTTATTCAGGTGCAAAATACAAATAGATCGTTGTTATAATATTAATTATGGTGAAATCTTTAAACTACCCTCCAAAGCCAAAGTTGCTTAAACTAAAATCTAATTTAATACAATATGAGATCGAGTAAGTAAATATGGAGGTATCATATGACATTAATTTGAATATGACATAAGAGTGGGTCGGATGGACGCCCAACCGCAGGCCGGGCCCTCCTATCCGACAGTCATCGGATATCTGACAACATTATGTGGACGGAAGTTGCATAGTGTACAGTTTCACTTACTGTAACCATGGCCCGTGGTCTCGATTTCACCACCGCGTGGATTGGACCGTGTCGGTTTTGTGAACTCGTTGATTGAGTTTCAGATTAAACTCTTGGACGGCAGTTGTGTCATTCTTTTGATCTTACTACGTATAGCCGGTTGCAAATTCATCGGTATGGAATTTAAAACTTTTGGTTCGATTTTACGGACTTTGAGGATTGTGTTTTATTTTACGTTCAGTTGGAGGATTCAGATTTCGATAAAAAAATCTCTTTACTTTACAATGATCTTATATTTCCACAGAGAAGTTATGATGGAACAGTCGGTATTCGTCATTCTTTCAGTTATAATATTCGTATTTTATACAGAAGCCTTTTCGCGGTATTGTATTCGAATAGTGCTTCGTATGAGTTATAATGCTTAGTCTACAGGTACGCCACGATTGAACTGGCCTGTTTCTGATGCCACGTATTTACTACTCCTTGACAGGAAGACAACACGTTAAAGGATATACTAAGATCTGATAATTCAGCAATATGTTGCTTGTGTACAACCGCTGCCATGAACAATATTTTATTCATTTGTCGTACTTGTTCAAACATATATCGATACTAGAATACTAATAACTACTTATTGCTACTAAGTATGTTCAGTATTTATTCTAGACCCATTATAATTATGATATTCTTTACTTTAAAAATATTGTTATCAGATCGTGTCTTACCCCTAGATCTTAATGATAGTTGTTAGATTAGCCTGAGATTAATATGTGAACTAGTTCAGTGGTTAACTCCTTGTACAACGTCGGTTCTCACGACATTGGATAAAATTACTGTTATTTGCCGCGCTCTCGCCTCCACCTCCGTAGGTGTATGAGATAAAACACGATCATAACAATATACACACGGCGACAATACGTTATAACGTTTGTCAAACTACTTACGAGATCGTAAACGTTTACTGAGACGATAATACCTCTTGTACACAGTTACTCGCTAGTTTAGAGACGACATTGATGGCACTGAATTACGAGGTGCTTGAGACCCGCAAACCTTGACATTTACATATGCAGAGAAAGTTTGCGAATGTATCCAAAGCTCCTTGTATCAGATTCAATAAATCAGGAATCTTCTCTGAGGGAAACTAACATAGTAATGCAGTGACTTTGAAGATAGAGAATCTGTTTCAACAGTAAGTTTTTCAATCATAACATGATATACTCGTAGATTAAAGATTATGTTGGTTCCTTTCATATGATCCACTTCGAATAAGAATAACAATTTAAGAAAATATTTAATTGGTTTTATAACCAGCCATCTGTAATTGTTTAAACATATGCAAAAGTAGTTGGCAGTATACAATATTACCATTGAATTGTTTATACTGATTAAGACTAACAAGTTTATAATACTAGTTTTTACGAGCGACTCGCTTCTGAATCGCTTTTTTATAATTATCTATTTCTATTTAGTTACTTCATAAATATGCATTGCACATGTTTGTTGAGAACTTTAGAATTAATGTCAATATTTTTAACGTCCCTTCAGTTTTATTCTTACAATTCGTAAAAAAAAAACTTTAAAAATATGTTGAGAATCTAACTAATAATAAGAGCAAAGTTAGACAAATAACAAATTTAAGTAATGCCTAATTCAAATGTGAATAAGGCTAATTAATCACAGAGAACCAAAATATATTGAATGATGTATTCACACCAACCCTTCACTTCCAGGCATTATCTGATATATTGAACACAATCAACAGCCTAAGTATAGAAACATCGCAAGGGCGAGTCACCGGAATCGCCTTACAAACAAACCATCAGAAGCTTGAGGCTAGGCGCCGACCTCAACCTCTAACCTTAACTACGTATACGCAACACCTAACTAAGCTCCGCATAAAGCTAAAAGACCGGCTGGTCGGTCAACAAGGCAAACCTGGCTGCCTGAGCCTCACAGAGCCTACTCAATTCTCTTTCGTTTACAAACTAATCGCTCCCAAACCTTGTATAACGTCACCGAAGCTGCGAAGGTACGCAACATCGCTGTTATGTCTTACTGACAAGGACAAACAAGCCGAGCATCTACATAGATATCTGTAGCTCCATTGTACTCAGAGTCCGAGAGCAGTGATTACTGCGCCTCGCCCAAGGCCGGCCATTGTTCTAAGCTGAATTCTTGCACGTAATCCTCATGTCGTTGTTGGTCGTTTTTTGCGACTATTCATTATCTCGGGTCAGTTGTGTTTGTTTTCGCTTATGTTAATTCATTTGTTCGCGAAAGTTGTGCTGATTGCATTTTCTCTCTATACAATCAAATTGTTAATTATCAGATTACAGACATTTTACCGCTTCCGGCAAATTATAATACAGAATGATTACATCTTTCATAATTATTACCGGGTCTAGTCTAGAGTCTAGCTAAAGCCACCTAGCACATAAGAACAAGTCTGGGCAAAATGCTAGGCACTAAATTTCGTTTTTGGGTCAGACAAAAAATATAGTTGAGTTTTTGTGTATAGGGAATTCCCGGCTCGAGAAAATATTGTGGCCAATAAATTGTGTTGGCTCACCCTCTTTCACATGGGACCTAATACCGCCATCGATGAATTGTAGGTTTACGACAGTGTGACCAGCCTTATGGGGATTAAAGGCCTTGCGGTTGTATGTTATTAAAATAAATTACGAGGTAACTAACCTAATGCTTTATAACACCGTAATGCAAGCACATAAAAGCTAATATTGTTCACCTTAGTTTATGGTGTAGGTATGCTTAATTTATATATTCACCGATCTTAGTCTATTTTCTTCTACGGTATGTCGACTGAAGGAAAAGGGTAAGAGTTCTTCAGTAAAATTCAATTACCAAACGATTTCTAGACAGCTTATTTTTAACCATGTACCTACTAAATTTTATAAAGCAAATTGTTAGAGTTAAAACTCAGCGCAACAGTGGCAAACTCAGTTCCTTATAACTTTAACTTATTTAATCATTTACAAACTTTGAAGATTCAATATTAAATCGTGTTTCGTATCTCTTTATTAACAAGAGATGATAAATATGAGTCAATATTAAATTTTATTGAGTTTCCAGTTGTTGTATTATGAAGTACTGCTTTCATCTGTTTTGTGTTTAAGTGATACGATATTAAAATTCTTAGAAATATTCTCCACCATTCTTGGTTAACAGCTCTTTGTGAATTTGGTGCTGTTCGTCTAAAATAAAATATTAAATTTAATTTAAATTTGAAACGTGACACTGCGTTTGGAGGACACGCTGTTTACTTACCTAACTTGGTTTTATCTAGGTAGCTATTTTTGTGGGTATTCACTTATTTTGCGTAATTAAAATTTACAACGAGAGCAAAATATACGGTCATTTACAGTTGAAACTACTTGGGGTAAAGTAAGTAGCTGTTGTTGTTCGTCATTATAAACTTAACTATGTTCAGTTCACTTAAACTTCATACTGTTTGTAAAGAAAACCAAGGTCAGTAACATTTCTTTGAATAAAATTGTATTTAAATGGCATTTAACAGTCCTGACGATGAGTTGTCAAATAATTAATTAACTAGGTCCTCTGACTAATCGATTCATTTGATAGGAAAACTTTCCATACGATTTGGTGCAATTTCATGCCAATTGCTGCATAAAATTATTTTTTTTTCTTAGAGAAACGAACCGCCCTCAAAAAAAAAAACGCGAACTCAAAAGTGAAATATTTTATTTATACCCATTATATATACCAATTTTTTGAAGTCGGTGCCTAATCCTAACGTGAAAGTATTAAAACTATCAGCATAATTAATATATTTTTTTGTTTTAGTTTATTTGAAGGTATATTTTTTTATCCTTTTTGTTTATGCTTTTTAGTGTCTCACTTTCTGATTTTGTCCTTATAAGTGTATTAATTTAGATAAATATGGGCATTAAGAACAACAACGATGGACTAGCTATCTCAGACTTATGTACAAATAGTCCTAATATATTATATACCAAAACCTTCCCTGAAAAATATGCATTTGAACAACGTAAACCCCATCCAAATCGGTTCAGTAGTTTTTAAGAAAATCGCGGACATACAAACATGTATACAGGTCGAATACAGAACCTCCTTTTTTGAAGTCGGTTATCAAATATAATTTGAATATACCTAAAGCACATTCTATTATCGCTATAACACGTCGCAATAACCACCCGTGTTCACCCACCGAATCAAAGAAGTAAATAGACCGGATAAGCAGCTAGGGAATAATCGAGAATAAAAAATTCACCGCGCCACTCACCAACGGTACTATGACAGTAGTGGTGCGGAAGTGGGATAGTCACGACTCTCCACGTTACGCTTATCCGGTACGAATATTTGATACCATCCTTGTATAATATGGCTGGTAAGACGCTGTTACGGTAGCGGAATTGTGTATTAAAGGGAGGACTTGTAATTCTGAGATATATACGTACTATGTTGGTCTTATTAATTTAGGGCCAGTGAGATGGTGGGACAATCTGGATGAAATATAATAATAGAGGCCTATACACTGGCCTTAGACAAAATGATCTCTCAGTCTAACGGAAGGCTTTTCACAGAAAATATGATGGACCTACTTTATTCTAGGGATATCATGGAAAAGGAAAAGATACAGACTGATTTTATTTATAAGAAGTAATTTTAAGTTAACCTCGAAAGTAATCTGAACTTGATTGTTCTACTATGCATACTTTTAAAAAGTTACAAAAATATTAACATAAATATTATTGCCTATAAGTAATAATACAAGTGTACGAAATGCCCAAACATCTACAAATACACTGAAAATGCGCTCATAACTCACCAGGCATTATACTCGACACTGTAGAAACATGACTGGGAATTTGAGGAACACTTCGCCAACTGTATTGTCTAATCCTTCTCAATGTCACACTCCTGCAGAGAAAGGATTTATTCAATACAGCAATGTCATAGAGAAAGTGACGCGACATATTCGTGTCATGATATAGGTAACCCAGATTCCACACTAATTTCATCTTACGAGCGCCAAACTCAATAGACATTGATAAGTATATTTTTGGCTCTTGGAAGCTCCCAACTTCTTCCACGTGCATGTTATTATGCTCCGTGATTATTTGGACACATATCAAATCGAATTTGTAGGTGTCATGTCGATAAATACCTAAGCCAAGCCTAAACCATGCTTCCAAGCATTTGCATTGACCAATTTTATTACTACGATACAGGAAAAGGCTAGTGGTCTACAGCTACAAATACGAATAAATGATGACAGTTTTTATAATTTATTACAAAGGTATTCTTTCCGTACTTTCGTCACCTGTCTGCCGGACGGACGGTCGACTATTTGCATGCACCGACGCGCGACCACCGGAAGGGAGGCGTGCCCCCAAACTGCTCACTTCCGGCGCTACACGACCGTCGATCTACTGTCGTCAGGTGCTGTACCTTATATCTACAAGTTTTAATAACCTCTTTACTTGCCTGAAAGCTTCCTATTTTGATGGGAAAACTCGTGCCATTTTTGTATGAGAGCCAAGTTTTGTGTGTAAAATGTTTGCCTCATAATCAGTTTACAACAGGTTCTATTTTTGTCGAATACCTTAGGTCTCTATTGGGTAAAGTTCATTGTATAGTAGATGTTTATAAAATGTCCGATCAGCTGTAGACATTTACGTTATTATGGAGAATGTTCCTTCTAACAGCGAGTCAAGTCGAATAAAGTTGAATGCCAAATCTCTACTGAGTCTAGAGTTTTTCTACGTCTACATTGTGTCTATTATGTTATTATGAACAAGACCGTCTGGGAATCTTAGTTATTAGTTACTTGTTTTGCAAAAGATATGGTAACATCGAGATTATATCATTAAATCCTATGAATATACCAATCAGATCGTTTTAAGCATGACAGATTTCTTGTTTATTATGTTTAGATAGATTTTAGTATTTTCAACAATAACTGCTAGGAAATATTAATATAAAAAAAATATTCTCAGTCTCATATATAAAAATATATGAGACTCTATGGAACCTACATAAAATTTCAGGACTCCGATTTTATTAATTCTTGTAAATATATTCACACAGACTACATCGTTCCTACTAAGTTTCTCGTACATTTATGATATAAAATTTTGATGTCTCGCCTCGCATATTCTTACATTATAATATACAGGTACAATTTCAACATGATTTTTGTCACAGCCCCGTGGTTTCGTAGACGCTATATGTTCACATAATGACTGTAATTTGCCAGCTGCGTAATTTGCTTCGAAAAATGATACTACAGTGTACTTAGGCTGATGACAGTGGTTAAGGCTGAGTCTCGAAGTGGGGCATTAGCTGGAGTTAAGCCGCATACACACTCGCCTCGCTCACCTGTTGCGCAAGATGACATCCGAGCCACAGATTAGCATAACTATAGTGTTGTGACACAATTAACTATAGTCGAAATCCTATTGTTTATTTTCACTATTGTGATTTAGAGTTTTATATACTAACTTTGCCAATTTAACAATTTTATATAAGCAATGTTTTCTGAAAGTTTGAATGCTAAGATCAGTTGCAAATAAAACTTAGGTTTAATTACATCGGACAAGTAGGTGGGTATGTCTCGCACTAAACATTAGCGAAATTCCCTACAACGTATAACTTCACAAATAAATTGTCTAAAGGAAGTAATGCAATTGCAGCAATGTATTTAATAGCATAGCAGAATGCAAACGTTTCAACTAAGTACCGGGAACGCAATTTATTGACTCTTGCTGTGTTTCCTAAACAGACTTTGTTGTACACGAATGTTCTCCTTCAAATTAACTACTCAAGAATTTTGTTGTGTTCGCAAATTCCTACCTGTAGGTAAGCTTTTGCACTATTTAATTGAAATTTTTGACCTATGTGATATTTCCCAACGTAAGTAATTAAAGATTTGTTTAGAATACATTTATAACCCCAGAAATTCGATTCGCAACAGATTTTAAAACAATTTTTTTTACGTGTTAATCACTAGCTATTTAGCCAAGCGAATTGTCTGCTTCTATATAAATATGCATTGAGTCGTCAATAACAAATGGAAGAATAAAATTAAAAACAAATATATTACTAATAAAAACCGTCCATCGACATACAACCTGGCCGGAGTGTGTCACTAGCGTTAAATTCGAGGTCGTAATAATGTGACATGACGGAGTACCACGCATGATTCACCGACTCGGGCGCACGTCGAAGCTCGTGCGCAGTTCTGCCTACTATGATGTAAATGTGGTTCAGTGTATGCGATCAAGTTTCTGTTCTAGCCGGGGTCTAGAAACCGATTGTGGTATGAATAACTGTTTAGACGCTTTTGAAGCAGTCTTAGAACATGTGATATTTCTAATACTAAACTTACCACTTACTTACCGCTACTATTGGACGTGAATAAAATTAAAAAAAATATTTTTCATAAGAATTAACGCACATCTAGAAAAAATAAAGATAAAACAAATGTTTCTTTTTTCTCAGAAATAGAAATGTTAACGAACTAACAATGTACCTATTGCCGTTATTATACTTTTTAAATTGGCCATTGTTACAAATGTCACGCGTGTTTAAAGCGTCACGCCACGTTCTGATTGTCGGCACACACTTGACGGATATCCGTCTACCTTGCAAGGAAAAAACCTGGAGCTATCACTTAAGTACAAACATGGTAGGAATAGTCCTCATAAACAAGTCAATGATTTTCACGAGTTTATAGTTATCTATACGTAATTATTTTGTATAATCTGAAGAGAGTAACATTTAATAATATTTTATTGAGAATAGGAAAATTATTCTTCATTATCATCAATGTCATATCTACAACAAATTAATTTAAAAGGTGTGCATCTGAACGTAATATCATATGTTTTTTTAAACATTGCAAACAACTAAAACAGAATAGGCCCGCCCCCAAAATAAGATTCAAGAATGTTTTTCTTTAACGCTAATGTGTTCAACCATCCGCAATATTTTATAATCGTACCGGATATTTTTAAATTTTATTTCGGACAGTATTTTGATGGGGTTTCGGCACAAATTTGATCGCGGCGCGACGACACGGGAAGTCGTAAAATGCGGCTCCGCGCGTGTCACGCACTCTTAAAGTACGGTTTCACTGATGCGAATATTCCTTGTTGTTAATTCCTTAGCGCCGTCATAAGTTCCGATTCAGTTAATCTGACCAAGTTTTCCACGTTCTATAACTTGAATGAAACATTTTTACTATTTAAAAGTAATTCCTTTGTTTCAACATATTCGTATGGAAATGTCGGGAAATGTCGAGGTCCTGGCCTTGCTTTAAACCAGAACACCCGTAGTTTTACGTTACCCAACAGGTTAATACTACCCGTGCCAAAATTGTTTAATTAACCTGCCTTGCCCTCTACGTGTGTATAATCGGGAGTCAGTGCTTTCTACTTTTGTTTTAGCCACAATTATTTCATAACGTTTTATTATGATGAGCGGATCCGTTCTACACACCATGCAGAATGTGAAGGTATGTTATCATGTCTATTTGTGTCACCGATGACAGAATTACGTCGATGGGGATAATAGGTATATATCTTACACGATATCTATTTAGATATTTTAGGGATTTACGTAATTATAATGGTATTCGGGCTTGTCTTTAATTTTGTCGACAAATACTATATAGTAACATTTTCTTATATCATTCTAACTTTAAGATCACATTATGAGAAAATGAATGACATTTAATATGGTTTGCAAGTTGCAACCATGTAACATTTAGCACAAACACATAAATCATTCACTACGGCCTTTTTCCAAAACTGTGTTTATAATTAAACATTTTATGCTTAATTTATTGTAATTGTAGGTACATAATGCTTTATAAAATTCTGCGTACAGTCGACTACAGCAACCGTCTTAAGCGATGATTAACAAAAAGTTTGAAGCTTTATGTAAAGAGACGTTTTTTGCATTTTTTCTGTTGTACGAGTATGAAGCCGGTTTAAAATAAATTCAAACACTGAATAAAATACGTCACTCTATTCTTATTTGTGCTAGAATATTCTGGATTATAACGTTTTAGTACGTGTTAATTTGCTACTGGATCGTATGATACCATGTATCATTGTTGCATTTGCGATTTCTTGTGAATGTTTGTGGTGCGCAGTCAGTTATAACGGCTGGCCGTCCTATTTTCCAGGAAACACGTAGGTACTCCAATTAATTTGGCGTCGAATCCTCATTAACGTGTATCCTGACAGATATATTATCAACAAAGTATTTATCGGGCAATACACACCTACTCAGTGAACGGTGGCAGATATCTGGAAACTGTTTCGTAATAATTTATGTGCCGTTTGATGTTACTTCCAAATATTATGACTAATTTAAATACGGAAACTTTGGTTTTCACAATAAATAATTGAAATTTCCGGCACAAAACTGGTTTCCTGGCATTTTTTCTTTTTGCGGCAATTTCCTTTATATTTTGACGTGTATTAAGCCAGTACAACTTAATCCTTATTTATTAGTTTAAATGTAAACTAATTCGGCTTCTCTAAACTGACAAACTAACGGAAGATTGACGAGACAGTGACACATTTATTACTGAAAGTTTGTGGCAGATAGGAGTCAAAACTTGGTTCAGATTTCCTATGGGTTGGCCAATTTTCTTGAAAGCGTCTCAGTAGGCATTTGTGTCAGGGTTTTTACGTCCTCGATTTTATGTTAACGATGTACCGATATTTTATAAATTATAATCCATCTGACGAGCGAGAAATAGATCGGATAATTATTTAGGTTGCAACATTGATGGTTTCTATTGAACATAAAAAATCTCGTTGTGTTCCTACAAGTAAAATAAAATACTCCGACCGTATTTCGGTCGCGGTGGCCTGTCTCCACGGAGTTTAGCCAAGTACGCAGGAGATATTACAGTGCACAAGTGTATGCGCAAATATAGGTGCACTCTCTCTTCCTTCACTCTCATATTCCGATGGACGGCAATCCGACACAACCGTAAAGAAATCAGGCGCAGGACCGACGGCTTTACGTGCTCCTACAAGTATTGAGTATGTAATAAAACTAAAAGAATCCCTCGAATAATATTAACTTATAGTTTTTAATAAACCTATCAGTCATAAACGCCGACATCTCGAGTCAAAACCTGGATAACTGCAATGATTCCAGTGGGACAGGTTGTTATGATATTATCACTCGCGCGACGGATTGCACACCATACGGAGTAATCCGGCATTGTTCGGCTGTCCTCGGCATATTCCGCAAACTGAACTGTGCATATGTAATATACGGAAATAGCAAAAATTTTGAAAAAGGTATTCGAGATTCAAGCTATCGAGCACAGTGGAGTTAGTCGCGCTCGCCGGTCACAGCCCGACAATGTGTGGCGATTTGCAAACACCCGCCCGCTGTATGTAATCGAAACGGATTTTATTACGCGCAACACGCGAATGTGACACACTTTCAAGTTTCTTAATAGATACTATAAATTAGAACGTTCGTATACTTATAGCTTACTTGATTTCGCTCGCGGCCCGCCGATGTAAGAGGGCGGCATTTTTTCCCCGTTTCTCAAGAAGATGATGATTTGTCAAGATAAAACATATCTCTTTTTATCAGACGCTTTGCAATACTGAAATGGAAGTCCCATTTAGATTTATTCAGAGATTCTTGCTTGATGAGAGCAACAAAAAATATTAGAGGTAGAAACAGGTTAATTTCCTCTCTCATGAGTTACCGGGGGAATAAAAACGGCACATATTCGTTTTGTTTTCCTTTAGCGGAGTAATGAAGTAATTATGAGTAATTAATACGTGTTCGTTATCTGGAGAGCAATAGCTATAACACTTCTATATTATTTTTCGTTACGCGGATGATCTTTATTTCAAAATAATACATAAAATATTTTGTTTGGTAACTGCACACCATAGCCTAGTATAGTACGTTAAATTCCGACCCATATTGGATCCAATGTTTCGTTGGACATATCTAGCAAATACGTATAGCAAATATCGTGTATAGCACAAGTGTCGACGCATCGGTGACACATTCCCGATGGTCAACGGGGGACAAGCGCGACACGGTCGACACACGCGACTCGCTCCTGCAGTTTTGTGCACTGCGCACTGATTTATTTCCACCCGCATACCAATCGCAGCCGCTGAATAGACTAGTCTCATTTAAATATTTTATTTCAATACCTACAGTTTCCACGATTTACACCAGTAAACAACGTTTACAGTTAAAATATGACTACTATATAGGATTTATTTTTTATAACAGGTTGCCTTTTTGTGTTAATATATGCCAATTGGCATTACGTCGCGTCGACCGTGATGTATGTCGACGCTAAACAAATAATTTTCCAATAAAAAATGTTGTAAATGATATGAAGTTATTTGAACAGAGTTTTAATTCAGTGAATAAGGACATAAACGATAAACTACGATTGCTGGCGAACAATAAGAGATTGGGTATTTATAATAGCCTGGTCTAAATGTGCAGTACGACAGGTGGTTTACCGATCGCCATTCTTTAGAGTTTCTAGTGCTATTATCTCTCAATAGAGTCCCAATAGACGTTTTCCTTCGTTTATTCTTATACAGCCTTCACAGTCCAAATGTTAGTTCTCATATCACTGAACATGTAACTCTTAAAAGTGTATTTATAACGTGTGCATTTCTCACTGTTTATCTAAACCATCTGACTAAGCTTATGCGCTCTGTACTGGTGTTAAATTTAAATACAAATAAACACTTATAGCTTATGTATGTTCTTATTCCTCGTATGTGTAACGATGATAATCAGATTCACACCGTTATGAGACGCACTAACACATTAATTATGATCATTATGAATGATAGAGGTGGTAAATTGCCTTAGTAGTGTAGAGCAAGTAGATAAACAGGGATGTCATGAGTTTGGTTCCTGGTTAAAAATGAATGCCCCTATTTTTATTTTTGTATTGTTTATTAATTGTTTTGATTATGTAAATTACAGCCAGAAAAGTTACTATATTTCAAGTTCTACGTTAAGCTTACTCATTGTTTACTACTTATTGATTTGAATAACTCTACCGTATGTTTATAGTCAAATCGGAAAGAAAGAAAGAAATTATTTATTTTAGTCTCAGTGCAGAACTTATACTAATACAGTAGTAGGTAAAGAACAAGTAATCAAAAGAAAATACAAATATTAATAAAAATTACAGAACTTACATACTACTATAAATGGTACATTATGCTACCTGCACGAAACCAAAAAAGATCCCTATCTCAGCACAAGCAGCCACATCAAAATGTGGCCGCGCTGATTTTCAGATAGGTCCTGCAAAATAGTGAAGGCACAGGCGACCACGGCTCGGTGCGGCATACGCAAATATGAAAATAATTATGGTATGTCATAATACTTAAATAAATACTAACTTTAATAAAAATAACTGTATGTAAAGTTATTATATTAGATGGTAAATTATTATATTAACTGTATGTAAATAAGAAAAAAACGAAATCTCTACCAAACTGTTAGGTAATACTTTTAAGTTTTTCACTAAATATTCGTACTTGAACGTATCCGCATAGGCAACTTTGCTCAAAATATCACATAACTTACGCAGAATTTAATTAATTAGCAACTGCAAAAGTTTTAACGAAAAACAAAATGTTTTCCTGTTCTGCCGCCACAAAATAATAATAGGCAAGGGTTGGTAATCACCGCACACGTCAGACACACTTCAATACACATCCGACTGGCGGAGGGACAACCCTAGATTGATTATATCATCCCCTTTTCCCACTTCGGCCCGTTCACCCCTTTTTGCGTATCACCGTGAAAGTAAAAGGACCCAGTTTCAATGGTTACGCTGAACGAACATTTATCATGGCTGTAATGAATTTATCGGGAATTTTCCAATAAGCCTTTCTGCGGAAGCAGTGTTGCTAAGTACGCAAGATAACTCCGAGGGCCTGATCCTGAAGTTTCCGATTTGAAATTCGATTTGTTAGAATATTGTTGATCTAAGTAATAGGTTTTACGTACGATTGCGCTAAGTTATTATTTTTTTCCTGGACTTGCCTTCTTACCTATATGATTGTTGATATTAATCATTCTTAGTGATGAATAAGCTACGACAGCGAATATACAATTTATTTAATCAAATTTATATTTAGATAGATGTGTGTTTTTAATTAAAGCAAGTAATGCTTTCAGTTTGGAATACACTATTGAGTAAGCTACACCTCCCAGTCGAGACCATTCATCAGCTAGATCTAACTTAGACATAAAGGTCAACAGACCAGATACAAACTGCTCTCAAGTTTGTCTCTCACTTGGAAATTCTTGATGGAAATACTTCATTGTATATTGAAGTCTTACTCAACACATCACAATTGACAGAACTTGCTTAGAAACTGTAAGATTCCTGTGAAATATCTACGCTATATACTACGCCTGGGCTAAGGTAAAAGTTAATTATTGTTCAACAAGTTGAAAGTTGTGGTTGCAAGTGAGTAATAACTGTTGAACAATAATTAATATGAATGTGTCTTGCAAAAGTTATTATACGAAAATAAGGTAAAACTTATATCAGAATATAAAATATTTCTACAACAAGAAAGCTTATAGGAAATATCAATTAATGTTCACCGGTTACTACTCACGTGCATTTTTCGGGATTGCCCGACTAGTTTCGAACTCGAACGGAGCCCTTAGTCATGAGCTGAACCCGCGGCGATGTCGCGAGTCAAACTGTTCAGTTCAGTTTGACTCGCGACATCGCCGCGGGTTCAGCTCATGACTAAGGGCTCCGTTCGAGTTCGAAACTAGTCGGGCATTCCCGAAAAATGCACGTGAGTAGTAACCGGTGAACATTAATTGATATGAATATGTCTCACGAAAGTTCTTATAGGAAATCCTGCTAGTTGAAAATGCTATTATAAGATCTAGAAGAAAAAACATATAGCTGTTGGTGTAGTTAGTAATTGTTAAAGAGGTTTTACCATTTTCTTCTTAGCGTGTCGATGGCATTCTAAATTGTGTCAGCCCAGAACTGAGCTACGAGAGTCACATTGCCAGTAGCGTTCATAACACAAAACACGTCTATACATGATATTATTGCTCCCATTGTTTGTAAGCAGCGCCACATTTGCACACCAGGTTGGAATATAATTTAGGTTCAGCTATGAAGAAGGCATGCAATGCAATGCAATCGAAATGGTGAAAGATCTGAATTATGATACACAAATCTGATTTTGTATGACTATTTTATGAGATTTTCCAGATGATATCCTATACAACAGTAATAACTTACGTTCGGTGGACATATACTTACAATACACATAATATTAAAACTATCTGGGGCCCACAACTTCGTCTGCGCGATTAAAGGTAGCCTATGTCCTTCCCCAAGATACAACCTACCTCCTTGCCAAGTTTCATTACAATCCGTTCAGACATTTAGTCGTGAAAATGTAACAAATAAACAGAGTTACTTTCCGCATTTATAATATTAGTAAGTATGGATAATGACAGTACATATTTACATTGTACTGCCATTATCCATACTTCAATGAATAAATATTTAAAATAATTTCAAATAACTGTATAGAACACTTTTCCCATGATGAATTTAAGACTTACAATACGTATTTACAACAAAAAATGGATAAAGATTTTTTTGAAAAAACAAGAGCCGACTTCGGTACTATGTACGTGGTAGGTACAAACTTAATCGAAAAAGTATCTTCATCAAAACTTTTGCCGAACGAAACCACAAACCAAAACGTCATCTATCTGTTTCTAATATTTTTTGTTTGAGACCACCTCTGAAGTATGACCTACCAAACAAAAAATCATCATAATCAAGTCATTTGGCGGAATAATCGCGAAACAAAAATACAAAAAAAAAAACAGTCGAATTGAAAACTTTTTTTTAAGTCAGATAATAAAATAAGCGCCCACGTCAACTTTTCCGTAACACATTAGCGAATTACATTTTTGCTTTTTAACAAATTGGATTTTTATCCTCTTTACTATCAACTGAATTTGTGTACAATAAAATATAATACATGATGTTTGTGGCAAGCTTATTTATGTATATGTATAGACAATTTACGATAGGAAATAAAATCATTCACAGTTTTATGGTGGGGGAGCTGGTGAAAAATTTATTTCCTGGTAATGTTGTACGGAAATTATGTAATAAAAATGTGGCATATAAGTTATGTATGTGGTATGCAAGTCTTGGTTTACTACTAGCACGTCATTAGCGGATGAGTAATTAGTGTTTACAAAACAGAAACCTAGCCATATATGATATTCAGTTGTTGCCCTTCGTCGTATGTGTTTTGTTAGGCTGAGTTGCTTTTTCTTGTAAGATATAATTCACAGTATACACGTAAGTACTTGAATTTTTACGTTATACAAAAAAAAACTTGTTTTAATTACGCATCATCATTGATAACGAGGTTTCATTCGTGGTCCCGTTTTGTTCAATCTACTGCTTATTAGATTCTGCCCGCGACTGCGTCTGCTTAAGGTTCAGAATTGGGTCCAGCTGGGATAAAAATGCGTGTCCTATATGTTAATCCAGGTTATAAGCTAAGGAATCTACACTTTGGAACGTGGCAACTAGTTGCTGACAATTCAAAAGTGCCTGTAAATGGTTTAATTGAAATAAATGATTTGGCTTGACTTGACTTGAAACTACCAAATTTCATCAAAATCTGTAATAACAGTAGTTATTGCGTGAAAGAGTAACAAATATCTATCCTCACAAACATTCGCATTTATAATATTAAGTAGGATAATGGTCCTCAACCTGCCGGGGTCGCGATGAATGCAGCTACGATCCCGGGACTCAGGTATAGGTTGGTGGAGTATAGTGTGGTTTTAGTCGGTAGGAGTCCAGCACAGCGTCCATGAGGGATATTTCACACACATAAAAAAATGTGAATGGTCCTCCCTTTTGTTCCGTTCTTCACGTAATGTATATAACTACCAAAAAGTTTATACATACACCTTATATACATAAACCTATTCCTATTATACAAACAGAGTACGCTTGCGATCCTTCCCTGGAAAAATATTGGAAAACGAACCAAATATAAATACTGTGGTAAAAGTTGGTAAAACTGCGGTTAAAGTTAGAAATTATCGCCTGCCTCAACCTTTACCTCGACCAATTTGTTTGACTTGCGCGGCAGGAGAAGTATCTGATACCTGCAATCTGTTTTACCTTTGTTCTTGGTTCATGCTTAAATTGTTATTTAAGTGGCCACTTATTCTTCAAATGATATTCATCAGTTTTTGACGTAGCCAGTGATGTAACTGATATGATATAAAACTAAAAGTTTATTCAATAAAATGTCGGTTTGTAATAGCGGCATATACCTAGCTCTTTGTTTTTCTGTGTGTATTGTTTATATTACTTCACATATAAACTACATACATACATACTACATACATACATACTACATACATACATACTATAACTGCTAAACCTTGCTTGAAAACATCATCAGTGACATGAAATATTTCCTAAAAATCACAGTTTTTTTTTTCTCATATTTATACTTGCTTCAAAGAGATTATTTTTCAAATTATCGTCTCAAGGAAAATTGTGAGTGCGTTTTATTGGAGGCGGTGCAGTTGTTCAGGTGATAAAGGGGACATAAAATGAAACGTAAATCATAAACCGCTATAAAATGTAAAGCTATTAAAGCGGCTGAAAGGACATAACCAGTTCATAACAGGTGACTCCGTGTGAACAGTTACTGCTAGTTAATGACTTTAGACCGTAGGTTGTCTGTATTATTTTAAATTTTATTTACGCTGTGCAATGACCTCAACAACTGAGTTTAAAAGTATCATCACCAATATCGAAACTACTTTAAAATTTAGCATATTATAATACTTTTACGCAAATCTTTCAACCTTAAAATTCTCCAGTATTGTCAAAGAAAAAAATTACACTATCAAACGATATTTTAAGACATGAAACTGTGTTATTATTGGAATATAAGAATTAATTCGATATAACCAAATGCTACGTGCTACGAGTTTATTTTAACTTCGTAGCGTCGTCCGTATCCAAAATTCGTAGCGCGCCCTATTGCTACGATTGCAAGATATCTGTGTAAATAGGTGCAATTAATATACCGGCTGTAAATACGAGTTACAATCGGATAACAAGATCGAGTAACCATCAGAATTACCAAAAAAAATTCAAAATTGATGTCTGCCTCTACATCACAATACCCGTATTTGTGGCGCGTAATTTTACTCTTGTAAAATCAGTTTTTTTGTCGCCACCAAATATTAGATATCAAGTCGTCTTACGTGATGCGACTGCTAAGGATGACAGTCGCACGCGACAAAATCTGCGTTTACTCCGTGACTGAAATGCACACGATCGTTAGACCTGTACCCCTATTCTCTAAGGTCATATCGCACAACACAACACACGCATAACTTTATATTTGTAACATTGATCCGTGTAATCCAATAACCTCGCTGAATCACTGTTTATTTCGTTTTGCTTTCATTATTTTTGAACTTGGCAATCACACGTGCAATAAATTTATATTTAATTAAACTTGTTTTCCCTAGTCCCGCTTTGTATGATCATACATCAGTTGTTGAGACTTTTCAGCTAAGAAATGATTACCTATGGGTCAAAATAATTTCTGACAGTCTATGTGTTTAATGTCAAAAGTCTTCTATGTCAGAGCCCGTGAACCGAGACAAATGTAATCTCACAAGATTTCAACTTTACATCCACGCGAAAACATCAGATAACAATTTTTTGATGTTGCTGGATATTTTCGCTTGAACGCATTCAGGAGGACTGCAAAGAGAGGCAAAGGTAAAGATTGACGTCACGCCAAACAGAATGTCATGTAACTTTGGCCTTTCCTGCGTTACAATAACGTACAATGTGGTAAAAAATACACATTGCCACTGGCAGAATTATTTCTTTGCGGAATTTCGCAAGTTAACAAGGAAAACATGAAACTTCCGTCATTTCCTTTTGGAATTTGTATTCAGTAAGCTTTTGAAATGATGTACTCAAATGAATGGGGCTTCATGCTTTAATTTCTTAAAAGTTACGGTTTTCCTCCTGGCATATATACCTATGTGTGTATAATATACATTTTACATACTTATTGCCAATCGATACAGGCTACAATCGATCACTATATAGTTGTAATATTTTATTAATAACCTTTGGTACGAAGACAATTTTCGTCCTAGCATCGTTTGATCAACTACCACGCAAAGTTGTTAAACATTTAAATTGCGTTAATTGTTAACTGTTCATAGTAGGTATATATAGTATTATTAATATTAGGGTCAATTTTATTCATTAGCATAGTTATAAAAGTAACTGTGTTTTCTTGTATCTTATAAACCATAGTAAGTTATCGTTTGATAGTTGTTCATTAACAACTTTAGTACAATACCTAGTATACTATACCTACTCAATACTAATTGAAATGTATTCTAGCTCATTTCTGCATTCTAATAAGTTTTCAGGTGACAGCGCACTTGAACTTGTAACCCCAAACGTACATAAAGGCACAGGTGCCTACTTCATGCACACTAGAGGTGTAGGTATACGTAGAGGTGGCGTGTATACGAGATGTCATCTCATCTGAGCCCGCGGCGACAAAGCATCAGGCAGGTCAAAGGGTGGGGCGGCCGCATTGTTAACTTGCGACTCACGCTGAAGGGCTTTTGATGACGACACTTGCCTCGTACACGTCACTCGCTCAACTTAAAAAATATAAGTATTTCAACAGGTTTTTTGGGAATAATAGTAGGCCTGTGACGAAAGTTAAGAAAAATAGAGCTAGAGATAAAATGGTTCTTGCAGATTTTTTTTGAAAAGTTTATTTCTGTCATAGAGACGTCGTCGTTTGCCGAATACTGTTTCTGTAGAGTACTGTATGAAATTGAGCTTTTTTATGTATAAAGCTTCAGTTTATTGTAACACTAACTATGTAAAGAATTGCCGTATTATATTACCTCGCTATAAATATTTCATATGCAAGAGACCCTCATAATTTATGTTAAAAGTAGGTAAGTACGGCAAGCAATTTTACTATAATTAAAAATTCATCCAAAACTGAAGATTTCCAGAACCCTTCTATCACAAAAGCTCTATGTGCCCTTAGCTACGCACACCCTTTAAAGGGTAAAACCAGGTTACATTCTGAAGGTGCTATTTTTCACTTTATCAAAGGAAGACGCCCTTCCTTCCTGTCCCCAATGAAAAGGTCGAAAAGGGAACACGCCATAAACCACTTTTTTCTTGAAGGCTAACTGAACCGATGGCGATGAGGCGATGAAAAATGGCGCTATTATTCGTAGTATTCACAAACTGTAATGTTGCATATTGTAAAATATTGGCATTACCGATCTTTTACCATCCCATTATAAAGGTTATCAACTTCTGTCTATTTCGCAATAGTTTCATAATTCCGGTCCGTAATTTTAACACTCGAACGGAATCCAACCGCAAATCTGTCGTCAAACTGTATCTCATCTCGGGACTAGTTTCAATTCGAACTTAGTCTGAGTCTGAACTAAAGTAGTATTCTTGTGAAGGCTGAAATCCTGAAAGCGGGCGCGACAGACGGATCTTGACTCGGTGAAATTAATCCATCTTCGCTCTCAATAGCAACGGGAAAATGTATTAATGCTAGGACCGGTAACAAGAAGGGGTACTTCCAAACCAACATGTACACTTAACTTTCGGTACCTACAGTATTTTCTAGTGAAAACGAATTTAGTTGATCGAAGTTTTTGATTTTTAAAGACAGTGCAAATACCTATTCTCGATGAACTAATAATGAAATCAGCTGTTGTCCACTACATAAAATTAAGCCTGTGCTAATCCATCCAAAACAAGTTGATTGAAGAATTGACAAGTAATTTTATCTAACAGCCACGAATATATTTTATAGAAATTCTTCTTCAGCGGTTATAACTCACGTGCATTGTTGGGGATTGTCAACTAGTCGAACTCTGAAAAATGCACATGGGTGCATATGGACAATAATTATCTCAATAATTGTAAAATATATTTCTTAAAACAGATGCATGTTTTAAAAAATATATTTTATACACGTTTTCTTATACATTATAATTATTTAGATACGCGAAATAACAATGGCAAAGTTAAAAAAAAGCTAATACCTTATGTAGGATATTAGCTTTTGTTAAACTTTGATAAAGATATTTTATTTTTAACACGTTTTTATTAGCTTGGTATGTATGTATGTATGTACGTATCTTTGTAACGGAATCTTTCAATTTTATTTTCACCCACTTTAAAACGTTGGATTGAATTGAAACTTCGCATAGGTACTTATCAAGGACCGATGACAATACAATATGCGGTTATATATTAGCGCGAGAGACCGGCTGCTGCATCGCGTGTCGCAGGTTGGATTCCTCTACGGTGCAAATATTTGTATGATCTACAGATAATTGTTCCGGGTCTGGGTGTGCATGTTAGATTATATGTCTGTAAATGCATTCACAATACAGGAAGAAATTCCTAGAGAGGGCAATGTTTTTATAAAAAAAAGACAATACTTAATTTAATCAATTTGTCGGGTTGTCCTGATCACGATTTTCACGTCTGATGCACTAAAAAGGCGATTCTTTATAACTATGACATTATCATCGTTAAAGACTAAAAAAACTAAAATAAATTATAGTTTAAAAAACTAAAAACACGCTTTTGTAACTAGCCGAACTAAAAAGTAGAAATAATAAAATTTTCTATAAGTTTTCTACAAGGCAGAGTAATTTAAAGAGAATGTCCATTCATTTTCGTTTCCATTTTAGTTTAATAAATGTAATTAAATGTTTTATTTCATACAAACAGTCTTTGAAAGCAAAAGCGATTCAAGAGTACTGCAGGCAGGAGATTTCAATCTGGCAACTTATTTGAATTTTGGTCGTCTCAAAATCCTTTAAAATTTATTGAAGCGACTCTTCCCAGTTGATATAAAGTAGGTACACTGGTTTCACTTAATTAATAGAAGTTGAATTCAAAATACCTATATTTACTAGGACTGAACGTCTATTTGAGGGGTAATTTATATTGTTTTACATTGATTGATACTGTTCGTACTTATTAACTACTTAATTTGTCTAAATCTTACAAATATATTTTATTAATATCGTCAAATAGATATAATTACGTCTTAAAATTCCGCACGTTTAACATCGTCAAATAGTATATTTATCAAATAGTCATGTATACGTAAGCCCCTGCAGCGGCAACTTCGCTGCATACAAATGCAAACAAGTTGCTCAATAAAGTCGAGCAGGCGTTTAGACAACACCACATCTTGTGTTCCAGCAATTTATATAGCGAAAGGACAGTTTTAAATAAAATGTTTTATGAACGTCTATAAAATGCTTTTAGTGCAACATGTGTTTACTCTTACGTCGTTAATCTAAACTTTGTACAGCTTTATGGCAGGAAAGTAAATATTTACGGCGCGGCCTCATCTGTCATCAAGTATTTAAGTAATTTTCCGGCTCGCCCCCGCTTCTAATCAGCTAGTGCTTCGAGGCCGGGTGCTTTCCCTAATTTTCGCGACACCCTATTAACCAGGCGCAAGTTATTGCTCACTCCCGAGGGATCACAGCCTGGTTGCCTTGGTAACTGGCACTTGTGTGCGTTAACACGCAGTTTTCTGTTTGTGTGGGTGCGAAAGTTGTAGTCTGCGGTTTCTAGAACTTGTGGATTCTTATCTATCGGTTTTTGGTATACGGCGCTCGATACAGCTTGATAGTGAAGCCGGAGATTAACCGAGCAACTGAAACTAGGTGAACGAAGCGTTGGGAGCCGTATTTGGTTTAAGTATGCTATTTCATCGTGTGATGATAAACTTATGTGTTAAAGATTTTAAATCTTTACTTAGTGTATCCGTGTCACAATGTCTTAGTGTATCTGTTTACTCTCAAACGTACAAAGTTGTACGCGATAGCAATAATATTTCTATTGTGGTACTGGTATTAGCGACTCAAAAGTTAAATTTATATGTATATGCGATTTCTAGTATGCACAGAAAGACTCGGTTCAATACACATTTAGGATTATATCAAATATTTATAAGAATGTATTATTACCTATATCTACGCAACATAAAGAAAGGCAGAAAAGACGTGTCGCGCCGAAATAAATTCAGTTTCAAATAAATTGGGATAAGTGTAGAAGAATTTTACTTACCCTAATTGGTACTAAACAACCAACACTATTCACAATCAAGTCTACAAACACCAAAAAAAAAAAACACAAAATTCCCGCGACTTAACTAAATCCCGTGTATCTAAAAAGCTGAAGCGCGAAGCATTCAGTGATGGGATCAAGACGATTCAAGTTCGACACGTAGTAGGCAATATAATGCTATAGGGCGGTCCCGGGGGATTGGGGTGTATCGTAAGTGTTGATACGAACAGTTTTGTGTCCTCGTCGTGTTGTCGGATAATATGTGTTGCTGACGTCAGCTTCCTCTAAGGAGACTTTTTGCGCTTATTTATTTAACGAATACAAATAAAGATTCTTTTTTAGAACATAATTCTGTTGAATAGCATTTTGCGTGTTTTTTATTGGTAACGGTGGATTTAGTTAGGTCTTTTGTTAGTTAAGGGATTATTTATTAGTAGGTACCTTTTAGCTATCTTCTATTCAGACTGCTTATTGTTCTAATAGTTGCAAACGCGGCTGCTGAACTTCATGTCCTGGGTTCGATTCCCGGATCGGGTAATCTGTGATTAGATTTCTGATAAGATATTCTGCGGGGGTAGGGTGCAAGAAATAGGTTTGCCTCTTATTTATTTCATTGGACTCGATAACGGCATCCGGTGAAAAGTGTGTGTACAACTGTGTAGGTACATCTCTGCCTACCCCTTCGAAGAATACAGACGTGATGTTATTTTCTATGTAAGATTTAATTTTAATTGTAGTAGATAAGGTTGACTTTAATTAACAGAACATGAAGCTGACTCTTTAAAGTTATTATTATTAGAACCATTTAGAAAATTAGTCAAAAATACAAATCGAATGTTTGTCTCGACCTCTTTGAAAGAAACTTTTCTGAAATGTTTAACTTTGACAGTAATAAACTATAGAAATTCGCTCAAATATCTACTAAATAAATTTTTAAATTAAATTGAATCGTATACCTATAGGTACACTGATTTGCATTACGTTACTTTAATTAGATATACAAACATAGCCGTAACGCTTATGTGTTTGTTTACAGTATTCCCGAAGAGTTAGTGTAGGTACTACTGCACATCTTCATTAAACAAATGCTATTATTAAGTCCCTTGTAATAAGCGGCGAGCCTAATGCCATCAACTAACCACAATTATTTAAATCTACGAGCTACCACTGAAAATTTTCTAACAGTAAAACCAAACAAAACCATGCCTGACCCGGGAAGCGAACCCAGGACCTCTCGCTCAGCAGTCACACTATCATTAGACCAATAACCCAAAAAAAAATCAGAGCTATAGTTGTATAGTAACGTGTAAAAAAACCTTTTATTCCATAGCAAATCTTTACCCGGGATCTCAACTACATTCACCGCAACCCCAGCAGGTTATGGTCCGTCGAAGACTCTGCCACCGTATGCAGGCCACAGTCACACACGCCCTTATAGGACCGGACGGGAGACGGCTTCTGACTAGATATCGAACTAATTTGCTCGCCACTTTTGGCGGTGGGTGAGATAACACACAAGCACAAAAGTAACAATAGCTCTCGTCATTACATTAACAGTATTAACACACATAAAAACACTAAACACATACATACAATTTTGTCACACACGATTAAAATCTTGTACTATCATTGTAACCATACAGGTAAAAGGTATAAAGGTTTGATTGGGAATCATATGCCAGTGGCGAGAGGGGTACGCCCGCTAAAGCTACTCCGGTACTAATTCCTTCAAGCACATGCCAAAGTACGATATTACGGCGCGGCATGTCCTTATCGTTTGTAAATTCCTAAATCACAGCAACGAAGAGTCCCAATCTTAAATACACTAATTAACCCAACCATACATATTTTAGGGTAAGGTCATATAACAATAATAAAAGACGGACGCCCAAATAGTTGCCGTAAAATTGACGGCGGTCATTGGCTCAGATTTGAAAATTAGGGTTGGAAAACTCCGGGACGTTATCCATGTCCATTAGAACAACAGTCCTAAATAAACATGGGCCATGTGTAGCCACACTGATAAGTGTTGCTACGCCATCTATGTTTTGTAATTAGAACTCATAGGTTTGTGTGTGTGTGTAAATTTATGAACTAGTAGCACGATCTGGCGACTCTGAGCGAATGTAGTTAATTCGATGTTCGTAATGTTGTATTTTACAGTAGTGGTCACACGTTCATGGTTACACTTTGACCTTGAGCTGGCTTAGTAGGGAGTTTAAATAGTATGCAAGGCTTAATTATGCTGGTTTTGTTACCACTGACGTGCGGCCTACCATAATAGATAGTATGGTATCGGTATTCATACTCATTATGTAGTGGTCGCAAGCGCGGCTGCTGAGCGCGAGGTTTTGGATTCGATCCTCGCGTTGGGTGTTGTTGAGTTTCTCTGTTAGGAAATTGTCAGTAGCAGCCCGGAGTTGGTTGAGTTGGAGTTGTCCTCGTCATCTAGGGCTTCAAAGAACTTAACGGCATCGATGCAAGGGCCTAGGGGAACATAGACGTGATGTTACGTGACATTTATTTTTAGTATTTAGGCTTAATATGGTAAAAAAAACTTCATTTTATTGTATCAATTCAGTATATTGCAGTCCACTCGTGCATTTAAATTCTTGTAAGTTATGCATTACGAGGCCTACTTACTTTTAACAGAAAACGCTATACTAGAATTAATCCCACACTGCTGCATTGTAGAGTCCAAAAAGTAACTTGTTGTTCAACCTTCCACAATCCACAACATATTCTGTACAATCACCTCTGACGTGAAGGGAACTTGATGTCTCCATAAGAGCATCGTCAAACATGACAAGCAAAGAAATGACATCGAATATAACCCAAGAAATGGGAACAATAAAATAAAGACTTAAAGACCGTCATATTTCAGTAACAGGGAGCGAGATCGTAGGTGGGAGGGAGTGCATGACCCTCCATATTTCCAATAAAATTCCGCGATGTATGAAATTCACTGAAATCGTTTATACAGTAAGCTTCATTACTTCCGTGAGAGGCGTCTATTTTTGAATATTCCTTATGAAAAATGTGGCGAGGAGCGTGCCTCCGCGGCGCCGCAGTCTGGGCCTTTCATATGAGTTCAAAGGCGCCACTCCCGTCTAACGCGGTGACCAATTATCACGTCACTCTGTGGGACATGGTGGCGCTTTACTGATTTTTATTACGACCGCTGTGATGTAATATTGGTTGCTAACTACACACTCTTTACCGCAAATTGGGCACTTGAACTGTTAACATAATTTAATTAATACATTTTTGGCTGTTTGAAGTTAAATAACTATAATAATAAGATAAAGGAATCATTTAAAAATAATAGACACGAACAGGATTCGAACCTGATTAATATAGTTAAATTTACAATGCCTTAACATGTATAAAAATTATTATAAATACTTATATAGACGTACTTTTTTCTTACTAACATTTATAGCTTTCTGTGATAGTTCATTTTAGAGATATCTAATTTCACCTCACACAACACGTGCCTAAACCGACGCAAAATACAGACAAACTGCGTAAAAATAAACATAATATCCTATTTGGTTACCCTCACGCAAGTTGGCTGTCAGACGGTGTCGTACAAAACGCCCGCTTTAGCGTTGACTCCGCAAATATTTCCCATAAAGCCACCGACGAAACTCAGGAAACGCGGCCCGAGTGAAATATGGACGTCCTAGTATTGCCATTCCGTAAAATGATTCGTGATTTACGCGTCGCGCTTTTGATACATGAGCGAGATTTGCGTCGCAGGTGACGGCCCGACACCCCGCACTCTCATCTCCAATTGAATTGTTGTTCTGATATTGAATTATGCGTCTCTACATATATAAACATTTAACTATTTCTTACATCCTTCTATTGAAGTACAAGCCAAAGGATAAATTTGACACAGTTTTGCCGAAAATCTCATTACAGACAAAGGTGTGACGGCTTAATAAAGCGCTAAAAACATGTTTGTCGCGGAAAGATGTTTGTACAAATTAAAACTTTTGACACAGAAAGCTGTCTGGTATCTGTGCTACCTATGAGAAAGTTCTCTGATCTTCCTATTTTTCTGTTGATTAATTTCGTTATGGGTTCGAAGACATTTTCTGGGACAGTGCGAGCTATAACTCAATTTTGGTTCGGTGACAATTGGATAACACCATACGGAAGTAATTGCGGTCCCTTTTCCTTTAGTTACACGTTCCCAGTTCCCAAAGCACAAATAATAATATCTCCAAAAAGCCTTCTTGACATAAACCACTGTTAAAAGCCAAGATCAACTCGTAAACTCGTATCAGTGTAAGCTCTAATTTCCTCGGTGTTCCACGACTGCCCTGTTGGCCTCCCCCAAGGAGAACAAACGCGGCGATACAGCTAATGTACGCGACCGCGACGAGTCATTCCCAGTACTTGGCAACCCGTTGTCTTAGCTCCTCAGGGGGACAACAGGAAGAATACATCTGTAACAAGTCTAATATCAACTTTTACGTATGATCTTCTTTCTAGAAGGGCGGATAAATCTTCGGTATCAATTGAGGATGCCAAATAGGCCGTCACGCTGTCTCCTACATGGCCCATATTAACCCGATACTCCCTTTTGATTTCGTACCGTTGAGTGTTTCAATGAAAGTGTAGAGTGTATCAATAACAAAGTTCTAATTTTGTTCGTCTGTATTTCGTTATACTCGTTTGTTATGTCTGGCATTGTGATGTCTTAATATACGTTTGTAATACGATCTAAAAAAGCGCGCACTGATTGTGCGAAACATCTTCACAAGATGTTCCAGATTTCGTCGGCCACACGAAACGAGAAAAGTGTAACTATTCCCCAATGACTACATGCTACAATGTGGGTAGGAAACCGTGAACTTTAAATTAAATTTATCAACTTTGTAACTTAGGTGCTGACTTCGAAATTGAGATGGACTGTTTCCCTTCCAATTCCAACAATGTTCCACATTATCCAATTGTAATCACTTCAGAGCGAACAAACACTAACGAATTAACGGGCTCGTATTAATGAAATCTATATTTAATCAAAGCAAACTCACGTAGGCATACGTTGTAACTAAACAGTTTGCGTTTGAAGCTATGCTGTGATGTGTATCTAATACCAAGCTATCATTACCACTGCGAAGTTATGCCATCGAATTTCTGGGAAATATCGAAGTAGGTCAATAAACGTGGTAGATAGTTTCTGTAATAACATTTGTCGCGGAATTTGCGGCTGGGTTGGGGGGTGGGTTGGTTCGCCGGAATCAATCCACTCACGTCAGGTCCGTTGTCCAATCAACTGACACACACTGTTCACTGGGGATCAACGCGCGCGAGTGTGCCTCGATGTACGAAGATAGAGAAGGTTTTATTTTTCATGTGTCCGCCGTCGAGACGTTGATAAATGTCGCCACTTAATTACGTGTTGACAACTTGTCTAGATTATTGTAGACAGCTATACAGCTCTAAGCTGTAGTTACTAGATATTCACACTTATATTTCACTCTTGACAACTTTTCTTGGAATTCCGAGTGACTGCTCAATATTGTTCTTACATTTGGTTATTAATGACACTGTAGTTCAGCTCAAATAATTTAAATGAACGATATAAATAACGATTACCTTTTTATTTTCAGGTAAATTTCATACGCTTCTACAAAATCGTCTTTCTATTCAGCAAGGTATTGGTAAGACACTCAATTTATTATTCTACGTAAAGAAAATAAAATCAATCATATTTTATAATACTACAGTCACCATACCAAAAGTCGGTGTGGCCCATCAAAAATAATAGTAGGTTTGTGGTACACCAAAAGTTTTATAGCTCAGCGTTGCCTCATATACCGGACTGGAGCAGCGCCATCGTTGTGACAGCGAGCGAGTGTGCCGTCCCCCGGTGCGACCGAGCGACCCCCGCAAACAATTAACTGACCCCCAACTACACAGAGCACACACTAATAGAGATTTTGAAGAACTTAATGTGGAAATAGATGGTTAAAAATATACGATTTTATATTAATGGAGATACTTTTACATTGCCATAGGTATTTAAGGTGAAACTGCTGTGTAAACAACGCCTAACCATAAATTACCATTTTTAGAATATTTGTCTGTCCATCTGACTGAAAGTTTAGATTTTAGATTCAAACAGGCATTTTAACAAAAAAAATTGTGTAATGACAATTTTGATATCTTACAGGGTTCAGAAGATATGAATATAGATGAATCTTCGAAAAGCATTATCGCATAAATAGCAAACCGTAAAGGGAAATGCACATTTGATAAAGAAGTTTTGGCCAAGTGATGCCCAAGAAAGAAACAAATGATAGGCATTAGGGTTGACGTCGTAGTAAAGAAATAACCGCAATTTTTTACCTAGAACTCGGTGGGACATTATAATCTATAAATAAAAAATTGAGAGATACAGCTACGGTATCCATTGGCAAGCCCGTGTTTTCGTGAGAAGCGGGTACTAACTCCAATGTAAAGCCAAGGTCGTCATCGGAAATGGTTGCAGGGTCCATAATAATAATCAGTCGTCAAAAAATTTGATGTGAAACCGCAGTAAAAATAAAACAAAGTCGCAAGCGTACAGGACAAACCGAATTGTGAAGTGCATAGTTTAATCAGTGTCAACAAATAAGATCACCATTGACGAATGGCCCATCCAATTCCGTGAGATCTAATTATTAAAAAAGCCGTATATTTCAGTAACGAGTTTTTTCAATAAGTGTTGCAATCCCTATTTTGACTGACCATAAACAATTGAGAGTTTTGAATAAATCGCCTTTTAATTCCTTAGTTTTTATTACAAACTAGATGACCCGGTGTACTTCGTATCACCTCGAACGTCAAATGTTTGACAAGAAAGTAGGCAGAACAGTTTATATGGGTAAATTAAATTGTTGTTTTTACTATCTTCCTCGCAGTTGTTCTACATTTTCTCACGAAAAACATTTAAAAACCAAAATCAGCGAAATCGGCCCAGCCGTTCTCGAGTTTTAGCGAGACAAACTAACAGCAATTGATTTTTATATATATTTACAATTGCAAATAAGTAATAGCAATATTTAAAATCCTAAATATCTTTTTTGTGTTTATCCCATAGATAGGCAAAACATGGCCTTCATTTAAAAAAGTAACTACTAACACTGAGTAACCCACTCAGAAATAAGTTTCCTGGTTAATACATAAATCCCAACAAAGTACACGAAAATTTCATCTCAACCCAAAACCAATATTTTCCCTCGACATCCGATAGCGACACGAAAATAAATTCAAGTACTGTTTATACACAATAAGGCGAGTAAACAAACCATGTCACCCTTTACACAATTCTGTCAGTTGGCCGGATGACAGGTCATATCCGGGGCCGGGCGGTCAACCGCCGCCTCTGTCGATTCTATTACACTGTGCTCGACAGATTGAGGTGGCCGCGCTACGCGTAAACTGACGTCCATTCGTCTATTCAATAGTTATAAAAAACTTGATAACATGCTTTCAGTCCCTAATATAAAAACTAAACATAAATGTATATGGAACATAATGAATGTTTGTAAAATAGTTCTTGCTTTTCATTTTCTTTTTCGTTATGTTCGTCGTTGCTAAATAAGTTTGAAACCACACATCAATTTAGGTTTATTTTTACATCACTAAGGTGGAAAACAAGTGTACGAGCCACATGATAGGCAAAAACGGTTCCTCTCCTGCCAACACAATGCTTTATCTAGGAGCACTGACAACCTTGTTCACCGTTGGGAGCACAACACATTGAGTGCTGATGATGAGAGCCATTTAAATTGGCTATGTTTTTCTGGAAGATCTCTACTTGCCAGAACCTATCGCAAATCATTTCTTAAGTTTTGTAGGTACCTAACAAACTTGAAAACGGTTTATTTTACCCTTTTTATTGAACATTTACCGAGTTCATTATTATTTTATAAGGCGGTTCGATATCCCCGGTCTAACAAGGTGCAATACATTTGTAAGTTAACAAGGCGATAGCGATAAATTCAGCTTGTTGGCCCAGTAACGCTTCGCTACAGAAAAGAAAAATAACAGCGTAGCCTTACAAACAATGTTCAACTTTCAAACATTCTGATCAAGACACGGAATTAATAAACAGACTAACTTACTATTTATTTTAAATAAAGCAACTTATAAGTGGATTAATTGCATATAATTGGTTTTTGATTTTGCTAACATTTAGAACTAGAGCAGTCATCGTCATAGGATGACTGAACTTTGCAGTTTGTTATTTGTTTTACAATACTTAATTTTAAGCTTTATATCCCAAAAACACAGTTGTACACCAGTTGCTTACCAATTAAATAAAAGATATTACAAAATAGAGCATGGTTGAGATTAAAAGCTTATTTTAGATATCACAATAAAAAAAAAATCTTTCATGTAAAACTTAGAAATCGACCCATTTTTAATGGGCTTTTGAATTTTGACGGAACGTTCAAAAAGATCGCAGGGGTATTACCACGAGATTTTCCCTTCTCTAAATACTGTCACCAATGAGATTCCAACAATGTCTCAACCAGAGGGTAATTAATCCATAAAATATATACCTACTTCCCTGTACCAAGTTCCCGTTAATGTTTCACTTTATGTTCGTAATCCTAAAGGGAATAATAAACACATGAAAAATAAGACGCCAAGGGTTGCCTGTTCCTGAAAACAGAATAGATGTACTTAATAGCAAAATAGCTGTGAAGGTTTTCGCGAATAAAACCGAATGTTTGATAGAATACCCCACATACCTTTCATACATTTATGCATATTACCTCTTCAAGGGGGATACGACGTGAAATATTTTCTCACCTTTTCACTGAGGAGGTTGACAGGGTTAATACTCTTTTGTGTGATCGTAATACCAGTTTGGGATCAAATTCACCATAGACTTGGTCGAACTTTTTGGTCGGTATTTATAAGTGTAATAGTATTTTCTGAAAAGTATAAGCTCGGTTTTCAGTTAGACGTGTCTAATCGTATTGTACAATATCGGTAACAGACTGCTGGGCTATCATTTTCTCCCTATTGTTTCTTTTATGAGCATCAAAATACCACTCTTAAGGTTCCCTTTAAGGTTTAAGTGGGCCTCTTAAACGAATGTCAATCATCCTAAAGTGTTTAGATCTCGAGCCTCTGGTTCACCCTTCCGAGTCGACCGATATTAATCATGACTTACCGTTTCATATTTATCTTCAATATCGATCAAAAATATAGCCCTTTTTGTTTGAAAGTAATAAATCATGGTCCTATCTTTTGCACTGGACATTTTTTGTACATATCTTAGGATTTATAGCCCAGTATCATTTATTTTCAATGAAGTAGGCAATATATTCTTTATGATTTATAGTGTACCTACCTACTTACTTCAGGTGCCATTAGATTTCACAATATTCTTATATACTCAGAACCTAATTTTCCATCAGGAAAAAACACAAAATTACATAACATAGCATCACGCCTGTATTCCCCGAAGGAGTAGGCAGAGGTGTACATAGTAGTACACCCACATTTCACCAATGTCGTTATTAGGTCCCATGTAATAGGTGCAGAGCATATTGCCATCTACCGGGCACAATTCCAAACTCCAGGCTGCTACTCAGAATTTTCTAACAAAGAAAACTCAATTATACTTTGCCCGACCTGGGAATCGAACCCTAGACCTCATGCTCAGCAGTCGCGCTTGGGACCACTAGACCAATGAGGCAGGCAGGTCAGGAAAAAGTGTTGCATATTTACTGGTTTACTAAACCAATATTGTTAAGCGTAATCACTGCCGTCCTCTCATTTCACTCTTGTAAAATGTTAAGTGTCAACGTAGAATTTGAATCGGCACACATAAACACGAATGTTTACGACGCCCAACAAGGTTACGAAACGAATAAAAAGGGGTGAATAGTTCAGTCGACTCAAATCAAGTTTATAGTAGGTAGAATATGTACATATAAAGACATCAAGCCTTTATGTAGTGCCAGCAGTTATTGACATGTATGTACGTAAATGACTTGTTGAGTAGGCCGTTCTATCCCTGCATTGCCTATAAGTACCGACCGTTCTCCAATAATATTTAGGTAATTGAGCGTTAATTATCGATTGGAATGCCCTGTCAATCTGTGGTTGATTAATTTGAGGTTGAGCTGACGCTACACTGGACCAAATTTAGCGTCGAAAATCCCAATATGTATTTAATTACCCATAGTGTAATTTTGTTTGGTATTTGCATTTTAGAAGTATTGAAATATGGACGATAGGATTTAATTTAATTTTTAATTGTAGCTTTTATGCCATTTTAAATATCCTTATACCGCGATGTAAATATATTTGCTTTATCTATCAACTTTTGTTTGACTCGCGATATCACCCTGGGCTCAGTTGATACTTAAGGGCTCCGTTTGTTTTCGACACTAGTCGGGCAATCAAAAAACGTAACAACGTGAATAATAACCGTAAATAATGAATAAAGGATAGAAATAACGAAACCCAAGGTCTGCTGTTACCAATATTTATAAGGCAGATTCTAAACAGAATGTCCTACACAAAAGTAGACAATTTATCGCGGAACTCCGACGCCAAAGAGCAACATTAACAACGCTCCGCCTCTCACAATTACAGACCATGTTTTCATGGTTCCTGAAATAAAAATATTCACCTAAAGTCCTCTGGTTGATGAATGTAGGGTCTCAGCAATGAATAATGGGCGTCGCTTAATAACGGTGGCGTAATTGCGTTATCTAGGCTCCAAGTGGGCGGGGGAACCTCAGCTATCCATAACTGAGAACTCATAATTGTCACCGGCAGACGGACGAGAGCTCTGAGCCGAGTTATGGCCGACATGCCGATATGTCTGCTTATAATTAGATGTGTGTGGTTAATAAGGGTTCGTAGTCGTAGATGAACTGCAAGTTAGACACCATAGGTTCAATATTGAGTTTTCATGAACGATGTAGACATACCAAAATATAAGTAACAATTTTGGGTGCTTACATTGGTACTTTGTACTGTAGGTTTTAAATAATTTCAGGTAACATTTTACGGGCGGTTTTTGTAACGCCTCTAGGCGACACGCAATATAATTGTTACAGTTCTAGTATATAATCAAAAACCTTGTAAATTAATACACCTGCATGTTTCTTGGAACTGAATAAGCCCTTGTCAGCTGGTCGCTTCAGGCGATTCCACTCAAAGCCTTCTGTAGGCCGTTTAAGTAACACTTACATTATATACATATATCAAGTACCTAAGCAGTATACAGCAAACCAAATTAAATAATTGTGGAATCTCGACATATTTCACAAAATTAGTAAATAGTCACAGTAACTTAAGCCACATGAAGTTCCCAACGCTATTCAATAACTGAGCTCGTTTGAGGTGTCTCTCTAGTGTCGATCTAGTGATCTAGCTACTGAAACATCTGCTTAATTCTAGCTAGAAAGAAACAATGCTTCGTCCCCTAGAGTGAAAGAGACGAGTTGAGAAGTGCCGAAGAACGCAATTGATCACGCTAATTCTCGAAGCTTTGCGGATAAAAATGTCGAAAATTTGTCACGTTATAACGAGCACTGGATTCTTAGGTAATGTTTTCTTTGAAGGTAAGAGGGCGATTTTTCTTTATCACAGAATGCGTAGTATATAAAGGGCATATTAAACTACACGCCATATATTAATATGTAGTGGAAAACTGTTCGATATATTATATAGCATATTCCATAAAAACAGGTTAATAACAAATATGTATTTACCCCAAATATATTTTAGCTTTCGCCGAACCTATATTAAAATATATGGTTATTTTTCGTGCAACTTTAATATTTTAACGTGGCAGTCCGTAAACCAGGTAACTATCCCAAAAGCTTTTATATTCCCGTTTGCCTGACTGGTTCTATTAAACAATATGCATCTCGGCTTCCAGCGAATTCGTTTATACTGAATTATCAGCTGTGCTATCGCAGCACTCTGTGCTGAATTTCCTAAAAGCAAATTTTGCTATGTGCAGAGACAGAACATTGTATTAGTTAGTCTGACATACGGAGCAATTGAAATTCGACTCTATTCAGCTAAGTGAAGGATGATTTTAATGTTGTAGTGAATGTCAGTTCGCGATCTAGTTGCGTTCGGGAACCCTAGTAGGTGGATGAAATATGAAGGCACAAAGGAAGAATCTCATTCCGTTCGTGCCTGAAGCGTTACTCTAGGAGCAGGAACGGGAATGATGTTGGATATTGAATGTATGAATGAATGAAATTGTACAAAGCAAATGAAGTGTATAGTTACTTTAGCGCTGAACGTTAAGTTACTGACTTTAATCCGCGAACCATAATAGACGTATTTGTACAGGTTTTACAACCTCTGCTGCTGTTGTGAAAGTTGACAAGAATGCCCTGTTGGATTCCACAATGTTCTAGTATATGCTACATCAAATTCGAATTATAAGACAATTGGAGTTGTGAAACACGCAAACATGATAAGGCTACGACTTTTACGAGCGAGCCAATAAAGAAACAACAGAAAGTAGAAGTGAATCGTAAAAACAACACTAATCCCGATGTGTCCCCAAAAAATCCCGTACCGAAAGTGTGGCCACCCGGCGTTACACCGAAAATATCGTCTGTTTTGATTTATGTGCCTTAAAAGCGGCCCTTGCTCTACGCCTCGAGTTATTGTTTTTCCCCTTATGAAATGGCGTATTTTTCCCACCCGAGGTCCACTGCCGAGCAAAGTTTCTTCGTGATTTATTCACCATTAAAGTTTATGTAGCGAAAAGCCGAAATATTGTGTTTTTAACTTTATTATTAATAATTCCACCAGATAATTTAATGAAATAGCCAGTTCATGATTTGAATTAACAATTTAGATGAGATGGTAATGATTATCTTTTAAATAAAAGGAATTCTAGAGAGACAGACTAACAAGGTAATCATAACAATAGAAAAACATTGGGAAGCATAATATTGGTACCAATATTGCTCTGGTCCTGCGACCCTTTTATATATTGTCAATTTTCCTTTATTTGGACCTTTTTGAGTGTGTAGCATTTTAGGTTAAACTGAAACTATTATCAGCAACTCCAATACTTACAACCAACATGTGGCCGTTATTAAATCACGCACCATATTGCGGAAATTTCGTTGAAGTTTGTCGCCTATAAAATATTTTATAGCTGCAAAAAATATAGCGCACTATAATATAAATTTAATGGTACGAAGTCACATTCATATTCATGTAAAACGTTTAATGCGAAATGAGATCTTTATATGATTTTATAATATATCAACTAAATTTATTTATTTATTCCCACATTTTAACAAATTAGTTGTAGACCGAATAAATATAAAACGTATAGTTATTAATCTAGGCAGATAAACCTATGTAACTTCTTAATAATTATAAACACAATGATGCAACCTGTAACTTCATATGTGGTTTAACTGTTAGTATGAGTAGGTTGTAAATTCACCAATAAGAAAAAAAAACGGAAAAGTACGAGTCGGACTCGCCCACCGTGGGATCCGTACAAATTTGTAGCTATATATTATAAATAGTTCAGTAATCGAGTCTTGCAGTGTTTTCCGAGCATTTCCCGAAATTCAGTTCCAAAACCTATAAAGGCTATATTTTTTATGATTTAATTACAAATGTATAGTTTTCAGATTTCCCCCTATACTTGTAGTATAAGACGATATTACTTGCCAAATTTCATAGTTCTAGGTCAACGGAAAGTACCCCATTTTGATTCCCTTGAGAGTGTCGAAATATACGATTTTGCGGCATAAACGCCTGTATCTTTTTTTAACGTTATCTTAGAGGTTTGATTTTTTCACAGTTTCAAGGGACTGTAGACTTGAATATATGGTTTTAATTTCAACTCAATACCTCTACGCGTTCCCGAGATAAAGGGTCAGGACAGACAGACGGACAGGCAGACAGACAGACAGACAACAACACACAGTGATCCTATAAGGATTCCGTTTTTGCCTTTTGAGGTACAGAACCCTAAAAACAACTTATACGAGTGGGACAGAGCGAAATAAGCGATGTCAAATTAGTTTGACTTTTTTACAAGTTCTTGCGCGGCATATTGTTGGGCATTATCAGTATCACATTATGATACAAGTGCGTTAGTAGGTTGGCGCACGCAAATTATACGATGTTTTTCAACACACCTATGAGGAAAAAAGAATAAGATAACATAAAATTACATTTTGCAAAGACATTCAATTCATTCAAAAATACATTTTGTAATTGAAATGGCCTACGAATTTATATTTTCGTACACCGTGTCTATGGTCTATGCACGAGCAGGAAGGAGAGAGACTGACGAAGTTGCCAAAACAGCTTAATATTAAAATAAAATAAAGTCTTTCTATCTAAAAGAATAATTAATGTTAACTAGTGGTCGCCTACTGGCCGAAATTCGACCTTAATTCATTTAAATTTTAACGTTAATAAGGTTCTATTGTCAAAGATGTGTGAGTGTGTGTGTGTGTGTCGAACGCATGGTCGTGAACGTAATGTATATTTATTAATTTTATGTTTATCTAATGCATCTATATATATAAAGTAAGAAACTGACTGGCTGACTGATTCACCGACTGAATGAGCGATCAACGCACAGGTGAAACCGCTGGTTCTAGTATCATGAAATTTTGCAAAATGTTCCTTATAAGACGTAAGTGTGCACTAAGAAAGGATTTTTGGAAATTCATCCCCTAAAGGGTTAAAATAGGGGATGAAAGTTTATATGAAACTTCGTAATTTTAGACGTTAGAAAAAATAAATGTCAAAATTGATAAATGAGGTCTCGGTTAGAGAAAAAAGTATACAATATCACTTTTTTGTGAATATTCATTCTTTATGGGGGTAAAATAGGGGATAAAGTTTGTATGAAACTCCTTCATTTTTAAAGTAAGAATTGTAAAAATTGGTAGATAGGCTCATGCATGGTTAGAAATAAAAGTGTACCGCATCACATTTTTTTTACTGTAAAAATGACAGTGTTTCACAGAAACTTTCAGCCTGAGTATAAATATGTAACTCTTTTTAAGGTCCATAAAAATAAATAAAATTGAAATATTTGTTTGTAATGATAACTTTTTATTTACTAAATGCCTATGAAAGTATATACTTTACTTATTACAAAAAAAAAACTTTATCTGTTTGTTCCGATTAAACTCCGAAACGGCTGAACCGATTTGGTCGGGGCTGCCACTGTCAGATCGCTGATGTTATTAAGAGCAACTGCTATTTTTATTTTACAAAAAAAAATATTGTTGCGCGCAAAAAAGTCTGTTGCGCAGACGAAGTTACGGGCCCCAGCTAGTAATTAATAAAAATATTAGCTTTCTGCACTCCATTCTTCCATTTTCGTTCGTACATTTTCGTTAAAAAGGGTACAAAGTTTTTGCTTCATATATTGCTAAATAGATAAATCAATCAATTATTGTAACAACCTGCTTGATAGTACGATATTATAACTCGCAAGTGCCAATAAATTATTTCGAAAAAGAACCGTCAAACGTCCTTAATCATTATGGCTGCCTTATATTGTGAAAGATTTATGCGTGAGTCTTTGTGTGTGAAATGCATGGGAGTGTGTGTAATGTTGTTTTTATTAATTTAGAGTATTTCTAATGCATGTTAAATAAAAAGATTACCTTTCTGCACTCCTTCTTCATATAAACATTAACGGTGTCAAATTGGAGACTTCCCCGTCTGCGTAATTTTCGTAAAAGGGGTACAACATTTTTGCTTCACGTATTTATTATAATGAATTGGCTACAAGATCAAAATTGTTTTTATTAATTGAAACGTTTAGCTTTCATATTTTATCTGACACATGGTAAATCTCAACAATGTGTAGACATCAAATCTCTATGTATTTTTTTTTTTTTATTTCAGCAAATAGTTTTTATGTCTAAAGACAGGAAAATCCGAGAATATTTACTTGCAAGGAAAAAAATATTATATCTCATAAACTTATTTTGATAATAAAATGGCGCGGTTGGATTTATTTTTCTATGCTTATGCGCGCGCAGGCAAGGAATGGCAAGTTGCATAATTTTAAAATATAATAAAGTGATTATTCTTCCATTTATAACAATTTTTTTTAATTTGTTTCCGTAGCTTAATAATTTGAAGAATCGAAACAAATTATTAGGGAACAAATTATAAATGCTTATTTGTCGTATTCAAACTAGCACAGTTTGAGCAGTCACAAAAATGTTAAATCTCACATAAATGCGGTAATATAATAACAAAAGACACGTGCTTAATAAGCCTCATTAGGAACCTAAAAGCGGTGCAAGAAGTTTTTGTTTTTCCTGACGTTTTGAACACTTCGCAGCGTTCGTGGTCGCAGGAGGACAAAGTATTAGTATTAAACAAAAAAAATTTTTTTATTTTTTATTCTTGGTTATCCTAAAAGGCAATGATCAACTCTTTAACAACTTTCAGATACCATGGCATATCCTGTAGAATTGCCATGATCAATGGCAGCATGCCTTTAAACAATTTATCTCCCCTTTGATTTCCGAGGCAGACATACCACGTCTTCTCGCTTTTCAAACGTGATAAATTTGACACGTGCCTATCAATCGACGTCTTTTCAGGTAATTTCAGAGGAATAATACTGTCACTCATCATTAGGCCCTTGTAATAAATGTTTGGTGGGTACAAGTAGGTATATGGCTCCGACCTAACCGTTTTAGTTGTGAGAGTTTATTTCATTCAAAGTATACATATTTGTTCAAATATTTCGGTTTAAAAATCCTTATTTCTCAATAATACAATAATGTCACTTACATGAGAACAGAAAATAACACTAGACAATAATATAGTAACCCGATTTTAAGTCACTGTTTGGCCCACATATGAACGAGTCGCTGAATGCCTTAAGCCGGTAATTGTCATGCATGTCGGTGAGGCCACTTTTAAGTTTCTTCTAAGGCGTCGTCGAGCAGAATCCGAATGAAGTTTTTTAACACACTCAAACAGTATTTAAAACACACACAATTCTATGCTTTAGCTTTTAGCTTTTTTAAAGTGATTTTGACAGGTGTCATGAGTTACCAGCTAGGACAGCTAGCTGTGTTCAATTATTTTCTTTGTTTAAAAAATACTCGTAGATCTAAACTACGTGCACGAGCCAAATACCATTTTATATAATTTATTTTCAGGATCCGTTAATAAAATTAACCTTACGTAACCTAGTCTGATTACATAATAAACCGATATAGGTAGTTTAGAAAAAATATAATAATCGAGACGTGTTATAAAATGCGAGTTCGTAATGTAAAGTTGAAATTGAAAAATATGATTTAAAATTGGTTAACTGGTAGTAAAAATTGCCAACTCAAAAATGATAATAACACCTAGGCCTAGATTTTACATAATATTTCCATAAGATTGTCCCTTAAGCCATACGATGGACCTACATTTAAAATAAATATATTTTCATTTTGGTGTAATTCACAACCGAAATTACATGTTTTATGCTTCAATATGTTGTGACACAGTGTTTTGTTACCCACATTCGTATTACGCTTTAATGAGTTTTAAAATTAAAATTGGGTACCTAATGTTGTGTCAATAAAGACTTATCCGTGGCGAGCATGCATTCGGAAAGTGAAACAGAACACTCGACAAGTTGGTTTTGGTCCAACCCTTTTTTGGCTTCACACACCAGAATAATTGGGTCTTTTGTGGTTTCCGGCACCGTGTGTCCCGTAATGGGCTTGGCTTTTTGTGCCTTTGAGCCGCTCCACTGTCTATTGGGCTCTTTACAGCCAACATTGTCTCCTTTACTTTTTAGAAAATATTAGCTTACGTGCGGATTGTCTCCATTTTGGCTCACGTAACTTTTTATACTTTTTACGCGCCGAAAAAAATAATAACATTTATATTACGGAGACAAAGTAAAATACGGATATAAAGTAGCGTCCAACTAAGTGTTTCACTTCGTTAAGTTTAGAGGATATTTATGGTTTATCCAGGTACTAATATTGTTCTGCAAAAGTGGATATTGGATATATTTAAGTACATTAATACTTCCCTTCTCGCCAAGCTCGAAAGTTGTGGTGTAACCTTATTTGCGCTTTGACATTTCAAAGGGCGATAACTTTTTAATACCATCGTGTTCTTGCACCGTTAATCATGTCCGTGGACACTAATGACCTCACTCTGGTGACAATAAAATTTCCATCAAAATTACGTAATAAAAACAAGTAGAGGAAAGTTCATTAATATCATAAACATTTTCGTTTCTCTCCCCACTGTCGCGGCCTTGTTACATTAGCCTCCGTGCTGATAAGAGCACTGGCTTTCCGGAGCCGGAGGGCTCCTATCTAATTCTCTCTTGTTATGATAAATGGTTAAAGCATTTCCTAAACATTGATGTATTATTGTACGTTTAACATTCCGTCTGAATTATTTGGCAGCTTTTGTTTAAGTGTTAGACAGCTCTGAAGCGTTATACTGTTTGTATCTATAAAGGCTACAAATACGGGAGCTTTTCGTTTTTTTTTTCTTTGTGTATGTTTATATAGTTCTAAGTTGTCTGGATTGTTATTTTGGTGTAGACATTTTGAATTCCATCCATAGGAACATAGATCGTATACGTTGCTCCTTTCAGGCGAGCACGAGACATCGCGTGATGTGCGCCCCACGCCGTAATTACGTTACATCAGCCAAACAACAGGGAGCAATAACTGTAACCCATTACTCCGCGTTCTAGTGAAAACGCGCAAGTTTGCGTTAATGCCGCTAATGCCTCTTACGCTGTAAAACGCTGATGGCTTTTATGAGACTCGTAAGTGACGATATTTTGACGTGAAATATTAATAATGAAGTAAGTGCCTGCGCAGACTGCACGCGCGGCTGCGGTGGTATTCTGACTTACGACACACCTCCTTACCGCGCGAAACGAAACGAACTTAAAATAGCAACTGGATTTTAATATTTTAATAATGAAGCACTAAATAATTGAAACGAATATAGCAAACAGTTGTACGTCATTACTAAATTCAGGAAAAAGTCTTCCGGTCTGATGGGTTTAACGCCTATCATATATATGCCAGCACCTTCAGTTATTTGATTGTGCTGAATGCAAACCCATTGACTCGGTATTGTAGTCTGGCTTTACCCTAATAAGTTCGGGAGAGGCTTATAGGCTTGTTGAAGACAGCGATAACTAGTGGCAGCGATAAGATTACCCATTGTAGAAATTATTTCTCAACTTTTTTATTAATGGTATCTACATTAAAACGTATTTGTATTGTAATGTTCTTTACGAACACAGTTTATATCTAATGAAATCTATACATAGACAAATATCTACTCCATATTTCTTATTTTAACCTTGTTTCACGCAATATAAACGCTATCGAGGTGATGGCGTTTATATGGCATCCTGTAATGAAAGATTCTGTTGGGATCCGTAATACCATAATCACTATACTTGCCAGGCAGATTGATGATCGCAGTGTGACGTCATTAGCACATAGATAGATGCTGCTTACTGACGTTATCCCTCAGTCGTATATTACAACACGCACTTGATGTTAGGGGGTTACTGTCTGAATTAATGCCCATTTTTGTTATGGATTTATTTTAATTTGGTAGAAACATCTTATAGATAATACGTGGTTATGAGAAAAATATAGAAAAATGCCTACATACACAGAAGCATGAGAATAACGCAATAGGTTGACTTATTACTTACAAGCTTCTCGCATCAAATCAAAATGTTACTAGTAAAAGTATTGTAACTTCCCTTATGCATACATACATACGTAGCATCACGCCTGTATTACCCGAAGGGGTAGGCAGAAGTAGACACAGTTAAACACCCATACTTCGCCAATGCTGTTAAGTCATGCGTAATAGGTGGTGAACCTATTGCCATCTACCGGACACAATTCCAAACTCCGTGCTGTTACTGAAAATTTACTTCTGAAACTCTATAACACTGATATCGAGATCGAGATCTCATGCTCTAGGCTTGGCACTAAACCAACGAAGCAGTCAGAAGAATCCCTAATCGAACTGAGGATATTTATTTCTCCAATATATGTGTTAAGGATATCTTTATTACTAGGAAGCTCGTTGTTATTATTGCTTATTATTTATTTGACAAAAAACTCTACTACTTCGATATCATATTCTGCGCAATGTAGGTATAGGTATATTAGGAGTTCTACTCTTACAGATATTTCCCTAAACTGAAATTGCCAACCGACTCCCAAAACTCAAATAATAATGAATTAAATACTCCACACAAAGAAGGACAAAACTTAATTGAAAGATAATATAATAGGTACCCATTAAATACGTCCTTATTTCTCAAACGACATTAAAGGTATACTTTTAACATAAATAATTATACGTACGTATTGCCTTTGAGGTATTACGTGGCTAATTTGTGGCGTTCTATACATAGAGGTATGTTGATAAAAGAGGTATAATTTGAATACGTACACGTTGTGTTTGGGTCCGGTCGCTAGGTGACATAAACGACAGGTGGTAGTCGTCCCGTGCTTTATCGATTTTACGTACGACGATGCTATTTCTACGAGACTGCGTTTTATTATTTCATAGACTCGATTTGTGGCATCGGTTTTATGATCAGATCTAGGTTGGTAGTTGCTTATTCATTTTACTTATACATAATAATTATACGCTGTTAAGGTAAGAAGCGTTTCATTAACAACATTATACAAATATTCTCTAACAATACACTGTTATTTAAGTAGGTAATCGATCTCCTTCACAGAACAATTGTGTTCTCGAACTAACAAGTAAATGTACTATATACTTCCCAATACAGAAACTCTTCAATCTTGAAAAGGCAAGGAAGGTTCGTTCTCATATAAAACATATGTAGCATATAAAGCTGTAAAATGTACAAGACTCCCCATCTGTTATCCTCGAACTGTTAGCTCCATGGATAAAAACAATAGTTACAGTTCATTCGGCACGACAAGGGCATTACTTCCACGCTCTACACTTGCGGACAAAACCATTCACTATTTTATTTGTTTGAATAAAGTAGGTAGCGACCAAATTTTTTTACCGTTATAGTTTTCGTAATAATAAAAAATTCTTCAAACTATCAGACTTAAGTTAGTATACTAGTCTTACTAATCAGAGGAATTATTATTAAAAAAAGTGTACGTAATTATTTTTTTATCGTTATATTGAGTATTAATACTGCGAACTTACCTAACTTAAAAAATTTTGAGACTTTTTATCGAACTTACTTTTTTGTAGCGTATTGTTACAAAGCGATATAAGTCGAGGCTAGAGCTCGCATCGATCTTCGCAAGCCCCTATAAGCCCTACAAGGGTCGAGAGAAATGACCTCCGAATATTTGGCAACGAGCGTTACAAATACGCTGCACCCATTTTTATGATCGTAAGTATTGGAACGAAATAGAGACATTCTATTTTTAGTCAATGGTCTTTCTGATATTTCAAGATCAATTTCACTTTTCCAAGATGATAAATATAGCCATTTTTTATATTAAAGTCTTTGTTATCATTGATTTTTATATGTATGTTTATTTTGATATAGTTTTTATATAAATTGTAATAACTATCACGTGGAACAGTTTTGTAAGATGAGTACTACTGTACCGTTCTTTTCACGAAACCCGAAACTAATCGGTCATACGCTGAATTTGCATGTGAGTACAATTCTATTATACATAAAATGAAAAATTCGGTAACGAGGTCCTCATTATAACTCGTTTTGATATTTTCATACTTTCAGGTACTTATAGAACGTTGTGAGTAGAACTTATTGAAAAACTTAATTAATTTTTAAAATTAATTTACAACTCTTTTCATAGACACTACTATAGTTTTTGTAAACTCCACTGCTAATTTCATATATTGTCTCATGCGCCAAATCTAAATCCCTCGTCTCACCTCACCAAAATTACAAATAAAACTGGAGACAATGTTTTACAATCCGCTGCAATACCTACAATTTCACAATCATCGATCGAGTAAATCCGACGTAAGCTGCTCTTGTGACTCTTAGGGGACGAAAGGTACGAGGGGTGAGAATAACAAGACTACCACTCTATGTTACAAAGGAAATTCCAACAATATAAATATAGTTAATCACACACGCAACGGAATGTAACGACACCGTAAAGGAGCCCGTAAGAAATTACCCGGAGTAGAGCAAATGAGGCCGAGATGAAGGACCTGTCACTGACAGAAACACACATGAAAGCACCTGTGGCCACAAACTGGAATTAAACTTGCTACGTTTATATATATTCCCATAGAACTGCATATTTCGTAGAAACACTTAAGCCTCGGGTTTTCTCAGATGTTCTTAACATGCTCAGTAATGTGTGTGGGTGTACCAATAAAGTCAGATGAAATACTTTACGCTGTTGAGGCCCTTGGCGCCTCATAATGCTATTCAAATTAAACTTGATGCTCTTTTAATAGCTGCTGCTTTATATGAAAATCTTAAATGATGACAGCACTCAACTTTTCGGCGTACAGTCAAGTGCAATTAAATAATCTTAGTTTAATAAAATTATTGTGATGGAGTGTATGATATGTTTATTATTACTTAGTTGCTATGACTATTGTAACATTAAAGTAACTTACTCGTATCTAATAAATGTATATTTAATGTTACTTAGAAATGTTGTGAGAATAAACGCTTTAATCAAAGCAAAATAAATTTCAAAATAGAATTAATGTACTTTTGATTAGTATCTATACAATAGACGACTCTATGAAACACTACCTACACTAGCAAATTCAACAGAAACACACAGGCTAATTGAAATGAAACAGGTAAATGAAATTAGATTAAACAGTCCTCACTACTAACTAGCAGAACAAAGGCTCGAGGAAAAATATAAGCTGCATCCTTTAATCTGAACGGCAGTGTATAAGTATTTCGAAGAGCTCTTTTGTTTCGCGAAGTATTGTTGCTCCGCTGCCGATCTGTTGTGTGAAAAGTTGGAGCCAAGTCGGCCGATTGAGGCAAGTTTCAGTGAAATCAGACAAGTTACATCGTATTCCTGGCGGCTTTTCACTTCCAAGTTGGCTGTTGCGTGACGTTGATGCGACCCAAGTTTGTTCTTTATCCATTGAGACTTTAATTATAGACGCTGAACGCAGAATGCCTTTTGCCTTGCTAATGGGGATTGTGTCGTTGATGTAAAATATTAAATTTGGTTATTACTGCTTTATCCAAAATTGGCTTTTGGAACTTTATGAATGGAGTTACAGATGGCTGTAATATTTATGGTATATAAATTACCACAAAATTTTTGCAAAAATCTGTACAGCTGACAAGGTGATTGAGGAATAAATAAACTACAGTAGAAAAAAAACTTTTGATAACATTTTTTAAAACAATGAACAAAAATATATTGTGGCCTACGTAGGAAATATTTATATTTCTATCATAAACATCCTTACCCAGTAATAATATTGTCAGTAATAACAAAATCATATAATTTTAACATTCCCGTCGTGTTTGGCGCCAATCAGGAAGAGTGCCGCGTGCCATTTGCCCCACCTTGCTGCGCCCATACATTATGTGATGGCAAAAAGCCCCTTTCCGGTGTTTATTTACATGAAACCCTACTTGTATTATATCAAGCTTAGAACCGAAATAATCTTCACAATATAGTTCGATTTCATAAGAAAAGATTAAGTCGATTGATCGATTGAAATTCAAATCAATGTAAAATATGGACATCATCTTTCTATACTACTAATATTATAAAGCTGAAGAGTTTGTTTGTTTGGTTGAAAGCGCCAATCTCAGGAACTACTGGACGGAATTGAAAAAATAATTTTAATATCACGCTACGACCAATAGGAGCGGAGTGTCAACGAATTTTTTTTCAATACGGGTTTTTTTGTCCTTTTGAGAGGTTCCGTTGCGTGCGCATGTTGTGTTACGCATAAACGGTTAAAGTTATGTAAAAATCATATAACACGGAATTGTTCCCCTTTATGAAGGTTGACTCACTTATAACCTTTCATCCACCATCTCGAAGACCTTAATAAACCACGCTTAGAACAATGTTTCATGATGAATGTTAGGTGCTCCTGTCTGATAAGTATTATGAAAAAGTATCCATTTAGCAATAAATAAATCCTTGTTTGTTATGAAAACTATATAACAACTGCCTCATTGGTCTAGTGGTCACAAGCGCGTCTCCTGAATGTGAAGGTTTGGATTTGATTGCTGGATCGGGCAGTGTTATTGGGTTTTTCTGATGAAAAACTTTTAGGCCCACCGGTACCAGCACATAAGCCATAAACATTGTGGATGTGCAATTGTGTACAGTTCTGCTTACCCCTTCAGGGAATACAGGTGAGATGCTATGTATGTAATTATGAGACTTGAATACCTTCCCAATATATTATGAAAATTGATCACAACCATCTGAATATCATATTAGAAGTGTTCATAGCTTCACATAATATGGTGTATAAACAAATATGTATTATTATGCTATCAACACTACCAACAAGATAACAACACGTCGAACAATTCCTAATAATAATCTATGAAGCTCAATCTAAAATTTATATTGTTAGCCGATTGTTAGCTTAGCATCTCCGCCATTGTCCGGCCGTGTCCGGTAATAGCGAACTAAACAAACAAAGTGTAATCAGCAGCATTTGCATGAACATACAATATTGAATGTGTAACTAATCATTGCTGGTCAGTACACATGATATTGTAATTAATTTGGGAATCTTCAACGTTTCGCTGCTATTTATCCAACAATTTCACAGTTGATTTATTTTTTAAACGCATGTGATGCACCTGAATTAGTTGGGGGGTCCAGGATTCAGGAGGTGCAGGTACAAACACTGCAGTTATATTAATTTATCCACAAGTATTTTTTTCGTTGTTAAGAATAAAATGCAAAACAATTATGCTATTGAAATTGCTAGTTCGATCGGTTCTCTTCAGATCTTCTAAACTTTATATTAAATGTACCTAACCATAATACTGCAATTTATTCTTAATGGCAAATTAATAGGCTGTTCAGAGTAGATGCTGTGCTAATATTATAATTGCCCGATTAACGATAAATCGCTTAGCAAACGCTAACTGGGACGCTTGACAATAAATAATCAGTGTCGCCCACTAAATTATTTTAGCCCATTAGCTCGACAGACCCGACACAAATTAATCACGGAAATGACAGTAAAGGCGTTCAACACTTTCCTGAGGCAAACAGCCCAGAAAAGCGACATGATGTAATGTCTATTACGGTGAAATAACGCGCTAATAACTTGGGCGTTTTATTTACTCTCCAAAAATAATCAACGTAACATCTCAATACTACTTTAATACACGATTAATATTGTTATATTTATAAACAAATTCTTATTACTTCCTTCGCTTCTTTTATGTTTGACACTGAAATATGTCGAGACTCGCTTTACACTTGTAATATAAAACGGAATTGATAATATGCCTCGACGTGAAAATAACCTAGACAAAGTATCGCTTTTATAGATAAAAGTTAGCCTTTAGGAATGATCTACAGACGGAACAGTGAAAACAACTGTCTTTAGGTAAAGTAGAAGACAAATCACCCGTGCGATATGGCGTCTGCGTCATCTGTCACTATCGCAACTGTCAAACTGGCCTGCTAAATCGATCACGCGCGAACTAATATCGAAGTTGTGTCGACAACTCGCACGATTTGGGCGACTGAAGGCCCGACTAGTCGTAGAGGACAAACTTTTTACGTGCACCGACGTAGTATGGCACACTTCGTTTTATTGGATGTTTCCGTGCAAAGTTGGCTCTGTCGTCTTTTTACACTCCTTGAGAAATCGACGTGATCTTTGAACAGTATTTCTGAAACTACAGTTTTATGAACGGCTATATTTGGCTGTAGTGTCTTAATACATTACATATACTGGCTGTGTTATACAAGCGTAGCGTTTGTTATTTAGCTTCCTTTTATGTTCTTTACATACCTACAGTATGCTTAGATAATAATAAATTACGTAATAATTACAGTATTTCTGGTGAACTATCGAATAGACTGACAACATGTTACAATTCACTTATGTAAAACAAGGTTTCAAGTGTTTACTTGAGGTAAAATCTAAGTTCTTTGATTGTGTCCTCTCAGTACTAGAGCTGTTAAGTTCCCTAATTATGTTATGTAACATTTACTTCAACAGAAATTTGAACAACATCAAGACATAATTGTTTCCTTGTTATATCAATCAAACGAAACACGAGTAAGGAATCTTGTAGTACAAAATAAAGCAAGCGACAAAATAGGATTATCCGGCGATGGAACAATAAATAATAATCTCTACGTCCGATATTATAACACAAGCAAGAATATGGTGTGAGAAAAAGACGTTTATATTTATATTTTTATATCCTCCAGCGACTCAACAAAGCACTTGTGTAAAGGTCTAGTGAATCTCGGGTTTCGTCGATGTTTGCCGAAGGATATCCCGGGACAAACGAGTTCGGGGCTGGCGATCCCGGGATCATGGCCGCGTTTAGGGACAACAATAGCGATGGAGGCACCCTGATACCACGATATATATTATCTTTGTTGACACCGCATCATGTAGGTCGTTTTTTGTCACCAATTTTCTCATTGTTGTTGTAAAATAACTTTAGTCCCGGGAAATGGTGTTTCTTTTTGTAAAGTAAAAGGATTTAGGTGCGGTTAAAATCGTTATGTCGTCATCCCTTCAATCGTGTTCGAAGCGTTTGGCCCTAAAAAAGGTGATTCCACCCAATTTTTGCTCTTTGACCTTTAACGTTTTGTGGTAGAAGTTTGTATCTATTTTATGATATCGAAATATTTTTTCTTTCCACAAAAATTTATAACTTTATCGAAATATTCTTATATTTTCAATATACCTAATAGCTATATGGAAATAATAATATCATATCCATGTCTGGCAGCTCTAAGGACATGGTAACATGGATGTGATCACTTAATGTTTGCTAAGAGAGATTTGCAAACATCCTTTGTGTGCGGCTGAGGTGATACGGCGCGCAACCATTTTTGGTCTTTCGCACACAATGGGTAAGTATAACGCGGGTTATCTTTCAAACAAATGTCAATTTCATAACTTTAATGCTCTTTATGATACCATCAATATCATAGTTCTGCAATCATGTACGAGCAACATAAAGGACTCTCGGGCCCAATTTCGATAAAACTAAAACTGCATCATTGGACTTTTAAATAATCAATGTTCTAAGCTAGGAATCGAAAGAGCTGATTTTGAAAAAAAAACGTGTTATTACACCGCCCATAGTTTCGTTAATAAGGATCACATTCTGGGCAGTAATGACATATGGCAAACTAAAGGAAAGATCTCATTTTAAACAAAATACTTTTGGTTTCAATCTTTTACAAGAATATTTTATTTTACTGTGGCCTTTATTAACCGCGTAGAGATATCTTTTTAAGAGCTGTCATATTGCTTTCATTTACAATATGACGACTGCGACATCGGTGTGTTGAAAAATTTGATATAAGTTACTTGGATATAAATCAAAGTCATTATATTAAAATATGAATCAGTTTGATAAAATTCTACGTTATCCCTTATTTTGCCGTATGTACTTCCCAGAAGTTGATCCAACACTATAGAATGGTGATTTTGAATGGTATTATTACACATACAGTAGATAATTTTTTTTTAAATTAACATTTTCCGTTCTTCAATATAAATCTTTGAAAAGCATTAACGCATGCTTAGCGAACTCTAAAGTTATTATATTAAATGGAAAAAGAATACGAAAAATGATTCTTTTTCCATTTAATATAATAAATTTAGAGTTCGCTAAGCATGCGTTAGTGCTTTTCAAAGATTTATCTTGAATTATTAAGGTAATTGCATTCTTTACGACATTGTATTAACTGCAAAGTTAGTCGTGTCGGTTCGGTCACTTGTATAGGGACTGAATTGATAGCAATAACGTCGCCATAAGACGTGTTAAAATATGGAAGAAAAATTCGCGGTGGTGAGCAGAGGTCGAGATGGCTTAGTGGTCAGAGCGCCTGGAGTATTCATCCGGGAGGCGCAGGTTCGAATCCTGTTCGCGACCGTATTCTTTTTCCATTTAATATAATAACTTTAGTTTTCGGTTCTTGTCCAGGTTTTTTTTTATCCAGCATTTTATCCGAAATCGGTCATACAAACAAACATTTACAATTTTATGTAGGATTTTGTACTAGTATCAAAAGTAATAACAGTAATAAATTATTACTTCTTTGATAATTTTAATAAACATGTACCTACGCAGTATTTAACTAAATTTACTCCTAAAATTAATAAATTAATCCGTTCAATTAGTTTGTAGGTACATACAATAACGCCTTCTTCCCATTTTTTGTGCACCTCTATATTATATCGTAACTTAATTCAGATAATATAATTAATTCCATGTAGCACCTACTGGTACATGACCGTACAATTAAGGCACTTGACCCGGCCGCATGCGTGGCCCCTATGACGGGTCAATCAAGCTGAGGTCAAAATGTTTCAACCTCATTAGTTATAGTACTGATGGTTTATAATACAATTATTGTATAATTTTATTTATGCATCTTTGGCCCTCATGGAACGAGGTTTAATTGACTATGAAAAGATTAGTTAAAAATACTTTCTAGGATATAAACGTAATGTAACACTTAATATTAATTATTTATGTTTTCGTCATAACTTTGGAGCTCTTATATGATGCAATTTTTTCATCTACGTTGTTTATAATTCAGTCTTGATTTTGTTTAAACTTTCTGCGTATCAAAATGCGTTGTATATTAATGAAGTTTCTTGTCTGTTTCAGGTAATGTTTATTATCTTAAGACGGTAACGCATGGGTGAGTTACAAAACATATTTCACCTAAACGCTCCGTTGCCCGCCGCTGCCGCCGGCCCTCGGAGCACCCCTCTTAAAAATCTCATTCATAAAAGATTTTCGTATTATTCAGCGACGTATTCTCAAAGTTATGCCTCATAAAGAAATGAAGAGGAATATTCTATGTTTATACTGAAAAAATGTGTATTTTGCGAGTTGTAGATCAAAACAGCGGTCTCCTCCCTAGAGTCAGAGAAATATTAAAATATATGTACTTAGGGGACGAAAACACACGATATAAGAAAAGATGAGGCGAGCTCAATTTTGTCGATTCGATGTCCCCAATTCGTTCGCTGAATTCTTAATAGCGCCTTCGGGTCGGCTTCGGTAGGTAATCGCGACACTTTAGTATTTAATCCGCGTTTGCCACGCGCCCCCACTGTGCATCCCGTACAACTTGAATTTAATTGAGAATCGTTTTATTAATTCTATTTAAATTAATTTAGTTATTTGTTGTAATTGGTAATTTCCGTTTCCGATATTTGGAAAAGAAGATCATCAAGACTCAAATAAATTCAATTGAAGTATCAATTGAATTTATTTGAGTCTTGATCATTTAATCGCTTCTTATCAACATAAATGAAGATGTCTATTCTTGGCAGCAGAAAGACACACATCGAATATGAAATATACCTATCTAAACATATATATTGAACCTTCATTTCCGTATAACGCAGCCGAATATTTTTATTATCCTTTGGATGATACAATATTTATAGAAGAGATAATATTTAATATCACTCAATCAACATATTGCTCACTGAATTATAAATAAAATATAAGCAAATTGGTCGTGTTTCTGCGAAACATTCAAATCCCCAGTTTACATATTTATGAACATTATTTGTATTGAAATAACAAAAGTAATACGCGATACAGTTCAAATGAATATAATCTAGTGCTTAATTGGGGATTATTGTCGTTGATTAATGTTATTTGTTTTGTGAGGAAAACATGTGAAAATATGACAAACAAACAATGTATTAAGAAATGGTTATCCAAAAATTAATAAATCTCTGTTTATTATTATACTCGCGAACAATCTGAGAAACGTCAAATTGGACTTCTTAGCTTGTCGCGAGGCGGTTGTTTCAATATCAATTCTTGGTGTGAATAAGTTGATACTGATATTGCCTAATAGGTAACTGATTAGTCGTAGATAGTTGATATCGTATCTCTATTTAAATACCTATTTACTAAAGAGGGTACTATTTATTTTAGTGGCAATTAAAGGCCCTTCTGATATTTCAGTTTTTTTTTAAACGTTACGTAACGTTAGGATTTTCTTTTTGTATCATGGGTACGTTTACATACACATAATCTCACAAGCACACACTCCCAAACATGGAAGAATTATTTGAAAATCATAAAAATATTGATCCGTGCAGGTATCGAACCTGCGACATGCGGCGCTGTAGCCGATATCTCGACAACTGCGCCAACCGCGCCGTCCATCAATTGTTTGATTTATTAGATTTTTAAGATACCAATACGATTTATTTACTTCAGAATGTTTACCAACGAGACTTTGTATAACGTTTGGCTATTTATGAATTCCTTCTTCCACCATGTATTAACAAAAGAAATACAAATCACACAAATAAATTTCGAAATCAGCTTACCCTTTCACAAAAGCCTACGTCATTAAGCAAATTATAAATTCTCTCGTATAAATCTCCACCTACCCGCCGGTTTACCGTCCGTTGTAATTCCCGGCGCCCCGTATAATTGATCTACATCGTCTCCACAAGATAATTTCGTTCCGACTCGATCCCGTCCTATCGCTTGTCACTGTTTTATTACCTACCCTCGGAGCGCGGATTGCGGGAACTCACGGAAATGTCATCGCGTTACACACTTCAATCTGTTCAGTCTACTCAGTAAAGATTTGGAATAGACATTAGATCAAGATAAGGGTATTCAATCACATAACTCATTTTGTAGATGCCTTAATAATACACTTCTCTTGATGCTGGAGTTTTAACATGACCTTACTTCCCGCCTTAGAACTATTCTGGTCCCTTCTGGGTGCCATTAGTTTTTAGGATTATTTTATGTTCTAATGGCTGAGCAGTAGCACAATCATAATAAAAATATGCTGCAAAATTTCAGATTTTGTTTCTGAAGATGAGTACCTTGCACTTAATATGTTTAAGGTCTATATCAACATAATCCCTTCCGTTATCCTAAGCATTAAATACACAGTCGTCAACCGAAGTCTCTATTGACTCCCTTCACAGACACAACAACATGTGGGTACCATTTAACATGTTCTGAGAATACAATTAGTATTTCATTTGGAGTTGCGCGAAGATTACAAGACAAGTGGGAGTACTTACTACAATATATTGCTTCGGTACGAGAAGATTTATATAGACACGTTCATATATAATACTCAGTATGTAGCGAATGAAATGGAATCTTTGCGTGACTGCGTATTTAGCGAGCACCGTTTGACACATAATGATCAACGATCTACAGTCCAGATTTGTTCACTCAGAGCTACACAAAGAAATTACAGGTTAGGTATTGAGTACATAAAACTAAGGACGGTAACGATGACAATGTACCAGTAATAAAGGCAGAGGTTGAGTCTTTAAGCGGGAAGCGAAACGACTGTCGTTGAACAGCCTCCACTACGCCTAATTGGTCTTACGATTACTACCCTCGCACCAGTCATTTTAAACAAAAAGCAGTTTAAAATACGCAACCGTAAGGTCTGTATTGCAAAAAAGCGTGTTAAAATAAAAGCCTCCTGGAGAGCCGTCCGCCCTTTTTCCACGTGCTCGTTGTCAGTGTAATTGATCGTCTCTGGCGCTGCGAGATAATTCCGCTGTGACGTGATCCGCATTGTTGTGACCGTTTTATTACGCCCTCACTGCTTCCGAGATGCAAGGGAAATGCAAAACAAACAGACGTTAATTGGACCAGATATGACTCAATATACCTACTACCGCCGTGCCCCTTGTGTCATTTCGGACGTACTACTGTGTCATTTTTGTAAAAAATATTTTCACCCTGTCTGACGATTTTGTATGCCACATGAACCCTTCATTAACATAAATTATACGAAGATCATATGAATGATGGTGGGATTATCAGGAGGGAAATCTTATATTTATAGATCTACCCACATAGTTATGACCGTCCGCCCTATGAAAATGTTTGGCTGGTACCTGCAATTTTATGTCAAGTTATCATTTTAGATTGTAAATCCAAAAGTAAAGTCTTCCAAAAATATTATTAATTTAATAAACTTTTTTTTATGGGCTTGCTCTTGACTCTAGTCTAGGTCAGAGGTGACAGAGACAAAGTCGACGATGGAGTGAGCTTACCCAGAAGAAGCCTGTTCACTCTAACTTTGAAGTGATTAGGGTTGAATGCGTTCGGAAACACAGACGCAGGTAGAGAGTTCCACTCCTTTGCTGTGCGCATGCATTATAAATACATTTAATATTATTTTCGGAATTTTATAAAACACTTCCAATTAAAGGCTAAATTTCACAGTACCTACTTTAGGTTAAGATAGAGCTTTATTCTTTATTATATTTTTTAACATTATTTATGTAAGTAGCTATTAAAAATTGTTTACTCGTAACTTCTAACCAACCATATCAATAATTTCGTGGATCATTGCTTAAACCCTTTGAGGTTTCCTTTATTTCGGCAACAAGAGCAGAAACAATTGTCTTTGAGGCTGAATACAAAGTTGCTCCGATTGAATTAATTCAATTGCTCTGTTTCATCTCGCGTAACAAATGTTAAGTTTAACGTTGTACACGATTCTCGTACTTCTTAGGTTTGCCAACCTTGATCAACAATACCTTCAAACAAGTAAGTTGTAGGCTTCCCCTTTCACGTGTCTCAAATATTATTATGACTATATATTGAAATACAGTACCGCTTATATACGATATATACGTAAGTATTAAGCGAAGCTGCAAAAACTTTCTTCAGTTTGGATTAGATTACATTGGTATATCAGATTTTTACTATTAGGCTAGTTACATGTTCTATCCATTCATACGATAACCAATAATATAATCAAGCAGTAATTGCATCATACGTACGTAAAGCAGCGTGCAAGCATTTTTTGTCAATCTCGCCAATACGGGACGTGTTGGGGTCGTATGACGGTTACCATGAATTATTACAGGAGAGGGTTTACCCGAGATATAAATTAAATTCGCCAAACGCCTGTCCGAATTATACTCGCTAAATTACCGGTTATTGTGACACCAGCCCGTTGTTGTTCTCTCGATGAAGATTGTCACCCCGTATTGATATTGATTTGCACTTCAATTTACCCCCAATTGTTTTCTGTTTTCGTTTTATCACATTGTATAAACAAATATTCCAGTAAAATATGAAATATCTCAACCCTACATCACTACAAAATACAATCCAAATATTTTGAATGCTAACATTTCGTATATTTTGCTGACTGTATATTTTAAATATAGTAGATATTATTATCAAAATGTTATTCTGCGAACTTATCCATATTTGAAAATGTAGATTAGAATGTGTCCTGCGGCTGAGCGGCGTGTTACGCACGATATGTGTCTAATTTTCTATAACAGACACGATCAGATAATAGTTAAGTGTTCCATTATGTATTTAAACTTTGTCCCATAAGAAATAGTTGCTTATTTTATTACAGTGAAAATGTTTGCAAAATGTCTAAGCTAAAAATCAGCGGTAATAGACAGTTCAAAAACATCTGACCGCAAAAAAATCCACTAAATTACATTAAGATGAAAAGTAAAAGCTCTTCCATAACGCTGAACTTAAAGTCATTTCAAGTTAAAAGAACAAACTTGAATATAATTTGTATTTGAGTCAGTTCGCCTCAGTTCACATCGCGTCGGTAGTAGACCGGCTCCAACTTTGTAACTGTGTAGCAATTATAATAATGGGTTACACATAAAGTAAATTGGGTGGAAGTTCATTCGATTGTTACTACGAATGTGTTCTACATCGGAACAGTATGCGACCCACATAATTGCTTAAGAGGTGATCACACAAGATTGTGGAAGTTTAGTGTTGCACATAGAAGTTTTTGTGGATATAACAGCTAAGAATTGGTAAATAACTTATTACTCGTCAAATCAATAAAATAAATAAACGCTTTATCTATCTATCTATCTAAATAATCCATATAGTTAGTGCTGTAAAATGGTTAATTATTAATATTCCTCACATTAATTAACTCTCTAAAACAATTATACGCTCATAAGTTTCCTTCTCATTTTCTTCAGTATTATGATTTACCAGTTTTCATTGGAACTTTGCACCGCTTAACGCACGGGGGAATTATTATTTATTACTACAACACCTGCGACAGGACGTGGAAAGTTTCCTTTAAAAGTCTCACTCGGCTGGCCTGGGGTAATGGGGAGAATAAGTCTACGTTCCTCGCGCCTAATTTGGCAACCCGACGCGCGGAATTTATAGGGGTGGGGCCTCTACAGCTTGAAATATTCGAAGGCTCCACTCGTCCGTGAGTTATGAATGAATCCCGTTAAAGAACCCGGAAAATTTCTAACGGCACGCGTAACGGTTTGACATGGTACGAGATCACTCCACGTCTTATTACCGATATTGTCTCTATTTTATATTTAATTATGGCAAATTCACAAAGTTCACGTTTACTTGTCTCTCATAATTAGGTTTACTTCACTGCATCATGAAGGTAATGAGCTCATGAATGTTGAATGCACACAAATGTTTATGTGGGTAAATTAACGAATATGTTCTGTTGGGTCGTCGTGTTGTTCCGTTTACTCCGTCGTAAGATTGTGGCATAACTAGAAAACGCAGTAAGAAGGCAAGGCAAACAATCAGCGCTGGAGAATGGAATATAAAAATAAAAGGATGAGCTTTAATGGGCACTACATCGGTAACAGGCGCACGACGCGGCGGTCCGCATTCAAATCTGTTTGATTTATGCGAAGTAATCGCTTCGGCGCTCCTGCCTGATGGGAAACTGGAGAAAATGGCAGACTATATTATTTATGAGGGCTAGACTACGTTTAGTCCGTTGGTCAAACAACATGCAAGAATAATAAATGAGCAGCGCTGGAACACAAACTGAATACAGCGTCCTTGAATTAAGATCCATTTAGGTACTGAAAAATTACTTTCGCCTAATAAAATATTTAGTAACAATAATTTTGCGGGCAGTTGATTACCGTTCTTACAAATTACGGTGGTGCATTGTCATTGGCACAACAGAACAGTTTACTCAGTCAGTCTACGGCGGCTCTTATACCTCCATAAAAAACAAACTTGTTGGATTCTTTTATTTAAGTTCCGATTCTTTAGCCATTTCTTTTATTAATTGTAGGTACTAGGGTCGTAAAGTTACAAGACGAAAGTTGACGAACGACCAACTTGTTCGCAGTTAGTGTCAACATAATAACTAAAGTTGGTTAAAAATATGTTCGTTGGCCGCGGTCTCGGAACCACTGTTATAATAATGGAGTAGAACACTAAACTACCTTAATACTTTTACGTTGAAACTTCAAATTGAATTTTCAGTTGTGTGAATATTTCAGGAGTCCGCTGTTGACTTTAAAACATTGTTCCCTCGGCCCGCACATAACATTTACAATGTAAACATGTGGTTTCACTTTTACATAAAGTTTCGATCAAATTAATTATAACGTAGGTATGTTTCAATTGTTATTTGAACAGAGGGTATTCTGAGTTGGGGCTTTGTTTTTGTATAATTTTGTATGGATGATAAAAACTCATAAATAGGTAAAATCTTACATTAAATCAACAGTCATATTTTTTTTAACGTATAATGGTAATTTAAGTTGTACTACATGTTGGATTTAAATATGAGCATACCTTTGTTAGTCCTTAGTTCATATTATCCTCGTAGATCTAGAAATAGCTTTGCATTTATAAAATTCACACAGCCTCAACATTGTGAACTGAAAGTAAAAATAAATATACGAATATACTCACATTGTGACAGCTAAAGTTTCTGGCAAAGTAGAACATTGAGACTTTACTAGCAATACACTAATTTGTGAGTGTTCACGTAATGTAGCCAACGTTACTCGTACATTTTCCCACTAAAACAACTTTACAAAGATTATCTCTACGGAATCGAGTCACGTATCAGCTTTGCGATGGAGGCACTTGTTCACGATTGGGTACAGATCCATCGACAAGATATGAGGGCCCACACATTGAAAACAAAAATTGAAATAGATTAACTTTCACAGCCTTTCGAAGGAGCCATTATTATCTATCCTTGCCCATTTTCCCGAAGAAAGAAATCTTAGTTTCTCTATTGTTTGATTCACCTTATTGGAAGGCTGAGTTTAGTGTTGCAAATCAGAAAATTACTGCGTAAAATTACTAGCTATGGGCATTTGAACAATTCAACATTGACAGGTGCAAGATGTTTTTGTTGATGTCTAGTCTTCAATTTTAAATAATCAATCTAAATAAGAATATCATCGATGCATATCGTGCCAATAATGTCCACAGCAAAAAAAAGATTTGACCGTCTGGAATTCCGGACACACACGACGCGACGGCCCAAAAAAAGAGTGTTATGTTTTTAGGGTTCATGTATCTATGTACCATATATTCCACTATAACTTCTAAATGCCTGAACTGATTTAGATATATGGGGTATCATTAGAGTCCATTATATTCCCGAGTAAACATAGACTAGGAAGCTGAAAAAGTAATATATATAATGCGATACACAAAAAAGTAAGAAATAAAAAATAAAAAAACAAGGTAGGTGAAGAAATTTTATCGCATTTCTCATTACTGCCCCCCGACTTTACTTACCTTATTTTTCACTTTTTAGTTCACACATAGCAGGCTTACTTTTTAATCGTTTAATTACCTAATTATTTTTAAAATTTATTTATATTTGTATTTGTTCAATGCGTGAAAAAGAAGGTAGATCACCCATCCCCCCCCCCCCCCCTTAAAATTCCTGCGGCCTTGGTGCCAACCTATACGTTTATAAAATTATTTAAAATCTTATAATACTATTTATTTATTTTATTTATTTATTTATGGACCTCCAATGGAGAACACACACAATACAATATTATTTATTACGCGGTATAGGTTTTTATATGGTGTGCTCCTCCAATTATGGGAAGCCACAGCATGCACTACTTAATACTTAGGTGAACAATTTTGATTAATAAGCTAATAATTTAATTTATGTAATGTGTGACAATTGATATATGTAATATGAATATAATATTAAGTTAATAATTATTTGTGCTCGAAAATCTAAATAATATTGTTGAAATTATAATTAAAATATCTATAACATAGAGAGAAAACATAAAAAGTGCCTTAAAAAAAATCAGTGACAGAAGTGAAAGAAGATAAAGTAGTAAAATAAAAAAATCATTTTATTTCTTCAGAAAATATGGATTTCAATTCCTTCTTATACTTCGAGAGCGAGTAGTTAAAGACGTATAGGTAATAATATATCAATTAGTCTTAAGTATCTTCATTTGCTTCGAAATTATTAAAATTATTCAAAGTTTACTGAACATCATAAACGTATACACAGCAATTCTTCAATTGAGAGTTTCCTTCTGTGGGAACAGTTGAGTTATTTACACAATCACTACTAAACGTACTTTTATGCTCAAAGACTCCCACGCACCGTTCAGTGAGCAATCAAATTAAAAATCACCAAAGCACTGCTAACTGCAGTCCCTAGCATTTACACTAAAGGTGAAACGCATTAATTACCAAACCGTCCGATAGAGGTGTCTCCACCAACACCGTAGAGGAACCATCAATAAACCAAGCGACAGGCGCGCAGGGCAGCCACACGCCAGCTAATTTTCATACTAAACGAGCGGGTGCATTATTAAAATGTGCCGTGACGTGACAACCCTCTCGACCTGGGCGAGCATTTAAACTTGACTGGGTAACTGAGCTGTTAAGTATTTAAGGTGTTTGCTTCAGTGGGGTACTAGTTTATGGCGGAGCACCGTCAGCGCGAAACAACCGTAATGTGGCTGTGAATTGTGTAGTACACCGTGCTAGACTCGTTATAACTTGGAATTTATATACTCGATGGTAAATTGGTAACCAGTATAGTGTCTAGTTAGAAGCTTATTATTAATACTATCAAACTAACTGTAACTACTAGTAGGTTCAGATAAATATTTTAAACGCGTTAACGCATGCGTAGCGAACTGTACGACATTGTATTAACTGCAAAGTTAGTCGTGTCGGTTCAGTCACCTATGCAGGGACTGAATAGATAGTGATGACGTCACCAAAACACGTATTAAAATGTGGAAGAACAATTCGGAGTAGTTCGAGATGGCTTAGTGGTCAGAGCGCTTGAAGTATTTAGCCGGGAGGCGCAGGTTCGAATCATGCTCACGACCGTATTTTCTTTCCACTAAAATGTATAACTATTCTAGTAGGTTCTTAATCGCAGTTACAGATAGTAAACTAATAGTCGATTAATAAACGATTTAGTAAGAGATTTAACGATGTAGTAAAAAATATTTTATTTTCATAGATGTGTTGGGATTGGACTATATTTGAGTCTAATTTATTATTAATATATTCATAATCATAAAAGTATTTATCCAATGTCTGTTCCACTACATTTGCTACAGCTATACCCCATCACATCTCCATAATATTTCTGCAACAACAGTTCCGAACAACAATTTAACACTTAGTTAAAAGCTTCGCAGTACCTACCAGTCAGACGTACGAGAGAGTAAAACAATACATTTTCTTCAGGCGACTCTCTCGGCTTGCAACTTTGAAACAACTGCCTTTACTCTTGACATGTTTGCGCCATCCATCTAGCAGCCGTATTTTCATACTGGCTGAGAGCAGGTGTCAAAACTAAGGGACGTTAGGCTAATGTATGCAGATTGCATCTTTCGCTACTCCAGGCAGGTTCGCCGAGCTACTCTGTACACTACGTGCATTACCGCATTAGCTTGGGTACTATATTTAATGCTCTATTGCGACTGCCTTATGTTTTTTTTTTGTTGTTACCACCTGCCTACTTGGGTTTTGGTGGTTTGTAATTTCATATAGCTACATGCCTTAATACGTGTGTCTTTTGTGCACCTGCATATTATTATGAATCTAAGCGTAAATTAGACCAGTAATTTGGAACCGTCAATCAAAGTCGACGTGATTACTCAACTTTATCAAGTCCCAAACTTCTACTGACGTCCTTAAAAAAGATTTAGGCAAGTTTAAAAGGCTTTGTAAATGGCAAAAAAATAATAATTAAAGAATACCGAACAATAAGGGTAAATCATTTCCACCCTGTCAGTCAGCGTGACAGCGTGAATGATCGTAGAATTCACATTAATGTATTTTCTGTCGAAAATACACAAGTTGGTAACACCCAAACATGTTATGAATATTATAAAACATGGCTCGTACATGTAAATAGGCTACGTAACCTAGACACCGCGACTTTCACAACAATGTTACAAAATTTAATTAATTGTATAATTTCGCGTTTAACATACGTGTGCACATAACACTGTCTCACAAAGACATTGTATTAATTAAATTTGGGATTCGTACGCTGTGACAATAAAATTAACATTCATATTTTTGGAATTACTGCAAATTATTTTATGAATAATGTATTAGTTTTGTAAACACTCTCTAAATCTTTACCGTGGGAGAGCCATGCTTCGGCACGAATGGGCCGGCTCGACCGGAGTAATACCACGGCCTCACAGAAAACCGGCGAAAAACGACGCTTGCGTTGTGTTTCGCCCAGTGAGTGAGGGTACCGGAGGCACAAACTCTTTAAAAGGCCGGCAACGCACTTGTGATTCCTCTGGGGTTGCGAGTCTCCATGGGCGGCGGTAATCGCTTACCATCAGGCGAGCCGTCTGCTCGGTTGCCCCATATCCCATAAAAAAAACAACTTTCATAGTTTATTTATTAAAATCCTACTGTCAAATAGAAAAAGTAAAGCAATACTGCTTAACTTTTTTTTAATATTTTCTTTTTTCTTTTGTTTAGGTTTATTCCTTTTTAGAATTAGACTTATTTTGAGAATATTCTTAACTTAATTAAATATATGGACATTCTTTTTGAAAATGAGTAATTAAGCGAACAATAAAAAGGAATGTAGAACAATACGTGAAGCCAGACAGGAACTCATCGTGCGTCCTGAAATCTCATTATACACTGACTATAACAAAACACAATACAGTCATGTAATGGTACTAGCTATGAACTCGTTCATTCGTTGATCAAGCTTGGTATCGTTGATGAGTTAGACATACTTTCCGTTAGAATTTAGAACCTCGTGAACGCTGTTAAGGCAGGTTTATGTTTCTTGACAATAAGGTACTGACAATTAACATGCACCTTTTGAAGTAAGGCTCCGTGTGATTATTTTAAGAGTACATCAACATCTTCTTCCTTCTCTTATAATAATAATAACTGGTTATCGTAATAACTGGTTATCGTCAATCTGCTTAGCAGTAGTGTTATTGTTTCAACACTTCTATTGGAGCGTTTAGAACTGATTATGATAAAATCTGATGTTAATTCAAATATTTAATAAAATTATATTAATATTATAAATGCGATAGTTTGTGAGGACGGATAGGTGTTACTCTTTCACGCAAGAACTACTCCCAATTCTGAAGTGCACGCAGACGAAGTCTCGGGCAAGGCGGTAGGCAAAATTACCTTTTTAAAACTGCAATAGAACCTAGCTCTGACCCTCATTCAGCCCATTATTGACTACACTGACGACTGTTATCTGGATGCTACCAAGGGGCTTCTAAAGAAACCTGAGCTATTGCAAAATTTATGTATTCCTTTTGCTTTCAACTTAATAAAGTATGACCATGTCTCTCATTTTCGCAAGATTCTCATGCTCCGTATCCGTTTTTGCAGAAACACTCGGATATTATGTATCCTCTTCAATATCCTGCGTAGTTCTAAATCTCCTTCGTACCTGGGGGAACGCTTTTCCTATGCTCGTTCCACTGATGCACCCTGCAGGTCACACCTTAAAACCCTCCTGAAAGTTACATCCCACAGTACTGATAACTACTCCTACTCTTTTACTGTTAACGCAGTGCGGTTGTGGAACTCGCTTCCACCTGATATAAGGAGATGTAAAACCGTTCCCTCTTTCAAAAAACGAGTGAATGATCACTATCTTTCTTTCATCGCGTAATTGCGATATGTTAAATTATGTGACACCAGGTAGCTTAGTTTATAATTCCTTGTTTGGCCTCGCGATCAATGTCCAGCTAATTGAAACCCAAAATTATGTAATACACTGGATACGAGTATTACAATTTTAATTTTAAAATATGTGCCGTCCAAACAAGTCGATCGCAAACACAATTTACATTGACACTGTCAGCAGTAATCACAGTTCTGATTTTAATTGACTGGCTATCAATTAAATTGAGTTTAATCTTGTTCACGTTATTACATTACCTTTGGACGTCATATTTAAATGATGACGTTGTTTTTATCGACGTCATTAAGAAAATGAGGACGAACGAAGCGCAGCGCAGTAGTGAACGTTACTGCGTTACCTGAGGAATATGTTTATCTGCTTCTTTATTTATTTCCAATACTGTTCTTTCATTGGTTATGTAGTGGTTAACTCTGCATCTAACCGCTATCGTTTATTCTATTTTGTTTCCTAACCTGGATCTACTTATTTTGCTTTTAGAATAAATTAAATTTTTACTCTTAGTATATATTTTGTTTGAAGATCGGTTTCCTTATTTCATCTCTTGCCATAGGCACTTAAAAATAGAAATGTTGCGTTTCTTAGCTGCCACACGCCCATTCCATCACTGCATATAAATTACAGCTGTACTTAATGATCTCATTTCATTAATTCGTCATTTTCTAGTATTAATAAGCACATCTTACTTCGCTATGTTTGAAGTAGTAAAGTAGTCAGAATATCTATGCAACTTTCACATAATGGTAAAACGTCGTGTCTTAAAAAAGGTATGAAAATAACATACCTACGCGGGAAAGAAATTGCGTCTCGATTGGAGTTCCTTTCTTAAATATTAATAAAGCGCCAAGGCAGGCACTTTTGAGACACTTTCGAGAGTAGAGCCGGCGCGATGCATATTTAAAACAAAGGAGTTGAGGGCCCAGCCAACAGTGTCCCTCAATACGTATAAGGTGTAAATGGCGCACAAGCCTGTTCATAAATTAACGTTTGTCTTCACTGCTTACGAGATAAAGGCGTATTTTCCGTAAAGTAAGGAATTCTATGGACAACTTTTTAAAATAATGCCGGTAGTTCTATGCAAGTATTATAACTGCCTACCCTTTTCCCAATTAATAACATTGGGTTCGGCTTCTGTTCAAACCGGATGCCATGACCTCCACAACCCAGTTACAGGAGGAACGGAGGGATTTCGGTATAGAATGTTGGTCACCCAACCAATGACCGACCGTGGCAAGCGCAGCTTAACCTCGATCGATCGATCAGTGCAGCTGTTACTTAACCACGAGCCCTATACGGTTCTATACAATTATTATTCATACAAATTCATTATAACACAAAAATAAACTTTCGATCCAGTTCTGTAATCCAGACATATTTTCCCAACAAGCAAACACCACGCTACAAAGTAACAGAGTTACACAAACTAACACGACAACTTATAGATTTAAATCGTGGTGTAATCCTCGTGACGTGCAAGGTCCACACGATAGTAGAGAACAGAGCTCGTGGCAATTTATCTCAAGATAAATCCGACCACGCGTAAGACACCTGTCAGATGGAGGGACGGGCGCCGTCTTGTCTCGTCTCGACGAACAGCCCGGGTATTAGCTCTCGGGGTAAATTAGAATATTTCCAACATAAATAAAACGATAATTAACGTTTAAACAAACCGAGTTGTTGGGATAAATTTTGTCAAGTTGTCGTCTTGTGACTTTATACCCTGTTGCTGTGGTTTTGATATTTTAATAAGAAATTACGCTTTGGTCAGGGTATTGCTGAAGTTATTGGTTTTCTTTGAACTGTCTTAAAGACATTGTTTATAAATTCTTGTTTTTACCTCCTACCTACATTATCGATAGAAGGCAGTTATGCTCCAATTTTTTTTTTCCTGCGCCTGTACGGCGTCCGGTTGTTCGATCCACAGTTTTAAATAATATTGCCAAAACAAAACGATTCTCTGTACATCCCTTCTCAATGTTTTTGGATCAATAGAGACACGCTCAACCATAGCACTTTACCTATTTTTATGTAACACGCATACATATTTGCCCTTAGAGACTAGCAATGTCTGCCAAGAGGCAATAAATGAATCCTTCTTGGCGCTACATTCACAGAATAACGATTTGCGATCAATTGCGAAAGTATAAAACGTACCAGCGAATGAAACATCAAAAGACTCAACATCAGAAAAGTATATAAGTTAGTGTATTCACAATAAACGCGGCTCATTAATCTTGTCTCATTCTCTGACTCAGATCCAATTTGTAGAATTTAAGATAGTGCAAACATATTAATTTAGCGAAACCATTGCGCTGTTGTGTGTCTCATCTGTACAAAGGATAGCAGAACGCCACTGCGCCGACTCTGGCGTTGCAATTTGTCGCGAGATAAATTCAGCCGTAGACAGATGTCGTCTGTACCGACCTCTCGGTTTTTATGATTAATATGTGCTATTGTTTCTTTTGATATTAAATATGTAATCAGTATACGAAATCCTAATTTAGTTGTTTTTCGAATTTACTTCCGAAATAAAACAAGACTCTACGCAAAATTAACACTTTCACCATAATAGTTTGCGGTTTGTTAAAGAAACATTAATCTCAACACAAACACACAGTAATCGTCATGTCGCTTTCCAAAATAGCTTTACGACCATTTTCTAACACTTCAAAGGAGGTCATTAAATGTCGAGGGACGCTCATATAAATTTCGATTTCCGAGACGTGCGCCGTTTGCGACCGCCACCTGGCGACTGTCAACATGAACTGCCAATTTGAATTCGGCGCCGCCTAATTGGCCGACAGCTCGTTCCAAATATAAATATTAAAGGTCGAAAACGGATATCGCGTAACGAGGTGGACGGGGATGTTGGGAAAGGGTCGTAGTGAGTGCTTGATACGCGCGTGCGATTTTTGCACACCGAGTTCAATCGAGCGTCAACCGGAACATTCCGGATGCAAACAATTGCGGAATTGTAATGCTCTGAGCTCCCTTTGGGTTTTATTCGCGGACAAATAGAACTAAAAGGTAATTAATTATCATGGAATGAAGTAAATGGTTTATTTGTCAATAATTAACAAAAGAAACGTCGTGCATTATGTTTATTTATTTGAAACAAAACATTTTCACAAAAACAATACATGTATTCAAGTTCCTCTTTAACTTTATTGACCTGGGATCGACTTAAGGACAAACCTTTCGTAGATCCCTCAAATTACGTAGCATATGCTAGCGTGATATTTCACATAGGCCGGGGTCCGAATAGGTAACCTTTCCGATTCACTGCGACCACCGCTCGTAAAATAGGGGGTGGTATTCTCCAAGTCATGAATACGTTAGTTCGTTGGGGCGGGCTGGTTTAATAGTTAAATAGGCGAGCTAGAGAGAAAGGGGTACGTTGTTACGTGTGTCTAAGTCACCCCCTGTCGAGGGAGGCGTGTTAGCGTAAAAACGAAATAATTGTCTTAGGTACCTATATTACTGTCTTTCATTATGTACCTTAATCAATATAGTACACAAACGAGCACAAATATTTAAACACATAGATACTTTTAAAAACTCACCGTTAATGTCTCTAGCGTGTATTACTAACATAATTAGGTATTATACACAGATAGAAAAACTAGTTCTTCTACATATACATAGATATACACTAATACTACTATATTAATCAGATAACTATTTATATGGACTTTTGTGCAATAAGAATACGGTCGTGAGCAGGATTCGAACCTGCATCTCCCGGATAAATACTCCAGGCGCTCTGACCGCTAAGCCATCTCGACCTCTGCTCACAACCGCAAAATCTTCTTACACATTTTAAACGTCTTTTTAGTGACGTCATTGCTATCTATTCAATCCCTATACAGGTGACCGAACCGACACGACTAACTTTGCAGTTAATACAATGTCGTACAGTTGCAATTACGTTAACAAACTTTAGATTTCGCTATGCATGCGTTAATGCTTTTCGGAGGTTTATCTGTATTTATTTACATGGAGTTCAAAAAGTGCAAATGTATACATGTTGGTGCTCGTGACTGTACATATAACATTGGTATTGTAATTATATCAGAAAAAGATTATGACCTTAAAAACGGCTCGATTTATAACTATACAATATTGCAGAATAAAATATCCATTTATTAGTTAAAAAATATATATAGTTTTGTATGTAACGTAATCAAAGTTTAGAATATCGATATCAACTAATTGTAAACACTCGTAACCAAGAGATCGGAATGCGTGAGTGGCATCCACAAACAAACCCTTTTGGGACCAGGTCGCTATCGATATTCTATTTGCGAGGGCAGGCCGGGCACACACGATGAAGATCTCAACTCCTGCTCAAATATTGTATGCTAACGTAGCAATTTGAATGCTGCGAGTAGATCGGAACCAGATCTCGGAATACTTGGTATGGACATCTTGGGAAAACCCGCACCAACGTTTCGTACTACATACTTATACTACACTATTAACTTTTATACAAGGTGGGTGGATTTCTATTTCGACGCTATCCCGGCATTAATACTAAACGAGATTCCCTATAATATACGTACGCTTTCCGCCACACTTTTTACGCTAAATAGCCCGTTACATACGTTTTACGAGTACGCAACTGTTTACGTGAGAATAAATAAAGTAAGCAGGTACAAGGTAGGTATATAAGATGCTATTCTGTTTGAACTACTTTAAGAATTTCGACTAAAGTTGGGAGAAAATAACACGCAATATGTTATAAGCAAATTAATAGTCAGAAATACAAACGGTACGTTTTCTAAAATGACGGAAGCCTGTAATTCCAATTAAAAGCACAACCCAACAAACAATAATTCCAGCATGACTTATATCTAAATACCTACTAAAAATACAAACATAATAACAATACTAAGTACATACTTAGATACATTAAAAAGGAATATGAATACTTGAGCATAAACAAATATTTCTATATAGACAACGCCTTCCTCTCTTCTAATTTACTATTTGCTGTGCCCATCAGGGTCCACGATTGCTACCATGTTATTTATATTACCATCTTATCTTTACATTGTGGATTTGCAATAAAGAATATGATTATGATTATGATTATCATTAACAATAAACTTTCACGGTTGTACACAACTGAACGAAGAATCTATTACGCTGAAATGGACAAGACACAAGTATATCCCAACAATAGAGACATCGAGACAGATAAAGTTCAAAGTGAATCGAGTTGAAAAGAGAGGAGCCTATCTTTAATACTGAAGCTGAAATGAGCAAGAAGTAGCGAATGAGAGTGCCTTATAAAGGAGTTTAGAGTGTTCCGCAGTCGTGGAGAAGGCTAAAGTACCCACGTAACACGCGTTCGACACTTGTCGACGCCACTTGTAGCCATCTAGTCAGTTGTGAACTACGATTAATGACTTAAACCTAAAATCTGCTTATACCTGTCATTGTCACTACCGGTTTAAGTTAATACTGAGGGTTGCTGCTATGATTTTCAATTGTGCAATTAAAAGTTTCAACCAACGACTACAACAAAACCGAAGGATGTGAATACTCGCGTAGTAATTGTTATTTAAACAAAGTAAATACGCTGTTTAAAGAGCCAAGAAAAACACCAGAAAATCCAATAAAAACTCGTTGCCTAAATGGACGCGTAATATACGCTTTTTATTAAAGTTTTTAAAGACTTCTCCCTTATGTAGGGGATTCAAATATGTACGTATCCTATGCACATACAGAGATTTTCATTTGAGAGTTTTATAGCGTGGCTTTGACTGCAAATTCCGCGGTTTTATTTTATTTTTTCATCGCTCAAGCTAAAGTCTGAATAAGAAACGTTCATCCAATTAATATTGGTTGAATTCAACGAAATTCAATGCTATTTCCTTTTTATTCTAAGCATATATTCTAATCCTAATCAAGAAATATCGTGCAAACATACCTAGGCACTATGACTACATGACTTGATATTAGAAATGTTCGACTGAAATGCGGTTCACACTCGGAGAACAAGAACCGTTGCGTCCATAAACTTCTGCCATGCGTAATGAATGGCATTTCCTCATTACGAGAACGTATTCTGGTCAAACACCAAATATTACAACGCTAATAGTGGTGATTCACCACGAGTATTTGAGAGCTTTTGGTGGCGGTTCGATATTTTTGACTTTATATTGAACTTTGCTTAGCAAAGCAAACCAGCAGCAGTACTTCGAGTTTAAAAGTCGCAGGATCCAAAGCACGCACCACTGACTGCTAGTAATCAAATTTCCTTATCGCCATGAGTGCCGAATGGGGGCCCATTATGGAAGTGAACACGCTCATTTTGGCAATGACTACAATATCTCACTTAAACTTTTTCCTATGTTAATAGTTTAATTATAAAGATGCAAATATACCTCCGTCAAAATAATTCTCAAAACAAGTTTGAAATAAAGAAATATACTGTTCCGTACATTTTATAGTCCGAATAAATATTTTTTGTACGGGGTAACTGTTGTTGTTTTGATAAAAAAACATAACAAAAACATAAATGTTGCGCCTGTTGACAACGTTGGGTAATCTATATTTCGTTGTAAACTCTATTGAATCCTCATTTAATCATCCAGTATACAATATAATAGCACTGCCCAGCTTAGTAATTGAGTATAGACCAATGGGAATTTATAGAGTGCAAATGAGTTTCGTTTCAGTTAAATTATATTTACATAGAAGAGCGTATAGAACAATACAATAAATATCGGTTCAAGCGTTGTTAGCACAGCTAGTGTTAATTACCCAGTAAGATTCAGAGCTTTCGCGGAGGTTATGTATCTCGCGTTATCTGCTTAATTGCCTTACAAACTGTTTTAATGTAATTACTATTATATGTAATATTTGTCACTTCTGGTTAAAAATATGCGGTTCGTCCTGAAATAAAGATATATTCAACAATTATGCTCCGAATATACCGGAGCGTCTATTTTATGAAATGTATTTTATCAATGAAAATGCTGTTTGAACTTTGAGAAAGGTACAAAACCTTTCTAAAAGTTCAAACACCATTTTATCTAACATGCTGGAAGTAAACAATAATGCTAACATAATAAATCTAAATCATAATAATCTAACATAATTTTACCGTGGGAGAGCCATGCTTCGGCACGAATGGGCCGGCTCGACCGGAATGATACCATGGCCTCACAGAAAACGGGCGTGAAACAACGCTTGCGTTGTGTTTCGCCGAGTGAGTGAGGGTACCGGAGGCCCAAACCCTTTAAAAAGCCGGCAACGTACTTGCGACTCCTCTGGGGTTGCGTGTGTCCATGGCGGCGGTAATCGCTTACCATCAGGCGAGCCGGCTGCTCGGTTATCCATATCCCATAAAAAAAAAAACATAAACTAGACTATAACAGTCGCAATAAATTCATGCTACCGTCAAGCATCATTCAGACAAGCACCTACCGTCGTCACCCCAAAATACGCAAACTAATCGGGCACAGACACTAAACATATTCGTTACCTGAAAACCCACTTAAAACAGATACAGTTACAGTTCCTTTAACGCGTGTGTAGGACAAAAATCCCGCAAGGCAACTAGACTATAACAGTCGCAATAAATTCATGCTACCGTCAAGCATCATTCAGACAAGCACCTACCGTCGTCACCCCAAAATACGCAAACTAATCGGGCACAGACACTAAACATATTCGTTACCTGAAAACCCACTTAAAACAGATACAGTTACAGTTCCTTTAACGCGTGTGTAGGACAAAAATCCCGCAAGGCAACTAGACTATAACAGTCGCAATAAATTCATGCTACCGTCAAGCATCATTCAGACAAGCACCTACCGTCGTCACCCCAAAATACGCAAACTAATCGGGCACAGACACTAAACATATTCGTTACCTGAAAACCCACTTAAAACAGATACAGTTACAGTTCCTTTAACGCGTGTGTAGGACAAAAATCCCGCAAGGCAACTAGACTATAACAGTCGCAATAAATTCATGCTACCGTCAAGCATCATTCAGACAAGCACCTACCGTCGTCACCCCAAAATACGCAAACTAATCGGGCACAGACACTAAACATATTCGTTACCTGAAAACCCACTTAAAACAGATACAGTTACAGTTCCTTTAACGCGTGTGTAGGACAAAAATCCCGCAAGGCAACTAGACTATAACAGTCGCAATAAATTCATGCTACCGTCAAGCATCATTCAGACAAGCACCTACCGTCGTCACCCCAAAATACGCAAACTAATCGGGCACAGACACTAAACATATTCGTTACCTGAAAACCCACTTAAAACAGATACAGTTACAGTTCCTTTAACGCGTGTGTAGGACAAAAATCCCGCAAGGCAGAGCCCATCTCATGTGAATGATGCCGAGTGCTCCGCGCCGCGTTGTTAAAACTCAAGTCGTGTTGAGTCGCGCGCGCTAATTGTGCTTCTAGGTGGGGCAAAACCCTCCCCACACTCTGCCTAGTGCTCTACACTTCTTGTTTCGGAGACTTATTGTACGAAGAGAAAAACTTTATAACTGTTGACATTGAGCTCATACGCTGTAAGGTCCGTGTAAAAGACATTTTAATGATTTTTCATTGTTGGTTTTTGTCGACACCTCATTAGTGATAGAGTTAGAAGTTAGAAGAAATAAAAAACCTTCCATCACAAAATTAATTATAATAGGTATTATAATTTTTTTATCTGATGGTATTACTGGTTCTTTATTTAGACTTAGATAAGCACATCTTTATAATTTCTTTCTGAATACATTGTTAAAGATATATATAAACATTCCCAACCATTTGTTTAAATAAGTTAACACTGAAGCTGCCAAATTTCTACGTCATCTGTCAAATCATTGCTTTATGATTACAAATTGCGGCTAATATTACTTTTTGCGGCCAAAAATGTAGCCAGCAAAACTAATAAATGCCGGACAAGTATTGCTAGTTTAATCGCAGCTGCACGAAACGCGGGCGACAAAACCAACCTCGGATCCGAACCACAACAACCGTGCCGAAGTTTAATTCAATCGGTGTGCCCCAGTGAGTGTTGGGAGGGTGGTAGGGTGCGCAGGAGGGTGCCAGGGGTGCGTACGGGGCGGGGGAGGAGCGCTAGCAAGGCGGTGTTAATTACTACTCATGTGGCAGGCCACATATCGCGAACTTTGGCGCCCAACGTGGGGCCCCCACCACCGTATTTATCTTTTAATGTCAGCTGAGGGGGCCTTGTTTAATCTTGTTTGTTAACAATGTGGGATCATAGAAAAAGTTTTATTTAATTACCAAATTAGTTTTGGTCGTACTTGATTTCGTTAAAATATAAAATGTTACCTACGTAAGTTGCTAGTATGATTAAAAATGTCTTATGTACTAAATAAAGTCAAAACAGACTTCATTTACATCTTACCATATGTAGCGTTATTTACATTTACGCCCGAAAAAAATATAATCAGGAAAAAATTCGGTATTAAACACGTTCACGATTTCAATCAAATATTCCAGTCGTATTCCGCGTGCTTGCTTCGGATACCTCAAACATTCCCGTCCCTTGTTAGACGACAGCGAGTCCCGAGACATCCCTAGGAACGCAGCCCTCTTTCCACGACGCTTTCTCATGTAAATTTTAGAGATTTCTCCCCAAATTCGATATACAAGTTAAACGGTACCAGAGAGCTTACTTGCCCCTTATATGTCAACGATAACATTTCACACAATTTTCTTGGTATCGTCTGGGGCTCGTAAAATATAATTTAATCGTTTTCCTACTTTTATCATAATAAAAGGAAGCGAAGATAAGCCATTAAATAAAGTGAAACTAAACTTAAAAGCGATTGCAGACTTCAAATTTTTCTTCACAAAAACGAAAACATAAAGGATACATTTAACGACTCGTGTGGTTAAAAAAACTCAAAAGATAAAATACCGTTTGTATGATATTATAACATTTTTGACGCCCAGACAGGGACAGTCCCAATTGGGCGCCAAAAAATAAATGAAATATTATTTGTTCACGACAACAAAGAATTTAAAGACATAAAGTGGGATGTTTGAAAATTGAAACATTTATAGGCTCTAGGCGAATCGATATCGAGCAGAGCGCCTTCGTGGGTCCATCGACATAAATTCGTATTAGTGCCACCTCAGATCGACTTTACGACGCCTCAGGCGTACTTATTGCTTGGTCTAGTTATTTACCCGACACGTTAAATGTTTAATGGAAATAAAAATAATGTTATTTCATGTATTTGCTCGCAAAGTCGTAACTTGAACCGAAGTTTATTATATTCTTGTTGAAGTACCTCCTCTATTTTTATACAACAAGTCTTTGTGAAGAACTATATTTATCAGCAATAACTTATAATTTCCACTAGGTACTATGTCACTCACACAGTGTACGTAAATGATATATTATGATTAGGTATTATTTACTTCAAGAACCGACAAGTTAGCACAATGCACCAAAATTGGTTTGAAATTAACTTCACAAAGAAGCCTTTTAAACGAAGAAGAAATCGTAAGAACTGTCGCAAATTTAGCTCAAGTTTTGTGAAGAGTCGGGACTGACGCAGATCGTACTTAAATGAATATTGTAAAATTGTTTTACCTATAAACTTTAAACCTACGACTACATCAAAATTTACTTTTTATGAGAGTATTTCTCTCGAATCTAATACAAAATATATCAGATTGATAAACATCTTGAGATTTTTAGATATCTTCGTTTGTTACTTGCGTAATATTCAAAGCTTTGTGTAATATTGAGGTCAGTAGTGCATAACGATCGCTTAAGACGTAAACAAGGTCATATGACAATAAATGCATTCCAACTGCATTGAAAGTACCTACCTAAGATGAACAGTAAATAATAAAATGTTGTTTACCAAAGCGTTTGGTTCATCTTGAATATTTAGATTAGAACCATATTTTAAAAGACATTCCATAAATAATACTTGCTTTAACATTTATATGTCAATGAAAAATATAACTGTAGAGACAATTTAGCTAAAAGACATTTTAAGCACCACAACGTTTAAGTGTTTCGTTGCTTTTACTAAGCAAAATAATGCAATACTTAATATAAGAGCTTATCGAGTAAGATACAAAAAAACAATAACAGTACATATTTTTAACAAAACTATGAGTATGTTTACAGACAGGCACTGTATAACAAATTAACGTCCCTCTTAATCCGCCTGACAGATTTAGGCCGTCAACTATTCAGTATTTCGGACAACAAATATGGCGGGACATCGGTCGGTGCGAAATTAAGTGAGTTTGTTAAGTGTAAACAGGGATAATCCTTGGCTTGACTATGATTAGCATATCGCGGTAGTCGGCGTTCGTTCCCGAGGGGCATCTGCAATTTAAATCAGGGACTTGGCCGGGACGGGCCGCTCCTTAGCTGCGTACTCGGAATTTGAGATTTACTACGATTGGATGATTTGGGGTTCGATTTTCTGCTTGTTTGGACTGATTGAATTCGCTCTTTAAATTGACTCATATAACTGATGTGACTCTGAATTTATCATAGAATTAACCGCGTTTCAAGATGTTAGTAGACCATTGTGCGATTACGGCGACCTTGTTATTGAAAAAGTGCGGTTGCTGTCTCCTTCAATATTTTAACTTCCTTCCGCAAACATAATGTATAAACCCGAGTGTACAGGGGTTATCTATCTTCGTTCAAATTCTATAGTTGTGGAGATTAGAGCCATCAATCAGATGGTCTGAAGCGGTTGCTGAGATACAGCTATCGGTGCGGTGCAAGTCATGAACAGTTAGCTAAAGCTTCCAGCTGTGATAAGTGTTTCATAGGATAAATACTATTTGTTGCTTTATAACTACACGGTACTAAAATGCAGCCAAATATTAGGAGAATTTCCAAGCTACAAACCAAGGGCTCTTTTCAAACAAGACCTTGGCCTAAATGTAGACAGTATTGCGTATAGGCCCCGTACTAAAGATATTTTATTTTTTAGATCGGCCGTGTTCTTCTACGTTATGTTTAATGAAGCCTGAAAACAAAGTACTTTCATGCCATTTATCCAACTGATAACCGAATTACTCAATTTCTTGCCAAAAATAAAAATGTTCCAAATAAAATATGATAGTATACGCCGTTATTTATCGACGTACATTAACTTAAATATTGTACCAGAGTACAATGCCGTGCTTCCACAGATATACAGTTGTGAAAAATTGCCGTGGATGTAGACGTCGAGTGGAGGAATTTCCCCTCCACCTAGAGAATAAAGAATTTAATCGTGGCCCTCATAGGAGCGCTACTTACGGCTTTATACGCTACAAATTATAGGTACCATGCCCGATAAATGATTAAATATTCTATCATTTGGAATGTTTTAATGAAAATCATATTTTATGAGCAGCTCGTAGTCCGGGTGAATTATTATTTAAATATCAAGCGTTGAAACAAAAACAAGCCTTTGTAAATCTTGACTTTGATAAAAGATTTGGTTGATTGTTTTTTTGTGCTTACAGCAGAAATTGGTTCTAGTTTAGTGATAATGTCCTATTTCTATCTAACCTTTTGCAAAATGGCAGCTTTTCCTAACATGATCTTATCAAAAACTTTGAACTATGTATAGGTTGATTACATTACCTTCTCATGCAAGCTTGTAAGACCCTGTAACACAAAAGGGGTGCCACGATGCCCAGAGGCGTTCAGCTAGAAAGCCATTACTATTAATACAGTATTGCCCTCTGTCGACCCAAGACGTTATTGTTTCAAAATCAAATTAATAAATGAAGTAAATATTGACACTATCGTAAACAAGTAATACAAATAAATTCTTGACAGATGAGATATTAACTTGTTGTTCTCAATAAATGTTTGAAAATACTCCCTTGCCGATATGTTAATGCTTTTGTAACATAAGTTTAGGGATATGTGCTTCAATTGCGCAGGGCACGCAATTGAAGCACATGTGACTTAAATATCATAGTGTTTGTAGAGATTAGATAAAAATCCCAATATAAAGTTGCCCGTCCTGGGTATCGAAACCACACTGGGAATCGGGACCACTGGACCAACGAGGCAGTAGTAAAACCATATAGATTTTTACGTTCCGAATCCTAAAGTAAATTCCTATGCACAGTGTCATAAGCTAGTTTATCAAATAAATACACAGTGCAAGTTCTACTGCTAGATTCAATTGAGGCTGGTAAATCTAAACCGTACAGGAAGTTGGGCCCAATCGTATCCTCACCTGCACACGGATTTGAAATTCAAATAGGATGAGGCAAACACAGTTTCCTTGTAACCCTGTATGTTTATCGTTGCCAATAGTTTTCGTTCGAGACACCCCGAAGATCTGCCCCCAGCCTTACAAAGGGATTATTCGCTTTGATTGTATAAACAAATATAGAATAAGATATCAAAGAAATGTTAACTGTTCCTGTATTTGTCTTACTATTGGGCCTCTTTGGTTTAGATTATGTCTAAAAACAGTTTTGTCAATATAAAACAACATTATATTAATACAAGTTTAAAGCTTAGTGAAGTACCTACTTGGCGTACTTTCCTTTGCTCGTTAATTTAATAAAATGGAAAATTTTAATTGCTAGCGACCCTCTCTTTGGGGTTCCATTAAAATAATACTACGGAGCTCAAGTATGTTTCCCTCGAGGATAAAATCACAAGAAAGTCAAAAAGTTGTCGCAATGCCAGGTGTCATAATTATTTTTAATACACGTAGATATTTAAATAGCCATTATATTTGAGTTAGTATCATCATTTTGTAAAGTATTCAAGCAATGTACGATACTACGTCTGTAACTCTGTTTTGACCTCAGAAATGTTATCTTTATTCTACATAACAGCGAGTCGATAACGCAAACCAGAGGACCTACTTGGAACGTTGTCATTTAATACAGTAACCCGCATGCGTATTGCGAAGTAACAAATACAAGGTTTCGCTGACAAAGGGCAAACCTGGACGGAGGGTAAACAAAGTCCCATCGACCAGGTAATATAATAGGTCAACTGCGAAAAAATATCACATCATTAGTCGTTTAAAGGTCGTTAAAATGTTATTATCCATGCAATATAGCTGTGTAATGATCGATCTATCTCGATATGGCCCTCCATTGTTATTGAAGTGAACAGGGACGATTAATTATCCATTGAACATAATTTGGGCGGACCAGCGGCCCAGTCCTGTAACAGACCGCTCCCTCCAATTTGAATTGATATCGGCTGTTGTCTGTTCATTATATATTAACTTGGGCCATTATTGGATTACAAAAATTTTCTTTTTTAATTAATTTACCCAAACTCGATGTTATTAAATCACATAGAAGCTGAAATAGCGTCTTAGAGACTATATTTACAAAAATATGGCAAAGAGCAATAAATACACGAAGAGAAGTGCGAAAAAGTGCTCAAACTACATTACAACCAAATAAAGAAGAATAATCGTGCATTGAGCATTTTAAATTAGCAAATTCTTTTGAGATTCTTGGCTATCAAAGGAAATAATAAATTGTTTTCCACCCACCTCCCAACAAGTTTTGTCTGCTTTCAAGGCGAAAGGCATCTTTATCGCTGCAAAACTTTTTCTTCCTTGTGTAGAGACGGAGAACCCCTTTTAATGAAACTTAAACCGGCCGTCTGCAATTTAGATAAGTATCCTACTTGCCTTTTAATTAAATATAGCTGTTCATCAACTATGATTGTACGACTATTCTGTTGAAGAACTTCTTTCCTACGAACACTACGTTCAAGAATTCTTCAACTGCCTGAGTATTCTTACATTTTCTTTATTACACAAAATTATTTTCTTTACATCTTGTTCCAAATTAAGTTTATACGGTCCGTGCTCATCAGAAATGTTATTATACTTGTACATATTTACTTAGCTAATTTGAATAAAAAATATACCCTACAGATTAAAACTTCCACAAACTTCGGTATTTACTTGATGTTTTCACTGTAAATCGTCTCCCCTGACTTGTTTTCCGAGATATTTATAATCAGCGACTTTCCCCAACTTAGTGTCGGCGACGAAATATCCTTTTAATGGTCGGCGGAGTGTTGGGTCGTCTGCAATTTAGATTAGTCCTTTAATTAAATTAACATTATGATCCCTATCTCCGCGGAGCAGGTGGTCGGCAATATTGCTCTGTTGGAACTCTTTCTTTGCTTTCGTTCCTACTTCTGCTCTTATATTCTGAATATATAACCCAACAGTTGTTCATTTATCGATTAGATAGGTAGTTTCTGACGTTTGCGTGCTAAAATGAAATTAATACATAAGTTTAGGCAAAACATTAGCATTTCTATCAGTCTTGTTTATTTACGTCTTTACGCAAAGAACCAGCAAACTTTATACATAAATCTGGCGACGCATATGCTCTTGAAGATATTCTATCTTTCTGACTATCCGTAATTTTCTTTTTATATATACTTACATTTTCACCATGACTATTTATTAAAGTAGTTCATGGTTACTGGTTACAGCATATTAGAACTTAATATAGAGATATTTAAGTACTATATCCTCGATCGTATTTCTTGCAAGTAATCCCTGAAAAGAGGTCCAAGTTATTAATGATAGTGGTTAAATAGACGTTTTTGCGCCCCTCGGAGGGATTTCTCAAGAAAACATTAGTTTGGGAAGTGACAAAGGGGCAAATTAAGTCATTAATATTGTAATATCAGCGAATATTGTTTATCATTTAATAGACACAAATGAGGAAACAATACGACAGCTTGTATTAATTATGGTTCTGTAGTTTATAATGACGGTAAAAGATTCAATCAAAGTTGGTGAAATAATAAAAGAAACTCAAGTTAAATATTTGAAGTGAATCCAATAATTTCAATTAGCCGGTGTATATTCCGCCTGTTCATCGGCCACTCGGCTCTTTTTCTCTACTTTTTCCAGTCTGTTTGCGTTCGCTTTATCTATTTTCCTAGTGCTACAATCTTGGTAGCGCAGGTCAACCGAAAAATTAGAAATATCTCTATCTCAGTCAATCGTTCAATTTGAGCGGAACCTTTCCTTTTTAGAGATTCAATATTTATTCCGGAAAAAGGTATTTTCACGCGGGAAATACGAACCATCTATCGATAGTTATTATAGGGTCATCTTGGTTTGATTGAATATTTCAAAGCTTTGCAGGTATGATACCTAGTAATTTTAAAGGGAAAAACCAATAACAATCACAGTCACAGTTGATCAATAACTCAAATAATACTTTGGGAACTATTTACACTTAAATTGGCTTAGTTCGTCTGTACAAAGCGTCCGGTCGGCCAGTCGGGCTGGGATTCCCAAAGGCCATCGATATCTACGGTGGCTGTTAAACTTGTGAAATATTGCCTCTGACATTGACGGCCCGAAGAAAAATTGCTCTCACGAAGTTTCACCACTTCATTTTGCAAACTTTCACAACACTTTGTTATCGCTCCGCTTTCATTTATTTATTAACGCTTTTTTAATAGCTTTATTACTTGTTTTTATAGCATTTATGTCGTTTGGAAGTAATCTTTTTATTCATATACTTGTGTTTCTATTTCCGCTTGTACCGTTATGAAAGCTTACTTTAATAGATATTATTATTAAGCCTTACACTAAAAATATTAAAGTCCACATTCAGCGTGACGGAACGGATTGTTATCCCAATTTCGTAGTACTCCAGCTAATTCGAAATGCAACATAAAAATAGCCAGCAAAAACGATGCGTCACCACTGGTTTACTTTTCCATTCGGCGAACCATAAAAGGAGAAAACAAATGAAATGCCAAAGTTCTCGTTAGAGTGGATAAAACAAAAGTTAACCACCGATTTTCTATTCGGCGCACCCGCTGTTTCAATCAACTACGGGAATGGAAATCGAACAATACGACTGTTGCTGTATGCTACCAAGTACAATGTTATTCATTTGATTTTATTAATTTTTAGTGGCTTTAATTTTAATCTCAGTCTTAATTACAATTCACAGTATTTGTAGGATAAACAAAATATTAAAAAAAAACTCTCGCGATCGCGCGATGTAAATATATCAATATTTACATTATATTATAATTACTGTAAAACACAAATACACACAGTAACACGACAAAATATAACTACACAAGTAGCAGTATCTACGTAGGCAGAAAAAACAAAAAAAAATATATATAAATATTTGTTTTTACCGGCTTCTCATAGTCAGCAATGGCTTTGGAGGGACAAACACAACAAAGAGTGGCAAAGCGCCCCTCTATCAATGCCAACCGTCAGAAGGTAAAAACATAAATGGTTGATTATTTCTTTCTTTTTTCTTTTATTGACATCAGACGCCATGACATTTAATTTCTATTCCACTTTGTGTTTTGGTTTGGGGAAGTCGGAGTGAAAACGATACGTCCGCCTTTCCTTGCCAGTAGTCATGCATACGATTTTAATATATATTTTTGACTTTCATTGTTTTATAAATGTCCTTAAATGCTTTTGTTTTCATCACAATTACATCGCCATTACAATAATTATAATTCCATAGTGATCTTGTATTTATTTATTAAACAGTACTAGCTGGTGCCCGTGACTTCGTCTGCGCAAAAAGTCTAGGTATGTCCGTCTTCAAGGTCCAGTCTATCTGTATACCAAAAATTCATCAAAATTATGTCAACGGTTTAGGCGTGTAAGTACAAACAAAGATACTTTCCGAATTATAATATTATTTTGGATGAATACAAAAAGAATCGCATTCAGACGGCGTATGCAGTTTATTAGCAGACTATTGGAGCTTTATTTTATTTATTTTATCAAAGGCGGTCTCTATTGGTACTAACATATCTTTGCATATCAGCAACTACTTCGCTAGAAATGGAACATCGCTTGAGGAAACTATTTAACATATTTCCTTTAGATTGTGTTTTTTATTAATACTGTATTCGTGATATTCAAATTAACTGCATCAATGTTTCCCCATTATCGCCTTTCATCGTCCAATTGTTGATTGGAATTTCTGCCAATCGATATTTTCGGTGTATGTAGTAGACATTAATCAAACTTGGTAAATATAGTACTTATACGAGATTGCACGTTGAAAGTTAGGTAGGTACACACTAACGTATGATAAATTCGCTGTGCGGAGCCCCGGGCCTTTCCGGTCCAATCGCTTCGGATGCACGCCCGTGCGATCGATCGTGTGAATACACCTTTATCCGTATTTTATTTTTATTTTCATTTATTTATAGGCGCTATTTATTGAATGTCAACATGGGCTTGTTTCCAGGTTTATGGGTGGGTAAATAATAAGAAAATATACGAACTCGGGTTTAATTTATATGTTTTATTAAAATAGGTAATTTTGAACAATCATCAAGTGATTTCAAGTTGGCATTATAAATTTGGATAATGACATGATAAAGTTATAAATTTTCGTGGAAAGAAACTTTATAGTTTGCTATGCATGCACTTTTCAAATATTTATCTGTTTTTTTTAAGGTAATTAGAAAAAAGGTAAGTATTAACTGCAAAGTTAGTCGTGTCGGTTCTGTTTCCTGTAAAGGGACTGAATAGATGGCAATGAGTTCACCAAAAGACTTGAAATGTGGAAGAAGAATTCGTTGTAGTGAGCAGAGGTCGAGATGACTTAGCGATCAGACCGCCTGGAGTATTTATCCGGTGGTTCGAATCCTGCTCACGACCATATTGTTCTTTCCACAAAAATTTATAACTATGGAGTTCGCTATGTATGCGTTAATGCTTTTCAAAGATTTATCTGTAATGACATGATAATTGAGATAATATTAAAATGAAATAATTAATACATAAATCGGCAACGACAAACAATTACTTGGAACCCGTTAATACCTACGATAATATTTAACTATAAACGTCACTGAAATTAATTATTTTATTTTGAAAATTGTCGATGCATCGTATGCGATCGGCTTGCCAATTGGAACGCGCAATTACTATTATCACATCGGTATTGAATTAATATTCGGACGCGTGAGTGAAAACGATTGCATCGCACTGCCGACCCTTGAACACGCTTGTTCAATTACCAACTGTTTGACAGATCATCCTTCGTTCCACAACACAGCTATGACAGCCGACTTCAGAATTTAATAATAATATTTGAATATTTGGTGGAATGTGTCAGAAAATTATTTTCTTCTGCTAATAAACGAATTATGGTATACTACCGATTGCATTAATTAGTTATTAACTAAGATCAGTTTGTAGGACAACACCATATGACGGACAATTTCCTTTTTAAGTCTTAACAAAATAGTAAAGTATGTATCTAAAAAAAATTACACGCTCGGAATAATATTCCGTAAAATTTACAAATGAATGCGTAGTTCTGACAGCTATTGTATACAGCATAGAACTATACAGTAGTCACATATATTGTCAATTTACACATGATTAGGCGCCATAGCTTGCATTGCCAGGTGCACTGAAACGGTACACATTCCTCTTTGATTACTCATTCACGATTTTACACTAATGGGATCATTGTGTTATGTTTAATACCACATTATTATCATGCTGCTGAACAAGGGCATCTCAATTACAATAACAATTAATCAAGATCTAAGGAATATATTTTTGGATGGTCGGAATCTGTGGTAGGAATCCTTTTGGACGTCGCACCAAACTCCTTCCGACAGACAGTCTTCCTATAATCTTTACATAATTCATGGGACCACATCTGTTACGTTGTTTATCGCAGGCTACTGATCAAGATAGGGAGATCCAATGAATACCCTCCGGCGGCACGTTCTCTGTGACAGGAGCATCATCTCTGCTTCAACCACCCCCTTTGCAAGCATCTCCTCCTCGCAAAGTGTAGCAACAGCTCCAAGTGCGCTCTGTCCCAACCGTAGCCGAAGTATCATCTCAACCGAAAAAGAGAGACCGCGCGCCCCCTAGCCCTATAAGGTCATGACTGCTCAGCTCATGCTGGTCACATAATCATAATTACCGAACATGACAGACGATTGTCAACTACAGAATGTGCAAACAGTATCTACTGTGGTAAATATCTAAAAATAATCCATGACTTCCCTTAAACAGCACCCACGGGTAGAAAAATCTTCTTTACTCAAGCCAGTAATACCACAGCAATACGTACTTTATTATATTAAAGATGAAAATAATATATTTTTACTGCTTGTCGTATTAACGTCAACTTGAAGATGTTATCGGTCTCCCTGGACAGATCAAAATATCCGTTTTGCTTTCAGACCCGTAAAGGCGTAAAATTGAGATAAGCTCAAAATAGACCACTTATATTCTACCATAGCTACAACCTTCCGTCTTCGAGATAACGATGACGACCATGGAATGTCTTTATGTGAAAATGTACAATATTAAACAAGGATGCTTCACTCATTTTCTATCTACTTATATACTTAAATATAAAGCAATTGCCGAATGTGAACGTCACTTGAAAAAGACCTAATCGATTTGGTTAAGGGGTTTTTTTTGTGTTCTTATTTTTATTATTAGGACAAGGATTGTAAGAAAATATATATTTTTTGGGATATCTACCGAAAATGCTGGAAATTAAGGTGGTAATTCATTAGTAAATTGCATCTGTGCAAATCCGGGGCGCGCTAGTAAGAATATATATTATGACAAAGATATGTAAGTAGGTATACTCGTGATAATAACATTAACAAATCATGGAAACCTGTTTGGTACATTTTATTATTATGATGCAATTTTTTAACGACGCTTTTATTCAAGTTGTAACAGCAAACGCCATCGCGCAAGTTCATACTTTCAACGTAATTACAAAAAAATAATACTAAGACCGACATAAACTACATTACTCCCTATAGTTTCACCGGGTGTCATAAAAGGAAAACTTGTTATCACAGCGCACAAACTTTTCAGTCTATGTGTTATTCGGCAAAATTCCCTTTCTCCCATCCTGGCGAGTATGAAACATAACTCAATAGTGAGCGTAGGGATTCGGGCGCAACCGAGTGTAAAATGGTCGACATGGAGGGGCATTTTCGAAGTGACCGGGCAGTCCACCCTTTGCCTCCCTGAAATATGTTAGGTGTGCCGGTATTTGACGTTCTTATATCTACGCCGTGCTTTTAATACAAGTGTGGCATTCATGTTTTATAGATTTATTTTTGACAAAATTCCGGGAATAACGTGATAAAGTAGTTAGTTGGCTTCTATAAGAAGATCTTTTAGATGACACATACCTACGTGTTTTTCTAAGAGTTGTAAGAAGGTATTATTATAAATTGATTTTCATATACGAGACTCTTTGAACTCCAGCTTAGCCCAGATAGGTATAAACTGTATCCCAAGAGGCAATAGCTCTTTGCCACCAAAATACGTGATATTTCTTACCTGGCTACGTGACTTTCTCTGTACCAACTAATAAAAAAATATTCCAAATATATCAGCACTACTTAGTTATCTATAGTGAGTTTGTGAGTTTTCCAGGCTCGTACTGACAATATACCAAAACCAAAGGTTTTAAAAACGAAGGTTTAACATTCTTATGTAAACGAAAACGTTACAATTGGTTAGTCCGCAAACGGCGTTTAAAAGCTCGTTTACTCTCAATTGACTCTTACAACTTCCGAATGAAGTTGAGAAACTGATACAATCTACGTTTTGCACACCCCGCAAAGTAATTCTCTAAAGACAAACTTGTAACATTATTTCCGCACTAACATATTTCTTATTTTATCCTCAAATTGATTTAACTCTATCCAAGTTATCCCTCATACTAGGAAATCCAAAGTGACTGCATATAGCAGAAACAGATATTTATTACTCTCTCGGGAGCCAAACTCACGACTCCCGTGGTAGCTACACCGAGGATGGTATACCTACATAGCTAACGTTATCTGTATCTATACTGATACATTTTGTATTTCAAACTAACGCTCTTCCTGCGTTGCAGGTTTTATTTTACCCGCGTCACTACGGAGAATGTTCCATAAAATAAAAATGTTCTCTCTAAAAATACCGCCGCTGAAAAATTATCCATAAATCCGGGAGAAATAAGTAACGTAATTAAGGGGTAAGACAAGTTATTATATTCCATAAAATATAGCTTGATTAGAATGACAACTGCTAAACCAATGTGACTAGTGTTAAGAAAGTACCTACCTAGTTTTTTTATTCAATCGAAATGTAAATCGATTGCATAAAAAAATCTGTAATAAATTTCAGTAATTGGTCCCATCTCTAACATTTTTGCAACAAGACCTTGTAAAGACGTCATAAATAATTAGGTTTATTTTTTAAAACTATTAATTAGTATTTTTTAGGTGTAAAGCTGATTTTATATAATATGCTGGATAACATGTGGTGCACTGTACTTAGCAAAATGTTAAGACGAAAGTTACGAATAATATTTCGTGTGTTAATTTAAATCACACGTTACATATCTGTCATAACATCTATTAATGACATCTGTCATTCTAATCAAGCTATATTTTACGGATTATAAGCTCAACTTTTTTCTTTTTATTTTTAACGTAGAGGACACGTGGCACAAATTATATGTTATGAAGCAGTACATACTCATACACATACGTACTTTGATCAGTAAACCTATACGTATTTAACGCTTAGGTTAAATTATTATTGTAGCGCAATATGTTTTCTCTATTAATTTATTTTAAAATGGCATAAATATTTTCAAAAATATTAAGCTTTGAGATATCCAACTCGATTATTCAAGTAAGTAGTTTTTGTTCGAAGCTGCACTGCGAAAAAATATCGAGATATTTTTAAATAATATTTTACAGAATATGTTTCACATGAAAAGCTCCGGGCATGCACTAGGACTAAAATGTAGTGCAATATATGTATTTTAAAACGCATTTACGCCAGCGAAACCTTCGCGTGCGACGCGAAGGTTTCGCTGGCGCCCTTGCCACAACCGTATTTTTATTCCACAAAACATGTATAAATCATGTCAATCAATAAAAATGCCAAATATTTATTTATTTTCAAGTTATTTAAAATATATTCAATACCTAACAATCACATACCTACTTCAAATCACATCCTCATCAATTCCTCATTAGAAGTTCACAACACCATTATTTATTTATTATTTCCTTCGGTATGCCCCCAATATTAAAAAACGACGCTGTAAAAATATCGCGTATCCCCGAAACGGGGAATTCCCGTGCATTCGACCGGAAAATAGCCGACATAAAGGTCTGACATTTTGCTACTGACCGGGGCCACGGACGCCGATAAAATATATACGAGGGCCTCCCTCGCCGCAAGTGTCCTAATGTTGATAAAACCTGATAAATCAACACTCACCTACCGAATATGCTCTCAAATCCTTATTTGTTAGTGGTATGTCATGTTTCGTGGGCCAAATGGTTATATTTGTTTTTAAATTATTTTTATTGTTGGTCATCCTCAGAAGTAGATTAAAAGTAAACTGTTAGAAAACATATAATTAATTCATTATATACCCTAAACTTGACCTAAGTTATTCTTTCTTTTTTCAATAACTTAGATCTGAAATTTATCATTGGTATTTTGGCAGTTTTTGTACGGAAATCTATCAAGTGTTTTATTCTGCTAGAAGTTATCAGATCATAGAAAAATCGGCGTTTAGTCATACTTAATGCTTGCAAAGCAGTAAGCAAATCACAACTATATTTTAAAAGTTGGCTTTTAAATTGTAGTAAAAACCAGATTAAATTTAGCCTTTTCCAATTTGCGGTAAACACCCACACATAATGTCACCCATTACGCTGTGTATTAATTAAAAAAAATGTAAGTTAATGGGAAGCGCAGCTCAGACGCATAAATAAAATCCGCAACAAGACGGCGTCAGCGTCGGCGGCGGTCGGTGTTGCCAGCAATTAATCTCCATTTCCCACACGCGCCAAATCGCGCCGCCATTACTGGCTCTGTTTTATTTCATTAAATGGACCCGTCGAATTAATGCACCGTATACAAAACCGATGAAAGAATCGAAAAAAAAACTGGCATTGAAAGGTTTCTCTATACCTCTTTTGTGGCTGTTTGTGAAAATTGACCGACATTTTCTTTGATTATTGAGGAAAATAGCCTGTTTAGTCTTGCCGCGACTATTTTGATATCTTTTTTGCTTTGTTTTTAGAATCTATTGAACCTATAAAGTTTCTCATGAATACATACCTTCCTCACTTCGCCTTTTTCGTGTAACAGAACTGATTATTATTTGAAATTAAATTATTGTAGTTCTATCATGCTCTGTTTAACAAATAAGCTAACTGTTAATTTTATTCATCGGAATCGAAGGAAAATAAATCTTTCTTTAACGGTGCAAATTAGTTTCACGGCCTCTATTCTGCTTCATAGTAGTTATAAAACAAATCTAAAAAGTCTGGTTTATCGTGATTAAATTGATCATAAATATCCATCATCAAATCCTAATCAAAGTGAAACATTGCTGGAAGTCTTTAAACTTTTGGTTTTTAGCTAAGCCATAAGTATTGTTGATAAAGTTTTATACATACATTCTACGAAACATGGATTTTTGTGACAAAAAGTCATTAAGAAGTCTGGTCATTAAACAAACTCAAATATATATATGGTACTTTCAGCCCTATTATTTATCCAAATTGGTAAAATTTCAACAAAGCTATTAACAGAATGAGGTTCATGTAACCAATTTCTCATCAATAGAGATGAAATGCAATTAAATAAAATATCTCAATGGCAATGTGTATTGTTGCAGGTGCGGACGCTGTTCGTCAGTGGATTGCCGATGGATGCGAAGCCGCGAGAGCTCTATCTACTGTTTCGAGCATACGAGGTATTTTCAACATTCATTACTTTATTTTGTTAAACCCAATGCTCACTACAACTTTTATCGCGCGATAATTTTGTCGCAGTAATGCAACATTACTGCGACAAAATTATCTTACGAGTATGGCAGTGAATGTCATATACGTGAAAAATATCAGGGATTACAACATTTTAAAATCGCTGAAAATATCGTGCGGTAAAAAGTCTTGGTGCAAGCTAGACCTATATTTTTTTATTGTGATCTTCTGATTTTCAGAATTTCTGTGAATGATTATCTCGGTTAGGAACGTAGACGACTTCGTTTTATAATAAATATCGAATAAATACATTATTATATTGATTTTACGTTTAAGGGCTTGTGGCTACCGTACAGATTGATCGATCGAGATTAAGCTGCGCTTGCCGCGGTAGGTCTGTGGGACAGCACGTTAAGCCGTCGGTCCCGGTTGTCAAATCTTTGACAGTCGCTAGGGGTAGTCAGAGACCCGAAAGTCTGGCGACCTGTCATACCACGAGATATCGTGTTACCCAGGAACTGGGTTGTGGAGGTCAGATAGGCAGTCGATGCATGTAAAATACTGGTATTAAGCTGTATCTGGTTTGACTCAAAGCCGACCCCGAATAGGGACATCAACCGAATCTTCTTACAATATGCTAAAAAAATTGAAACCACTAAGTACTTTGATTGAGCACATCCGATAAAGAACACAAACAAGGTCGTGTGAAACTATCTTTAACAAATTTCCGAAACTAATAGAAATGTCAAAATATTTATCGAGAGAAAATAAAAACGGTAAGCAACATCGTTTTCGTCACGCGACTAGATCTCGATACGGATTACTGTGCCGTAAATATCAAATGTCATGCTCCGATTCGTAATATTCGGATTGAATCGATTCTGTTTACCGATAAGGGGGATTACACTCGATCCTCGGCTGGCACGGATGGTACCACAAACATAAAGGTACCTAAAGTTAAGCTGGGGGTAAGTTTTAGTGTGGGTATCGCGTGACTACGGTGCGCCTGGCACTGCCACGTACCGCCGCTTTTTTGGTAGTTAAACATTATTACATCTAAACAGAATTTTACTGCGACATGAATGACACCAACAATTTAAGCAATTTGATAATGTGGTTCCATCTAAAAGTTTCACAAAACAGTAGACTCATGGAAGGAAACTTTTGATCACAAAAGTTAACTAAATCATTGTTATTTTGTTTACACAGGGTTATGAGGGTTCCCTGTTAAAGGTTACCAGCAAGAATGGAAAAACAGCCTCGGTAAGTTGATTATGTCTAATATTATATCAATAACCCGTTGAATCATATACTTAAACAAAAAAAAATACTTTCCCCTCCATTTTATGAAAAGTTGCTAGGTACTGTATGAGAAAGGCGGAAGCTATGTAACGATACTTTTTACGCCAATTTCATATTAAACTAGCATGTTATGTGATATTTGTGGTATCTCAGTAATGCCATCAAATGTTACTTATATATATTACGTTTCATAAAATATTACACAAATATATTATTACTACATTGTTGATTTTTTTGCAGCCGGTTGGCTTCGTCACGTTCCACACTAGAGCCGGTGCGGAAGCGGCCAAACAAGATCTTCAGGTTAGTATTGTAACAATAAAGTCTTTTAGCTCTAGAAAATATTCTAAATCGCTACTACTTACTAAGAATTGAGTTTGACCCAATATCTCAGCAAAACTCCTCCAAACATATATTTGCCTCAGCATATTGGAGCGAACTCAATAATATTAATATCGTAGATAACTGTCAGATATAAATTGAATAAAGATTTACTAAAATGATGTTATATTTCCTACAAAGCGGAAAATCACACAATAACAATAAAATACCACGTTCACTACAACGCCTAATCAGTTTGAATGGCTTCAGAACACAGTATGATAGGTAACACATGGGCAATAGTATCTCAATGAAAGACTGAGATATGTACTAGGTTTCCGAAGCTCAAAACGCTATTGTAAATACTAAAACATGTATAACGCACGGTGTTACTAAACCTCTTCTCATCACATGCCTCAAACACAGCCAATGAGCACTATAGTTAATATTCTCATTGTAGACTTGGAATAACATTTTCCTGACTCGAGTAACCGCATCGTAAGTTATGCTAAACCCATGCACATACAAAATAGACCACGTCGGGTCATCAAGTCGGTGATATTGAGCTGTGAGGACCGACGCCGCAGTGTGATCGATCAGTTACGGTGTAAATACGCAATGCATGTCACTGTTTGACAGGTTTTGATGTCACATCCCGAGCACTGTGTTTCGACACCTTAGCAGGCGCAGGCGCGGACCTCTCGATTATATCGAATTTATCCATCGAAAGACAAAATTTATGTACCAAATGTATAATTTCTATGTCCAAACCCTTACACATAAACTGTCCCGTTTAGGTAACTTAACGATTTTAAATGTTTTGGCTTATATGGTTGAAGATAATATTAACGATATCGATACAATCCAAATAACGCCCACATACCGACGCCCTCCCAACCCACGCTATCGTTTGCCGTACCTTGTGGTCGCAACTCGGTAAAGCTGGGAGCTCGCGGCGGCCGACCCTTCCATCGTCATTATATCGGAGCGCCGCACCGCTCGCGGCTGTTCACAGCAGGGCGTCCGGTTCGACCCCGACATGCCGCAAACGATTCGGCTGGAGTTCGCTAAAAGCAACACGAAGGTCAGCAAGCCGAAGCCGGCAGTTGCCACAGCCGCGCCAGCTGCACACCCCGCATTGATGCACCCACTCACTGGACGTAAGTACCGCCGAACGCACACACCGCCCGGCGCTCGCTCGAAGCCCCCCACACCCATACCGTACCTCGTACACACTAATAAAATCGCACGACCTGTGTCTGTGCCGATCCTTACACTATAATGCTCGTATCCTCACTATTGCTGCCCGAATGTTAGGCTATAAGAGGGTGTAAGTAGGCACGTAATGGGTCCGATCGGGGCGTCGAGCAAACGCGAAGGGCAAGTATCTGTGACCGCTTACACGTACCACGCAAGGCCTAGCTCCGCGAAGCTATTGATTGATCTGTCGGGTTCTTACCACTGTTGTCAACTTTTTACATGTTTTCATGATAACATATTCATGAGATTATGAGAGCATTTTATTGCCATCTCCCAAGTCATGATACCGTTACAGGTATACCGAAGTAATATGGTACCAAATATTTTTCTATTTCGATTTAGAGAACTTTGGAATTATATTTGCAGAAATGAATATTCGTACTTAGTTAATTTTGAAATAACCGTGAAAACATGTCATAAGCACATTGTAAATAATAATTTTCTATAGCAGTATTCTAATATCACAATCATAGTTACCTCGTCTGAACATTGAATTCGTTAACAAACTGACACAGCTTTGTTTGTATTGAATGGGTGTGACCTGTGTGACGTTGATGTTATGGTGGGCAGACCTAGCGAGTCCGTTCTTCCCGGGCGGCGGCGCGGAGCTGTGGCACCACCCGCTGGCGTACGGCGGCGAACTGCCGGCGCTGTCGCACGGACTGGTGCATCCCGCCATCCACCCGCAGATGGCACCAGTTCGATCTTACCTCTGACTAGCTGCCGCCGATAGGGCACACCACGTAAGTATCTAAATAGTTGATATAACATTGTATCTGCTAAAATATTATATAAATAAGTGCAAAAACTTGCTAATGGATCTAGTTTACGCAAACTCGGCTGCTGAGCGTCAAGTCTTGGATTCGATTCCCGGATGATCAAATTGGTTTTTCCGATATGAAATTCTCATTAGCAGCCCACAGCTTGGAATTGTGCCCGGTAGATGACAATAGGCTCTCGACCTATTAAACATCGAATAAATAAGGTTAGACTTGTGCCTAACCGTTCCGGGATGGAGCTTTCTTATAATTGTAGTAGGTATTAGGTAAAGTAGTTCAATAAACATAAAGATTTCAAAGGACATGTCATCACCGTATGACGCATTCTACACATTCCGCTGCATTATTTATTCTAATGTACTCTCGAAACATGCCTGAAACTGTAAAAGCTTCGAATATAATAGAAACGCTTTCTTCATCACTTCTTGCTATTTTTTTGTAAGTCAATCCGTTGTCTGTGTAATGTTATCACATTCGAAATTCGTTACTTGTTTCGTTCGAGCTATTTGTGAAATTTTTACAAAATTCAACACCTACAATTAAATTTTGGGGCTACGGATTGAAGTTATTTATCATATTAATGTGTATTAATAGTTAAAGCATCAAGATTTCTGCGTTCTATGTAACACATGAACCAATACATACAGCACGATCAACGTCACCACTGACAATAAACACTGCAAACACCACTCAACTTCGAACAGAACGCAGAACGCTTGGTCGCTTCTTGGATTTTGTGATTTCTTATACCATTCGAACTTTACTAGGAGTTTGGACCTTATTATCATGGTAATAATGTCCAGACCCCCCTGACGCTGGGTGCGTGCGTGTTACCCGCGCCCGCGCTGGGGTCGCCGGGCGCGGCGGTACCGGCGCACGCCACCGGCCCCGCCGCGCACCCCGCGCACCCTGCGCCTCCCTGCTCGACGCTCTTTGTCGCTAACCTCGGACAGTTCGTCTCCGAACATGAACTTAAGGAAATTTTTAGCAGGTAAGGAAGTAACGACGCCCTGGCAATGCAATCGTATTTATGTGCAAAACGCTTCAACTCTCGACTGGAAATAATCACAAAAGTCAAATAATAAAACCAATGAAAGTTTAAATACGAAATGGTACGGTAAAATAATATTTCCAGTCGAGAAATAACACGATGTTATGTGCATGATCACGCAACACATAAGGTAATAAAACATAAAAAGCATTCGAAAATGTATATGAAGTTAATAAAATTAAACTTTTCCACAGTGCATGTTGCACCGAATATCACAATGTCGTCCACGTAAAACATTGTTGGGTTTATAATTTTATGTTTCAATTTTGGCTCTGCTGTCTCACACAAACTATTAAGATATTTGTAAAATATTTATTTCAAGAGAAACAATTTAGTCCAATAGCAATGTTTGTGTGAGATCTGAAGCCTGCACCCGTACCACCCTAAGCATGACGAACGTCACTATATCTCCACAGTTGTCACAACTAGTCGTACGTTAGCACTATAACACCACACAATATGAGAGCCGTGAATATTACTTTTTATGTTCTACGTATCGTGCCGCACACACCAACAGCGATATTTTCATCCGCAGCATTAAAGAGGATGAAAAATGTCGCACTTCTTAGTTTATATATTTTAGAATTTAGAAGCACAATACGAGTAAGATTGCTGAGACTAAATAAGAATCATCTTTAAATTTTGAATTGTCAAACATTGTTCACAAATGTGGCATTCTTTGTATTTAGCTACAAGAATCCACCACATTAGGTCAGTTTCAAAGACACACTAAGTCATACTGAGGGGTGTACGAGTGGGCACAATAGACTATGATGGTACAGCTGCCCGGGGTTCTCTCGGCTGCGACTGCTGAGTGGCGGGAGCGGCGGCGGCAGCACCGGCCCGGTGGCCTTCGTCGACTTCGCTAACTCAACGGACGCGGCCTCGGCCCTGGCTCGCCTGCAAGGCGCGCTGCTTCTCAGCTCTGAAGGCGCCATCCACCTCGAATACGCGAGGCATAAGATGGCACACAACGGCTGGATTCTCGCACATGAAGTATGCACGCGCACTATGTTTAGTTCTGACCAATCCAACTGACTGATATCTTTCTAAAGATGCAACTGCCGACTTGGTATTGCAATTGTGTCAACCCTTAGAGTACCTATACAAGAATATAATATATAATAGTATCTGATAACATCGCTCTGATATAGTTTCCACACAAACCAATTAAACTTTGATGACCGATAATATATCTATATTCAAACAAAATACTAAAAAGTATATTTTTATGTGCAAAGTGTTATATTTGACGATACTTCGGCTCTCATACACAATAAATATGTAACCTAATACGCTCACGTGTTATGAGTCTCGAAGTCGTCGACCCTACGTACTAATGTTTCACCATGCACCTCGCACTATATAGAGTTAAATAATGCCTGCCTAATACGTAAGCCTTACTTAGAGAACATTGCTGTGAATACTTATTGGTTACTAACGTGTGTTGCATTACACAGGGAGCCAAAAGCGGAGAAGAGGGCGAACAGCATTAGCTCGTTCGTAGCTCTCGGCACTTGACAACCAGCTAACTGAGGGACGCGCTATCTAGATCCTCTGCATCGCATCGGAACTACACCAGGAGGCCGAGCAGACCATCTCTCACAAACCTTACGTCCTCACTAGAAGCTCTGTCTCCTACTTTGTTGTTGTTGTGTTATGTTAACCAACTCCTTGCGTCAGAGGTGTGGTGTTATTTCGTTTATACCAAAATTAGCAAGTGTTAATTGTATTATTATTAACATTCCAGGTTTATTGTTTACTGTTCATGATAAAAATATTATTTAAATCTATTAATTTCCTATAAATGTAGCCTGTTTATTTAATATTATTATTCAATTTAACGTGTAACATAAGATTTATTTACAACTAACTTATTGTACGGTAAAGTTTGTATATTTGTTTTTACAATGCCGATGTATACAACTGAGAGGATTTGTTATGAATATAGTGTATTAACAGAAATTAAACATTTTAGGATATATCTCACTCGAGTAAGCTAAAAACCAAAGGTGCCCTTCATAGAAAGATTACGTTTTGTTAAATAATATTTCAAGTTGAATGATTTAAATGAAGTTGTATTTAATAATACGATACTTTTGTTTTAGCCTCGATAATGTTAGCGTATTTAAATGAATTTCATGACTATTTCAAATTATATTTACCTAATACTTTCTTAGTAATTTTTATAATGTTCAATCACTCGTTAAAGCGCTGGCACTCTAGTGTTGGTCTTACGATCCTTTCTATCTGTAAATGGAATTATTGCAATAATTATAAATATTTGACTAGGACTTGATGCGATAGGACGGGGAAGCCCTCGGAGCCGCTTGTCGAGTGCAACAGACCAGTGCCGCTGAACGGTGTCGCGCCGTGCGCACGCGCATCCTCCCTACTTGTTACGTCACTGTTGAGTTTGTTATGTCCCTGCTCTACTTAGGTGACAACCAAAATTTCTTGTGCCTTGCGAAAAAATCCTACAGTCGATTTAACTCCGAACTTAGTGACAAGTTGGAATGTTTATTTGGATGTTCTGCAGTGTACCACAACGGGTCCCCTCAATGTTCGCGGTTAGTATGCGATGCGACACAATCGAGATCAGTTCAGTCTTGTCTCTTGTTGCGAGAATTTAGCCTTGGCCTTATGAGAGTTAAATAATTAAATATAATCATTATATTAATTAATATAGAGTTATAAATTAGCCGGCGACGTGCGCGCCGACGCTGAATAGGGAAACATTATTCTACTATCTGCATGCTTTGACGAGCTTTTTGGTAATAATCTAATTTAAAATTTAGTAGTTACTTTTATTGTGTAATCGTTAGGTGATTAATATAATATTAGATAAGGGTATTTATTGTAGACAATCAGCATAGTTACATTACTATTTAATGAAAGTTATTCATACATAATAATGAAACAATGTAATGAAATTTAAATTTACTGAAATGATAGGATTAATCAATCAAAATGAAGATTAATATATTTTTTATTTTTAGCTAGTTGACTATCGCATACAGAATGAATACTTAGTTACCTACGTGTCGACGAAACGGTGACGACATAAGTACACTACAGTGCGAGATAGCAATAAACCAAAAATGAAATATTAATGTTATTATAGGTATTTAGTGACGTATTCTGCTGATGTAAACATATAAAATTTACAAAAAAAAACGTAAAAAAAAAATCCCTGCTTAGGCTATAATAAATAAGGTTTTGGATATTTGGGTTACAATGTTGACGCAACAGAAATCTATTGAGGTACTCACACGATCGTTGTCGGTCGCCAGCCAGAGATACCGCATGTGAATTCTTATGAAAATCTCTTAGTCAATATTTAATAGAAATTTCGTCAATTTTTGACTTAGCAAAATTTTATACATTGTTTATAGTAACTGTAACTTCAAAATGTACCGAACGTCGTGGCGTATAGACCAAAGATAAAGGATTATACATAATTTTAATACTAACCTCAGACCGTACCAAACTTGTATTTTGTAGGCACATTGTACTGCAATGTTTTAGTGAACACGACAAAATAATTATTTTAAAGCCACAGCAGCTTTTGCAGACAACATTTGTTCCGGACCCAAATTCAGGCTGATGCCGCGGTGATACACGAGGACACCTAGGATAGGCTTCATATTATACTGTTTTTATTGTTACCTACTTTTGCTAATGTTAGAGACGAAACAATCAATTTATTAAATCAAATATACATTTTAGATTCAGTTTTATACCCAAACAATTATTATATCAAATCAATCAATATGTTCTATGTTTTAAGTCACATGAAATCTCCAGGCAATTCAGATTCTCTTTCTTATATATATATAATTTATTATTCATTGTCGGTTATAATAATTAAGCTAAGTCAATGTTCACTTATTTAATTCTATATATAATGCTAATTCGTGTGTAAGTAATTGTGTAATAATGTAGTAGTGATCTCCCATACCTTCGGCGCGCGGCGTCCTCAAACGCATACTAAAAATACAACGAAAAGTTTGTTTTTTCTTTTCAGTTGCTCTGTGTGAATTTGTCGATGGCTTCAGCACGTCAATGACGATCAATATTAAGCTCTCTTCAGACATGTGTATCTCACTCTTTGAAATCTCTATCATAGTTGTAATGTTAACTCTAAAGTCATCGACAGAATCAACGTTTTGGTTACCGATGTTCGGTTCTCCCGGCCATTTTGTGCAAATTAATGTAACAAAATGTCGAGTGTACAAGATGGCGGGAGAGCGGGCAAATGCGTGCGGACGCCGTCGCCGCCATGATTCCGTCCAACAACCTTAGATAGCGCGTAAGAGACGTCCAGTGGCTGCGGACACGGCTACGTCACCTTTTGCGGGACTACTCGATACATATCATCATGTAATATTTAATATGTAATTAGGAATAAAAAAGCGGTTTCATAGAGACGTTTATTCTGTATTCTCGTCTACTTCTTATAATGCAATCGGCTATATGTCACGCTACACCCACTTTGCGTTTCCGACATAATATATTATTCGCTTTGCTGTCGTCGTATCCTTTCACTCGGAATTATCTCCACTTCTGATTAATTTATTTCTAAGGGATTCAAACACAAAATGTTAACGTAAACCATAAAAAAACATATTTTCTTAACGTTTACTGTGAAATCGAGTAGATGGTATTCGGATCGTCGTCGTTTATAATTATAAAGACGCGTGACATTGGCCCGCATGTGATAGGGTAGAGTAGGGGAGTAGCGTCGCCTTGCAAGTTAGGTTAAGTGAAGCGGTAACACACAAACGCCGTGCATCGGAAACATATCAATTCTGTGCCCCTTAATAAATTTAGTTAAATACTATTCTAAGAGATACAATATGAATAGAATAAAGAAGACAAAATAATCGGAGTATCAAATACCTGCTAAGTGTTGTTTTCGTACGTTAACGATATCGATAGATTGTGTTTAAAACGTGAAATATTACGCATAGTCCCCGAGTAGTGTCGCGCAAGTTTCCATTTATTTATCGCTGTAGAGTTTGTACGTTACTTTATTGTTAATTTAGATTTATATTAACATGGCTTAATTACCAAATTATTATAACAATTCGCTTCGTATTCAGTATTAAATGACATTTTATTTTAATTTCGGTGACAAGAGTTAGTGCGTTGCTGAAAACTTATTTGTATATCGAGCAAAGTAAACCATACAAACTATATAGTTAGTAATTAATTGTTAGATTTGTGTGACTTGGATTATTTAAATGCTTTTAGAGCAGAGGTAAAGTGTTATTGTGGTTTAAGAAAAACATAATGACATTGTAAAAATAGTGATAAAATTAGCTTAATTATCATTATTACAACTTTTATAGATGTTCATTACTTTTCTTTTCTTACTTCATGGAGTATTGTGGCATTGGAGACGTCATTGTTAATTCAAATAAATTTGAGCTCATCCTCAATCGAAGTTTTTATTGATCTGAACCCTGTCTGCGTCACTGGCCAATGAGCCACTGATTGTCTCCAACCGACGAGTTGTGAACAGCCATCACTAATAACGTATTCAGACATTATAGCAAATGTTTTATTAATTAACCCGTAGGTAACAGATCCCTTTAACGAAATAATATAATCATTGTTTTCTCGGACGAACTTATGTTCAATATTATGTGTCTAATAGTTAATAAAAAATAGTACTTTTATAGGTGTCTAGTTTAGGATAACTGAAATTAGATATAAAATTGACAGTTGAGCTTTTAAAAACTTTGCTTTGTAGACTTGTCTGCTTGAATGCGTCCTTTTGTAAAATGAATTCGAGAAAAAAATATCAAACACGTTGTTTTCTTCAATTTAGTTTACAGAAAGGACGCAGTACTATAACGATAAAAATATATAAAACCTCTTTATTTCGATAATAATTATTGCAATGTTGTATTTATGTTATTATTAGTTTTAAAGCATTATAGGGTCCAAAGATTGGGAATAAACATTATGTGACAATTACTGTTTTTGTTTCTTTTACTGTGAACATAAGACCAATGACCTGAAGAAGTTACCTGGAGTAGATTGAATGCAAACGGGGACAAAATTACCAACACAGAAAAGTTACAGTACCGTCAACAGCGTTATGCTGCTACTTTTGAATATTGAGGTATTTAAATCACCCTTAAATAATAATTAAAAGCTTTAATAAAAACATAAAATATTAGTATATAATTCTAAAATTTTACGGGTTACCCAAAAATTCCGGCGATAAATTGTTTTTAATATCAACTAACTTGTTTAATCTAGTAACAAAGTGGGTGTGCAGAACGTCATTGGGGAGTTAGTAATTATTTAGACAGTCGAAACTTAGCATGACCTCGTTCTACGGCCTCGGCCAAATTAGTATGAATATCATTAATATCACATTAGCTACCACCGACTCTACGTATGCGAGGCGAAATTGCGTTAGCAGTTAATTTCAGGATGGATTTGAACCGGATTTCCCATTTAACTAGAAATGCTTTGTAAGAATCAAATGGACTAATTATTTGACGCAACAATACACACGCACATGCTTACAAAACGAATTCTGCAACCGAATTTAAGTAGCATTCATTTTTAATGTAAACAGCTAACATTATGAATTTCGTAGCAATTTCGTAGCTGGCTGCTACGATACTTGATATGTATAGTTTAGAACATATAAGTACTGAGACTGCGTGTACAATTTTGTAACCATTGGTTCTATTTGGCGCATATTCAATACTCAATCATTGTAATAGAGCTGTTGTTTAACAATACCAACTTGTGGACTTGAAGTGTCCTGACTTACAAACATTATAAGGCTAACGATTTTCATGTATGAACTGAAATCAAGGAACAAATTCCTGTATTATATCTTTTGGCGTGCGTCGATGGACATCTTTTATCATGACGGAAGAACACAGAGTAAGTATATATAAGCAGGATAGTAAGTAAGCAGCTTAATTAATGGGTATATATACACCTGATGATAAAGTATGGTGATCTTTTAGTGAGTAACTACACGCCTTTTTGAACCCCTGAGTACCAAAAAGAAACAAAGCAACATTGGTCGACATAAAAATATAAAATCTAACGCTACGTACTACGTGTGTTGCTACGCCGTAGGCTATGGATTTACAAGGTCTTTGTCGAAATATATTTCGAAAAATCCAGTAAAATTTTACGAGCTGCTACAATAGCTAATTGTTTGAATCCGAGCATGATATGATAATCCTGAAAGATAAACAGTATACATATATAAAATAATACACGCACACATGTTTGCAAAAGCCTACATAAAGAATGGAAACCATAAGTCTTGCTCGCTATCTCCCTTTCTCACGGTGTGGTTGATGAACAATAACCTAGTGTCAGAGTTTAAACCACCGTTAGACCTCTGACATGGCTTTACACACCATCGAGAACAGCTCTCAGGTGAGCTGATGTTTTCCTCTTTCCCGCCGCTCCGCTTTAAACTAATAATAATTACTAACTTTTAAACTATCGCGTTGCATTATATTATTATATGTATAACTAACAGGAATTAACGCGCAATAAATACCTTTGAATCGCTTGACGTTTCGACCAGGTTGCACTGATCGTGGTCACAAGCAGACTGATGCAGCGAGTTTACTCCGTCATGGGTGCGGTAGATTTTTTTTCATCTACCTCCATATTTCACAATTGTTATTAAGGCCGCGACACACTACACTCACTGTGTCCGTATTTTTAACCGACTTAAAATAGCGAGGTTTAGATATTTTAATCTTACTGCCTGATTGAAGTATGTGTTCGGCAATCGCTCGCGTTCTTCAATCAGGCAGTAATCACTGGATTGAATTTCAGCACACAAAAGTCCTCTCCACTGATCGCCACTTTTATTCAAGAGCAGTGCGTGAAGCTATTGAAATCCAAAAACACAAGACTTTCAATCGGGAGGACGGTTTTAAATTATCAGCAACGTGGAATCCAGTGATTAAAATATCTAAACCTCGCTATTTTAAGTCGGTTAAAAATACGGACACAGTGAGTGTAGTGTGTCGCGGCCTTAATAACAATTGTGAAAACATGGAGGTAGAGGAAGAAAAATCTACCGCACCCATGACGGAGTAAACTCGCTGCATCAGTCTGCTTGTGACCACGATCAGTGCAACCTGGTCGAAACGTCAAGCGATTCAAAGGTATTTATTGCGCGTTAATTCCTGTTAGTTATACATATAATAAAATAATTATTATTTTCTAATACGCACATTACTCTAAAAGTCATTGGTAGTCCTTGGATTCGAACTTGCGAGTCCAACGGTCATGGCTGCCATAAGTTAGGACAAACAACTTAAAAAAGTAAGTACACATTCTTGAGTAAGTATACTTACATCGAAACCTGGGAATGCTCATGAAGTTTTAAATAAGGTTTTAACTGGAGTATAGTAATGTGAATAAAACAAGTTCTGTAAGCCATTCTCTGGCGGTTATGTGCCTCTAGAGAGTCAACTTTAAAAGGACTGTGTTCTCTGAAAATTGCCTAGCTTCTGTTCGGTACACTCGTTAAAACTGTTTCACGGTATGTAGTACTTAAATTACGATATGTAAGTACTGTGTAGACTGTGTAAGTACGATATTGATACTATAATGGACTTTATAATTATTAATTATTATTGGAATGTTTTTTTGTAGAACAGCTTTATAATCAAACAAAACAGACTTAATATAATCTTCAAGATTTTAGTTTTTCCAATAAAGGCGAATACATAGTAAACGCAGATAAATCTCTCAAACGCACTAACACATCCATGGCGAACTCTAAAATGAAAAAATATAGTGAAAAAATAAAATTACGGATGGTGAGGATTTGAACCTGCGCCTCCTAGATACTCCAGGCGCTCGAGCCAACTAAAACATCTCGACCTTTGCTAACTAAACCGAATTCTTGTTCCACATTTTCATACGTGTTATAATGACGTCATCGCTCTTTATTCAGTCCCTATAAAGCAACTAAACTGAAAATCTTTTGAATATTATTCCGTAAATAACCGCTTGTTTCTTAATAAAACAAAAAGATACTCAACTCTCTGATTCGACTCCAGTACCACCTACGTACAAGAAGTAGAACCCGCAGGCCTTCTGTAATAAAGACTAATTGGTTTGATTCGTAAAATAAAATCAATTTACACGCCATATTTTATTCTTGTAGTGGATTTTTTTATTCAATATCTCTTTGGCAAGTCAATTATTTAAAAAAAATACCTACCTAATCATACTGTTTAGCACGCGAATACTCTGGCAATAATATCTACCTTGTGATTGCTCTAAGGTCTATCTTAGGGACTGACATTTAATTAATTACTATTCATATCTAAATTCAATGTTGAATTATTCCAGCCGTCGGAGCATATGCTTCATGATTACCAACCTTGAAATTCGAGGGGAAATCGTGAAATTAAATGCCAATCAATTTTTCGTTACCGCCGCCTTCACACTGTCAAAATAGACGTTACAAATTATCTACATTGTATACCGCCCCTAATGATATTAACATGGTAATTTATCGCCTTGTTCACTCAAATGATATTGGCACGAATATAAAGTTATTTGTCTGTTTATAATTATCGTAAAGAACTGATATTCAACAGATCGTAATGTTTTTTGAAGAAGTACATGTGTAAGTACAAATGTATTGGTTTATAACGGAGAATATTGGCTTCGATTCATTCGGAAACATTATTTCGGAAACAAATTTCAATTCTATGACATCAGCAACGTTCTTGGAAAGTTATTTCGCACACACAAGATGAAAATATCATATGTATTTACCATTACGGCAAAGGTAAAAAACCCTATATTGCTGTATTTGCAAAACGTTAAACTAAATAACTAATTGCATTTAGAAATGGCAGCAATATCAATACGGTAGTTAATTTCGTATTAGCAATACTATTAGCAGTTACCTGCATATCAATGAAACAATCAATTATAATTAGTTCCAAAATTTAATTAGCATTTAGAATACAGCATATTAATGTTATTACAGAGATAATTTTGTGAAAAGCATTCGAGTATACCTAACGAACTCTAAAGTTATAAATTATTGTAAAAAAAGAATACGGTCGTAAACAGGATTCGAACCTGCGCCTCCCGGATAATTACTCCAGGCGCTCTGACCACTAAGCCATCTCGACCGTATCGTCATCGACGTATTTGTCCGGGAGGCGCAGGTTCGAATCCTGCTCACGAACGTATTCTTTTTCCACAAAAATTTATAACTTTAATGTTATTACAGTTTATCCTAATATTACTTTCATTACAATTATTATGCAGCTGCGTTCCTGGCACACCGGTTAATGTTTGTGGAGGAACTAGTGGTTTGTCGGCAGGAGTACAGTGTCCAAAATTTTTAAAATTATAGGATTTATTTATTGACTGCCATGTGAGGTCCTAGATTAAATTCCCGGGTCGGGACAAGTGTTATTGGGTGTTCTTTGTAGGAAATTCTTAGTAAAAACCCGGAGTTTGGAATTGTGTGACTTAGGACTTCATAACTGCGTCATAATTGAAATGTGGGTGTATAAAATAGTACACTCCTGCCTATCCCTTGGTGATATAGGCGTAATGATGTGTTTTGTATTTATTTCTTCACCTTATTCGTAAAGTAAGCAAACCTTACCCTTTTTTCTTTTCGGGGTAACTTTCTGAAAAGGCCTTTTTTTTTATTAGTTATAGACTTGCGTTTGACCGCCATCTCCCCTGATGTTAAGCGATGATGCGGTCTACGATGGAGCACGCTTGCCTAGAAGAAACCGATTCACTCGCGTCTTGAAGACACCCAAATTGTAACTATCGGGGAAGACCCACTCTGGCAACTCTTCCACTGTTTCGCGGTTCTTATAATGAACGTGGAATCAAAAAGCGCTTCGTTCAGGTTTTTAGTATACCAACCATGAACTGATGGCGCATTTTCGTGCTTCTGGCCGTACGATAGAAAAAAGGGCAGGGAGGAATTAGATCATGGTCACCATAAGTATATGAAAGGGGGCACTAGGTCCTCTTAACAAAGCAGCTCCAGTACCCCCGCTATGCAATGCTAAAATTGTACAGGCGATGTTTGCTGTTAGCCAAGGCGCTAGCCTCCTCGCACCTTCTTCTCTGAGCAAACCTTATGTATAAATATAAATTAAAGGCCTACGGGTGCCTTGGAACAACTCTTGACACTACGTTGGAACCACACGAAAGAAGAATCAAATATATAACATTTGCAAACATTAAAACAAAATGAAAGTTATAAGTATCATTGAAGTGTTTGAAAACACGCTAAAGAGTGGGTGTCGTTAAAACTTTTTTATATCCATTAACTTTTTTATCTGTTAACTGTTTTGGGATTACATTACAGTCGGCTCTGTAAACAGAGCGCGTTATATAATATAAACGCTAGGTATAAATCTTAATATATATAAATCTCGTGTCACAATGTTTGTCCTCAATGGACTCCTAAACCACTTAACCGATTATAATAAAATTCGCACACCATGTGCAGTTCGATCCAACTTGAGAGATAGGATAGTTTAAATCTCAAATTATAGTCGCGTGCGAAGCCGGGACGGACCGCTAGTATATAGTATAATTTTAAAGGCCCAATTAAATTATCTGACTCCTTTGATATGCCATCAATGTAATTCATCTATACGAACGCGTGTTATGTCTTTTTTGAGACTCTAGATCTTGTGAACCACGGTGGTATACCTAATACCTACCTAGATCCAATAGTAAAAATATTAATAAAGTTTTTGGACTTATTATTTTTACAAACACTAAAGTTGAAACTTTAACGTGTTCCACAAGTAACTGACAGTGGTTTTGATTCCACTGGAGCCGTAGACCAAATAAAAAACTACAATTTAAAATAATAAGCCCCCGATCCAGAAAAAATCTAAAAGTAATATGTATTGGCCCTTTAAGTCCAAGTACCATAACCTATCTGTTGAAACCATTCAAATTAGCCATCTACTGTAAGTTGGTGAGGTATTGGGTATATTAATAACACTCCTCCAGACCGTATTTCGATCACGGCGGCCTATCTCCGAGGAGATTAGCCAAGTACGCAGGAGATATCATAGTGAACAAGTGTATTCGCAAATACAGGTGAACTCCCTGTTTCTTCACTCTCATAATCCGATGGGACGGCAACCTGACACGACCGGAGAGAGATCAGGCGCAGGACTGACGGCTTTACGTGCTCTCCTAAGCACTGGGTTGTCACACCACCAATTTTCTAATTCCGGGCTGCTTCTGAAAATTTCCTAACAGAAAAAACCCAATAATGCTTTGACAAATCAAATCAAACCTCACGCTCAGCAGCCGCACTTGCGACGACTAGACCAAAGAGGCAGTCAAGTCAAAGTGTTGGGTAAACTGCCCCATTGGGTCAAGGTTAAAATAAATTTGCAATATCATTGAAATAACATCATATGTTCGAATCGATCAGAATAGAAAAGAGCTAATGATGTTAAAACAGCTGAACACTTTTTTTATTAATCATAGCTAATGACACTCGATCAAATCACCTTTCAATCAAAAATACTAAATCAAAATCAGTCCACCCGTTTCGGATCTCAGATGCCACAGACAGACTGATATCATAGAGGTACACACGTCAAAAATGAGTTTTCGTCAGAGGTTAAAAATAAGAGCATTGCTGTCTTTTACTAACAGTTATTGTAAGAGCGAGACGGGAAAAATTAAAAGACGATAAAGTCAAATTTAATCATGTCAGTCTATTTCGTAAAATCGACGCCAATTAATAACCTCTCTATTTAATATGACCTACCCAATTATTTTCCTTACCCTAAATAATAAATATACCTACACAAAAACAAGATTAAATTGTCCTAAGATTTTTTCGGAGAACTTAGGACATGTCCGTTGAGCAAGGAGTTTCATCTAATTAGTCTTATCAACTAGCTTCATTTACAACGTCGACGCAGTTTGTTTTCAATGAACTATTTACGAACTGAGAATTTGTGGAATTCTTGCCGAAGACGATTCTATTGCTAAGTGATAAAAGAAATCAGTTCTGCTGGTAGAAATGTACTACCAACTTACGGACTGTATTTAGACATTCTAAGCCCGCTTAAATTAAAATAATTAAAATGCGGCATTTAAATGGCGTCAATTCGAAAGTAGCAAACTAAACTAAATTCAGAGCATTGTTGTCGTTTACTATGTCGTTACTTATGAAAGGGACGGGAAGACGTCAAATTCAAATTTAATCATGTCAACCTACAATTTCCATATAACTTTCGTTTGACGTCTCTAATTTTAGTGGCAATACAAAACTGTGCCTATTAAAAACGTTCGGAGATTTTAATTTAACGTGCTCAAATTCCAATTTGACATCTCTCGATTTGTTCCATCTTACTCATACAGTTACTGTTAGTAAAAAATAGGAATGTTCCAAATTTAGTTTAGTTTGAACTGCCTTGTTGGTCTAGTGGCCCCAAGTGCAACTGTTGAGCAGGAGGTCTCGGGTTCGATTCCGGGATCGGGCAAAGTGTTATTGAGTTTTTGTGGTAGGAAAATCTCAGTAGCAGCCCGGAGTATGAAATGACGCCACTGAGGAAGAAGGATGATGAGGAACCAAATATGACAAAACCACAAATACTATAAAAGGGTTATTCTTTTGTGTTATTCTACATAACTGAATTTGAATTCGACTTGAGACTTATATCCTAATTAGAATGGACTCTAGCATCCCAAGTTCAAAAAACTATTGCTATACCACTGCGCTCTAACAATTTTGCTATATTCCCTAGTTTTCTGACACTAACATAGAAGTTTTAAAGAAGTAATACCTACCTATTTGCGTTATTCCAGCCTGCTGTCAGAAAATATCCTGCATTTTGACTAAGCCTGGTTCACTTCTTTTGGTGTTCTGCATGTATAATAATAATAGTAAAATTTTTCGTTCTTAATAACTCTCTTGTGGCATGTCTTAACTAAACCAACGTAACAAACAAATTATTTATGATATCCCAAAAAATAAGCATAAGTAAATGTATATCGGTAAAATTATATTTATAGCTTGCTATACGTTCGGAATGTTTTCACAAGAACCGCTGTAAACAGACAAACGTTGATCCGACAAATCGCGTATCATTTCGGTCTCTTCGACATGTGAGAGACACATCCCAGATGTTTCAGTGAATGTTGCCACATGAAAGGAGTGCCCTCTTTTAGTATGGCTCACTCTCGGAAAATTTGACGTTTCAATTTTATTAATACAACGGCCTTTGAAGCAGTGGACGGCTATGGATTTATTTTTCAAGTCTCGGGATTTTTGTGTTACTCAAGATATTTCTGCAAAGAGGCAAGACGTAGCAGAAATAATCATGACTTTACATAATTTTTAAAGCAGTCCTACTAATATTATAATTAAGAAAATTTGTGAGAATGGATTGTTGTTTGTTACTCTTTTACGCAATAACTACTGAACGCATTTGAATGAAATTTGACACACGTGATAGTGAATAATCTGGATTATCACGAAAGATACGTTTTATCCCGGCTGGACCCAATGCTGATATCCACGCAGATGAAGTCGCGAGCAGAAGCTAGTACTATATTTGTATACAATACAATAAGGACCATGAAATTGAATGCTATGTAAGGATGGTGCAGTTTTTAAATCGCAACTTGGTTCAACGTCAATAAAGCAACTGCTCTTTCGCCTTCCAAACTCTAACACGTACTTTATAATACTTTCTTACCGTGTAGAATATTACACAAAAAGTGAAGCTTCAACAAGCAACAACAAGTTAACTAAACAGATAAAAAGTTGCTCTGAAGAACCGGGTATACGCGTGCACTCCTCAACTACTTTTATTAGTTTCGGATCTAAGCTTTACAAAACACATACATTCTAACAACTGGCGGTTTCGCACACTCGACGTTTATTTTTATTTGGCTACGAGACCTTTTATGGGAGTTATAGAGCTCATCAATTATGGCTTTGGGTTGTGAAACAAAAGGCATAGGAAAAGTATTGCAATTGCTCAGGACAGACATACATTAGGTACTGGGGAATAGAGATGGCGTCTCTAAGGGAGACAGAAAATCTTAACAATATGATTTAATTCAATAAATTAATTGCATTACTTAACAACAACCAAACCAGCCCATAACTGTCCCATTGCAGAACAAGGGCCTCTTCTCATACAGAGAAGGCATAAGCATTTAGCACTACGCCAACTCACTAACGATTGGCGATTTCAAACCATCAAGTCCAGGTTTCCTCACTATGTTTTCCAAAATGTGATTTTCAAATATGTGATTACCGAAATAATAAAGGAAACGTTGCAGTTCATCATATTCTTATCATATCATTCCCAGTATGTCGAGTGAACTCGCCATATTGTCAATGAAGAACGATCGCACAGCTCACTATGAGTACAGCACCAGCTCATTAGAATGATCAAATTATATATTTAGTAATGTTAAGTTATAAATAAAACAATTGATAATTTCTTAGTAAGGTGCATCTCCTTTCTGTGAGGGTGAAAAATTCTATTTGTAGATTTGCTTTTAAGAAACCGTATACCTATAGCCTATACACTTCCAAATTAGTGCCTAATAAAATATAATAGTTGGATTTTTACACGCTATTACCTAATGCCAGCATTATTTATATTCTACTAGACAGCAGTTCAGCCAAGACCAAGCTAAGACATAAAGTTACCGGAGTAAAAAGTTATGTCGCGATTAAAAACCTAGTTTATAGTTTATCTTTCCCTTTACGATATAAAAACGACACCCATCAAAACGAGCTGCTTTCGGGACTTTTGGGTGTAATTCAAAAACTTCGTACATAAAGTTTTGAAAGCAAGCATGTGCACGGCATCCGGAGAAACGGAATTAAAGTTGTATTCGTCGCGAAGAACTATGAACACACTCATATAATGTTGGTGCTTATGAAAAAAGAAATACCGCAGTAATAGTCGACGTGTCGTAAAAAAGGTCAGGGTGATACTGAAAAACGGAATCGAGAGCGTGTTGAATTTTTTATCGCGGCTTCTATCTTGTAAAGCGAGTGTTATAGGGATGTCTCGCCTCTTTACATAACGAATCGTACGCGAGGGAGATTGCTCCTACTAAATTTAGAGGCGTTTAACTTGTTCAGTTTCGACTTCGTAAATCTTTATTTGCATGCTGAGACAATAACAATCCGGCCCTTTCCGCTGATTTAGGGACCGCTGTCTATCGCTCAGTAAATATTTTTAGTTTCACGACTTTCTTGAAACCTTTTTGTGGGCATAAATTTAACATCGGGGCGGGGTTGTGCTGGTACCTATTTATAAGAAATAATTTTTATTTTATAATATGTACTATATATATGTATGTAAATTTTTAAAATAATTACAAAGGATGTTACTTTAAAAAGTAGGTAATTTTTTTTTATTGTACACACGTTTCATAATACAAATTATGAAAATGACAAAGGAATGTAAAAAGGCGATCTTGTAACGCATTAATGAGTTTTCTAACAGCAAACCTTTGAATGATAGAGAAGAGAAGCAGATACGAAGACAGAGTCAAGTGTACAACACGAATAAAAGACTAGGAAGAGTGCAGAAATTATATACCATACATAAATACGCTAATAAATATATATATACATATAAAATATAATATAGGTACTTACAAACGGCGCAAATATAGCAACTTGCTCAGTTGCTACGACTTTGAGCCGTTTGGGGTCGAAACGCTCGGGTCATGGGGTCCGAGTGCGAAACTCATGTTTAAAGAGATTTCTCGGAGACTAATCGACTCTTCGCGTGACCAGAAGGCTGGCTTGTTTCTAGGTCAACGAATCAGCATTACCATCCAACGTAGCAATGCTGCCAGTCTCCTGGGCACCTTCCCGGAAGACAGCGATGCGGAGGAATACTTCGACGCATGAGTTTTTCTTGATTTTTATTTTAGAATCGTTTTTAAGTTATTGTATACATGTAGATATAGTAGTTTGTAAATAATTCGGTTTAATTTTATTATTTAAGTTTTGGATTAGATAACAAATATATTTAAGAACTGGTACTACTTATATATTATTATATATTATATAACATGATACAAACTACATAGACCTATAAAACTAAATATATGTACGTAGTTATCCATTCTATAACTCTCTATATCACGCCGTTATTTAACTCTAACGAGCATTTTGTAAACATCATTGTCATTTTCCATTTTGAAAGCCCAAATATTTTCGCTACATCATAATTAGAAGCAACCTAAATAGTTTGGGCTGTCTCAATGAATATGGGTTACGAGCCACTTCGGTAACGAGTAATAAATTACCGCGACTATGGCGTCTACATCAAAAGGGTACTGCTCCTAAAGAATCTGCCAACACCTCTCATAAAGCTAAGCAAAAGTGACATGACCTAGTAACATTTACTAATTACATAAAATACGTCTGCGTTTTCGAAATTTCTAGAGTGACGTATCTTTATTGTTATTATGTACCACATAATTTTCTTATGAGCCTATCTTATCATATGAAATAGGTAGGAATGACATTTACGGTTCCTTGTACTTTCATAAACCAGTACCTAATTGTGTACAACAAATAATGTATTCAAAAGTTTGAGTATTGTTATATACCATAAGTACATACAAAATATCAGTTACATAGTTTCAATTAACATTCACATAAGGAATTAAGTACGTGGACTTGACTGCTTTTCCGACATTTTCAAAATATTCTATTCATATAAAAGTGTGTTAAAATCGGCAGAAACATGTAAGATTTTATTTGAAATCCCAAATATCGTTGGGGTTACCAAGCAACTACTACACAAATCAACTTGGAACTAAAAAAAATACAAAACGCGAGTATGCGATGCGGTCGGCAAAATCGGGGTTAACGTGAACGGTTTGTTTACATGTTTGGTCGGTTTTCGAACTGGAGGATTGCGGACCACTGCATCGGGATGTTTTAATTACCGACGTTTGTTTTACAATTCATTAACCGTAATATCGTGTGGATTTGCTTGCATTGCTTTTGTAATGGAAATATTTTGACGTTTATTTTGTGTTTATATTTAAATTACATCGCGGATGGTAACTACAATATTTGGGCTTATTTAAATGCTTTTATAGTTTTTATTAAAATAAGCTGTGAAGCATCATCCTCGAAAATGATTTAGTTTTTACAAAGCTTTCGTGTTCAAAGTGAGATTTCGTGTAGCATATTTACCAAGGGTAGGATTTTTTTAACGAGGAATTGTATAGAGGTACCTACGCATCCTCATCTTGTCTATGATGTAGCCAATTTGGAACCAGTAAATGTTGGGTCGGCTTCCAGTCAAATACAGCTTATGAATATAAATATTTGGAACTAGCACTTGCATCCCGTAATCCCAGAAAAGTAGGTAATATGTATTTGTATCGAAAAAAAGTATCGGTTACTAATAGCCGATGGCGGAAAATTATAATTCTACCGTATAGCCAAGGAATGTTGCTAGCCCAAAAAGGCATGTGAAATAACAAAGTTCAGGATCCTAAGAGCAGCCGGTGGCGGGGTGAAATGTGGTGGGGTGCGCGTACGAATATCAAGTAGCGTGCGGCATTACCCGCGCGCACAGAACTACAGGCGCACGTGTAATGGCGGGCGTGACGTCACGTCCGGATACGGCACAACGCGGCCTCAGTCTGTATCATGAATTACATTACCCACCTACGGCATTCAAAAGTAGAACATAGCCGCTCTACAAAAAAAATAACATTCTAGATCCCACCTTCTTGGCATAATTTTAGATACATTTTAGTGTTCCCAGGAGCCAAAGCTTCTGGAAGAATTTTGAAGGCACGTGCTTCAAAGAGGTTGTAAAACAGCTAAGAGTTTTGAAACAACAAACTTCTTAAAATATTTCTTTGTATCTGGGAGCTGTGAACATCAATAGTGTTCATTACTTGGTACATAACTTTCATATTGGACAAGTTTCTGCCCTTGTAGATAACGTTAAAGTCTTTTTGTATTGTGAAAACAGTAAATAGCATCATAGCATCACGCCTGTATTCCCCGAAGGTGTAGGCAGAGGTGCAAACAATTGTACACTCACATTTCACCAATGCTGTTACTAAGTCCCATGTAATAGGTGGTGAGCCTACTACCATCTGCGGGGCACAATTCCAAACTCTGTTACTGAGAGTTTCCTAACAGAAAACCCATTAACAGTCTGCCCGACCCGGGAATCGAACTCATGACCTCACGCTCAGCAGTCCAACCAACGAGGCAGTTAATAACAGAGCATATCCTCGGTTTAGGTTGGTGATTTTTATGAAAACGATAATCTAAACAGAAACCTTTAAACAGTACCTAAATATAATATAATACAACATAAGTCATAATTTCAAAAATCTTAATATATAAGGTCATAATTTAAAACTATATGAATACTTCGTGATAAAAATAACAGATCATTAAAAATAACAGTCTAATCAATCCACACCGTTTGTTTGTATATCCCAGTGAATTGCCAACAGCGCAAAAGAATAAATATACTACCAATTGGTGGATTCTCGAATAACAACGTTTACTTTTTCGTTTTGTAAAAATTGCAACGGCCGCACTCGCTCGAACAATTTATTGACACTGACTGAGCTTGGGAAAACAAAGACTGTGAACTTTTTTATTTTAAATAAGTATTTAGAAACGGAATCATAAGTTCATAAATCTATTGGGATCTAGCTGGATATTATACGTCAAACAGAATTCTCAATCAGACGGGGATATATAAAATATAATGTTTCATTCATGCGCCGTCGGATGGGGTCTGACGCAGCTCTAATTAGCAATCAACCCATTCACTACGGTCTCTTCATCTACTTTAAGATTCTGTTTCAGCGCCAAACAATGTTCTGTGCCACTTTCGCTTCTTTTCTCCGTTTAGCTTTTTACATTTGTAGGAAATGAAAATTATGTCTGCGCTCCATTGTTATAAGTGGTTTTATAAAAAACAAATATCGACTGATTTAGATTTTTATCTTGCGAATATTTTTTATTATGTAGGTAGGTACCTATAGCTGTTATTTGCGAGTAGTACGTAAAAACTTTTATTTTCCAGAGGTCTATCCACATACTCGTAGTAACATTATATAAAGGTCTACAAAGATTTTGTTCACTTCGAATTCTAGGCATACGGTTTTCCGGATAAGGTCCGCTACACTGGCAATCCCTACCGTGCCCGGTCGAAGGTTAAGGGACAAGGAGGTCAAACGGCATTCGTTCATCATAAGACCTAAAGAATATTTTAAAGAAATCGGTCGTGGACTCATTGACTTGGATGTCGTGGGCAGATCTTAGAATTGATTATTTAATGATGTGGCCGACCATTTCATGAAATGGTTGTACCTATTTTAATCGGCGCATTATTATTAGTTTTTTTATGATGCATCACAAAAACAAAATGATATCTGCGCCTCTAACGGTGGATAATGTAACTAACTTACAATATAAACAAAAATTTTTTTTATTTTTTTTAGCGTTGCCCCACACTAGTAATTTCTTCCTGTATCGTGGGTGCATTTACAGACATATAATCTCACAAGCACACACACCCAGACCCGGAGCAATTATCTATAGATCGTACAAATATTTGCTCCGTGCAGGAATCGAACCTGCGACACGCAGCGCAGCAGTCGGTTTCTCGACCACTGCGCCAACGGCGCTGTCAAGTTGACTTGTCGTTATGTAATGTTTAACCATATCATGAATCGCTGGCTGAATTCAATAACGGCACAAGACAAAAGTATACTATTTGAGAAATCACACATTTATAATTTGTCTTGTGTAATTTGAATTCAGCCAGCGAAGTGCTGAACGTCAGGTAAAACAAAAACCAATAATACACGCGATTAATCCGGTTAAAAGTTTTTTTATTATAATGTGTAGTGATCGAAAGAAGCCTCTGAAATTAGTAATTCCTAACGATCGCGCATGCGCCGTGCCAATTTTATTATACAATTGAGTACCGTGCAGTGTACTTGTGTATTACTTCAGACGTGCACAGTTATAATGCGACAGTTATACTACATTTGCAAGAAGATATGCAAAGGTATCCCCCATTGATGACTTGTCATAAATTTCAATAATTGTTTCAATCGTTGATATATTCATATATACCTACCTTATAATTTGATACTCACAATGAATGCTACTTGCGAATGTAATGTATTTTAACGACCAAATAAAACAAGATAATTTTATATTTCCCGGCAAGTTAGCGTAAGGCTCTTGCAAAGCGAATAAAAATTGATTTTAGGTTTAAATTGCAATATTATATAACCATAATCTGTTTGTTTTACATTGTTTCTTGAGGACTACGATTCATTAAATACGAATTTAACACTGGCGATCCAATTATCTGTTAACCAAACATGTAGTTTAATACCACATTCCTGAAGCCACAGATAAATTAAAACTTCAACACCCAATATGAATACGGAGTCTGTGAAATTAACAAAAATAGTTTTGGAAAAAGGAATATTAAGATATTAAGCTTGATTCATTAGTATCGATTAACAGTGTTCGTTAAGTAAACAAATGACATGCTGGAATATAGCGTGTTTCATTTAATCCACATTTCGGGCATCGAGCTGATATCGATTTGTATCGATAACCCAATATATGCCTTCGAGAACTACAATAAGGTACAATTTCCAAAGCAAATGTAGTTTGCTCCCCGGTACAACGAGCTCTTGCTAATTCCAATTCGCATGTGGCGATGACGGCAACTTTTATTTTTTGGTACTTTCCTACTGGAAATGTAGAACTATGAACACTTAGAGTTGTGAGGTTAGTTCCTTCCAAAGTTTCACCACTAACGGATTTATAACTTTCGAGATTGTGACTTTCGAATATTTTTGTCAAGAGTGAATTTTTTTTTATGAATCTGGAAAGTACAAAATATTTAGACGACAGGTACAAGGACCAATGGGTCCTTCTGTTATAATAGTATACCCATATTTGACCAATGCTGTTATTAAGTCCCATTTTATATGTGGCGAGCCTATTGCCATCAATCGGGCATAATTTCAGACCCCGGGCTGCTACTGAGAATTTCACAACAGAAAACTTAATAACACTTGCCCGACCCCGAAATCAGAGCCGGGACTTCATGCTGCAGCAGTTGCGCTTGTGACCACTAGGCAAACGAAGCGGTTTTGGTATTACAATATAAATGCTCCCTAAATTTACATTACTCTGCAATTAAGTACTATTGCTTCTATGTCCTAACTGTTAGATATAATTACTTAGGATGTACACATTTTACATCGGACATCAGAGAATAATCTACAGTTCAATTGTATTAAAGTTATTTACTAGAGCCGAAATAAAAACTTCTAATCATAAGTGCCTATCCTCGAAAGAAGATATGCATGCATCTTAAACCGTCATCTCACGTAACTAAGAAACAATAATTTCCGAATAACACCCTGTCCCCTTCTAAACATTTTAATGCCACGCGGTGGTCGTGCACAGGCACGGAGTTGTGCGCAATCGGCCCTCCCTAATTACCGCCAGTAAAAACTAATTGCAAACGACTGAGCGCCACCTCCCTCCCTCCCTGGGTAACGTATTCACAAATATTGTGATTAATGCACTGTTTGAACTGACTTGCAGAGTTAGCTGCGTTATACTTCACGACTACAGAGCTCATGTTCCTGAGTTCAATTCCTAGGTCGGGCAAAGTGTTTGGGTTTTTCTGTAAGGAAATTCTCAGCAAGATGTTTTTAATTGTGCAAGGTAGATGGTAATAAGCTAACCACATGGGACTTAAAAACAGCATTGGTAAAATGTCGGTGTACAACACCTCCGACCCTTCGGGGAATACAAGTATGATGTTATGTATGTAAACTTCTTTAGTGTGTATAACACAGTGCTAATGTATATGTAATACTGCTTTTGGGCATTTTCGTTTCATTTCCACCCCTAAGTATTAATAAAGAAGTTCTACAGCTCTTTATTCGTGGTAGTTTATCGTACCCTCCTACACACAATTTATAGTCGACGGGTTTAGTAAAACCAATAACACCGTAAAGAGTTAATTAGAACCTGCTAATGTATTAACGAATATACAAACATTCTCAATAGTTCTTTTTACCTTCTTTACCCTATGAGTGTTTCAGAGAACAACGTTTCAATACAAAACAAGTGAAGTTTTTTTTATTTTCCTTGCACACCTATGGTTTCCGATTTGTATAAGTAAAATCCCACGCAGAGTGAATGCTTTGAGAGGGAACATCAAAGAACGTTACCACATAAAAACCGGATTTTCTCAAATGAATACTTATAAATGTTTACGTAAACAAGCTTACAATGTTTTCTTTTAAAAGATAAAGACGGCTCAAATTAGATAGATTCCAGTAATCATTTATTTTATCAGCAAATGTGATGTTTTAGGAAACTGTTGCTACGAAACAGTTTAATCAACGCCTTCGATCTTAGATTGATCCCAATCGTGTAAAACCAGGGATAATCGGAAAAGGTTTTAAAAGGATCCGGACCTTTCCTTGTCAACAAAAGATTAGAAAAGCTCGGAAAATAAAGAAAACATACGTTTTGTAAGTAACATCCCACGCGCCCATTAGACCAAAAATACAAATAGTGCCCATAAATCTTTATACAGCCCTATTGTGGACAATGTTACTTGCGAGTACGGTATTGTGTGCTTATATAAAATACATATGTAGTCTTAGTAGCTAGTGCCCGCGACTTCGTCTGTACAACAAAAGCCTATGTCCATCTTCAATGTTGTCCGTTTTTGATTGAATAACAAATATCCAAAGATACAAACTTTCACATTTATATAGATATAGATTATTTATTATATAGATAGTGTTTAATGGAATTTATAGAATATTATAGCGGGTGTTGCAATTTTCTAGAACCAATAACTCGCAATAGCCTATAACCGGCCCCAACTGAATCCCGATATCCTTAGCGACCTCTACAGTAAATGGACACGAGTGTATATTATTATTAATCATAACTGCAACGTCTGGCAATCGTATTGGTCATTGCATTATGCTGTTGCAACAGATACTTAATCTCTTAAGACTTGACGCTTAAATGTTGAGCTTGATTTTTATCTGTAATAAATTTTCATGTAAATTCCGATTCCCCATCTCTCTCAGCCCGAACTAATTCCTTTAAAAACGTTTTACCTAATATGTGTTCAAATCAACACAGGTCATGGCTGGGTAGAAATAGGTAGGGTTCATGCCATCACAGCCACCATACTGTGGTCGTCTAAATTGTTTAATTAAATGAAACAGAACTTATTATGCGTATCATGACTATACAAATTTGACACCCAATGTCCAGTTAATTTATTTGGAGCCGTGTAATCCAACGGACGGCAATAGGTACGACTGTGTTCGTAATTAAAAACAGGTGGCGCCCATGTTACCTACAGCGAATGATTAAACGGTCAGCGCCATTTTGTAGACGAATCACTTTGACAGCCCAATTGTTGGTCAGCTCACACAAACAAGGTTTCACGAGATAGGTTTCAATTTTGTAAAATGTGTGATTAAAATAATGTGCATTGAGGTACTTGAGCTTATTTTCATATATTAGTTTTATTTTCGTAATAATATCTATATAAATATTATATTGTCACCTGAAACCACTAGCTTTCTTCGAATTACTTTGATAAAAGAATAAATAGAAGAAGGACCAGACGTAATTACGCCACATGTAGGTTAAATATGATGTCATTGTGTAAGTGATACTGAACTACCAAATAGAGGAACTCTTCTTGCTGACAAAAAAAAAATCGGAAATTTTATATCCAGGACTTTCCTTCTCGAAAGTATGGTTTGGACCGCATCGTATCTCATCATTTAGTGGGGTATTTAGTGGTGAAACGCAAACTCTTTCAAATTACATAACCAGCGCATAACTGGCCCACTACAGGGCAAGAGCCTCATCTCATACGAAAGAGAACGAGCAGCCAACAGTCAGTACTCGTTTTGTTTAGATACTTTCCTGGATATATATATATATATATATATATATAAATAATCGTGGATACCCACACGTTGGCAATATCAAAACTTTGAGTTCATGCTTTCCTTCACAGTATGATTCTAACAAAGGTAAATTAAATTGAAAATGTCACACTGGTAATGCCAGATTTGATTCCACAACCTGCTGCCTTAGAGGTGACTCCATAACCACTTCTTGGCTACTACAATGGTTTGCGAATGATACAAAACCAACGTCAACTTAGCATCTCATAATTGTACTGTTTCTGTATGTGTGCAAGGAGCATTCAATCATCTCCGTATTTCGAAATTCATACGACGCAGTTATTGCCATGTATGGCAATCATTTAGCTAATCTTGAGGCAACTGAACCAACTCTGATAAGGCCTAAGGCCACTGGCGTAGGCCTTATCAGAGTTGGTTTACTTGCAAGAATAAACAGTAAGTACTTATGTGCAATAGTTTGCGCAAAGAACATGGTACTACACCATGCGTCCACACAATTATACAGTGATGCTGTCATAACGAACATGCTTGCTGGTGCAAATTGGAAATTGTTCAAGTAAAACTGTGTAACCGGGCCTTAGTTAGTAATATGAGAGAAACAAAAAACAATTCACTTCGCATATATAGGAGCAGTTATTAGGATCACGTTAGCCTACGCAGTGTAAACTACACAAGCAACTTTTAGCGAGTGAACCTCAAGTTGATATTAGTAGACGAACAAGATAAACATGGTTAGTTCACAAACTTGCTGCTTAGCATATTTACATGGAAACATAGGCATATCTAATCCAGGCAAGAGTTTCGTTGGCATTATTATACAATAACTAGTAAAATAAGCATCAAGCATGTAAAAATAATATTTGAACAAATACAAAATAATATTTACTCTACACAAACTTATTTTTTAAACGGTTTAATTTCGTTTGAGGCTTTGTTTCATAATTTGCAACCTACTTCTGAAAATCAAAATGATTGGGCATGGATATCAGGGGTGCGTTCACAAACACAATGTCCCACGATCAACGTCAACATAATTTTTTTTTTTTTTTTTTTAATTATATCATATAATTAAATAAGTTAAATTTTTAAACTACAGACGTATAAAAATATTTGGACAGATTTCTACTAAAAGCAGTCATAAAAGCAGTAAGTACAGTCAAAGCCATAAAAGTGGTAGGTACAGTTGCCTTCAAAATTGTTGGACATTAGTTTTATAAATTATTTTCTGTTTTGGTTTGCTTTATCATATGTCACAAATTATTATAAAATAAAGACTGCCATTAAGTAATCAACACGTAATCGGTATCTACAAGGGCATTAATGAAAGATTCCAGTGGTAATGTAAAAGATGGAGTAAATGGCGGGATACGTCGCCTTACAAGCGTTAAGATAAATAACTCGGCGACAAAATAAAATCCCATATCATGTGGACCCGTAAAATAAAATGGCCGGATTTTATAACATATTGTGTGGACGTAAATCCTGACACCTGGTTATGAGTTACAGCCCTGTCCACATTTTACAATGTTCCTGGGAATTAAATAACCCGGGTATAGGCGTTTTGTCCACTACTGGCACTCCTCACGAAATGAACAAGGTTATAAAAGTTTATCTTCAGTAATGTTATCATTATGAGCAATTTTATAGTAGTGCGTATTGACAATAATCCTATAATTTAAGCTCTAGTATGATAGGACCGGTTTAGCCAATAATATAAAAATGCTTTTATTTATAGCAACAATGTGAAGTTACTGATCCTTCACAAAATGTACTAAGCTTCAGGCTTAGTATATTTTAATTAAAATAAGTATGCTTTATCACTCATGTAATCTGGTTTCGTGCGTTCAAATCCGCAAAACCGTATTTAGAGGGAGTCAGTTAGTGTTACATTCACGTAATAAATAACAAACTGCACCCAATCTGTTGCTGAACAGAATTATAAAATAATTAAATGTTAGGGAAATGCGTATGAATAAAATTTCTATTGCTCATTCATTTAATTTACTGTGCTACTATAATCATAAATTATTATTATTAACACAATACTACACATAAACTACCCATAAATTAATTAGTTTTAGGAAAACAGATTCTCTATCGAAATATCCCACACAACTTTTAATAGCATTCGGAAGGAGTCAAATAGGGCTGAAATCGACTACATACAGTGCAGCTTTAACAAAAATAAATATTACTATTAAAACCAATCAACAAATGAAATAACCCTTTCAAAAATATTACCTTGAAATACTAAAAAACGCAAAAAAGAACACCGTAATTTAAGCTTCGTTTTTCATTCACTACATCAATTGGATTTCAATATGACATCAATGTTGATTGCGGCTGACCATTTTTTACCACAATTTTAAATGAAAACATTAATATTGTACTTTTATGTGTCGATCAAACTAGTCCTTTGTTGTTTTGAGTAGCTGAAAATATATTTGTGTTAAACATTTTTTAAAGCTGGTGCCTGCAACTTGTCCTCCGCAACAAAAGGTAGCGTATGTCCTCCAAAATCAATCTCTATACTAAAAACGGTATAGGCGTAAAGACGTAACCTACAAACAGACAGACTTTCGCATTTATAAAATTAGTTTGGATTATGGTGATACCAAATAACAACGCTCTCTTTTTTGATCTAGCTTGGCAAGTTGTGGTAATTATTATTTAACATTTTTAGATTCGTAAAATTATACAGTGATCTATTGAATGATTGAATTTCAATTGATGAATACATATAGATATATAAGCTTTTATTAACTACGAAAACTTTTAATCCCGTTTTAACTATCTTAGTGTCAAGAGCTGTAGATAGCGCTTGGGGCTGCGATTGCACTGCACAACTGTTTTTTACGTGAGTTCTAAGTAAACCCGTAGAGGTATTCTCTGCGTAACCGGACAAAATTTATAGCGGCAATTTAATATCTTCAGCCAGAGCATATATTTGTATACTACATACGAAGCAACACAGCGTTAAGGGCGTTCCTTGTTGGACATGAGCCTCAGCTTGGGGCGCGCTTGGGGCCATCTAGGGACTATCTGGATCTAGTTAGATTAATTGTTATTCTGGGAATTTAAAGCAACTGACTCGGCGCGGACGCCGGACGAGCAAGTCGAGGGGTGCGGGAACAATAGTCGGGACCGATGGATTAAAGTGTCCTCCGAAGCACGAAGTCGTCACCGTGGTCAAAGGTACATAATATATTTTACTCGTTTATCTACGAGTGTATATCACAGTATGTCTTATGAATAACTGCCTCCCTATTTACAAAAGTTCGTGAAAGAAATTTAAGATGTAAATTGTGGCATAGCGTGAATCAACCCCTCGTACTAAATGTAGGAAAGGAAACATATTCTGGTAAACCAAAAAATACCATTTAAATAAAGGACATTATTCATGCTAGCGTTGGTTGCCAATTTTATATGCAATTATGTAAATTATGATTCAATTACGCTGATACAGTACCCATTAGGTATACTATATTAACAATTTATTTTTATTCAATATTATTATCTTGCTATTTCAGCCCGAAAACATAGGCTACCGAACATACTGAATATAAGGTACCTATGTAATCTATATTTATATAATATCATAAAGCGTTAGGTTTTATTTGTTTGAACGCACTAATCTCTGGAAGTACAAGTGGTACCTAATTGAAAAGGTCTATTTGCAATTCTTGATGAAGGTTTTTAAACACCACGCTACGACCCTTAGGAGCCGAGCAAAAAGTTAAAAGCTAGTGAAATCGCAAGGCACACCTAGTAATAAAAAAGATCATTACAATGGTCCTGCCTCTTTTAAAATGGCGCCTACTCGAAACTTGACAATTTTATCCAATTCGTGATTTTAGCATATCAAGTTACCATACTTCAGCATACAATGATCATACAGTGATCAATAGTTATACTATTGATCACTGTATGATTATAAATATGTTAAATAAGGAAACACGTTTTTTAGTTTAGCAGCTTTTTTTGTTATTTAACATGTATTTGTAATTGTAATATATTAATCAACTTAAGCGAAGAATTAAATGGTAATAACAAATTATTTTTAATTACCATGGTACCTACCAGTAAGACGAAAACCGTACTGAACCGGAACCGTAATCTAACGGGAAGTAATGCTTTTCTTTTATTAATTTATGACTTAGGTATACATTGGCCCTTTAAAAGAAGTTTAGGTAACTTCTTATATATTATATAAATTCAATCTTGTAAGTATATATATTTTTCTGTTCCTTATGTATCTGTACAACCAGTGTTGCTATCATTATTATGTTCCATTCATTGGTATTGCCATACGCCTGACTGGTCCTTACTGATAACCATGTGTTCATCACTTTCGATGTACGTAGAGGCTCACATCCACCACACGTAATCCCTTAAGCTGACAGTGGTGCATTACGTAATTAAACAACATGAATGCGGTAAAAACAGCCCCGTCATGTGAAGCGTCATAAAATAAAATAGTAGAGTGGTTTAAAATATGTACGTAATTACGTATAGTGTTTAATTATCATATTTTAATGGATGTATGGAAGAGAAAGACATGCTGCGCCGGCCCCAATTAAATTGGGATCATGGAATGGGGATGATGGTGATCGTGTTTTAATTATATAGGTATGGTATTTTTTACAAGATATTGCTTTTGAATTATTTTAAACAAGTATAGGAATCGATCACTACACATTATAATAAAACAACTTTTAACCGGATTAATCGCGTGTATTATTGGTTTTTGTTTTTCCTGACGTTTCGAACACTTCAACGGGAGGAAAAACAAAAACCAATAATACACGCAATTAATCCGGTTAAAAGTGGTTTTATTAAACAAAAATGTTATATACAGCGAGTAACAGAAGTTCGTAGTCATACTTAAGGGGGTCAATGTACCCATGTATACTATGGAATAACTTTTACTAAGAAACCTCAAAAAACAAGGAACAAATGCGCGAAAAAAAGTCAGCTGCAAGTTATTAATTTAACTTTATAACAGGCTCACCTATTACCTAATAACGGCCTTGGTGAAATGTTAGTGTACAATTGTGTACACGTCTGCCTACCCCTTCGGAGAATACAGGCATGATGCTATGTAACTTTTACTCAGCTCATAGAAAAAACTGAAAAAAATATAGAGTACTACCGCTATACCAAGAACTATTAAGGTGCATGTTAGCAGGCATGAACTATGGTGACCTAAATTCAGCGGCTCCTTTGTAGTGTAACATCTCTAACAAGACGATTACTTCACACTTATCCACTGAAAGTGATTTGAAGTTGGAAACAAAGTTCTTTGAAGAACATTGGAGGCGGACACAGGTGCAGAACTTACTGTAGGTGCTCAATCAAACATCAATCTAACGTTACGAACACTTCCATCCTCGTTAATAGAGGAAAAACTTTTTAATTAGACACTGTTTGCTCACTAGCTATGTTCCGGACTTCCTAATTTACTCAACTAATTGATGTACCTAATGCGTAAAGTGGAGCCGAGGACCGGGGGTCGATAGACAAACTTACAAATATATCTTTTTGTTTGCTCTCTGAACGCGCGGCAACGTTTACTTGTACATTTGCCAACTAGGGACGCGGTACGCTTGACTGAACCTGATTCAATTGAAGACATCACTGAGATCAGTCCAACCTTGCAGGCATAAAACAGTTTTCTGCATGAGTAATGTGTGACGTTTTCGTATTAACGGGTGTTCCGTGAAATGACATTCACGGTCTCGAAAAGTCCGCCCTTAAAAAGCGTACACGTTTTACGGGAATGGAGATGGGGCATTTATTAAAACTCGCGTCCAACATTCCTGCTCAAATATTGTAACAACGTGTGTTCTGAATTAGCCGGCAATGTGTTGAGTTCATAATAACTTTCCGAATCTCGTGTTAGCGGCACGCGTCGCTCTCGGCTTGCTTAAGTTAAATAAAGCCAAATTGTTGTTTAACTATGAATAAATATATGTATTTTACGAAATGTTACACCTGATACTTTGCTTACAATTTATTTAGAACAATAACTAGATCCTGTTTAAATATATTAGGAACTTAGACTAAACTATACTAAGATCTAGTTTAAGTAATGTATATTGTATGTAACATTCATCATATAATAAAAGAGCAAGACAAATATTAATCGTTAACTTAAAACATCCGCAACATAAACTTCAAAAGCATTTCAAACTCTACATAACTCGATTCGTCTGCATATACTCTCCACTCTATGAAAGAAAAATAAGTAACTAAGAAAATACATACAAATGTTCATGTCTGTCTACACTTAGATAAAGGAATTATTTAGCAAGTATTCGTATTTTATACGGATATAAAAAATCCTGCAGCAGCACATGTGATGAGTAGGTATACATTACACACACAGCGCCGACTCAGTTGCTGAATTTTATACAGCAAATATTGCCTGAACGTGACTTCTGCAGTGCTCACACACACATGCGAACATATTAGTATACACATGCTAGGTACATTGTATTTGTACGTTTTTTTACCAGCCTGACGGTTAAAAATATACTTTTTGCCAAATATCAATTGTAAAACCAGAACAATACGACGACGGTGAGATACGTGTATTTTTGGACTACTTTTTTTTTCAACGGTTCGTACCAGTACCAAATAAAGTTTTATTCATGAAGCCGGTGACCGATGCGGGATCGTTTTACGATCGTCGATTTGCAAGTGTCTGGTTCGATTCCCGATGCAAATTCTTCCGTTTTACTGCCACACAATAAAACCGCTCGCTTTCATAATACATTTTCTTATAACCCAGGCGCCACTGCCAAGAAATTTATATTGGTTTTGCAATTGTTATCAAATGACATGCCACCGCATCACGTGGAGGTTACGAACTCACATACTTCTGTTGTTTCTATATATTATTGTGTTGTATTTCAATACCAATATTGAAACATCAATCAAATTTGAGTGGCTCTACTAAGAAACGATTCCATTTTACCCTAAATTGGTTCATACAACAACATTACACAGTATGATGCCAGCACAGACTATGATTATGTTGCACAAAAGATAGAGTGGATGAGTATTCAAGTCCTGACCACATGTGGTGTCAGAGGATAATGCACGCGACGAGAACGCAATTTAGGCGGACGCAGTCAGCCCCATGTTGGGCGCCATTCGTTCCTTTGCATGCTAATAAACTAGAAACTTTGTAATGTTTGGCTTAACTCAGGTAAAACTCACGTTGGTTTTAGAATGTTTTATGCATTGATACTGTGTGTTTTCAGATTATTGAGTAATAATAATGCTACCATTATGAAACTAGACCTATTAGACTAGGACTAGATGGGTATAATATAAACGGCTTGAATTACCATAGATGACAATAGCAAGAGTACACAAGTGAAATAACGGAATGAAAAAGCTAGACAGAAATAGCATGTATTTTATTCACGAGCCGCCAGTAAAGCTATCAGACATGTCCAAACTTCGCTGAGTGCAGCTTGCTTTATTTCCGTTTGACCTGTCTCGTTCGACGCTATTCCTGGAATACCACGGCCCAGACATGTTCATTTTCCCGACAAGCCGAATGCAACTCCTGACAAGCGCTACTGCAGCGACACGTCTGTGCACTACCGAATTTGAATATTTAATTGCGATTATTTTAGCGCGAGCCTGACTAATTTATAAAGCAAATTGACAGCTCTAGTGTAGCTTGCACACTCACTAATGGGAAAGGTTTATTCCTAGACATTTCCGGTTCGAAATGAATCAATTGAATTTTAAATTCACCACATTTGCATATACGTTGGCGGCCGGCTACTTTACGATTGCCGACCGGTTTCGTATTCTTTGTTTGGTGTTTTATTTTGTGCATTTCCGAGCGAGAAAGGTACGTGATACGGCCCGGCCCGGGTCGCTCTTGTCTCTTTTCATGAAATATTTTCAGCTTGACATTCTACAATTTCAATTGAATATCTCTCCGAAACTACGGTGTTTGTCAAAGTAACGTTTTGTTTTATTATTTTCACGTTTGAAGGAAAATTTTCAATTTCGTTCCTTTGAATGGCGTAGTTTAGTCGTGATGCGGTGAATATGTTGTCCAAAAATTTGTTGTTGGATGTGTCACGAGAGACACATAATAACGCGACAGAGCCAGCTCTAACTTAAACTTAACTTAGATGTAGCGCCTCTTGGGGACCGCATTGAAAACCCAGGGTTGACATTACGTTAGGCAAACAAATTCATTGCTGGAAAAATTTATTTAATCATTTTGTTCAGCTTTTATATCAGCTAGCAAAATTTTAGGAAAATAGATGTTTCAACAAACAAATCTCACTGTTTGATAGATAAATAAGAAATAATTTATAGCTATTATTACTTTATATTAGGAGACATTTTGCTAATCGATCGATTTTGCCTTGAAGAAATTCTCGAACCTATATTGATCATTAAATTTGTAAGGTTCAATCGCTGGAACATATAAATATTTGATGATCAAGTTTTAAGTAGGTATACTTATTTATATATTGGGTCTTCGGGTAGCGACGTCTAAATGTCAAACAATCGACTCAAGTTCCACGCGCACCGCTTGTCAAGATTAAATCGACTACGCATTTCGCGTAGTTTGAATGACAGATAGATTAAACTTTCACCTTTCTTTACTTCGTTATTATCAAGACATAAATAGAATATACCCATCAAAAGAATATTGTATGCGGATTTCGGAAAATCCATGATTCAAAAAATATCTCTACATCAAATTTAGGATTGTTATTTTTATATTCTAAGGAACAGAATCTATTCTGACAATAAACGGGTCGTCGGTTAGCCTTATTTATTATGCTGTGCCATTGAACGCGAAGAAGTCCTCGATTTCAAAGGCCACGTAGATAGTATCTATTTTTAGCACTGAAATAAAATTAAATAAAGTATAAAGCTCTGTGATCCGTACTTGGTTCTCTGCCTACATAATGTGTAACATGAATATAACGACATTTTCTCATGTTTGGAAAGAAAATTTTGATGAAAATCGGGTTGGCGTTTAGTTCAATTGATTATTCGTTTTTTTTCACTCACCAGGAACTTTCAAGCTTTTTTTTAAACTTTCAATCATGTACGTAGCTTTTACTGTAGGTGCTTAGTAGATATATATATGTTTGATCCACTTCCAATACATTAATACAATACAACAAATAATAATTAAATTCTACATTGGTACACCTATTCGTTAATAGGCGAAGTCTAATATTCCGACCGCAGTTCATTCATCGGAAACCAGCGGTGCATGAAAAAGAGCTGAATGTATGGGTCCGGTCGAATAGGCACCACGAATGAAAACCCTCTCAATTGAAATGTTTATTCAAACACAATGGGATATACGTTTGTAGACTGAACTGTACATACATCAATATAAGAGAAAAATTCATGAATTTTGGACGGATTGGGTAACAAGTTGTTTGCTACTTTTAATTGATTTTGATATTTATATCGATTACAAGGTTAAAGTTTGAAATTTTTTGGAAAGAAAATTGCGTTCGTACACAGGACTAGAACCCGCGCTTCTCGAATAAATATTGCAGATACTTATGGACATAACATAATATATTTGTCCAGACGGCGTAGTTTCAAATGCCGCTGCCTACTTTAGAGTTAGCTACACTTAAGTTAGTGCGTTTGACAGATTCATCTGAGACTAATTTTACAAAAATACCTTGTTTTTCTTTGATTAGTTGTTTCTAGATTTTCATTAATCATTTTTTTATTCAACATGACATGATTTTGATTGCCTCTAATAATATGAGATACGCGAAAATATTTTCTTTATCTTTTAAGGGCTATTTCTCATAAAAATAAATATATAATGTCTTTGATAATTGCTCTCGCGATTAAATTGTAAGTAATCTAAAGGTTCTTTACTAATATTCCACGGCAATAAAGTCACGAGAAAATTGCTTACAAAATCATGCAATTCATTTAAGCAAAACAATATCCATCAAAAAGCTAATAAGAGTCGACTCGGCTGACCAATTAGTCGAGTGAATTTAAATTAAGAACTCCACTGACGCCGCGCTGCCGACCAATCGGCCGCGTAATTTGACAAGTCTTTAGATTCGGATCAAGAGTTCGCATAATAATATTGAAAAGTATCCTCCCTACTTTTCTCTTGTGTTAAAACTTCACTTTTTAAAGTTTGTAAACGTCACCATTAAATAAAGACTTCTTTTTTGTTTATTTCACACAAATACAGCGAAGTTGGCGTGTTTTCTTCGGCGTACTTTAAATATTGAAGCGCTGTAAATATTTTACAGCTGAACTAGTTTTTCTTTACTGTTTCGGTTGATGTCCGCTGCTTGGAATTTGAAATTGCATAAATTCATGACTGCTCTATTTAAGTCGTCGTTGCTAAAGAAATCAAATTAGGAAACCTAACAGTGGAAATATAATGTTACGTTAACGAAATACGCGTTATTTATTTGGTAAGTATTTAAGTAGGTGATATTATAATAAGCACGTCCTTTGAAATATACATTCATATAAAAAAAATACAAATTACGACCTCCACAAAACCAAAAAAAAAAAAATATCCGATAAGGTAAAAAGATATATATATTGCCAATAAAATATTTCCTATTTTTAGGTAAGTACCAAATATCGGGCCTATAAAATGTTACCTGTTACGCGGACGGGCGCGGCATTGGCGCGGCGTCTTCCAAATATATTTTAATTAAAATGGCTCCTAAGATTTAAGCGGCGATGCGATCAACGCTTAAAATTTACCGCTCTAATTAAAACTATGAGCTCGGCAAGCCTCCGATAGCGGTGTGATGTTAGCTTGTTATAACGGTTACCCGTCATGCGTTAACTTATGCAATGTTTATGATGAGTTATTTGTATAGATAAGTGTATTATCCATATTTTGATAGTATAAATCGCCAAAGTATGTCTGGTGTTCTAAGATACAGGCTTCGGCTTAGTTTAGGCTGCAGTCCCCCACAAATAAACTTGCTAATTTTATGACAATCATAGTGGTATGACCGTTGGACTGACAAGTCAAAGGTCGCAAGTTCAAATCCAAGGCACGCACGACTGACTTTTCGAAGTCATGTGCGTATTATAAATTAATTATCACTTACTTAAAACGGTTACCAGCGTACCTGAGAGATATTTTCGATGGCGTGTAAAGTCATGTCAGAGACCTACGAGTGGTTTAAACTCTGACACTAGGTTGTTCATCAACGATACGATAAGAAGAAGAAGCAACCTCATTTGTGGAAGAGTAAAAAACGTATTGATTGAGTATAGAACCTTGTAAGGTGTCTTCTGACAAGTTTGCTAAACTACCTACGGTAGCAAATACTGTTCTTATATTTTATGTTAAATGAATACGTCTTAATAAAAAAAACCTGATTAAAATGTCCTCATGTCATAAAATTAAAGCAGGGTTTTTTCAGTAAACAATAAAAGCCAATCACAACCGCAACCCATCTCACAAAGCTCGAGAGAACCTGACTAACGTTACTTAATTAATTTAATTTGACAAAAAGACGATCTAATAAAAAAGTGGAAATCGCCGACACAACGGCTGCTAATGAAAAGTAAAGATAGAGTTGTTCAAAGGTTCCGGTCATCGCACAATTCCGTCGCCAGATGGCTCTTCTGAACACCTAATTTCCTCTCTCTTAGCTCACGACTTCTTTCCTAATTAACTAACTAACTCTTGATGGTTTAATAAAGGTTTGTAAAAAAACGACACTGTTCTTTCACCTTTAAGTATCGCCTATAATTAGTTGACCGCAGTCAGTTCCACTAGACGGGTCTCAGAGATTGGATTAAATTTTATTTAATTATTCCGAGCGGGTTTAACTTGGTATGGACGGCGATTTAATGGAACTTATTACCTGTTTCACTGAAAGTTTTTACCTATACAAAACCGATATTTTGCAAGTGTTTTTAGGCTAATTCATAAAACTTGCTGGGGTTACGGTGAATGCAGCGAGGTCCCAGAACCCCGGTAAAGATTAGTGGAGAACTTTATGGTTCATAATCGTTAGGAGACCGATCACAGAGTCCACGGATTTTCCACACCAAAAAAGGTTATATATAAAAAGTGTCGAGTTTTTATGTATAACCTTTTTTGGTGTGGTAATAAAACAACTTATAACCGGATTAATCGCGTGTAGTATTGGTGTTTGTTTTTCCTGACGTTTCGAACACTTTGCAGTGTTCGTGATCGCAGGAGCACTAAGGGGTCAGTCGCCTCAACTGTTTATTTAAAATTATTTCAGTCTACCGGACATTTAATTGGTTAAATTCATAAAAAATATTTTGTCTCTGATATATATTTAAAACTAAATCATGACGGTATTTCCGAAACAAACTCAGAGGTCACACAGTTAATCCGGTTAAAAGTTGTTTTATAATAATGTGTAGGGACCGCAAAAACCTAAGATATTACTATATCTCTGTTATTTAAATGTGAGTTGACTGGAGTACTATACCTACGCTAAAAGAATTAATATAAAAATAGTTCTTCTATCAATGGTTAAAAGACATTTTCTACCTAATATGATTATAATGCGTAAGGTGCAGATCTTCAGATATTTTGCTCTACGAGAGATAGAAGCTCAAATAAGTATCATTTTTGGTAGGTCAAACAATAGGAAGATTGACTAATTACTTTGGCCAGTAGAGGCGTGGGTAGAGGTACTACTCGTAAAAACCAAAACAACTGATCGTCGTGCACATGTGTGCACATTCTTCTAAACTATGTTGCATAATGATAATAGGGTATATGCATGTATTTTTTTTATATTTTTAATCGATTGTCTACGTTAGCACATTAACGTAAAAAAAATATCTCTTGAAAAATATCAATATTGACTCATAAATTAAATAAATAAAACTGCCATTAATTTCGTGAAGTTTAAACGCCATCCATTTTGGCGCGCTTCTCCTATGACGTCAGTTTACATAACAACAAACTTCTGACACTTCACAATTCAGAAATCGTGTGCAGTTGTTTGTTTCTCGGATTTTCAATATTATGAAGTTCATTTACTTATTTAAACATGGAAAAGGACAGGAAACTATTATACAAATACTGTGTTGTACCTATGTGCAAAAATAAAATGAGAAATGCGCCTGATAAAGTGTATTTTTATGTCCCACAAGATGAGACCCTAAGAAAACAGTGGTGTAAATCTATGAGAAGAGAAGATGTATCTCCAACGAGTTGTATATTGTTGTGAAGATCACTTTATTGTGAGTACATAAGTTATTATTTTATACAACTACGTACTTGATTTTAAACATAACCTAATTGTAGAAGTTTACCCAAGTGATAAAAATTTGCTATACTGTACTTAATATGTTTTCCCAAGATTTCAAATTAAGCGTAGGTACATACATAACTTATTTACAATTCTTCGTATTTAGCCGTGAGTTTCATATATTAATCACTATAATGTCTTGTTTGCAGATTGAACATGATTCAGAGAATTATATTCAATATAAAGGGCAAAAAATTACACCACGATTAAAAAAAGGTGTTGGACCACATATATTCCAATGTCAGAAAGATAAGCCATCACGGGAGATAATGGGTGCTATAAAAAGGAAAAGAAAAGCTCTAATTGAAGAAGCTTTATCTGAGTCAGCCTTTAACCAACATGACACTCATAAAATTGGTGAATCTTCACCATATGATTATTGTGAATACAACATGAAGTCACTTACTTGGTCACAGTACAAGAAGTGCAACTAAAATCAATGTTTCATAAGTGCATGTAATTTTGCCTATTTGAAATAAAAACCGTTGACTTTGTAATACTTTATTTAATTTCTTGTACCCCAGACGGTCTTGTTAATTATATCTCTGATGGATATGGTGGCAGAGCAGAACAGATGACATGATAGTAGAAGACTCTGGTTTCCTTGATTACTTACCTACTTCCTAAGAAAGCCATTACGGCAGACAGACGTTTTAATGGTCTATCATATTTGTTAGGAACCAAGAATTGTACCCTTGTAAGTCTGTATCCAACTCCACCCCAATTACAAAAGATGTTAAGCAAATAGCAGCATTATGGATTCATATAGAACATGTTATAAGTAGAATAAGAGAGTTTCATATGTTACTGCCTCATGTGTGTGTTGATCACAACTTGATCCCTGTTATAGACGAAATTATAATAGTGGCTTGTGGATTAATTAATATACAAGATTGTTAATAAAAAATATTTTTTCTTAAAAAACAAATTTATTTAAATAAAAAAGAAAATATAGCATTGCACCAAAACGGAGTGCATTTATCTAAAATATTTTCACACAACTCCTTGTCATACTCAACTGAATAAACTCTTGAGCATTTGCTGGTTTGCTATGGCCACACTCACTAAATAGTGAATGGATAACTTATCTATGTTACTTGGTTAGTTGATTATATGTACAACCAAAAGTGTAGCATTCATATTTAAAAATTGATAAAAATTCATTAAAAAACTTTTTATTTGGGTCCGTTCAGCCCCAATACTTCTTTTAGATATTTCCTTAGCTTTGACAAATTTAAGGCTTTTCCCAACTGATGTCAATTTCGACTTTTTCCAATAGCAGTCAACACTTGTTGATGGTGGATCTTTACTGCATCTATGCAACCAGGCTAAGAAGGGAATAGCAGGCTTACAGCCACCTAAAACAAAAAAATATTCTTATTTTATTATTAATATTACCAGCAGAATAAAGGTAAATATATTATATGTAATCTACTAGTTCTTATTACCAGACACAATAGATTTTTATTGTAACAAAATATAATTTTATGTCTCCTGTAATCTTAAACAATCAGAATTTCACTACTTTTGACTGCATATCTCTTACCTAAGTGTGTTGCACAATCCTCACACTCCACAGTTATGATGCATCCTTCAGTCTCATTACAAGTAGCTGTAATGTTATAACATTTCTGTCGAACATTATGCTCCGTTGTAATACGAGCCTTGACAACGCATAGGTTCTTCTCTCGTTTAACTTGGACATATCCAACTGCTGAATCGCCATACGATTCTCGTTCTGATCTGTCACAAAGAATATGCATGTAAATTATTTAGATTCTCCACTTGAATCATTAAAACAGTCAGTGGGTCTTCGAGTTTAATTATATGGTAAAAGAATAGCATTATTTTCTATGAAATATAATATCACTGCATACATTATAGGATATGTTAAGTGCTCATCTGATGCATTAAAAATTAACTTAAGCATAAAAAGCAAATTAATATTTGTATTTTGCAATGAAAATTTTACAAATATCTATAACATATTTACCTTGCAGCTTTTACTTCTCTTAGTTCAGCAGACGTAAAATCAGATTTTGATGCAAAATATGTAAGCATCTATTTTCGGAAGATTATCCGACTGTGCTTTCACAAATCCACTTTCAGTCATAGTTGTAACAGTCATAAGAGTACTGTTCTCCAACAAGAAGTCAATAATTATTTAATGCAAAGCAATCATGATAAAACCGAAGAGCAACCATAAAAAAAACTGAAAACAACGCCATGTTCATGTTGAGTTGTTGACACTTGATACTTCACCGTGATAATCTTATCACAGTAGTGCTTGACTCGATTCAACTTTATTCGAGTGAAAATTTTTAATAACACATTCAAGTCTGCTCGTATTAGGTTAAATGCGTTGTTTGCTGAACGATATCTAGTTTATATAAACTAGAAACTTAAATCATATCAATAAAAAAACATTTTTTGTTTGATAACATGAGATAAGTAATCGATCTTAGTGATCGAGTTACTCGAGAATCACTCGAGTGGTATTCGATTAAAATTATTAGATGACTTGGGAGCTAAAATCAGTCTCGAGTCACAGCACTTATTCAAGAAATGTGACGTCATGTTTTGTTGCCTCCAATAGCGTTACGTTTTGAGATTTTAAATTTCCCTCGCATATTTTCGACTTTTTATTATTTTATTTCTAATATTATCACTGAATTAATTGAAAAAATAAAGGTGTAGGTGTGATTCAGTAGTAATAAGGATTACAAAAAAAAATATTTTACTCATATTTAAATCACATGCATATTCCCTATTCTTTGCCCGTCGCGACCATGCGTTAACGTAAAATATAGGCAAAAAAGTAAGGGTGGATACCGTGAATAGATATCACACGGAAAGAAAAAAGTAACTTGGAAAGGCCTAAAGCAGCGATCCGTAAAATGGCCTCGCGTCCGTTTCAAGAAATATCCACAAAAACAGACATATTTCATGTGAAGGGATAATGCTGTACAACACGCGTTTTGTAACCGACACGCACTGAGGACGAATCAATTGAATGGGTACAATTTTATTTTATTGTTGGGGATACGATTATCTTTTACTTAGTGGAGTTTATTTAACATTACAACTATAGATTATGAAACAAGATGAAATTATAATAAGATAACTTTTAACCGGATTAATCGCGTGTATTATTGGTTTTTGTAGACTCTTTGCAACGTTCGTCGTCGAACACTGCAAAGAGTTGGAAACGTCAGGAAGAACCTAAACCAACAATACACGCGATTAATCCGGTTAAAAGTTATTTTTTTATAGTTTCACAAGCATACCTACGTGAATCCTAAAAACATAACACTCCTTTTTTTAGCAATCTGTTTTTTTTATGAAATAGGTATCTTTTTCTAACTAAATATATCAATTTATCATAACGATAACGTAGTATTACGACTAAAACTGTCTGTATTTTTTATGCCGAGGTATTTAATTGCCTCATTAGTTTAGTTACAAGAGCGGCTGCTGAGCGAGAGGTTCTGGATTCGATTCCCGGGGCAGGAAACCTGTTATTGAATGGGGGTTTCTGATAGGAAGTTCTCATTCAGAGTAGCTCGGAGTTGGGAACTGTGCCCGATGATTGGCAATAGACTCATCACCTAATATGTAGGACTTAATGACAGAATTGGTGAAATATGGTTGTAGAAATAATCCACAAATGCCTTACTCTTCCGGGTAATTCAGGCATGATGCGCCATTAAACTAATTACTTTGGTTCTGCCGCATTTTAATTGATAGTACTACGCAGTACTGTGTTGATTTTTAATTCTGGTAAATATTGCTCTTATAAAACAGGTGCATATCGGTAGGCTTAATTAATAACTATAACGCTTATACAGCCAATAAAAATAAAAACTCTAATATTTTAACTGCTGCGTTTGTCTAGTGGTCCCAAACGCGGCTGTTGAGCATGAGGTCCTCCTGGGTTCAATTACCGGGTGATATTGGGTTTTTCAGTCAAGAAATTCTCAATAGCAGCCCGAAGTTAGAAATTTTGCCCGCTAGCTGGCAAGGCTCATTTGAAAGAAGAAATTATTATTTCATTTTATATTTCATTTCTTATTACATGGGACTTAATAACAGCATTAGTGAACGTACAGAAGTGTAAAACTATGTAAACTTCTGCTAACCCTTTTGAGAAACACAATCGTGTGATGCCATGTTACATTATGTCCAAATTTTATTTATATCTTATTATACTCTATAAAGTTTTTTTTATGTCTTATTATACTCTATAAAGCTCTAAAAAATTAAGTTTGTTAACGGTTATTATTCACGTGCATTCTTCGGGAATGCCCGACTAGTTTCGAACTCGAACGAAGCCCTTATTCGTGAGCTGAGCCCGCGAAGATGTCGCGTGTCAAACACAGGCAGGCAATCGCGAAGAATGCGCATGAGTAATAACCGTTAAACAATAATTAATATGAATGTGTCTCACGAAAGTTATTATCTATACAAAGATCTCTAAAAATGTTTGAATAAAAACACCATCAGACGGTTTTCAATTGTATTTAAAGTGTTTCATTGGTCCAGTGGTCGCAAAACGTGGCTGGTGAGCACGAGGGTTCGATTCCCGGGTTGGACAGTAGTGTTGGTTATTCCGTTAGAAAATTCTCAGTAATAGTCTGGAGGCTATAATATTTGTGTTCAGATAATGGTGATAGGCTCACTTCGCATGCGAATTAATAATGGAATCAATGGTTCTTTAAATATGGTCCCTTATGCTCTAAATATACTGGCACGTTCGTTAGAAGCGAAAATATTATCCACAATTTATTGGGCTGAGTTCCAATTCCGAGCTATAACTTCTAACTTTTGTAACTTAGCGGCTTGGCGGGCTATTTTATGGACATGCATTAGTATTAGTGTCATTATACTATGAGAGTTAACTAACTGTTACAGTATGTATAGTAATGTTCAATTATATATATCAATCTGCCTAGCCTTTTCCCAACAATGGGATCGGCTTCCAGTCAAACCGGATGTGGCTTAATACCAGTGTTTTACATGGCAACTTACTTCCACAACTCAGTTACTGGGTAAGACGATATCTCGTGGTATGACTGGTTCAGATTTTCAGGCGTCGGACTAGGTAGCCAGAGGCCTGAAAATCTGTCTGCTTATATATAGGTATTTAATATATATTATTTAGCAATCACAGATTAGTAATCTGTAGATGATTGCTAAATAGATATCGCCAGGCATCTCCTTAGTTCGAACAGAAGGAAGCTTAAAATGTAAATTTTATAGAAGCGAACAGGCGTCACGATGGCTTAGTGGGAGAGCTCTGACACGATCTGTCCAAGGCCGCGGGTTCTACCCCAGTTCGTGTCTATAATTGTTCAGTGTTTCCTAAAATAGTAAAAATATAGGCATTACATGGCCGTAACATGTCTAAGAAAATCATTATATTTTCATTATTCACTCCCAAGACGAGGTCGAATTGTATAAAAACATATCACTGCATCGCGTGTCGGTAGAAATAGAATAATAAAAATCTGGAACAGACCTATATTTCTAACTGTTTATCACAAAGTACGAAGTAAATATTTGAATAATGACTAATAACCAATGAGATCGATGTATGATTTCATAAATACATTTTCAGCTCGCGGCAGTGTCAGATATCCATCTTTATCATTTACAAGCGAAAGCCAATACAAATATTGTATCTAATTTATGCATATCCATACCAGATATTATTCGCTTTAGGTGCATGCGTCACATTAAATACATAAAGTTCCTTGTTTTAATACAATTAAATAGCATTCAAAATGAGTAGTCACGTTTTCAGATCACTCAATAAAACCTCAAAACCAAAACAAATAAAAAGTACGAATACCCAAATAACAACAGTAAACAAAAAAAAACGAAATAGCTATTACAAAACGTCCTTTTTGAAAATCGATTGGGAATTCCGCCCCTTATCCCAACAGGAAAATTCCATTTTCCAAATACAAAACTGAGAACAGACGACACAAACCTAAATACCTTGTAAGTAAACGAGGCGCAATAAGTAAATAGCATTTTCTGCTTTGAGGAAATTTCAAAACAAACGGGCTGTGAAAAACTCCAAACAACTTTTAACAGATTGCCATCGTACTGACGACGAGAAATTATTTAGTGACCTATCGTTTTCAATAAGCTTTAATAGTTTTCCATCATCATTTCATATCATATAATAGAATGTCTATGGATTCCTTTGTTTTTATCTTTTGTTCACCTCAATGCTCGGTTTCTCTTACGAGTTTGTAATTATTTTTTTCTGGGCTCACTCACGAATTGTATAGTCAACATCGACACCGTGAAAATAGCTTCTAAAAATATCCAACCTATTTATCTCATTTGGTTCTTACTTCTTATTTCTTTACGCAGGTTGGTAAAATCTGTAAAAATCACTTTAATGTCTTTTATTTTTACCAATTTAAATATACTACATTTTCTCAATCACAGTAATTGTACCCGTCGGGAATTTGAACATCGAACCTACAGATAGCACAATTTATTGTGGTTTTTTGATTAAAACCTTCGCTTAAAGCCGTTCATGGGACTGATTTTATAATACCACAAATTATGCATTATTCATAAATGTGTACACATGTAACAAAAGTGGACAAAATAATTAATATTATAAACGGATATGAGAGCTGAATATTATTAATAGATTATGAAATTAATATCAACTGCATAATGATGCTTAAAAGCCGGAACACTTGGATTCTTTCCTCATCGAAAATAATATTAATAAAACTCAGATAATACAAGATAAATCTTTGAAAAGCATTAACGCTGCTTAGCGAACTCTAAAGTTACAATATTAAATGGAAAAAGAATACGGTCGCGAAGAGGATTCTCTTTTTCCATTTAATATTGTAACTTTTAAAACACAGATAATCAAAGATTAAACTATTAACGTACATTTAAACTATTAACGTACATTTAAACTATTAATGTACATTTATCTAAAAACGTTCTCGGTTATAGTAATGGAGAATAAACCTTGAAATACGATCACTTGATAACCTTATTATTTAATAAAGCTCTCCTAACAATCCTGCGCCACCTATGTTCCAGTATTTTCGACATGCAGACGTTGGTAAAGGTTCAACCTAAACATTTTCCGTCTTTGTCTGTTACCATCAGCTGTTCAAGGCTGTGGCCATCTTTTCTGTCAATGTGACCAAAGAACCCAAGTGTCCTCAGGAAAGATATTAGAAGTTCTGATCTTTATACTCATGTACGAAGTCACTGATGCTCTCAGAAACTGAAGGTAATGAGAAGAAGAAGGAATAAATTAATACCAAAACAATCTGTTATCCTCCAGGCACGCTGCTGATTATTTATTTTCAATTAACCAACTTTCCTTTATTATGCACTAGCCGTTGCCCGCGACTTCGTCTGCGTGGACTTAGAATTAGGTCCAGCCGAGAGGAAATCCTATATGTTGTATAATACGGGTTATAAACAACCTATGTTCCAAATTTCATCAATCCGTTCTGTAGTTGTTGCACAAACATTCATCCATCCTCACTAACTGTCGTATTTATGATAATAGTAGGATATTAAGATCTGCATCATGTGTTTATTGTTCGTGTATGCATCATGTGCGAGGTGTCCCATATCCAATAGTATACTATAATTGTATATATCGGCAACAAGCGACGCAATTTAGGTCTTAACATTCTTGGGAACACTTCGATGCATCTTAGAAGATGCCACTAGAACAAGCTTACTTAGAAGTAGGCTTGTTCTAGTGGTGGGTTCACCACAATATTGTAACAACTTTTACTTCAGGTTAAATGCTAGTATATATTGGGATAGCGCTTAAAATTTATAAGTAAATAAACATAACACGCCTATATTACCGGAGAGGGCAGTTGTCTACACAGTTGTAAAACCACATTTCATTAATACTGTTATTAAGTTCCATTTAATAGGAGGTGAGCCTATTGCATTCTTCCAACCTCATTTCCAAACTTCAGAGTGCTACTGAAAATTTTCTTATAGAAAACCCAATAATATTTTGCCTGACCGAGAATCGAACCCAGGACCTCACGCTCGGCATTCGCCATTGTGACCACTAAATGTGGCAATTCCTTATCTATTATTATTTAAATAAAACTTAAATCTTTACTGGCCTTTAATAAGATTCAACCTTCAGTTACTGTTCCAAGTTTAATTTAAAAATAACATTAACATTTTTATCTTTATTCCTGGGATCTTGATTTACCGGGAAGACAGCAATTAACTAACATAATTAAAAAGAAAATTTTCTTATTAACTTTTATTTAAGCAAAGGAGCTTTTATTACTTTTAATGGCGTAACGACGGCTATATAGTCGGTGATGAATGACGATGATTGATAACTACAATTGCGAGAATATCCATGAGTTTTTCCAAAGCACGCCATATGGTCGACCATAAGACCGTCTTTGATACCGATAATATAGTCTATCACGTTGTACAAGTTGGCAAGGTCACTGGCTGTCATAATTTCGGACTCCTGGTTTGTCGTAGGTTTGCTTTCAATTACAGTGACGTAAAATGTACATAGTTACATACGGAGTACGAAGCAAGCATAGTCAGCCTAATTTTATACCAATCTTACCCAACATTTCGAGCACCTTTTGACCGACAGTGAGGCGATATGGTCATACAACTTCCCCGTCTAGCCAATGAGAATCTTCAGTGTCAGCCCTACTGTTAATTGGTTTTTAGGGTTCCGTACCTAAAGGGCGCCAAAGAGACTTTATTACGTTATAAGCCTATGCGGTCTGACATCCGTCACAGACCTGTATCTTTTTAAAAGTAATAGGTAGACAATAGAATATTTTTGGTAAATAATAAAACAATAATCAAGAGTCAGGAGATAGCTACTTGTACACTCAGTGACAGAAGTGGATTACCACGCATAGAAACGGCAACGACTGTAGTGCTGGTTATTGTGATATGATGATATTACGTTTTGCATTTACGATATGTATTTATTTGATGACAAGGTTGTTATGTTTTGTACTTGAGATAGCTAAATGAATATTTCAGAGCAAAACCATTTTAAAAACTTGGATGTGTTCAGCGACCTTGTTGCTAACCTAACATAGGACTCGAGTTTATTCGGGATCTGTCTAAAAAACGGTAATAGTACAACCGTCGTAGCATAATTTATACAAATTCTACATACACAAGAAAATAAATTATAGATAATTATGTTGGGGGGTAAGTCCGAGTAAAAAAGAAAATATACCACACAGGGACGTAGTGTGAGTCACACTTATTTATAATAATCAACCTTATCTATACATTTATTTCACCAAACCAATATGTGAAATTGTTATTCAAATAATTACTCAAACTTATACTTTCACCTGTGTCGATTTAATCTATGATATTAAACATTTATTGATAAAAAAATGTAATGACAAATTGGTTTGAGAATGCCTCGATAATAACTAGACAAACCATAAGGTTACACATACATTATACTCCAGGCACTCTGCCAACTAAGCCATTCCGACCTCTGCTTACTACTCCTAATTCTTCCACATTTTAATACGGCTTTTTGTAGAGATCGGTGATGTCACCACAATAAGAACGTGGTGGCAACGAAACGATGATGGCGTCATCGCTATCTGCCAAAAAGATATTAAAACGTAAAAACAATTTTTGAAATAAATTTAACAAATACCAGATATTACCTGTAATATCTTCAATTCCATAAAGCCTGTTTGATTGATTGACAATTACATTATGACAATATTCCGCTTGGATTCAATGTTGTTTAGCTAGGGAGTCATCCAAATATGGCTTATCTAATTAATTAATAGGAAACCTATACTGTTGAATTTCCAATATAATATTATTACTGTGTTACTTAAGAATCCTATGACGTTACCCCCGAAAACGAAAATAAAGGCCAATATGAATATGATCTACATGTTGAATGCCTTACACACAATTTTATTTCAGTAACAATAAGTAGTGCTTCCCGTGCGAGGTCGGGGTGGGTCTCTAGTATTATAGAAAGTCGTGAATTTATTCAATTTAGATATAGACAATAGACTTAATACTGCCAGAATGTATGTTTCTATGCACACAATAGCTTCCTTTCAATAGATGTGACCTGATTGGACGGAGCGATTGTAACAACCAACGGCTTTATAGTCTCCTAGATTGACAATATTGTTCGTAGCCATGATTGTGGTAGCCGACCGTGATTATGACGTCATCGTTTCAAACTGTTGTGGTCTATTTTTAGGGTTACATTCCTCAAAAGGAATATAGGAACCCTTTTAAGACCACTTCGTTGTCCGTCCGTCTGTCTGTCTGTCTGTCAAGACCCTTTTTCTCAGGAACGAATGGAAGTATCAAGTTTAATATATCAAATACGTATGTCTACAGTTCTAAAAAATATCCATTTATGCCCCATATGTAGAGTTTCGCCAGTAAATAAAAACACATGGAGTACTTCTCGTTTACCTGGAATGATAAAATTGTCTGAGATAGCTACTTCATTCACAATAAAGGAAAAAATCCAAAAATAGTTAATTTGTAGTTATATCACATTAAAAAACTGGACAAGTGCGAGTCGGACTCGCTCACCGAGGCTGCCGTATAAATTTGGAGGTGGGGTTTTTTCCATTCAGTTTCAAAACCTATAAGGCTATATTTTTGATGATTTAATTACAAATGTATAATTTTCAGATTTTTCCCTGTATTTGTAGTAAGAGGATATTACGTGCCAAATTTCATAGTTCTAGGTCAACGGAAAGTACCCTATACATTTTTATTCCCTTAAGAGTGTCGAAATATACGTTTTTTGCGACAAATGGCTGTCTGTTTTTTACGTTAACTTAGAAGTTTTATTTTTTCACAGCTTCAAGGGACTGTAGACTTGAGTATTGAGTATATGGTTTTAATTTCAACTCAATACCTCCATGCGTTCCCGAGATAAAGGGTCTTGACAGACAGACGGACATAAAGGTTCCGTTTTTTCCGTTTGAGGTAGGGAACCCTAAAAATACGAGTACACACTTACATTTGCAGTTGCAGAAACGATCGTGACGTATGGGATATTTTATTCAATTGCAAAGTAGGTTGTTCTTTAATCCAACTTTTTGTTCGAGGGCTTTATGAATTTCAGTAATGTTAAATGTATGATGAACCCTCGGTGTGCGAGTCAGACTCGCAGCTGTCCCGGTTATTTTTATGCAAAGTGTTAGTATATGTACCTAGTATATTTATGCATAAATCAAATACTTTATAAAGACTGGAATTTGGCTTTCATAAGCTTAACAAACTTCTCCGTCTGTCAATAGTCAACAACTGTCGGATATATCACGGCTTAAACTGTCCAAAACTGAAAGTTGAAAAATTGCCGAAGGATAAATACAACATCGCATCTCTCATCACAGCCCTGAACCCCTGGAAGATGCAGCAATTAAAAAAGTATATCCAAGTCTCAAAGTGTACAAACTTATTGAATATTTAAGCCTTTAGAAATTAATCCAAAGTATTATTATGTATGCGAAAATAACTCTGTCTGTCCATTTGTTTGAAACGTTTTCACGCCTAAACCACTGACCCAATTCTGGTGAATTTTGGTTTAAAAATAGATAAGACCTTGAATAAGGACACAGGAAGTCTTATTTTAAAATAAATAATCAAACGTAGATATTAAATATTCATGAATGGAATGAAACACTGACTCAAAACTAATGACTCAGAACGAATGAATAAACAAATAATATCGAAATTCAATTAGTTCCGTTTTTTCATAACAAATATTTCATATTAATCAACATTGTCACGTGTCCCTATCGCTTTATTAGCCCAACTGATAAAGACCTGCGCAGCTTACAAAAAACTCGATAAATAGGTACAACGATTCCCCCCTTATCATCATTCACTGTTGATTACACAAACTGGAAACAAGGCATTGAATAAAATAATAATTTTCTTTGTGAACAAAAGAAACAACTGTAAACTAGGTAAGGTGTATTTTTTTTATTTTTTTTTAGTTTAGTTCCCTTTAGTTTTTGGACGATGCTATTATCGTGGGACACGATAGCACTTTGTGCAATTGTGTATAGCTTATTTGTAAGATCAACCAGTCAGCTAAAGGTGGTTACAGCCATTAATTGCTAACTCTACAGGGTACGACTTGATGTACGAAGGGTACCTACGCATGTCATCGCTTGTGGTGACTCTTACGATATACCTTTAATTTTATTAATTTACTAACTTTTCCCTCATATTTTCGTATCGAACTGTCAATGTAATTAGTTTTTGTCATTGTTTGTATGATATCATTAATTATAGGTTACACGTAGATATGCTAGATATGTACCTTACGTTATTTACTAGCATTTTTATGTAAAATAATTTTAATTCAAATAGTTAATCTATTATGAGTACGTACACGTACCAATAGAAACGAACCCAAATTAGAATCATAAAAACTAAAACTAGGTATCTAAAAAACATGTACTTTTTTTTATTATTTTTCAGGGTATTCTTATTTAATGGCAATATGTGTACCAATATAATCTTTACAGCTATGCCACCACCACACGCTGTGCCTTGCGGGCCCCTGTGTGGGACCGGTATGTGTGCGCCTCACTGCTACTACCGCCCACGCGTCATACATGTACCTCCGCAGCAGTACTATCCGGGACCGCCACCCCAACACTACAACCCACCAAATCACTACAATCCACCGCATCCATACAACCCGCCTCAGAACTTCCAGCCGCAGCCACCTCCCTACTCTCAGCCGCAGCAACCACCGCCACCGCACCACATACATAACCATCACCAAAATGTACTGCGTTAACTCCTGCCATTATTGGTACACCAAATGTGCGCTAAACAGCTACCACCGCGCGCGCGTCTTAGTCCAACTCATATACACTGTAACCTCGGGAATAATACATGACAGAATCCACCCTCCTACAAAACCCTAACCAATATAAAAATGCCAAGAATATTTTGGAGACAACAAGCCTAACCAGATACTGACGATGGCTGGGACTTCTCAGCTCTTCTGCCATCTTACCTGCACAGCTATTATCAAGATCTCAGATCTGTCTGATAATGGAATGGAATAACAGTTTTAAACGAAAAGTATTGGAATATTGAGATCTGCATAACATTGAACATATCTCACTTAATGAACATATTAATCGTCTTATCGAAAATGATAATGTTAAAAGTATGAAGGTACTTAATTGAAGTACAAAATACTCTATGTAATAAATTTATTTTACTAAATTAAATTAAAATGTTTATACTCGTATCCGTTTACTTCTGAATTAAAATACTTACCCGAAGATACTTAGTAGATATTGTGAAACGTGTTGTTGAATGCAGACATTACATGGCCCCAAGTAATGTAATTGAAAAGAAAAACTATCTCGTATTACTTACTAACTCCGATTGACCTACCTATCCAGCAAACCTGAGGTTGGCCAACACAGTGTGTGTGCTCTACGCGATTGTATCGACGATAGCTAATGATATCTGCCTGATAAGGAAGATTAAAACATAAATAGTATCACCAGCTACTTAATTTCAAACCACGCTGCGAATGGTCATTATTTTTCAGCATTTTTCTTTCGGTTCTAAAGAATGTTCCATAAACAAAAATAAACGTGTATCCAGGGAATACTAATTACTGCGCTCAATTATTCTCCTACACTAGGCTCGAAGAAAAAATCAATTCGAACACAAGAGAAAGGAAATACATAATTATTTCATCGTTTCCTCTTCAGAACTATGAAGCGAAATAGCAAACCAAACAGCGCTCTTATTAAGAAAGTTTTTCTTCATAACAAGATTACGTTCGCCAGATGTGCTGGATAGTGTTCGTATAAATGTTGGACGAAAGCGATACTATCTAGTGGTATTAGTTACTCTGTAATTTTATTCTTTCATATAAAAATTCCTCATCTAGATGTCTCCGTGTCTTTATAAAAAGTTGGTCAACTTATTGATTTGACTATAGAAATAAGAATGGAGGATTTGACACATATCTCCTTAACAATAAAAATCTATTGTGTCTACCAACAGATTAAGTATGAAACATAAAGTATGTCGTATTACGTAAGTCTGTTTATTATTATTCACTATTGAAACAAACGTGTCCTTCGTTTTGTACAGGTAAACAATAAATCATGCGGAACTACTTAAATATCTTATCTAGTATTTAGCACTACGATTATATTACTTACGGATAATTTTAGTTGTTTTGAGGAGTGGAGTGAATTTGACCATTCATTTCACCTTGGCCTTGCCGGCTTTGAAGGAATGTAGGGATATGAAACACAAGGTTAAAGGGAGAACTTTACTTTTTAAGTCATACGCAACGCCAGAATGCTTTGCAATGATTGGACGGTAGACGCTAGCCACACGTCCCATTTATGACCCTACCACCGAGGTTTGGATGTCTAACATACCTTAATAAGTTACACGTCCAGTGCCACAGAGTCGTAAATGTACTAATAATGGACCCCCCAAAGTTTTTGATACTGTAAACTGTTAATTTGATGCTGCAGTTCTTAAAATTCTTCAAGATGCTGAAATTACGAGAGATCATCACTCCTCCGTTGCTCCCGCGTAAGTACTTATGTGGGAATATATTTTATCACCCACAATTTAACCACCGAGTAGTCTCGTGGAAAAGCTAACATTCTGTAATTGACATTACGCTCTTACAACATTAAATACGATTGTAATACGTATTTTATGAGTGGTAATGCTATAGGCCTTCTAAATTTTTATTCATACATTCCAAAAATAATCATGCAATTGAAAAAAACCTCTCAAGTTAACATGCACTTATTAATTCTCAAAATCTCTCTCACTCAGTCTAGCCTCTTCCTAAACACGGTTGAATGGGCCTTCGGTCTAACCAGATGCAGCTTAATACATACCTAGTAATAGGACTATACTGCCTCGTTGGTCTAGTGGTCCCAAGCGCGACTGCTGAGTTGGAGGTCTCGGATTCGATTCCTGGGTCGGGCAAAGTGTTATTGAGTTTTTCTGTTAAGAAATCCTCAGTAGCAGCCCGGAGCTTGGAATTGTGCCCAGTAGATGGCAATAAGCTCACCACCTATTAAATGGGACTTAATAACAGCATTGGTGAAATGTGGGTGTACAGCTGTGTACACCTCTGCCTACCCCTTCGGGGAATACAGGCGTGATGCTATGTTTTATAGTAATAGTATACAGGAATTCGGTATAACGTCCATGTGGATTTTCCACACATTACCCCAGTAAAATTAGTCAGATGACCGAATGTTTGACAAGTTTTAGTTGTCATACATTCAGTCATCTGACTACCTGACATCTGACTGTCATAATTCGGTTTTAATCCTTGATTGACATTCAGGCACGGATGCCTCACGGAGGGGTCTCGATTGGAATTAGATATGTTCACCCATTTTCAGACCAACCGCGCTATTTGGAACTGTTACTGAACTGAAGCTCAATAATCAATATTGCTTCTCTGGTGCTTATAATACTATTAGAATACAAAATATTAAACGAACTGTCCTGCTCGCTAAAATTTCCTGCTAATAGTTGCGTTGTAAATCGGGTCGTCGAGTTCCCTACAAAACGGTTGAGTTTACCGAGGCTGATGTGCGCGTCATGCTCGTGTACTGTGCTGTCAGGAGTGGTCAGCTCCGAACTGGTTTGGTAATAAATTATGGCTATATAAGTGTAGATATGATGTATATAGTGTTTCTAGAGATTTTCTTGTATTCTTCTGCACATTAATCTGCATTATTCTCAAATTACCTTATTTATTGTTACGCCAATTTATTTTAAAAGAGTGTCTATGAAGTTTCTTGTCACCTCTTCTCCATAAGATCAACGCCTTGAAACCGTGCACCTAGCTTTGTCTTTTCCATAGGTACTCTGGTCTATTTGAAATAAAAAATTAAAAAATGCCCGAACGTGTAATATAAGTATTTTTAGTTCATCATCTAAGGATGTCAACGATTCGATAACAATAATAAACTCTGTCCCACCCACTACCACATTCATGAATTATCGACTACCTCAGGATCCCCTACGTGAAAAATATATAACGTTGTGTATTTTATTCGTAAAGCGTTTCATATTTTACTGAAGAAACCAGCCGATATTAATTAAAAATTTAAAAGCACGCCTGCTATGGATAAATTATATTTTTTTATTTAACATCTTTTTGTGCACCACAGGCACTTAATTACTATTTAAAAAATATTAAATACAAGCCTTTGTTACCCAGGGCAATGTTAGAATAATAACGATAACCTATACATCTAAAGTTATAGTGGAATAAGGAAACTCACAAACAAACTTAAATACATCATCACCCGAAAACATAACACTCCTTTTTTGGGCAGTTGTGTTAAAAAACAACATTCACATATCCGGAATTTCCTCTGAAGATATTGCCAAGGGATTGAACCAGTTACCATGCTTAACTCGGTTTAACAGATAAATAGGTACTACCCGTTCACCTGACACGTTCTCTTCTTCTTTATAACTAGCCTTACACCACAGTCGATTGGGAGATCTAATGAGACTATGAATGAGAACAATCCATCTCCCTCTAATGTGGTTGAACATATAAGGGTCATGAAACACAATGCGGTTGTGCGGTGCGACATTACGTCGTTGTTTTACTCTAAGTTAATGACATATGGTGAAGAATACAAATTTTTGGTTTTTAAAATGAATGGGTGATATTTCTGTAATTTTTTTATAATAACTTTCATAAGGCACGTTCATATTAATTATTCACTTTGACACGCGACATCGTTTTTGGGGTCAGCTCATAACTAAGAGTTTCGAGATCGAAACTAGTCGGACAATCCCAAAAAATGTACATGGGTAGTTGAATAATACATAAAATCTCCAAAAAATCGTCGCCGCTACGCAGTATGTAGATACTCATACATTTTGTGGTATGGCACTTGCAAAGGTAAAAAGTTAATATACTATTTTATATCTACAACTGAATCCTTAATAACTTAGGAGTTATAAAACGTCTGATTTATTTTTAGTATCAAGAAATCGATAAAAAATATTAAGGTCAAGCAAAAGGACAATGGCAACTTTTTTATTATTTTACCGATTTTGTTATACCTACGTCCCCAGCTAAGGTCAGAAGCTAATAACAAAAGCTGGTCAGACCATTAAAAAATAATACGACGTATATAATTTGTAAGGATTACATGACCTTGAGCTATAACAGTAAAACTGTTTATTATAGCTATGTATCGTTTTACACCTCTCTAAGCAATAATGTTCTCGGAAAAAGTGAGAACGAAAAAGTCCATAAATATCACATTCGCACACAGTTCGTTACTCGGCCAAGGAAACAGAAGAAAAGTCTTAACTCGCGGGAATTTCGCCCTCGGCTTGTTCCGCCAATGTTTTTTTTTTATCAATATGTTTAAGTAACTGCCTTGTTGGTCTAGTGGTCCGAAGCGCGACTGCTGAGCATGAGGTCTCGGGTTCGATTCCCAGGTCGGGCAAAGTGTTATTGAGTTTTTCTGTTAGGAAATTCTCAGTAGCAGCCCGGAGTTTGGAACTGTGCCCGGTAGATGGCAATAGGCTGACCACCTATTACATGGGACTTAATAACAGCATTAGTGAAATGTGGGTGTACAACTGTGTACGCCTCTGCCTACCCCTTCGGGGAATACAAGCGTGATGCTATGTTATATTATATTTAAGTAAGACACTGCTCCGGCTATCACCTACATAAGATTCCATTTTGAACATCAGAGTAGGTGTCCTAAAGTACGGTAATATAAGTACTATCTGTTGACTCGCTAATTAGCAGACAATAGTAATATTATTGCTACCAAGTACAATTTTATACTTGCCCGATTATACAGAATAATGGTGCCGAACCAATGACCGAAACCAAAATCGGCAAAATGACATTACCATTACGGAGGAATCCTAAGGAGCCATTTTGTCATAATTAAGCAGACATAATGGTAGACCCTGTAAAATTTTATGAGTAATACTTACGCAGGTGCATGGTACCCTCATTCCTGGCATAATTCCGGAGGCGTGCGTTACGGGACCCATGGGAAGTAAAAGGGTGGCCGTATTCGTGACCGAGAACCAAGACACTAATATTGTTCTTTATTACTGATCAATAAACAAACAGTAAGTACATTATATATTTATTCAAGAATAAGGATGCGTGACGTCTATTTTTTGACTATAGGCTCATAAAGGTTTGGTCGACTTGCCTTGATGCACAATTAGTAGGTAACACATTTCTATGATTTCCCTGTCCAATGACTTATATGTAATGCAACGCAATTGTTTCACTATTGTTTAACTATCATCCGCATTAACAGGACCTTTTGATAATCTTAAACCATTTAACTTTAATGTCTTCCGTTGTATTTTATGGCATTGATTGTTCGTATTATGCGAGTGCAAGTGCTTCTGTTGAATCGCCGTTCATAACATCACGACACAAACAATGTAGTTGACTTAAGCAAGTAGGTGTCCAAAAAAATATAAATGGTGTTGATAACATGAAGAAGTATTTCTGCCATTATTTGTAGTAAAAATACAATAAGTATTGTCAACACGAACGGTCGTCTAACAAAATCTATTAATTTGCCGTCTTGGCACCCACAGGTAATCCCATAGCAAAATTCTTATAAAACGGAATTGTTTTGTCCACTGAAAGGAACAGTATATCACTACAGAGTCATAAATACTCAGATAAATATGTATGTACTTACATGACACAGGGATATAATTATTTAGCTTATTTCACGTAAACATGTGCAAGAATTCAAGTAGTTCAGTTAATGAACTCCCATGAGGATTCATGGCCCCAATTTCTTTATGATACCCCAAAATTTTGTAAGATGTCTAAATAGTTTAACGATAGTGCTTTATTCACTACCTTTCAATAATTAAAATCACCGACACATGTAGTAAATAAATAATTAACGGCGTACTTTACCTAAACACCAATTCAATTGCCCAATAAATTTCCAGTTGTGACCTGAATACATTTAATCCGAGCTGTATGGCCGAAGTTAATCGCCATCAATCGGCCGGGGAAAGACTGAAGTAGTGGGGTACATAAATAGGTGCACATGTAACATCACTTTTGAACGCAGTCGGATGCTAGTACGTGAGTTACGGTTATGGCGGTCCCCGGCTCACTTCCGTGCGCGCGCCCTCTGGTATCCGCTGCGATTGAAACGCGGCCCTTAAATTTTTATAGGCCTTTAATAAGAAATGAGGTACGATTGCTGAGCAAGGTATGTCTGTTCTCACAAAATGCGTTGGTCCAATACCAATATATGTGTCTGTAACAAAATTTTCAATCACATCGATTTCTCATCTCCCAATTTTTGGAAAGTATAAATGCGATGGATGTAGAAGATGTATAAAAGTTAAAGTCGATAAAAACTAAAAATAATAACTAATAATACAAACTTTTAAATTATTAAGATCAGTCAAATCAGATGCTGTATTGTGCCAACTCAGTGAGGCTTTAAAATAGTAATAAGTCAAAGTAACTAACAATCACTAAAGTGCTTACATTCCCATTACATTTCCCATTTACCATGTTGGACAATAAGTGTAATTATTACAGTTTATTAATGCGAATATGTAACATAAAATTGGAAAAAATAATGATTACTTTAGAATATTCACTATGAGCGATTAATTTTTTTAGAGACTCCTAACATATCAGACATTGAATCATCAAGTACTATACAATAGGAATATTGAAAAAGATTCAAATTCAACACCTAATCTCATGTACCTACATCTACTCTCAGCAGCTTAATAGTAAGAAAAAAATAAACAACATGTGTTATAACGACATACATAAAAATGACAATTTCGCAAATATGAACAAAACCCCGCCTCGCCGTAAAGTAATCTCGACATAAGAAATTAGAACATTACTCGCTATTGTCGTCAGAAACGTATCAAAATGAGATCCCTAACGTACCTATTCATGTAAATTAAATTTTGATGAAATCGCCGTAATGACTGGGGACGTTATAAATTTAATATTTCCTCAGCATGTCGACGTGAAAAAATATGGGAAACGTCTTATTGCCGCGTTAAATTAACATTTATTATTAATGAAATAAATTCAATAGGAAGCCCGTAAACTTGTGTTATGCTTGTATTGTTGTAGGTTTTGAAAGACTGTTTATGTTGTGTTTATGACAATGAGCTCTGAGTTTTCAATTTCTAAGTCATTGCCATCTCTTTCAACATCGTATATCAACAAAAAATATGAAGAATTTAAATTACTACGCCGTAGACTATTGACGCTACGAGTGCTACGTCATTCTACGATCTTTTTAAATGGTATCCAGACCCATGTTCAAGTAATTATAACTATTCAATTCTTAACGGTTAGCCTTCTAAAACAATTCTATTTTAACCTTTTTTTTTAAAATGAATTGTGATTCTATACAGTATCTTCACGCCTTCTGGGAATTCTATTTTCCCCTTAAACAAAATGATAGGTTGCAAAAAAATTAGATTTACCCTGTTCTAAAAATCTCAGTTTTGATAGCAAAAGTAATTGAGCCTAAAAATGGCAATATCGTCGCCGTGTAGCACATGTGACTAATAGCGTCATCGGCGGAGCGAAAATCGGTGCACGACACCTCTTCTATGTGGGAAGTACTGGCATACCAACCTAATTCATGAAGTGGTTTCTAACTAGTTATTTTTCTTGTTTTAAAGGTGTAGCTCAAATACAAGGTAATTCATTCATTTTAAGGGGTTTATAAACAAGTGTAATAAGTTTACATAAGCCAAGAATTAAATCGAAATAATGAATTATTTTTTGTAATTACTATAGTACAAGTCCCCTATCACCTATAAAATTAGATTTTAAATTATATTTTAAATGAATCCATATCACTTATACATGTACACATATGTTAAAAGGAAGTAGCCTAATTAATTACGATCTGGTATATTTTTAAGACTTAGCGAACACTAAAATTATAAATTTATGGATATACTAGCTGTGCCCCGCAGTTTCACCCGCGTTAATTTGAGGAAAAATCTACAAAATTATATTCCACCTCATTATTTTATTGTGGAGTTATTTTAAAACTATGATATCTCCTAAAATATTCATTTATATCAAGGGCAATTTTGTTCAAAATTAAATACTTGTGATTAATAACGTATTTATTTGGATAAGGATAAATATCATATTTATAAAAACAAATTTGATTACCATAAAAAAGGTTATAGTGAGTCAACCATAAAAGATATGACGGACATATATAATTTTTTTTAAATTTTTAAAGGGGAGTAATTCCTTCAGTGTTATGATTATTGCGTAACTTTAACCTTTCGCGCAGGGACTCGTGGAATAACAGCCCCACAGATCGATCGATCGAGGTTAAGTTGCGCTTGCCGCGGTCGGTCTGTGGATGGGTGACCATCATTTCATACTAGACCCCTTCGTGCCTCGGAGAGCACGTTAAGCCGTCGGTCCGGGTTGTCAAATTAAGATCTATGACAGCCGTTACGGGTAGTCAGAGGCCTGAAAGTCTGACAACCAGTCATACCACGAGATATCGTGTTACCTAGTAACTGGGTTGTGGAGGTCAGATAGGCAGTCGCTCCATGTAAATACTGGTATTGAGCTGCATCCGGTTTGACTGGAAGCCGACCCCAATGTAATTGGGAAAAGGCTAGGCAGATATATTTAACCTTTCGCGCAGCGCACGCAACGAAAGCTGTCAAAAAGGATTTTTTTTTCTCGTTTTTCAACATTTTTCATTGATGCTCCGCTCCTATTGGTAGAAACGTAATGTTATATATTTTTCAATTCAAACTATTAGTTCCTGAGATTAGCGCGTTCAACTAAACAAACAAACAAACTCTTCAGCTTTATAATATTAGTAACTATAGATAAAACACGCTCGCGAGCAAAATTTGAACCCGCACATAAGGTCCCTTTACCAGCGTGTTGATCAATGCTCGATTTATTTATGTACTATATTAAGATGTAAATCTAACTGCCTGGTCTAGTGGCCGCAAGCGCGGCTGCTGAGTTTGAAGCCCTAGGTTCGATTCCCAGTTCGGGCAATGTGTTATTAGGTTTTTCTATTAGGATATTCTCGGTTGTAGCCCGAAGTTATGAAGTTGGTGGTGTGACATCATCATGTGACATGACGTTCTTCGGAGAGCACGTAAAGTCGTCGGTCTTGCGCCTGATGACGCTTATGTCGTATTGCCGTCCCATCGTACTATGAAAGTGAAGGAAAAAGGAGTCTGAACATACACTTGTGCACTATAATATCTCATGTGTATTTGGCTGATCTTCGTGGAGATGGGCCGCCGGGACCTAAAATTCAGTGTGGAGGATATTATTATAATCCAAAATCCATTTAAAGTTCTAGAAAGGTATTTCGAAGGTGCCGACTAAAACAAGCATAGAAAAGAGAGCGTTACAAACCTTTTTTTTTACTGAAATCTCAACAAGTATCACAACAAATAGCAGCTGTACTTGGAACCATTATCTACGCAATCAATTATTGATACAGTAATCTGATCGTCGGCCATTTGTGTAGTTCTTGGGATATCGAAATACCTCATTAGTTCGTCTATAAAGGTACCAATACAAAATTAAAATTGCGATTCATAGAAACATGTAGGTGTTTGGTTACTATGAACTCCTACAATGTTTATTGTTAACCTTTTTCTATCCAGCTTTAATTAAAAACATACATATTAGATGCCATAGCTTCCTCGTTGGTCTAGTGGTCCCAAGCGCGATTGCTGAGTACCTCCTACTCACTACTCGGGTTCGATTCCCGGGTCGGGCAGTGTAATTGAGATTATCTATTAGAAAATTCTCAGTAGCAGCCTGGCGATTGGAATTGTGCCCGGTTGATGGCAATAGGCTCACCACCTATTACATGGGACTTGATAACAGCATTCTTGAAATGTGGGTGTACAACTGTGTATGTACACCTTTGCCTACCCCTTCGGAGAATACAGGCGTTATGCTATGCTATCTTATGTTATATTATATAAATAAAAAAATGTTTGATCTGAATCTAAAACCCATCATATATTTGTATAATTTTTTTTACTTCCAACCATTACTCTTTGAGTCTCGGCTTTTTCTCGTGTGTAGGAAATAACATCGTTTATCAAAAGCTTACGGTGAAAACCAAATTATTATGTGCATTTAAAATTGTAATATAACTTGCACGTAGTTTCGAGAAACACAAGTTAGTTTTGCATTTGATTATCATATAACTATGTACGTTTGGTGTTTTAATTTTTTGTAGAAGTATCTGCTAACGACCGTATTTTTATTTTCAAAATTAGAGTTCGCTACGCATGTACTGATTTGTTTTAAAAATATTTCAGGTACCTATGTATATACTTTTATTCAACTCCTATTTATTACATATATGGAATTACATGAAAATTACATGATACATATTCGCTATTACTTATTACAATAATGTATCTTTTCCTAGGAAAGCTCCCCAGTCAGCGGAAAAAAATTATATTTCTAGCTAAATAAAATTCTAACCAACTGTTAAAATTGTAAGGACATTATCATATGACCAACGACCAATGACCCCACGCATCGTAAACGGAGCGATGTTTAATTTATATTAGTGTGCGTGAAGATGCTGTTATCTTACTCACAAAATTACTAATCCTTGGTCGCATTGCGTAGGTACAACCCGTAAAACGGGAAGCACATTCTGTTTTTCAAAAATTTCACACACCGTCAATTTTGCTAACAAAACTTTACCAAAATCGTACATTTTGGTAAAGTTTTGTTAGTTCACTGTCTAAACAGATGGACACGTATGTCATCGTAAAGACATGAATAGTATTATGCCACTGTATTATGCCTTACTGTTTTAATTTCTTCATTTCTTAGCACCTTATGCATTTAACAGTACAGGATATGAAAAATAGCCTCATTCTGCCATAAAATGCATGTAAGAACTGGTAATTTCAGTTGCGGGAAGAAGCAAAAAGGCTCACGAAGCAACGCGACCCCACACTTAATTAAAAACTTCACAACAGGTTGCTTCCCGCTGTGTTCAAAGAAAAACGAGCACTATTGCCTCGTTTCTCGTTAAAAACAGTATTCCAATCCATACGCGTAACAAACTACAGCACAGTCATTGTTTCAAAGCTCACACAATCAATTTGATGGGTTAATATTCAAACATTTAGACAAAGAGACCTCACACAGAAATATTTGAAATGGAATCTCTATTGAACTCGGCTTTACCATTAAGATCTTTGTGTCAATGAGCAGAGTTAGCAATTAAGTGTTAGCAACAGTACGACAAGTATTCCAGAAATACCGATATGTTATGCTAGTTTCTTTGATTGTATTTACGGAAAGGAAACGGTCCAGTATTCAAACTTTAAGATTTCAATTCTATCCATGAACACCTAATTAATGGTTCATGACTGATATACTCCGGTGATTTGTGGATATCAACATACAAACAAAAAACTGAAGTATAAAAACAATCTGACAAACAATAGAAGTATAGTGCTACTGAAGTATAGTAGTAGATATAAATACTTCAACATTTTGCGCACCTACAAGAAGCACCTCGATTGTACGGTCGCAATTGCTGCCACAAACGTATAGTTACTCATATGATATTTCGCAAGACAAATCATAGAACAAATATGAGCATAAACATATGAAATTAAAGTAACGGGAGCCATACAGTTGAATTTATTAAGCTTGTAAGGAACAACAAAGCGAATCCGGTATGTTATTGCGGCTCGTTTCGATGCAAAATGCCGCTTGCTTGAAATATGCGACACCAAATGAAATCATAAATTGCGGTAAATACGTAAGCGAAACAAGAGGTGCATCACAATGTCGCCATGCCTTGGAGTAATATGCTTTGTTTTGTTTTTATTAAACCTGCATAGACATTGACTTCGATTCGAGGGGCTCGTAGCTAAGTAACAGCCGCACAGATCGGTCTATCAAGGTTAAGCTACGCTTGCCGCGGTCAGCCTGTGGATGGCTGACCATTATTTCCTACCGAGACGCCTCCGTGCTTCGGAGAGCACGCTAAGCCGTCGGTCCCGGTTTGTCAAATTAAGAACTTTGATAGCCCCTACGGGTAGTCAGGGGCCTGAAAACGTGACAACCAGTCATACCACGAGATATCGTGTTACTCAGGAACTGGTTAGGAGAGGTCAGATAGGTAGTCACTCCATTTAAAATACTGGTATAAAGCTGCATCCGGTTTCACTGGGAGCCGACCCCAATGTAATTGGGGAAACGCTAGACAGATATAGATATAGACTTCAATTGAATATAAAAGCAAAACCCAACAAAATTTTAAGGTGTAGTTATTATTCAATAAGCTTCGTAAAATATATTTTCTCAAAAGAAATACCTTGCTTAAACGGCCTTTGAAAAGTATTGGTACGGAAGTTAGAAACATTAATTAAATCAGTAAAAAATTATGAAGAGTTATAAAGTTCTTAAAGTTTCAGGAAGCCATGTCCCTTCGTGAAATGGAGTGGGTTGTCTGATAACTACCCTTTATGTTATATAAAGGTCATGTCTAGTAGACATGTAAGGTTCTTCGTTTAATCGAGATAATGGAAACGTCACATACTAACATCTCCAATTTGAAGATTTGAATATCTATGAGGTTTATCTTTTCCATTTTCATGATTAACTTTCATACATTTAATCATAATTATTCCAATATATTATATATATTCTCAATCAAGCTCGTGTTCAAATCAACAGGGTTACTCTTGAAAATTATTCCCCTCGATTTATGGCAATTCATACTTTTGAATGTCAAATTGATTTGATTAAATAAATAGGGTTCTTCTTCAGAAGTGGACTTTAAAATTTTAAGAACTGTGATTTATACAAATTTATTTTAACATTACGCATTATTTTAAGGCGTTGAATTGATAATAGATTAGGACTGAGATTGGAACATCTCAAAAGTAACAAGGTCTTATGAAATACGGTTTTCATAGTTTCCGGACTATATGTTCGATATCGCTTGCGGTCCATAACCTCCTTTGAAGCTTACGTAGCAAAATGGATGTGGTTGCAGTGACGGACATAATTGTCCCTGTGGAACAGTGATATGCGATGGCAAACCACAATGTAGTGGTCGACGCGCCGCGCCGCTTACCCGGGCCATACCAAACTATATCTTGGAACTTAAATGATGTTTTAATCAAATATTCCCTGTGGAGTTTTATGTGATTAATATTGTGAATCTAATAAAAAAAATATTTTTTGTTTTTTCTGTTGCTAAATGAGATTCTACCTACTCATCTGTTCTACTAGAATGAAATCGCGGGCAGCAGATAGAATAGACTATATATAAATAAAAGAGTAGGCTATATTGTAAATTTATAAAACTATACATTCTTTTTTTTCCAAATTTACAAGAGAGCGTGTTCCGAAAATCGACTTTTTCAGAAAACCCCGATATAGACACATATCTAAGTTGTACTTTGGATTTCGCTACTACAAAATCTCATAAAGTATTATTAAATTCTTTGCTCGCAGGGCTGTGACACCCACTTTGAATTTTAATAAAATCATTTTTCACACCTCTGCTTTCATAGTGTTCGTAACCACGAACCAACGTTTCATGAAGTCTAATGCTTTCGTCAAGGTTTTAATCATTCATATAAGCAACATTAAAACGTGCTGTGTATCAGGTTAAATGTCTTGAATAGACAGATGAGGATTTTTGTTGTGATTTAACAGCATCAAGAAAAGGAAAAATAAGAAAAACAAAATATCATTTAGTAAGTGGGAATCAAGAAAGCATAATTTCAGTAAGTAGTCTATCGCATTAATATTATGCAAGAGGGCAACATTCAACACGTCCGAAGCCGGGTCTGCGCTGCGCTACAAATGCGAATCTAATGCCACTATAAATCGTTCCCCCTCTCCTGCGCATATCCCCACCCTCGACCCACTCCCTAAGCTCCAATAAGTAGGAAAATGTAACGTGAATTAGTATCGATTAGGAACCGAACATTTCAATCTGAGCCAATTCGATAAACTACAATTTCCATGTGAATATATTTTTCTCGCCAGCGCTAATCTTTCAGGTGTAGGGAATGAAATCCTTTTTTAGATCCAGACGTAACAAAATACTTAGGTAAATATAATTTGTCAGTTCAAAAGGAAAGAATGGAGAAGGGGACGCTTTTAGACTTCGGTAATTTATGAAGGCACCTCTATAAACATAAAAATTGGTAAACACGCTAAAAGACGTAGCGCTACTTACTACGTACTTACTTGACACTTTATCAGTAATCACAAAACAAAAACAAACGAATAAAACTCCAATCGGCCCTTAAGTGACAACGCAAAAAAAGTCATTATCAAATAAAGCCGTAGGTAACTGAAGCGCACCTTAACGCGTATAATAAAATGAATTTATCAAGCGCCTCAGAAAGAGTATCCGTTACTTAAACACATAAAATATTGAAATAAGGTGTGTAACTGAGTACTTAAATTATTTTATTAAAATTTCCATCGCTGAGTTCCGTGGCGTGCTGGCATCCTAAATAAGAAAGTGTAGAGAGATATACAGGTCTCGTTACTGCTTCGAGACGAGTCCAACTAGAAGCTCCTCCTCGCATTCCGCATACATTACGGAGAGAGTGCGCTTTCTACAAAATTAAATTTTGATGGCTGCCCGGATAACGCAGAGTAAGCAACTCATTTTTTCATAACAGTCATTCTGAAATTGGACATTAAATTATATTGTGTCACCGAAAGATATTTGCGGAAATTTCTTAGAGTCGCTTTTAATAGTCTTTGATTATCATCTGCACTATGAAACTCAATTAAAATGATTTGTTTTGTATACTGGAAAGTTTCTTAAATTAAGAATAATATAAATCCGAAAAAGCCCAGCTAACTCGAGCGATTCAACATTATATCGATGTTAAATAGATATCATTGATCAAACTTAACTAATAATGTTGAAGAGCTCGAGAGCTTAGATCGTAGCAAGTGGAAATCGATAGTCTCTGCCTACCCCAATGAGCAACAGGTGTGATTATATGTATGTAGATCAGATTTTTTTATTCCTTACTAACATGTTTTACAAAAATGCTTAAACGCTACTTTCATATTCAAAGTAAGCTTGGCTTACTAACCCCGTAACTTCTCAAACCCTTGCATAAGTAACAGACAAAATAGTGTGTATTGTTTCGTCAGGATATAATATTTACAAAATAAATTGAGTGAATGTTAAAATTTGGATCAATATAAAATCAAAATCCACATTTATTAAACTTACAAATTAGAAGTTATTATATTAAATGGAAAAAGAATACGGTCGCGAACAGGATTCGAACCTGCGCCTCCCGGATGAATACTCCAGGCGCTCTGACCGCTAAGCCATCTCGACGGTCGAGATGGCTTAGCTTTTTTTCCATTTAATATAATAACTTTAGAGTTCGCTAAGCATGCGTTAATGCTTTTCAAAGATTTATCTTGGACTTACAAATTAGCTTAATATTAAAGAATGGGAAACTCAAATCTTTAGGGTTGTTTCATAATCCACAGTTAGACGGGTTCACACAATTCCTTATAATGTTTATTTGAAATTTAAACGGCAAGGAAGCAGCCGGGATGCTGCGTCGAGGCAGAACTAACAAGTTTCCAGGAATTAATGCGGCGCCTTCAGCTAAGTGTCGTCGTCCACTGGCCATTTAGAAACAATAAGGAGAATCATTGACATCATTGCACTCGTAGTTATTTATGCCAATTAGATAGCGCTGATAGGTAGAATGAGATTATTATACCAGTTTTCAATAGTGTCGAAGTTTTAACCTGTTGATAAACTGAATAATATAAATGTAAATAAACGTGGTAACTATAAAAAAGTATCTTCCTGTAGTACTTGTACAGATTTCACGACCAATCAAAATTTTTGACGAATCAATAATACAATTAACCTAAAATGATTAAATAGCAAATTTCGCATAAGTAGGTATGTGTCGCCAAAAACGTCACAAACGTGCCACTTAGGGCGTTTGAAGTACTCAGGCGGCAGGAACGGTTACACGCACTTGAACGTTGGCGCGAGCAGCTCCAGGGGCCACGGTATGCAGACAAGCGCGTTGTCGCGGCTATCTTGCCGTGTTTCGAGGCCTGGTTAGGGAGAGGTGTGCGCATCACCTATCGTTTTGCTCAGGTATTCATCGGACACGTCTGCTTCGGTGAGTACCTAACTGAATTGCCACCATTGTATAAGTGACCACGATCCTGCACAGCACACGCTCCAGGGATGCCCTGCATGGGGTTCTGATATATCAAAAACTTCTTATAACAAAAGCTGCGTATTTTTCTAGGAAGAATCTCAGTTTCTCATATAAGTTTGCTCTTAGCAATCCGACGTCAGTGGAGAACGGCCCGGAAGGCGCAAATGTCCCGCTTTAGTCGGCACTCACCGCCACAGCCTAATCTTTATCCTCGCACTGTATTGTATTGTTCAGTGCGCACTTCTACCGCGCCAGCTTATTACAACTGCTTATTACCAGTCTGTGTCTAGTCTACGTCATAATTATGCAACTTTATATGTGGGAAAGTGCGGATGAATATTATACTTAAACTTGCGTACGATCTAATTAAATAATAGGTACATATTCTTCTTTCAAGCTATATTAGAATAAATAAAATAAAGGTTTTTTTTAAAACAAGCTATTATTATGCTTAGTAATATCTTAGGTTTGCGCGATCACTACACATTATAATATAATAAAAAATAAAAACCGCCTTCAAAAATCCACTACACTAAAAAGTTCAAAATAATATCAAAATTTGCTTATAATAAAATAATTTTAAAATAACAATATATAATAATAATCTGTTAATTTTAGAGTCGGTGCCTGTACTGGGAGAGGGTTATTGTTTTCCTCTTTTTAGTCACTTATGTTCGTTGCGCTGTGGTTATGTCACCGGCCTTTGTATCTGTTTGTAAACCCCACATACATCAGGCACCGACTCCAAAAATAACAGATTATTATTATATATTGTTATTTTAAAATTATTTTATTATAAGCAAATTTTGATATTATTTTGAACTTTTTAGTGTAGTGGATTTTTGAAGGCGGTTTTTATTTTTTATTAAAAGTTAATTTATTTTAGTCTTTTTAGTTTTAAGTCTAATATATATACTGTATAGGTCATATATAAGTTTGTATACTTCATACATAAGTTAATTTAGTAATTTAATAATATGGGTAGGCCTTCGAAAGCCGCTAGGACTTAATAACTGCATCGGTGAAATGTTTGTGTACAACAGTGGACACTTCTGCCTACCCCATCGGGCAATACAGGCATGATGCTATGTATGTATTGAGTGGCATGAACTATACATGGATATGCGATTACAGCAATTGCGAGTGATTTGCTATGATTTATTGAAGAGTTCCATTGTCTAACTTCGAAGATCTTCATCAGATCTTCACTAAATTGAAATGGAACCATTTCTGGGGACTACTCTTTCAAACAATTATATCGACGGACATACATACAAAACAAGGTAGCTACTGTAAAACGTTGAGGAGTTCCCTTGACTGCCCTTCGTCTTCATCATCAGACCCCTAATGACAGTCACAACCCATCTAGGTGTAAAGTTTTCATCAGTACAAATTAATCAAGCCCAAACACCAGGTAATTGCTGTAAATCGTTAAAGAGTTCCCTAGATCGTCTTTCGGCTCCATCATCAGTTCGACTCCAGACCTTCATTTAATAGTAGTGCTTTAAAATACTTAATGAAAAAATTAACAAACGCACTAGTCGCCGCTACGTTTTTCGAAGGTTTCCCTCGATTTCTCGGAGATGCCATCATCAGATCCTGGTTTCCTTATCATGGTACCACCGTTGGGATATCTTCTTTCCAACAAAAAAAGAATTATCAAAATCGGTTCATAAACGACGAAGTTATCCCCGAACACATAAATAAAAAAAAATAAAAAAAGTATATACGGTTGAATTGAGAAACCTCTTCCTTTTTTGGAAGTCGGTTAAAAACAACTTTTAACCGGATGCGCAAAGTGTTCGAAACGTCAGGAAAAACAAAAAACCAATAATACACGCGATTAATCCGGTTAAAAGTTGTTTTATTATTATGCTATTTAATAAAAAACAATTAAAAAAAGTCTGATACGAAATACACCATTTTATCGGTACTTAAATCCCACTTTAAAGAAAAGTATGTTATTTAAAATAAAAAACTTAATTTTTACTTTTTAATAATTATGATACGGGACTTACTACGGCGTAGTTCGTAGCGCGTAATGGCGTTTTTTGTAGGGGGGAAAAGGCTTCAGTACAACAGGGGTCGCCCTGGTACCCTGAGGCACAATGTTAGCGATATGACATGTTTATACACCTCATACCATTCAGCCCTCGGCGCGTGCTCACCTTGTCATTGGGTCATACATCTAATCAAATATAATTCACATTCATAACAAATGGAACGAACTTATTTTCCCAAATCTGATGGGGCTGATATGTAAATGTGGATATTATTTAGGACCAAAGTACTCATCAAGATGAATCAAACAAGCCCAAACTCGTGTCGTTTTATTATGGACTTCCTATGGCCACCTTCCAGCTCCATCATCAGACCCTGGATACGATCTAGGGACAAAGTACTCGTCCAGACAAATAAACGAGCCTAAATTCAATGCGGTTACTTTGTATTACGAAGATCCTATGGCCACCTTTCAGCTCCATCATCAGATCAGCTCCATGTCATCATAATATTGCATTGTCACGCTATATACATATGCGTGCAAAATTTTAGCTCAATCGGAAACCGGGCCGTGTGTCAAATTTAACTTGCAAGATTTGATCACAGACAGACAACGGGACACTAAATAAAAGCTTGTAAAAAGACTTAAGTTACTAACTGTATCGGGGCTGAATACACAGCGATGAAGTCACCATAAGACATATTGTGAAAAAAGAATTCCATGTAGTGACGTCCGGATGCCTCAGTTAGCAGCGCACCTGCTTCGTAGTCCAAAACGCCATGCCATCGGATCAAATAACAAAATAATTACCCATAATAATATATATTTATGTAACACAACTCAAAGCCAAACTACATACAACATAAATTTCCCAAAAGTTTGAAATAAGCCATCTAGAATATATCAATACAATATAACCCAACCAGTATATTAAAGAACTTGAGAGACTCCGTTAATTTCCTGCCATTATTCCCGAGGTGAGCGCGAGAAGGGCCAATTTAAATTAGTTGTTTCTTTGACTGGTAAGATTGATGAAACTGTCGCGGGAGCCAAGTTTTGGCTTGGAATTATTTCCTTATAAACTTTTGGGAAAGGTTGCCTCATTATTAGGAACCAAACATAACCTTGTTCTGACGTAAGAAATTTTAAATGACGACGTTGACGTAACGTTCGAGAAAGATTTTCAAACTGTATTGTTTACCTTGTTTAACAATACCAAAATAGCCTATAACCTTTCCATGTTGTAGGTAAAGTGAAGAATTACACAGTAAATAAATTGCTGGATTTTTTAAGGCTTTACGCGTTGCTGTGATCAATGGGGAGGCTTTGCAGTTCGTAATGGGAGATTTTTGCGTCTCATTCTATCGCGGTCATATCGCTATATTTTTCTCTATCTTCGTATTTGAGGCTATTTCGAGAGGTCGTATAGCCCATAAGTAAAGTAAAACAGAGGGTTGTCAGTTCTTGTTAGCGAAGATTTCGGTTGTTTCTACCCGCTGGTGCTCCGTCTAATTTGATTGATGCTGTGTCCTTTAGGTACCTTTCTTATGTTTTGATAAAGATTACCGATCAAGTTATTTATACATAATATTATCAGCCCATAACTGTTCCACTGCAGCACTGCAAGGGCCTCTTCTCATACAGAGAAGCCACGAGCATTAATCACCACGCTAACTCACTCCGTGTTGGCGATGAAATCAAGCAAATGCTCAGCGATCGCAGATTTGTTTAAAAACTACTCTATAAACACTGTTTTTACCCCATTATTGAAATTGGCAAGGTATGTCCGAACATCCAAAGACGTGACGCCTCTGCAGACTCCAGGCGTTTACAAAATTGATTGCAGTTGCGGTAAAGCATATATAGGACAGACCAAGCGAACCATAGTGGAAAGAGTCAAGGAGCATATAGCAGCTGTAAAATACCGCCAGGTAAACAAATCTGATGATCGCTGAGCATTTGTTTGAGTCAGGACCCAACCACTGGATTGAACTCCACGACCCGAAAATCCTTTCCAATTAACGTCATTATTAGCGGTTTGAATTAAAAAACATCATAATTTTAACCGGGAAGACGGATTTAAGTTAGCGGCGGCTTGGAACCCAGTCATTGGCAAATGTTCGCGAAAATCTTTTGCAAAGGAGTCGATAGATGTCGTGGTGTTGTATGTCGCGATTTTAACATTAAAACTGATTTACAAGATCAAATATGGGTGGATGCAAAAACCATGCGCTCTTCCCGACGATGACACCAGCATTCTCCAGTCTACTCGTGACCACGATCAATGCAACTTGATCAAAACGTCGAGGTAAATATATATTATGCTTTTAGCGCGATTAAGTCCCGTTTGAATTCAATAATTATGTGTTCGAATCGCGAAAGTTTGAAAAGTACTATTATTAAGTGCAGGTTCCTCAAGATATTTTCCTTCACCCTATGTCTGTCATGTCTTAGATTAACTAAGAAAGTACATATGACATTGAAAAAGTCACATTGATACATGCCAGATAATCGGGCCCGTAACCACACGGCGACCACGACACTATGACATGTTATTTATAGCAGCCGAATTAAATATTAAATAATTTCGGACAATAACTGAAATGAGATCGGGAATAATGGATGCTATTTATCAAACCCGTATAACCAAAACCAAATAATCAGAATACATCAAAACAATGACAAGATTTTTGCATTAGTTAACTTTGAAACATGCAATACCACTTTACAGCACTGCCTAAAAGCACGGAATAACAATGGCTGCATTTTTAAATGGTTTGAATGGTTGGAACGATACATTTAAGTTAATTAGTGACTTCGTGTGGAAATAACCTGAGCTATTAAAGATTCAGATGGCAAAGTGCAAATCGGTGTCGCTGCAGTCGCCGCTGCATTTAGCCTGCCGCGACTGGACAGGTCGGGGCTGCGCACACTTACACACACCCCGTCTGCTCCTCAAATAGACGCGACGGTAACCCGGGAGCTGCTAACAAAATTGTATAAATAAGTTGTATGCTAATAAAATATGCCTTAAAACTGAGATCCAAAAGTTTTTACATTAACAACTATATCTGCCTTAATTTAAGAACTGAATGTATAGATGTATAACAAATTACGAAATTTTCTAAAATATTACAACAGTCGTTATTATTAGTTAGTTCAGTAGATTTTTATAACTAGTTTGCTTAAATTTCTACGAAAAAAACATAAATGTACAGTTAAAATGCTATTTTAACATGTTCTCAATGCAAATAACAGCACTAAATAAACTGTAACAAAACACTATATTTTAGTTAAACGCGGTCATCCCAGAGGTCCAGACTCTCGAACTGCACCGGTAGAATCCAGACTACACTGAAAATAGCGACCTGTAAATGTGAAAATTGATTTTGACACATAGCTCTATATCTGAACTGAAGTTTGGGGAGCCTTTTGTATAATGCAAAATCTATTTTCAGAATATACCTGTCTGCCTCCAAAATATGACAATTGAAATATTGCGGCCCCATTAGATGGCAACACTACTTTTAGATTGGCTGTAAAACTTCAATGTATTGGAAGGTTAACATGTTTATTTTTGTTCTAGACTCAGTCTGGAATGGAACTGCCTTTTGTTTTATCTTGTAGACGTAATTGAACATAGAGTACTCTTAAATTGTTTAAGGCAGGCTTCTCAAATTAAACTTAGGTAGCTACCTCTTCTGATTTCCTGAAATCAAAAACATAATTCACTTCGTCTGTAATAAATGATGATATTCGAAAGCAAGCGAGACTTTTTGTTTTCTTTGTTTAGGCGAAAAACTCTGAACGAACTTTTACGAAGTTTCCAGCTGGGGATATTTATTTAATGACCCCGCTTCCATTTTGCCGAAATGTTGGAATAGATGTGGCTACTCAAATAAATTGAAATAACCAATTCATATAGTAATTGAATAGGAAATATTATTGTTATGAACCCGTGGTTAATAATATCAGAATGTTAGAAATTTTCTTAATCATTTTGTAAAAGTAGTGGTATTTACTCGTTTAAAAATATGTTATAGGTAATAATATAATAGGTATATCCAAATAAGTCACAATATAGACCACCAAACCTCAAACCAAAATTCCTTCAGACGTACTTTATGCCAAAGTAGTCTCTACTTTGGCAGATTCCGCCGCCGAAGTTTCGACTTGGTAAAGATGCAATGACAAAATATTTAGGTAGGGAGGCGAGGGGGCTTTAGACGGACGGGAATCATTGAATGTTTCCTGCTCTCACAACTTCACCAGCGAGGCGATCTTCCTACGAGCAAGTCTTGTTTTCATTGGTTTGTTGTACTTCACCGCGACTGACGTGCCTTTCCAAACTTCCCCGTTCCCTACGACTCGAGTGAATACTCGATACATTGTACAATTTGTGTCTTACGCTCGTCGACTTTTGTGCTCGTATTACGTATGGCTGAACTTACAATAGGATTACTTTTCCTCATCTTTTAAAGTGAGATTGAAATCAATTTTCATCTAAATTAACATTGATCTTGTCTACAAAACTTGGTTTCCTATTTCGTTTTCCTTAATGTATAATGTAACCTAAAAGTATTAAATTATCTGTGATAATGGAAATCAACTCAAAGATACATAAATCCTGAATCGATAACAAACTTAACAAGAGATATTAATACTAATTACTTGTTACAGCCAATGTATCATCCAATAATTGTAATTTCATATGCCCAAACCTAATTAATACATATATGAAAACTTTTGTGGCCATTAATTTAATAACTAATCTACCATTAGTCCATTAACAAGGCAACTGGCTCTGAATCTATTGTCCAAAGGCTTGAAACGATCAATGTGAGGTTTGCTTGGGGGCTGTGAAGTTAGATAATTAATTACAGCTCCATAATGCCTTGGTCGCGGTCGTTATAGTGCCCAGGAGCGTCGTAGCCAAACTCCGGCCATACAATACCCTATTGAATCTAGGCAATACGTTTTTGAATTACTACCAGAATGGATTAGCAGCGTCGAAGGGGACGTGTACAGGAAATTTGAAGAGCGTCTGCAACACAAGTTGAATTACCGAACGATTGATTTATGGGCTAGTTACTTCATTCAATAGACTGTAGGCAAATGTAAGAACACTAACATTTAATCTAGATTGAATGTTTTTAATATAGTGGTCCCTGGATAAAATTAAAACAACTTTGCTCATTCAAGATAGAATAAAGAATACGGTCGCGAACAGGATTCGAACCTGCGCCTCCCGGATAGATACTCCAGGCGCTCTGACCACTAAGCCATCTCGACCTCTGCTCGCCTGGAGTATCTATCCGGGAGGCGCAGGTTCGAATCCTGTTCGCGACCGTATTCTTTTTCCATTTAATATTGTAACTTTGCTCATCTCGAAGGTGTCTTTATAAGCAACTGAGTAATTAGTTTATATTACACTTTCATGCACCTGCTAATGAGTGTGACCCCGAAATTAATGAAAAAACTATTGAGACGTAATTATTTTTTTATTTCCCTCGTTTTCGAATACCACTATAGAACTATTTTTTAAATCTTATTAGCCTGTGTTACCCGGAATAGTTTAAGGATTCTGTCGATACCCTATACATCTAAATCGTTTCAGGCGTTAAGAAGTTATGATGAAATAAAAAAACTCACAAACATACATACAAACATATACTCGTATGAACCCTAAAAACATAACACTCCTCCTTTTTTTGGGCTGTCGTATAAAAAGATAAAGTATTAATTATTGTTCACCGGTTACTAATCACGTGTATTCTTCGGGTTTGCCCAACTAGTTTCGAGCTTGAACGGAATCCCACGTGAGTAGTAACCGGTGTACAATAATTAATATGAATATACCTCACGAAAATTATTACAAAAAAAAAAGATAAAGTGTTAAACGACTAGGAGCCACAAAACGGAAAACAAAATAATTTCAGCAAGCATTCAGGCGATATTGCATCGACTGAAAATAATGATTGATCAATCCATGACGACAATTCTGTTGTAGCCCAACTAAACCAAAATTAGACCATTGCTATCTTTTACTAACATTACTAGCGAGACGGAGACGCCAAATTCAAATTTAGGTGCGTCAAACTATAATCTCTAAACATTTTTATTGGGACACTTAAATGACCAATAATCCGTTAAACTAAAATTATATGGAACTTTTTGGCTAAAATTACTAAATTTGAATTTGACGTCTTTTAATTTATCCCGTCCTTCCTTAAAAGTGATTTTAGAAATATATAAATCGGGTTTACGTCGCGATATTTTGTATAAAAGGCTTTTACGGTACCTTTTTTGTTTTCCGACGTTTCTACTGAATTGCACCGGCCGTGGTCAAGCAATATCGCGTCCCATACCCGATTTAAATATTTCTAAAATATGTACAAATCGTGTCAACTATCAACTTACTTAGTGATATTGATAAAATATTATCTAGTGCTAATTTCAGTTTAGTTGTCAGTGTGTTAATCGACATCAGTACCATGAAGCAAATCAGTACTAACTCACGATTTAATTTTACGGAAGACGTTAGCCATAAGAAGGGAATAATTAGGGAAGAAAAATCAATTTATCAATCACTAAAGCGTGATAAAGTAGACAGTATTTTAATCTCAGTAAGGTGAAAGGCTAATAACTGAAAATTAAAGTCCGATTGATCAATCTTGGTGAAATCTGCAAGAAAGCGGACGTCGCTGAGAGACGGAAAGCGTCAATAACGTTGGTAAAACACTCCGAAGCGAAGTACTGTCGTCAACAGAAGGTTAAGAAACTTTTTTAATTTCAAAAGTTTCATGCTAGGTGTAACGAAGACCTTTACTGGCTTGTTGCTTTTGGGAATTTACTAAATCTATATAAAAGCTAAATATATCAAAGAACTTACTCAGACATGTACGTATTTAATATGATATTCGCCGAAATTCTTATTCATAACAATAAGGTTATGTCTTTTATTATGGTTTATACATCGTTTTGAAGATCACTAAAGTGTCAGACAACAAAAAAATGGTCTTTAACCAGGTTGTGTCGGGTCACGTGTCTGTAATTGATGTCATGTGCACAGTTTATATAACAAATAAAATCATTTTATACAAATTAACACTCCTGCTCTGCTGAGCGTACAGTCCCAAGTTCTATTTTCGGGTCAAGCAAAGTGTTATTAGATTGTTCGTTAAGAAATTCTTAGTAGCAGCCTGGAGGTTGGGATTGTGCCCGGTTGATGGCAATTAGCTCACCGTCTAATTTAAGGGACTTAATAACAGCATTGGTGCAATTTGGGTGTACAACTGTGTACCTACGCGGGGAATATAGGCGTGACTTCAGTAGATTTCAATAGTTCAATTATTACCTAAAAGAATATCAAATCTTTATACCAATTTACAAAAATAAAAGCAAAACGATTGTGTTGACGTTGCTTTACTTATGCCTCAAAATAAAGTTAATTATGAAAAATTTACTTTTTCGTCGTTTGAAGAAAACGTTGTTATATTTAGACAGTGAACATATTTAAAGAGAAATTAAAAGGTGGCAGGAGGAAACGGGCCCGAGGAAAATGGCAACGTGCTCTATCTACATCGTAACGAAATTAACTGGATGCCACCATCTAACCTCTGCTACCCTCGCTCGTGGTACTTAAATGCTATAACCGATTTTCATAACAGTGTAAACCCTATTTATTTCAACCAGCCATGTTTAAGCTCCTTTGTTTATTTTTGAGATGTGTAGTAAAACCTGAGACTTTTTACGGACTGTTAAAAATATGCCTCTCTCATTACAAATCTACTTTTGTCCGATAAAATTAATCCTGTATTCTCAAGTCTATTTTGCAGTTCAATCAGTTTCACTTTACTCGGTCTTCAACATCCATAATAGACAGTCCATTAGCAATTACAAGAATTTGCAATTAAATTAAAAAAAAAAACTTCGCAATGTTTTTAAACACGGACTATTCTAAGAAGCTTGCTAAAGCTCTTAGTTTTCTACATTTTTCTTAATAAATAACGGTCATTCAATGAATGTTTCATTGTTTTGTATAATTAGCACCAGGTATTATACTTTAAAAGACCGCTGAGTTGCCTCTGCATTTCTCTTTTAAGTAAAGATTTGTTATCTGCAGCTTTATGTAAAAAGATATTAGCTACCTATTTACTGTTAGTTACTTTAAAACATCAATGTTTTTTCAGTACTAGCTATATGAATGTGTGTTTTTTTTTTTACACTTTACATAACAATGTAACTTCACGCCTGTAATCCCCGAATGAGTAGGCAGAGGTGTACACAGTTATAAACCCATATTTCACCAATAATGTTAATAAGTCCCATGTAGCTATTAAGTGGTAAGTGTATTATACTTATGTCGTATCGATGGCACGATTCATATTGACAGCGCGGTTGGCGCAGTGGTCGAGAGACCCGACTGCTGCTCTGCGTGTCGCAGGTTTGATTCCTGCACGGAGCAAATATTTGTACGATCTATAGATAATTTCTCAAAAGGAAATAGAATAATTGTGTTAGCCCAGTATTCTGCCACATGGACAGCACTTCATCATTTCCTCCGGTTTTTAGGGCACGCTGGACAAGATGTAAGACATGGTTCCTATCTCAATATCACATTCGTGAAGCCCCACCTGAGCAAGTTTTCTTTGCTTTGCCTGACTAGAGTTCGGAATCGGTTTAAGGACTTCCAGGTAGGTTGCGGTAAACTGTCCCTTTTTTAATTGTTTAAAAATATTAAGTAGTTAAGTAACCATTAGACGTTATGCTATTTATATATGCTGTGGGAGGTCCTTTAATAAATAAATAAATAAACTGTGCCCAGAAGGGAGTTCTTGCGCCAGAGATCGCATCTGGCATGAGAGACCTTTGAAGGGACTGACACATTACAAGAAGCCTATTGCAATCTACTTACTGGGCACAACTGCAAACTCCGGACTGCTGCAGAAAAACCCAATAACAGTTTACCTGACCTAGTGGGTTCGATCCAAGATGATGAGATTCTCAGCAGTCGCGCTTGAGAGTAATAGACCAATGAAGCTACGACGTCACATTTTATTTTTCCAACAAATATCCTTAATTTTACGCATCCCCTATTTGCAAACTATATTATTGCAGGCTGAAAACACGTTAATTTTTAATCAAGTGGAGTGCAGCTAGTGGTATTTTAGCTCAGAGGAATTGACAGGCCCGTGGGGAAATCAACGCTGTTGCGACATGCGAACCAAGCCTAATTCAACTTTGTACCTACGTCTAAACGATCTCGACGTCACCTCGTTTTAATTGCTTTAAATACGCAATGCTTTGCCGACTATGTATGGGTCGTTAAGCGCGTACGTAAACGAGAGGCAGACAGAATTCCTGGCGATATTATTAACGGTAAACTTACTACTTCTCACACACGTACTGTTGACATTGTATAGCTTGAATGTACTTTATTCATAACCAAGATGCCTATTGACTGCGCGTGTGTTAAGCTGTCATTAGTATTTACTTTGAAGTTGGTAGGTACATACCTATACCATATGGGAACGAAGTTATGTAGGTACATACCTAATGCTCCTGTATAATATGTTTGTAAAAAGATACAGGTACCTTTAATTCTATTCAGAGCACAAGAATGAAAATCGGAATTTAAAAATGGATTCTATCAAATAACTATACCTATGAAAGAAGAAGAGTAGTAATTAATAATTACCCAGTAACTGGGTTGTGGAGGTCAGATAGGCAGTCGCTCCATGTAAAATACTGGTATTTAAGCTGCATCCGGTTTGACTGGAAGCCGACCCCAATGTAATTGGGAAAAGGCTTGGCAGATATATGAAAGAAGAAGAATAAGATAAATAATCATTGGTCTTCAGACAAATATATAAGGTCCTAATTTATTAGTTAATTTCCTTTTAAGGGGTTAATGTGAAAGTGATAAGGATTAATTTAAGCCATAATTCAAATTTGTACAAAATTTTTATTTTTTTCATAATGTTCGCCGTTCATGGATCAGTATTCGTCTTGCTAGTACTATGGTTATTACAAATAATTTGTTATATCCATTTAATTCTTAGCTTAAGTGAATGTATTTGACTTATATATTACCCCTTTCAAAGGAAATTACATAATAAATTAGGACCTTATATAATTGATCACACCTGTATTCCCCTATTATTATTAGCTATTTAGTAAATATCATTGAAAGACTCCATTTTTTAAATCACTTTCAGCCAGTGTTTTTTAATTGTACTCTTTCATTGAATGATAAAAGACGCCACATGAAAATACGGCTTCCTTTTCGTACTCCAAACATATTGATTTTAATTCAATGAATTTATAGGTATATATAAAAAGTGAACATTATTTTCGTAGTGACTTGTAGCACTCAACACCTCTCACTTCTCCCAAGACAATTGGTTTAAAAGCATCGGAAACATGATGCTTGCGAGTACTTACCTTATTTCTACCATATCTGTTTATCATCGTCAAAGTCTTGAAGGTTTCAGACAAACTTTAGACAGTAAAGAGAGGCTAGTGAAAAAATTTTTTAGTACCTACCTATCTAGAAGCTAGAGCAACTGGATCGAACCAGAGGGTCCAGGTTAGTTTCCTGCTCGTTGGCGTTAAATATCTCCACATATAAATAAAGTACGATGTCATTATTTTAAGTTAATGCTTACCTATCTAATCTGAATACTCGCGAAAGTACTTGATAACAATATTTCTATTGTATTTGGTTATCATCTTTTCTCTCATCTTACCACTCAATACGACACGAAAACTTCTTTATGACAATTTAAAAAAGAAAAATACAAAGATCAAGGGGAAAAACAAGACTTAGACAAAGAGCTAGCCGAAGCTTTGTATAACAACTGAAGGAGAAATTAGCTACCTAAGAGCTATTCAACAATAAGTCAGGGTAATTAGTAATCATAACTAAGCTGTGATATTTTTGATCAGTAGGTATATGTCAAAGTAATAATCTATTGAATTCCATTGTATACTTTGAACCATCTCGATAACATATCAATAAAACTTTGCAAACAACTTCAAATGGCTCAATAAGTACAATCCCCCCTAAGTCCAAATTAAACAATAGTGATGTTAAATTGAAGCCCTTCGCGGAATGTTGCGGCCTCCCTTTGAGCCCAGATCATGAGCTGCGGCTAAACGTACCGAGTAAAATATTCCTTTCTATCGACGTCCAATAAAACGATACAATTTTATTTGTAACATAAGGATACAATTTTCCGGTTTTAGGATTATTGGTCGTTATCGGTGTGACTTTCACATCCGTCATAAAACGACGGAGCAATATGTAATTCATCAAGTCATATAATATGATGACTGCCTCGTTGGTCTAGTGGTTCCAAGCGCGATTGCTGAGGATTCGAGGAATACAGGCGCGATGCTCTGTTATGTTATGAGTCATATATAAAAAGATTTATTTCAATAAGGATAATAATAATAATAATATCCGGTGAATCCCTTAGACACATCATCTCCGGTTGTTCTCGTCTTGCTAACGGCGAGTACTTGCACAGGCATAATCTAGTGGCCAGGATTATCCACCAGCAACTTGCTTTGCACTACAACCTTGTGGAGTGTACGGTGCCATACTATAGGTATACACCCGACCCAGTTCTTGAAAATGGTCATATCACATTGTACTGGGATCGATCTATCATTACTGATAGGACTATTGTCGCCAATAAGCCTGATATAGTGGTGATAGATCGATTCGAGCGCCGCACAATGATTGTTGATATTACTATCCGTCATGACGAGAACCTCGTGAAAGCGGAGAAAGATAAACAAATCAAATATCTTGATCTGGCGCACGAGGTTGTCGACATGTGGAATGTGGACTCTGCAATCATTGTACCGATAGTCGTTTCCGCTAATGGACTAATAGCGAAGAGCCTTGATCAACACCTAAAAAGGCTCTCGCTAGGCGGCTGGATCAAGGGCCTGATACAGAAAGCAGTACTCCTCGATACGGCACGCATTGTGAGGAGGTTCCTTTCTCTGGAGCTCTAACCACCGGTAGCTTGGACCCTGTTCCCGATGCCGATGGCCTACTATTTTTTATATTTTTAAATGTATATTGTTTTTAGTTAAAAATGTAATTAATATGTAAATTTGAAAAATAAACGAGAATAATAACATCTATATGTATAAATCCGCTCCATTCAAAGTCCTTTGCAGTTAGTTTATACTTTACCTACGTTACGAGTATAGATACGCTCACTCTCTCATATATAAATCAACACTTTATTAACACAACGTCCTAATCCATTAGCCGTTAACAATGCTGCTTCAGATTGAGATTTCCTTTTGTTCACCGTGATGCGTGCGAGTACAATAAATTGTGGTAGCAAATCAAAGTGGGCCAGAATTGCCCAAGAATCCGTTTTAGGATCCTGCGGTCACAGTGACAAGGCTCGGGTTACGTAATAGCATTGTTATAACTCTCCCTAATGAGACCCTTTATGTGAACTGTTTGGACTCGAATCAACTTTGATTCAATAAAATACTGAAGGTTTCAGATTTTGAACTCGGATGGCTAGTTTTGGTAAAATCTGAACATTATATTAGACACTAGCTGTGCCCGCGACTCCGTCCGCGTGGATGTCGTAAATTTACACCATGTCGTGTATGAACACAAATTCATAATAATTTAAAATGTTGATACTCAGCTCAGCCCAATGCAAAGCAGCTACTGAGGACTACGTTATGTAGATTTTAAGTAAAAAACAGTTTGAAACCATTTTTTTTCTGATTATATATTAGGTATTTTACCGCCGTTATACCCCCGTTAGTTTGAGGAAAACACCTACAAAAATATATTCCACCAGCGCCCGTCCCCCTCATAACCGCGCCTAGCACATCATAAATGCGCCTGCCTCGTTGGTCTAGTGGTCCCAAGCGCGACAGCTGAGCATGAGGTCTCAGGTTCGATTCCCGGGTCGGGCAAAGTGTTATTGAGGTTTTCTGTTAGAAAATTGTCAGTAGCAGCCCGGAGTTTGGAATTTTGCCTGGTAGATGGCAATAGGCTCACCACCTATTACATGGGACTTAATAATAGCATTGGTGAAATGTGGGTGTACAACTGTGTACACCTCTGCCTACCCCTTCGGGGAATACAAGCGTGATGCTATGTTATGTTATGTTATGGATAGTAAAATCCGCTGTTTTACAAAACAGTACTGTTTTATAAAACAGCTAAACAACGTTCAGCTGGATTGCCATTCCGATACGTTTGACCGAACTGCTACGACTTCTTAGACGTTATGCAGAATGACATATCTACAAATGGATAGTCAACACTCAAGTAAAAAAAGATACTGTATTCTGATTTGTCTTTCCGTGGCTAGGCTGAGCTCCTATTTTTGTGTCTGTAAAGTCAGAAAAAACCTAAACACGAAGAGAATGACGGGTGTAGTTCGATCGCTACGCTCGCTGACTGGCCCCCGTCATCCTCTTCGAACTTAACCGGTCCGTGTCGGGGTACACGAAACTCCCGAGCTCGCTTCGCTCGCTCATGGACCAATTTAATTTATTTACTTTTTTTGCTACTGACTTAAGCTGTTGCCTCGCTCATTAGCAGACACAATAGATTAGGCGGGGTGTATATTTCGCAGATAGATTGTAGGATCCGCTGTTTTACAAAACTGCTAGCTGATTTACAAAAGTTCAGCCGTTTTTCATGACAGTACTGTGTCATGAAAAACGGCTGAACGACGTTTAGCGGTTTTACATGATTACTGAACTATAACACGCAGAATTGTATGAACGTTTTGCGTTTATCAATGCAGTGGGTCAACGATCAGAGATTATGTAAAACAGTGTGAAATGAACTGTCAGATTGTTGATTTTAGTTTGAAATTTCGGTCGCATATGACTCTGGGTGTCTTAACAACAACTTTATTTTATTATTTTCGGCTCAGCAACGTACAGAATTCAACGTTGTAACAATAAAAATCTATTGTGTCTGCTAATGAGCGAGGCAACAGCTTAAGTCAGTAGCAAAAAAAGTAAATAAATTAAATTGGTCCATGAGCGAGCGAAGCGAGCTCGGGAGTTTCGTGTACCCCGACACGGACCGGTTAAGTTCGAAGAGGATGACGGGGGCCAGTCAGCGAGCGTAGCGATCGAACTACACCCGTCATTCTCTTCGTGTTTAGGTTTTTTCTGACTTTACAGACACAAAAATAGGAGCTCAGCCTAGCCACGGAAAGACAAATCAGAATACAGTATCTTTTTTTACTTGAGTGTTGACTATCCATTTGTAGATATGTCATTCTGCATAACGTCTAAGAAGTCGTAGCAGTTCGGTCAAACGTATCGGAATGGCAATCCAGCTGAACGTTGTTTAGCTGTTTTATAAAACAGTACTGTTTTGTAAAACAGCGGATTTTACTATCCATAACATAACATAACATAGCATCACGCTTGTATTCCCCGAAGGGGTAGGCAGAGGTGTACACAGTTGTACACCCACATTTCACCAATGCTATTATTAAGTCCCATGTAATAGGTGGTGAGCCTATTGCCATCTACCAGGCAAAATTCCAAACTCCGGGCTGCTACTGACAATTTTCTAACAGAAAACCTCAATAACACTTTGCCCGACCCGGGAATCGAACCTGAGACCTCATGCTCAGCTGTCGCGCTTGGGACCACTAGACCAACGAGGCAGGCGCATTTATGATGTGCTAGGCGCGGTTATGAGGGGGACGGGCGCTGGTGGAATATATTTTTGTAGGTGTTTTCCTCAAACTAACGGGGGTATAACGGCGGTAAAATACCTAATATATAATCAGAAAAAAAATGGTTTCAAACTGTTTTTTACTTAAAATCTACATAACGTAGTCCTCAGTAGCTGCTTTGCATTGGGCTGAGCTGAGTATCAACATTTTAAATTATTATGAATTTGTGTTCATACACGACATGGTGTAAATTTACGACATCCACGCGGACGGAGTCGCGGGCACAGCTAGTGTCTAATATAATGTTCAGATTTTACCAAAACTAGCCATCCGAGTTCAAAATCTGAAACCTTCAGTATTTTATTGAATCAAAGTTGATTCGAGTCCAAACAGTTCACATAAAGGGTCTCATTAGGGAGAGTTATAACAATGCTATTACGTAACCCGAGCCTTGTCACTGTGACCGCAGGATCCTAAAACGGATTCTTGGGCAATTCTGGCCCACTTTGATTTGCTACCACAATTTATTGTACTCGCACGCATCACGGTGAACAAAAGGAAATCTCAATCTGAAGCAGCATTGTTAACGGCTAATGGATTAAGACGTTGTGTTAATAAAGTGTTGATTTATATATGAGAGAGTGAGCGTATCTATACTCGTAACGTAGGTAAAGTATAAACTAACTGCAAAGGACTTTGAATGGAGCGGATTTATACATATAGATGTTATTATTCTCGTTTATTTTTCAAATTTACATATTAATTACATTTTTAACTAAAAACAATATACATTTAAAAATATAAAAAATAGTAGGCCATCGGCATCGGGAACAGGGTCCAAGCTACCGGTGGTTAGAGCTCCAGAGAAAGGAACCTCCTCACAATGCGTGCCGTATCGAGGAGTACTGCTTTCTGTATCAGGCCCTTGATCCAGCCGCCTAGCGAGAGCCTTTTTAGGTGTTGATCAAGGCTCCTTCGGGGTATACAGGCGTGATTCTGTTATGTTATAAATGCGCGCGTGGTACTTGATCATTATTTCGAGTTATTTTAAAACTACGATATCTCCGAAGATATTCATTGAAATCAAATGATGTCAAGGGCAATTTTGTTCAAAATTAAATACTTCTGATGAATAACGAAATTATAATTTGAAATAAATAATTTGGATAAAAAATAATATCATGTTTAAAAAAACACCTTCGCAAAGAATGTATTATTTTGGATTTATGATTACCATAAAAAAGATTATAGTGAGTCAACCTTAAAAGATAGACATATGCTGTCCCGGTTTTTTTTTAGAACTTTTAAAGCGAAACAATTCCATTATACATAATTTTTACGTAACTTTAACCGTTTAGCCTTCAGCGCACGCAACGGAATCTCTCAAAGGAATATTTTTCCCGTTTTTGCACCATATTTAATTGATGCTCCGCTCCTATTGGTCGCTGCGTGATGCTATATAGCCTAAAACCTTCCTCGATAAATGGACTATCTAACACAACAATTTTTTTTAATTCGAAACAGAAGTTCCTGAGATTAGCGCGTTCAACCAAACAAACTCTTCAGTTTTATAATATTAGTATAGATTAAAAAAAAAAACTGCAGATAGATTTAGAACTATTGATAAGATAAGAATTAGGTTTATTCCCAAGTATTAAATAAAGGATTATTTTAAATCTATTTTAAGCAAAATCTAAGTGCTTTACTTTATATTCCAGTCATTATGATATCAATATTAAAACAGAATTCCAACCGTATTCAGCTTTCAAAGTTTAAACCCTAAATCTGCCTCGAATCAGGCATTCCTTTGACGAAGTATTTTAACTAAGACACATTTGGAACCAAAGCTCCGTTGGATGAAGTTAAGTACCTAAGTAAGTACCATGTCAAATGTCAGGGGTCAATTTAAATTAGGATACATTTTGGTTGTTGGGTCGCGTGGGGTAATTACCACCGCTATCACGTTAACCGCAACCATTTCAAATGAGCTGACCCACACATCAATGTGAAACCTACTCGTATTTATTTCAATTCATTTGCCAAATTTATATTCCTATTAACAAGAGGCTTATGGTACACCGTCAAAACTAAAAAAAAAAACAAAACTAAAATAAACAGACAGAAAGAACAGAAGAAACTATATGTATTAACATTTCTAAAACCATCAGTTATTACCTATACCAACTTACATTTCTTTTTTCGACGTAATCCTAGCAATAGTCACAACGATGGCTCACGCATTGTCGTATTTCTATAGATTTAGCGTAAGTATGTTACCAACTCATTCATATAACGTCGTTCCGCCTGCATCAAACTTATAGAAAATGACAACTCAGCACGCAGTGCAACACACCGTAAGAAATCACCCTTTCATGTCTTGTCATAGTAGTGCGTGCCCCGTGAAGTTCCAAGTCACATCAAGCGAGGGAAACTCAGTGATGAAAAGCATGATCCCGATCGTATTGTATCTATAACAATAGTACCTACCTGTACCTGTTTTAATAGAATCGATTAATAATAGAAAAGGGTAACACCCTTCCAATTCGCGACGACTTTAAAGGAGCATGCCGTTTGATTATCCTATTACTTACAGGCTTCGTCAACTCCCATGTATCCCTAATTAGCTTAATCAGTTAGAATAAAATATAATATGTTGATTAGACAGTGATTCATGGAGATTGGTCAGTGTGGAAAAATCTGAAAGTGTTAATGATAGGAAAATTTATTACTTTCGAAGATTTTAGAGAAAATATGAACTTTATTCATATACTGTTTCTTAGATCTAATTTCCCTACATACATTACTTAAATCCTTTTAATATTATAAATGTGTAGTTTATGGATGGAGAAGAGGATGGATGGATGATTGTTATTTTTTCCCGCAATAATTAATAAACGGATTTGGATGAAATTTGGCACACTTATAGTTATAAAACTTAAGATTTACTTTTTATTCCGACGGTAAATAATAAATTCCAACGTTTTGACAACTTTTATAATAATGTTAAGTTTACACAGTTATTAGGTAATTAAAAATACATCATTAAAAAGTTCAATTAAGCTAGTCGAACTTTAATAACATGTTAACAACCCTACATTTGAACCTTGAACTAACAATAAAGCTAATAAAATAGAAACCCTAACAAAAACGTATAACTTCATCCAGTACTGTAGATGAAGGATTTTCCAATAACAGTTTACGAGGACTCTACACAATGAGTCATCAGTTACACAAAGCCGGTAATTCAACCAGGACGTCGCTATGTTATCCGGATATAACGTAGTAGCTAGACTATCTAGATCCAGCACTAGGTGTCCACTGTCTAGCTAGTGGCTGGCACTAATCGTACGTCGTCAATAAACGGTAAGCTTTGAAACTGTCTGATGACCAAATACCGGCAATTAACTAACCTTGCCTTTTCACTCGTCGTTTTAATCAGATCACTGGAATCCTGAGTTTGTTCAATTAATAGCTTACAATCATACTAGGATTGTCAATTAAATCAGTAGAAAGCGCTTTAATCCCGGTCGGATACTGGACACAATTATTCATCAGTAGAACAAAGCCGGGTAATCCGGCCATATTGACCGGTTTGGTGGCGTCACCGCACCCCTTTTGCTGTGTATACCCGCCCTTATTTGCTATTCAATAACGATAATGACAGTAGGTGTCCACAGAACGTGGTTGTTAACGTAGTTAAATTTACTTTTGTCGAAATATTTTCTGCATACATCCGCGTCGGCGTCATTTCATTACTTACGTTTATACCTACTGTTGGTAAATATCAGTAATTAAGTAAGTGGACGTGGATTTGTGGATACATATATACAATCACGCCTGTTTCCCATTGGGGTAGGCAGACCCTCGTTTTCCACTTGCTACGATTCTAGCACACATCTTTGGCATCATCAATGTTCGTTAACCTCTTCATGCATGCTCGTCGAATTAGGTTGCTCCTGACTTGTGCTTTTTTGAGAAAGTCCTCATTTTTATTGAGGTAGGTTCATCGAGGTCGGCCTGTTTCTACTCTTCCATCCTCTCTCGCCTCGTATACTAGTTTTGTTAATTGTCGTTCATCCATCCATACTTAAACCATCTTAGTATACCTTTCTCAATCCTCGTCACTATATCCTCTTTAATTGCACAGCGTTCCCAGATTACGAAGATGTGGATGATAAATTTTATTTATTGTGGGCACTGACTTTTTGCTGAATAAACACTTCCGGTCGTTCAATGTAAAATTAAAAAAATCTATTTTATCCCGCATAATTTTCGTTAACGGATTGTGTGATTGGCGTAGGGAACGGTTAGATCAGATGTTTTAAAGATAGATTAGTGGATCGGGAACCATAAAATGGATAAACTACCGCCCAATTTGTGGCACACTACACTTTATTTAAGCCGATTACCACCAGGTAGGTGTCGGGGGTTCTTAAATCTGTTTATATGTGCTCGACCACTTATCTAGGCAGATATAAATGTATACCAGTCGTAGTTATATTATAAATAAATCAATACGATACTTTGATATTTCATTGCAAATTAAGGACATTGAATGTGGTAAAAGAAATATAAATGATTAATAAATGTATTCGAATGTAAACCAAACAGTAGTATTCTTATAAAGATACAATAACAAACATAAAAAATCTAGTTTTAGGGTTCCGTAACTCAAAAGGAAAAAACGGAACCCTTATAGGATCACTTTGTTGTCCGTCAGTCTGTCTGTCTGTCTGTCAAGACCCCTAATTTACTCGGGAAAGCGTAGAGATATCGAGTTGAAATTAAAACCATATACTCAGGTCTACAGTCCTATGAAGACTACTAAGCTGTGCTGTGCCCAACAGGTTCCATAATTGATCCCTAGATTTAAGCCTACCGCCTGTTTTATATTTTTGTACAGGGAAAAATATGAAAACTATACATTTGTTATTAAATCATTAAAAATATAGTATTTATTTAAAGAACGTAATCAGTCATCGAGATTATGCAACGTTCACACCTATGATTAATTACTTACGAGAAAAATTCAAAACGACTCGATTCCTGAAGTATTCATAATATATACCTACAAATTTGTACGGAACCCTCGGTGGGCTAGTCCGACTCGCACTTTACCGGTTTTTTATTTTAAAACGTCTTTGTTATTTAAAAAAAAATTAAGGTTTCCGAATGCTGTCCTAGTAATTTAAAGTATCTAATCTCATATATGTTAACTAAAAATTACCAAACCGAGTCCCACGCCTTTTGAAACGCAAACGACTAATCGACATTAAAGCTACCAATTCTAACACCGCAAAAGCTTAACTTTACAAATGTTACTATAAATAAACTATAGCAAAACGTGCACTTCAACTTGCTACTGTTTGATAGCAATATAATTCCACACTTCATAGGTACACGAGTTCATAAAACTTGTTATATCTAACATTTAAGTGCAGGGTGTAAAAATAAAAATACTAACATTTATGTACGAGTACCTATGTTATTCTAGATCTATCTTCACACAACATATAAATAAAAAATTACTTTAGTGTTGCTGTAGGTGGAAGGCTTTCTAGCAAATGGCTTTAAAAATATTTCATTTCTGGAATTGTTTCGAGTCAGAAATAGCGCCAAGTGACAGTTAAACTGATGTGTTCTGCTTCGAAACTGGGAATGGTACATTTATTATATGTCTCGACTTAAAAACGCAACTATGTAGACTAGACGAACTCACCCGACAATTGATAAGCGTAGGTTTGAGTAATTGTTACGAGCTGATTTACAGACGAAAGATAGGAATTGTCTCTGCTTAAGGGTACCCTGTATAAAAAATTATATTCGAGCCTATAAAACGGCCCATTTTACGTTTTTTTCTGACACAGTATAGACGTTGGAGCCCTTGTCGCTCGGGGCCCCGTATCATTGATACGGCTGATACGGTGGCAGCTACGCCCCTGAATTGTCTGCTGTACCCAAAGATATTAGAAGGAAGGCTGTACCAGTGAGAAAAAACTTTGAATTCATTATAATATATTTTTATATCTATAATTTTACTGTGCACTTGTTGTACAACGATTTATAATTCTAGGGAATCGATTTTTATATCTTCAAATTTTCGATTAAATTGTTGTCAGACATTTTCAGTAATCTCTAAATATATTTTCAGCACTTCAATCTAGTTTTTATTCAATGTTATAGATTAGTTTCTCCTCCACATGTAAGTAGTCTTTTAACTATGTTCCACAGCCATATGTAGCAGGCAGGACCTACGAAGCAGAACGTGACCAGACTTGGAAGAATTTCGATTGCTCGCGCGGTTGCCCAGGATGATCATCCCGAATCAATTTAAGATTAGATCTAAATTTAATATGGAGTTGGTACTACGTTTGTGTTTAACATGAACGGGTACGATTTGATTTATAAATTTGTAGTAGTATGTCAAAACGATAAAAATATAGGACGTCCTCGACAGTAGCGTAATTTCTAATGTAGCAAACTAAACTACGTTTAGAGCCTTGCTGTCTTTTACTAATCGTTACTATATAAGCGAGACGGGATGACGTCAAATTAAAATTAAATCATGGCAACCTAAAATTTCCATACAAAAACGAAAATTGTTTGATGAATTTTAGTGGCTAGGTACCTAAAACTGTCTAACTAAAAACGTTGTGTCGATGTCGCAGATGGGTTGTAGAATCAGCTGTTTTACAAAATTGCTAGCTGATTTACAAAACAGTGCTGTTATGTGAAACAGCTGAACAACGTTCAACTGTTGCATAATTACTGAACTATATATAACACGCAGAATCGTATAAAGGTTTTGCGTTTATCAATGCAGCGGGTCAACGATCAGATGTTACGTAAGACAGCATGATATGAAACGTAAGTTTTTTTTTTTTCAAATTGAATCTATTTACCGTGATTTGTAAACATAACTGGCATCGATATGAGAAAATATTATGATGACTGCTCATCTAGTGTCTCTGAGATAACTAATTGCCAGAAACTTTAACTTTTATTTTGTATATGCTTGATATTAGATTCAAGATTGCTGCGCAGTGACTGGGTTCTGAATCCCCGATGGATTATGGATATTATTCCTTATCACGAGTGGTAGGTATAGCGATACGTTTGATTTATGAACATCATCACTTCTGTTCCTATTACCGAAAGAGTACGCAGAGGTTGTACAGTTTTATACCAACATTTAACAAATGCCGTTATTACGTTCCATGTAATAGGTGGCGAGTCATTACTATCTACCGGGCACAATTCCGAACTCTAAGCTACGAGTACAAATCGGAATTTCCTAACAGAAAAACCCAATATAAATACCCAAACTCAGGACTTAGAGCAGCTGCACTTGCGAGCACAACACCATTGAGGCAGTCGGTAAATTTACTATAGTGAAAATAATAGCAAGTTCAGTTTGTCCTGATAGTAATTAAAATAATCCTTCACTTTGTTTGACGCAACGACGCAGCCACGACGCTTGGTTTGTCGACGTCGTGTCAACATTTCAGTTTCAACTTAATAAGAACAAAGGGTTCCAATATCCATTATAATATCTGAACCAGCTGTTTCAAATGAACCCCATAACTGTTTAATTAATTTTCATCCCAAGGGAGGTATAGTGCTATGTACAAGTTTAACTGTATTTAAAATACCATTGCATATATTTCGCATTAATGAATTTAAGATCTGTCTGTAGATTATTGCGTTTGTAGTTTATAGGACCATGACTTTATAATCACTAGTGATCTCTCTTATCTATGTCTGTGGTTCAAATAACCCGACTAATTAATAAAGTGACTAGGTGCTGTCATCTATCGACCTATTGAAAATACATTAATCGATCACGCGTTCCTTAATTTGATTTAAATGTGACACACGCGCCGTTTACCATAATTACTAACTTGGTACTGTTGCATGATATCATTTTGCAGATAAAATCTATTTCAGTATTTCCATATCTTAGCGCAATGCATAGCAATCATTGATATCACGTAATTACTTGCGTCACCCAATAATACATTACATTTTACGATCGTCTAGACTCTATACTATCAATGACGTACAACTAAATACCTCCTACGGTATTTAGTTATCTGATATTAAAATCATTGCATTTAGTAAAATATTTATATTAAGAGACTATGGACAAAGAGGCTACACAAAAAAGAGGCTACAAAAAGGCACCTATTACAAAATGTAAACCTCCTTTCCTTGGTAGCTACGAATTTTTTTGCGAATGCACTTATGGACCTAGTTAATAATTATTTTACCCATTTGGATAACAAACACATATCAACATTCTAGATTGAACAAAATACGTATGGATAACCAGTAAAATTTTCCTTTGGCATAGAAATAATTTCAATTGTAGGTAGTCCAGGGTCGGAATAACGACCTACGATTGTTCGGGCCTAAATTGAAAATTGTCATCGTCGAACTCTGCTTACCTACGCACACAAAACAAGTACAGGCAACGTTGAACAAAACAATATTTTCATAAAAAATATTTGCAATTTATAAGTTTCAAGTCTAAAATACTGATCAGTAACCCCAGTTTCATATACCATTGGTATAACTGGGTATTTTCGCAATATAATACAAGCAATTATAACTGGCCTCCTTACTTATTGCAATTTTGACAAAAAGACTTTAATTCTTACCAAGGGGATATTTCTTTTTCAAACGACAAAATTAGGCGTCCCTTAAAAGCCACGGGCGCGAACGCAAATCCGATTTGAGTAATGAAACGAGACTAATTAAAAAGTCGGAAGAAAAATTACGAAAGAACGGGGCTTTATTCGAGAAGCTATTTATTTTTTGGAACTTAAAATGCCTTTGAAGTAGGTGTCATAAGTCAAGATTTTTGCTCCTACGGTAAATTAAAATTACCCACAAAGGCTATACTTATAGGGCATAGATATGCAAGAAAATATTTTATTCGTCGTTTAAGGCGCAATTCTCACGTTGCCATTCTATTCCATGTGTGTAATAATGTTATGTTTTCAAATCGTTGTTTTTTTATATAAAAACGCAAAAAAAACATATATTATACATGGACGCAGCGTTGCGTACGACATGTGAGAAGCATGCCTAGTCATCCAATTAAGCTTGTCATACACGAGCTAAACGCATACAAATACTTAAAACTCATCCAGTCGGCGCCAGTACGCTGCGTGTGTGTGTGCGTAATCCATGCTTCGCTTATGACAAGGCAAGTTAACATCCATTTTTTTCAGATCCGTGCTATTATATTTCATTTGACACAGCCTCTTCTCAATAAATAAAAGAAGCAAATTCATTCACAATAAGTGGGTACGATTAGAAGCTCGACAACAGACTATAAATATTTTGGAGTGCTGTTTTTCTTTTCAGATTTATCCAGACCAGTCCACACTGACCTATCTCTATAGATCACTCTGTATATTATTAAATACAGGATAAGCATTTGCTGCTCATCGACCGGATATAATCCCCTTGCCTTTACCCTCCTCGAAGAGATAGGGTGTGTTATTCATATACCTACATCGATCACACGACAGACGAAAAATCAATTTCTATTAAACAAGGTAGGCAACATTCTAAGTAATTAAATAGTCCTCTTATGCATAATACGTAAGTCAATACACTACATTGCATGTAGCTAGAATAGCCCGCTATTTCCGTATAGAATTCTTATCACCCCGTAAGGAAACTAGCTTGCTAATGCAGGCACGTAAACCAACATCGCAGCTTTGAGCTCATGCGTGATTTTATGTCGTGACCTTACTGAATCGACGGCCCGTCGACGAATTACAGTTGAACAAGAGGCTATAAACGCAAAGCCTTTCAAACCCGACTCACGGAAGGTGCGTGCGTTAGATCGCGTGTGGCCCTGCCTTTACGTAAATGCCGCCTATAACAATATAACTTGTTCACCTTGTTTTGATCTTTCAGAGTAACTTTCGATCCACCAACCTCAAATTCATATCCATTTGGGCTATTATTGTTTTGTGTTATGATATTCGTGTGTGGTCGTAATCGTAACTACATACCTACGTACCTACGCAGAATGAAATAGGTCACACTCACAAGATTTTTACTATAATAACAGATATAGTCGGAGCCCTTCGCATTTATTTCATTAAAAAACCATATAGAAACAATGCCATGCTTAGCTACCTCGACTTTTCAAACTCCAAACCAAGCAAATCTGTATAACCAATCTTCAAGCTAAAAACCTTAACGTAGATTAAAATGCTCAAGCTGCTGTAAGAAATTGTAATGTATCTGTCGCAGATGGATTGTAGAATCAGCTGTTTTACAAAACTGCTAGCTGATTTACAAAACAGTACTTTTATGAAAAACATATATATATATATGCGCTGGCGCCATGTCACGCCCCCTTAAAGTGTTCGCGTATTAGGAAAGCGAGAACGTAATTAGTTGCAATCTTCACTGCGCAGCTTAGTGACGCATCACGTGTACTTCCTTTTGTGAATTTTAAGGACGAGCTAATTTGACCTTGGTGGGGCTACAGAGCGCTTCAATATTTTTTGTGCAAGCGAAAATGAACTTAGTGGTGGTCAGGCGGGAGTGTCCGCGATAGTACCTAATCAACGCTCATGAACCTTACGACTTTATTAAGATTCATGGTTGTAGACCTACTTTAAAGACTATAGTATAAGCAGGTGTTTTACATGTTTTGTTCACAGTTCACACAGTTGCAGGGTGCAGTGTACCAAGGTAATATGTAAAATGCGCACAGTTTCCAATTAATAAACAAGTATTTTAATATTTTTTTTAATCAAAACTGGATCTAAGTTTGACGACCAACTCGTCTGATGTTAAGCGATGGTGTGGCCGAGGATGTAGCACGTAGGTCTAGAAAAAATCGATTCACTCCACCAGCCTTGAATATGTCTCTACTAGATTGTATTTCTCAGGAAACATCTTATCATCATCTCCATTCACGGGCAGTACCTATAAGTACGTGGATCCAAATCGTTGTGTACGAATTTTCGGAATTTCTACGAGGAATGGGTGGTTTCCTTCTGCTAATCCTTTAGTAAAACGTTGTTTATTTATTGTGGTGGGTTCGATCACCAGTCACTCTGTTATTGGGTTTTTCTGTTAGGAAATTCTCAATATCTGCTCAGAGTTTTGAATTGTGCCCGGTTGATGGCAATAGACTCCAGCCAAAAATGTTGTTTATAATTAAGGTTGCTCTAGAATACATAACTGAATATTTTTTTCTTTAATGGCGTCAGTAAATACATTTTCCGTGATTTATTTTCGTAATTACTTGAACATTATACCAAGTTATTTATCATAAAAGTTCGTTTACATTACTAGTCATTACCCTGTTTAAACGAACAGTACGGGTATAATACAACGGTATAATACCAGAAAGAAAAAAAAGCTAAAGCTTTAAAAAAACGAAAATGGTCGGTAATCGCGGTAATGTACACGAACGTTTGTCACGCAACAGGACTTTTATGAAACGACTAGTGATTTATTTTATAAAAATGAAATAACAATTCTGGCTTACCGTGCCGCAATTGAAAGTAATAAAATCCATTATGAAGGAAATGATTGATGAACACCCTGATCGATTGATGTATTATTGATTGAGTTGTAAGACTTGAGGCCATTACGGCAACTCGACATTATTATCCAAAACTGATGAAGAAGTATTTTAAAATCGTCTCGTCTCAGTTTTTAGATAAAAATGCAAATATGTATACAGGATGTCACGTCACGGTTGTATAAATAGGATTTTTTTAAGTTCTTTTTTTAAAGTTACAATATTAAATGGAAAAAGAATACGGTCGCGAACAGGATTCGAACCTGCGCCTCCCGGATGAATACTCCAGGCGCTCTGACCGCTAAGCCATCTCGACCTCTGCTCACCACCGCGAATTCTTCTTCCATATTTGGAAGAAATATGGAAGTACCTATTCAGTCTCCTGTATAGGTACTGAATTGATTGCAATAACGTCGCCATAAGACGTGTTAAAATATGGAAGAAGAATTCGCTGTGGTGAGCAGAGGTCGAGATGGCTTAGCGGTCAGAGCGCCTGGAGTATTCATCCGGGAGGCGCAGGTTCGAATCCTGTTCGCGACCGTATTCTTTTTCCATTTAATATTGTAACTTTAGAGTTCGCTAAGCATGCGTTAATGCTTTTCAAAGATTTATCTTGAATTCTTTTTTTAAATTATCCCTTAATCTTTCTTTTAAATCGACATAACTTTTTTAACCGACTTCAAAAAAGGAGGAGGTTTCTCAATTCGACCGTATATTTTTTTTTTTTTTTTTTTTTTATGTGTGTTCGCGGATAACTTCGTCGTTTATGCACCGATTTTGATAATTCTTTTTTTGTTGGAAAGAAGAAATCTCAACGGTGGTACCATGATAAGTAAACCAGGATCTGATGATGGATCCCCGAGAAATCGAGGGAAACCTTCGAAAATTGTAGGGGCGACAAGTGCATTTGTTAATTTTTTCATTAAGTATTTTAAAGCACTACTATTTAATGAAGGTGTGGAGTCGATCTGATGATGGAGCTGAAAGACAGTCGAGGGAACTCTTTAAAGATTTACAGCAATTACCTGGTGTTTGGGCTTGATTAATTTGTATTGATGAGAACTTTACACCTAGATAGGTTGTGACTGTAATTAGGGGTCTGATGATGAAGACGGAGGACAGTCAAGGGAACTCCTCAACGTTTTACAGTAGCTACCTTGTTTTGTTATGTATGTCCGTCGATATCTTTTTTTGAAAGAGTAGTCCCCAGTGGTGGTCCCATTTAAATTTAGTAAAGATCTGATGAAGACCTTCGAAGTTAGACGATGGAACTCTTCAATGAATTATAGCAAATCACTCTCAATTGCTGTAATCGCATGTTCATGTATAGTTCATGCCACTCAATACATGCATAGAATCATGCCTGTATTGCCCGATGGGGTAGGCAGAAGTTTCCAATGTTGTACACAAACATTTCACCGATGCAGTAATTAAGTCCTAGCGGCTTTCGAAAGCCTACCCATATTATTAAATTTCTAAATTAACTTATTTATGAAGTATACAAAGTTATATATGACCTATACAATATATATATAACACACTTAAAACTTAAAAGACTAAAATAAATTAATTTTAAACAAAAAATGAAAACCGCCTTCAAAAATCTACTACACTAAAAAGTTTAAAATAATATCAAAATTTGCTTATAATAAAATCATTTTAAAAGAACAATATATAATAATAATCTGTTAATTTTGGAGTCGGTGCCTGATGTATATGGGGTTTACAACCAGATACAAAGGCCGGTAACATAACCACAGCACAACGAACATAAGTGACTAACAAGAGGACAACAATAACCCTCTCCCAGTACAGGCACCGACTCCAAAATTAACAGATTATTATTATATATTGTTCTTTTAAAATGATTTTATTATAAGCAAATTTTGATATTATTTTAAACTTTTTAGTGTAGTAGATTTTTGAAGGCGGTTTTCATTTTTTGTTTAAAATTAATTTATTGTTTGTCGGTGTAATAGCACCATAGAATTAGAATATTTTTGGTACCCCATAGAAGGACATGGAGCTCAAAAAAGTGCAACCGATTATGAATTGTCAATGTGTGCGTGCAATAGTGCACAACGTGGAAATATTGACACATATCAATTATCGATAAACAATATTTCAGATGTAAAGAATTGGTATACAAAATGAAAATATTTTCAATCAAATTATGTTAATAAAACTAAAATCACAAGGGTAGGTATTATTTAATGCACTAAATTAATTAATTACATTATTATAATTAAAAAAAAATCATGCGGTCACATCATAATTAGATATATTTCATTGGTAATAGGTAATTTGTAAAAAAAGCAGTTTTTAAGGACCCTGAACAGTGTATATAGAGTATGACTGATTGAGATGATAGTTGACTGAATGATTTTTACCTACCTATCCTAATACCACTGCGGAGGTGGTCTGGACTCAGCGCAGCACACGCTTGTGGTGTGCCCTGCTTAGACCGCTGAGCGGCGGGTACCAAGAACCAGTATCGGGCAAGACCTGTCTCTGCCGGCAGTAGTGAGGGCTGACAGATTCAGTGAACTGGAGAGAAATGTCTTCATTTTGTGAGACTGTTGTCGTCCAGAAAGAGACCGCCGAGCAGGATTGTGAGAGGGCCGATCCCTCTCGGAGAAGAAAGCGTCTAGGAGGAAACCGCCACGGCGCCTAACAGCCGAAACCCCTCCTGTATGATTTAAGACAGGCGGCCCTTTGGGGTCACAGATGCTTAGAGAGGGGACTATGTTTACCCATCGTGATACCAGAGATGACGGTGGCATAGTGGTCACGTGCTATCGTGCACAGCGAGGCTTAGGGGAGACCCCTGTGCAGTCTCTCTAGGGATGTGCCTTAATAGGCGCTGCATAGCGGGGGTGCTGAAGCTGGTCTATTACGTGCCTCTCTCCATATACTGATGGTGACCACCGAAGTGGTTTTAGTGAGGTAAGAATCCTATACACCCCGGTCTTATCCATAAAAGCCGGGCGCGTTTTTGAAGGTTTGCCCCCGAAAAAAAACATGGTATATCCTATTATCTTTTCTTATTTCGTCTTTTTCTTTTTTTTCTCCTTTATGTTTATTCTTTTCTTTATCAATTAGTCTCATCTATTATTCCTTTTCCTTAGCATCGATAGGAAACCTTTCAGTATAAAAAAATATATCATAAAATTATGATATACTCTTGAATTTGTACAAAAAAATATATAAACAACATACTCATTACGCTATCACATATAGACTTAGTGCTCACCGCCTAAAGGTGATGGCGAAGGAATCAACAACTAGTTTCATTCGGGGTCTGTTTTTAAAATTAATATTAGTTGCGCAGTTCGTTAGATCATTATTAACAACCAAGGTAGGTTGTTGTATACCGAAAATACTATTTAGTTAGAAGAGTTATGAAAATACTTATCACAGTAAATAGAATTTTATCAATACATATAATAAAAATGTAACGGATCGCTGTCTGTACATGGAAGATATATGAGAAAAAATATTAGTGGGACCTTTATCAACACAAATAGCACCCAAAACAATGATTGTTAGAATTGTTGTCGGTTTATCTGTTTGTCTGTGCGTTTGTGCACGCTAATCTCAGAAACGACTTATCCGATTTAAGATGTGGTTTTCACTAATATATTTTGGTAAGCTTCACTTAACATTTAGAATTTGTTTCATGTCAATCGGTTCATAAATAAAAAAGTTATGCCAATTTAAAGAATCACGTCGAACATTTATTAATTATGAATTTGTGTTCATACACGACATGGTGTTAATTTACGACATCCACGCGGACGGAGTCGCTGGCACAGCTAGTTAGTTATAAATCTTGTTCAAATTGACTTTTCAAATTTACTGTCTCTTTGGTCTAGTGGTCCCAAGCGCGACTACTGAGCAGGGGGTCGGTGGAAGCCAATTGGCTCACCACCATGGGGCATGAGACTTAATAACAGCATTGGTGAAATGGATGCTGATACGCAATAGTGTGTCAACCCACAAAAAGTAAAATTTGGAAATATTGAAATAAATAATTAAATACGTAACACACACTATGAGAATACATCAATATTTCCAAATTTTACTTTTTGTGGGTTGACACACTATTGCGTATCAGCATCCAAATATGGGTGTATAACTGTGTACACCTGTACCTACCCCATCAGGGAATACAGGCGTGATGCTATGTTGAAGTTGTATGTTGTTGTCAAATTGACCTCTTACATTTCGTATGCATGCACATCTGTTTCTTATTTCACTGGTCGTTGTAACTAGAAGCGTTGTATTTCTGGTTCCTTTGTATAAAAAAATACGAAAAACAAACGCGCCGGTTATACGTTTAAACTCAAACAGAACTCCCCTAGTAGTTCAAACAGGGCACCCCTGCTGTGTGGTAGACTAATTCTTTTTTATGCACGTCCACAAATTAAGACATCCAGAGGCGTCTAAGTCAGGCCAAGGAATAGGGCGTGATTATTTACATGATGGTAGTATGACAGCCCTCATTTTGGACCGATTAATCCAATTTTAGACGAGAGAGCCTAGTGTATCTCCACAATCTTCATCATTGGAGTAAACAATATTTGTTGTCCATTAGGCTACCATTAGAAAACCGACATGTTATATTTCACGTAGGTAATGACGCTTCTATATTATCGTAGACAGCTTAGACAGGCACTGGAAATGATCGGCGACACAATAGTTTCGGCCATCAGCATCAATGTAGTCATCTCGGCATTTTATGAAATATCATATAAATATGTTTATTAGTCAAAATAGCTTGAGTAGCTGTAACAGCAAACAACTTGAAGTCATTTCAGCATTATATCCAGCTTTACCTTATGTAAAAATTCCCGGCTACGAAGGAACACGGGTGTTAATAGGGTGATACAAGTTCAAAACAAAGTATTAGTGTGCAGATAAACAATATTTATTCCTTAAATATTATCTTCGTGGTATATCATGTGCTTAAAACTATTATCAAATTATGGATTTAAAAATATTGTTACATCTAAATACAATCTTACAAGTTCTGCTCAATATTGTATTATGCGTTTGATAATTTGCTTTCCTTGTTAACTCTTTTTCATTTTTATTAATAAATATGTTAAATACGTCTTCGCTATAACACCACAATAATACATATTTAAAGTTCCGTACTTTTTGAAAGGATTGAACACGCTTTATAATAAATAATATCACATAGTTCATATCAAAAGGGTATCTCATGCATTCAAGAATTCATTCATAATATACATGATAATAAAATCAATTATTACTAATGTATAAGTCACACAATATGGTCTAATATGTAATTAAATGATATTAAATTAAGGATAAAATGATTGTATAATTTACGTAGTATGATACGATGTCATTAACTAACATCTGTGTCAATCCAAGTTGATAAAAAAAAGATTACCTGTGTCTGAATCAGCTTTATAAATGCATTTTTCATTTTTCTTCTTTTCATTATTATTTTATGTGTAATTCTTTTTAAATGTTGTCCACTTTTTTTTCATTTAGGATTGACATCGACTGTTATACATATCTGTTGTTACGTTACATAATAATTATCCCTATGCAAAACAAATGAAGAACATTAGACAACTACTAATCTTATTGTATGATGAATTCGGTACACTAAACAATAATCCTAAAATTATTGAAAATGAGCTACGCGTAACCTGCCTAATATTAATGGAATACAGAAAAAATGATTGACGTTGTTAGATTTAACAAAATGAAAAATACGTTAGATTGAAACGGATACTCATTAATACTATCAATCCAATCCAGCTCTAGCTGAAAATATAGTTTTTACATTGAACTCGGCTGCTTCGATCATTAAGCTACAGCGACAACGGCACGAAACGAATTATCAACTACACGAAAATCCCTGTAGTATAAAACTTACGTCACAAAAACATACGGTTATCAGAGAAAGAGTTCTGTATAACTTATCGCAGCCCAGCGGGGCCGTACGCTATTGTGCATTCAAGAAACACGTTTTAAGAAACATGTATAACGTACTCCTAAAAGCTTAGAGTTACGCAATAAATGTAGTCATAGCATAGTACGCGTAACCCCGGGAGTCGTTTCACATGGAGGTAGGGGACCAGAAGTTCATCTCGCGCAGTTCTGAAGGTTTGGGGCGGTAGGCCTGAGGCTTTGCGGGCTTAGCTGGCTGCACGACCGGCTCGTGTGACATGATGAGAGCCTCTTTCCTCTTAGGTGATGGACCGAGGTTCTCTACTGATTCCGCAAGGTGACCTATAGGTTAAATAACAAAAACTTTAGTATAGAGTGAATAATAAGAAGTATATGGCTTGAATGGTTATGTGGAATTGACACGAGTCAACGACAGTTCATACATAATGAATGTAGGATTCATAAATTCAGCAGATATGACTTGCTATTGAAATAATTGTATTATAACGCTATAATAATTTTATGTTAAAAAAAAAGTTCTTCCAATCTACGTGTAACTACAAAAAGTGATTCAAGAATAAATTTGTTATTACATAAAAAATATTATATGATTTATATTACACATACCATGCGGAACTGTCAAAGTGTCGTATGTATCTTCCTCTGCCAGAGTGGAAGTTGAAGTGGTGAGATCTTTCTTGAGGCCCAGCAGAGCCATCGACAGCCAGGAACGAGGGGCGCTGGCGTCTTCCACTGGCTCATATGGCGATGTAAAGAAACTACAACAAAAGGTAAATGTTTAGCTTCAATAGTACATCGTTTTTCCTTGCGTAATCAGGTTTTCATATTCCACGGAAACCCATTATTGACATAACGTCACCTAAGAGTTAAAACCTCGTATGTGCGGAAAGGGAACTCCATGGAAGGAAGAAGAAACTGAATACAGTTTTTTTTTACTACAGATTATTAAAGTAGTATATGTCTTTTGTCTGGGTCTTGGATACACAGCGAGCGACACCGACCTTACACTGCAGAGTTCGTCTTACTCGACTTATAGGTAGGTAAGGACCTCGCGAGTTTTACGAGGTTCTCATTTATCGTCATACTCATAGATAGTGTTATAAGCTCTAATAAAGTTTTGCGACTGAAAGTAGGACGTGCGTATCTTTTCAAAAGCGCTTTGCGAGATGTATCTATCCAAAATACAGAATAAAAATGACCAAAATTGCAATTCTGTAGCAATAAAACAATATTTTTTACAATTCATGTTTACTTGGGTTGAAAAGGTCAAACAGTAATAGTTTCTCAGTAAACAGTTTATAGATTAGACGGGAGACCAGCATAATAGGCGGGAAAAGGTTAGACTGATTGCAAATGAAGACGCACACAGCCTTACTGCTCCTAAATTGTGACTTAATAAATGCGGATTAGATATTGATAGATGACGCGATCTATTTTTGTATGAAATTTCTAATATTACCATACTTATGTATATTTAATGCACACGTGATGAATGCCGAGTCACCGATCACAATTCACTATTCCGCTTACCCGTAATTCGATGTCAATTTTACTGTTAATGATTTGATATAAATTCCATTGATGATTAAATTATATTATTACTATTAGTCATGACAGACAAGACAATCAACAACATTAAATTACAGCCAAGCGGACATAAATATTTTAAAAAAATCTAGTCGATAAAAATTCAGCAACAAAGTTATAACGATTTCTATAAGAAATTGGAACAAAATTGCTACATTATTTTATATCATTAGGAATCTTTTTTTATTTTTTTTATTTGTTTAGTTTTTTATTTGTCCCTAAGATAGAAGATATAACAGCCCCAGCGTAACCTAAATTAAATAATACAAATATATATATATATATAAATATACCTAACAAATTAATATTATTGCAAGATCATATTCATGATTACAAACTTCGCAACATCAGATGTTGGTTCAAGTAATATACCCAGAAATATCCCTGAATTAGGAATCTTATTGTAGATCTTTGTGGCCATAGCAGACACACTTTTCCCAAAGAGGGTAGTGCTATACTGACTGGTAAGATTATTATAGAAGTGACTTCTATTTCGCGATTTAAGCTCTAATTTAAATAATGATGGATGATGTCTAATAAACAAAGCCATTTCAAAAATATATAATGATGACACAGTAAGTATTATTATTTTTCTCAAGGATTCCTTGCAACTGTCAGTTCTTTTAAGACCACACATAGCTCGCACGCACCTTTTTTGACATTTGAATACTAATTCATTAAATCATAAAAAAAAAACATTTTTTTTTCCATAAAAACAAGTACAATATTTTTCTATCTTAAACTAATTAATTATTCTTTTTTTTTTAAATGCTATTATAAGAGATACTTTATCCTGGTTGGTAGTATTTCCCCAGAATATGATTGCATATCTGAGTCTAGAAGCAACATAACTAACTAAAAATGATAAACTACGAGTAGTGTGTTAAGATTGACCTTTTTCGCTAGCATGTATAAACTATAAGATGACCGTGACACTTTTTTGCAAACAAACTCTATATGACTTTGCCATTTCAAATTGTCATCTAGGTATGTGAACGCCGAGAAATTTTGTTGTAGTTGTCAATTCAACTTTTACACCTTTAAATTTATTTATTTTAGGTAGCTTATTTACATCTAGGGTCATTAGCGACCACGTTAACGTTGCATTATACAGTAGGTTATACAAGTTTATAAACATGGATCAATTTCAAAAAATTAAAAATGTTGTACATCCATCTTTTGGCAATCTTTTAGGTTATTAGGAACATTACATATACGCTTCTCATTATTGTAGGCTGAGCATACTAATAAAATCCTTTAAATTCTATTCGAGTATGTAAAATGTTATTTTTTTTCTGTTTAAAGTGTATTAATTTAGTTTTATCGATATTAATTAATTATTTATAGAATATTTTCATCATTGTATACAACAGTGCAGACATCAGCAAATAGTGTCATACGATCTGTAGTAGATTTTGGCAGGTCATTGATATAGATAATAAAATTTGAGGAATTAACAATGATTATATATTAAACAATGATATACATACAGTAACTCATTAAGTTTAAAACATACTGCCTAGACGGACTAAAACCAGACTGATCTTGCTACTTATGTGAATAATAATTATCAAAACCAGAAAAACGGCTTCCGAAATACATTTGAAATCAGAAATATTATTACATCAGTAAGTTTAGACTACAATTTTGAATTAAACGAAGTAAACATTAATATAGGCATGAGATGGCATTCAAATGTATAAAAAAATAATTATATGATTAAACCAAGTATGTTTCTCGCGACCAAATTACAAAACCTTGAAAAAGTTTATTATTTTATTTTCCGTAAATTATTTTCAAATATGAATCGCTTAATGATAACATAGCATATAACATTGCATCACGCCTGTATTCCCCGAAGGGGTAGGCAGAGGTGTACACAATTGTACACCCACATTTCACCAATGCTGTTATTAAGTCCCATGTAGTCACCGTAGGTGGTGAGCCTATTGCCATCAACCGGGCACATTTCCAAACTCCGGGCTGCTACTGAGAATTTCCTAACAGAAAAACTCAATAACACTGCCCGACCCGGGAATCGAACCCGAGACCACCTGCTCAGCAGTCGCGCTACGGACCACTAAACCAACGAGGCATTTAATTTAATGATAACGTCATAAGCTATATAGGTGATATGGATAAAATATGTCTTGTTTCTAGAATTGCCGAGATTTTGCAATAACAACAACCATAACTTAAGGATTGTCATTCATCGTTTACAAGTACACTAGTAATCACCGGTTGCCATTCGTCTTTCTAAGCCTGCCTGTTCGTTGGTAACTTATAAATCCAGAACCAGTCTCCAGCTATTGCTGGACCGATTTGGCAAGTTCTTTGTTAAATAAATGTTCATATGATATAGTATAAGGCTATAGAGCTATCCAATAGAGAAAAAATTGAAAGATACCTATAAAATTGGAAAATTCTGGAAAAACTGAAAGTTTGTTTTCCATATGATTTTGAACAGCACAACGATTGTCTGATCTGCTAGTAAGAAATAAAAAAGAGACAAATTGCTTATTTGGTTTAATAATACATAGTTTCTTACACGTTTATAGCCATCTTTCTTTTCCATTGTGAATTTAACAATTTAACAGTTTTTTTTTATATTTAGTTATTTGGATGCTACGTACCGGTTGCCGGTCATCCTCCTGCGGCCGGTGGGGCTCCCGGGCGGCGTGTGTGCCGGCGTGGCGGGCAGGCTCCTGCTGCCGCGCCGGTGCATCATGTTGTACTGGTGCATATCCGGTGCCACAGCGTGTTCCTCCTCAGGCGAAGCCACCGTGAAGCCCCGAGATGAAGACTTCGATGATATTATTTGATGTGCAACCTGTAATGTAAAAATAGAATTACATAACAGTATTGAACAAAGCACCTACATCGTGTAACATTATGTTTGCTTAAAATAAACAGCTGATCGGCCGACAGGCGTCGTTCGTCACAAGTCGATTGATATAGCATTCTGTTATCTCGAAGAATTATTTTTAAAATTTCTCTAGCTAATATGATTATTCGAGATTCGCTATCTTTATTAAATAAACAGTACGCTTTGTTTACTTGACAATTCCACCTAAAGAAACACATTCCTACGACCTGCAAAAATATGTATGTAACATCTCAACATGTGGGTAGCAGATAAAGAGCTAATAAAAAACATATTCATGCAAAATCAGTGGAACGTGTTATCAAACTAGTCGTGCGATATGAAGGTACACGGACCCCTCTGGAAGTTTATCGACAGCAAAGGTGGAATAAACAAAGTCTTGAAACAACAATATTATTTCTTTGTAACTATTATGTTTAAGTAAATAAATCATCAAGAAACCACAAAAAAATATTGACCTGAATTTTCCTTTAACTACAAAAATAATAAAATACATAATCAAGTCAATGATGTATGTCAACAAAAGATATCACTGTTTGTTTCATTTCTTTTACGGAACTCTGACTGTGTTTTCCGGTGTTCCTCTCAAGGGTACTTAGATAGAGAACATTACATGGCTACATTGGGTACATAATATGGCTCATTTTGATGTCGCCTTATTGGATAAAAGCATAGCCAACAAGTACAAAATAATATTATCAGCAGACATTTTATCTGTCGCTTAGATATTGGCTAATACCAACCTTGACAATCGAGGTACCGCAAGCCGCGCCTTCTCCTTTAAATCCGTCGTCTGTCCCAGCCGGCTTTGGCTTAGAAGTTACGGAGTTCACTGTAAATACACGAACGCAATCAAAACTACACGTTGCAATATGCAATAAATGCAACATACGATTATGACCTTACGTCATGTGTGGTTAGTTCAGCGTCATATTTACATACAGAGTGGTGTAATGTTTACTTTTAAAATAATAATATTTGGTTGGGTAACTTATTGATAAAGTAACTATGAGTAACTATCGCATTATGCTCGTATATGAATGAGTCATAAAAAAGTTAATAGTCAAAGAAATAACATTTGACATTAAAATCAACTACAATCACAGGAACAAGATAAATACAGTCCAAATTAATTAGTTTACAATATGTTGCCGTGTAATCGGCCAAACTATTAGTAACTATCGGATTAGGCTTGTTTATGAATAAGACATAAAACCATCTAAGAGTCAAAGAACTAACATTTGTTATTAAAATCTTACAACTACAAGAACAATATAAATAAAGACCAAATTAAAATGTTGCCCTGTAACCGGTCAATGTCAATGACATACTATATATAACATTTCAATATATTAAATGTGGTCTGGTCTTACCAGACGTATTGATCGGTGCAATACCGTGGAGCACGTCCTGGCACGGTTTCGTGTGCTTCGACCAGTCCTTCTCTTTGACTATGTTATAAGCTGACGAGGCTTTGACTTCGCTGGATTGATCACTGAATACTTTTGGTCCATCAGTATCGAGTCTTGGCTTCCCAAACAACGCGTCGGTTTTAGGGTATCGGATGTAGAAGAAGGAATCTTCTGGTGCTGGCGGGGACCCGGCGAAAGGTTCGAACTCCCTGGAGATAAAAAAAGATTGTGGATTAATACCCAATACAAGTGCTGTCATCAGATTAGATAATAAATACTTAGAACTGGTAGGTACCATAACAAACATGTTATAATACAACAATGGACAATAATTGTTTAAGAGATTGATAGTATTGTTAGTCATCTGACGGCAATTCAACCACACTCACGATAAGATGTTGTTGAACTGAGCCACCATATTTCTCTTTTTAAACATTGCCAATAACAATTTTCAAATTTTTCGTTAAAATCATCCACAAAGTGCTTGGTCTAACTTATATCACTGCAGCACAGAGTCAAGAATACGAAAAACGTGTTTTTTTTACAATTGATGGCGCTTAAACGCTCCTTGCAAAATAACTGAAATTTTACGCTCGTGTATCCAGTTTTATACACCCTAGAGATACACTCGCAAGTTAACGATAAGAGTACACAATGTGAGTACGTCACTTTGAAAATAAGTGTAATAACAAACCGATGCCGATGTGACGTCACGATTCCGGTAACCAATGAGAGCGACGCATGCGCGCACTCCTTCCTTCAAAACATCACGAGGAATGGCATACATGTGACTTGTAGAGCTTAATAACAAAAGCTTTTAATAGCACAACTCGTAGGTAGGTGTATCTTGGCACTCATAAAACTGTTGTTTCAATCTAGATTTCCACGAAACCAGATTCTATATTATCAATAACATCGGTAAGGTACATGATTTAATATGGCACGTATAATAATTGGGACGACTAAACTTAAAATAGAAGTGCACACGACACATCTGAAACGCTAGCCAATATCCGGAAAACACAGACAACCTTAGCAAAACTTTTTCTTATTAGAATGTATTTATTTAGGAAATCATGAAAAATATTTCAATAACATGAGGACAGCGTAACAGTTTTAGCAAAAATATATCAACATTTATATAAGCGAATATTTATTTGTAGTTAAAATATTGATGTCAATGTCCGTCGACTAAACTGCACCTTTGCCAAAGAACGCAGTGCAACTTGCCAACAAAGGTCAAGTTACAACGTATGTATACTAGTCCCAAAGACAAAAATATAGCCGCTGCAAACAGACACTGTGAATTATTGTATTGTTAAGTCAACGAACGAATCTATAGATTTACTACAACTATAATCGAAACAATACACAGAGCATATAAGACATGAATTATGTTACTCTTTGGCTCAGCCACGTACAGATACGTACTTCATAACAATAAAAATCTATTGTCTGCTAATTAGTGAGCCAACAGATTAAAATACTCTTGCTATAAAAACAAGCCAACAGCAGTAAAATAATTTTCATTCTAGAATCTGTCCCAAATAAATAATCAAAAATTATTGAAAATTATCCAATAAATAATAACAGGGGGTGTGAAATTATCGGATTATTATCCAATAATTTTGAACGCGTCTGCGTCGATCATCTTATAGCTACGAGTATATCAGGAAATTATACCGCTCTCTCGACTCTTCAAGAATCTCAACCATTTGACTTCCTATTTAAACAATACAATTCAAAGGTTCAATGTTAAAGTCAAGGCATAGATTCGGGATATTTTGACGGGCGACGTCTACAAGCAAAACAGTCAATTAAAGATAAATTATTAACCTGAATTTAGTCGAACAATTTAAAATGTTATACAACAAAAGTACGTTTCTATGAAAACCATAATGTTATGTGTAGTTGCATACGTCTCAACAATTACAGTAGTTGAAGTACATCTAATTGCCTACTACATTTCATATTTATATCTTGACTTAAATACAAGCTATACCCCTTTGAAGTTCTAAAGAGTATTTTATTGTAGACTAGCTGAGCCAGTGACTCCGTCTGCGTGGATGTCGTTTATTAACACCATGTCGTGTATGAACACAAATTCATAATAATTAACAAATGATCGACGTGATTCTTTAAATTGGCATAACTTTTTTATTTGATGATTGATTGATTATAGACAAGCTTCTGTAAGCGTCGTCTTGGTGGACTTAAAAATTGGGTCCAGTAGGGATAAAAGAAAGAAAAAACATTTAGTGGCACAAAAACATACATAAATGTACAAAAATAATCTATGTGATAATCCAGGCTAAAAATATGAACTTTCTGTGTGCCTAATTTCATCCAAATCCTTTCAGTGGTTATTGCAAAACATCCATCCATTCTCTCAAACTTCGCATTTATATTATTAGTAGGATCACATTAATAAAATTAATTATATTTTACTAAAATCATAATGATTGATAAGCACAATTTTATCATTAGTTTTCGAACAAAACAATATTGCGTCATCATCAACACGTGTACAATCAGATGCAAAATGATTACGTTAAAAATACTAAATCAAACTTACATTTCCGAGCTCAAAGGCTGATTCAAATTGTATGTTGTAGCTATAAAGAAACAATACTCACGAATGGAGTCCATGGAATCGTCATCACGTATTATCGTATCTTTTTGCCATACAATATTAATATAATTAAATAAATTCTAAACAAATATTAGTACTACTTTTTCCATTATTATATCAGAGTTCATGTTTAATAAACTGTTTACAAATTTATCACAATCATTGCAATTGTAACTGACTTGTATAATTGAACGTGGAAAATTTCCGATATAGAAAACAAACATATTTATTATGATTATCTTGATTCTTAAAGGTAAAACAGTAGTGCATAGTGTATGTAAACGAAACAATAACAAGTTATAACTAAGCAAATTCACAATTTTACTTGGTATATGTACTCCAGACTGCGAATTGACTTTCAAAACTGGTTATCTTGTTTTTACATCAGCGACAGAAGTCGATTAACACAAAAAAAAACTGCTCTGTCTGTAGTCATAAAAATAATATCTATGTACACCTTTAGTAACAATTGATGTCAATACCAAAACTATTGAAATCAATCATGTATTAATGTCGTTTTGCATTAACAATTACGACTGTGCGGCTTGATTATAGTGCTTTACTTATTTGGAGACATAGTTTTACGGAATGTTTACTAGATGTTTGTTTACCACGCCTTCATTCCGAAGAACTCGGTTGCAACACGTTAACCTTGCAAGTATTCAAGATTGTTTATAAAAACAAACCTCTCGTGGACTCTACTAATATTTTATCGAAGTAGTTCAATTACATCAAAACAAGAGATATCTTCTGTATATGTAATTAGAAAAGACATGTTAAAAACTGAAGTGACAACGAGATATTGAATTAAATGTCTATTTTAAATTTTTAAGGGAACACCTGCATAATTTATTTTTTTAAGTCAAGGCCTTTAATCTATAGATAAGCTGTACGTACTTTCATTGTGGTTAGGAAACATAACTCAACGCACGAAGGTCACCGACTAGTTTTGCTGCACATAATAATTAGCTGCCTCGTTGGTTCTAGTGGTCCCAAGCGCGACTGCTGAGCAGGAGGTCTCGGGTTCGATTCCCGGGTCGGGCAAAGTGTTATTGAGTTTTTCTGTCAGGAAATTATCAGTAGCAGCCCGGAGTTTGAAATTGTGCCCGGTTGATGGCAATAGGCTCACCACCTATTACAGACAGACAACGAGACAGGTGAAACTAAATAAAATCTTGTAAAATACTCTTCGCTTTATAATATTAGTATGTGACTTTTTGAGACAATAAATAAATTATTAAATTATTATTAAGTATAGATATAAATATTATAAGCATTAGGTACAAAACTGCCGCGTTAGGCTACTGGGCGCGACTGCTGAGCATGAGGTCCTGGGTTTTTTCTGTTAAGAAATTCTCAATAACAGATGATGCGGAGGGATGCGGATCATGTAACGAGAAAAGTTTTGAGTAAGAATGTACGCTATAGGAATGGAGGAAGACCGAGGAAACGACGGATGGGTTGTGTTAGTGTTATGGCTAGAAAAGGAGTTTTGCTGATTTGACGGCTAACAGAGATGTATGGACGAAGAATACATGCTGCGCCGACCCCAAATAAATTGGGATTACAGCAGGGAGATGATGATAATGAATCATCTACAGTCATTTCTACAAGTTGAAAGTATATTCTATTCGCCTGCTCAACATCTTAAATATATTGCTTTTGTATTCGAATAGACTAGGAGCTAGAACCAACGGCTGGGAGTTGGGAGGGGACCTTAGGAAGGATTATAAAAATTAAATTGGGGAAGTAGTCATTCCGCCAAGTAAATGTTTGGTAAAGTCAAAAGGGGGACATGAATGAACTGGAGCTCCGCGAATACATTGATCACCGCTTTAAATTATTTAGCTTTGATTTACAATATGGGCAACTGTTTATATACAGATAAATATCGGTCTCTGAGTGACGATACTTTTTTGCTTAAGTACACACATAAAATGAAATAATAAGACATCATAACAAGCTGCTGTTGGTGTTACTTGTACAACAAAAGCAGCTTGTGTGTTGACAAAAGCAAACAAACGTGGTTATGCGATCAGTGACGTCATTAAACGTAAAAATAGAATAAGATAAAGTACGGATATTCTGCAATCTCCAGTTTTAGCTTGTCGACAATACTCAATGAATGCCAGTAATCTTTAAATATCAGCCATGAATGAATTAGGTACCACACAATGTTACTTTACAGAAACAATTTGCTTAAGTAAGTGCCAAACAAAGTTGCGAAGAAAAATAAGTAATAGGGACCTAGGTAATCACTTACGATAACGAATTCTCGTTACCGGAAGTTGTACGCCTGTCTACTGCATAATTATAATAAAAATGTAATAAATAGCTGGCATAGTAAATGGTTTTTTAAGTTCTTAATAGCATATAAGTATTTATTGATACAGTTAGAAACAACATAAACGAAGGATTTCCTGTTATCATTATTTGATTGTTATTGTATTGGAAAACTAATTAGTTTAGTAAGTAGAGATGCGCTATATTTTTTGAAGCTTTTATATAAAAAACGTGGTGGTTTAAATAAACAAAAGAATTGTCGTAGTTTAAAGTACCCAACTACCTGTTTTAAAACATCTTGTTACTTTTGCTTGACAAGCCAAAACAGTGTTTCGCTCACTATTTAAAATAAAGTGACATGACATGGGTAAAAAGATAACAATAAATTCTCAAGATATGGTAAACGTGTGCCTACAATTACCTAACAAATCATACAATACCATACAATGGGATCACATTATTTAAATACATAGTAATCTTATTTTATACAGTGTGATTCATAGAGACTGCCAGTGTGCGCAAATCTCAAAGTATTAGACTAGCAGTGCCCGGCGGTTTAATTTAAGTACATTAGTTAGGATACAAACTAATGTTATAAATGCGAAAGTAAGTTTGTTTGTTTGTTACCTTTTCACGCCTAAACCCCTGAACCGATCATCCTGAAATTTTGCATATATGTAGCGTTGTCAGGTGATCAGAAACAAAAAAAAAATACTGTTCCCGAGGAAAACAACAATAACGTTCTTATTATAGTAGATGGCGCCATGTCTTTCGAATCATGATTGAATTTTAAATTGAAGTACCTAATACATTAAATGAGAATACATAGAGTGTAGATAGTCCGGTTTTTCCTCCTAATTAATGCGAGCGAAGCTGCGGTAAAAATCTAGTTATAATATAATTACCTACTTGGCACCAACCAACAAAGAGAAAATAATTCACACAATTCGTCTCTTCTCGGCAATGCTCGTTCGTCCCACTCTCTACCATATAGTCATAGCCCGAGCGGAGTGTTCAATTATAAAAAAAAAACTATTATATCATAAACTATGCGTCCAAAATTAAATAACATGCTATAAAGGACAAATTTTATCATCATAACATTGTCTTGATGATGAACTGTAACTTTCGTTCAGTCACCTGGCTCGCTAATGTACAAAACTGTAGGTAGGTACTTACTTAATAACAATAACATTCTATTGTGTCTGCTAATTTAGCGAGTCAACAGAATAATTGATCAAAATGGCATGCATTACTTTTCATTTTGTGCTTATGAGATAAGAGATAGACATATAGTATCCGGACTTCAACCAATGTTTTTGTAAAACATTGTATTTACGTCAACCATTACGCCAGTGCACGGTTAAAACAGTTCGGGATTGCTTTGCTTTTTCTTCCGACTAATAATAATATTTAAAGCTACTTGAGCTACTCGTAAATTTGGCTATAATATGTAAAAACTAATTTAGAAAAAAGAAAAAATCTAGCAAAATCACTAAAAGGTTGTATTAAAAAAAAACTTTTATTTTAACTTTTTAGTGTGTATGTTTCGGGATTTACTACGGCGTATATCGTAGCCCGTAGCGGCGATTTCCATACATCTAATCAAATAGAATTCACATTCATAACAAATGGAACGAACTTATTTTCCCAAATCTGATGGGGCTGATATGTAAATGTGGATATTATCTAGGACCAAAGTACTCATCAAGATGAATCAAACGAGCTGTACTTGATGCGGTAAATTCGTTTGTTACGCAGATCTTATGGCCACCTTCCAGCTTCATCATCAAACCCTGATGACAATTAATTTTATTTTTTATTTTATTTTATTTTATTTATTTGGGACAATAAACAGCTACAATATACATATTCACTAAAAGTGACGGTTCAAACGATCGTTTACAATATTGCAGCCCACTGCATTATCCACACATTAACAGAAAAGATTACCGGCTGTAAATGCCGCTGGATAGACAAACATATAATTCAAATCACAATATTAATACATTTGTTAAAAATTTAAGATACATTTAGGAAGTAAAATTATTAATAATTCAAACAAGCAAAAACATGCATTACGTTAACTAAAATATACATTAAATTAAATTGTAAAATAAAATAGTCATAAAATTATTATTCACCTACATACATAATTACTTCATTAAAAAAAAAGAGATTTTAAATTTATTAATATTATTTAAATAATAGCGAAATAGAATAAAATAAAATTATTAAACAAGACAATTAATATTTACATAAGATTAACAATTAGACTTAGCAGATAACATTTTGAGTACATTACATTTAAATTGAGATTTAGAGCACATAAAAATATCAATGTCTATGAAATTAAGATTGTAAGTATCAACCATTCGACGAGTAGGGCACCGCAATCCCGAGTTAGTGCGACAACTGTTCACAGCAAACAGTGTTCCAACTCGAACACTACGTATGTTGACTGTACGGGGCACCGTATAACATAGTTTACTTGTAAGCTCAATGGAGTCAAATTTATTGTGGACAATATTATACAGTATATTGGCTTCAAGCAGTTTACGTCTAGATTCTAAAGTTAACAAGTTATACTTCTTTAGCAAATTCTGGTATGATGGATATTTCCTGTGGCATCTATAGAACATGGCACGAAGAAATTTACGTTGGACCCTCTCTATCTCATCCACGTATTTCTGATAGAATGGATTCCAGATTGGAACTGCATATTCAAGTTGCGAACGTATTAACGTTTTAAATAAATACAGATAGGTGGAGGGACGTTTGAACTCGGTGGATCCTCTCATAACAAAGCCATACATCTTGAAAGAAGTAAGTACCAAAGTACTCATCAAGACGAATCATACGAGCCCAAACTCGTGTTGTTTTATTACGGACTTCCTATGGCCACCTTCCAGCTCCATCATCAGAGCTTGGATACCATCTAGAGACAAATTACTCGTCAAGACGAATCATACGAGCCCAAACTCGATAGGGTTATGTCGTTTTATGACGGAGTTCCTATGACCACCTTCCAGCTCCATCATCAAACCCTGGATACCATCTAAACACAAAGTACTCGTCAAGACGAATCAAACAAATTCAAACTCGATGGGGTTGCGTCATTTCATTACAGAGTTCCTACAGCCACCTTCAAGCTCCATCATCAGATCAGCTCCATGTCATCATAAAATTGCATTGTAACAAGATATACATATGCGTGCAAAATTTCTGCTCAATCAGAAACCGGGAAGTGTGTCAAATTTAACTTGCAAGATTTGATTACAGACAGACAACGAAGACAAGTGAAACTAAATAAAAACTTGTAAAATAATATTAGCTTTATAATATTAGTATAGATATAAATATTACAAGCATTAGGTATAAAACTGCCGCGTTAGGCTACTGAGCGCGACTGCTGAGCATGAGGTCCTGTTTTTTCTGTTAAGAAATTCTCAATAGCAGCCCGTAATTGTGTGCGGTCAATAGCAATAGGCTATACTATAACATGGGACTTAATAACAGCATTAGTGAAATGTGGGTGTACAACTGTGTACATCTTTGCCTACCCCTTCGGAGAATACAGGCGTGATATTATGATGATGATTAGGTATAATACGATGACGCTTATATATTCTTATAATCTCATATGCAACTTTCGGCGGTTGGAAACAGATAAGCCACTAATAATCACGGTTTTTTTTGGTCCGCGCTAATAATAATATTAAATTACAATATATTTTTTGAAACAAACATCTTATCAATACAATCTCAGGTTTGATTATTACATTATTGATAGTGATTTTTAGTGCTATTCCAGCGTACCTATTGACGTTTACCAACCAATTAATAGTCACTGTGTTGTAATATTTTTGCTCATCATAGGCAAGCTGTAACATACTACGCAATGTACTACAAACAGATCATCAATGGTAATCAAGATATCCAAGGTATGCAGACAATTACTTTATATAAAAGTAAGACCACAGATAGGTAAGATTCCTCTTTCGTTTCGTTAGGTACAACCTAATGTTAGAATCGTTCAATCCGCGCACAGATCTCTTGACTTGCTTGAACAACGGCCGAGGCCGACGATTTAACGTGGTCTCTAAAGCAGATGTTAATGCTCCTACCGGTCACCCATTTACAAATTGACCGCGGCAAGCGTTGGTTCACCTCGCCTATTATGAGTACCCCTATAAAACTATTGTAAATCAATAATGGCTAGATAAATCTGAAAAAATACCTATATGTAGTATGGACACCTTGGCAAAGGTCAAGGAGGTATATTTTCTTTATTCTTCCCTTTCGAAGACTTATTCTTTTTTCTTCTAATACATACTTAACCACAAGAATATTGCAAATCTTACACAAAACATAATGTATGTAACATTATGTTTAGACCTTATTTCAAAGGCATTAGAACATCATTTTAATAACACAATTAATTAAATGCTTGCCAAGAACGTACCAAATATAATGCATTCTTTTTTAGTTCAATTATTTTCGCATTCAATAATGCACAACGTACGTAAAATCTTTTCATTTGGACTTATTAATTATTGTTAATTAGTCAAGAATACGGATATTCTCTGTCTGTAGAAGAAGTGGAGTTATTTTGGCCCTTACTGATTAGAACCATTTGGTATTCCTCAATCCTCAGATTACCTATAAAGTCCCGATTTCCGAGATATGCTATTGCATGAGCCCAATGTGATAATTTTATTGGTTTATAATTATAAAAACTTACACACTTCACATAAATTATTGAATATCATAAATTATTAATAAATCAATTATTGAATAGCTACATCATAAATTATTAATAAATCAATTATTGAATATCTATGTCATAAATTATTAATTAATAAATTATTGAATGATAACTTATGAAAACATCTTTAGCAGCATGCCAGATATAGGTATGCTGCGCCAACCCCAAATAAATTGGGATGAGGGCAGGGGGATGATGATGATGAACTTATATATTCTAAGCCTATATGTACATACATCATCATATAGGCCTAGAAGAACTTAAATATTGATATATTTATAATTTTATAGATACAAATAATGAATAAATAAAAAAGTCTGTAAGAATGACAAAATACTCACTTTACAGGTTTGCTTTTCATCCAAGCAGGAAGTGTGAAGCCATCCTTAATTTCAGGGTCACTTGAAGCCATTATATAATATTTGAGAATAAGATAGGTATGAAGTAAAACTTTTTTTATAATAAATTGATCTGCTGAGAATAATCACACAACTGTCTTGATTGTACAATGAAAACTGAATGTTGTTATATCTTGAGCAGAATTGATAAGATTGTTTCAGTAGGCAATATTGTACAACAACATTATAAAACAAAGCAAATAATAAAAAGAAGACTGTTTAATTACAAGAAAACTAATTAATTAATTAATAAAATAGTGCTCAAGACACCCTTTGGGCTTCACTAGCCTTCATTGAAAGAGAAGATGAAGCCATCTGAAACAAACAATATAGGAATTAAATAAAATATCTTTTGTTTATGTTACTGTTAGTTGAAATTAAATGTGGATAATTTAAATCTTTCAGCTTAAAGCTTAAAGCCCATTAATTGATCTTTTAAAAGGCAATATACTTGTGTGAATCAGGTTACAAATACTGGAAATAAATGCATTTGAATTGGTGTGATGGGGATTGGCTAATTTGAAAGAGGAGAGAAATGAAAAAAGTAAATAGTTCAATAATTAACTTTTCAACACTCTTGCTCATATAGTGGCTCTTATTGCAATGCTTTTAGGTTCATAATATTATTAATAGATAATAATGACGCATGCTTTTTCTTAATTTTTACTGCTTTAGTGCGGTAATTTAAATATGACAAATAAACATATACATTCTAAAATAATGTGTATTATAAATGGAGGAATATTCACTTTATTTTAAATTATAAAATATATTTAGATGTCAAACTATAGATTGTCTATAACTATAGACTTAGAAAGACTCAACTACCTAATGTTAGGGTAAATGTGATATAAAATATATAATATTTTTCACGTTTTATATAAGTGATCGAAGGATTATATAAGATTTTTTACGATGTCCTGCTTTTGACGAAAGCCTCCCGCTTTTTTCACTCGAAAAGAATCAGAATCCCGACTTGGCAAAAAAAAACTGGTTATGCTGCCCCACATCCATAACACTACTATCAATAAGGTTTTTTCTATAGGTTTATCTCTAGCGAAAAATACTTATGACCTTAGTAAGCTTACATCAAGAATTTATTCACAAATATACTAATATATATTAATGAAGAATGAATTGTTTCTTTGTTTGTAATTTGACAAACTCTGAAACACCTAAACTAGTTTTAATAATTCTTGCACCATTAGGAAGCTATTATCCAGAAGTAACATAGGCTATATTTTATTTCAGTAATAATAGATTTTGCCTGAAATTCATATGGTCGAAGCCACAGGCACAGCTAGTTCATTATAAATATACCACCTATAATATATTACATTGGAATACAATAAATGATGAGCATTATGAACTCTGTACAATGTTCTCATTCATAATATTTAAATGATTATTATTTATTTGACATAATAAGTTTTATTCTTAGATTCTAATAATTAATTATACTGATAAGCATGAGTTTTAAAATAATGCATATGACCCAGATATTCATCTTCAACATGCTTAATAATCTTAACCGTATTATGTATCTAGATTGATTTTAATTTGTGATGTGACAATGTATTGCATGTACTGCAAAACATATCAACTATCAATCACAAGGCAGATCTATGTGACAGAACATTATTTTCAATGCCATTGTGTCTGTTACCATAGAAATGAATGCAAAACTAAACAAATAACTATCAAAACATGTAAGTACGGAGATTACGAATGTTGTAAGAGTTATTTATGACACGTACTTTCATAAAAATGTTGAGTGGAATGGTTTTAAAGTGAACGCCATAAAAATCTCATGCTTTTAATTGATTCATAGTCTAATAATAGTTTATTCACTGATGAAACGTAACAATACATGTATGTATCTAACTGCCAAAACCAAACCGTCTACTCGATGCATTTAAAGCCCTCCCATAGATGCGGCAGTCGTATGTAGGCACTACAAATTATTTAAATTACAGTTAACAAATGAAATTTACTTACAGTATCAATGACATTAATAACCGGAATACTATTATTTTTCAGCATTATAACGACTTCAAGATACAAGTCACTCATGAATCATGAGACGATCACCAGCACAGACTACTAAACTAAGAGATAATAAGTATCAGACACGAATCTCCGAACAACCAATCGCCGACGTCGACTTTAGAGTTTGACATATTTTTCTTTTTTAATTTGTTTCGAGACTATAAAGCTAAGCCAACCTACTATAATTCCAATATATCCGAACAGGGTATTTAGGTTTGATAATAGGGTATTTGACACTGATGGAAATAAAATATGAAACTTAGCTATAATGATAGAATGTATTTTATTAGAAATTTTGGTATTTTTGAAAATAATAATAATAACTCGTAAATACATTTAATTCGATAAACAAATTCATAATTTTTAATCTATGTGTCACGTGACTCGAAACACCAATGATTGCGTGACGTCACTACTCAGAGGATTGATTGTCAATTTGCAGTCACTGTGACACATGACACAAAATGAATCGATGAATTTGTTGATATTTCGGAAGCCAGTTGCAACCACTTTCTTCGTATTTCAGTTCAATTTTAGAAATATTGGTATACTACGCACTAATGTTATGATTTACAAAATAGTTTCCTTTGTTTACAATAGTTCTGTTGCGTAATGACGTCACAAAATGGCGATCGTCATTATGGCGCCTTTTGGCACGACCTTTAAAATTTGAATTTTAAACAGCTATTATTTAATCAATAGGTACACAAAAAATTGCAAAATATTTTTTTTAATTAATCTATACCATATTCTTTAAATTTAGGCCCTTTGTGAAATTTCGTCAATAACCCTATTATTAATTTAAAAAATTTTGGAAGACGAAATAAAAGTAAAATAATTTATTTTTAGATTTATTTTATTCATTTGTATACATAGTACTTTTATTACAAGTGGATCGATCGTTAGTTATTTAAATTATTCCACATTGGGACATTAATTCTTGATCAAATTTTGAGTTTTCTCCAATACTTAGGCGTAACATCTTTCGGTATTCAGTCTCCAATTCCTTCCGATGACACTGCAAAAAGATAAAATAGATTGTTTATAGTTAGTTTATAAACCCATATACGAATGGAATAGAATACTTGTAGATGAGCTAGTGACGGTATGGTATTTTATGGATGGTATTTGGTAAACTAGCTACTGGCAGGGTAGTTACTCAGCATATGCAAAAGGAACACATAAACAGAATCAAAAAAAGCAATAAAAATGATACAGATAGCCGCAGTAGTACTCAATAGTTATGTCCAATACATGGTTTCATTAGTGCATTAATTAAGCATAAAAGTTAGTGCATTATTGATTTAGATTTTAATAAATAGAGCAGGAAATTCAAACTCTTAAATTAAATTTAGTATATGTAGCAACCTGCCACATCTAATTTTATTCAGACCTATGTTTAAAAGGTATACTACATGTTAATCCAGGTTATGGTATATAATTATGTACAAACAGTATGATTAAAATTATCCTTTAAGTAAATCCAGGATATGTCTTTGCAGCAAATATTTTTCCAAGTCGGTTCAGCAATTTTAGAGCAATTGTTAACAAACATAGAAAACACTTCAAAAACTTTACATTTATAAGTTATTACATGCTTAGTAGGATAAGTGAAAATCTATGATAGTTACCTTAATTAATTTAAAGTGTTAATGCTCTGCTTTAACTCCAGTAATTTCTTCTAAAATTATAGTTGTTAAGTGTTATCTGAAAATTAAATAAAGTTGTAGAGTACATGTCAAGTAGCAAACTATTTTGGCCAGAATTTTACCTTTTGACATAAAAACAGCCTATGGAAATGGAACATACAATATTTAAATGATTTCAGATATCTTCATATTAGGAAATAAACTCACTGAAGACTAAACTTTGTGTTGGTTTTATTTAGGACTTCTTTGTTGAAACATTATGATTTAAAAGTTAGAAATAAATCATTATGAAATTCAGGAATGTGTGGAAATGTAATAAATAGCTCTCTTTATCGTTTTTATTTAACTTACCTGTCTTGGTGGTGTGGATGAGGTTCCTCAGACCTAAGTTCCTTCAATTTAGTATCAATTAGACTTTATTTTAGAAAAACGGTGTAACTAATACCAGTTAGTTTGCTTTTGCGACCCGGAACACATAATATTCTTCATGTTAAAGAGAAAACAGGTTATGAAAGAAGATAAATATGTTTATTATTATGTCCACAGACTACTAAGAGAAGTAAGAGAATGATTATGTCAGATACTTCATTACTAATCTGTGATTCACATGAACATCTGTATGAACATAAACATAGCTATAGTTATTTCTAAACTGTAATGGCGGTCAGCAAACGTCATACTGTTAAGTACCAATTGTCTATGGTCGCAATTTTAGTCTACTTCCAATGTTCTAAGATTTCATGCCGTGAAAACGACATACCTACGAAAATGACATCAAAGTGATCAAAGTCAAACCAGTGTTGCCAAAACGAAACAAACAATCTAGAGTGCAAAAATCTGTATGATATCAATAACCCAACATTTATGTAAATACGACAATGCATATTTATTTCAATTTCTGCTACATTGAATACAGTGGCAAATGAGTAGTGTGCTTACCTGTAAATAAAGACTACAAAGAGTGAGACCGCACGTTCGATTTGTCTATCTTAGTATCTTACTCATATCACAGCAACAGAATAAATAACACATCGAAATAAAGTAATTACTGGACTAAAAACTAGTGTTCTAACTATATAAATGTAGATGATGTTCACATTTACAAATTGTATATATAATTTAAAAAAAAACTTTATGGGTAGCTTAGTATTTAACTTTCAGTTTTACACTATACTTATGGCAACACCAGTACCAAACAAGTAACAAGGAAAGAGAAATTGGCAACCATCTGAATACTTTAAAAAATTTTTAATGCACTTAGTTGATGAGTCATTCATATATATAAAAATAAGTTAGTATTATTAACGGCTGGTAATCTTCATACAACAAATCCTTGCCTTGAGTCTATGGTATTGTCCAGAGTTGGGCGTAATCAACTACTTTTGTAATCAGATTAATAATCAGATTACAAGTAATCATGATTACATTTAATCATGATTACTTTTAATCGTTAATCTTGATTACAGTAATCAGTAATCATGATTACATGATTACACATGCTTGAGTTTTACCGACTTATTGGTCAGTGGGTCGTCTTAGGGGTTAGACTTTCAATTTTTTTTGTCATATTCATGTTTATAGTCTTACAATAACCAAATCTAACGAAAGTTGTAAACAAATATTTCTAAGTTTCCCTGATTTTCCATCTTTGTTACATTAAAATTAATTTAGATATTCGAAAAAGGACTTATAGGGTACCGACCGACTATATCCCAAAGACCAGACGCACTGTAAGGGTGCGGGAGACGGTTTTGACGCAGAATGTCCGTCCGCTAAGGATACATCGATGGCTGCTACTGGAACTCCTAGACGAGTAGAACTAGGTGTGCCGAGCTTGGGCTCATTTTATTATTTATGATGGGATCTTACCTAAGAAATTGCTGGAGTGACCTGAAGGTGTACTTCAGTAGCTGCTACTGGAACTCCTAGACTAGTAGAGTTAAGGGTGCCGAGTTTTCTTTTGTTGCGTTAGTCATGATGAGATCTTACCTAAGAAATTGCTGGAGTGACCTGAAGGTGTACTTCGGTAGCTGCTACTGGAACTCCTAAACGAGAAGAGCTAAGTGTGCGGAGTTTGGGTTCATTTAGTTAATTATGATGAAATCTTACCTAAGAAATTGAAAAGAATTGTTACATTAGATAGAATAGTTACATAGTTTAGTATTTTCAACCGTTACAAAAAAGTGAAATCTTTATTGTTATAACAATAATTGGTAAATGTTTTTATTAACATTTTTAAAATTCTTATAACTTTTATGAAAAATATAATGTTAAATGGCTAAATGTGAACCTTTTTTATTGCCTTCCTTAATTCTACTACATTATTTTTAAGATGAATCATTCAGGCATTGCAAACAGCGCCATCTATTGACACATGCAAATCAACTTACATGCAAACTTTAAAGTACCCATTTAAAAAAAACTATTATAAATATAGTTTTAGGTAGTTTTATATTAAGAGGATTCTAAAAATTGCGAATGTTAATTTTCATTATTTATATCTTTATAATTATTTGGAATTTCACACAAACTTTATTATCAAATCGATACTTATAACGCCATCTATTGAGATTGATTTACCCCATGATACGGTGAAGGAAACCCTTAAAGACCGAACTCTGAAAAAGAAATAAATCTCAATAGATGGCGCTATAAGTATCGATTTGATAATAAAGTTTGTGTGAAAATCAAATTATAAAGAAAATAGGTAATGAAAAATTAACATTCTCAGTTTTTAAATCTAAGTACTAAACTATCTAAAACTATTTCAATATTTTTTTTTTTTTATTTGTGGTTCTTTGGGGTTTGAATGTGTCAATAGATGGTGCTGTTTGCAATGTCTAAATGATCAATCATAAAAATATTTACCAACGAAGATTTCACTTTGATGTCACGGTTAAAAATACTAAACTATTTATATAAACATACAACATATAGCACTAATAGAATGTAACTATAAATACAAAATTATTATTTTGAACCTACTGGATTTGAACCTACGCGCGTCGGATACTCAAGCGTTCAACCAGGCCTAGTCGCCATATAGACTGAAAAGGTGATGTCGTCAACGTGAGATATTTGAATGTGGAATAGCTTAGTAGTCGTGAAAGTTTAATTGGCACAACTAGCTCTACTCGTCTAGGAGATCCATTTGCGGCCACCGAAGTACACCTTCAGGTCACTCTAGCTTTTTCGTAGGTAGGTAAGATCTCATCATAACTAACAAAACGAATCCAAGCTCGGCACACTTAGCTCTACTCGTCTAAGAGTTCCAGTAGCAGCTGCCGAAGTACACCTTTAGGTCACTCCAACATATTCTTTGGTAAGATCGCATCATAACCAAGAGGACTCATCTATAAGTGGTAATTAATTATTGATTTTACCACATTTGCAAACCGTTCATAATCAAAAAAGTAGTCTAAAAAAGTAATAAAAAATGTAGTCGTAAAAGTAACAAAAAAAAGTTGTCAAATAAAGTAATAAAAAACAGTAATCAAAAAAGTAGTCAAATCAGAAATAAAAAAAAACTAATCAAAAAAGTAAGTAGTCAAAAAAAGTAGGTAATCAAAAAATGTAATCAAAAAAGTAGTCAAAAAAAGAAATAAAAAAAGTAATCAAAAATGTAATCAAAAAAGTAGTCAAGAAAAGTAATCAAAAAATGAAATCAAAAAAAAGTAGTCAAGAAAAGTAATCAAAAAATTAAATAAAAAAAAAGTAGTCAAGAAAAGTAATCAAAAAATGTAATAAATAAAAAAACAAAAAAAGTAGTCAAGAAAAGTATCATATAAACTTACACTAATAATCTGAGCTTAATAAACACATTAATTATTTTTAATATTATACAGTCAACATTTTTCATTCAGAAAATCGTTTATTGAGTAGTAGCACTTGTCTAGAACAAATTGAAATAATTTATCTTTAAACATCTTAGCATTTAGTGTTTTGAAGACATCTGGTAACTTATTATAAATACGGATTATCATGCATTTTTGTTTTTTTTTTTTTTTTGTTTTGGTACATTTGGTTTATGAATTTTTCGACTAGCTCTGCTTAATACATCGTTGTCTTTCAAATGAATAACTATTTTTATGAACAAAGATACACATTTCGAATATATATAAAGCTTGCTTTGAATTCGTATCGATTAAAAAGATGGCCAAGATTGCCTATTTACTCGACCAAACTGGTCACCGACAATGTACAACTAGGGTATATATATACGTACTAGTATTTTAAAGACTTTTATGGTCATGTTGAATCGAGTTGGTTTAATAGCTTTTCCAACTTTTTGTAGGAATTGTACCTAAATGTCTAATAAAGTAATAAAAGAAGCATCATATTGCATGCAGTATTTTTTGTTTTTTTTTTATGTTGCCACTTCGTTTTTGTTGTTTAAATTAGACTAGCTGGTCTATGTGACAAAGTCGTAGTAGTCGTCTTGTCCAAGGTCCAATCTATCTCCTTGCCAAATTTTGCCAAAGTTTGCCAAGTTCAGCCGTTTAGTCGTGACACAGTGACGTGATAAGTCGGGATATTACATCACCGCCATCGAATGACACCAAAACACATCATCACATAAATAATACCAAATTCGTACAAAAGATGAGGTTATGGTTCAGTTAGAATTAGGATAGGTATAAAATATATTTCTTCTTTACCGCTTATTTTGACGTAATTTCCAAAGTAATGATCAGGTAATATTAGAGTACGTGTGTGTTGATGCTGATTTGTCGCATTAGGTATGCTTAGTGAAGATGTATATTACTTTACTAAATAATCGTTGACTTTTTTGTTTCAAGATTCAATTATTATTGGTTTATTTTATAAAGTGTAATACCAATACTCCAGGTTAGTGTAGTTATACCTTCCGGGGTGGTAAATGCAGATTTAATCTCAATAAAGGTTTGAGAAGAAAAGTGTAGTTTTTAACGGTAGGAGGCCAGCACAGTGTCTATGATCGACATTCCAGACATGTTCTCACTGTGTTTAATTTGTAATCTCATTTTATTAGGCATATATTGTCGAGATTAATCAAGATCCCAACAGATTGTTAGGCGAGTTTTTACTGAAGTATTTATCATCTTTGTGCCCTGATCCCTATTTTAGTTCGGCGCTCCAACCGTTATCTCACATCAGCATATTAAATGAAAATTTAGGTGATTTAATTAAGTGCTTAAGTACTCGTGATTTTACTTCTATTTCCAAGTTCAAATATATGTAAGTATTTCCATTTTGTACACCAATTCATTACATCTCAATTATTGTTTATCGATAATCGATATATGTCAATATTTCAACGTTGTACATAACTATTGAACGCACACATTGACATTTCAGAAACGATAACACTTTTTTGAGCTCTTTGTCCCTTCTATGTGGTAGCAAAAATATTCTAATTCGATGGTTTTAGCTATGAAATATAATAGTTGAAAATTGAGAATCATGCGAAGTATATTTAAAATGCCAAAACATATTACACTATTGGTTGGAGTGAAACGTTGTGTCACTATCCCATAGATAGATGACCGAGCAAGAACAAGCCTAGGTACATACTCGGCAGAGTGTGTTTGGGTACCACATGTGTTTAGAATTTTTTGCAGTTTTTGCTTATTTTGAGTGTTATTGTGACTTTTTAACCGACTTCCAAAAAGGAGGAGGTTATCAATTCGGTTGTATTTTTTTTTTTTTTTTTTTTTTTATGTTTGTTACCTCAGAACTCCGTCATTTATGAACCGATTTGGAAAATTATTTTTTTATTTGAAAGGATTTAGTTTCAGATTGGTCCCATTTAAATTTTATGAAAATTGGTTTAGTAGTTTGGTATTTAAATCAAAATAACTGAAAAATAATACGTCGTCGAAGTAAACGAAATGGTGTATTTTGCTTTCTTGTGACTTTCCGGTGGTGTTTACGGTCTCTAGAATAGTTCTAATGAACTGCCTATTTTCCAGCTTCATCATCAGATGATGATGATGATGATGAAACCGGAAGAGAAGCACCGGAAATCCGTCTTTTTTTTTGCTATTTAATACTTTTTAGTGTACTCGTAAGACCGCATTCTCAAACATCTCTTTTTACACGAGTGCTCAAAAAACGGAGTGTATTTAAGTATGTATATGTGTAAGTATGTTTGTGAGTTTCTTTACCTATTCCACCATAACTTCTAAATACCTGAACTGATTTCGATATATGGGGTATCGTTAGAATCCTTACACTGTCCCGTGAGTAACATACGCTAGTCATTTTTTTTTTTATTAATTTCATCTTGTTTTCGCAATTTATTACTCTCTTTTGAAATAGCCTCAGATCTAGATTTCCTACTTTGATATGGATATGTCGCAGATGGACTGTAGAATAAGCTGTTTTACAAAACTGCTAGCTGATTTACAAAACAGTACTGTTATGAAAAACAGCTGAACGACGTTTAGCGGTTTTACATAATTACTGAACTATAACACGCAGAATTGAATGAACGTTTTGCGTTTATCAATGCAATCTCTGATCGTTGACCCGCAGTTGATTTTAGTTCGAAATGTTGTCACATATGGCTCTGTATGTCCTAACAATAATAACCTAACTTTATTTTACTTCTCAATAGCAAAAAAAATATGAAATTTTTTAATGACGTAAGTACTAAACCACTATAATAGTCGACAATATATCGGGATTATGAAAGAAAATAAATTAAATTGATCCATGAGCGAGCGAAGCGAGCTCGGGAGTTTCGTGTACCCCGACACGGACAGGTTAGGTTCGAAGAGGATGACGGGGGCCCGTGAGCGAGCGTAGCGAGCGAACAGCCCCCGTCATCCTCTTCGTGTTTAGGTTTTTTCTAACCTTACGGACAAAAAAATAGGAGCCCCGCTAAGCGGGGCTCCGTCGACCCAGCCACGGAAAGTCAAATCAGAATACAGTATCGCTTTTTTACTTGAATGGTGACTATCCATTTAATATACCTATACAATAAACAAACCTGTCCCACTGTAGATATGTCATTCTGCATTACGTCTAAGGGTGGGTAGCAGTTTTGTTAAACGTATCGCAATGGCAATCCAGCTGAACGTTGTTCAGCTGTTTTATAAAACAGTACTGTTTTGAAAAGCAGCTAGAGATTTTGTAAAACAGCGGATTCTACAATCCATCTGCGACAGATATATATGGGCAGCGCGTTGAATAGGTCTACCCATATTCACTTCCGATAAATCAGTTATGGTACGCAAGATTCACTAAAAAGTAAGAAATAAAATAATTTTTAACAAAAAAAAGAACCGACTCCAAAAATCTTTCTGTTAAGTAAAATTGCACTAAAAAGTTATAAAATAATTGCATTATTTACTTACTACAATTTATAGAAAAAATACTTTTTTAATTTTAGAGGATTCTGAATAAAATCAATTTATTAGGACAATAATATACAATTATTATTATTTTTGGAGTCGGTGCCAGTAAAGGACAATAAACGTGTAAGTACATTTATGAAGTAGCGTATTACGTTCGCTTTAGGCAGTTGTTGTGTTCATTTGTAAATTTTTTCAATTAGGTATACATTATATACATTATCGTAAAAATAATGATGGTGAATGTACCTTTAACAAAGTTTGTCTGGCACCGACTCCAAAAATAATAATAATTGTATATTATTGTCCTAATAAATTGATTTTATTCAGAATCCTCTAAAATTATAAAAGTATTTTTCTATAAATTGTAGTAAGTAAATAATGCAATTATTTTATAACTTTTTAGTGCAATTTTACTTAACAGAAAGATTTTTGGAGTCGGTTCTTTTTTTTGTTAAAAATTATTGTGACTTGTTATTGTTATCGTTCTGTGTGTGTCGTCCTTGTGACTGTTTTACTCGGTTAGTACAGCTCATATCCTAATTCGTAATGAATAAAAATAAGCCCCCTGATCCTCCTGACATTAACCACCCTTCAACTCCTATATATGCTCCATTTTCCCCAAATCCAGACCCGTTATCGCAATTTGCAGAAGTTGTGTGCAGCATGAATGAGTCTCTAAATACATCTCAACCGAGCGCGCGTAAACGTCCTGTAGTTGATGAAGCCAGCCCGGTCAGTCGACCTCCAAAACTGCTAAGAAGCCAAGTGGGTCGTGAAAGATATTCGAATCTAGATAAGGCTCCATATATTGTCCACGTCTCACGCATAGATTCAAACCCTAATACCAATTCAGTCCTCCACCCGGTTACTTTTGGTTTATTCCTTTTTAAAAACAACATTGCCAATATTGTTCGTGATGGTGTGAAAAAAGTTGGTCGTAACCGCGTGTCAGTTGAATTTGGTTCCCCTCAGGATGCAAATTCGTTCTTAATGAATAGCCTTGTTCCTAAAAATAACTTTATTGCTTCTATCCCCACATTTAATATTACCCGCATGGGTGTAGTTTCTGGTGTTCCAGCAGATATATCAGAAGAGGAGGCTAAAACCTACCTGACTGTTCCCTCTGTATGTGGAAAAATACTGGAAGTACGGCGACTGAACAGGAAAACTTTCAGAGACGGTGAAGTTGAATGGAAGCCCGCTGAAACATGTGTGATAACATTTGATGGTCATGTGCTTCCAAAGAGGATATACTGTTGCTATACTGCCCTTCCTGTAGAACAATATATATTCCCCACAATTCAGTGCCGGAAGTGCTGTCGGTTTGGACATGTACAATCTATTTGTAGGTCAACACCTCGCTGTGGTAAGTGTGGCCATGATCACCCTGGTGATGGCTGCAATATTTCTGAGAGTGAAGCCTTCTGTGTTTTGTGCTCTGGTAGCCACTTTGCACTTAGCAGGGAGTGTCCGGAGCAGGGTAGGCAGAGAACTATTAAATCTGTTATGGCTAAGAAATCTATTCCATATTTAGAAGCCAGTAAGGCCATCCCTTCCCCTTCTAGCAGTTATGCCAATGCTGTTAAATCAGCTTCTTAATCTCAGTCATACCGTAAAACTGTATTCCTTAAGCCTAGATCCCATGCCCCCCTTTCTCCATCTTATGACAAATTTGCTCATCAAAATATTATAAGTTCTCCTCAACCATCTCAGTCTGATGGTTGTGCTCTCCACAATCCCTTTTTGGAATCTTTTAATAGCATTGCTTCTATCATACAACTTCTTATAAAAAATTTAACTTCTCTCATGTCTTCTTCTTCTGCAAATATTTCACAATCACCGTCCAACGTTGCCGACCAACTTATCTCTCTTTTACTTAACATTAAAAATGGCATTCCGTCAAATGTTCCTTCAGTGGAATGTGAGGAGCGTGTGGCATAAAAAGCATGACCTCATATGTCTTTTAAATAAATACAAACCTTTAGCATTTTCTATTGCTGAGACTTGGTTGACTCCTAGTCTTAGCTTCCGTTCTATAACATTCTCAGATGTGATCGTTCTGATGGCTATGGAGGGTCGGCTCTTTTTGTAAATAACAGAGGTCATCTCCAATCTTTATCTCTGCCTCCGCTTGTAGGAGATTTAAGTATTGTTGCGGGGAGAGTAGAGGGTGTTAACGTTTTCTCCATTTACTTAGCTCACCCTTGCCATCATTTCTTAGCTATTTTAAAAAACGTATTTGAAGACGCTCGTGGGCCAATAATGGCCATGGGAGATTTTAACTGTCATCACTTCAGATGGGGATCTGAAAGATGCGACTCCTTTGGGGAGGCTCTAGTGGAAATCTTGGACGATTTAAACCTTATAATATTAAATAATGGCTGTCCCACTCGTAGGCCTGTTCCCGGTCAACAAAGGAGTTGTGTTGACTTGACATTCTGCTCGGCTGAGCTAGCGGCCTCTTTGCATTGGGAATGCACATCTTTGACGCATAGTAGTGATCACTATCCGATTATTATATCTTTGGCGAATAAAACTTATCTAGAAAAAACATCTGCTCCACTTTTGAAGTACAATTTGACCAAACCAGACTGGCCGGGTTTTACATCTAATTTGGAGCACAGAATTAATCATCTTCCAAATTTTGCATGGAATAATTCAGTTCCCATTGACCACTATCATGCTCAAAATTGTTATGAAGATTTTATTCTGGCCATAACAGACACCGCAAATTCATGCTTTCCATTAAAAAAACAGCGCGCGTAACAAAATCCTATCTCCTCCGTGGTGGGACCAAGAATGCTCAGCGGCAGTTAGAGAGAGAAACTCGGTTGAAATGCGTTATAATGCAGAAATGAGCACTGAAAATTTGATCCTGTATAAACAGGTATATGCTAATCCAAGCGCCTGCTTCGGAAAAATAAACGTTCGGGTTGGGTAAAATTCTGCACCTCTCTATCCCCTTCTACGTCGGCTTCAGTTGTTTGGAGGAGCATAAATCGGTTTAGATCCGGATGTTTTACATCTATCTCTTCTCCTATAGCCGGAGAAACCGCTGAGCTTTTTTTTGACAGAATAGCCCCTCCCTACGTTCCATCGTCATCGGAGTGCTTTTATCCATCCGTGAACTTATCGGAGGATCCTATGGACGGACCATTTACCATGGATGAACTTAATGTAGTTTTAAAGCATGTCCGTGACTCAGCTCCAGGTATCGACGGTATACCTTATTCATTCATGGTAAATGCTGGCGTTACGGCAAAGGTATATTTTCTAAATTTGATTAATTATTGTTATTTTAATGGTTGGGTTCCAGATCAGTTTAAATGCCAAATAATTATCCCATTACTAAAACCTGGCAAACATACAGATGATCCAAACGGTTTTAGGCCAATCGCATTATCTTCTGTATTAGCCAAACTCTTGAAACATTTGATAAAAAACCGGCTGGAATGGATTGTGGAATCCAGAGATTTACTGCCGAGTTTTCAATTTGGTTTTAGGAAGGGTCTCAGCACGATAGATAGCGTTGGAACTCTGGTCTCAGATATTCGAATATAATTTTCCAAAAACGAATCTGTTGTTGCTGTCTTCCTAGACATTTCCTCTGCGTTTGACAGCGTCCTTCTTCCCATTCTCAGGCAAAAATTGCTACAGCTGAGACTGCCGGCTAAGATGGTACAATGCATATGTGGATTACTTATGACTCGCTCTCTGATTTTGAGAGTCCAGGGTGAGGAGTTTAATAAAAGGCGGACATGGAGGGGTTTACCACAAGGCTCGGTGTTAAGTCCATTATTATATAATTTGTACACGGCAGATATTAGTTCCTGTTTGAACAGTAACTGTCGTGTCCTACAGTATGCAGACGATCTAGCTCTTTAAGTAACTGACTCCTCCATCAACGACGCTGCTTTATCATTATGCCTGTCTTTGGAATCTTTAAACCAATGGCTAAAAAGACATGGTCTGTGCTTATCGGCACCGAAAAGCTCGGCAGTGGTTTTTTCACGCAAGAATCGGTATCCTCAAGTCTCAGTCGATATCCAAGGACACCAGATTCCAGTTGTTAATAAAGTTAAGTTTTTAGGCGTTTTTTTGGATTCAAAATTGTGTGGCTTACATCATATAAACTCAAGAATTCAAAAATGTGAGAGATTGATCCCTATCCTTAAAGCTTTAGCGGGTGTTTGGTGGGGCGCTCACCCCTACACTATGAAGCTGTTGTATAACGCGATAATCCGAAGTGTTTTAGATTACGGAACGTTTCTTTTGATCCCGTGCAATAAGGGTGCTTTAGCTAGGTTGGACGGAATCCAAGCCAAGTGCCTCCGGATCATCTCGGGCTGCATGAAATCCTCTCCCATTAACGCCTTGCAGGTTGAGTGTGCTGAACCTCCTTTGGCTCTCAGAAGACAATATCTGGCCTCACGATTCCTATCCAAATTAATTTGTAAATCTTCGCACCCATTAGTTTCCAAGTTAAACGATTTAGATAACCTATACACATCATCAAATTATTGGAGAAATAAAGAAATACCCATGTTAATAAAAACCTTTCGCCAATTAAAAAACTTAGAGGGTCCTATTGTCAAATATTCTAGGCTACCCGTTTTTGATTATACGTTATTTCGATATTGATATTCCCAAAAATTCGCCTTCTGCGGATTCAATTTTCAATACGGTGGTGGGAGAGCGATGGAATGGATTTCAAAGATTTTTCACGGATTCTTAAAATTTTTTCAATTTTGGTTGTACTGTAGTTGCGGTATATTACCAAAACTCCAGAATAATTTTAAAATACAAATGTCCTAAAGAGTCTTCCGTATTCACGGGCGAATGTGTGGCTGTACTGGAAGCCTGCCGTTACATTGAATCGCATAATATTTGTTCCGGTGCTATTTTTACAGATTCCCTTAGTTGCCTTAAATCATTAATACAAAATCCCTTTAAGAGCAAATTGCATAGCGTTCTCCTACTAAACATTAAAAAATCGTTGTTTAATTGTGCTAATTCACATAAAGACGTCCAATTGGTTTGGATTCCTAGTCACTGTGGTATTCAGGGCTTCGGAAACTTCAGACTTCAGTTATTTTTGTCATCAGGGGTATGATTTATTGAGCTCCCCAAAAGCCGATCTTCAGTCGTCATGGCAAGAGCATTGGAACTCCACCAGTAAGAAGAAAGGCGCTTACTATCATGCGATTCAGCCCAACATAACCCCCAAGCCCTGGTTTTATCGCTATAAAAAAGTTCCCAAAACGGTTATTTCTGTCCTTTGCAGAATTCGCATAGGCCATTGCTGTTCTCCAATCTTTCTTAAAAAGATACATGTCCGGCATTCTTCTCTTTGCGAGTGCGGGCTGGTCGAAGGAACTTTGGAGCATATATTTTTTGTATGCTCAAATAACATTCCATCTCTTAATTTGTATAGTCATCTCCCTAACCTAAAGATTCCTATTCCTATTAACTTCCCCTCGCTCCTTACTTATTCCTCTCCAAAATTATTTCAAGCGTTGATTTTATTTGTTCATAAAAATAATATTAAATTATGAGCTGGAACTTTCATGTTGGCGTGGTATACTTTTGTTTAATGTGTTAACCATTAATATACTATTTATTTATTTTTATATTTTTGTTTGTTTCAGTGTACTAACTTATCAACAGGAGTTACATTGAGTTTCACTATCAATCAAGTAACTAACTTTTAATTTTTTATATCAGTTTTCTTTCTCGAGCACACGCTTCCCCATTTCACCTTTGACATTGGCAGAATTGCCGTCATGAGACGGCAGAAGGCCATAATGAAGAATTGAATTGAATTTAAGAACAAGCCTACTTTTGCCTAATGATTTTGCTCTCTCCCCCCCTCCCTAACAATACTAAGTTTGCGGCCCCCCTTCTTCTTCCTCGTAAATGCATCATATTTGTTTAACGTAAAATGATATAGACAACAAGGGCTTCTCCTTGATTTACCTACTCAAAGATTATATCGCGCACTCTTGAATACGATGACGACCAAGAACATCAGCTGTTAATTGTCAATGTCATAACAGACGCTTTGCTTTGCAAGCGACTTGACTTCATCTTTGACAGATAAAATATAATTTTTATTTGCAATGCACTAAAAACGCCTCTGATAATACGACAAAAAGACTACCTACCTCAAAATTAAATTTAAACAAATTTCAATGATGTCTAGTGACGAGCCCACTGATTTGGACTGGGTGCAGCTCCGAAAAGAAATGGGAGCGCATCAACATGTTGAAACAACAAGTGAAAAATTTGGAAGAAAATTTTCAGAAAATCCATTTGTTCCTATTGGTATAACTTTCACACATTTATTAAACATAATATATACTGCACGGTTACTGACTTTCTCATCTTTTTAAAGGTTATTGGCAGTAGCATACTTGCAAATGAAATCTAATAACTGAATATTTGTTAATGTGATGTAAATCTTACGCAACAGTAAATTTCTGGATTATTTCTTGAACGCGAATACAGTGGTCAGTCAATAGGCCTACCGCACACTGTTGTCAAGTTCCGTGTCTTTTCGCATCATCATCCCCCTGCCCTTATCCCAATTTATTTGGGGTCGGCGCAGCATACCTATATCTGGCAAGCTGCTAAAGTTTTGGCTATGTTTAAAGACCGGCCGCCTGCCTGACGTCAACCCTCTTTCGGAATGCTGTTGGTGGTAACCGCCACCGATACGGTCTCCTTCTATCTAGCTATGCCATACCAAATGTTATTTATGCACCAGGTTCTGATGTTATCCTAGTATTACACTCCACTATTCGGGCTATAATAACAAATACGGCCTACAATCTGTATGATACCTAAATAGCATAATTATTCACAAAACTACCACATTCTGTCTTTGTTAACATTCATCTTGATTCTCACTTTTACAGCCGTATCCAGGAATATTATTCTGAGGGGAATGGGGGGGTTACAATCACGAATTTATTTTACTCTCTTTTTTCTCATATGAGACATGTGTAAACTCTATATTTTCACTTCTTTTCTGAAATTTTGGGGTGGGATAGGTTTAAACCCCTAAAGAGAGGAGTAGATTGCTGATTATTGACCAACAAAAATTTTATATGTTCCATCTATACTAATATTATAAAGCTGAAGACTTTGTTTGTTTGGTTGAATGCACTAATCTCGGGATATACTGGTTCGAATTGAAAAAATCTTTTTGTGTTTGAGGAAGGCTATAGGCTATTTAACATCACGCTACGACCAATAAGAGCGGAGAATCAATTAAAAATGTTGTAAAATCGCGAAAAAAATATTCCTTTTGAGACCTTCCATTGTGTGTGTTGTGTAAACGGTTAAAGTTACGCAAAAATCATGTAGCACGGAACATCATAGTTTTAAAATATCTCCGCAACTAAATAATGATGAAGTACCATGCGCGCATTCATAACATCACGCCTCTATTACCCTATGGGTTGCAAAGGTGTACATAGTCGTACATCAACCAATAACGGCATTGCTGAAATGTATTTCAGCAATGCTGTTATTAAGTCCCATGTAATAGGTGGTGAGCCTATTGCCATCTACCACCCACAATTCCAAACTCTGGGCTGCTACTGAGAATTTCCTAACGGAAAAACTCAATAATACTGCCCAACCCGGGAATCGAACCAGAGATCTCATGCTCTGCAGTTGGGCTTGGGCCCACTAAACCAAAGAGGCAGGCGCATTTATGATGTGCTAGGCGCGGTCATGTGGGGGGAGTGTGCTGGTGGAATAGGTAGGTTGTTTTCCTCAAATTAATGCGGGTGAAACCGCAGGGCACAGCTAGTTAAAAATAAAAATTAAACTTGAAACTCTTGTTTCAGGTTGTTTAGCTACAGCTGGTGCACTATCTTATGGTCTTTGGAGCTTCAGAACAGGACGCAAGAAGTTATCTCAACAAATGATGCGGTTAAGAATTGTTGCACAAGGATTTACAATTACTGCTCTGGTTGTTGGTGTTATGATGACGACGGGAAAAAATCTTACAAAGTAGATTTAATCTTTCAATTGCTATATTTTAGTTTGCTTCTTTCAATAATTAAGTTACAATGGATATTGAGTAGATATTTTTATGAATACATAATATAAAATCTCAGCAATTTTCAGATTTGTATTTTCGTGGGCAAATAATCTAATTCTTTCTATGTTATCATTCAGTCATCACTCTTCATTTTGTGTCAACCCTAAACATAGTTTATTTAAGTTCAAGTAATTATTATAATCAGCTCACTGCTCAATTATTTTGGTTTTTTTATATAATAACTTTCGTGAGACACATTCACATTAATTATAGTTTAACGGTTTTACTCACGGGATAGCCCGACTAGTTTCGAACTCGAACGGAGCCTTTATTCATGATCTGAGCCCGCGGCGATGCGCGTGAGTAATGACCGTTAAACTATAATTAACTATTTTGGTGTTAATACATAATCTTTTATGATAATGAAACATACTTTATAGTTGTAGTCAGGGCCCAATCCAGCTTTTTTACCTCTCTAGCAAAAATGAAATTTCCGCCCCTTACATAGCACATTTAAATACACCCAAGGTTTGTTATTCCTACACAAGAAATAAAATACAAAAAAAAATCAGTTAAAAAAATACACAAAAAACCTCAGAATTATCAAGAAACAAAATTTAAATCAGTCAAGTAATTTTAAGTACACAGTAGTTGACAGTTGATGTAACCATAGGTCGCCCCACAAAGAGCCATGGATCACACGAAACATGATATGTGTGGAAGGTGATTTTCTTCTCCAGGTCCCCTAATGCGACACACTCACTGCCCCCTTAACTTGGCTTGAGGTGCTTAAAATGCGTTGCCTGGAAAATAGAGCCTATACTGCCTGGACGTGCCCATCACCTTGTTTCTTAAAGTGTTAATGGTAGACTTCTAACACCTTCAGAAAGAAGAGCTTACGTATGGAATCCCTGAGTATATCAAGCAGACTAATGGTAAAATATGCGTTCCTGCTACAAACACTGCGCGAGTGATATTTTCAACAGTTACACCAAAAAGATTAAAAATTAAGTTGGACCCTGGACTTCTTCTGCCTTGGGGTTGTCACTCAAGTGCTATTGTTGCAGCATTTACTTTGACTCGCCGCACATACGGCAAAATGACCACTTTAAGAGGTCAAAAATCAAAGATGTGAAATAATGTATGTGTATATATGCCAAGTTTTTTTGCCAAGTCGGGATTCTGAAACCTTTTGAGTGGAAAAAGCTTCTTTCGTCGAAAGTAAAAAAATAATAAAGAACGTATATAATCTGAAGTTTTTAATCTTTTTATTTGAGTTTTAAGATACTTTTACGTGACAATAGATAGCAAAAATAGCTATAGAAAATGTATTATAATAAAAATATGATATTTGAAATCAGATACCGTAAGTTAATTGAGTCTTCTAAGTCTTCTGAATAAAAAAAAAGCAATAATCAAAGTCAAAAAAAGATTTATTCATTAGAAAAATGTGGTGTATCAAATAATATAATCTTAGGAGTGAGTGTTACAAATAGTAACTTACATTAAGAGAATAATTATTTATAAGAATTACTTAGATATTCATGATATTTCTGTGGAGATTTAACTTTTAAAGTTGCCATTTTCTCTATAATAAAGATGAAGAATATATATAGGATAGCTGTAGATCAGAGTTGGGCGTCAATTATTTGATTGTACCGTAACCACATCTAACGCAAGTTGTAAACAAAATTTTCAAAGTATTCCTGATTTTCCATCTTTGTTATATTCAAATTAATTTAGATTTCGAAAAAGCATTTTAGGGTACCGACCGACTATATTCCAAAGACCAGACGCACTGTAGGGGTGCGGGAGACGGTTTTGACGCAGAATGTCCGTCCGATGGGGATGCATCGATGGCTGCTACTGGAACTCCTAGACGAGAAGAGCTAAGTGTGCCGAGTTTGGGTTAATTTTGTTAGTTATGATGAAATCTTACCTAAGAAATTGCTGGAGTGACCTGAAGGTGTACTTCGGTAGCTGGAACTCCTACTCGAGTAGAGCTAAGTTTGAGTTTGTTTTGTTAGTTATGATGAGATCTTACCTAAGAAAAATCTGGAGTAACCTGAAGGTGTACTGAAGTCAGCGGGTGTTAGGCGGTCGAAAGTGGTCGCACTTTTTTTTTTATTATTATTTAAAAGTTAATACTAAGTTATATAGTAATTGTTCACTGCCACAACTTGAATCTCAAATACATATGTTACATAAATTGTAGTACAGTGCCAGTGTATAGTGAAAGACGGAAAAAAACAATAAACAATAATTTATTAAGTGCTCAAACTATGAATTCTACCCTACATATAAAACTATTGAACGATATCTAATAATTAGTGAAAGTCTAGTGCCGTGCTTGTGCTCAGTTTGCGCAGAGCCTATAACGTGTAAAGTGAATGATAAACATAAAGTCTGCCACACCATAACAATCAAGCAAAACACCATAACTCAAACTTCTTAAAACAGCGCCATCTAGTTGTATACACTAGATTTACTCATAGCACCGACTGTGTGCCTACGTGACTGCCCATGCGCAACAACTTTATGCGCCCGAGTATATAGCGACATCTGTTGAGGCTACACAAAGTTATTTAACTTTTGTATATTTTTAATATAAAAATCACACAATATACTAAAATGCCTAATTGTGGATGCTGTGGAAAGTTTCTTTCTAAAGCCAATTGTGTGGTTTGCAGTGAGTGTCAAATGAAATATCATAAGGAATGCGCTAAATTGACGGACACAATGAAGTTAAATGCTGGGTGGATATGTTCTGGGTGTAAATCAAAAATACCGCAGAAGACTGACCTGGCTCCTTCTTGTAAAGGGATGGAGTTTGACTGCAGCTCCGTGGAAAACCCTTGCCATGTGGTTATTGATGATCTCGTACAAGATGTCTATCTTACACCCACGCAGCATAATAAACCTGAACTCGCCCCTGAGGTACGTACCTTGGGAAAGAAATCCAAAATACCTCACAAATCGCCTCTCAAAATGGCCTCTCATGGGCAAGAGAAAGATTCTGCTTGCAGATCGCTGGCAAGCACTTCACCTGTGGTTATTTCTGCTACTATACAAGAGGTCAGTCTCGCACCCACACAACCAGATAAACTTGATTAGGCCACTGAGGTGCGGGCCTTCAGGAACGAACTGAGTGCATTGAGGGCTGAAGTCCGTGAATACCGGGATGAGATAGCATATTTTAAATCAGAACTAAACACGCACAGTAACGCCATCTCTACTTTGGAAACTAGAATTACGGCCCTCGAACAAAAGTACGAACAAAAAATACCTATTGATATTGACCCAGTTGAAAACATTATTGCCGACCTTAAATGTCAATTAAACGAACGCGACCAGGAGTTGCTGTTGAATGACGTGGAGATAGCTGGGATACCAGAAAAAAAAGGCGAAAATGTAACACAGCTCATCAAGGTTCTCACAGTCAAACTAGGTATAGACATTACCGAGAGGGATGTTGTGCATGCAGAGCGAGTTGGATCTGCGAGGCGGAACAGAGTTGCGGCAACAGACACCCGACCCGACACCAGATCACTTACTGCCGACACCGTTACGCAGCGGCCGAGATGTATTTCCGTGCGCTTTGCACGGCGAGTGACACGCGACGAATTACTGCGTGCGGCGCGGGTCCGCCGTGGTCTCAGTTCGACGGATCTGGAGGTCCCGGGCGCTTCAAGCCGTGTCTATGTAAATGAGCGTCTCACGCGCACTAATCGTCACTTATTTCATCAATCCCGACTAGCTGGCAACAGTCACGACTGGAAGTACGTTTGGACTAAGGACGGAAAAATATTTGCACGAAAAGAAGACGGTCGGAAGGTTGAATGGATCAAACGTGAAAATGATGTAAATAAAATTTTTGGTTGATATTAAATTGGGGCCATAGGTTACATGTTATCTTTTGCAACTTAATTCATCGGTTAATATTTACAATGCTAGCTCATTTGTTATTGCTATTCGAGAGAGGCTTTTGTTCTATTTTTTTGAGAAATGTTATTAATAGTGGTATATTAGGCAAGGCTAATATGAGTATGTGTCACACGGTGGTTCAATTATATGATCGCTCACAATTTTTAAAGTGTTGTTGTTTTAAATTTATATACACCACTTTCAAAGCAATAATATCAATACATACACTATACAATATCTTTTTATATTTTATTCTTCGGGGTACTCAAATATTTCTTACCGCATTTATTCAATTACATTATATACTACATCTACTTCATACTTCTACAAACTCAATAAACTATTTTAAACCAATGCATACAAATAAAGTAGTTATGATTTATACAATGTTAAAAAATGATAGTAAAAAATATATTTAATACAAAATTACTAGGCATAATAACTTTTTATTTTTATCTTTTTTGTTCATATATGTCGTGCTACATGATATTTTATAATGAGTACACTGCCTAAAAATAATAAGTTTTTAAAAGTTGGTTTCCTTAATGCTGGATCGCTGGGAACAAACCATGACGAGTTTATTGCATTGTTGGAATGTCATTGCTTCGATATCGTAGCTATAAATGAGACATGGTTGCGTCCGGGTGAAGATGGTCGGGCGCCTGTCGTGCCTGGCTATCGACTGCGCCACACACCGCGACCCGCCAGGGTTCGCTCCGGCAAAGGTGGTGGGGTCGGTTTCTATCTAAGGCGTGGTTTTAGTGCGCGAACAATTGCTGTCCCCAGTGATCCGAGGTTCGAAACCATTGAGCAAATGTGGCTGAAATTCACAATAAATGGAAAGAAGGTCGCGATGGGTACGGCATATCGTCCGCCATGGCTAGATATTGATATTTTTCTGGACGCTGTCACTGACGCTATGAGTACTTTGGGACAATGTGACCACTATCTGCTGATGGGTGACTTCAACATCAATGTTTTGCAAAAAAGCGATTCTAAAACAAAAAAGTTGCTTGAATTCCTTAATTACAGCAGTCTAACACAGCTAGTAACATCTCCTACTCACTATACGGATACTAGCTATACACTCATCGATTTGGTTTGCACGAATCTAGAGGAGAGATATACAAACGTCGAACCTTTCGGGTCGATTCGTGGTCATTGCCTTATTGTTTGCGAATTCAATATTAAACGGGATCGTTTCAAGCCATTTTCAATAATTTCTAGGTCTCTGGCAAGTATATGTAAGGATACTTTTCAATCAGACCTAGCTAAATTAAATTGGGGAATAATAGATTCTTTTAATGACGTAAACGATATGGTAAATGTCTTCAATGGATACTTGTTATCTGTCTTCGATTTCCATGCTCCCGTCAAAACGCATAATATAAAAGAACCATCTTATCCCTGGATTACTAACACTATAAAAACTATGATGCGGTTACGGGATAATGCGCTTGTTAAGTATAGGAGTACCAAAACTGACATAAAGAGAAATTATTACAAGGAATTAAAAACGCTTGTAGTTAATTCTATACATAGGGAAAAAATTGCTTATTTCAAATACAATATCAATAATAGAATAAGGGAACCAAAATTATTGTGGAAAAATATAAAAAATATATTTTATATTTCACAACAGGGTCAAGATCTCCCCCCACATTTTGCGGACCCCGATCATATAAACAGTGAATTTTTAAAGGTTCCCAGTAAGTCAACCCCAACTATTTCCCTACTCACCTTTTTTGAACATAACAGCCACAATGCAGCAACTTTTAAAATAAGGACTGTGAATGACCAAGTAATTCTTCGTCATATAAGAAGTCTCAAATCAAATGCGATGGGATATGACGACATTTCACTCGATATGCTGAGCTTGTCTCTCCATGACACACTGCCCATTGTAACACATATAATAAATCATTCCATACAAACATCGACATTCCCTGATATCTGGAAAACTGCTATAGTCAAACCTCTAGCTAAAAAGCCTAATCCGACTAGTGCTACGGACCTTCGACCTATCAGTATTCTTCCCTGCCTCTCCAAAGTAGCCGAAAAAGTGGTTTGCCAGCAATTAACCGAGTACTTGGAGGAAAACTCGATACTGCCCGTATACCAGTCAGGGTTTAGAAAACGACGCGGTACCTCCACGGCGCTCCTGGATGTGTCAGACAACATCTTGTGGGCACAGGATAAGGGGATGTGTACTCTGCTGGTTCTGCTTGATTACTCCCGGGCTTTCGATTGCATAGATGTCTCTCTGCTTTTGTCTAAGTTGCATTATTACGGTTTCGATCATAGGGCGGTGAAATGGTTTCACAGCTACCTCCACCAACGTAAGCAGCTTGTGAGATTGCGATCAGGCGATGGCAGAATTCAGATTTCTGAGCTCGCTTCCCTAGAGAGGGGAGTCCCTCAAGGCTCAATTTTGGGTCCGATTTTATTTAGTTTGTACTGCTCTGATATAGGTAGCTGTTTTCAAACATGTAATTACCACATTTATGCTGATGATGTACAGGTATATGTATCTTTTAAACCCAAGATGTATAAAACTGCAATAGCTGAGCTAAATAAAGATCTGCACAGAATATCTATGTGGTCAGAAAATAACTGCTTAGTACTCAATCCAAATAAAACTAAATATATATTGTTCGGTACTAAGCAGCAGCTGGCCGCATTGCCCCTAATACTGGGCGTTACCCTGATGGGACAGCCAATCGATGGGGTAGATGAGGTTCGTAATCTGGGACTGTATATGGACAGTGAACTAAGATTTGAGAAGCATCTGGGTGATTCAGTTCGAAACTGTTTTTACCGTTTAAAGATCCTGTACAGAATGAGACCCTACCTTTCTGAGGAACTTCGCGTTCGGCTAGTCGAATCGTTAGTTTTATCAAAGCTTAATTACGCAGACACTGTATATGGCCCTCGCTTGCTGGCCAGAACGAATCGACTCATTCAAAGAGTTCAGAACGCTTGCGCTCGCTTTTGTTTCACAGTTCCACCCAGAAGTCATGTTACACCATTTTTTAATCAAAATTATATCCTCAAAATGAAACAACGACGTAAGCTACATCTGGCATGTCTTGTTTTTGGTGTTATTAAATATAAAGAGCCATCATACTTGTACAATAAGTTTACCTGGGTGACGAGTCAAAGAGACTGCACGAGTAGGCACTGCGCACAGCAACTTTCAATTCCATCTCACAGCTCGGCAGCGTTTCGCGGTAGTTTTCGTTATGCAGCGTCAAAGATTTGGAATAATATCCCACCACCAATCAGACGAATAAGTAATATTAACACATTTAGAAGGATACTTCGACAACATCTAATGAATAGTCAACGCGACCTGGGTAACGTCAACGCAAACTTATCTTTCATTTAACATAATTGATTCCTCTTTCATATATAATATTCTTGTACTGTTTTTGTGTTTCATATATATTTATCGTATAATCTGTAATATTATTGAATATATTTGTTTTATAAACCCCTCCCTCTCATTTTTTATCTCAAAAATACAATTGTTTTATATAGCACTCACACTATACAATTACAATACACAATCACACTACACTCTCTCTAGCTTTCAAACGTGTGCGGTTGACTGACTGGCCGACTAACATCCGTGGAGCAGAAGGTTCCAGATGAAAACCAGCGTCAAGTGCATTCTTGTGCTTGACATTCAGCTGATCTGGACACCTTTTTGGGACAGCCCTGAGACTCATACTCATATGATGTTATTTCTTTAGTTTATAAATTTATCTTTATAATATCGATTTTTATAATGTTATACCTACTAGAAACTTCAACCCAATTGAACCTATCATAGTTTGTGTCTCTGTTTTGTTCCAAATAAAATGTTTCTTTCTTTCTTTTCTTTCTTTCTACTTCGGTGGCCGTAAATGGATCTCCTAGACGAGTAGAGCTAGGTGTGCCAATTAAACTTTCGCGACTACTAAGCTATTCCACATTCATATATCTCACGTTGACGACATCACCTTTTCAGTCTATATGGCGACTAGATCGAGCTGAACGCTTGAGTGTAAGACGCGCGTAGGTTCAAATCCAGCTACTGTATTTTTACTAATTTCGACGAAAAATTATTATTTTGTATTTATATTATAATAAAACAACTTTTAACCGGATTAATCGCGTGTATTGATGGCGTTATAAGTATCGAATTGATAATAAAATTTGTGTGAATATCAAAATCTAAAGAAATAGGTCATGAAAATTAACATTCTCGCTTTTTATAATCTAAGTACCTACTAAAAATATTTGAATAATAGATATTTTTAAAATTTGTGCTGCTTTGGGATTTGAATGTGTCAATAGATGGTCCTGTTTGCAATGTCTAAATTAGAGATGAAACGGATAGTGGTTTGGCCGGATACCGGATATTCGGCAAGCTACGAGGCCGGAGCGCCAGATATTCGGCAACCGGATATTCGGCCCTTTATCGCGTTACATGACGCGATCAGTTTGATTTGAATATAGGCGCGATCGCGGTGTTTGTTTCTTAGTTTATTTGTTTATTCTGTTGTATATTCACTTGTTTCCGTGGTTTTTAACCGACTTCCAAAAAGGAGGAGGTTATCAATTCGGTTGTATTTTTTTTTTTTTTTTGTTTGTTACCTCAGAACTCCGTCATTTATGAACCGATTTGGAAAATTATTTTTTTATTTGAAAGGTACTTTCAGATTGGTCCCATTTAAATTTTATGAAAATTGGTTTAGTAGTTTGGTATTTTAATCAAAATAACTGAAAAATAATACGTCGTCGAAGTAAACGAAATGGTGTATTTTGCTTTCTTGTGACTTTCCGGTGGTGTTTACGGTCTCTAGAATAGTTCTAATGAACTAACTATTTTCCAGCTTCATCATCAGATGATGATGATGATGATGAAACCGGAAGATAAGCATCGGAAATCCGTCATATTTTTTTTGCTATTTAATACTTTTTAGTGTAAGACCGCATTCTCAAACATCTCTTTTTACACGAGTGCTCAAAAAACGGAGTGTATTTATGTATGTAAGTATGTTTGTGAGTTTCTTTACCTATTCCACCATAACTTCTAAATACCTGAACTGATTTCGATATATGGGGTATCGTTAGACTCCTTATACTGTCCCGTGAGTAACATACTCTAGTCAGTTTTTTTTTTAAATTAATTTCATCTTGTTTTACGCAGTTTATTACTCTCTTTTGAAATAGCCTCAGATCTAGATTTCCTACTTTGATATGGATATGTCGCAGATGGATTGTAGAATAAGCTGTTTTACAAAACTGCTAGCTGATTTACAAAACAGTACTGTTATGAAAAACAGCTGAACGACGTTTAGCGGTTTTACATGATTACTGAACTATAACACGCAGAATTGAATGAACGTTTTGCGTTTATCAATGCAGCGGGTCAACGATCAGAGATTATGTAAAACAGTGTGAAATGAACTGTCAGATTGTTGATTTTAGTTCGAAATTTTGTCGCTTATGGCTCTGTATGTCCTAACAATAATAACCTAACTTTATTTTACTTGCCAAAAGCAAAAAGATATGAAAATTTTTAAACTGTTGCGTCAGTCATTAGCAGACACAATAGATTTTTATTGTTACAACGTACAGATCTGTACGTTACTGAGCCGAAAGGTTAATGACGTAAATACTAAACCACTATAATAGTCGACAATATATCGGGATTATGAAAGAAAATAAACTAAATTGATCCATGAGCGAGCGAAGCGAGCTCGGGAGTTTCGTGTATCCCAACATGGACAGGTTAGGTTCGAAGAGGATGCCGGGCGCCCGTGAGCGAGCGTAGCGAGCGAACAGCCCCCGTCATCCTCTTCGTGTTTAGGTTTTTTCTAACCTTACGGACACAAAAATAGGAGCCCCGCTAAGCGGGGCTCCGTCGACCCAGCCACGGAAAGTCAAATCAGAATACAGTATCGCTTTTTTACTTGAATGGTGACTATCCATTTAATATACCTATACAATAAACAAACCTGTCCCACTGTAGATATGTCATTCTGCATTACGTCTAAAGCTGGGTAGCAGTTTTGTTAAACGTATCGCAATGGCAATCCAGCTGAACGTTGTTCAGCTGTTTTATAAAACAGTATTGTTTTGTAAAGCAGCTAGAGATTTTGTAAAACAGCAGATTCTACAATCCATCTGCGACAGATATAATTATATGAACAGCGCGTTGAGTAGGTCTACCCATATTCACTTCCGATAAATCAGTTATGGTACGCAAGATTCACTAAAAAGTAAGAAATAAAATCTTTTAACAAAAAAAAATAACCGACTCCAAAAATCTTTCTGTTAAGTAAAATTGAACTAAAAAGTTATAAAATAATTGCATTATTTACTTACTACAATTTATATAAAAATATTTTTTTAATTTTAGAGGATTCTGAATAAATCAATTTATTAGGACAATAATATACAATTATTATTATTTTTGGAGTCGGTGCCAGTAAAGGATAATAAACGTGTAAGTACATTCATGAAGTAGCGTATTACGTTCGCTTTAGGCAGTTGTTGTGTTCATTTGTAAATAGGTTCAATTAGGTATAATACATTATCGTAAAAATAATTAAGGTTAATGTATTTATAAATAAACTTTGCAAATTTTAGGAAACTTCCTTAATATTTTTAAAGTTTGTCTGGCACCGACTCCAAAAATAATAATAATTGTATATTATTGTCCTAATAAATTGATTTATTCAGAATCCTCTAAAATTAAAAAAATATTTTTATATAAATTGTAGTAAGTAAATAATGCAATTATTTTATAACTTTTTAGTGCAATTTTACTTAACAGAAAGATTTTTGGAGTCGGTTCTTTTTTTTTGTTAAAAATTATTTTATATGTTTGATTGATTAACAAGAAAAGTCATCATAAAAAAAACGATCGCCAATTTAGTAATATTTATTGAATTTTACTATCCGGTATCCGGCTGGATAGTGAAAACAAGGCTGGATACCAGATAGTTACCGGATATCCGTTTCATCTCTAGTCTAAATGATCCATCTTAAAAATAAAAATATTTACCAACGATTGATAAAACAATAAAGATTTCACTTTGATGTCACGGTTAAAAATACTATTTATCTAAACATACAACGTTAACTAATAGGATGTAACTATAAATACAAAATTATGTTTTTTGTCGAAATTAATAAAAATACGGTTGTTGCTGTTATGTTGCTGGATTTGAAACTACGCGCGTCGGACTCAAGCGTTCAGCCAGGTCTAGTCGCCATATAGACTGAAAAGGTGATGTCGTCAACGAGAGATATATGAATATGGAATAGCTTAGTAGTCGCGAAAGTTTATTTGTCACACCTAGCTCTACTCGTCTAGGAGATCCATTTACGGCCACCGAAGTACACCTTCAGGTTACTCCAGATTTTTCTTAGCTAAGATCTCATCATAACTAACATAACGAATCAAGTTCGGCAAACTTAGCTCTACTCGTCTAGAAGTTTCAGGAGCAGCTAACGAAGTACACCTTTAGGTCACTCCAACATGTTCTTTGGTAAGATCGCATCTTAACTAAGAGGACTCATCTTTACGTGGTAATTAATTAATGGTTACATCATAATCAATCAATGATTTTCATGCACAAAAAACACCTTGTTTTATTTTTAGGGTTCATGCATGTATTCCTTATTCCACTATAACTTCTTTAAGCCTGAACCGATTTGCCACACTTGTAAATCGTTCATAGTGAAACAAGTAATCAAAAATAAGTAGTTTATTAAAGTAATCAAAAAAGTAGTCAAAGATAGTTGTCAAAAAAAGTAATAAAAAAAATAAGTAATCATGATTACGATTACAAACTACTAATCATTATTCACTGTTATGATTAAACGGAGCATTTATTTCTGACATCCGACCATTTTAAATTGACCTGGGAAAAAACGCGTTCAGGAAAGCAGTTTGATGTTTGGATAGGTACTTTACTACTACTGGTTAAATGAAAGACACTAGTTTAAACATATTCCTGGATTTCCAGGTTTTTTTTTTTGGAAATTGTTGAAAGAGCTGGTGCCGTTTCTGTGCGTGTGCGGTTTCCATGCACTAAAACAAATACAATAGGTATTCGTTATTCCTTCGTACGTAATCGTACGATTTTGCAAAATTGAAATTTATAATCAAATGAGAATAAGAAAATGGTCCAGACACGTTCTGTCACCCGGCCGCGCTTCCTCAGCGTACTGCACGTACGGTCGAGTTATTCCCGAAAAGCGGGACTGAGGCAGTCCCGCGCGGGACATTCAATTTTGTTTTAATAATCGGTACGTCCCGCCAAAATCGAGACGTCTGGCAACGATTTATGCTTAGAAATGTTTCTGACTTTTAAAGTCTTGCGTTGAGGCTTGAGAATATTCCTAACTACCTACCTACCTACCTACCTGAAAGGTAATATAGCTAGAAATAAAAGAGTATTTAAAATAAAATGTAGTATAATTTACATAAAATACACTACTCGCGCGCCCTCTTACAGGCGCGCGGGCAACCACGCTGGGGTTGCCTACACCCGTTTAAGGGAGTCCACGCTATAAAATTGTAACAGTACATATATAAACAGTACATATTGTACAGTTTATTGTATATTATGTATTAAATTATGTAAATAAAGCATTAATGTACATTTGTGAAGTATTTTTTTATTATTTACTCTTTAGAAAAATCTCATTTAATAGAGTAAGGTATTTATGACCGCGCTTGTAGGGCGCTTGGACCACCGTGCACCGTGCACCGTGCACAGTTAGGAGAAGGGACTTTTTTCATTATGAAAATAAAACTATTGAGAGGAATATGTCCGGAGTTTATTGTATCCCTTTCATCAAAATATTCATTCCAAATTTTTGTACGATTATTTTTATTTAAACCAAATAGATCTGAATAATATGGAAGTTTTTTTTAAATAAATTCCAAGATAAGTAGCTTGTTTGGCTAAGATGTCAACTTCTGTATTACCTCCCAAACCAATGTGTGCAGGAATCCACTGGAGAACAACGTTTTTGCCTTTGTGTTGTAATCTAATTATGGAATTCAAAATAGTATAGGCTATAGGAGTTCCTCGAAAATTCTAGGTACAGCGAGCCTGAGAGCCTGAGATGTTATCCATTATGGTTAGGGCGAAAAAAAAAATGAGGCAACATATTTATACCGCTAACTGGACCCGGCTTCACACCGAAATAACTCACAAACTTATTTGTAACGCGATTAACTAATTATTTATGCAATTTTTCAGGACAGTCGTATTTATTGAGGTTTGCCGCCCAAACCGACCATAGACAATGTGACTTTGAAGATTTAACAATAACCATTACTAGGCCATAGACCATCTTTTGGCTGTCTAAGAGAATTAAAGGAGCTGGATAGCGGTTTATTGACAGCGTCTAAGCCATTGTACAGCCCATGTATAGCTCTTACATGCTCTGGACAGCTGTTAACAAGCTACTGTAATGCTCAAGGCTGGTTAATTTGGGGCCAAATTTAGAATTATAAGAGCTGTATAGCCGAACCTACAACCCTTGTACAGAAAGCTTATTGCATCGAGTTTTCAAAAAATCTGTTGTCCAGTGACTATACAGCTACGTGTGCTGCTTGGGAAATACGCACTGGAGACATCTTAAAGGAGCTACCTTTGCCCGTGGCGTTGTTTTCAGATGTGCTCATGCTGGAAACTAGTCAAAAAGAACGACTTTTACTTACGACTTTTCCATGCTAGAAAAACCTCCAGAATCCCCACTAACATAGACATTATGCACAGGATGCTAATAGCTTCTGATCAAATTATTGTATCCAAGAGCAGGAACCTTAATAAAAAAAGAAAACCGTTTCCAAATGATGTGCTGGAAATGTTGAACATGCCACTTGTAGAAACGATCGAAGACAAAGATAATAATGACGAAGAAACAAACAATGGATGATCATGACGACAGTGATAGTAACTGTTTACAACATAATTGATGTATGATTTATAATTATGTGTATTTTAATATCACAATGACGCAAGAAGCACTCACCAGTCTTCTGCTGACTACTATCCAACAATCTCAGAATGAGTTCTGTCAGCAATTGTTACGCGAGATGAGATCGTCGACGCCGCAACAATTAAGTAACGTGTACGAGGCTCAAGACTCGGGCTTCGCATTTGGCGCGAAAAATGGAAACTTCGCGAAATGCACGACGCGTTATGGCGGCCGCTGCGACGAGTCGTAAGAAAATTTCATAGACGCTATTTTATCATACAAGGAATGTGTTGGCGTATCTGACGACAATGCTCTCCGTGAATTTTCGATGTTGTTGGAGGGACCTGCTGCGCTGTGGTGGCAGGGTATAAAACGTTCGACTACTTCGTGGTCTGAGGCTCTACAACGTTTGAAGAGCGCCTTTGGCGACCACGACCCACCGTACCGTATTTATAAGAAGCTATTTGCCTTGAGTCAAGAAGATGAACACACAGACCTATTTATTGCAAAGGTACGTGCTTTGTTAGTAAAAATACCTAAAGATGACTTAACTGAAAAAGTGCAATTAGATATGGCATTCGGACTTTTAAATCCGCGCATCAGAAAACGTTTACACAGGGAAGACGTCAATGGTTTTGATGAGTTACTCCATATGTGTCGCAGTATAGAAGACTCGCTAAGAGAGTCAAATGTAAAAGGGCAGAGTACCAGTACTACATCTCGAGCGAAGCCGCAGGCCCATACAAGTACGCGCGCGACCACGTCGTCGTCGCCGCGAGATGTACCTACGGACGCCGCAGCGACCGGCGCCTCCCGCGCCGCCGCCACTGAGCACGCCGAGACCGCCGTCGTCACGAAAGTGAAAAAGCAGTTTTGTTCATATTGCAAACGTTTCGGTCACCTTAAGGATGTGTGTGATAAACTCAAGTGTAATAATAGCGAACAAAAAGTAAAGAGTGAGATAAAATGTTACGGTTGTGGTGCCGCGAACGTAATAAAATCTAAATGTAAGAACTCTAATAATGGTGGACAATCATTTTATTCCGTCGACAACAGAACGTTCTACGTCGCATAACGGGTCAATAGGTGCGATTTCTATGAGTCGTCGTAGCAAAGCTGCCGCCGCGACATACTCTGGCCCGCGTACGCAACCCGTACGGAGCCCCGCCGCATCCGCGAGCGACCGAGTCGTCGCCGCCACGCATTCGCGGCCCCAGCGGAGCCCCTCGCGAGTCGCAGGCGACCGCTCTGCCGCTTGCGCGCCGCCGTCGCAGCCCCCACTTAACCCGTCGATGCGCACGTTGGTCAAAGGTAACGCTACGCGTGCCGCAGGTGTTTTACATAATTGTTGTAATGGTAATAGTTATCATGCAAATGTTGGTAATTTAAATGTCTCTAGTTTTAATGATTGTTTTTACAATAGTTGTATGTTAATAATAATAACGATGTACCTTTTCGTAGTCCGATTTTAAATATAAGCATTCTGGGTAATTGTGGCACTGCGCTCGTAGATTCTGCAGCTAAAAGCTGTATCGCAGGTCACACGCTCTACGCTCTCCTACAGAGGTTAGAACACCCGTTAGTGCCATCAAAACAAATTGTTAAGTTGGCGGATGGTGTTAGTAGGGAGATGAATGTACTTATTGCGGAGGTAAAGGTGACACTCCAACATAAAACTAGAAATGTGAAGTTTATGATATTTCCTGACGCAAATAATAATGAAAGTTTGTTGGGTATAGACTTCCTTACCACGTTTAACCTTGTTTTCAATTTTGGTGATAGCAGTTGGCACTTTGCTGATAATAATATGCAAAAATTTGAGATGCAGTTTGAAAAAGTGTTACCCTTACCTGTATCTTCATGTGCCGCTGTAGAGGTACTCAGAGATGATGAGGCGACTTTACTCACCGATCAACAGCGTGATATTCTTGCCCAACTCCTCATTGAACAGGGGGAGACGCGACTCCTTTTGCGGAGCATATAATTGATACCGGCGATCATTCCCCTATAGCTGTTCCACCTTACAGATTGACGCCTGCTAAGAAGGAGGTCATGCGGGCAGAGCTTGAAAAGATGTTGGCAGACGACATTGTGGAAGAATGCGAGTAAGCATGGGGATCTCCAGCGCTTCTTGTTCCGAAGGCAAATGGCAAGGTACGTTTTTGTGTTGATTTTAGGAAGCTCAATGCGGTAACAAAGACCGACGTCTATCCAATGCCGTTGATAGACGAGCTTGTCCAGTCGACTAAGAAGAATTGTTATATGAGTATAGTTGATATGCGCAGTGGATTTTGGCAGGTGAACGTACGTGAGCAGGACAGAGGTAAGACGGCGTTTCTAACGCCGTTTGGTACTTATCGTTTTAAACGTATGCCGTTTGGTTTAAAAAACGCGCCATCGACGTTCCAGCGTCTTATAGATGGACTCCGTACGGGTGCTTCACTGAAAGATGTGACCCTGTTGGCGTATCAAGATGACATTTTGGTAATTTCTGAAAGTTTTCAACAGCATATTGCAGACCTGCGTGCGGTGTTTGAAAGGTTACGTTTGTTTAAGTTACGGGCGAACAGAGAAAAGTGTGTCTTTGCACGAGACAGAGTCAGGTACCTCGGTCACGTCATTGGTCATGTGTCAGCTGATGATAGCAAGGTCCGTGCAGTCCTAGACATGAAGGCACCTTCGTCGTTGCGCCATCTTAGAACATTTCTGCAAACATGCTCGTGGTTTAAAAATACATTCCAAATTTTTCCGCAGTAGCTGAGTCATTAGCACGCTTACTAAAGAAGAATCAGCCATGGTCTTGGGGTTCAGACCAGGCTCGTGCCTTTCAAGAATTGAAGACGCGTCTATCGTCGGCACCGATTCTAGTCCAAACGGATTATAGTAAGCCTTTTGTGTTAAGGACGGATGCTAGCAGTTACGCCATTGGTGCGGTATTACTACAGGGAGAGGGCAAAGATGAGCGCCCGATAGAATATGCTAGCCGTCTGTTAAATTCAGCCGAAAAGAACTACAGCACAACAGAGCGTGAGGCTCTTGCCGTTGTGTGGGCCGTTGAACGTTTCAGGGGCTACATTGAAGGTCACGAAGTTGTTATAGGTAGTGATCATCAGCCGTTAAAGTGGCTTCTGACCCTGAAATCGCCGTCTGGTCGGCTTGTTCGTTGGGCCTTAAAGCTGCAATGTTTCAACATTAAATTTCAGTATACGCCTGGAAAGGCGAATGTAATTGCAGAAACGCTTAGCCGTCCAACCTGTAATGAAGAAGAAAAAGATCAGTGTGGTGTTTGCTCCGTCGTTGTAGACTTACCTGCTAGGAATCCTACAGATCTCCGACGCACGCAGCTCGATGACCTGGAACTAAAGAAAATCATTAGTGATCTGGAAGATACAGCTGATCCTCAGTCTATAGGAGTTAAGCGTTGGTCTGAGAGAGGTTATTTCATGCAACTAGGTGTCTTGTATAGGTGTAATCCTGACGTAGACAGTGAGGAGCCGCAACTAGTGGTGCCGGTTTCTCTTCGCCTTGATATTTTAAAGGAATTTCACGACTCCGATATAGCTGGTAATCACGGAGTAGATCGTACGTACAACAGAATTGCTCAAAAGTTATTTCCTAGGCATGCGCAGAGTCATAACGGAGTACGTAAAAACATGCGCCGCCTGCTAAAAATATAAAACTTCGAACACTAAGCCGTCCGGCCTTCTACAGACTCCTGTTCTAAACCAAAGAGGTGAAGTGTTAGCCATAGATTTATTCGGTCCACTTCCAGCAGGACACAAAGGAGAAAGATGGATTCTTCTAGTAGAAGATACCACGACGCGTTGGGTCGAACTTTACGCTTTGAAAGAGGCAACTTCAGAAGTGTGTGCCCGTACGTTAATTGAAGAGTACTTTCTTCGTTTTGGACTTCCTCGACGCATTGTGTCAGACAACAGTGGCGGTACCTTCATATAAGCCCAAAAGCCCGGCATGCCTTACTAAAATGCTCGATAGAGAATCAATATCAAACCCGAACTATTTAAAAGTTCGCGCGCTTAATTCTTATCAAAATAACACAAAGTATCTACCTATGCCACACTACTACACATCGCGATTGTTCGCGCGCAGAGTTTCGCATTTACATATAGCTATCTCGCTTACACGTACGGGCTTTTACCGGGCTTTCAAATACTATCTCTGACACTTTCGCACTTATAGCGATGTGCCGTATAACGAGTATATACCTTGTGCGTCTACAAATCGATCAGTATGGAAGATTTAAGCCGTGCATGCCTATGAAGTTGCACGCGTATGCACACCTTGCCAACTCTGCAGTGTTGCCGTTTTAGCGACGTTGTGAGATCTTGGAGATTTTTAACGAGTTGGAGCCTTTTTTTAAGATTTAGCAACAATAAAAACTAGCGACTTTTTAAAATAATTAATAGTTTCGAGTCACGTGACACATAGATTAAAAATTATGAATTTGTTTATCGAATTAAATGTATTTACGAGTTATTAATATTATTTTCAAAAATACCAAAGAGTCAAATAAAATACATTCTATCATTATAGCTAAGTTTCATATTTTATTTCCATCAGTGTCAAATACCCTATTGCGACATCTACCTAGATTTTTCATATACCTGGCGACTTTTTTTGCCTAAATGACAACACTGCAACTCTGCGTAAGTACCGAGTGCAACTCACTTCAGTTTCATTTGCGTGAGTGGGAAAAGTTTTGTTGTTAAAGTTTTTTGTGTGTTTTCTTAGATTTTCTCAGTGATACAATTGTTTTGGTGACTTACAATGGAGGTAATTGTACCTTGTGAGGATTTAAAATGCGTTCAAGTTTTGATTGGCGAAGATAAGGTAAAATCATTAAACTTTGCTCAGAAAAAACAGTTAATATCTTTATTTTAAAACCGACGCCTAATCTGTGTATTTCTCAGACTAGTAAATCACATAAACGAAAATTTAATAGATCAATGTATAAAACTAGTTGGATTGTTGGCTGTTCGCACACTAATAAGTTGTATTGCTGGTGCTGCATATTTTTTTCGAATGAAGATTCCGAATACATAGGGTTATAATGATTTAAATAACATATCTGGCGCCATTAAAAGGCACGCAAATTCCCATAAACACCTGTGTGCAATGGTTTCTTTCGGTAATTTTGGTAAACAACGAATTGAGACATCTATATCACGGCAGTAATCTGAGGAAATTTCAAAATATAACACGCGCGTTGATAACAACCGTAGTGTATTTCAAAGATTAGTCGATATTGTTTGTCATTTAGCACAACAGGAACTTCCTCTGAGGACATGATGAGTCCAAAACTTCATTAAATAAAGGCAATTTTTTAGAACTGGTCTCGTTAATTTCAAAATACGATGTCGTTTTAGAAAAGCATATGCAGCATCAGGAAATTTATTTCACTTTTAATTTATTGTACCTAACCAGTAGTTTATGAGAAAATTGCGATGATACATACGTAGGTACCTATATACTCAGCAGAAAACTGAACTTTCTTTTTTTGAAATCGGTTAAAATTTTATTGGGCTTGCCTTATTTTGAAACCCTAGGCACGCCACTGTCAGACAATGGCGTTCAATTTATTTCCGCTGTTATGCAACAGTGTATGTTTATTTTAGGTATCAGTCAAGAGCTAGTGGAAGTGGAACCTTTGTACCACCCTTCAGCTAATCCAGCTGAGCGTAAAAATAGGGATTTAAAGTTTCAGTTGTCACGTCTAGTTGATACAAACCATTCTTCTTGGCCGCAGCACCTTCCCGCAATAAGGGTCGCCATGAATTCGGCAGTTTGTCAGACTACTGGTACACACCAGTAGTCTAAAGTTAAGTATGCTAGAGACACTTTGCTAGGGAGCTTCGTTCACCGCTCGACGTGCAACATGATATCAGGTCGATTCTTAACAAGTATAATTTTGTTCCTCAAATAACTCCCTATTTGAAACGTTTCGTTGACTCTTTCATTTCAGTTAGAGAAAGAGTTGAAGCACAACAGGATCGACGCAAGGAGTGTGTTGATAAGTCGAAAACGCCTGCTGAAGTCTTCGAAGTCGGAGATCAGGTGCTTTAGAAGTCACATGTCCTTAGCAGTTCGGCAAAGAACATCACGGCAAAGTTTGTGCCGAAAAGAGACGGTCCTTATGTGATTGCGAGAAGAGCTAGCCCTACAGCTTATATTATTGCTAACTTGGATAACCCTGGTGAGGTTTGGGCAAATATCATGTGTCAGAGCTTACGCGTTTTCATAACCGGGATATTGGTTCGCCTCCTCGTCCTGTTTTAACTAAAAGACAAAGAGGACGTCCCCGTAAGCATGTTTGTCCTGTATGTTAGTTTTAAGTTTTTTTTGTTTATGCGAGTTCATGAACGAGGACGTTCTCACGAACTCGAGGGGGAGTGTATAGCGTGGACTCTCTTAAACGGGTGTAGGCAACTCCAGCGTGGTTGCCCGCGCGCCTGTAAGAGGGCGCACGAGTAGTGTGCGACGGGCAGCCGAGCAGAGAGGCACGTTATAGCCGCGCTCCCGCTGCCACAGAGACAGTTTCACGATTCATCTCTTGTCGCTATCTTGTGTAACATTAGTTTAACCCTTTGTGATATTGTGGTGTCCTGTATTGGTTAAGTGATTAAACGTATTTATCCTTAACTTGTGTCATCAATCGACCCTACACCAAGCCGTAGTGCTATAATTTAAACTAAATTCGTAATAAATCTAAAACCTGCCTCGACATAACGCTCTTTTTCTTACGGAATAGGTCTGAGCTGAGTAACAGTCTGTTAAATAAGTCCGTATTCGTAAGTACTCGCGACATTTTTCTCGTGTGATCCTGCCTGAAGGCCTTATAATGTTTGTTGTTAGATTCTGCTGCCTCTTCGGATAATTCTCCGATAGATAATAGAGCGTATTGTGCCACTTCAGCACCATGGATGAGGACTTTGTGAACGGAAGCTGGGAGATTATACTCGTACCACGGATATTCCAGAAATAAAAGTCGCGCGGTTTCCAAAGCATATTCATTAAATTTATCCGAATCAATATTAAAACCTGAGGACAAGGCTTGTAAAATTGTGGAACAACGATCAATCAAATCTTTATTTAAGTCATTAATTTCAGCTGAAACTGCAGAATTAGAGAAAAAATGCCAATCTTCTACGTTTCGAGCGTTTAGACAATTCTGAAAAATCTTACCTCGGGCGTCCGCATTCGCAAGATGGCCCGGAGCTGGTTGGCGTTTTCTTGAATGCACTGCTCATTACTTCTTACTAATTCGACACATTCAATTTCATTTAACCAGTCTGAGTACTTATGCAAACATTTTGATTTCGTTCTAGAGACATTTTTCCAAAATCTATCAAGACTTTTACATAAATTGAGTATCTTACTATCTAAGTTCCTAATGTCTAGATTCTCCACCTCATCCAGTGAATCTAGAATAGTTTCCAACACGTGTTGATGTTTCTGAAGAACACTTCCAGTTACGGCAGACCAAATATCAAAGAAATGCATCCTTAAGAAAGTACATTTAATCAAAGTACCTGAAAAAAATATTAAAATATTTTACGTATGTTTCGTAGACCGTGCTACGCCTGAGCCTACGTAGTCGTAGAGGCTATATAGCAACTAAAGTGGCAAAAGGATGCATAAAAACCTTTTATATTTTCAAAATAGACAGTTCAATCGTTAATCTAAGATATGTGAGAGTATTTGATTGTCGTCGAAATTATTTGTAAGTCTATGTGAAGTCAACAGTAAGGTAAATATTTGGTAGAAATCCTGTGTGGCGTAGCACGTAAAAACACGTCATAATAAGTCAAATAAAATTTAAAAAATATCACTAAATAGTAAGAACATACCTTGATCTTGAAAATCCATGTCACAAACACCACTCAAAAACAATGCAATTCTGAGAATTCACCGTTACACAAACAATATGTGCTAATGAGTTACTTATAAGGCGAGCGCAACGTAATGATGTGTTCACTTCGGAGGTCGAAAATTAAGTGATATTTAGTGTTTTTTTTTTTTTAATGGCCTTTGCAGAAACCCAGAGGGGTTTTGTATGCGTAACCCGGACAATATCTAAGGCGACGCAGTTTGATGCTTCCAGCCAGAGCATATTTTAAAATACTACAAACTAAGCAACAACGCTAAGGGCGTCCCCTGCGGGACACGAACCTCGGCTTAGGGCGTTGCTGGGGGGACAACTAGGGACTAGCTAGATCATATCAGTTTCCTTATTATTAAGGGACGAATTTAAAGCAACTAGCTCGGCGCGGGCCGGCTCGAGCAAGGGTCGGGGCGGACGTGATGAGACATTTCGCGACGGACGCGGACCTCGCCGGTGAGGTCTATAACGAGGCGGGTCGAGCGCGTCGGAGTGTGCTTGTGTGTCTGTTAGACTCTTGAGCTACAGTGATCCTATCATCGGGACGGAGGAGAGCGTGACGTGGTCGGCGGATTTTGTTGATCTGGGACGGCCTGTAATCAGCGGAAGAGAGTGTGCGAACACGACGCTAGTATACGTCATAATGGGTCTAATGCACGTAGTATAGAGCCTAATCTTAAGGTTAAGTGACAATTTACTGCGCGCATTTGTCATGGGAAATAGACGGCTGACAGCGAAGGCCGCGCGGTTGCGTACCGTCTTAATGTGCGGACGGAAGGACAGTTTGTGATCTAGAATCACACCCAGGTATTTGGCTTGCAGTTCCCAAGGGATTGGCTTGCCCAACATAGTAATAGGTCGAAGCTGGGGAAGAAATTCCTCGGCGCCCGTTCTCGAAAAGAGAACGGCGGCGCTCTTATCTGGATTGACCTCAATCCTCTTTCCTGAACCAAACGCCTAAGGCGTTGGCCGAGGTCTGGAAATATCGAGTAATGCAGTCAAGACTCCTACCGGTGTAATAGATGGCCGTGTCGTCGGCGAAAAGAGCTAACTTGGTTTTGCCACTTTTGGGAATATCGCTGGTGAATAGCGCGAAGAGAAGAGGTGATAGTACGGAGCCCTGAGAAACTCCGGCTTGGATCCGATGAGGGGACGATAGAACGCCCTCTACGCGATAGCGGAAGCTACGGTTCGATAGAAAATCTCGAATGATGAGTACGAGACGGTCAGGCACTTGGAATTGGTACAGCTTATAGATTAAGCCGTTGTGCCAGACCTTGTCGAAGGCTTTAGCTACGTCGAAGAATAATACGCCCGTTTTCATCTTGCCCATGAAGCCTGCGCTTATGTGCTCAACGAGACGGTGCAACTGATGGATGCATGAGTGTTTAGCTCGAAAGCCAAACTGCTCGTTAGGAAGAAGCTTATTGGATTCGGCATAATCCCTTAAACGAATATAAATTAGCCTTTCATAAATCTTTCCGGAGACTGAGAAGACTGATCGGGAGATAACTGGTCGGCTCGCACTTGAGCTTGCCGGGCTTTGGAAAACCTATAACTGTTGCCTGTTTCCACGATTGTGGGAAGATGTTGTTGGTCAGTGCCGCATTGAAGATGGCGGTCATGAGTACTATCAGAGGTGCGGGGAAGTATATAATCACTTTGTTGGTGATCCCGTCTGAGCCTGGGGCCTTCCTGAGTTTGAGGTTCCTCACGATCGTTCTGACTTCGTCTCCGGTGACGCGGGGCAAGGGATCGTTGGAGTCGTCTGGGGGCGGGAGTGCAATTCTACGTTTGACTTCAGCATCGACCTTGGACAGGTGATCTTCGTCTACTAGTGCTAGGCGTACATTGGGCTTCTAAACTGTCGGCTAGTACTTCTGACTTTTCGTCGTCATCAAAAGCAGGTCGTTGATTAGGTCTATTGAGCGGGGGTATAGCCGCTGCAATTGCGAGAAAGCTTGATGGGTGGGTTCTATATCGTCGAGCATTTTGTCCCATTTAGCTTCCCGCATTTCCGATATGCGCTTCCTCACAGCACGCTGCAAGGTGCGCATATGGATACGGTTAGCTTCGTTGGGGAAACTGTCGTAGGCACGGATGGCTGCGTTTTTCTCCGTCAACAGTTTACGTACATCATCCGGCAGTTTCCAGCGGTGTTGGTCTATTGAGCGGGGGTATAGCGGCGCATTGATCGGATTTTAATTTCCGCTGCAATTGCCAGAAAGCTTGATGGGTGGGTTCTATATCGTCGAGCATTTTGTCCCATTTAGCTTCCCGCATTTCCGATATGCGCTTCCTCACAGCACGCTGCAAGGTGCGCATATGGATACGGTTAGCTTCGTTGGGGAAACTGTCGGAAGCACGGATGGCTGCGTTTTTCTCCGTCAACAGTTCACGTACATCATCCGGCAATTTCCAGCGGTATTCATCCACCTCCGGAACTTGTCGTGAACATTCGTTCACTACGGATTGCACGTGACAGGTGAGGGAGTCGATCGCAGTCACCGTGTCGACAACAGACACTATATTATCGGGAATTGAGTCTAAGTGCACAGAAGAGGTCGACTTGAGGCGTTCCTCTAGTCTTCCCCAATCCGTGGTGGTTTTAGTGGGGACAGGTTGATCTGGGTCTGAAGGACTTGAGTGGGGGCCTAATTCTAGAATTACTGGTCTATGGTCAGAGTCGAGCTCTTGTGGCGTCTCTATAGAGCGTAAACCGAGGTTTACGTTCTTTAGAATCGCTATGTCGAGTATGTCAGGTCGGTGGTTTACATTGTCAGGGAAGTGGGTAGGGCTCATCGGGGCGATGATATCGAAGTTAAGTTCGATACCTAATCGTTCGAGGTGTCTGCCTCGTGTGGTCGTCGTATTGCAACACCAGCAAAGTTACGACAAAATGTTTCTGTAGAAGCTGCTCTATCGGCTTACCATGGATATGTGTCATCTGTCCTTAGCTATGGAATAATAATGTGGGGCAACTCGACCGATGTCGATAGAGTTTTCAAGCTGCAAAAACGTTGCATCCGGGTTATAAACAAGGCATGGTTCTTGGATAGTTGTAAGCCGCTCTTTCTAAAATGTAAAATTCTTCCGGTACCTTGTATGTATTTAAGAGATATCTGTATTTTTACAAAGAAACACATGTATTACTTTAAGCAACATGTTGAGGTTGTACCTAGACAAAAAAGGGCAAAGTTTCGCAACCTTTTATACCATCCACCTAGTCGCAAAGATATTTATAAGAGAAATGTATTTAACATGTGTATATCGATTTATAATAATATACCCAATGAATTAAAATTGCTACAGGGTAATGTTTTTAAATTAAAATTGACAGAGTGGCTCCAAAATAAGTGTTTTTATAGTATTAAGGAATATATGGATTTTAAAAATTAATGTCAAGGATAATTAAATGAATGAATTTGTTAATGAATGAATAATATAATAAACATATAAATATTAATTGCATGTTAATAATCGACTTAATTTTCAATAATTTGCACGCTTGCTTGCAGGCAAAATACAGTGACTTTTAGGCTTTAAGATCTTTCCTTTGTAATCTATGTATTTTCTCGCAAATAAACTTACTTACTTACAGGATTCATTTTTGGCGTTAAGGTCGCCAGCAATAATAACTGAGTCGCTCAGAGCAAATAAGGCGTTAATGTCGGGAGCTAAGTTAACTTTAGATGTGACTTTAGGTGGAAGGTATGCCGAGACGATGGTAATCGGCTGGTGTCCTGTCATGGATAATTAGGTAAAATAGGTGACATATTTATATTATTGGCTAGCTGGTTTATCGGTAAATCGTTATAAGTAATTAAAGTGGGGGTAATTGATGATGAAATTTTTGCATTAATAACCTAAGGCGGTACAACCGTGCGGTGTAACGTTATAGAGGATGTTTATCATATTCTAGTTGAATGTGTCAGAAACGATGTTGAGCGAAGAGAAGCGACTTTGAAAAAGTTTACAAAGTTAAGTTAAAATCTATTGGAATTTAATATTGTAACTTTAGAGTTCGCTAAGCATGCCTTAATGCTTTTCAAAGATTTATCGTGAACTATTAAGGTAATTGCATTCTTTACGACATTGTATTAGCTGCAAAGTTGGTCGTGTCGGTTCGGTCATCTGTATAGGTATTGAATTGATTGCAATAACGTCACCATAAGACGTGTTAAAATATGCAAGAAGAATTCGCGCTGGTGAGCAGAGGTCGAGATGGTTTAGTGGTCAGAGCGCCTGGAGTATTTATCCGGGAGGCGCAGGTTCGAACCCTGTTCGCGACCGTATTCTTTTTCCATTTAATATTGTAACTTTAGAGTTCGCTAAGCATGCCTTAATGCTTTTCAAAGATTTATCTTGAATCTATTGGAATTTGCAACATTTTTCTTTCTTCTCCTTTATCCGAAGAGGCAAAAATGCTTTACAAAATTGTTAATGTTGGTATAAAAAATAGATTAATGGAACTTGTTCAGTATTAAGTTTATTTTCATTTACATATGTATTTAAAAACTTGTAGCTTCCTATGGTGCGTGATCAAACCCTTCGATAAATAAAGATTAAAAAAAAATCTTAAAGAAAAACTAATAGGGTATAAGAACGTATTTTTATTTAATCTTTTTATTCGTTTGTATATGTTGGTACATTACCGTGAAAAAGTATAACAATTGTAAAAATATGATTATTTGGTAATAAAAATATCAAACAAACCTGCAATCAGTTTCGGGCGTTTGAAACGCCACCATCAACACCCAATATTAACATACTCGAGATATTGTAGTTGCGCAGAATTGCGTCACGGTTCACTCGAACCAATGATTAAAGAAGGAGTAAAGGATGTGCCCTATTAATCTATACAATATGTAACAAAACCCTGTTGTTCCTGTTAGCTGCGTTATCAGAATCGATATTCATATGTAATAAAGTAATGCATTTGGGAAAATACTTCAATAAAAAAATCAAATTGTATTAAATAAAATTAATTGTAAAATAATAGCGATTTATTACCTTTGTAATTCTGCATGGAGCTTTGACGCGAGGTCAGACAGAGATAGAAAGTTATATCAAAGGCGCCGTCACGCCACCGCAACACACTGTTTGCACCTACACATGTGCCTACACTAAGGTCGTGAACTCTGAGCTCGTCACGTGTTTGCACTCAGCTGTTTGCTGTTCATAAATTTAGCGATAATTTTAATCTCCAAATTTAGGATTATGCAAACATAAAACACTAATTTATTAAAATGTCTACTTCACGGTCTCGGAGATGTTGCTCAATATGCATCAATTGTTTTCAAGTACGCTTCTTAGAACAGATGTATCGGCCTTGATTTCATCGAATACAGACTATTCGTAAACGCATTTAGGCTTCAGTCACATGTTTTTCTAAAAACGACCTGTTGGACGGTACCCTAGAGATAAAAGGGGTGAGATCAGGTGACCGCACCGGCCAATTGAGTGGCCCACCTCGACCAATAATTAGACTAAAACATATTACAAAACAAAAGAACACCAGTCACTCGCGAGTCGCGGCAATTAAATAGGTAATGAATTTCGCAATCGAATACGGATATCTGATCGGAAGCAGTCTTCGCGGGACACTAACTAAGGTACTAATATGGAGGATATAATATTAATATGGAGGCCACATTCCGACATAGACGGGGGCGTGCTTTGAAAAATTTTGTCGGCATGTGCGGCATCTTGCCAAAGACGCCGCCATACCTATGCAGCCGTAGGCTAACTAGATAACTACTTCTAAATTCAGATGCCAAAAACATTTTTTGCAATGTGTGGGTTTTATAAATATTTCGGTTATAAAAAATAACTAGCTACTCCTTGATTATTGTTCTAGTAGATTCTCATCAATGGTACGCCTTTAACATAACATAACATACGATTCGATACAGTAATAGAAAAACTATATGCATCTCTTTTTAACTTATGTGATTCTACTAGTGTAAAAAGAGAAAACCTTAATTTGACGGTTTTCTGAAATTGCAAGTAATAAATATGACGTCACATATGCCCAGCCCACCGGCCGTATCGCCGTTTTAGTTTCTCTTTCTGAGTACTTTTGGCCATTTTAGTTTCTCTTTCTGAGTACTTTTGACAGTGTACATAGAGTGTCATTTGGCGTTATCATGAAACTTATTAATACGATTTTCTTTGGTTAAAACATCTTGAGTGCTGAGAATTTAACTGTGAAGCTGTGTGTGATAATGCCTAAGTGTTGTGTGAAGGGCTGTGATTCGAAATATAGTAAAAAAGTGCCTCCTATATCCATGCACAAGTAAGTCGTTAATCATTCAGATATTAACAAATTTCCTTCATATATTTCGACCAAATTTTAGATTCAGTTAATATTGATTACTGTTATGTCATCAGTGAATACTATTTTAATAAGTATTGAAAGGTTTATTTCTTTATTATGGGTTTGTTTATGACGCACTGTTTACAGGATAATTTAATGTTGTACTTCTGATTTAAACAACGATTTCGATTTTGTTTTTCTCGATTGTTTCGAAAACATTTATTTTGAATATTTATAATACATATGATGTGTTATGTTAATAACCAAATTACCTACCTAAATTTTTTTAGGTTACCAAAAATGATGTTCTTAAAAAAGTGGATGGAATTAATTGAGTTGGGTCAAAATATTGATATCAGCTGCGATAAAAAAATTGCATGGTCTCTACATTTTGAAGAGTTCTGTATTAATAGAACTCTGGATATAATAAGACTTCAAGACAATGCAATACCTACAAGGCTTTCTAAGGTAAATTACGAAACTTGCATTACTCACACCCATATCCTATGGCCTCTTATGGTTCCTAACCGGCTACATCTTCTAAAAGACGAGCGGCCATTACCGTGGCCGCGCGCACCTTTTCACAAATTCATAAAGACGAGACTTTGTGGCTTGACAATATTGAGAAAACATTGTGTCCTTTTAGGGTTCCGTTCCTCGAAAGGATAAAGTAATACTTATAAGATTACTTTGCTGTCTCTCTGTCTGTCTGCTAAAATCTCTTTTTTTAGGAACGTGGAGTTATATAAAATCGTGAATTTGTAGATATATCATAAATAAAAATACAATTACAAACTTACAGTTGCAGTTGGATTATCGAACGTGTCCTATTTCGATATATGACAAAAATAATCAAGAACAATATAATAAGACAACAACATCAACTCCTGCCAATGAATGTGATGTAGAACATATTTGCATGGACAATCTTGAACCAATTCAACCTGGGACGGCAACTATGACGAAACGAATAAATGATTACTATTTTATTACATTTGTGTTGTTAGTACATAATATGTAACATGTTATCATTTATGATTCCCAATGATTTCTGAACTCCAAGAACAGTGGTTAATAAATAAGATTCAATTGGATAAGATGAGGTGACCCTTATGATAACGATTAATCGATTCGATCGATGTAATAAAAACGATTAACAATTTAATAACTGCCATGGGCAGCACTAGGTCATGGGTGGGGCCTACGCCATTTTAGTTTCTTTTTTGGCTCAAATTATTGTTTAGTTCATGTACGTTTTCCGTACCGTACCCAACCGTACGATAATTATCGTACATATAACGATAATACCACGCCTAACGACGATGTACGATATCATTATTATCGAACGGTACGATATCTACCGGTACGATACTTGTCTTGCTTCAAGTTTTGAACACTGGTTCACCCGTATATGTGTTCTGTGCTGGTTCATGTCATGGCCTCTAGTCTAGTCGACTTCTTTGGTCATTGATTTTTAGATCTCGTCATGTACTCTGTGGATCTCGTCAACTTTAGAGTCTAAAGTTTAGCTGTGTCTAAAGTTTAGACACAGTTAAGTATGTCGTAAGATACATAATATATTACTAATCTGTGGATAAGTAATATAAATATGATTTAACTTACTACAAGTTCTACGACTTTAGATGCACAGATTAGTAATTTAAGTATCTTAGATGTCGTGACTCGAGAATAATCTGTGGATCGCAATATAAAGAATAAAAACAATACGTTTGATAATTCAATAATATGTATGAGTTTATTTTAAATAATTACAAGACTGTGATAATGAATTCCATGCGAGTTCTCTGAAGAATTACACAAAATGAATGGATTTATAGCTGTCCACTGTGGTAAATAAAACATGTACTTATAAAAACATACTACCTACAGTATCTACTCCTGTTTTTGTGAACAGAAGGCATACCTACTTGATAAATGTCATTTGAAGTATTTTTGCATTTGCATTTCCCTGAACATATCATATATTAAGAATCTTTACAGGGGCTGGCTACCACAGTGATTCATTGAAGAAGGAATATCAGAAAACTTGCTTTTTAGCGTGCAGAAAAGCGGCTGAAGCACTACAACAGGGTGGCAATGCCGTGGATGCTGTTGAAAAGGCCATAATAGGTCTGGTTTTACGCTATTTGCGCATAAGATAGTTTTTTTCTATTTTATTTTTAATTCTTGATATCTTTTAGAGTTGGAGAACAGTCCACTTACAAATGCTGGATATGGATCTAACTTAAGTTGGAATGGATCTGTAGAGTGTGATGCTTCAGTCATGAATGGACAAACGTTACATTTTGGTGCCTGTGGAGCTGTATCAAATGTTTGGAACCCTATTACTTTAGCTAAACATCTTTGCATAAAACAATGTGATAATTTATCCTTGGGTCGAGTTCCTCCTTGCATTCTTACAGGCCGTGGTGCTAGATCTTGGGCAGAAAGAATGGGCCTAGACATTGTTGATGACCACAAGATGATATCAGCTCGCTCATTTAGAAACTATAAACACTGTAAACGGAAGCTGAAACGCTATTCTATACAAAATGATGTGAAGTTCAGTCCCTTGGATACAGTTGGAGCTATTTGTGTTGATTCAAATGGTGTTGTGGCATCTGGAGCAAGTTCCGGTGGAGTTTCTCTAAAGCATGAAGGTAGAGTTGGCCAGGCTGCATCTTTTGGAAGTGGGGTATGGGCAATGATGAGCAGGGATGGCATGAAACCATCAGTGGCCGCATGCACATCAGGATGTGGAGAACATTTGATTAGAACACAACTAGCTAAGAATTCTGCAGAAAGTTTACTGGAGCCTTCCCCTGTATTGGGTCTTGATAAATGTTTGAAGGAAAATTTCCTGGAGTCACCATTTTTATGGGATGTTCCTGAAAGACTAGGAGGCACTTTAGCTTTACGATTTGACTCAATAAATGGAGAAGGAGAATTACTTTGGGGACACACCACAAAAACAATGTGTATTGGGTACATGTCCACTGAAATTGATAGACCAAAGGTATATTACAATATTTTTAATTAATTTATACAAATAATTAACATTTTACTAAATGCATACGAAAGTAAACAAAAACCTGTTTTTTTGTCTGGTTGTCTGTTCTTTCTAATCTGTGAAACAGCTAGACCTTTTTTGATGTGACTCACTGAAAGAAAGCTGATATTATAAGGAGTAACTTTGGCTACTTACACTTAAGATATAATTTATCCAAGTCCCGTGCAAACAAATTTATGGACACAGTTAGTCATAAATGAAATTAGTTTCAGTGATAATATCTTTGATAACCTCATGTATTTCATTATGGAAATGTAATCATATTATGAAAATGTTTATTAAATGTCTATAGATATTTGAATGATATTGGTTAACCATTATTTATATTTTTAGTGCATCATATCCTACCTGCCTCAAAAAGTCGAACCTGGACGTAAGGCAGTAGTATCTGGACAATCATTCAAAGTTTCTATGCAATCTTGTCCAGTTTTCCAGTGGGAGGTGAAGGTGGAACCCAGCTGTAATGGATCTCTCTAGGTGTATGTAAAATTTAATTAGGTATAAAAATAAATAATTAAATGTGAAGTGGAGGCTGTAGTTTTTTTTTTCTGAATGGTTCAGCTCTTGATCTCGATCTTGCCTGATGAAAAGTGATGGGTGAGATCTGCGATGGAGCAAATATTCTCAGGAGATGCAAATTAACTCTTATTTTGAAGCTTTTTGAGTTATTGTGTGTTGGTAAAAATACAATGACAAGGAATTCGTTATATAGGAAAAACACTGATTAGGACATGATGGTATATCAATCAAGTGTGGATGCAGTGGCGGATATACCAGCAGGCTGAGTAGGCTGGAGCCTAGGGCGGCAAATTTGGCTTATTCCACTACCCTTATAAGTAGTACATGATTGAGCTTTTATTAGCTCAAAAATATACCCAAAAACTATTTCTTGTGTAATCGTCTCTAATTAATGTGCTGTATAGATGTTTTATCTCACGAACGCGGGTGACCCATACTTGTGTGTGTAAGTGTACATGCACTCTGTCTTTGCGTGCGTAAGCTCAGGAGCGTCCAGTCGTGGCCGAATCGCCGGCCGAGTCAGTAGTGCTTCTTGGTTCGCGCCAAAATTATTTATCGAATACCGTCAGCATGGAAGGTACGAAGAAACGGAGAAAAGTTGTTTGCAGTGAGGTAAGGCAAATTAATGTACATGTGTTTAATTATGTTGTGTGTAATGAATTAACGTATTAGTTAGTTTAATAAGAACATGTTAAACAAGATTTTAATAATGTATTGTTTATTTTAGGCTCGCCAAATGATTGCAAATATTTATAGTTTTCTCAAAGAAGAATATGAATTCACGGAACTTCATCGAGAACCAAATTGTGATTTATCACATTTGCGTAATATAACAAAACGCACTGCATCAGCGACGGGGGTAAGTGAAAGAACAGTGCAAAAAATATTAAAAGAAGGAAGAGATGTCGCAAGTACATCTTCGAATTTTATGTCACCAATGAAAAACCGAAGAAAGAGAGGAAATAAAGTAGACATTGATGGATTTACAGCTGATGTTGTACGGAGCACAATACAAAATTTTCATATCGTACAAAAACAAATTCCAACATTGGCAAAACTAAGGTCAGACTTGAATGAAAAAGTTGGTTTCGATGGATGTCTCGCAACGCTACGTAAGTTATTAAATAAATTGGGCTACAAGTGGCGCAAAACCGATAACAATAGGAACGTATTAGTTGAACGGCATGATATCCAGATGTGGAGAATAAAATATTTTAAAAAAATTACCGAATACCGCTCTCAAGGTCGGCCTTTTGTCTATACTGACGAAAGTTACGTATTGACAACACATGTTCGAGATAACACCTGGGCCCAAAAAGACAAACCATCTCCATTTTGTAAAAAACTAAGTCAAGGTACTCGTTTTATTTTAGTACACGCTGGAACCGATGCCGGATTTATTGAGAATGCTTGCCTAATCTACAAAGCTAATTCCACAGTTGGAGACTACCATTCCAACATGAGTTTTGAAAATTACGTAAAATGGCTGAATGAAAAGTTGCTGCCAAATTTGCCAGATCGTTCCGTAATAGTACTTGATAATGCATCGTATCGATATGCATAGTATTACAAAAATAACAAGTGAGACATGGCGTAATACTTGCAATAGTGTCATTAAAAAAGAATCTGAATATATGAAATATTTTGACACTGATTCTGAATTAATAATAAATTTACAAGATGACAGTGAAGAAGAAACTGATTCTGAAGAAGACTCTAGTTACGATTCTTGAAATACTAGCTTAAATAAAATATAAATTGTATTCAAGATATTGCTAAAATTAAATGTTTCTTGAAATTAAGTTTCTTTTTTATTGTATTGTATATGTCTTATCTATACACAGCAAAAATCGAATAACTTTATTATTTTTTCATTAGCGATGAGTTTGCTAACGCTACCGGTAGTTACGCACACAAGAGCGCGTGTCTACACGCATTACAACTACAAGTATGGCTCACCCGCTTTCGTGAGATAAAACAACTGTAGCCAGTTTTGCCCGTTGTTAAAAATATGAAAAGAGGGAAGTCACCAGGCCATGAGGGACTCAGTGTCGAGCACCTGCAGCATGGGGGAGTTCACCTTTATAGGGTGTTAGCCATGTTTTACACTTTTTGTATACGGCACTCATATCTACCATCTAAACTTATGAGAATGGTGGTTGTGCCAATAGTGAAAAATGCCACTGCTGATATATCTGATAGAAGTAACTATAGGCCGATTTCTTTAGCTACTATAATCGCAAAAGTGTTTGATGGGTTATTGGATAAAAAACTTGATCATTTTGTAACATTACAGGATACTCAGTTCGGTTTCAGAGAGGGTTTATCAACTGAAAGTGCAATACTCTCTCTGAAACATACTGCTGATTACTATGTAAAAAGACAAACTCCAGTATATGCATGCTTCTTAGATTTGTCCAAAGCTTTTGATTTAGTGTTATATAATAAGCTTTGGATAAGATTAAGAAGAGCTGGTGTGCCAACCGATCTTGTGAATATACGTCGCCTACTGGTACAGTGAGCAACTTAATATTGTAAGGTGGGGAAATGTATACTCAGATGAATATTCTTTAGTGTGGCGTCAGGCAGGGTGGGCTAACTACGCCACGACTCTTTAATATTTATGTCAACTATTTGATTGAGGAGCTCAGCAGCATGCATGTTGGATGCCATATTGATGACATATGTGTCAATAATTTGAGTTATGCTGATGATATGGTGCTGCTGAGCCCCTCAATTGGTGGTCTCAGACAGCTGTTAAAGGTGTGTGAGGTTTATGCTGTGGGGCATGGCTTGAGGTACAACGAAAGTAAAAGTGAGTTCATGTTATTTAAATGTAAAAATAAAAACAATATTTTTATACCACCTATATTACTTAATGGTGTACCTTTAAGTCGTGTTGCAAAGTTTAAATATCTTGGACACATCGTAACTGAGAATTTGAGTGACGATTAGACATTGAGAGGGAGCGCAGGGCATTGTCGGTGCGTGGTAATGTGTTGGCTCACAGGTTCGCTCGGTGTACTGCTCCTGTAAAAATAACGATGTTCAAGGCATTCTGCCAGACGTTCTACACGAGCGGCCTGCGGGCAAACTTTACACAGAAAACCTACAATGCCTTGCGCGTCCAGTACAATAATGTGTTCAGGGCTCTGTTTCGGCTCCCTCCCATATTGCAGTGCATCTGGCATGTTTACTGACGCCCGCGTAGATGACTTCTACGCAATTATGCGTAAAAAAGTTGCGTCGGTGGTGCGACGAGTACGGGGGAGCCCGAATAGCGTCCTCAGGATGATTGGCGAGAGAACCGATACTGTTCTGCTCAGTAGGTTCACTGAACTCCATGTGTTACGAGACCGATGAGCCTACTGTTCAGGGGTAGACGGTGTGTCTAGTTTATTGTGATTACTTTTACTTACTAACATTAGTTATAAGCAAAATTCTTGTTACTAACAACCTTGCCTTTGCCTATGGACTTTTCTGTCTGAATTAAATGATTTTTATTTTATTTTTTTATTTATTTTAAGCTCGACGTAGGCTCCGAAGTTTAATATAGGAGTTAGGGTAAGTCTAAGTAGCTCTAAGTGGTCTGCTATTGGTATGGAGACTTTAGGAAATGACTTTTTGGTGGCGAAAAAGCAAGCTTGTCTTGATGGCGTTGAATTTGACGAGATTTTTGTCACCCCATTCGGAAACAGCTTTAAGAATCTGATCTATATTTCCTTAACTATGTCTTCTCTCAACGCCTGGTCCATGGACATCCAGGCGGTAAAAAAAAATCAGACCAAAGATCAGTAGAAGTATCACGTGTAGGTCTTAACTTTTTTTAACACTTTAAATCTTTGAAAAGCATTAACGCGCTTAGCGAACTCTAAAGTTATTATATTAAATGGAAAAAGAATGCGGTCGCGAACAGGATTAGATCTTGTGCCTCCCGGATAAATATTCCAGGCGCTCTGACCACTAAGCCATATCGACCTCTGCTCACCACCGTGAATTCTACATCCATATTTTAACACGTCTTTTGGCTATATTGCTATCTATTCATTCCCTATATTATAAGGGTTACCTTCACTCACCTTTTTTTTTAAATATGCGTTATTAATTTATTTTTTATTAATATTTCTTGTCTTTAAGTATTCTTCTGGAGTACTTACCTAATATATATTGCTTGTACAGATTTCAAGTTTTCGTAAAAGAAAAAAAAGCATGGGCACACATTTGTGTAGGCTTTTTAGAATCGTTATTTTCTTTTATTACATTTTTTTTTTATATGTTTATTTTGGTTAGTCGCTGTTTTGGTGTTGGGCCCCTGGCCCTTATTTTTCAATATTGTCATGGACTACATCACAAAAGACCTTCAATAACCAGCTCGATGGACACTCTTGTACGCAGACGATGTGGTTCTTATAGAGGAATCGGTGTCGGAAATCCAAAATAACCTCGACAAATGGCGTAAAGCGTTGGAATAAAGCGTTGGTCGTGTATAAACGACCCGTTAGACCTGCGTTGCTATATGGATCCGAATGCTGTACGCTATATATTCGCTTCTTGCACCAATACGTCTGGTTCTACGGTTAAAACTTCTAATGTACTTCTTGAATCTGTGATGTCAAACAAGTGCCTACGATGTCTTTTATAAGAGCCTTATAGTAGGCAAATAGGTGCTCACTGGCGTATATAACTTGTAGGTTGAGTGAAAAGGAAAATAAATAATAATACCAGAGTCTAAATATAAACATAATTTATGAGATATGATGCATAAGGCACAACAAATAGGTATCAATGTTGACGATTTGGCATTCAATATCAATTTTGAAATGGTTTTGTGAAAGTACTAGGTACTTTAAATAAATTTTAAATGACGTGTAGGTTCAGAAATAATACTAAATAAAAGTTTATTACAGAACTGTATTGAAGTTATATGTGTGCTAAAATATAAATTCGGTGAGAGGCATTAATTATGTATATACCTATACTAATTATATTACATTTATGTTATAACTGTTTTTTTTTTTGTTGAATTGCATTAATTTTATGGTCTTTGTTTTAGCGTGTGCTTCAAAAAAGTTCAACAGTAGTTAGCTAAGACTTTCTTGTAAAACATGTCAGTAATTTGAAAATGTGTACTTCTTACTCCCATTGAGCAGTGAAAGCGTAGTGGTATGAACGTTGGACTGACAAGTCAAAGGCCGCAAGTTCGCACGCACCACTATCTTTTTGAAGTCAAGTGCGTATTATATATTACGACTTGCATAAAATGGTGAAGGAAACCATCGTGAGGATTTCCTCACGATGTTCAGCACACAGGTGTGCCATTAATAATAACATTAATAAGATTGCATTAATGAAGAGCACCATTCATTATGTACCAATAACAAGATGTCATGTATTGTATATAATCTTAAGGTATTAACATTTACACTGAACATAATCTGCTAATCAAAATTATGGGCATGTAAAGGCACTATTCTAGAATAATAATGTACTTGTTGTAAAAAATTTCAAAATTAACAGATGAATATGTTAAGGTAGTAAGTAAGTAGTTCAAAATAGTACGAACATTTGATGAAATAAACCTTAAATCAATCTCAATAAGGTGAACTTTTGATCGAACTTAATGTTTGTCTATAAAAAAACAATTGAAAATGTATCTGATAAAATATATATGTAATATTGTTTTAATCAAATGTTCCGATTATTTTAAGCTCTGAATGTCATAATTCCTTTGGTACTGATTCTGATACAAGCTGTGGTTCTAAACAATAGTCATATTGCACAAAACTAAACAGCTGCAAGATTAAGTCGTTTAAAAGTTCTAAAAAATACTCCGCGACACCATATGTCTAACTTTTAAGGTTGACTCACATATCCTTTTTTATGGTAATCAAATATGATATAATATAAAGTATTAATAATGGTTTTTTATAAACATGATATTATTCCATAGCCAAATAAATACGTTATTCATCATAAGTATTTAATTTTGAACAAAATTGCCGTTAACATTTTGATTTCAATGAATATGTTAGGAGATATCATAGTTTTAAAATAACTCCGCAATAAAATAATGATCAAGTACCACGCGCGCATTTAAGATGTGCAAGGCGGGTAGTCATGAGGGGGGAGGGCGCTGGTGGAACATATTTTTGTAGGGTAAAACCGCGTGGCACAGCTAGGCTTTTTATATTTATAGATTTGTAACCAGTTACACCTACAAGATTTACCTAATTCACAATTTGACCGCTGTCTAAAACCAGAGCTTGTATATGGGTGTTATCTAATTTGTTAATTCAATTGTAATAACATTATTATATATCTCTTCTAGAGTGAGACTCGCTGAGTGTTAACTTAAATTATTTGTTATAAGCTTAATCTAGTTATCGTAGCTAAGTAAAACAATGCCGACATATTTTACGTTCATTTGTACTACAGCAAAATGTATGATGAAAGCTCATGTCGCTTTCTAAGAACATTTCTGTAACATAATAATGGAAATAAATAGAAAATAGTGGAGGCACAAACATAAAGTACACAAAGTACATTATACCTTAATTTTAAAACAGATAATATAAAAAGGTTAACATTTGTACATATGTGCTACATGTTATGCTTATAAAATAAATTCATATAACACTGAAAAATATAGATATACAATATCTGTAGTCACAGTATCACTGGCAAGGAAATATTACCTATAAAGAAACATCACAAGTCTGCCGATCAAATTATGTAGTAAACTTATATTTACATTAAAATTAATTTAATATTTATAAATTGATAAGATGCGTAGCCTCAAAATATTTTCGAGTATTAATCTCAAATTGTATAGTAAATAATAGTAATATACTAAATCTTTTAGTTAAGTTAGAAAAATCTAAGGGGACCCCAATCCCAACTCAAATAAAAGGTATCAATCTGGTATTAAACGTTGTAGAAATGATATTACTTTATAGTAAGTTTTTACCCGACTGCCCTAGAATCCTCCGGTTATATTTTTATGATCCCCGGGATCGATCAAAATCTGCGTAATATGCCCTTGTGTATTTTGTATGGTATACTGTTCTACTTTGATTGTTTAAATCGGGTACAAAACCAGTCACACGTCCACGCTAAATGACTAAAGGGCAGTTAAACCTCTCCCCCGCCCGCACAAGTGTAATATGACACCGAGCGACATGTGACCTAGGCGATAAAAGTGGGTAAACTTATAATAGTTTGTTTTTAAAATGACGTGACGTGTGGATTCCCACAGAAGTCATAAGGGCCTCTCTGATAAATATAATAGAGCGCCTGGACTATTTATCACAACCGTAGTTTTCTTTCCACAGAAACTTCTACTACTATTAGCCGATATTTAGAAAATAAAGTGCTGGAAAATCGGTACTTTAGGTAATACACAAGGCGATATCACAAATTAGAGCAACTTTTCCGAGATCAGGTCTATTTAGAGAAATAATTTCAGTTTTTCTTGCGCCGGGACTGGATTAAATCTAGGTATTTTTATTTCAAACTGAACTAAAATCTAATATTTTATAATTCTAATGGAACAGACGCAATCTTAAAAATGGTGATTAACCAAACGTATTTAACATAGAGGAAAAATATTTATTACTATTTCTATAATAGCTGCTGCTTGACATCCTAACAAAAAAAAATGAGCTACCTTTTAATACCAATACTACTAAATTCGATAAAGAAATTCAGGATATATTATATCAGGGCTTGAATAATCAAACAATAGTGGGTTGGTCACAACGGTATACAGTATGACGTGTTACCTTACTATAACAGTATTTTTAAATTAGATATGAGCGTTTTCTGTACCGATAAATCACGGTTACTGTTTGGTTCAGGGATGTTATGGATATGAAATTACTATGAATCTTGATATATGAATAATATTATACCGGTTTCAGATACGGTATTGAAGCTCCATGACGTCCCTGGTCTGGTCATTCAGTGTCACCCGCGTCATATAATTATTTCGAGACCAAAATACTATCGGGTATCAAAACGATAAATAAATGTATAAGTATCCCATAAAAAAGCACTATCGATAGCGTAACCTTATAATAGCTTTCAAGTCCTGCATAGAAGTGTCTGTGCATTATTGACTAACTATTAATCTACTACTAAATACTAATACATAATAATTATGATATTCATTATTTATTATGACATTATTTAACTGGTTTTTTACGTTCCATCTAACCCATATATTAGTGACGTGAGTACCAGTGCTTACTGTATAGTAAGCACTGGTACTCACGTCACTAACTTTTACGTTACTGGTCTTTAAAGCTTAAAAGGAAATTTATTGTCGTCCATATCAACAAATTAAATGCCAACTAATACTGTTTTTATATAAAAAAAAGAGAACCTTATCATAACATATAACATCATCAATCATAATACCAATTCTAATAAGTATAAATGTCTAAATACTCCAATCACGCAATCATGTTGAATATTACTGTAAAATCGAAATACAAGGCATCTCATCAGTCTGTAAAACATTCCACACAGGTATCCTAATATCATAATTGATATACATATAAAAAAATACATCATACGCAACCATACTCATACCAAATCGCAGATTCTTTTGAATTATCGCCTTTTTCGCTTCGATTTAACGATCTTCTATCGTTTCTTAGGTCATCTCTTTCCGTCAATGTCTCTTCGACCGCAGACCTTGTGTGCTCGGACATGGATCGATGATGGTCTGTGGTGGGTCTGTCGTTCACACTTTGACAAGCGCCGTCACCAATGACGGTAGATATTCGATTGTACACCAAGTATGTCGGGTTTTCCTTGATAGGTGTACTTTGTGGCTTAGTGTTAAGGTTCGCACTGGGATCGTCGTCAGCTACATACACCGTGCGGCGAGTACCGGCTGTGCCAAACGGCGTTGGAGTCGATGCTGGAAAAAAGGATTGAGCCGATATGTTACATTACAGATAGCAATTACATAAATCAACACCACTTTCATACGTTACTATAAAGAGGATTCGAACAAGACGTCACCAGCAATGAGTGATACATAAATAGGAAGGTTATTTTAAGTAGAACATTTTTATATGCTTCCGCTAATTATTAGTAATTATGAGCTTTGTCTTATTAATTACTAGCTGTGCCCACGACTTCCTTTATCGCGGGTCTTATTCTTTATATTCATACTTCTGAACCCTGCAAGCTATCTAAATTAAATATAAACAAACTACTACTACTAAAATTTTGTATTTTTTGTATTTGTAAATTATCTTCACAACATATTAAATAAGATATTAAACAATACATCAAACAATGGTATCACAACTCAGGCCCCCAAGATACAAGTGTGTGCTTAGTTTGGGGACCACAGCTATAACATATAATGTACGTTAAAATAGTTACATATTATATTTTCCCTAATTATTTTACTTAATTCTAAGGTAATATTGTAACATTGAACAATAAAATTTATTGTTATTCCTGTTTTAATCCCTAAAATTTGCTTTTAAATCTGTTGAACCGTTTCGGACCCTATTTGAGATATAAACTTTCAGACACACAGACAGACAAACATTCTAAAAACGGTTATTATAAATAGCAGTTCTTAATTTGAATTTATTTTAAAATCACAGACACTTCAAAATCCAACCTAACAGTTCAGGCTCCTGCCTTCTTCCCTAATAATATTTGTATTGTAAATTATGATGTCTGATATATATTGCTATTGAAAGTTTGGTGTCTACACATTATAACTAGTATTTCCAAAGAATAATTGGAACATGGCTTTAAAATTTAAAAATCAAAAATAAAAAATAAATTGTGTTTGCGTGGATAGAAATGATTTCTTACTTTATAAGTGTTCTACAATTATTGACACTATTGGTACCCAATATTAAGATATTTAAACCTTACTAATGATATAACACTCTTTGCTAGTAGTAGAGTAAGTCAAATCCCCAACACTTCGCCCATCGTGCTTTGATTTACAAAAGGGCCCCAGCACACCTGAGTGATGTTCACAATAGTGCATAAAGCCATGTCAGAGACCTACAGGTGATTTTAACTTTGACACTAGGTTGTTCATCAACCACACGATAAGAAGAAGTGTATTTACCTGCTGGAACTCCTGTGTCTCCTTCTAATCCTTGAAAACTATTTCGGTGTGATGGAGGCACCGCCTTATGTGGTCGCCTTCTTAGTGACGCTCTTATAAGCGCATCGTCACCTCCGCCACTATGTATAGATGTCCCAGAAAGCCTCCTCACAAAGTTCCCTTCACTGTTTAATCTAGATGAATCCAAACTCGGGATTGATCCACTTATGTCAATATTGTCAGATTTCTTGAGAAGCTTATCATCAAATCTCCTTGTAAAACTTGAGTCTATACTATGCCTCGGGGATTCCGCGCTTGGATTGAACGAACCCTGATCTTGGTCAGAATTTTTAGATATTTTCTCTAATTCTTGACTGCCAGGGTCGGATTCTCCTGATTCGGACCCAGCTAATGTTAACTGAGACTTTGAACGATTCGCATCTTCTAACCTTTTATTACTTCTAGTTGGTACTTTGTTAATCAAATCTGTGCCAGCTTTGCGGACTCTCTTAACAAATGACGCACCGAAGCCACGTCTTTTTGTCGTGCAATTATCCAACTTCTTATAATGTTCCATAATTTTCTCTTCTAATTTTTCCTTCTGACGACACAGAGCATTTACTTTATCAGCAAACATTTTCTCTTCTTCATGATAATGTTGCTTGTCTTTCAGGGAATGAGCAAGCAGTTCATGGTACTGCGTCAAAAGCTGTGATACATGGTCCATCAAAGAACGCCTGTCAGCATCAAGACTCTTGTTCATTTGAATTAACATTTCACAATGCTGGTTAGTCTTATTGATTTCTAACTCCATACTAGTTATAACTTCAACTTTTGTATTGATTTCACCAGAAATCTCTGTATTTCTCAATTTAAGTTGCGTAACTTCGCTTCTGAGGTTTCTATACTCTTCCTGCATATTTCTGTATTCATTCTTGAGCCTATCACTTGCCGTAAAGAGATTCCTAAAATCATCTTTCAATTTGGAGTGCTCAGCTCTAAGATTAACTAGATTTCTAGACTCAATTTTTAAATTTTCTCTTTCAACTTCAAAATCTGATACCTTTTTCTCATAATGGGTCAACTTTTCTTTTAATTCACGATTTTCAATTTTTAGATCCCTAACAGTGAGTTTTATAGGCTCTCTCTCGCTAAGCAGTGTCTCATATTCAGTATTTAGTTGTTCATGGAGTGTTTGTAAAGCTACTTGGTCTCTCAGAAGATTGTCCTGTTTATCTTTCAAAACTTCCAGCTGTTTTACAATTTCTTCCTTTTCGGCTGCAAGTTGACTATTAGCAAGTTGCAACGTCATTTGTTGAGATATTAAGGAACCATTCTGAGAATTCAAAGTTGCAATGTTTACTTGCAATTTAGCATTTTCAGCCTGACTATTCTCTAGAGATGCTTGTAGTGCAGCAACATCTGAAGTAAGCTGTTCAATTTGAGGGTTTATCATAATATCATCGCTATTCGTGAAGTCATTATCATGACTGCAGTCGCATGGGACTAGTTTCATTAAATTCGCTTTGGCAGCAATTTCAGATATCAAACCTTCATGATCAACATTAGTAATTACTTTTTCCAGCAAATCTTCTATGTTAACATCTTTACTGAGTATTTCACTAGCATTAATGCCTAATTTATCCATGCAGTTTCTAAGTTTATCAAAATTAACCTTTTCTGTAATTAAATCTTTCTGCAAAGTTTGTATAGTTTCAGAATCTACTTTTTTTTGTGATTTAAGTTCTTGTGTCTTTTGTTCTAAATCTTGAAATTTGCTTGTTATAGTGTGGCTTATTTCAAGTTCTCTTGATAATCTTTCGAGTTCTTTTTTCTTAAGTTCAATTTCTGTAGTAATTTTATCCAAAGACACATCTTTTTCCTCAACTGCCTCTCTCAACTTATTAACTTCCCTCTGCAAGTTGTGGGTATCTCTTTCACTATATGTTAATTTTGTTTTTAATTCTTCAGTGAGAATGATTAGACCAGTGACCTTGTCAGCTTCAGGCTTGATAATATTTAGTTCTTTTGTTCTGGAATCTAAGGACTTTTCTAATTCATCAGCTCTTCTTTGAATGGAGTCACACAACATTTGAATTCTCTGTTTATCTTTGGTTATAGATTCCAAATGTTTTTCGAAATCTTGCAATTTGTTTTTCTCTGAATCTCTATCAATTGCTTGACGATCTATAAACGTCTTCTGGCTGTCAAAAGAATCCTGTAATTTTCTATTTTCCTCTAAAGCATTTCGAAAAACTTCTTCCAGCTCCGCGTTTTGTTGCATAAGTCTGTTACAATTTTCCTGTAGTTGTTCACATTTTAGAGTTAATCTTTTCTTTTCTTTTTCTAACTCAAGTACTTTGTCACTACTTTCCAATAACGTTTGTTCTCGTAAGCTGTCTATGGTTGATAGCAGTCTTTTATTTTCTAATTCGAGTTTCAAAGCTCTTGCTTGAGCATTACTAGTTAATTGTTCAGATAAGCTGTTCTCGCCAGATTCTAGTGTGCTTTCGCCTTCGTTGTCTGTATCTAAATTACTATTATTGCTTTCGCTCAATACCGATTTCGTAATGTATTGCAAATGGTTATTTTCTTCTATAAGCTCTTGGATTTTTTGTTGATCAGCATCTCTTTCCTAATAAAATTCATAAAATTATTTAGATACACCATATAGAAAATTTTAAGAGCAAAGCATTATGTTTAACTTACCAGTGCAATGTCATTAGCCTCCCTTTTCAGTTTAATCATTGCTGCCTCTAAAGTGAGGCATTGTTCAGCACGTTTTCTTGCCCTCTGCAGTTGTTCTTCTAGGGCATCTCTTGTTTCCATTAAAGCTTTATTATCTTCGCGAAGTTCCGTAACTCTAGTTTTGTAGTATTCTGCGTCCGCAAGACGATCACGATAACGTTGGATTTCCTGCTCTAATCTATAAACATAACCTCAGATATTAAGCAGGCTAAGATATGTGGCTGCATGAAATTATAATAAACTAGCAAGAGCAACTTAGTAAGTCATGTCCCTATCAAATCAAGCATCTGCTTAGAAGTTATGTAAAATAAATTAAGGTTGTTAATGGGAAAAGAAGCAATCGTTTTGCGTGCTTTGTATGCGCTTTACCTGTCACAACGCTCGGCCTTTTCCCTAAGAGCATCGACTTCATCTCTATAGCCTGCTGATTTTCTAGCTTCATTGAACCACTCCTGGCTGTCAGAGCGTAACTTTGCCAGAACTAACTTGGTGTGTTCCAATTCTTCACGGCATTCTGACAGTTGTTCGGATTTTTCTTCTCTAAAAAAAGACAAGTGCAAGTTAGCTTACGTATAGAAAATTTCTGTAATGCTGTCTAAGCGCCGGAAATATATTTAAAAAAGCGTCCCAAACTAATAATTTTCCCGTATCGTGGATGCATTTACAGACATATCATCTAACATGCACACACACATACATATGTGTTGTTTTACTTATGCGATCTAACTTCAAGCACTACATTTCGCAAAGTAGTTAGAATACGTACAATTCTTGTCTTTGCTTCCTAAGACGTGCTTTCCAATCAGCAAGTTCCACAGCCAGGTGTTGGCTGTCGCCGTTACTTTGATTGACATTCTGCGTTGATCTATTTTTTCCGTTTTTATTTTCACTATCATTCTCACACAAGCCCTCGTGAAGAACTAAGGAAGCCCAATTTTGGAGATAGTGATCGCGTTCTTTGGCCAGCCTTCGCATGTGATTGAACATCGTCGGCGATTGGAAGAGATCGATAGCATCTGGCGTCAAAACAACAGTTTGCATGTCGGTTACCTTTAAAAAAATAATAGTTTGTAATTTTTTGTTCTACAAGGTACAAAGTCTAAGTCTAAGCATTTATTCCAATTAGACCATATAAAGGTACTTTTGAAAGTCAAGAAATGCCACGTTCCAAAACGTAGATTCCTATGGAGAAGAACAGGCAAGAAACTCCATGGTTACTCTTTTAAAATGTTGTATTACAGTAATTTTGGTACATCTTAATATATATAAATCTCGTGTCACAATGTTTGTCCTCAATGGACTCCTAAACCACTTAACCGATTATAATAAAATACGCACACCATGTGCAGTTCGATCCAACTTGAGAGATAGGATAGTTTAAATCTCAAATTATAGTCGCGTGCGAAGCCGGGACGGACCGCTAGTTTATAAATAAAGATCAAGAGACATTATGTGATAACGATGCAGATTTAATTGTACATGTCGGTACAATAGAAGATACAAAATTTTAATAATATTTAGTTACATGTCTTGGTAGTTTTGAGCTGACCAGTCCGAACTTGTGGCACCCGTTCACCAGTATCACGAATATATCAGCATCGTTCAACTCAACCATATTTTAGGGAACAGAATGACCGAACACATACCCCACCAAAGTAAGACATTTATGTGAGACATCTCAAACTACCAGGCCTCAAGTCTCGTTAATAGAATAATTATAATGGCTGCATTGTGCTCACGTTTACAATAAAGAAGTTATGAGTCTAATAACAATTTTTAGAGTTGTGTGGCACTTCTATACGGCGACGGCATCATTTGCTACGCCGACGACAGCACATGAGAAGTTGCCCCGGCAAATAACCATGCTAGCCACAGTCGTGGTCACGCAAGTGGTTTTGAGGATCCAGCAGTTGGACCTTGAGGTGTCACTTCATAAGTCCGAGGCGATTCGCTTTCATGGGCCTCGGAACAGGCTATGCTAGGGATCCCACATCGTATTGGAAGGTGTCACCATCGGTATCGGTAAGTACCCTAGGTACTTACTACTTGTCAGAAAACATTTCTGACAGCTCACCCCCATATTGATGGTAACCGTGGCAGCGCGTGCACGACTACTACCAAGTCTGGGTGGGCCAGATACTTCCTACTGAAGGCTTTACGCAGGAGTCGTATGATCTAAGGCCTACGCGTTTTAAAACAGCTGTTTATGATTAGGAAGTTATTTTTTGATGTATGATATCTTATACTACTAGTAAGAATGTCGGTCATCTGCATAGTAGCTTCATTAGCATGTGTATATTCATTTTAATGGACAATTTCGACCTTGTAGGTACTACTACAGTACAAGGTCGAAATGTTGATACAATCAAGAGATGTAAAGTTAAATTTTGTCACAGTCTTCATAAGAAGAATATTATGACTCTCTTTTTTGACTTCTCTTTTGGTCTGTTACTATAATAGTGAAAGCTAATAGGTTTGATTTTAACATGGTCATGGACATGGTTCAGACAAGTAAAGCATGCTCATGATGGGAATATTACATGCAGGAAGTACACCATAAAAAGTTAAGGCAGTCAGTCAGAGGGTCAGTCAGGGTTTATGAAGGTGAGGTGAATTATTAACAATATTTTTTTTTATGTCGCAAATCAAAGACAAAGTAACTACATCACACAATACTCACAATACTATCGTGACATATTTTGCAATAAACTGCAGGAAACGATCAATCAAATCACACAGCATTGCATAGCCGACTGTCGCAACGTTAGAGAACCTGCTAATAGTGTTAAAGATCCATCAAGGACAGCTTTACAGTCTGTTGTGACATCTGTTGATTGTGTATATGATAATTAAACAGTGTTACTTGTGTAACTGACAATTGAAATATAAATGTATGTCGCTATGTATGATACTAGGAAAAAACGCAGAAACACAGCAAGTTTATAACGTGAGTAAATGCTAACCCTAATATACAAGGTTACTGGTAACTCTTGTATTGCTTGCAGGACGTCATAGTAGGGTTAAAATGCAACAAATTATAAGCCACCTTATGTTCTACCGAAGTTCTGTAGTTTTTGGGTTAGTAATATTTTTTGTGTTTTTATGAAAAATCCCAGAATAAATCATTTGAAGCCAATTTAAAAATGATTTATGGCGGGACTGTACTGAAATTTATGTTATTATCATATTTGGTTCCGTAGCAGACATTTGTAAATAATTAAAAGTTCAAAAATGCCTAAACCCTTGGCAAAAATCACTAATCAAACATTGGTTTTTATGTTCGACTCCCACAGGTTATTGTCTTCGGATTATGCATGCGCAAAATGTTTAATTGAAAAGAAATGAATGAAGTATCTTATATTTCGCTCAACGAAGTAGTCCAGTCATTTAGTTTAGTACTTCATTTAGTTCAGCAAATCAGAACGAGTCCATGAGATGAGATATCAAGCTCGCATAGAGTGATTCAGTTACGACAATTGACGAACTTCATTTAGTTCACTTTTTTGGACTATATAAATTCTCCTTCACATTTTATACAGACTTAGGACTGTCACCCATAAATATGAATGTAAGCAAAACAATGCAGATCTGGTACATAGTTTCGACTAAGTTTGGTAGGTCATCATTGTGTGTATTATGCTAGACGAGTAACAAAGCCGTGTGGCGCCGCGAGACAACCAGCCGGCGAAATGACACGAATATGTACGAGGAAGTGCGCCGGCCGCAGAGTGCTGACCTGTTGACGTATTGTGACTCGAGCATAAAGAAAAACTGAACCACAAGTGAACTAAATGAAGTAGAGACACATTCGAATGACTATTGAATGAGAGATATCTTTATTTTTCGAAATGAAGTAGTCCATTTCCTTCAATCGTTCGCGAACTACCAATCTCTACTTCGGATCGACTTATCGGCGATTATCTGAAACTGGCAGCGTCCAACGAAGCAGGCAAATTGACACTGGTCGTTCCCGGATATACACGGCTGAGGACGAGTAGCTGATTCTTCAACGTTTTATTGACGACCCCAACATATCGACCTACCGTAGCGTGTGAGCTTGGTATGTCACAGTGGAAAGTTTGGTCTGTAGTTCCTTGTCAGGCCGACATTCATACCACTACCAACCGGACGGGTCATTAAAAGAGGGAGATCCGCCGAGGCGGCTCGAATTTTGTCGTTTTATGCTAAGTGCCGACGCCGAAAGCGAAACTTTTTAAAAAAGATTCTGTGGACCGATGATTCATGTTCAACCCTAAGAAATTGAAACCAACGGAATCCCAGCATAGGTTGCCGCTTAATTTTTGGATGGGTTTTATCGACGACAAATTAATTAGCCCAACTTTACGAAGATTTCCTAAGAAATCATTTACCAGCACTGCTCACGGATATACCGGAAGAAAAAAAAGCAAACGTGATTTATCAACATGACGGATGTCCAAAAACTATCCAAACCGATGGATATGGCGCGGTGGCCCGATTCCGCGGCCTGCACGATGCCCTGATCTGACGCTAGACATTTGGGATCATATGAAAGACCTAGTTTATACGACCCCAGTAAATTCAATTGAAGAACTAAGAGAAATAATAACAGATGCGGCGGCCCAGAATAGGGGAACAATCACATCAAAAATCACAAAAACCGAAGTTAGGAAGCAAATAAGAACATGAATTCGAATGCGAGGGTAGCATATCAAACAAGACAAGATGTGGGTAATTAAAGTTTTTAAATTAATATTGATTACATAACATAACACAGCATCACGCCTGTATTCCTCGAAGGGGTAGGCAGAGGTGTACACGATTGTACACCCACATTTCACCAATGCTGTTATTAAGTCCCATGTAATAGGTGGTGAGCCTATTGCCATGAACCGGGCACATTTCCAAACTCCGGGCTGCTACTGAGAATTTCCTAACAGAAAAAATCTGTTGCCCGACCCGGGAATCGAACCCGAGACCTCCTGCTCAGCAATCGCGCTACGGACCACTAGACCAACGAGGCAGTTAACAGTAGTCGACATAAATAGTAGACATACGAGTACTTCCGACACCGAGTACATCATCGGCGCGTGCGAAACGCTACGCGGCACGATGCAGCGCCAGTTTGACTCACGACATCGCCGCGGGCTCTGCTCATGACTAAGGGCTCCGTTCGAGTTCGAAACTAGTCGGGTAATCCCGAAAAATGCACGTGAGTAGTAACCGGTGAACATTAATTGATATGGTATTTTCTTTATTTTACTGATTATAATATGTTTATTCAAAAGGGGCTCGTAGCTAAGTAACAGCCACATAGATCAATCGATCGAGGTTAAGCTGCGCTTGCCGCGGTTGGACAGTGGATGGATGACCATTATATCATACCGAGACCCCTCTGTGCCTCAGAGAGCACATTAAGCCGTCGGTCCCGGTTGTCAAATTAATATCTATAATAACCGTTACGGGTAGTCAGCGGCCTGAAAGTCTGACAACCAGTCATACCATGAGATATTGTGTTACCCAATAATTGGGTTGTGGAGGTCAGATAAGCAGTTGCTCTATGTAAAATACTGGTATTAAACTGTTGGCTTGTTCTTTAGCAGATACAATAGATTTGAATTCTTATGAAGTATGTATATTTTATAATAAAACTAAATAATAAAATATTTTATTTGAAATAATTATAGATAGCTAGAAATGAATAAAGACCATACCTGTTTTATGCACTCCACAATATTATGTTGAAGATCTACATGAAGTTCCTTGATCCTGGTGATAAACAGCTCCTTATTTGGGCACTGTACAGCGGCACCAAGAAGTAGCAGTATTAAGAGCTTCATAGTTTCTAGACCTTCCCTTGATTCTGGTGACTTTCCCAAGCATATACACTCTGGGACAACCAGAAGAGTCATACCCAGTTCTTCTTCATATAAACTCTTCACATTTTTTATGATGGCATCAAAGTTTTTCACCCTACCTAATATCAGGGCTTGGTCTTCTAATCCCGCAAGCTTTGTGATGTGACATGATGGTTCTGGATCTATTTGAAGGTAAACTTGATGAAGAATATCTCCATTGAAAAGAGATGAATACTCTGTTATGACATCTGGGTTTGGAAGACATGATTTAAGCTGTGAAAGTGAAATAATAACTTGCTAAATAAAGACTACAAAACTAGAAGTTTTAAACTACTATTGTAGTACAAAACTTTTATAAAAAGTAAAGAAAATATTTATAGACTTATGGTTTAAGACCAATTGAGTACTATGAAGGGTTAATTAAACATATAAAGCTAAGAATTTCTCTTTGATATCACTATGTGTATTCTTGATTCAATGGTAAAACACATCAACAATGGATCAATAGACATCTGTGGGAACCTTAGTGATATGTAGTACATAGATATTAAACCCAACTCTCTTTTATAATAAGATTTTTTTATGATTAACTATTAATAATTGAATAATATAAAGCTTGGCTTAATAGTACTTCAATAGTTTGATCAATTAGGGATGTCTAGCAATTTTTAATATGATATAAGGAAATTTAAGTTATTGATTAGTTCACTTCATATTTATTTCTCTAAGTAGTGGTTTGAAGAGTGTATTGTTAACTTTCTTTTGATGAAATCGTGATTTTGTAATATTATTTAGTAACAGCTGGAAGGTATAGTATACTAGTAGCTATAGTAATAAATAAACAGTTGTAAATTTTAAAGCTTAAACATAATAGTACATGTCAACTAAATATCTAACAACCATCCATTACAAAACAACTTGATCAGATCAGTGATCACTCGAGTATGACAAGCGAAAAATAGTATTCTATCACTTTTTGGTAAAGACCTACAAATAAATATTGACTAGAAACAAATAAATACGGCATTCATTCATATGCAACGGATTTCAAATATATCTCACACTTTATTTATAAGAGAACATTATTAAAAACAGAGGCACGAATCATTGTGCACTCACCCACGAAACTAGAGGCCCGTTCAAGAAGTCGTCGATTTCGGTACCAGACGCAGCCATCCTTGCCATGCGTTAGGATGAACGGTACCTACTCCTTTGTGATTGACGGCCACGCATTGCATCGAAGCAGTGCTCAGTATCGATACCAAGAGCAGTTTCACTTAACATCTGCAGTAAATGAAAAAAGTCCGTGGTAGTAGGTACGTAAAACAATAAATTTTGTTCATAAATTGACATTTGTTTCAAAAGTGACATCTAGTGTTGCCAACATTTGAATAAAAATTGCCGAAACCTGTGTTGAGAATGGCCGATTTTTGGCATGAAAGGCTGATATAGTTTTTTTATTTTTATTAGATTCAAATATATTTCATGTCAGTTTTCTATTTCGCCTGATTCATTAAGATCCATGTCGGACTAAAGAATAAAAGTTAAGAAGCCAGTAGACTTGCCAACCAAATTAAAGCGTTGATATGCCCCAGGGGCCTAGCCTTAGAGCATTCAACCAAAAGGAGACGCCTCATGCTCTAGTTTCTATGAAAAAAAGTCTGACCTCGACCTGGCATAAACCCAAACTGATTTTTAGATATCATACTTTCCTCTCGCAACCTTTTCTCTACCACTTTCTCCCATATTTTCATACTGTGTGACATAAGCTTTATTCCTCAATAGTTGTTGCAATCCTGGACATCACCTTTATTCTTAAAAATTGGCACAAGCGAACTATTGCACCATTCTTGTGGGATCACTTCTTCGTGCAACAACTTATTGAAGAATAAAGTCAGCCACTTACATGCCTTTCTTACTTCATCTATACTAATCCCATTCACCAGACCCATGTTTACTTGTACCTCATTTAGCACACCATTCCATACATTCTCCTCATTCATAAGCTTTTCAAAATATGCCTTCCATTGCCCTTTAATTTCATCATCTTCGTTATTATATGTGTGTGCGTAATCTATGCTTCACTTATGACAAGGCAAAGTTCCATCCTTTTTTTTTTCAAATCCATTTTCTTTGCCTTTGTGATTCACAAATCGCTATCAGTGTTCGCAATGGTCGTTGACGACGTCGACGTTATAGATTTTTAATAATCGAAGTGAATTTTATTGTCTTACAAGATCTACATTGAGTACAATCAAGAAATTGTCTTTTATTTATTATAAAGTTTCTGTTATATTTATAAAAAAAAGTCAATAGCTTCCCCATTTCACCTTTGACATTGGTAGAATTGCCGCATCAGTAGTCGGCACTCGGCAGGCTTGCCATGTAGTTCACGATCATATTAGTTCCATGCCTGCCATATTGAAGAATTGAATTGAATTGAAGTGAATTGTCCACCGCTGTATCTAACTTGTCTTTACTAGGTAGTTCAACCATATTTTTTAGTAAGTTATATTAGTTCAATGGAATAAGTACCAACAACAAAAGTGAGAAGATCGATGTACCTACCAACTTTGCAAACTAATAAAAAAAAAAACAGGCATCTACTTAGGTTTATACCTGCATATTAACATATATATACCTCATCAATTTTAAGTACCATAATAATGGGATAAAATTAAGAAAGGTTACTTTGCGCGCTAAAAGGCTTTGAGTATATAAACCAAAAGAGACGCCCTTATTGTCTATGATTGTGCATTTACGAGGCGGAAAACCATAGAATTAGAATATTTTTGGTACCCCACAGAAGGACATAGAGCTCAAAAAAGTGCTACCGATTTTGAATTGTCAATGTGTGCGTGCAATAGTAATGTACAACATGGAAATATTGGACACATCAATTATCGATAAACAATATTTCAGATGTAAAAAATTGGTAAAACTAGTTGATAAAACTAAAATCAGAAGGGTAGGTATTATTTAATGCACTTAATTCATTACATTATTAAAATGAAAATAATTCATGCGCTCACATTATAATTATATTTCATTGGTAATATGTAAAGAAAGCAGCTTTTAAGGACTCTAAGCAGTGTATAGAGTATGACTGATTGAGATGATGATTAACTGAACGATTTTTACCTACCTATACTAATACCATTGCGGAGGTGGTCTGGACTCAGCGCAGCACACGCTTGAGGTGTGCCCTGCCTAGACCACTGAGCGGCGGGTACTATGAGCCAATATCGGGCGAGACCTGTCTCTGCCAGCAGTACTGAGGGCTACGCTGGCAGATAAAGTGAACTGGAGAGGAATGGCTTCCTTTAGTGAGACTGTTGTCGTCCAGGAAGAGGCTGCCGAGCGGGATTGTAAGAGGGCTGATCCCTCTCGGAGAAGAAAGCGTCTAGGTGGCAACCGCCTCGGCGCCTAACAGCCGAAACCCCGCCTGTATGATTTAAGATAGGCGGCCCTTTGGGGTCACAGATGCTTAGAGAGGGGACTCTGTTTACCCATCGTGATCCCAGAGAAAACGGTGGCATAGTGGTCATGTGCTATCGTGCACAGCGAGGCTTAGGGGAGAACCCTGTACAGTCTCTCCAGGGATGTGCCTTAATAGGCGAAGGAAGGCGGAGAAGGATTCCCCACGAAAAAAAAATATTGGTATATCTTTTCTTATTTCTTCTTTTTCTTTATTTTTATTCTTCTTTATCTCTATTCTTTTCTTTATCAATTAGTCTCATCCATTATTCTTTTTCCTTAGCAATGACAGGAAACAAAACTTTTAGTATAAAAAAAATATATCATAAAGTTGTGATATTCTCTTGAATTTGTAGTAAAAAATATGTAAACAATATATTAATTACGCTATCACATATAGGCTCAGTGCTCACCACCTAGAGGTGTTAGCGCAGGAATCACTAACTAGTTTCATTAGGGGTCTGTTTTTAAAATTAATGTTAGTATCGCTTTTCGTTAGATGATTATTAAAAACCAAGATCTGCACAAAGTAGGTTGGCGGTCCAGATCTAAACCTCATTTGGGGACTACTGTAATAGCGTGATGAAATATATTATATTACGTAACATGGGCCACTAAGCTGCGCTAAGCTTTTTATATGTTATAAGCTTTCACACACACACAAACAAACAGACAGAAACGTTTCCAAACATTTTGGTTTCATCTTCTGTATTCATCATATTTCATATTTCATGTTTCATCGACAGTAATAGGTAGCCCAATTAAAATTTTGGAAAAATAATCTATGTGCAAAGATACACACATCAACACGGTCTAGGGATATTTCATACTCAATTAAATAACTCGAAAAGTACTGGCCGCATTGCAATCTTTTATACACCGATTTGTTTGTAATTTAAGTCAGACTAATTCCAAATTCAAATTTTTGAAAATTCTTTTGTTTCGGTGGCATAAAAATGTCTTGATGTGTAGGAGAGGGAATTTTCATTTGTGCGAAATTTAGAAAACAATACGAATTACATTTAGTTACAGTTTTTTTTCATTTTTAAACGAAAGATAAAGTTAAAATTGAGGTATTGTAGCCATGCAACGCCAACATTTGACGAGGGCGGAGATGTTACGAGCTGTGGGAATGCTGGAAGCTGGGTCTGTTCAGCGTAATGTTGCTGAGGCCATAGGGACCCACCAAAATGTAATTTCAAGATTGTGGACACGCTATCGTGCCACAGGTGAAGTAGCGGAGAGGCACCGGGGGCCAAGTCGCATCACTACCCCCAGACAAGACCGATTTTTGCAAATTACTGCGCGAGCTCAACCAAATGCAACGGCGACTCAATTGGTCCAAAGGCTGCGAGTGGAACACCAAGTGCTTGTGAGTGACCAAACTGTAAGAACGCGACTGCATGAAAGCAATCTACGCTCTCGTAGACCACTCCGGGTCCCACCTTTACGGAGAGGCAATCGTGGACGACGATTAGAATGGGTTCGGAACCACGTGGACTGGGGCCGTGAACAATGGTCCAATGTGCTGTTCACGGATGAATCCAGGTTCGGCTTCCATCCAGATTCACGAAGGACGCGTGTTTGGCGAGTTCCTGGACGATGGAGCCGTCTTCAGAACCCTCAGGAAGTTCACCCATACCAAGGAGGAACAATTATGGTTTGGGCAGGAATTCGTCTTGGAGGACGGACGGATCTCGTTTGGGTGCGGGGCAATATGACGGCAGAACGATACGTCCAACAGGTGCTGGGGCCCGTAATCTTGCCCCACAGAACACAAATGGGGCAAGATTTCCTGCTCATGCACGACAATGCCCGGGCACACACGGCGAGAACGGTAGCAGCTTGGTTACATACACACAATGTTAGGGCCTTAGACTGGCCTGCTCAATCGCCAGATCGAAATCCCATTGAGCATGCGTGGGATATGCTGCAAAGAAGAGCTCTGAAGGAAGTTCCTGAAAATCTGGCTACAGAAGATCAACTTTTTGCGCACCTCAGAAGGACATGGGACAATATTCCGCAGCAAGACATTGACAACCTTGTTCTGAGCATGCCGAATCGTTGCCGATGTGTTATGAACATCATGGGCGCTTTTTCAGACTACTAACTTCAAGTTTATAAACACAAATTAAATGATTTTTCTATTTTTTTCAGTTTTTACTCATATATTAAAAGTTAATTCATATACGGTTTCCGTCTATGCTTCAATATTTTCCATAAAATCCTGAAATTTTAATCGAAGTACCTTAACCATTACTAGAAAATGGTAGAATATTAAATAACGTATCTTTTAAATATATACATGTCATATAAATAATTAACATATTTAATTCGCTTTTTTAAAAATATCCCTAGACCGTGTTGATGTGTTTAGTTGGTACATCTACACTTTAAAAAATTCTGATATCGGAACTTTTTGTTGTAAAATTTCATCGACACAATAGTCGACACTGAGAAGTCACTATTTTGTGTACATGAAATAAAATTTATATTAGAACAACGTCCGTAATATTGCTTTTTTGACCATTATTTTTTACTATAGAGAAAATTCACAATTTTCTTGATAGGATTTGGTTTTCCAAATAAATTTTCTAAAGATAGTTTTATTCAAAATATGGTCATGATAATATATGCTGTTGTTGTCAATTTACCTGTGAAATGAATGCTTTTCTGGATTATTTTTATAAGAAACATCGCAGTCACCAACACAACACGTAGGCATTGCTTATAAATTTTAAAACTGTTTAAAATATACAGGATTCACTCACAATACAGCAAATATAAGTTAGCGTGATTTTTGACAGTGACACTGGGGAAAACAACATCCGCCAATAGTGCTGACCGAACCTAAATATGCTTTCTCTTTCTAACAAGTGATATTTCCGTAAGAGATTCCTTTCCCATTGTTGGCTTTGTAGGTCTTTTTCTATCCTACGTATGTGCGGGAAACATAATTATATTCTTGGCTCATATTAACATATACGACGCAATGCATAAAAGAAAAGAAATCATTACTTTTGTTTAACAGTTTTCGTGACATACTACTGAAAATTTTTAGCGGCCGTGGAAAATGCGTCCATTTTGTATTACATATTCTGACACATTCGCTCGTTCTTGTGACATATTTATTGTCAAACAGTATCTTTGCTAAGAAGAATTTGGGATTATTTAATAAAAATAGTGTTATATCAGAATATTTTTCCATCATGCCCAGGTGTGGTAATATGAGGTATGGTTTGAAGTAAAATAAAAATCAGTCTGGACTGACTTTGCTTAAGGTAGTTACAATTTATTACTGATATCGTTATTATTATTCGGAATATAAGGAAATTTATGATTTTTACATTATTGTTAACGTAGTAGTAAATTATTCTCAATCAGATTCATGCAAAAATCACTCGTGTGCTATTTACGATTATGTAACGGAAGTAGTGTCATATTCTTCATCGATACAATATCGATATTTATGTTTTGAATATTAGAAGTAATGTTACTAAATTGGCTTAATAAGATCTAATACAAATATAATACACGGAGAGAGTTACTTTTAATCTTAACACTTGTTATGTTTTTGTTTCAATTTACTCGGAAATAAGTATATTAGAAAGGAATCGTTAGATGTTAATGGATCCGAAAATAAATTAATTTATCTGTCAATATTTACAGAAGTCGTACATTTGTATGCGCTGAAAATATATTTTTGCAAAAGTGTTAAAACCGTCTTATTTACAAAGAAAACTTGGACGAAGAAATTATCCGAAAATAAATGAAATTGACATCTATTATTAAGCATATTAAGAAAATTTTACTTAACATTGCCTAAATGCACAAGTAGTGCAAAGCCTAAAGGAAAAAAAAGGCCTAATTGTACTAAAAACAAAGAGTGGTTTGCAATATGCTCCTGCTGGAGTAATCAATGTAATAACACTTTTTAGAAATTATTAAATTAGTTATTAGTTTTGTTTGTCTTATTATTTTTTACCTCTCCGAATACATTACTTGCTTTGGTGCTGTACGATGCCGTGCCAGAGGTTTCCAGGTGATTTAAATCATAACACTAAATTATGAAGCATACGATAAAATATATATGTATGTAGCGAGATTCAAATGCAGGTTCAAACCCCGTTGCCGGTCGTATTCTTACGTATAAGTATTATTGGATTATTCAGGTATATAATACGTGTCTCAATAATTTGATAATTCGAGTTGAGTGAATATACTTAAGCACATATAATAAGTGATTCCTAGTAAAAGCAGATGACTGTACTTATAAAAGTTTAAGAACAGTAACATAAAGTTTTCAAAAACTAATTTATTAAGCTTAATTTTCAAATAAAAAGGACTCGTATCTCATAACTGCTCTTTAGCTCCACGTCATAACGATATGTACTACGATAAAATATTTTTATGAACAACACTGTTCGGCGGCCATGTTACGAACGTTTCAAAATCGTCACGATGTGACAGTTTTTGGGTAAGTCCATAGATACAGGTTACTTTTTTAGCCATTTCAGGTAACTTTTGATAAGGCTTGTCTGGCAACACTGCAATCGCGCGATTTTCAATTTGATTCTGACCTGCTGTCCACAGTGTCCACAATTCTGACAAGTCGCAATTTTCAATATACATTTACGAAACGACAATACTAAAAAACTAAGGAAGTGCTGCAAAAAAATTTAAATAATATAATTGTTTAATTGAGCTTACTTAGCAACTATGTTCAATAAACCGTCATCGAACAAGGTGAAATTTCAAGATCAACAATTAGATGACTATGTTCTCGAGGTAAAGAACTGTTTGTTTTTAAAAGATTTATCAATCTATAAGTTTGTTTACTGAAATGTTTTACTGCATTCTAACTTGTAAATATTTATTCAATTGTCTAAGGGATATTAGGAGTTAGCTTTCGTTTGGAAGTCAGGAAGAACGTAAAAAACCAATATGTTCATGGAAAGCTTTCTTCTTCGACAACACAGAATTTTTTAAATATCCGTTTTAGCAAATCCTGTTTAATTTATAAGCATTTATGTTTTTAATACCTAAACGTGAGTTGAATGTATTTATGAACGAAAATCTGTGGCCTGAAGGGATACCCTTCCGTAGGTTTGTTTTTAAGGTAACATAGAGCGGCGGCAAGGTGACCTACAACCCAGTGACAGTATGTATAAATATAAAAATCATTAATGGCTAGTACACAAACGAAATATAATAATTTACTAACTCTGTTTGTCAGCTACAACTGTAAGTCATTAAGAGATCAATCACCTGTATACAAGGTTTATGGAAATCTATAGATATCATTGTGTTGCAGGAAACCTGGCCCCTGCCTCATGAGGTATCAACACTTGGTAGTGTTGATTCAGATTTTGGTTATTTTGGAAAGTCTGCGGTGGATACATCATCAGGGGTATTGTGGTGTAGCTCTCTTATGGAGAAAATCTGTATTTGCGTCTGTTTCTGTTATACCTTGTATGAGTAACCAAATTGCTGCTATAAAAGTCACAAGTGCCGATCGCACCTTGTTAATGTTTAGCGTCTACATGCCGACTAATTCTATAGACAACCAGAGTGAATTTTGTGAGTGCTTATGTGAAATAGTGGCTGTTATTGAGAGCGAGAATCTGGAATATGTACTCGGCGATTTTAATGCACATCCCGGGGAACTATTTCATTGAGAACTGTTGTTTTTGTAATGAACAGAATTGGTGGTGTGCCGACTATACTAAATTAGGCATAGACACACCTTTATTAATTAGTGATTTTTGTGGAAGTAGGCATTGGCTTGACCACTGCTTGGTGTCTGAAGTGGGGTGGAAATCACTTGGGAAGGTTGAAATTCATCACAATATCTATTGGTCTGACCACTATCCACTTGTAATTCATGTTAACCTAGGATTGGTTAGGCCAGCGGATGCATCTGTAGGATTAGGTAAGAGGCAAAAATAAATGCAGCACAAATAGCTAGTTATTATAAGTTATGTATGGAAAACTAAAACATATAGATTTTCCATCATTATTATTTGATTGTTGTGATAATTTTTGCCAAAACGAAGACCATAGATTAGTAATTGACATTATGTATATTAATATTGTGACAACGCTTCAGGAAGCGGCAGAAGGCAGTTCTAGCTTAGTGGGGAAAAGGAGGCATCGGCATGCAGTGGTTGGGTGGAATAGGTATGTCAGGGATGCTTACGGGACCGTTTTTTAACTGGGTGTGGAATGGAAATACTCATTCTAACAGATTTTTATAAAAATGAGAGAGACGCGAAAAGCCTTTAAGCGTAAGTTAAAGTTCTGTTAGAACAATGAGGAACAAGTTAAGATGAACATTTTGGCAACCAAGCATCAAAGTAAGCAATTCCAGAAAATTTTTGTGGCCCACCCAGCGATTGTGTCCGTAACCTGTTATTCCGCTGAGCGTCAACGGCGTGACAGATTCGGGGGAGATGGCGAATATGTTCATAAGGCAATTTCAGGTAGTTTCGCAGCTTCGGTCGGATGGTAGGGATCGTGGCCCTGAGAAACAGACCTTTGGCGTACCAATTAATATCACATATAAGGAAATTAGTAAAGTAATAAAATCTACTACCAGGGGCAAGTCACAGGGTCACGATGGCCTCAGCATAGAACATTTTCAGTCCACACCTTCCAAGGGTCTTGTCCATGTTTTATAATTTCTGTGTGAGGTACTCCTATCTTCCGACTGAACTGATGAGAACGATGGTTGAACCCATAGTCAAGAGTAAGACAGGAGATGTATCGGACGGGGCTAATTATAGACCAATCTCGATAGCCACTGTAACGGCAAAGGTTCTTGAGCGGAGAATAGCTGAACACCTGAATTTGCATGATGCCCAGTTCGGTTTTAGAGCTCGGCTTTCTACAGAAACAGCGATGGCGCTTCTGGCGCTCAAGCATACGGTCAGGTATTACACTGACAGAAACACGCCGGTGTATGCGGCCTTCCTGGATCTCTCCAGGGCATTTGATCTGGTTAATTATACCATCTTGTGGTCAAAGTTGTGAAAGCAAGGCTTAGCTGACGAGCTAGTTAACCTTCTGCAATACTAGTATGACCATCAGGTTAACCAGGTCAGATGGTCAGGTGTATTGTCCGGAGCATAGCGTCTGGAGTGTGGGGCCAGGCAAGGAGGATTGACCTCCCCGGCGCTATTTAGCCTATACGTCAATCAGTTAATTGAGGAGCTCATCAGCACGGGAGTCGGATGCTCTATAGATGGAAAAATGATAAATAATATAAGTTAAACAGATGACATGGTGTTGCTGAGTCCCTCGATTGACGCGCTCAGAAGCTTGCTTGGGGTGTGTGAGAGATACGCTGAATCTCATGGTCTCCTGTACAATGTGAGGAAGAGTGAGGTTATGGTGTTCCGGGTGGGTACCAAAAAGCCTAGAGCAGTACCGCCAGTATGCCTCTATGGTGTGCCCAAAGATAGGTGTGCCTCTAAGTAGAGTGACACTAGTTAAATATCTTGGGCACATGTTAAATGAAGATTTGGACGATGACGCGGATATCGAGAGAGAACGGAGAGCGTTGTCAGTCCGATGCAATATGCTGGCCCGCAGGTTTGCACGATGTACAAAAGAAGTGAAGATTACTCTTCAATGCATACTGCCAGACGTTCTACACCTGCAGCCTGTGGGTTAGGCATACGCAGAGGGCTTACAGCGTTCTCCTTGTTCAATATAATAATGCTTTTAGGATGCTGTTGGGGCTCCCACGCTTCTGTAGTGCATCGGACATGTTTTCACAGGCCAAAACAGATAGTTTTCAGGAAATTATGCGTAAGAGGACAGCATCCCTCATGCACAGGAACGCCAATGGTATCTTAGGAGTGATTTTTAACAAACCTGACTGCCCCTTTCTGAGGTACTAGACTCGTATGCACATCGTCGAGACCAGTGCAGCGGCAGGGCTTAGATTTATGAACTGATTGTACAAATTATTGATATTATTGTTGTGAATAAGTTATTGTAAATTAAATAAATTAAATTATAGTGACTAACATAGTCTATAAGTAATTATACTAACTCGTTATGGATCGTGGTCTGAATTAAATAATATATTCTTACCATTGCTTGCTTCAGAACTCGGTATTGAAGAGTAAACTGCAGAGTAAAATTGATGCTCTATCAATTATGAGCAGGGAGCTTGACAAATGCAGCATGGAAAGAGACAGGTTCAAAGTATTGGTAGAACAGCTGATGTACAAGAAGACAGTTCCTATGAAATCTACTTTAGGTTGTATCAACACAGCTTATAGGCTAACACCCACTAACACTATTAGTGGTGGAGAGATGCTTGCAAAAACCCAGGATCACAATAATATGTTAAAATTAGAGGTATTTTTTTTAGCTGTCACAATTTACAAGAATATATTATATTTATTACCAATATAAATATTTATCTACTGGTGAAACTAAAACTGCAGATACAGTGGAGAATCAATTATATAGACTAATATTGTCATAAGTCATTTGAATAATAATTAGATTATTCAAAAAATCAGGTTTAATTTATTAAGAATGAAAAACTGCCTTATTGGTTTAGTGGTCCCAAGCATGAGGTTGGGCAAAGTATTATTGGGTTCTTCTGTTAAGCAAATCTCACTAGCAGCCCGAAGTTTGTTTTTGTACCCAGTAGATGGCAATAGGCTCACTACCTATTACAGGAGACATAATAACAGCATCGGTGAGTGTACAATTGTTTACACCTCTGCTTAGCCCCTTAGGAGTATATACAGATGTGACGCTTTGTTATGTTATGTGAAAAAAGAGATTTTTGTGTTATTGGTTTTAAACTGACAATGTTCAAGAAGGAACCTCAAGTTCTAATTATCACTGTCAAATTAAGGTAATTTAAGTTTTGTTGTTGAAAAATATTCTACATTTAGGTGGAAGATCTCAGGAGTAAATTAGATGAAGCTACAGGGGACATCATAGTATTGAGAAAACAGTTGCAGAAGAGAGAAAGTCTAAGTGAAGAAGTAAATGGAAATAAAAAGTTGTCAACTATATTTAGCTACACACATAAGGATTATGAGCAGTTGGTGAATGAACTTGAAAAGATCAAAAAGAAAGTAAGTGGAATCACGGTAATGTGTGTATCCATAGAAATAATACCTACTCAAACTTTAACGTGCGTCACTCTAGATGAGTCGAGCACGAGCTGAGCACAAATTCGTGTAGTGTAGACCGATTTACAAGCCTCGAACAAGCATGCTTCGAGCATTTGGTTTGTGCTCAACTGGTCGGTTTTTTGACGAACACAAAGGGATTTGCATCGCGCTAGGAGTGCACTCGTGGACATGTTCAGTGACAGACGTTTAGCCAATCGCTTGAGCATCATGGGAACGTAGACCGAATATGTTTCTTTGCAATTAATTGCAAAACATGAGGATTACCATAAAAAAAATAGTAGGTTGATGCATGATCTCGTATATCCCAAGACTTGGGCAAGGACGCCGCGAACGACGACGAACAGAATGGCTCCGCTCGTGCTTGGCTCGTCTAGCGTATACGCACCTTTAGGTTTTAGGTACTCATTTAATTCTGAAGACTTCTAATTAACGCCTGAAATTGTTTATGTAAAATAAAAATACTGTAATAATGCCATAAATGGCTTTCATCTGTATCATAATTAATTATTATCCTCCTGCCTTTGACCCACTTAATTTGAGGTCACAGGTACAGCATGTTTTTTCTTCCATACTATTGGATAAATTCTCAGCATTCATTCCCTTTTAAACCATATTATCTTTCACACAATCCATACATTGTTTCTTTGTTCTACCTCTATTCTTGTAGCCATCAATATTTATATTCAAATTTTCCATGTGTTATGTTTCTCATTCCTCCATACTACACATCCGAATGGCTTTCCACTTTAGCCTATTCAAAATATGAACCAAATAAATGTAAATTCAGTTGGTTTTCTGTAAAATAATTCTAATCAATAACTTCTACCAAAACTAAATGAAGTCTGTTTTGAATTTTTAAATGCCTAGTTTGTATTTACTAACAAAGGACAACAGATTAAGGTAGTTTAATTTTTTTTAAGAGTAGGCATATGATATATTAAAATTCTAATCTAAGTATACCAAGTTTTTATTAGTATCAACAAATCCAGTTGGACTATCGAGCAACATTAGATGAGAAGGAAGAATTGGTTTCTGACAGAGACTACTATAAGAACAAAGTTCAAAGGTTGAGTCACCAGATCAGTTACATATTATCTAATAGAGCAAAACTTCAAGATTGTAATGATACTGATCCACCCAAGCCTATAGTCGATATTGATGCTTTGGTTACTGAAAATAAATACTTACATGAAAGAATAACACAGCTCCAAGTGGAAAAAGAAATTATAAAGCGAACACTGACAAAATATAAGGTAATCTAATATCTTTTAAAATCAAATGTGGGTACTTCTGTTTATGGAGTTTTACTAGATAATTTAAATTTTATTGCATTACAGACATTGCTTGACAACAGAAATAAAAGCTACTCCATACACATGAAAAAAGGTTTTGCAGATGTCATGACGCAAAAACAAGGTGAATTCAAAAGTTTAATAATATATTTGATCATTTTAATCATATTAAGTTAGTTAACCATTTTGTTTATATAATTTTACAGTTCGAGACTTTTTGGACAACATTAATTCTAAAACTGGGTTGAAGCAGAGTTCTACAACTGAAATGAAATCACTCTGTCTTGGTCTGTTTGAAGCATTGAATGATAAGTCTGTAGCAATACAACATCAGAGGAAAACAAATCAGTATGTATAAAAAAAAACTAATTTAGTGTCATTGAACAACATAAAATTAAGTTCATCAATGTTAGCTTCATTGAAATTTATAGCCAAACTGATAACAATATTATCTCTCATCATATCCTGTATTCAGTAGCCACAATAAGTTACTGTTTCCCTGTTTCCACACAAAAATGATTATCTGAAGTGTCTAGCATGTTGAAAATGTTTGTTGACATATTTGTTGTTTGCAGGATTCTAGCCAACAGAATCACTGAATTGGAAAAAACATTAGAAAGCTGGTGCAATGGACAAAAATACATCCCAATATTTCCATCTCAAATGTTGTTAGATGAATTCTTGACAGACACTGGGTCTATTAAATCAAATGATTCAAAAGAACAACAAATTAAATCTCACAACGGTTCAGAATTGAACAGAAACAAGTATTGCGACAGTGATGATGACATGAACAAAGACAATAGCGATGGATCATCAGGAGATTTACAAAAATGTTATGAAGATGCTGATGATGAAATTCAAGTGCCAAATGATGAAAACAGAAACATATCTAAAACGGTTTTGCCTCTTGAATTACAAGAATTAGTGAAAGAAGCTCTTGCCGAACTAAAACCTTCAGAATAATAACTAATAATAATAATTAAGCAATTCCGAGAAGTAATTATTATATGTTCGTAATTTGTGATATTCACTTTACTTGTCAAAGACATTCCTTGGAAGCATTCTAGTCTATTCACACCAATTATCTAGTCTATATTATTATTCATGTACCTATGTCTAACTAATTATTAATGTTATTTTATGTTGTTTAATATATACAATCGAACGAAGCGCATTTTATTATTTTTGGTAGTAAATAAAAGGAAGGCATTTAGTTCACAAAAATAATTTATTAAAGTAATGTTAATCTATAGTTTTATACTTCATTTTTAAAAGATTTTTCTATTCACATAAAAAAGGGTTATAAGAATAATTTTAAATCAAGTTTATACCAGTGTCGGACCTTTGGGCGCCCGGGTGGCCGTTGTACTATGCGTAAAACCAGCTTTCCATAATCTGGATTGTCTTTGTCGCCTATATAGGTATATATGCGACAAAGACAATCCAGATTACTCACAGAAGAACTGACGAACACGAACAATACAAAGTGTTCGGTATTGGAGTTGGTAGAAGAAAAACAACACGCATACACCTATGCTTATCCTGTGTCATGTCCACGAGGCCGCCGACGTAATAATGAGACTTTGGCATTTACACCCGGCCTACGGGCCTCGGCTGAAGGCTGGGTAAGTTGGGGGATTATTCTCATTTTATTTTTGCACGTTGGTGCCTCGCTAAACAGACGCCGGCGGAGAAAGCCCTCTTTTGTCCGTCACAAGTTTACATTATATTCTTTAATTTGTTATTAGCTATACAATTACAAATAGGTACAGTCAGCGACAGAATTAACGCACCGACTGTAGTGCTGGTTATTGTGATATGATGAAATTACTTCTTGCATTTTCTGTATTTATTTGATGACAAGATTGACAGGTTCAGAGATAAGCCATACAAAAAATTAAGATTTTTCGCTGACCATACTAGTAGTAGTAACCTACAGGTGTGCGTTACCCCAGCAAAATAATGTCGAAAATAGTTATTTAAATGTTATAGATAATTTGTTGCCGTGTAGTACATTATGTTGATAAGAGAGAGATCGGAACCCTGTACTGAAAATAATCAAGTCCCAAACCAAGTCAAGTCACAAGAAAAATCAATATACTGTAAGCGATTATTGCCCTTTAGATAATAATTCGTTAAAATTGAAAAATTGTATCTCTAAATTTAAAACGACTGTGACCTCTGAGTTTTTTTTTCGGTATTTCTTCTCGGGGATAGTCTTAAGAAAGACCGTCGATTTAGTTTTAAATATGTATCAGAGACAGAAATAATTTTATGAATTTTATCAATTATATATACGGTAGACTGAAGTAATTTTAAATAAACTGTTAAGACGCCTGACACCTTAGTCCTGCGACCACGAACGCCGCGTGTTCGAAACGTCAGGAAAAACAAAAACCAATAATACACGTGATTAATCCGGTTAAAAGTTGTTTAATTATAATGTGTAGTGATTGCGAAAACCTAAGATATTACTATATAACTGGAAGTATTCCATTTTGACCGCGCGCCTACTAGAGGGCGCCGGGGTATTTATTACACACGGGCGCTACATAGGCTAGAGCCGCCTCTGGTAAGAACCAATTGAAGTGTTTTTATATTTCAATATATAACCTTTGAACAGGGCATTTTTTTATTGGGCACCTAATTAAAACGAATTATTATGAAATCATGTACAAAATATGATAAGAATCCGCTCAACCGTTTCAGAGATCCAGCAAAACCACAAACGTTACTCAGCAGGATCTCGAATAACTTCGCAGCAGAAGAAAGAACATAAGTATTTATAATAAGTTGCAACATTTACCTCGTCTAAACAACCAATTTTGTCGTTAATGTTTATTTCAATATTCCCATTATAAAAGAAAATGTCTGGCTACGGTAACGTTACACCAGCAGGAAATGTTTTTGTGAAAAAACATTTCCTGCGGGTAAACACCGTAAATAGAGATACTCTGCTGTCGGAAATTAAAACAGAAACACCCCAAATTTATAGTTTCTTATGGCAATGTTACCGGCACCCCTCAAAATTAATTTACAAAGACAACCTTTTAGATTCGGTAGTAGGATGTCAGCAGGATGATCCTCTGGGACCCGCCATTTTCAGCTTAGCCATTAACCCTATTATTAGACAGCTAAATTCAAAATTTAACGTGTGGTACCTTGATGATGGAACCCTAGGAGGTGATGTGGAAACAGTTTTACAAGATTTCCTATTTTTAAAACAAAAATTCAACTCCATTGGCCTCGAACTAAACCTTTCAAAATGTGAATTATATTTACCCAACACCTCCGACAGACAATTGACTCTATCAAAATTCAACGCAATAGCACCGCACATCAAAATTATTGAAAAAGAATCCCTTCAACTCCTAGGGTCTCCAATTTTAGAGGAATCTTTTGAAACCTTTATTGAGGAAAAAATACAAAATTTTAATGACATATCGGAACGACTCTACAAAATTCATTTACATTCGGCTTTTTCTATCGGTCCACAGTACCGAAAAATTAACCAGGACAATTTTAGAACCATCATTGGTTGATTTTGACGTACCGTGCTTGTCCGATGCAGTGAACGCTTGGAAAATGGCCTGTCCCAATACGGTTGTGCCCGTCCACCCATCTTCTCAAAGGCGGTGGGACGAGCCGCTCAGCAGTTTGATACGGAATAATCTGTTAAATACGTCAATCAATACTGCCGAGCGTGCTCGTCTCCTTGCCGTGGGAGAATGGGAGTCGGGCCTTTGGCTTCAAGCACTTCTGTCACCCAACATAGGCGCCATGTTGGATGATGATACTTTCCGGCTCGCTATTTGTTTACGTTTGGGCACTCCTTGTGTTTCCCCGCATCGGTGCCACTGTGGCGAAGCTGTCGACAGCCTCGGACATCATGGCCTGTCCTGTAGCAGGAGTGCGGGGCGCATAGCACGGCATGCTACCATTAACGACATTATCCGCCGGGCTCTTGCCACGAATTTTCATGGAAAGAGACCAGATGGTATGACATTATTGCCATGGAAGTTGGGTCGGCCTTTGGTGTGGGACGCAACATGTGTCGACACCCTTGCACCATCCCACCTTCCTAGCTCAGCGGGTTGTGCTGGCGCCGCTGCTACGACAGCGGAGACCCACAAACGGCGCAAATATAGCAACTTGCTCATTTGCTACGACTTTGAGCCGTTTGGGGTCGAAACGCTCGGGTCATGGGGTCCGAGTGCGAAACTCATGTTTAAAGAGATTTCTCGGAGACTAGTCGACTCTTCGCGTGACCAGAAAGCTGGCTTGTTTCTAGGTCAACGAATCAGCATTGCAATCCAACGTGGCAATGCTGCCAGTCTCCTGGGCACCTTCCCGCAGGACAGCGATGCGGAGGAATATTTCGACGCATGAGTTTTTCTTGATTTTTATTTTAGAATCGTTTTTAAGTTATTGTATACATGTAGATATAGTAGTTTGTAAATAATTCGGTTTAATTTTATTAATAAACGGTTGGATTTTGTGAAATAAAATCTATAAGTGCAACAAATTTAAAAATGTTCGCAACAATTACAGACGCTGGACAATTAATCATCTAATAACATTTAAATTACTATTTTTGACATTATTTTTCTGGGGTAACGCACACATCTACAGGATATTCAAAATAAGTAAATATATAAAATAATATTTTCTGAACAATACATGGCCAATAATATAAATAGGTACACTGAGCATCTAAATCGTAACATGAACACAAACGTAACTTGCATGTAGCAGTACCCGGAATATGATACAATTGGCCTATGTTGGTCATTACAGTCAAGGTTGAATTGCTTACCGAGCCTTGGCTAGGCCAGCATTGACCAAACGACACTTGTATCTATATATTTTTAATTAATAGTCCTAGCCAAGCCTAGTATCAAACCTGTTGATTTTGGAAAACAAACACACCATGTATTATTACACCATCCGACAGTGTCGCTAATAAGGATGGAATTCTGTTAAGTAATACTTAATATATGGCAAGCTAAAGGACTGCCTCATTTGTGTAGTGGTCCCAAGTGCGAATACTGAGCATGAGGTCTGGGGTTAGATTTCGTGGTCGGGCAAAGTGTTATTGTTTTTCTGTTAGACAATTCTTAGTAGAAGCCCGGAGTTTGGAATTGTACCCGGTAGATGGTAATAGGCTCACCCATTATTACATAGGACTTAATAACTGCATTGGTGAAATGTGGGTGTACAACTGTGTACACCTCTGCCTACCCCTTCGGGAAATACAGGCGTGATGCTATGCTTTCTTTCTTTATGTTTAAAGAAAGAGCAAATTTTTAACAAAATACTATTTTGTTTCATTTATTTATACTGTATATATACATATAAAACACAACAAAAATAATCAACCCATAACTGTCACACTGCAAGGCAAGGGCCACTTCTCTTAGGCTGCCTGTCCACCGGAGCGGGGCGAGGCGGGGCGGAACGGAGCAAGAAATATATAATAGATACGCGGAGCTAGGTCGCGAGCACGCGACGAGTCATTTGAATGGTTTGTTGACACACCCGCGCTCGTTTCTCTTCCCCGGTTCCCCGGAGATTTTATGCAATTCTCTTGGTGGATTTTTACTTAGTTCACCGTTCCGCCGCTTCGCTCTGCTGCAGTTGGCAGGCAGCTTTACAGAGATGGCACGAGCTTGACCACCACGCTAGCTCACTACGGGTTGGCGATTTCAGACTACAAAGTTCAGGTTTCCTCACGATGTTTTCCTTCACCCTTTGGCAGTGACGTCGTAGATTAACTAAAAAAGTACATATGACATTGAAAATTTCACATTGGTACATGTCAGGTTTGAACCCACGACATCTCATTCATTTACAAGATTTTTGTCGTTAACCTTTCGGCTCAGTAACGTACAGATCTGTACGTTGTAACAATAAAAATCTATTGTGTCTGCTAATGACTGACGCAACAGCTTAATTGGTACCGCGAGGGGATATTTTATTTTTTAATTAGAGCATTATGTTGTAAATTGACGGTGCTGCATGTGTTTCGAATGATAAAAACACTGAGCACAATTTCGAACAACATACAGTTAATGTACAAATCAGAGACATTACATGAATATGAAAATAAGAATCAGTTTATTAAAATTCTGCATTTTCCATTAGTTTGCCGTATGTAATTACTAATCGGATGGTGTAATGATAGGTATAGTGCGTGGTCTATTTTCCAAAATCAACGGCTACGATTATCGGCTAGGACTATTGATTTTAATAAAATCCAGTGATGCAGTTTAATTTTCATCAAAATGAGGCCCGAGAGTCCGTTGAGTACTTTTAGCTATTCCTTATAGTTACAAATTTGGCCATCCACTGCCACTTCAAAAATTCACTCTGTATATCAATGGAAATTGCTAGCGATGAGGCAACAACCACTTGATAGGTAACAAAATACTGAACTCTTATAGAAGTCAATAACATCATTAACCTCTTGACTGCCGGAACGTGGATCCACGCGAGACACAATGCAATTTTTATTGTGTCTGGTAATGCGGCATTCGAGAGGTTAAGAATGTCTTATGTGTTTTAATACTAACTTTTATAACATAAATACATTTGTATTGTCAGTATGATAAACAACTGATATACTTATTCAAAGTCCATTAACTTATCTTGTTATCACTGGGAATTACAAAACTTAGGTTATACATTATCAGCAATATCATCGATGTAAAAATAACAGTGTTTTTAAAAAACAGTATTTAATTTTTTTGTCTGTATATCTGTTTGTTCCGGCTAATCATTGAAACAGCCGGACCGATTCTGATAAGATTTTGAAGGAGTAACTTAGGCTAACTATAATATAATTATACGCGGGTGAAACCGCAGGGCACAGCTAGTCAGCAATATAATCAATTTATTACATTATGCTTTAAGCATGATGGATATCAACCTTTGTTGTAACTGATAATGTATACTATTAAAAATAAATAAATGTTAAGATAGTAGTTAGTTAATGACAGTAATTTATGATACAGCTAGAAGATACCGAAATATTCAATGTTTAAAATTAGACATCGAATAGGCTAAATGCACAGGATGTTAAGAAGTATCTTAAGTCATCTTAAAAAGAAATTAAAACAGTCATAGTTTTATAAAAACTTTAAACTAACCCTAAAACTTATCACATCTTGGTTCAAATAGAAATTATTAAGTGCGCTTATCTATCGTCGGAATTTTTGTAAATTCTACAATGCGATCACTGGTCGTGGCAGTCGCCTATAATTTATATTATATTAGGAACGTGAATACTATGTCGGAGTTAGAAGACGTACCTTCGTTTTTTGGGCGACTCTAGACTCAGCAGATTTTTGCGCTATACATTTTGGTTTTATTAGTTTCAAGAAATGCTAGTATAATGCTCAAGGGCTGCTGCCGTGTGGTGGTGTAACGCCGAGTTGTCGCTTCGTTGTCGCGCGGCTAAAACTAGACGCGACAGTAACGGGCGGTGGTCCCTCTCTGAATATCGCTCGTACGACTCCAAGCCTTCTTGCAGTTTTAGAATTAGACTGTCGTAATTCTTTCGGACTACTTCCAATATCTGTAAAATAATAACTTTATTAGCGCTTTCTGGACAACACTTAAGCTGAACTCCTATTTGTGATGAGATGACATACTACTAATACACAGCTGAGGGCGTTTTTTATGGCATGCGGGGCAGATGTGGCAACCGAGCATGCGGCTCGCCTGATGGACAGCGATTACCGCCGCCCATGGACACCCGCAACCCCAGAGGAGTCACAAGATTGTTGCGTGTCATTTTAGTTTTGTTAATGTGTGCCGTTGGCGTCAATTCTTATGTAGGAAATTAAACTAAATTTAGAGCATTGCTGGCCTTTACTAACCGTTAGTACAATAGCGGGACGGGATGACGTCAAATTCAAATGTAATCATGTCAATCAAAATTTCCATAAAATTTTCCCTTGACGTCTCTAATTTTAGTGACTAGTTAAAACTGTGTCTACTATTAACCATTCGGAGATTTTAATATGACAGTGACTATTTTTTTTTAAATCTGTTTTTTATTATTATTGTTATAAAAAATCTTACTAAACATTTAAGACTTACAATCTAAAAACCATGAGGGTTTGTCCAGATTGTAGTGAGTTGTACTCTGCACAAAGTATACAAAAAGCATTAATTAAATTTTATACAAACATAATGTTGTGGTAGTTGACTTACATTAGTTTGATAATTTTATTAGTCATACCTAGTCACTCCGCAGCCCAAAGCACAAAAAACGTGCAATTGTGTGAGTGCCTTGTTGCTTTTTGTGTTGTGATTGAGTGAGAACTACAAGTTGTTCAGAAAGTGTGTTTTAATTTTAAATTAAATATTTTGTTTTGTGATACTGTTTCTAAACGATAGATCGAATTTATTTATTAGTCTAGGTATTAAATATTGTATAGTTCGTTCACCATAAAAGTTGGAAGCTTGTATAATTTCTAGTTTTTTATTATCTTTTACCGTGTTTGTATTTTATGTAAAATTAAATGATTTTTTATTATTCTTATTTTATTTAGAGGCTTTTACTTTAGAAGGCATGTCAGCCTCATCACATCACATTTCTTACAATACTACATTATTATGTTTGTGAGTAGGAGGGGGTTACCGATGCAGCGACCATTTTGACTACAGATAGTCCTCAGTAGTTGCTTTGCATTGGGCTAAGTATCAACATTTTTAATTATTATGAATTTATATTCATACATGACATGGTGTTCCATCCACGCGGACGGAGTTCGGGCACAGCTAGTTAGTTACAAATTTCGTAAAGGTAAGTTTTGAAAGTTCTCCCATAGCTAGTAATACCATACGTGATGATAGAATCAGGAAGTGCAGTCTGTCTGTCAAGGTCGCTATTCTCCGAAGCGGTTTGATTTAATTCCTAGACGAAAGGCCTAATACCAAAGTGTATAGTTTTTGCAAAAAAAAGTACCTACTTATGTAATTCCTATACAAACTTTCATCTCCCTATTTAGTCCACCGGGGAGTAAATAAAAAAACCCCTGAAATACGTGTTTTTTAATCATTTTCTTTTTAATTATATTTTAAATAATTATAGTCAAAAAACTGAAAAGATGCGTTTGTACTAACCGAACTAAAAATTTGAAAATCATTTTCTATAACTTGAAAAACAAAATAGAGTGATTATGAAAAAAAAAAAACATTTTATCGTAAAAAAGACTGTTTTTAGTTTTTAAAGCAATTATTTATTTTTGATTTTTAGTCTTTATCGATGATAATTTCATAGTAACAAAGAATCAGCTTTTTAGTGCATCATAATTATGTGGAAACAGGTTATCAGATCGTTCTGTTTTTTTTTTCGGTTTTTAGAATCAAACCAAAATAATTCAAACGTTCAAACGTGTATTTTTAGAGCAGAGGTCGAGATGGCTAAGCTGTCAGAGCGCCTGAAGAATTTATCCGGGAGGCGCAGGTTCGAATCCTGCTCACAATCGTATTCTTATTCCACAAAAGTTATAACGTTAGAGTTGCATGCGTTAATGCTTTTCGACAGCCATTTTGGGGCGTCCACCATATTGAATTTATTGTGAAATCATTTTATTTTTCGTATTCTTCTCAGAAAACCCTTTCATTTGATACCCATATCATGGCAGTGCCAAATAAATAACTATGCCGCTATCTTTGGGAGCCATATTGGATGGAAACGTATGCAAAATTTCAGCTCAATCGGAATCAGGGAAGTGGGTAAAATTTTACTTCCAAGAATTTTACATATTTACAGGTGAAGCTAATAAAAGCGTGTTAAAATGACCATTTATTTGGGGTCGGCTCCTGTCTCTATTTTGTTCCCTTAAGGGTGACGTTTTCAATCTAATCCATTTCAATCAGATGCTTCCTTAGTTGTCTACGCTATAAAATATACCTACATACTTTAAACATTCCAACGTTTAACTTTAAGCTGTGCGTTTATAGATCAGTCAGTCAGTTTCTTCTTTTATATAATAAAAATATAAAGATCATCATTGTTACCTGATCCTCAGTAGGCGTGGAAAGATTCTGCGACGCAAGCCATGCTTCTATTTTTGGTGAGAAGTGTTGTATGATAGCGCGTACATTCACTAGACAATTAGCAAGTCGCAATGCCTCTGCTTTAAATTCACCGTCACTTGTTGAATAGCGTAAAGCTGAAATAATTTAATTAATAAATAATAAGACTTTAATACTTCTTTATATTTCAGTAAAAATTAACTTACCCATATAGAAAAGATTATCAAATACTTGATGCATACGTATGAGTTCGTAATATAATTGGTCATAAGACGCAGGTGTGGGCAGAAAAGTATCGCCAAATGTAATAAAAAGATTAAAAATGTTCACGACCTAGAACAAAACACATTAAACAATATTTTATGGAAGGTTAAAAAACGTGTAATCATTAATTTGTATTGATAACGTTGCACGCACCTGTTGTGCCATGATAAAAATGTTATGCCTTCTTAGCAAAGTGCTTTCGTTGGTAACTAAAAATTTCAACAGAGCGATAAGTGCAGCCCAAAGTGGTCGCCAATCCCTAGCGAGTCTTACGCGACATCGCTTCTGGTAACTCAGTAGTCGTAAAAGTACTCCGACACAAAGCTGATACAAATCTCCTGGAAATTTCTTCAATAGATGGCACATTATGAACTCTACGAGTAGATCTGTAAAGTTGTTTTTAAAAATAAGTACACAATACTTCTTTACAAGAATTTGACTTAAATTTGATTAGATTTTTAACCCAATTTACCTATTAAAGTGGACGCCAGGGGCTGCGATGGTGGTTCTTCTAGAACTATTTTTCTATGGCGCATTGGAAGTCTATACAATTGTACCTTAAACGTAAGATTTTGGTCGTGCATAATAGAATTAGCGAACTGTTCTTCTACTATACAAGTAAGTATTATAAAACATAAACTGCATTTATTGACACTTGATTCACTTCGTGTGTCGGCCATTACAATGGAACTGAAAAAGACCAAATAAAATTTTAGACATCACTTTTAACTAGTCTTAATAAACGCTTTTATGGGCAAAGGGAATATTTTTACAATCAATTTAATGTATATCGAGGTTTCGTTAGATTCGACTCAATTGCAGGTATGACATAGGCTACAGTAATATTTAAATATGGCGTCTACAAACAAAAAAGAGAAGGGGATAAAGAATATTTTGTTTTTATAATAATATGGGTATCAAATGAAACCTAATAAATAGCCGATTCCAAATATTTAAATATATATGACGCAAAAGTTGTTCTGCCATATAATTTTTCAGGATAGGGATACCCTAATTACCTAGGGATATAAAAAAAAGCCTACGACCTATTCTCAAACCTACCGAATATACACAAAAAAAATCATAAAAATCGGTCAAGCCGTTTCGGAGTGCTTCGATAACAAACACTGTGACAAGATTTGTATATATTAGAAAAAGTATATACACACATCAACACGGTCTAGGGATATTTCATACTCAATTAAATAACTCGAAAAGTACTGGCCGCATTGGAATCTTTTATACACCGATTTGTTTGTAATTTATCTCAGACTAAATAACTACTAAATTTTTGAAAATTCTTTTGTTTCGGTGGCATAAAAATGTCTTGATGTGTAGGAGAGGGAATTTTCATTTGTGCGAAATTTAGAAAACAATACGAATTACATTTAGTTACAGTTTTTTTTAATTTTTAAACGAAAGATAAAGTTAAAATTGAGGTATTGTAGCCATGCAACGCCAACATTTGACGAGGGCGGAGATGTTACGAGCTGTGGTAATGCTGGAAGCTGGGTCTGTTCAGCGTAATGTTGCTGAGGCCATAGGGACCCACCAAAATGTAATTTCAAGATTGTGGACACGCTATCGTGCCACAGGTGAAGTAGCGGAGAGACACCGGGGGCCAAGTCGCATCACTACCTCCAGACAAGACCGATTTTTGCAAATTACTGCGCGAGCTCAACCAAATGCAACGGCGACTCAATTGGTCCAAAGGCTGCGAGTGGAACACCAAGTGCTTGTGAGTGACCAAACTGTAAGAAGGCGACTGCATGAAAGCAATCTACGCTCTCGTAGACCACTCCGTAAAGGTGGGACCTTTACGGAGAGGCAATCGTGGACGACGATTAGAATGGGTTCGGAACCACGTGGAAAGGGGCCGTGAACAATGGTCCAATGTGCTGTTCACGGATGAATCCAGGTTCGGCTTCCATCCAGATTCACGAAGGACGCGTGTTTGGCGAGTTCCTGGACGATGGAGCCGTCTTCAGAACCCTCAGGAAGTTCACCCATACCAAGGAGGAACAATTATGGTTTGGGCAGGAATTCGTCTTGGAGGACGGACGGATCTCGTTTGGGTGCGGGGCAATAAGACGGCAGAACGATACGTCCAACAGGTGCTGGGGCCCGTAATCTTGCCCCACAGAACACAAATGGGGCAAGATTTCCTGCTCATGCACGACAATGCCCGGGCACACACGGCGAGAACGGTAGCAGCTTGGTTACATACACACAATGTTAGGGCCTTAGACTGGCCTGCTCAATCGCCAGATCTAAATCTCATTGAGCATGCGTGGGATATGCTACAAAGAAGAGCTCTGAAGGAAGTTCCTGAAAATCTGGCTACAGAAGATCAACTTTTTGCGCACCTCAGAAGGACATGGGACAATATTCCGCAGCAAGACATTGACAACCTTGTTCTGAGCATGCCGAATCGTTGCCGATGTGTTATGAACATCATGGGCGCTTTCTCAGACTACTAACTTTAAGTTTATAAACACAAATTAAATGATTTTTCTATTTTTTTCATTTTTTACTCATAAATTAAAAGTTAATTCATATACGGTTTCCGTCTATGCTTCATTTTTTTTCCATAAAATCCTGAAATTTTAATCGAAGTACCTTAACCATTACTAGAAAATGGTAGAATATTAAATAACGTATCTTTTAAATATGTACATGTCATATAAATAATTAACATATTGATAGTAATTCGCTTTTTTAAAAATATCCCTAGACCGTGTTGATGTGTTTATATACTAGCTGTGCCCCGCAATAGTAGTTCTGCCATTTTTTTTTTGGATTGGTTCCCCCTAATCACCTAGGGGTATAAAAAATAGCCTACAACCTATTCACAGACCTACCAAATATACACAAAAAAAAACATAAAAATCGGGCAAGCCGTTTCGGAGGAGTTCGATTACAAATACTATCACAAGAGATTTTTATGTAATAAAAGATTAGATTAGAATAAGATTATAACAATTTAATGCTACTATTTTGAAACAATCTACAAAAAGTTGAACATATGTTGATCTAAAGTACGTAGGTACTTTAGATCAACATATGTTCAACGTATTACAACGATTAGTAAAACTAAAAAGTTCAAAATAAACAACCAGATTGAAAATGAAAAACTTAAACGAACATACTTTTCCAAAATACAGTCAAGGTTTTTGCATACTTACCAATATTGAAAGAAAGTGACTAGTAGGTTGGTCGGTTGATCGTTATCCAGGGCCTGTATTTGTGTTAAATTGGGTGGAGTCTGCAACAATTAACATATTCTCTATTTAGTTTCAATATGACAGAAAAATATGTGAAAGTTTTCACAGCCGCAAAAAAAAGTTGAGGAATAAAAATATAACAGGTCTACTTGATTGTTGAATTTCTACTCGAATTTGGCGTCATGCTCAGTCATAGTGATGCCGCCGTCTACGACAGCTTGAAAAATTTAGAGCACTTGACAGCCATTATTGTCTTTTTGCAAAGATGTTTTTAGTTGGATCGCACTTAAATCTGGTCCATATTGTACGTCATTTTTCTATACCTGATGCGGCGGCAGGGTCGCTGGTGGAGATGGCGGAGCTGATGAAGCGGCGGCAGACGACGAATGTGCCAATGTCGTCATGAAGTTCCGGTTCAAGTGAGCTGCCTCATATAATGCCAGTAACATACCTTCTTCACCGCCACTGAATGATACAGATGTAGTATTTTTATTTAAATATAGCGCTAGATTGTTATTACATATATTTAAGGCACCAACATAATATTAGTGGTTGGTGGAAGACATAGAACAATTTTTATAATCAAGTGAATAGATTTTAATTATAGATAAGGTGGACGTTGGGTATTTTCTGCCTACCCCCATGGGAAAACGGCGCGAGTTTGTGTATGTATGTATGGATAGGATGGATAACAGCCTTGGACGAATTAATTTACTCCAAGTTATTATTGTTTGACCTGCTAAGCTAGATACGTAAGTACCCACGTAGTGGGGACGCCGCTCTAGCGACTGATAAGATGCGGTATTTCATTAATTTATTTATCTTTGCACACATGTACATATATTTCCATAGGTCTTAAATTAGGTTGGTACATACACCCCGTTGGGATATTTGCAAGTGAGTGCGATAACATTCTGAATTAGACAATATTAATACAATATGAATTGTAACATAAAATAAAACGGACAAGTGCAAGTATGACTCGCACATAGAGGGTTCTGTATAATTGACATTACTGAAGTTCATAAACCATGAAAGCACCGATCATTAGTCATAACTCTAACGACGAAAGGAAAATCGAATTTAGGGTCAAAGTTAAATAACAGTTGGAAAAATATTTCGAATAGTGTCCATAGGAACTACGCAACGAAAGAAGATAGCCACACCGTATATGGGCTAGTTGGATTTGTCTTGACGAGAACTATATCTCTAGGTGGTGTCCAGTTCAGTGTGTGATGATGAAGGGGTGAAGGAGGTTTTTGGATATTGTCAAGCTATTAATGACTCGCGAATTACCAGATACAATAGAAATATTATTGCTATTAAGTACAATTTGGTAGGTTCGCGAGTATACAGATTAATAATAATTCAGGCTGCATTTTTATCAACTTTATGGAAATACTCTTTAAAACCGGTCAAGTGCGAGTCGGACTTGCACACTTTTTTTACTTGTTTATATTATTTCGGGTTTATGTTTGCACTACAATAATACTATATTTGGCGTTTTATGTATTATTTCCGTTTAAGATAAAGCAGGAATAAAAATTTGGAAGAATGCACTATAAAAAAATCTGTAATAAGCTAATTCTCTCGTTGTAGACGATTAAAAACATAGTTTCGTACTCCAATAATTATATTGTATTAGAAATTAGTTATCACTTGTTCATAACGTTGAAGGATATATACACCTGAGGGATATTATTTATGCTATAAAACCCATGTCAGAGGCCTATAGGTACAGAGGAGGCACACGATATTTTTTTTTACCTTTTGAGGTACGGAACCCTAAAAAATTATGCTGAGTCAACCGTGCGTGGCCCTGTCTTGTGACATACAGATGGTGTAGGTTTAGTAATAGGCTCAATTCACAACAAAATGGCAGCGACCATCCGCGCGGCTGCCGAACGCGTGAAGACGCTGAACTGTCCTCGGCGCCGTATTGCTGCCGGGAGCTGCCATTTCCATGTGAATTAAACATTGAATCCCGTTGGGTACTGGCGCCGGGTTCTTTTTGTGAATATTACTGATCATGTTTGTGTATACCCGGTTTGGTTAGAAAATTATAAGTCCACGTGGTTATTAGTTGATGATAATTGTGACAAACGGTTCTTTACGTACTCTTTGGTTCTCTATCAACTGCCGTGAAATTACAAAGGCCTTTACCAGTGGTGATAATGACGATGATGAAATATGGTTCCTTACCTATTTCTTTGCCCTCTTACAACTGGCTGTGTCTCATCGCTGGTAAGAAATATCCCTCCTACCATGCTGGTTAGAGATGAGAGCCAACCACCGCCACCACCACCGCCCTGCATCCCGCCGAACGTGGACATCACATAGTCGTTCAGAACTGCTGTTATAACTTGTCCATATCTAAAGGAAACACATAATTATATATAGTAATATCTTAGGTTTGCGCGATCACTACACATTATAATAAAACTTCGCGTCGCAAGTGTTCGAAACGTCAGGAAAAACAAAAAACCAATAATACACGCGATTAATCCGGTTAAAAGTTGTTTTATTACATAATTATATATTTGATAATTTTATTTTGATTTCTTATATGTAAATGAATTAAGTATTACAATGTTGTTGTAACTTAAAATAATTAACTAAATTTAAACTACTCACCCATTTAAAGCTAACTCATCATCTAGTATTGATAATTTCACAACATAAGGATTAGCCGACTCCTGTTTTTTATAATTTACTAAGAACATTAACAGCATCACTACATCATAACCTAAAATAGAACAAAATATGTTAAGTATTTAATTAAAGAGGCAACCAGTTTAAAAAAAGTAATAAGATTTATGTTTCATAATAGTGCTTATCAGTGGCAAAGAGTCTATACAACCCAATTCACATTGGCTTTCCTTTGAATGATGGTACAACTAAGCATTTAAAATATTTATCATGCTTTTGACTACAAAACCGTTAAGTCGCTTTGACTGACGCTCTTAAACAAAACTACTTTTACCTACTAGAGCATCAGTCATTATTACTTTTAACTGGCTATATAATCACTACATATTATAAAACAAAGTCCCCCACCGCGTCAGTCTGTTCGCGATAAACTCAAAAACTGCAGAACGGATTTCCATTTGGCTTTCACCAATAGACAGAGTTATTCATGAGGAAGGTTTAGGTGTATAATTAGTAAGGTTTTGTGTAAATTGATTGAAATATGACGATGATTGCTGAAGATGTAGGAAAAAATCAAGTCGACTGAGAGCTTTCATCGAAAACGCTGCCTATTCCCTTTGAGATTTAACTAAACAATTTATGATGGGATTGTTCCTCTTTTATACAGAACTTTTATACTTTTCTACAGAAAGTTCGCGATGGCATATATCTATCTTATAAGGATGCCTTACTATACCCATTCTACCTACAAAAAAAATGGTCATGTATAATTGAAAACCTATTCAGACGGTTACATTACTTCTTACCTTCTTACCCTTTACACCATCCAATTTCAATGAATTAAGATATTCACAGTTATCGCAAAATAAAAATTAACGGTTCAAGCGGTTTTACACTGACTCGGACTCGCTTAATGCAACTACCCCCGCGCCATGCCGCCCGCTGTCGCCCACTGTTGCTGTATGAGTCGTCGATAAAGGGCGCGTTTCCCAAAAATAAAGACTTTCGAGAATCGAATGGTTATGATTGTTAGTTTTTAGTTGATGCGAAACTGATGCTCTTATACACGTGCGAAGCCGGGGCGGGTCGCTAATAATAAATAATGTAAATAACATTATTTATAGATTGCGAATGGTTCACTATTGATTTGCATAAAATATTATGTCATAATTTACATTGGTATATTTTTACTTATCCTATTAATCGTTGCGCATAATATTAATTCTGCATAAATGTTTAGGCATTTTTCTTTTATTATAGCTACTGTTATAATTATAATAACAATTTTGAAGCATAATTTAACAAACGCTTAACGAGGTAAGTTTGGTGAATTTACTGTTTGCTGGGTTAAAGAACTTTCGTACCTATGTAAAATAAACATGTTCGCGGCTTAGGAGTGGCCCAAGGGCTACCTCCGCCGCACCTTATGGTACTGTCACAGTGTAGTACCCATATAATATAATATCTACTATTATGATAATATGACTGATATAATCAGCCATAACTACTTTTGAGGTAATCAGTTAGTCAAAACTACTTTTAACCAGCTCCACTGGGCAAAACTAGTTCTGACTATTATTTTAGTCAAAAGTACTATTGACGAAAGGTTAAGAGTTTTGACTGCAACATCTGGGGGTACGGTATTGCCCCCACAAGACGAGCCGAAGGAAGCGGGGCACTACTTACCTTTTCTGCAATAGCTTCGTCGTATTTTCGAACCGTCATAGCGTCGGTCTGGATAAAAATAGAAAGCTAAAATTCTGCCGTTTAATGTTTGTGGAACTATTAAGTGAAATAACGTTTAGGTCCATAAGGAACAGTTTGTGCGACAATGTCGAAACGGTCAAGCCATACTTTTAAAACAAGATGTAGAGATTGTAGAGTCACGGCTTATTGGTATTCATAATTATAAATTGAATGAGGTACCGTCAAGAGCACGTAAAGCTTTATACTTTGGACTTTAGATAAGCCCCGTAGAAATATGACGCGTAATACAAATCCGAGCTCAGCTATGAGTTTAGCTCTACTAGAGATCTCATAACTTTTTAACCGTGCAAGCATTATGAACTTGGGAGTCTTGGTAACCAATTTAACATGAAATGTTTTTGGTGGGATGTACATATTATATTGTAGCGGCTGTTGGTAATAACCCCGTATTATCTACTATAACTCGAAAAATGTGTAGCTTGCTCAGCAAGCACTCTCCCTTACATTTTCTACGACGCGTCTTTTGCGGGTTCCGTCACTAGTAGTCTGGTATTAGCTAGTATCCGACGAAATAAAAAGAAAAATGACTTGTCCCCGAGCGCTTTTCTGTGCTTATCTTCGCAGCATTGTTTAACTACTAAATACTCGGCAACACGATCGTACAAGCGCGAATTGGCAGAGAGTTAATTATTTTTATTGAAAGTTTTGTTTTGACTAATGATTGAATGTGGCTTTTAACTACAAAAATGTATATAATAAAATATATGTAGAGCAAATTTGTGTTTGACAGTGCTTTTTAGAAAGTATTTTGTCATTTTTTTTGTGAATTAGGTATGTCAATCACGTAAATTGATTCATTTCGTTATTATGGCAGCTTTTATACATATTGATTATTGCATGGCAGATTTAATGTTGAATGAGAAAAAAGTTTTTTTTTTTTATATTTTTGATAATTGAATATGTAATACAAACTAGGTATGCCGAATATGGGAATTGATTAATAATTATTATAAATGAAAGGATGGTTTCTTTAAACTGACTCACCTTCCTTTATATGAAATTATTCAATGCTTACATGCATCGTAAACAGGACAGGACAAAAGTTACATACTATGCATTGCACACCCACAGCATGCAGATTCTTTTTTTGCATTTTTTATCCAAAATGTATCTACATTTGGCCACCAACTCGCCTGATGTTAAGCAACGGTATGGCCGATGGAGCATGTAGATCCAGAAGAAATCTATTCACTCTAAGGTAGAGTGGATAGATTTTGGAGAACAACAGTTAGGGAGTTGATGCTATTGCCCAGACCTGTCTCCCACAACGGTTGCACCGGACTACATCCCGAAACACGACTAGGTTGTTTCACGGCATGGCTTCGTCCGGTGGGTGGTAACCAGCCGCGGCAGAAGCTTACCACCAGAGTTGTGTTGCCTATTTTGCACCACCCGGGGGCCACGTGTGGGAATTCAATTCTAAGGGTGCGGTCTCTACTACCGTCTCTGTGACATGACACCGGCTAAACTAAGTGTGCACTCCTACGGACAGGGGTAACTCAGCCCCATCATAAATCATCATTTTGGAAAGTAGCATGCACCATGCTACTTTCCACAATGTTCACCCTTTGCCATTGATTCATGTTTCACAAACAATATAATCTTTGCATCTATTTATTATTTTTTATAAAACATAATACTACTAAAATACATGTTACCATGATGTTGTCGCTCTGTAGATGTGCATAGGAGTTGTATCATAGGTTCAAATAATGAGTTCTGCATAAAAGACTCAACTAGAGGATTATCATCAATGTTATCTACACCTGTTGCTATTACTAAAAGAAGTTTTAATACCATTGATTTCAAACTATCTGGTACATCACCTGAAAATTTAAATAAATTTAAAAAGTTCTGTCTGGTTTAAATTATAATAATATTGACGGTCGAAAGGCTATTTGGTTTAAGTCTATTTAATGCAGTTTAAAAAAATTAACCTTCAAATAACAGCCTTTAGATTCAAGATAAATCTTTGAAAAGCATTAATGCATACTCAGCGAACTCTAAAGTTATTATATTAAATGGAAAAAGAATATGGTTGCAAACAGGATTCGAACCTGCACCTCCCGGTGCTCGGCGCCGGCGGATACTCCAGGCGCTCTGACCACTAAGCCATCTCGACCTCTGCTCACCACCGTGATCTTTTTCCATTTAATATAATGACTTTAGCCTTTAGATACATTTTCATATTACACAAAAATGTCACTTAGATCAATTAGGCTTTCAACCATTGATATTTATTTTTTCTTTTGTTGCCAAGAACTCAACTCTTGTTCAAAATCAGTATGCTGTCCATTCCAACTCTTTTAGCACTAAATTGTTAAAAAATAATTTGTCTAGATAATGTATTTTTAGCTAATTAAGTTTAGTTAGTCAGAAGATATGTATGTATGTTTTTAGAAAATGGAATTGAAACTGTTACTTGTTTTTAGTTCCATAATGAATCTACAACTTACCGGATAATATGGTACTACAATATTCAAATAACTTTTGCATTTTACAGTCCGCATTCTCTGATCCAATCAAAATTGTTTTGACATTAATGTTAATATCTTGGGCAGCTCTTTGGTACATAGTTATTAGGAGAGCGCTGAGGGTCTGAAGTGCATAAACCAATCTGTAACAATTTATCTTTTAATGTTAATTATTATGAAATTGCTAATCAAAGATGTAAATAATTGAAAACACAAAGGTGCTGCACTCTCAGAGAAAATATATGAATACAAACATTTCACTATATATTTTGCTAATGATTTTTCATGATCAAAATGTTGCATTAATTTTACTATTAATCTTTGAGAGTGCAGCACCTTAAATCAGTTATTTACAGTGAAACCTTGAATATGGTTTGTACTACTTTCTACAATAGCTCACAGTTATTACTGCAAAAAGCTGCAGCTTGTGATTTCAAGTTGGGAATATATGCAACACCTGTCTAATATGTATTGTAAAGATACAGATGCACTGACAAAATCTCCAGTGTGTAATAAAGGCTTTCTTACTCAAGTTATGAATTTATTTACCTAATGTGATGTTCTTGACCTAACATCTCAATACATTGAGATACAAGTAAATTTATACTTTCTTTCATGTTCATTAATTGTTCCACAGAAAGTTTATGAATTTCTGCTTCTAATTGGGGAATTTTAGGTTTCAGAAGGAAGAATTCGTCCCAGAATGTCGCATTATCAGTGGTTAAATCTTCGCCTCTAAAGAAAGATTCGTAAATTTGCACGACTTTCTCCTTCAGATGTCTTTTCGACCCGGATCCACTCCTCTTGCGTGTAGCCATAATCTTTTTAATTATCGTCCGACGTTGTTTGAAAAGGGTACGTATACAAATTTTCTGTTAAAACAACTTAGATTAAGCCTACTATTCCTTTTGGTTGTATCCTGTAACAAATTAAAAATTAACCTTATAATAAAAAAACTTCATTATGATTATTAAATTTTCAGATCCAACTAATAAATCTATATAAAAAAGGCAATTAATACAAATTGTAAACTTTCGCTTGGCGTTGACATATGCTTGACATATGTGTCATGCTCCTTGTCAAGCATTAAAAAAATTTGTAAACACAGATCACAGATTAGTAATATATGTATCTTACGATAACACAAATTTTCAAAAATTCGGACGGAGCGTTGCGTAAGACATGTAAAAAGCATGCCTAGTCATCCAAGTTCGCATGTCATACACAGCTAGACGCACACAAATACTTAAAACTCATCCACTCGGCGCCAGTACTTTTGCGTATGTGCGTGCGGAATCTATGCTTAGTTTTTGACAAGGCAAGGTTACATCCGTTTTTTTTTCAGATCCGTGATAGTAATTTAAACATAGAAAGAAAGACTTCCGCTTTGTTATAGCTCACTAGCTGCCCGCGATGTCGTCCGCGTGGATGTTGGAAACAAACACTCGGCCTGTGGAAACCTAATTCAGAGTAACTTAGGCTAATTATAATATAATAGCAAATTTGAGGAACAAAAACTACTAAAATATATTTCACCATCACTCCCCCGTCATGAACACGCCTAACACACCATAAATGCGCCGGCCTCGTTGTCCCAAGCGCGACTGCTGAGCATTGGGTGAGGTCTCGGGTTCGATTCCCGGGTCAGGCAAATTGTTATTGAGTTTTTCTGTTAGCAAATTCTCAGCAGGAGCCCGGAGTTTTGAATTGTGCCTGGTAGATGGCAATAGGCTCACCACTAGAATAAAATATTCTAATTCTAATTACATTGGACTTAATAACAGCATTGGTGAAATTTGGGTGTACGACTGTGTACACCTCTGCCTACCCCTTCGGGAATACAGGCGTGATGCTATGTTATGTTATAAATGCGCGCGTGATACTTGATTATTATTTTGTTGCAGAGTTATTTTACAACTACGATATCTCTGAAGATATTCATTGAAATCACATGATGTAAAGGGCAATTTTGTTCAAAATTAAATACTTCCGATGAATAACGTATTTATTTGGATAAGGATAAATATCATGTTTATAAAAACACCTTGGCAAATAATGCATAATTTTAGAACCAATTTGATAACCATAAAAAAGGTTATAGTGAGTCAACCTAAAAAGATAGATATATGCTGTCGGGGACTTCTTTTTAGAACTTTTAAAGGGAAACAATTCTGTAATACATGATTTTTGCGTTACCTTAATCGTTTTTCGTTTACGCAGCGTTCGCAACGGAAGCTCTCAAAAAGAATATGTATTTCCCGTTTTTGCAACATTTTTCATTAGTGCTCCGCTCCGGTCGTAGCGTGATGTTATATAGCCTATAGCCTTCCTCGATAAATGGACTACCCAAAACAAAAATAATTTTTCAATTTGAATCAGTAGTATCTGAGATTAGCGCGTTCAACCAAACAAACTCTTCAGCTTTATAATATTAGTATAGATTATATACCCCGCAGGAAAATCTCATTAATGAGAACAGTGCAATACCAGAAGGAAGAGTAATCAAGCCTCATCCAACCCTATGACACTAATAAATATATAAAAATATTAGTCTGATTTATTTTATAAAATGTCTTACGTACATATATTGGGTCAGCACAAAAGTAATGAGACACTACAAAACTCTATACATTTCCTTTCTTAAGTTAATTGTTTTCGATAATATTCTAATATGTTGTAGAGCATTCTAGGTACTTCTAATGTGAGGGTATATAAAGCCGCCCTCGCGATTGGTTTAGTCAGTTTGAAGAAAAATGGACGAGCGACAAGTTCGAACACTATACACTACTATACACTAATATACACTATACTATACTATATATATACGAGTACTTGTTAGGCCACAGTGCGCGGGCTGCGGCTGACAATATCAACACTGCATTGGGCGCTGGAAGTACTGGCCATGCCACGGTGTCCAGATGGTTTGACCGTTTTGAATCAGGAGACAGGAGCCTTGAAAGTCAGTCACGCTCAGGACGACCACCTGCATTCAATGATGACGATTTACGCCGCGAACTGGAGTCGAATCCGGATGCTACCACTCGTGAATTTGCGGAAGCACTTAACTGCAGTCACCACGCTGTGGAATACCATCTGCATGAGCTTGGGTATCGAAAAGTTTTGGCACGATGGGTACCGCACATCCTTACCGACGCCAGTCGTGCAGTCCGTGTCACCATCTGTCAATCACTTTTGCTGCAACCCCGACGTAAAGAGTTTTTGTCTGATCTGGTTGCGGGAGATGAATCATGGATTTATTATGAGAACGATACATGTCGTACTTTTTGGCTGCCTCGAGAAGAAACGCCACCAACTTAACCGAAGCTGAGTCAAAAGAACCGCTTAAAAGTTCTGCTTTGCTGTTTCTGGGACGCGCAAGGTATGCTGTTTCATGAACTATTACACAATGAAACTGTAGACGCTAACAAATATTCAACCCAGCTCACCGAACTATCTTCTGCTATCAAGAAAAAACGACGAAGACGAGTCAATGGAATTTTACTACATGATAACGCTCGACCTCACGTCGCATCTACCGTTCGCCAACAGCTGCAGAACTTGGGCTGGGAGACGATACCCCACCCACCTTACTCTCCAGACCTCGCACCATCAGACTATCATTTGTTTAGAGCCCTGAAACAACATTTGCGGGGTAAACAATTTAATGATTTTCATGATGAACAGGCGGATTTGAACAACTTTTTCATCAGAGTTCTGGGCGAAAGGCATCCAAACTTTGCCGGATCGTTGGCAAGAAGTCTTAGATGCTAATGGTGATTACATCATTGACTAAGCTTTTTGTATTGTAATAATAATAAAAATATATAAAACGTAAACCAAGTGTCTCATTACTTTTGTACCAACTCAATATATATCATGCTTTATCAGTTTCATCGTTTTTTAATAGCGCTCTGATGTTTTGATCGGAAATGTTCCGTACGACGGTTTCCGACGGTCCAGAATCAGGGCCCTATATGCTTATTCTGAACCATTCGGAAACTTTTTCGTATTGGAACGGACACTTTTCGAAGAGACAAAGACTGGTCCAACGAAAGTCCAACACAGCTCGCACAGCGCTTGAATACCTATAATTATATTCACCTACAGCGTGCCTCTCTTTCTAACGCATACTCTTATCTTTTCCTGACGCGGTTAGGGTTGCATTCTTGTGAAGAATAATATATAATAGCCAGAAATGTTAGTACTTAATAGTAATCATCATTATAATGTCACTTTTGCGAACAAATGCCATTTCAAATACTTATACCTACATAATGTTTAAATGGTTCTGCGGAATCCACTTTAGGAATCGCTGCTCTAGCATAAACCGTTTCTAACGGAACACTACATGTGATAGAAAACAATTCATAATGACATAACCTCCTGTATATTGTTTAATATAGGTAATTATTGTTATATCAAACAAAGTTCTAACTGAATCTATAGATTCAGTTAGAACTTGTAAACATTAGTGATTTCGTAGTTATAATAAATATAATAGGGTTATTGACGAAATTTCACAAAGGGCCTTAATTTAAAGAATATGGTATAGATTATCTAAAAAAAATATTTTGCAATTTTTTGTGTACCTATTGATTAAATAATAGCTGTTTAAAATTCAAATTTTAAAGGTCGTGCCAAAAGGCGCGATAATGACGATCGCCATTTTGTGACGTCATTACGCAACAGAACTATTGTAAACAAAGGAAACTATTTTGTAAATCATAACATTAGTGCGTAGTATACCAATACTTCGAAAATTGAACTGAAATACGGAGAAAGTGGTTGCAACTGGCTTCCGAAATATCAACAAATTCATCAATTTATTTTGTGTCATGTGTCACAGTGACTGCAAATTGACAATCAATCGTCTGAGTAGTGACGTCACGCAGTCATTGGTGTTTCGAGTCACGTGACACATAGATTAAAAATTATGAATTTGTTTATCGAATTAAATGTATTTACGAGTTATTATTATTATTTAAAAAAATACCAAAATTTCTAATAAAATACATTCTATCATTATAGCTAAGTTTCATATTTTATTTCCATCAGTGTCAAATACCCTATTTACCCTATCAAAAGACATTATTTGAGACTTGATTATCACAGCAACATGTAAAACAACATAGCGGGTTGTTTAAAAAATTGCCACGCTCGGTAGCTATTTTCAATAGGAACTTTGGAATGTCACAAAAACTGTCACGCGAACATAGTGTCATCTTTTTCTTTCATGCATATGTTAAAAAGAGCTAAGAATATAATGATGGTGTCTGTCTACTAAATGAATAATATCTGTGTATCGAACAATTATATTGAAAGAAAGAAAGAAATATTTTTAAACATTTATATAGATTAGGAAAAAAATAACAAAAATATATCTTTAAAAACTCTTAGTGATCTTTTAAGTTATAAGCCACCTCGACCTCTTAGTCTCGAGCTTAGTGCTCAGAGTGCCAGGAGTTTTATCCGGGAGGCTAAGGTTGGATGCCGGTTTACGACCGTATTTTACTTTCAACAAAAACTTTTTAATAAAAACATAATGACTACAAGGCCATCTCCTTGTTTTACTTATTCAAAGGTTTATAATTTTAACCATTGACCATTTTATAACTGTATAGCTGTCTAGTGTCAATCATATAACCAAGGTTTGCTCTGTAGTAGATTGAGCTACTAATATCATAGAATACTTTTGCTACCCCATAGAAGGACATAGAGCACAGTCTATGTTTATGGTCCATCTACTTAATACGGTATTTTCAATATATTAATGAAGTTGAAAATAACACGAACAGCGCTGGTTATGATGGCATCGCAACAAAAATATTGAAAGCAGTTGCATCTGTGATATGTACTCACTTATGTTTTATTATTAATCTTGGTATAAGAACATGACATTAATAATTCCTTAATATCTATTATAAACTAGATGACCCGGTGTACTTCGTATCACCTCGAACGTCAAATGTTTGACAGGAAAGTAGGTAGAACAGTTTATATGGACAAATGAAATTGTTCATATAAACTGTTACTCGCAATTTTTCTACATTTTCTCACCGTTTAAACCTTCCCTGGACTACGACAAACATTTCAAAACCAAAATCTTAGCGAGACAAACGAACAGCAATTGATTTTTATATATATCGATTGGTTAAATGATAATAAATTGAAAATTAAATTTAAAAGGACATGTATAATGCAATTTCAACAGCGTACCCGTACAATTGAAAATCTAAATATTAATTTTAATAATACTTATATCGGTGAAGCTGAAACAAAAAAAAAAAAACTTGGACTAAATAATACTAAGTTAAATTGGAAATCTCAAATAGAGTCTCAGCAAACAATTAAGTAGTACAGCTTACGCTCTAAAGTCTAAAACAACTTGCAGCTGTTAGTACGGATCATGAAATAGCGTTTCGTGCCTAGAAAAGGTGCATTAGATCGATGTTTAGACCATAGAATTGAATATTTTTGCTACCACATAGAAGGACATACAGCTCAAAAAAGTGCTACTGTTTTTGAATTGTCAATGAGTGCGTGTAATAGTAATGCACAACGTGGAAATATTGACACATATCAACTAACGATAAACAATATTTCAGATGTAAAGAATTGGTAGGTATACAAAATGAAAATATTTTCAATCAAATTATGTTAATAAAACTAAAATCACATGGGTAGGTATTATTTAATGCACTTATTAATTAATTACATTATTATAATAAAAACATTTCATGCACTCACATTATAATTATATTTCATTGGTAATAGGTACTTTGTAAATAAAGCAGCTTTTAAGGACCCTGAGCAGTGTATAGAGTATGACTGATTGATGAATGATTTTCCCTACCTATCCTAATACCATTGCGGAGGTGGTCTGGACTCAGCGCAGCACACGCTTGAGGTGTGCTGCCTAGACCACTGAGCGGCGGGTACTAAGAGCCAGTATCGAGCGAGACCTGTCTCTGCCGGCAGTAGTGTGGGCTACGCTGACAGATTCAGTGAACTGGAGAGAAATGGCTTCCTTTTGTGAGACTGTTGTCGTCCAGAAGGAGGCCGCCGAGCGGGATTGTGAGAGGGCTGATCCCTCTCGGAGAAGAAAGCGTCTAGGAGGCAACCACCTCGGCGCTTAACAGTTGAAACCCCGCCTGTATGATTTGAGATAGACGGCTCTTTGGGGTCACGGATGCTTAGAGAGGGGACTCTGTTTACCGAACGTGATCCCAGAGAAGACGGTGGCATAGTGATTACGTGCTATCGTGCACAGCGAGGCTTAGTGGAGACCCCTTTACAGTCTCTCCAGGGATGTGCCTTAATAGGCGCTGCATAGCAGGGGTGCTGGAGCTGGTCTATTAAGTGCGTCCCTACATATGCTGATGGTGACCATCGAGGTGGTTTTAGTGAGGTAAGAATCCCACACACCCCGGTCTTATCCATAAAGACCGGGCACGTTTTTGAAGGTTTCCCCTATAGGTATATCCTATTATCCATTAAAGTTATTATATTAAATGGAAAAAGAATACGGTCACGAACAGTACTCGAACCCGCGCCTCCCGGACGAATACTCCAGGCGGTCCGACCACCAAGCCATCCCGACCTCCACTCGCCACCGCTAATTCTTCTTCCATATTTTAACACGTCCTATAGCGACGTTATTGCTATCAATTCAGTCCCTATAAGGGGGACCGAACCGACACGACTAACTTTGCAGTTAATACAATGTCGTAAAGAATGCAATTACCTTAATAATTCTAGATAAGTCTTTGAAAAGCATTAACGCATGATTAGCGAACTCTAAAGTTATTATATTATATGGAAAAAGAATACGGACGCGAACAGGACTCGAACCCGTGCCTCCCGAGCGAATACTCCAGGCGCTCCGACCACCAAGCCATCCCGACCTCCGCTCACCACCGCGAATTCTTCTTCCATATTTTAACACGTCTTATGGTGATGTTATTGTTATCAATTCAGTTCCTATACGGGTGACCGAACCGACACTTGTATAGGGGGTCTATTCAAGATCCGCACAAAGTTGGTTGGCGGTCCAGATTCGAACCGCATTTGGGGACTACGTAATAAATATATTTCACCACGCTATGTAATAATGTAACCTGGGCACTAAGCTATGCTAAGCTTCTTAAATGTTATAAGCGTTCGGACAGACACACCGACAAACAGACAGAAACGTTTTCAAACATTTTGGTTTCATCTTCTGTATCGATAGTATTAAATACACCAATTATAATTTTGGAAAAATAATCAATGTGCATAGATAGTTGGTACGTTGGTAACCCTTTAATTAAATTCTGAAATCGGAACTTTTTGTTCTAATATTTCATCGACACAATAGTCGACACTGACAAGTCACTGTTTTGTGTACATGAAATGAACATTTTATATTAGAAAAACGTACTCAATATTGCTATTATGACCATTGTTTTTACTATTGAGAATATTCACAATTTTCTTGATAGGATTTGGTTTTCCAAATAATTTTTTTTAAAGATAGTTTTTTTGATGTCAGACCCTCCACCCCTTCTTTTTTTGGTAATAATTGTTGCATTAATCTATTATTGTCTATCCTCTTTGACGTCACCATTATACAGACAGCCGTGACTTTTCAGATACTTGACAGCTGCCCTAGCAACCCAAACTCATACAGATAAATCTTCGAAAAGCAATAATGCATGCATAGAGAACTTAGTTTTAGTGCAAAAAGGTATACGGTCGTGAGCAGGATTAGAACCTGCGGCTCCCGGATAAATGCTCCAGGCGCTCTGACCGCTATACCATCTCGACCTCTGCTCACTACTGCGAATTCTTATTCCACATTATAATATGTCTTTTGATGACGTCATCGCTATCTATTCAGTCCCTATATAGGTGACCGAACCGACATGACTAACGTTGCAGTTAATACAATGTCGTACAGATTTTATGCGAATTCGCGGTTTACTACCGCGGAGGTCAGCTGAAAGCTAGATGCGACATAGATGATCTTACGTTATTAACGAAATTTGATAAGCTGCCGTTAAAAATGTTCCCGAATGACTGTACCGGCGGCCTATCTCTACGGAGTGCACTCCCTCTTTCTTCACTCACGTATTCCGGTGGGACGGCAATCCGACACGTCCGGAGTGAGATCAGGCGCAGAACTGACGGCATCACAATATGTGTTGGCCAAAATGATAATGTCACATACATAGGTACAAACATAAATTCACGTCTTTGGCCTAGGTTTCAGGTAGGCAGACACTATAGAACGCCACTTGCTAAGATCCTTACATACTCTTTTTGCTTCTATCACGTTCATACGTCTGTTCACACACGCGTGCAGGTTGTGAGCACAACTTTTTTTTACCTTTTAGCGAGTTTCGGTGGGTCAGTTTATATCCATTTAGGGATCTCAGAATTTCCACTTACACCTGCCTCGACTTTTCAACATGACTCTAAGCATACTATTTTCAGTTTCTGTCACTGCATCTTCATTTAAAAATGAAAATATTAATGGTCATCAATATTGTGCAGTGTAAAGAGAATCTTAGAAAAACTGACTTATTAGTTTAGTGGTTGCAAGTGAGTATAAGCGTCGGTAAGTCTTGGGTTTGATCACCAGGTCGAAAAAAGTGTTGTTGAGTTCCATAATGGAGTTTTTAGTAGAGCTTGCATCTGGCTAGTTGTTTATTTTTCCAACATTTAATACCCGATCTATAAAACGAATGCCCAAGATGCAGGTACTGATAGTCTGTTCCAATCTACGCTTAGTAAAGATTCGTTGGGGTTAAGTAATGTTTTACACGGTATTTTACTGGATAGGGATAGGATGACGCTAACTGCAGCATTTTCATTAAACCCTTTCGTGCATCGGATGGCCCATTAATTTTTCAGTCCCATTTGTTGACAATAGACATCGATCGACTTCAACTGTTGAAGCTTCTAGAACATCGTAAAAGAGAAATTTTTGATGCCAAGTATAGAACACGCTATGGCTCTTGTAGGAATTTTATTTTTGGTGAAGCTTCAGTTCAAAAGAAATTTTAGTACCATAATTGTTAGGGTGAGCACAACGTTTAAATTAAATTAATCCTAAGGCCAGGCTGAGGGAATGTGTAGTTTTGTTACTAAATAGGTATTGGGGGCTGAGTTGTCCGCGTCCGTAGGAGTGCACCCTTAAAATGGAATCCCTACATGTAGCCCCTGGGTGGTGCAAAACAGGCAACATTACTCTGGTTGGAGGCTTCGACCACGGCTGTTTACCAACCACCGGACGAAGCCGTTGTTGTAATGGGCAGTTGCATCAACTCCCCAACTATCGTCCTCCCAAAATCTATCCACGCTACTTATGAGTGAATAGATTTATTCTGGATATACGTGCTCCATCCTCGGCCACACCGTCGCTTGCCATCAGGCGAGTTGGTGGCCAAACGTAGATCCATGGGATCATATGTTTTTTATATAATTTATGACAGAGTTTAAAAATGACTTTTCTATGGAATGAAGTACCATGATTAATGATGAGATCTGATTGATAAAAAATTTACATAACGCTAACGTGTAACATCTTCACTGTGCTTCACCATATTGAGATGAGATAGCAAGAGAAACACATAAAAAGTGGGTTTATATTGCAAAAGGACACGAAAGACTAAAAATTTCTGCGAAAAATAGATAAACCTTGTATTATCAAAATTAAAAATATGCAAAAATAATATCCTGTACCGGGATTCGATCGTCATACTTTTACTGTGCCAGTCACCTATGTACGGTATGTAACTAATTACTCAGTTGTCGATATTGCTAAAATAGGCATTCACAATCTACTAATCAAAATACAAAACCGGTAAATGCTTCGTTCCCATGTGATAAAGCGCAATGATACCTTTTGCAGTGCTTACCATTTTTGTTAAGCTATACAACAGTGCTATTTTTAATTAAATCCGTCCAATTTAGATTCTGAGTGTCAGATGTTTAACATCACTGCTCAGCTCCCTTGAGGAAATGCGCAATTTTGAATAGCCTATAAGTTGACCCGGCTTTTGACGATATTTTTTACAAATTTTCAGTTGTTTCTTTTTCTTGGTTTGGACGCCAACCTCGGACATACAAACAGACAAAAAATACTCAAATTTTAAAAACAACAGGTTTGGCAGTAGAATCGATTGAATAACACATTACGAAAGAAAAAAAATCCTAAAAGCGAATTTGAAATTTTCGGGCTTTCGAGTTACGATTTTATTTTAAGTAGTATATAGACGATATCTAAACTGTGGATTGGTTGGTAGATTAGTATTAGAGAAATACCATGATGCTTAGATTATATATCTATAGATGTAATGTTTGTATTTCAACTCTTAGAGTGAAATAGCAAGATGTAATGTATTGGTGCAAAGGAAGGACGAAGCATGTCTCTTTTGTCTTTGTCAGCGTGCCCGATTTTTATTGTTTGTCAAGCTGTCAAAATACATGTTTGGCAAACTTGGTTCAGTGCTCGGTTTTTAATTCAAGTATTTCTGTTCGGTTTTAGATATTAACTGAGTGTGAGTGTATTCAGAGACAGAGACTCCTTGGACTAAGTGTGTGTGCTATAGTGGGTTGTAGTGTTATAGGCTGTAAAAGCGGCAGTAAGAAAGTAATTACCCGAATAACCTTTCATTCGTAAGTAGTCATAAATTTAATCCATTTCATTATAATATGCTTTTCGATGATAAATTAGGGTATTTTATATGAAATGCAATGCTTTTGGCATAAGAAATTGCAGGTGTCCTCCTGCGACCACGTCAGGAAAAACATAAACCAATAATACACGCGATTAATCCGTTTAAAAGTTGTTTTATTATAATGTGTAATGATCGCGAAAACCATATATATATGTCGCAGATGGATTGTAGAATAAGCTGTTTTACAAAACTGCTAGCTGATTTACAAAACAGTACTGTTATGAAAATCAGCTGAACGACGTTTAGCGGTTTTACATAATTACTGAACTATAACACGCAGAATTGAATGAACGTTTTGCGTTTATCAATGCAGCGGGTTAACGATCAGAGATTATGTAAAACAGTGTGAAATGAACTGTCATATTGTTGATTTTAGTTCGAAATTTTGTCGCATATGGCTCAACAATAATAACCTAACTTTAGTTTACTTGTCAATAGCAAAAAAAAAGATGAAAATTTTGAATGACGTAAATACTAAACCACTATAATAGTCGACAATATATCGGGATTATGAAAATAAATAAACGAAATTGATCCATGAGCGAGCGAAGCGAGCTCGGGAATTTTTGTAACAGCACCTTCAACCAATTTGCACGATTCAGGAACTATTCAAAAGTCGTTTAGCAGTTTAGATATTTTTGAAAATATATATATGTCGGAGATGGCAACACTGTTTTGCATTGTTGGTTTGGTAGCCCTTGGCGCTGCGGGCAGTCGGCGACTATGGCGAGTGAAGGAAAGGTCTGGAAGGAAGGATGCGAAGAGCCTCATCCCCAACGAACAGTTCGGTTTTCGTACCCAACACTCGTGCGTACAACTGGTCCACCGCATCGTCGAGCACATAAGCGCCGGTTTTCAGCGCGGCAAGCTCTCTGTTTTTTCGGTACCTCTGTTGGTTTTTGTGACTCAGCTTTCATTTTGGAATTATTCCTGCTTTTATATATATATATGACGGAGAATGGTTAGAGGACTAGAATCAGAGGTCTCTATGTCTGTCAGGATTTTAAAGGTAATCGTCAATAAAACCAACATTAAGGCTCTCCGCCACTGAGAGCACATTTACTTTGGGTTAGTGATTACTAGTGAGTCACTTCATATACTATACAATGTAGGTATTCAAATATCAAGAAATCAGAGGTCTAGATAAGTCAGGGTGTAGAGGTCTGTTCGCCACGGTTTTTCTTTTTTTTTAATAATGGCATCTCGCAGGTCAAGCTAGGAGGTTGTCGACTACTTAACCGGACTTTCCTGTGGAATAATAATTATTATTAAGGCCTCCAGCCAGGGCATACGAACTATACTTATAAACTACAGCGACAACACGCTAAGGGCACCCTTAGCTAGCTAACTAAGGGCACCCCAGGGGGTGCCCTTAGCGTGCCTTAGCTTTTTTTTTTTTATTATGGGACGAATTTAAAGCTACAGGCTCAGCGGCTACGCGGGCTGGCACAAGCAAGGGTCGGGGAGGCGATGCATTAGGTGCATTACGGAGACGTCGCGACGGGCCTCGACGGCGAGGCCGAAATGACGGCGGTCTGTGTTTTGGAGGAGGGTTATAGCGTCGTCGGTGTATGAGAGTGAATGCCTAGGACGGTGAATTCTACTTATTAGTGAGGGGGTGGCAGCCGCGATAAGAGGGTTGGGGTGCTTTTCAGCAGAATCGAAATAACGCTTGCAAGTGCGTTTTATAAACTGTTAGATAGTGGAAATTTTAAGGTCGAGATGGAGGTTTTCGTTTCTAACGTAAAAGGGGGCTCTCGTGGCCTTACGTAAGGCACGGTTCTGGAGGGTCTGCATCTTATGGAAGTAAGATTTCGCGTGTGAGAACACTACGCAGGCGTAGGTCATGATGGGGCGTATGCACGTTGTGTAAATGCGCAATTTGCACTTGAGGGACAATCTGCTGCGTGCTTTCATGATAAAGTGAAGCCTACCCAGAGCGAAGGCGGCGCGCGAGCGCACCGACCTATGTGCTCACCGAAGGTAAGGTGTCTGTCGAGGATGACGCCTAAGTATTTGGCTTGCTCCTCCCAAGGGATCGGCTTGCCGTACATGGTGATCGGTTTGGGGTCGGGGGGTTTGATCCTACGCCGTTTCGCGAAGAGTACGGCTTGACTCTTATCGGGGTTGACTTCTATTCTCCATTTCCTGAACCAAGTGGCTAGTGCGTTGGCGGTGGTTTGGAGAGTGCTAGCTATATGGTCTCGTACGATACCGGAGTAGAAAATGGCAGTGTCGTCTGCGAAGAGCGCTAACTGGGCCTTTATATTTTTCGGAATCTCGCTAGTGAAGAGCGTGAACAAGAGCGGTGAGAGCACGGAGCCCTGTGGGATACCGGCGCGGATAGAGTGGGGAGCGATAGATAGTGCACCCTCGATGCGATAGCGGAAAGTGCGATTCGAAAGATAGTCTCGTAAGATGAGCACGAGACGGTCGGGCACGCCGAGTTGGTACAGTTTGTATTATAAGCCGTTGTGCCAGACTTTGTCGAAAGCCTTCGCTATGTCGAAGAAGAGCGCGCCTGTCATCGTGCCGCGCTGAAAACCGGCGCTTATGTGCTCGACGATGCGGTGGACCTGTTGTACGCACGAGTGTTGGCTACGAAAACCGAACTGTTCGTTGGGGATGAGGCTCTTCGCATCCTTCCTTCCAGACCTTTCCTTCACTCGCCATAGTCGCCGACTGCCCGCAGCGCCAAGGGCTACCAAACCAACAATGCAAAACAGTGTTGCCATCTCCGACATATATATATTTTCAAAAATATCTAAACTGCTAAACGACTTTTGAATAGTTCCTGAATCGTGCAAATTGGTTGAAGGTGCTGTTACATACCAAAAAAAAAAAACAATGGGTGACTTCGATCCAGATATGAGAATTTATACAAGAAATTATATACTTACATAGAAAAATGAATGAATAAAACTTTTACATGAAATTTGTTCTATTTCTCTAAGAAGATACAAAAATTCAATTTCTTATATTCGGTGCCTACTATATTATAAATTTTTTAACAGAATGAATATCTTGATTTTTTTATTATTTTAGTTTTAAACGATTAAGTAGTTGTAGTGACCTCATACATAATCACATCAACACGTCCGACCGCGACGGTGCGCGACCGAGCACTGAGGCCCGCGCACAAGCCATACGCGACTTGCGAGGGTGCGGAGACTCCTTTGACAGATCGGTCGGTGACAGACAACATGCCAGCGCAGGATCGAGCTAGTGACTGAGCGCGCGCATTTTTTTTTTTTGATGATGACGTCTCGCAGGTCAACCTAGGAGGTTGTCGACTGCTTAACCGGACTTTTACTGAGCGCGCGCAGTCCGGCGAGGTTTTTATATGACGGTGTCGGCAGCTCCATACCCAACGGGAAGAACAGACATCAGGAATTGCGCATGGCGACCCCGGTTTTCATCTATTGTTATAGTGCCTTAAGTTGCCTACACCACTACGTAGGAAGCACTACAAAACAATATAAGTAGACCCAAATAAATGTAAAAGATAATAGGATATACCTTCTTTTTCCGGAGGAAGCCTTCAAAAACACGCCCGGCCTTTATGGATGGGATTCTTACCTCACTAAAACCACCTCGGCGGTCAATATCAGCATATGGAGGGAGGCACGTAATAGACAGCTCCAGCACTCCCGCTATGCAGCGCTTATTAAGGCACATCCCTGGAGATACTGTACAGGGGTCTCCCCTAAGCCTCGCTGTGCACGATAGCACGTGACCACTATGCCACCGTCTTCTATGGGATCACGATACGTAAACAGAGTCCCCTCTCTAAGCATCTGTGACCCCAATGGGCCGCCTATCTTAAATCATACAGGTGCGGTTTCGGCTGTTAGGCACCGAAGCGATTGCCTCCTAGACACTTTCTTTTCCGAGAGGGATCGGCCGTCTCACAATCCAACTCGGTGGCCTCTTCCTGAATGACAACAGTCTCACAAAAGGAAGCCATTCCTTTCCAGTTCACTTTATCTGCCAGCGTAGCCCTCACTACTGCGGGCAGAGACATGTCTCGCCCGATACTGGCTCTTAGTACCCGCCGCTCAGCGGTCTCGCAGGTCGGGCACACCTCAAGCGTGCGCTACGCTGAGTCCAGACCACCTTCGCAATGGTATTAGTATAGGTAGGTAAAAGTTATTCATTAAATCATCATCTCAATCAGTCATACTCTATACACTGCTCGGGGTCCTTAAAAGCTGCTTTATTTACAAAGTACCTATTACCAAAGAAATATAATTATAATATGAGCGCATGAAATGTTTTTACTATAATAATGTAATTAATTAATAAGTTCATTAAATAATACCTACCCTTGTGATTTTAGTTTTATTAACATAATTTGATTAAAAATATTTTCATTTTGTATACCAATTCTTTACATCTGAAATATTGTTTATCGATAATTGATATGTGTAATATTTTCACGTTGTACATTACTATTGCACGCAACATTGACAATTCAAAAACGGGCCGCACTTTTTTGAGCTCTATGACCTGGAGGTTTAGGCGGGAAAATGTAAAGTGCACGTTGTCAATTTTATATTGTTTTCCAAAACTTGTGTTTCTCCGAAGTATAATGTGTAATTATGGTGGATAATTAACCATTATGTGTTCATGAAGGTGTGCGAGTGTGGGCAAATTGTATACAATTGAAAATCATGACTTTTTGTGTTCACTCCTAAACTCCATCGAAGACTCAGTAAAATTTCCACCGTTTTACTGGGGCAATAACTGCAATAACTTTTTATACTTGATTATAACAAGAAGGAAGTAACTGAAGACGAGGCTTTGGCCTTACTTTTATTCAAGAACACTGAAGACGAGGCGGTATGGTCTAAGACCTTAGCCTGCCCGATTAGGGCGAAGGAAAAAAAAAAAAAAAAAAAAAAAAGCTCTATGACCTTCTATGGGGTACCAAAAATACTTAATTCTATGATCTGCATCATACCATAAACGTAGGATAGAAAAAGACCTACAAAGCCTAATATGGGTATGAAATCTCTTACGGAAATATCACATGTTAGAAATAGAAAGCATATTTAGGTTCGATCAGCACTATTGGCAGATGTTGTTTTCTCCAGTGTCACTGTCAAAAATCACAATAACTTATATTTGCCGTATTGTCAGTGAATCCTGTATATTTTAAACAGTTTTAAAATTCATAAGCGATGCCTACGTGTCCTGTTTGTGACTGCGATGTTTCTTTAATAAATAAGCCAGAAAAACATTCATTTCACAGGTAAATTGTCAACAACAGCATATATTTTCATGGCCGTATTTTGGAGAAAACTATCTTTAGAAAATTTATTTAGAAAACCAAATCCTATCAATAAGATAGTGAATTTTCTCTGTAGTAAAAAACAATGGTCATAAAAGCAATATTAAGGACGTTGTTCTAATATAAATTTTCATTTCATGTACACAAAATAGTGACTTGTCAGTGTCGACTATTGTGTCGATGAAATTTTAGAACAAAAAGTTCCGATATCAGAATTTATTTAAAGTGTAGATGTACCAATTATCTTTCCACATTGATTATTTTTCCAAAATTTTAATTGGGTTACCTAATACTATCGATACAGAAGGTGAAACCAAAATGTTTGGAAACGTTTCTGTCTGTTTGTCGGTGTGTCCGTCCGAACGCTTATAACATATAAGAAGCTTAGCATAGCTTAGTGGCCCAGGTTACGTAATAAATATATTTCATCACGCTTTTACAGTAGTCCCCAAATGCGGTTCGAATCTGGACCGCCAACCTACTTTGTGCGGATCTTGGTTGTTAATAATCATCTAACGAAAAGCGCTACTAATATTAATTAAAAAAACAGACCCCGAATGAAACTAGTTGGTGATTCCTGCGCTATCACTTTTAGGCGGTAAGCACTGCGCCTATATGTGATAGCGTAAAAATATGGTGTTTACATATTTTTTACTATAATTCAAGAGAATATCACAATTTTATGATATATTTTTTTATACTAGAAGGTTTCCTGTCTTTGCTAAGGAAAAAGAATAATGGATGAGACTAATTGATAAAGATAAAGAAAAATAAAGATAAAGAAAAACAAGAAATAAGAAAAGATATACCAATTTTTTTTTCGGGGGAAGCCTTCAAAAATACGCGCGGCCTTTATGGATAAGACCGGGGTGTGTGGTGGTCAACATCAGCATATGGCGGGAAGCACGTAATAGACCAGCTCCAGCACCCCCGCTATGCAACACCTATTAACTGTGTGTCTCAGTTAATAGGTGTTGCATAGCGGGGGTGCTGGAGCTGGTCTATCCCTGGAGAGACAGTACAGGGGTCTCGCTTAAGCCTCGCTGTGCACGATAGCACGTGCCACCGTCTTCTCTGGGATCACGATGGGTAAACAGAGTTCCCTCTCTAAGCATCTGTGACCCCAAAGGGCCGCCTATCTTAAATCATAAAGGCGGGGTTTCGGCTGTTAGGCGCCGAGGCGGTTGCCTCCTAGACGCTTTCTTCTCCGAGAGGGATAGGTCCTCTCACAGTCCCGCTCAACGGCCTGTTCCTGGAGGACAACAGTCTCACTAAAGGCAGCCATTCCTCTCCAGTTCACTTTATCTGCCAGCGTAGCCCTCACTACTGCCGGCAGAGACAGGTCTCGCCCGATACTGGCTCTTAGTACTCGCCGCTCAGCGGTCTAGGCAGGGCACACCTTAAGCGTGTGCTGCGCTGAGTCCAGACCACCTCCGCAATGGTATTAGGATAGGTAGGTAAAAATCATTCAGTCAATCATCATCTCAATCAGTCATATTCTATACACTGGTCAGGGTCCTTAAATCTGGTTTCTTTACAAATTACGTATTACCAATGAAATATAATTATAATGTGAGCACATGAAATGTTTTTATTATAATAATGTAATTAATTTATTAAGTGCATTAAATAATACCTACCCTTGTGATTTTAGTTTTATTAACATAATTTGATTGAATATATTTTAATTTTGTATACCAATTCTTTACATCTGAAATATTGTTTATCGATAATTGATATGTGTCAATATTTCCACGTTGTACATTACCATTGCACGCACACATTGACAATTCAAAATCGGTAACACATTTTTGAGCTCTATGTTCTTCTATGGGGTACCAAAAATATTCTAATTCTATGGCATCATACCTATATTACTAATCTGTGTTCATATTCTTTGTATTTAATCTATGTTTGTAACATACTTATTACTAATCTGTCCATATTCTCTTTGGTGCAGAGTGTAGTGTGCTGTTGTCTCGGATAATTTATTTTGTGCTTGCCGTGTATCTTCCATTGTGGATTTTGTTGTAACAAACAAATATTTAGAATGAAATCTAAAAAACGACATCACACGTCTTCAGAAGATTCTGATGAGACTGATGCAAGTGTTAACAGTAGTTCCTCTGGCAGCGATAGTGACGATTCTTCGCTATCGGAGCACCGCTACAACAAAAAGAAAAGGAAGCGTGCTGATTCGTCAGATTCAGATAGCGACTCCGACGATCAAAAACGCTCCAAGAAACGGAAGCACAAGAAAAAGAAGAAGAAGCACAGCAAAAAAAAGAGGCGTTCCGATTCTGTAGCAGAAAGTGCCTCAGGCGCAGAAGATGTATCATCGGTCAGTGAGGGGGAGATATCTTCTAAGAAGAAGCGCAAACATAAACATAAACACAAGCGACCACGTAGTACGTCAGTTAGTGTGAGAGGTGATTTATTTTAACAGTCATTATTTTGCAGACCTTGCTCAGCTCTTTTCGGTGTGACAGTCGCGAATTCTGTGTTTTGGTTAGGTATGTGTAACACACTACTGATATGACTTACTGATCCGAAACATTGTAAGTGTTCCAAAAGATTGGCTCAGTAACATATTATTTGGAACTGAAACATTACATTGCTCTTTACTCTACTCCATGAAATGTGTCACTCTCACTTGAGAGAGCAAGAAGTTACTACTCATTTCGCTTACAGATTCAGATTCAGTGAGAGCAGCTAACATAATATAATCTTATCAAGTGGGAACTATACGAAATGAGATGTATTTCATACTCATAACTCAGTAGTTTTCCCGCGACGCAATTGACTCTGTGTTCCAAATATTCCGAATGAATTATATCAGTGTTTTGGAACTTTCAGTGATCCAGATGGAAATGTTCCAATCCCAAAGATACACTTTTCCCACTGTTAGTTTTGGTTTTAGCACAATAAAGTGGATTTATGTTAGGTTATGCTCTGTATTCTCAGAATTAATTTTCTCTCCATGGCACCAAATAAAAAAATCAATAAGACCCAAGAATCTAGTGATAACTAGGTTGGGCTAAGAGGTGGGATAAGAAATTATAAAAACACAACAGAATAAACAAAATATGGCATAAAGATGTTTTTCTTTTACAGATGAAGAACAAATTCAACGACGACTCCACAGTGTTGTAAAAGAACGTCGGGGATCTTCTGAAGAAGCAAATCCACCTATACGGACATATTATAATCAGTAAGATTGTAATATACAAATAATGAAATAATACTATAATTTTAAAACGTGATGTTTTTAATGTTGCCAACCTTTTAGGAAGGAATACAGAAGATCAGTGTCACCTGAAGAGTATGAAAGGGAACGAGAAGTACAGCGTTTTTACCGAGGCTCTAGCAAAGAAAGGAGGCACCAGTATCAAGAACAGTATCAACAATATGAAAGGGAACATAATGACAGGTAAAATGATTTGAAGCAACACATAATGATATTGTGTAATACAGTATTACACTACATCATTAAATCATTGCAGATATTCACAATATCGACAAGAAAAATTTGATAGAAATAGAGAAAAATTTGGCCAAAGCTCACAATTTAATGATGCCAATGAAGAATATATTAGACGGCAGAAGGATTATGAGTATAAAAGGTACATCACAAGTACTCAGATGTTTGCTTGTAGGATTATAAATGTGCTGCTTTGTCTTGCATCAGTGCCTATATAATATGTAATCTTATTTCTTTAGGCACCAGAGGTATGAAGAGCACAGATCTACAGAAGAAGAATTTCAGAGGAGACCGAGGGAGCCAGAAGAGCGGTATCACCAAAAGGAGGACCCAAGGGGTAAGCAAGTTAATGGTTGTTTAACATGGAATGTTATGTTCATTCTAGTGTATTTGCTGACATGCTTAATTTTTCCTAGGTTTCAACCGTTACAATCAGTATGAAGAGCGAGGCGGACCTAAACGTCGAGAGTTTGAAGACAGGAGGGACTATCGTGAAAGGTAATAATTAATATTGATGCCTGTCAAATAATTCAATGATTTTTGATGTTGATGTGACTAACATTTCATAATGTTATAAAAAATATATTGGGTGCCATGAAATGGAACACCTATTTAAAATGTGTATCGTGAATACATTTTAATTATAATGTGCATTTTAGTGGTGCACTCTAATAATAAAAGAGATATAGGGGAAAATAACATTTACTTTAAAAGTTCTTCTCCTTAACCTCGTATGCTAAAGGTGCTTGAACTTTGACTAAAACAGATAGATACTACTTTACCTATGTAAATCTTCAGTTTAATGACATACAGTTAGATATGGCCTTTGATGGTGGTCGATGCCGCCGAGTGCGTAGGTATTTATGTTGTTATTTCGCTGTCTCACGAAAATATGTTTAAAGGTCATAAAATATTAAAATAATTTTGGTTATTATTATACTCATATATCAATTTATTAACATTATATACATACTTCTAGGTTAAAACACATTTTACTAAACATAGGGATCATTGACTCACTATCACAAAAAGCAAAAACAGGCATTAGTTATAAAGGGCAATGCCCACCGACCATAGACACTTAGGCCCTGGGTGCACATATATAAAAGCATATGGAAACGACAATAAGCAATTTAAAGAATGAAATGGTAAAAAAAAGTCTGGATTTTTAAGATATAAGATAATTTTTATTTTCCAAATTAATCTAAACTTGATAATGTAATACATATATATACATTATCAAGTTTTGTATCATATACATCATCTGTATCATACACAATCGGTACATCATCCAGGAATTGAGCAGGAGAGAAAATATTAGTTTTTTTTGGTATGTGCCACAAGCAATTAATATTAAGTCGCTGTAAGTTAAAACAGGAAATTCCCTATCATTTAAAGAGTCTACATTTATATTTCTAAAGTTTGCCTTAGCTCTATTTAGATTGTGTTCCCTAACATACTCAAATAAATCATTATTTGTTTCCATATTTTGATGTACTATTTCTAGTATTTGAGCCGCATATCCCTTATTCTTGTGTGGAATTTATTAATTAGAGCAGCAGCCACAGCAAAATCTGTCATCAAATGTGTGAAAGTTAAAATAGTTTTGGCGAAATATTTTAAATCCAGTTTTAAAATGCCAGTCACCACCTCTACTACCCATCGACATACACTATGTAACAAAAACCCTGTTATTCCTTGAAAGGTTATATACAGGTCGTTATACGCAGATGAATTGTAGAATTCGCTGTTTTACAAAATCTCTAGCAGCTTTACAAAACAGTACTGTTTTATAAAACAGCTGAACAACGTTCAGCTAGATTGCCATTGCGACACGTTTAACAAAACTGCTACCACCCCCCTTTAGACGTAATGCAGAATGACATATCTACAGTGGGACAGGTTTGTTTATTGTATAAGTGTAGGTAGGGGCACGGATCTTGAGCGCTGGCCTTGAATGCGCAGAAGTCAAAATTTAGGTCCGATTAACGGTGACTAGCGGGGTGGGACGGGCGTGAAAAAATATAATTGGTCGCCGCGTGCGGTGCATGAATGCATCACACTATGATTGGCTAATTAGTGTAACGTTGTCATTCGCATTGGTGAAAGAGTTTGACATATGTCTCGCATCCCGTGAAGTACTGTTGCGCTCACTCAACTTACATATTTATTACCATTTAATTTGAATTCGTTTTTTTTTAACTAATAACGAAAGATTCGTTTTTTTTTTATACTGGTACGTGATATTGATTCGTAGCGTAGGTATTTTACAAGATGCCGAAAGGCAACAATGTGTTGACTAGGCAGGCAAGGAAAATGGTGTACGATGTGGACTGTTTTATTAAGAAAGAGACCCTAGAGATTGTTAATAATTTAAAACAGATTAAAAAACAAACCAATGAAGCTATTCAACAATTTATAAAAAAAAAAATGCCATTACTAGTTTACGTTGGATTGAAAATAGCACAGAAGCTAGCAATAAATCCTGCCAAGCGTTTAAATTAACAATATTATATGATAATATTTTTTTTGTACATACTCATACTGGGTTTTGATAAATTACTTACCTGATTTTTTATTCTATGCATACTTAGTTTTCACACTTATCTTTTAAATTACGCTTATAAGTATAAAAACAATGTAATAGAGAAAAATAATATTATGTCCAGTAAAACAATTTAGTATTTGTGTGCTTGCATGTACACCTGCGCAACTATCCCCTCCCTTTTTGCCCAGCGCTCAAGATCCATGCCGCGACCTATATATTAAATGGATAGTCACCATTCAAGTAAAAAAATGATACTGTATTCTGATTTGACTTTCCGTGGCTGGGTCGACGGAGCCGGCTCCTATTTTTGTGTCTGTAAGTTTAGAAAAATCCTAAACACGAACTCTTCGAACCTAACCTGTCCGTGTCGGGATACACGAAACTCCCGAGCTCGCTTCGGTCGCTCATGGATCAATTTCTTTTATTTTCTTTCATAATCCCGGTATATTGTCGACTATTATAGTGGTTTAGTATTTACGTCATTAAAAATTTTCAGCTTTTTTTTGCTATTGACAAGTAAATGAAAGTTAGGTTATTATTTTTAAGACATACAGAGCCATATGCGACAAAATTTCCAACTAAAATCAACAATCTGACAGTTCATTTCACACTGTTTTACATAATCTCTGATCGTTGACCCGCTGCATTGATAAACGCAAAACGTTCATACAATTCTCCGTGATATAGTTCAGTAATTATGTAAAACCGCTAAACGTCGTTCAGCTGTTTCCTCGATATCTCCACAACCTCTTTCTTCCATCAATGAAATTTACGCAAAAACGGCTTTCATCAGAGAATAAAACTCGCCTCCACTCATCGGACCAATTTTGATGCTGACGGGCGAATGCTAATCTGGCTACTCGATGGCTCACCTCAAGTTTTGGCGCTTTTGCTGGCACGTATGACTTAAACCAACTTCATTCAACCTTCTCCTCACTGTTCTTTCACTAACACGTACGATACGCACTTCTTCCAAGACATTTCGGGTCTGAACAGCCGTCTGACGACGGTTTCTCAAAGATTCCACCTTTATAAAATGGTCGTCTACGGCACTGGTTGCACGATTTCTGCCTTGCCCTCGACTGCGGACGTAAGATCCTATCTGTCTGTATCGTTGCACATTACGGTGGATCACGGATATTGATACAACCAATTTTTTTTATTTTTTTATTAAAAAGGTTGCCCCACTAGGAATTTCTTCCTGTATCGTGGGTGCGTTTACAGACATAAAATCTCACAAGTACACACACACCCAGACCCGGAGCAATTAGCAAAACAAACAAAATTCAAATGTGGATGCAAAAATGATCCATCAAATTACAGGCCAGTTCCCGTTCTTCCTTCTTTAAGTAAAATTTTTGAAAAGGTAATGCTTGATCAACTTATGTCACATTTTAATAAATATATGATTTTTCATAATCGGCAGTTCGGGTTCACGAAAGGTAGGTCAACAACAGACGCAGGTGCGGATTTAATATCTCATATTCTGGAGGCTTGGGAAGATTCTCATGATGCTATTGGCATCTTCTGTGATCTTTCAAAAGCTTTTGACTGCGTTGATCACAATACGCTCATCCGTAAATTAAATTATTATGGAATACGAGGTCAATCTAGTGAGCTTGTATTGTCCTATCTCTCTAGAAGACAGCAAAAAGTAGGCGTTATTGATGTGACGTCATCTGGGTCCTTGGTTAAAATGGGTGTACCTCAGGGTTCTATTCTAGGCCCTTTTTTATTTTTGGCATACATTAATGATCGTCCTTATATGATGTCTGAATTATCTGATATCATATTGTTTGCAGACGATACCTCCCTTATTTTTAAAATTAACAGGAAAGACCGTGAGCTCTTAACGGTGAATGAAAGCTTAAAGTCCTTATCTAAATGGTTTGCCGCTAATAATCTACTACTTAATACAAGTAAAACAAAATGTTTAAAATTTTCTTTACCTAATGTTACCCAAGTAGAATCAAATTTAATTCTTGATGGTAACAAACTCCAACCAATTTCAGAAGCCGTTTTTCTAGGTATTACTATTGATTCAAAGCTGCAGTGGAGTCCTCATATCTCAGCTCTTTCTAGTAGATTAAGCTCAGCTGCATTTGCAGTTAAAAAAATTAGACAGCTCACAGACATAGCAACTGCTAGACTAGTTTACTTTGCATATTTTCATAGCATTATGTCTTATGGCATTCTGTTGTGGGGATCGGCAGCTGAGGTAGAATCTGTCTTCATTCTACAGAAAAGGGCAGTTCGGGCAATCTATGACATGGGTCCTCGTGAATCCTTAAGAGACTTTTTTAAAGAAATTAATATACTTACATTGCCCTCACTCTACATTATCGAGAATATTATGTACGTCCGAAAAAATTTAAAATCTTTCAGTATCAACAGTGACTTTCACAACATAAATACTAGGAATAAACATAAAATAGTAGTGCCAAAATATAGATTAACAAAAACAAACAAATCATATTTAGGTAATTGTATACGCTTCTATAACAAGCTGCCACAAACTATCACGGATCTTACTGGTAAAAAGTTTAAAACTTATATTAAGTCGGTTCTTGTTAAAAAAGCCTATTATAAAATTAAAGATTACATTGAGGATAGGGACGTGTGGCGTTAACTATTTTCTGAACATGTGGCTCTCCTGGCAACAGGTGATTGTGGAGTGTCATAAAATTAAAACAGAAATGACTGAATGGTGTCAGTGACAATGTTTTATTGACCTGTCTTGACATTTTATTGAGTTTGACATGTATAAAAATTTTCATTTAAATACCTGCTTATACTGTATTTTAAATATGTATTTAAATTCGTAGCCCATAAAACATGCTGTAAATGTGAGCTCAATGTAGAGATTAGTTACTCATGTGACATAACTAGTTATTTGTATTCGTAGCATTATTTATTAGATAATATTACATCTCACACATTAACCTCCATTGTTCTTGCACCTACAAACTTTGTAACTATGCAAAGATCTTGCATCTTTATTGTATTATTTTATTTTAAAAGAGTGTCTATGGAGTTTCTTGCCGGTTCTTCTCCATAAGACCAACTTTTTGGAACCGTGCAACTAAAATCAATTGACGTTTCATAAGTGCATGTAAATTTGCCTATCTATATATATAAAAATGAAACCCGTTTTCCGTTGTCACGCCATAACTTGAGAACGACTGAACCAAATTGGATAATTCTTTTTCTGTTGTGTTCATCATTGTTAGGACATGGTTTTTACATAGGATATTTTTTTTTTATCGTACGGAAGTTTTTAACGGGGCGAGTGAAACCGCGGGGCACAGCTAGTTTGAAATAAAAACCTTTGACTTTGAATGAGATAGGGCCACCATTGACTGCATAAACCAACTTCTTTATCAAAACACTCAGAAGCGTTAATTGTAAACAAACACTTAAGAGGGTATCATTTCTGTAAGAGGGTTGAAAAATGACAAAACGACCCTTATTTTGAAAATGGGTAATAATTCAAATAACGGCTGTCGAAATACCCAGGAGTAAAAAAATTGATCTTCTTTTTGTGTTCCTCTAATTTTGCCGGTGTATGTATTTGCGGGCGGGCAGGCGGTGCACAGGTAATGCCTAAGGCAGTGCCTACCTCAAAAAATTACCTAAATACAACCTATATCACAGTTTACAGTCCCTACCTCAAAAAATTACCTAAATACAACCTATAACACAGTTTCCTGTGATATAGGTTGTAATTATGTAATTTTTGAGGTAGGCACTGCCTATTTGCCTATATGCAATGCACACCACTGTGACTACCCTCAATATTGTGGAAGTAGCTAGATATTGTATTTATTTGCATCCATTGTAATGGACTTCCGCAAAGTAACGCCTGAATCTATTCAATAATAAATATATTATTATTATTATATACATATTATTATTATTAATCTATAATTCTATACTAGTATTCTGTACTAATATTACAAAGCGGAAGAGTTTTTTGTTTGTTTGTTTAAACGCTCTAATCTATGGAACTACCTATCGGATTTGAAAAAAACTTTTAAGAAGTTATAGCCAGATTCATGACGAATACTAACAGTGGCGTGCATTGGTATTTGAGCGAGGTAGGCAAATAGAACCAGTCGATTATGGTCAAAAATATCGATAAGTAGTAAGAAAAAATCAATAAATAAAAAGGTAATTTCTTAGGTTTTCGCGATCACTGCACAACAAATCAACTTTTAACCGTATTAACCGCGTTATATATTCGTGGTCGCAGAAGCACTGAAAAACAAAAACCAATAATACACGTGGTTAATCCTGTTAGAAGCTTTTTAATTATACTAAGTAATTTCTTACCAACTTTATCTCTTTTCCCACTTGTCAAAATAATTTCGTTACTTTATCGACATTAACATATAACATCATAAAGAATTATACTAAACTATCACACACAACACATCGAATCAAAGATAGATTTGCTGACATTATCTTTTTAAGAAAATTGGTTTGCTCATACAAAGTTGAAATGGATAAGTTTGAACGGTAACATTTATGTTTATACAGCTAACTTCTATAATCAAATTATTTCTTCACTACAATACAATCACCACATTAAACTGTTGCCTCAGTCATTAGCAGACACAATAGATTTTTATTGTTACAACGTACAGATCTGTACGTTACTGAGCCGAAAGGTTTTATTATTTTTCGCTGTACAATTCACTACAATTTATTTTTAAATCGCTTTATAAATCACGTCGTAAAATAATACTTTAAATCGAAACAAATATTACAAAACCACAGATTGGTAGTTAAAAAAATATACGTATCAAACACAACTAAACAAACGAAGCTTTAACAAACTGTCTTTTTCCCTCACCGCACAGATAACTTCACTTTGTCTCTTTCTTTTTTGCGCGATGCGCTAAATTTGCTGTTTTGGGTCTGAATCACGTCATATTCTTGCGTACCTTATGCAACTAAATTGCGAATATGTTGCGAGTATTGTTACGCCATAGCAAAACTGTGAAGTTCTCTTTTATCGGGTTATCTTATGGTAGTGTGTGTGCGTATCTGATTGAGAAGATATTGTTTGAGTGTGCGTGAATTTCACAGGCACAAATCCAAGTGCCTACCGCCGTACCTATAGTATGAGGTGTCGTAGTTATAGCAAATGAATATGATTTATTGATTAATTTTGTTTATGTAACATTTAAAGATGGTGTAGGTTTTTGGTTTAATATTTTGTACAATGACTAAATAATTTATACAGATATAGTAAACGGTGGTTTAGGTTGTACTTAGGTAATTCTTATGAGGTAGGCACTGCCTATTTGCCTATATGCAATGCATGCCACTGTTTACTAATTATTTTTTAACAATATCTTATAGAACTTATAGATGAATGTTTCAAACGCATGCGTAGCATACTATAAAGTTATAAATTTTTGTGGTAAGAAAAATATGGTTGTGAGTAGGATTTGAACCTCCCGGATAAATACTCCAGGCGCTCTGATTACTAAGCCATCTCGCAGGTTCGAATCCTGCTCACGACCGAATTTTGCTTTTCACAAAAATGTATAAATCATAGAATTTGTTACAACTGTTTTAATTGATTAATGCTTACATAGGAACTTTTCAAAGAAAATATCAGTGATAAAGTTATAATATTAAATGGAAAAAGAATACGGTCGTGAGCAGGATTCCGACCTGCGCCTCCCAGATAAATACTCCAGGCGCTTTAACTACTGAGCCATCTCGATCCGGGAGGCTCAGGTTCTAATCCTACTCACGATCGTATTCTTTTTCCATTTTATAATATAATTTTAGAGTTCGCTAAGCATGCGTTAATGCTTTTCAAAGATTTATCTTTAATATCAGTGATGATCCTAAACTGTTCCGTGTTCGTCAACATTATATTAGATATTTTATAGTTAATCTACAAATGACTCAGTCCTGGGAAGCTACCGGTTTTATTTAATACATTTTATCCACAAAGGCATACGTGTACATAATTGTTCTGTTTTTTGGTGGGACAAAAAGTTAAGTTTAGGCAGATGCGACACGCCCGAATATTCGATTAATACTGTAATTCATTGAAATGATGCGACGATAAAGTAAGAGATAATCGCCAATTGTAAAAATAAAGCTCGATCACCCCTACGGTTGCAGTTAATTGAAAATATCTGTGATGGATCCTAATGTGTTTTACAAATAAAGCAAAAAAAAAAACATTGAATGTCTATTTTAATAACATTTCTTTCCTAATCCTAACAAGACTTAAGTGCCATCCTGTACATAATTTCGCAATGTGTCTCACTTATGTACATATTGTCACTAGACGTGGTCCACATGACAACGAGCGCTTCCGCGAGAGAGAGTATCCTGAGAGGAAGGAGCGATGTCATGAAGAGGTCTTCTCATCCGAGAGGTATGTAAAGACATGGCTGCTACCATTAATTAGATATAAGTAGTTTACATTCATAAGACTATTTGTTTATGTTTCAAAAAGGATTTTTTCATCCAATTCAACATTTTTTACACTTGTACTTACAGAGTGTTATTGCATGCGTGTGTGCTGACCACATATGGTTGGTGACAGTGTATCTGCGACGTTAAATAACTATATTTATTTTTACAGTGACTACTCTACAGAAAAATATAATGATCAGAGCATGTCGGTGTTGCAAAGATATTTTAATATTTGCACCTTAAATGATACTTGCTATAGGCATGTGTGAAACCATAAATTATTATAGATTTGTTGGAATGCTAATTAGCAAAGAATTATCATTTTCATCTGAATTATTCAGGCACAAAAAGTGCTTTCAAGGATGGAATTATACACATATTTTTTGAAACAACACACAAATATTTCCTAGGCTTTATGTAGCGGCTAAGAGCTATTTATATCTTAGCGATAACAGCTCGAACTAAGATGGATATGTATGACATATAAGTCTTGAACGATGTTACCGCAAGACTGTAAATGAGGAATATTTATTGTCCATATATGTGAAAAGTGACGAGATGAGGAAGAAAATGGGAGGTAAGAAAGACAATTATATATTGTCATCAGAATTTCAAAATAAAGATGATTATTTATCTAATACAAAGCAAAGATTTAGAACAAATTGAATGGAAAACTGTTTTGAAGAATGGATAGATGATTACATATACACACACTGGAGCAGATTTGGAGATTATTTGTTTTATTTTGTTCGTGTTTATTCAGAATACTGTTTACTATTACAAAATATTGTTTTATTAGGTTCCAAAACGATTTTGATAGTGGAACACTTACAGCTCCTCGAAGTTGCTGTTATTATAGAAAGGAAATGCTGGGATAAGATTATATAAATATATACATTTATTTGATTAATGCACAAAGTGATGCAAACGGGAATTTTACTCCTTTTATTACTTATATCATTAAATTGATACTTTTTTCGCCGTGTTTGCTGCTTATATATGTGATTGCACCGTCATCAAATCTTTCATCAATATAACTATACATATAAGTATATGATGTGCACAAGCATTTGTTTCTTACGTAAATTGAAAGCTACTTCAAAGAATTTGTTCATGAGCATTTACGATAAATGTAATGTTATGACAACAAATACAGACAGATAAATATGTTTAAAAGACTACACGGACACTTTATCATTGGATTGAAGAAAAAGCTGAATGAAACCGCTAACGACGCTTAAAGCAAATCTATGGTTTAAGACAAAAAGAAATAAAAATAATGGAAATAAATTATATCCTACGAATTTCAATCAGAGAATGAAAATAACACTTTGAATACAGTTTAGAATTCGCCCTCGTGCATTATTTGGATACAGTTTAGAATTTGGCCTCGTACATTATTTGCTCTTGGATAAGACAAAAGAAGACTTGGCCCTTAGCTAAGTAAAAAGCTAACTATTTGATTTATAACATCTATTTAATATTTAGTAGAGAAGTTCACAAAAAGCTGAATATAGTAGGTATGCTCGTGAAATCATCATTGTGTTACAAAAGTAATGGTAAGTGAAAGATTTAAAGGAGTGTCAAAAATAATTGGTTCCTTCGTGTTGAAGATAAATTAATGAATATATTGTTGTGCTGAAACTTTTATTGATAGAAGATGAATGTCTCTAGCATAATATTCTTTTATTTGATAGTCGATAAACAGAAATAATAAATATTTCGATATGTGATTTATACTAATTTCAAATAAAAAATTTCGTGTAGCACAATTATTCTTCTATCGGCGAAAATGAAAGGACATTTGGCATTTAGGTAAAAATATTTCAGTTATATGAAATTACAATATATTTATTATTATTTTTGTTGTATTTTTTGTTTAAGCTTGATAAAATACATCGTGGAAGAGTGCCCACTTTACAATCCATTGTCATTGTAAAATTGTCTGTGTGGGAGGTGTCAAAAGCGGTTGATCAATGATTATATTTATCGGTTACAGACCACGTGATATTCGTCGAGAGAAGCTTATTAGCACAGCTGGTAGACCTGTAGAGAAGCCGTCTTCGTCTCACCACAGGTAAATGACGTCCAAATAATACAAAATAATCACGCATCACGCTTGTATTCTCCAAAGGGGTAGGCAGAGGTGTAAACAATTGTAAATCCACATTTCGCCAATGCTGTTATTAAGTCCCATTTAACTGACCGGTGGTGAGCTTATTGCCACAACTCCAAACTGCTAGCTGCTACTGAGAATTTCCTAACATAAAAATCTAATAACAATGTCCGACCTGGGAATCGAGCTCAAGACCTCATGCTCAGCAGTCGCGCTTGAGACCACTAGACCATCGAGGCAGTTCGTTCAAATAACATCCTATTAATTAAGTAGGGATAATCCTCCAACCATGCGGTTGATATTGCCTGGCGGGCCACGACCCGCCGGACAATACCGGGCGGTTGTATATATACAGATTCGCCGTCAAACTTTGCTTGCGCGATGTAGCGCGTTATGCGCGTAGTATCCATTTAGCGTGGTAGATGTCGCTACAAAGGGCATAGTTTATCTTCATACAATTGTATTGATGATGAAATAACTTTTGTTCGTAAGGATTAATATATTTTTTTGGCACAACATTCCTTATTGTGGCTTATATACCTATAAGAGATAGGCAGGGTCTCGCGGACTTTTTTTAGATGTACTGAGGACCAATATATTTATTTGTAGAACTACTAACCTTTACGCCAGCGCTGCGGATAAAGCAGATCGGGAGCGCTTTTTCTTCCGACTTACTTAACCATAATCAATAATTAAGGCTAACTGAAAAATATAGCTTAATGTTAGATAGTATTTCTCTTGAATCTGGCTATCATACAACCAAAACGGACGGACATGGCGAAATTGTAAGGGTTCCTACAAATTACAAGGGAGGACTACGGAACCCTAAAAATCTGATTTTGGAATCTATTCTAATAGTATAAAGCGAATATTTTTTTTCGATTCCGACTGGTGTATTCAGAGATTAGCGCCTTTAAAGAAACAAACTGTTACTACTAAGCTTCTCTGAGCTGAGCCACTGAAAGCAAAGCTGTAATTGGGCAAAAAAACAGCTCACAATGTGATCCAATAGAGATTAAAAATAACGATAAAAGATTTTCGATTTAAAAAAAAACTGATAACAAAATATATATAAAAAATATCATCCTATTTGCACCATCAGCAGACAAGTATGCATTGCAGCCAGGGGTTGAACAGCGCAAGCCTTGAAGTTGGACTCACAATGAAACAGTCAAAGACGAAGGTTATGACGAATAGCATAAAACGTAGGGTCGAGGTTAATAGGCAGGAAATACAATATGTCACCGAATATATCTATCTGGGCCAGCTAGTTTTTTTAGAACAGGCAAGTCCAGGAAATCAGTCGTCGCATCGAAAACTCCTGGAAGAGCTACTGTTCCATGAATTTGTTGACCTTCCCATATCTCTAAAGCGAAAACTTGTTGATATGTGTAGCCTGCCTATCCTAACCTACGGTCCTCAAACCTGGTCTTTGACTGAGACTCAGAAATTCGCAATTTCACAATACGGTCCAGGACCGGTATCACAGATGTTGGGAGAAAGTTTGATAGACTGAAATAGGAGTGGGTGAAATAGGAAACGCTGGCGTGATAATTTTTTAGGTTTCACGGGTAACTAGACTATAAATGAATTGGACAGAAAATTTTGGAAAAAGTGGAAGACCTTTGACCAGCAGTGGGACAGTATTTAATTTTAAAGATCTTGTCACAAAATCAAACTCCATATCACACTGTGCAGTATATACGACGAAGTTAAAAGGGTAACTATCACAGCTAAGTAGCCTTTACAAATACAAATGAATCTTTACAGATATTATATATAATTTTTTTTTGCCACAAATAATTATAACTCTAGTCTCTATCTCTTATACAATAGTTAACTTGAAACGAATAATAGTCGACCAACTTATAAAATGTAATTAGAGTAGTAAATTTCGTAAAAAAGCCATTGAAAATTACTTAGATGAATGTTATCAGCTATTAAACCGTGGACTCAATGGATATGGTCACAGTATCAAATAGAAAGCCCCCTAAGTCCACAAATTGTGACTGGTAACTACGGAATCCTACACTGCGCGTGGCCCGTCACGCACTTGACTGTTTTTTTTTTTTGGTAATAGGGTCTTCTTATCGTATGGTTGATGAACAACATAGTGTCAGAGTTTAGACTGCCTGTAAATCTCTCAGATGTGCTGGTTTCCTGACGATGTTTTCCTTAACCGTTTTAAGCAAGTGATCATTAATTTATAATACGCATATGACTACGAAAAGACAGTGCTGCGTGCTTTGGGTTCGAACTTGCGACTTTTGACTTTGAGTTTTTGAGTTTGAGTCCAACGGTCATACCACTAGGCTATCACTGCTGTTAATGGTAATAGGATATAACTTCATTCGTAACAACGTCAAAAAATGGTTGTACGATTTAACATAGAAAGACGCGAATGGAAAGTAATCAACAATATTTTCGACAAAAAATTATAACTGTAGTAATCGAGTTGCAAATATGAAATTAATTTTTTTTTTCCAATAAAATCAAATTTATATTATTTTTTAAGTCCAACTACCAGTTCATGTAAGTACACATTGTAATAAGGAGTAGAACCTGTCGGGTCTTGCTGTTTTTGAGTACCAACAAAATTATGCTTAGTTAATTTTATGAAAAAATTAACCTTATTTCGATTTATCCCCACCAATGAATGATTGATTGATAACATATTAAATAAATGTTTATGTTGACCGAATCACGAATATTTACTAAAAAGTTAATTTCCATTTAATTTTTCTAATTAATATTTTAAGTGAATAATTTTAATACTTTATATTATATCTAACTGTATTTTTCTTTTTTTATTTAATACTAGATACATAAAAAAAGAAAAATACAGTTAGACGCAGTTTTATGTAATAAGTAGCTCTTATACAATAGCTCTTAATGCATAGTTAAGCTCTAATTTAAAACTAAAATATATAAATAAAATGTTTTGGAAAAGCCTGCTCGAACTAGGTTTAGTCAAACCCGTGATTCAGGTAATCACTCTACAGCGCGCCACCTATTATCCAAGTTAAGGTTTTTTTTTAAATTAATTTAGTGTGATAATATCTCTAGTACCCGAAAAAGTATCAATATTTTCCATCCAAAATATACAATATGGCATTCACACTAATATATGCTTTGTCGTATTTATGTTCTTACAAAAAAGAGGTACACCCGAGCGTCCATGAGTGTCTGAGCGCGGAGTTCTGTAGTTATAATATATCCTTAAGCTATATAAAATTTGCTATAGTGCACTTAGGCTTCAGACTTGGGTAGACGACTGTTAATATTATATACAGCCGGGACCGACGGTTTAAAGTAAATGCTCCTAGCGGTCAGCAATCTACACACTGGCCGTATCAAGCGTTGCGTTTACCGACCACAGCTTTTAACTGGCTATGAGCCCGTCTTAAATTTTATGATTAGGAGACTGTATGTAAGAACTGTTATGGTTTAACTATAATACTTTCCCAGAGAACGGTCAAGATCCAGAAGTCAGGAAGAACGCTATAAAGAGAGGACACGAAGACCTGAGAAACCAGAGAGACCAGATGGGAGGGAAGACAGGTTTAGGGATGGTCGTGGTGATGAACGTAGAGACCGGCCTGCACGCCCTGAAGATCACAGTGCGGAGCGTGGGAGACCTCCAGTCAAATCAGAAACGAAATCACGAGATCGCAAAACTAGGTTAGTGATATTAGCTTAAAATGTACTTAATACTAGGGAATTGTCATTGTTACTGATAGCAACATACGAAATAGCATTTAAACAGGCAATGTCTTGAGGTATGTTTATTTAGTTTTGTTTGCATTAGATTTGCAGATGCAGATGAAAACAAAGAATACAACTGGGGGAAAGAAGATATTAAGAAAGAAGATGGAAAGACTCCAGCCGATAAAGAAAAGCCAAACTTTGGTCTGTCTGGTAAACTTACGGCTGATGCAAATACAGTCAATGGAGTCGTCATTAAATATACGGAGCCCGATGACGCTAAGCAGCCTAAAAGAAGATGGAGGTAAATAATATTAGGTCGGGGAAAAAGTTTCTTCATATTTTATATACAGATTCAAGTCATTTTTTTTCAATGTCCCGTTGCTGTTTTGTTACCTTGTTTGTTACCTTTGGATTTTAGAAAAAATAATGCGATAAGTAGTTTTGACAGACCTCTCTTGATATTAATCTAACACTAGCCAAAGAATTCTGAAGAGACCGAAACAGATAAAATCTAAGGTAACAAGGTCAGGACTATATAGTGGATGCATTAACACTTCCCAACCAAGCTCTCTCATTTTTTGCTGAGTAGCCAAAGACGTATGTGGTCTGGCGTTATCGTGATGACGACCTTTTCTGTTGATCAATTCCGGCCGTTTTATCTCAATTTCTTGCTTGAGTCTCATTCCATGTTGGCCAATAGTGATCCGAATCAACTGTTTTGCCCGACGGTAACAGCGACGCCCTTCCAATCCCATCATACACACAGCATCACCTTATTGCGTGTTAATCCGGGTTTCGCTACAGTTATCGCATTTTTATAAAATATCTCAAGATTTCTACAGCAACGGGATTATGTCACTACTTACAAGATGGCAACAAGTTATCGAACAAAAGAGCGCATATATATTATAATTAAATGTAACTAAACTTAGAAAATAAAAGTTTTGTATCTGTGTATAAAATACGAAGAAACTTTTCCCCCGACCTATTATTTTGACATAATTTTATACAAACAAAAGGAAGTACCCTTTATAAGCGTATTTATTACTTTGATGATAAAATAAACTCTTCAAAGGAAGTTTCAAATTATTCCCACTGCGCGTTTTTGATGATCTCGGCCGATTGCTATTGCTTGTGATTTATGAATTTTATACACGATAAAGGATTAACTGTCATCAGAAATAATTATACAACAAATTTTCAATAATCATGAACAAACCAAATATATAAAAGAAACTCTTTCCTGTAATCGCACAAGTGAGTCACTCTTTCAAACAGTAATTGTTTTTCATTTTCATTTGATGCGATCCCGGTCTATTATATCTGCGCTACAGTTGTTTACGCACAGTTTGTTCAGAAATGGTACTTAGGAAAATTGAAATTAATTTAGTATATTATAATATTTATTAAAATATATCCAAAACATGAAGACACTAAACCGGATACGTGTGTTAATTTATTGACGCCATTAAAGCGCCACGCTGTATCTTTGTCTTTAGTTTATAGTAGTTACATGGTAAAAATATAATTTCCAGATTCTACCCCTTCAAAGGTGACAAAGCGTTGCCAATCCTGTACATTCACCGTCAGTCTGCATTCCTGATTGGACGCGACAAGAAAGTTGTGGATATAGCTTTGGAGCACCCGTCGATCAGTAAACAGCACTCGGCGTTGCAGTACCGCGCTACGCCCTTCACTAGAGCTGACGGTTCGCAAGGACGAAGAGTCAGACCCTATATCATAGACCTAGGTAAATATTTTAGGTTATCTAGTTCGATGTACGAACACGATACTCAGATCTCCAGTCCTTCGTTACGCACTGCTGAAATATTTGGGTATACTACCCAAAGGATTGACAACTGAGGACCTAATTGCGCTGCTCCTGCTTGTGCTAGTGCAAGTAGGCTGTAAACTTTATGTCATTAATGCATGGACTAATTATAAAGAGGACATGGCTTAAGCGACTGTGCACCGTGATTTCAAGTGAGTCCTGACGTCAAACAACTGTGTGTGTGGCCCGGTCAAGCCACGCCCACTCATGCTCAGTCTGCCAGCAGTCATCCTGTGCATACGACGATCGCGATCACATAGTATTTTTTGATATCCTTCGATATTATTATGAGAAATAAAGAACTGTTGTATTTTATCCTGCAAGAATGACTCGGATAAACGTTCTGATGCCATGATAGGCATCACATTTAATTCTTAAGTAATTTTAGACGCAATTTATTAGGCAAGTTCCAGAAAAATCTATGAAACGTCATATTTGTTCTATAGTTTTTCTACTCGCCGCACGACGTCGAAACCTTTAAATATCACATAAATAGCTAAAATTGACATAGAAAAATACTTTTCAGTTGATAATTAAACGTATGAAAGTAGATTTAACGCTACAAAGCTAAGTTTGCCAAAAAAATATAGTATTAAGATTTATCATTATTTCAAATTTTCTAATGATAGAATATTCAATAACCGCCATCTACAGTGTAGAAAAGGCAATCCTTGAATAGCCGAGTCGTACTGTAAGTTACGATGTTTTGATAATGATATTTCATAACATTTATTACATATGTCATTTTATTAACTTTTTTCAATACTATCACGACTAAAATATAATATTTTTTTAATGGTGCGAACACTTATTTCTTAATAAAGTTTAAAGACAATAGAGACATCTAGCGTAATTTAGCTGAATTACGTAAGAATGAATTGTAACTTTCAGCTTTCCCTATTCACCGCTAGGATGGGGAATGTAGAAGTGGGCGGCGTTTTCGGCGTTTGACAGCCCCCCTCACCCCGAAAATCGTCACGCAGTGTTCCTTTAGAAAAGGCCCTTAGAACATCTCCTCTTTATAATTGCTTCATGCATTAATGTCATGTCATATATAGCATGACTTTATTATTAGTATATTCATCAGTTAACACTTTGCGCATCTTTCTCAATTCGACGTCAATTCATATTGTCACAAATTATTCGATGTCGAAAATTGCTCGGTCGGCACAATTGTCACTATGATTAAAATAATGTGTCGGACTTTAAACTAGTGTTGCCGATCGATAGTCGACTGTTGATACTATTGGTCCCGTTCAGTGCATTAATTCGATAGTATGGTGTAAAACTAACAACAATAAAGTTATTATATTAAATGGAAAAAGAATTAAAAGAGTTTGCATTGCATTGCATTCTTTGCGACATTGTATTAACTGCAAAGTTAGTCGTGTCGGTTCGGTCACCCGTATAGGGACTGAATTGATAGCAATAACGTCGCCATAAGACGTGTTAAAATATGGAAGAAGAATTCGCGGTTGCGAGCAGAGGTCGAGATGGCTTAGTGGTCAGAGCGCCTGGAGTATTCATCCGGGAGGCGCAGGTTCGAATCCTGTTCGCGACCGTATTCTTTTTCCATTTAATATAATAACTTTAGAGTTCGCTAAGCATGCGTTAATGCTTTTCAAAGATTTATCTTGACTAACAACAATATCGATAGTTTTATACCATCGTGTTTTTACACAATAGTATCGATAGAAAATTCACTCATAGGACCAATACTATCGATAGTATTGCTCATTATGAATAGTATTGATGTATCTCGTCACTATTACCGATAGTGTAACTGATTTTCAAGGTCAACTAGTGAAGTTCGGCAACACTAAACTCCATCCAGGGATTGTCATGTTGGTCTAGTGGTAGCAAGAGCCGATGCTAATTCTCAGCAGTAGTCCGCAGCTTGGAATTGTGCTCAGTTGATGGTTATTGACATCAACAGAGCACAATGCTCGCCACCATGGGTCTTAAAAACTTCACTGGTGAACTGTGGGTTATGGGAGTACAGCGGTACACCTCTGCCTAACCCTTAAGTTGTGAATGTTCAAATTCAATTATTAAACAACATATTGGTCCAGTAGAACTGCTCTAGGAAAACGAATTATATTCTAGTAACCATTTCTCAAATGACATTATTATTTCATTGATATCGTATTGATGGTGTGATTGTATGTTGAATAATCCTATAAACTGTTTAAATGTATACATACACAATTGATCAGCTATTATACATATTTAGTTTCTTATAAACTCAGATAAGTTTATAGGAACCCCAAATAATATAAATAAAGTATTATCTGGGGTTGTCAGAGACTCGATTTCCACCTGGGTTAATAGTTTTGTATGAATACTATAGTGAAGTAGAACATATCTGGATGGAATACTCGTAAAAATCTACACTTCTCAACAGAATCGGCGAATGGTACATTTGTGAACAACAAAAAGATCGAGCCCCGTCGCTACGTGGAACTGCTAGAGCGTGACGTGGTTAAGTTCGGCTTTTCCCAGCGAGAGTATGTGTTGCTACACGAGAACAGCAAGGATGACGCGCAAGACGACGACCACCAGGATCCGCCCGATATTGCTGGCAACGTCACCACCACCGAACAGTTGAAACACGAGAAACGGGTTAAACAAGAAATTGCCGAAGACGGTGAATAGCACTAGTAAATTACCGAATAAGAACTTTTATTTACTTAAGAAAGGTATATTTTATTTTTATTATTAATTTGCTTTCGTACGCTGTTAAAAGTGCGAAAGACTTTTTCTGTTGAGATGTGGTTACACGTCTTAATTTATTTGACTACCTCGATTTATTTTCTAAACGATGCAGTTTAGTTTGACAAACAATTATGTTTAATGTGACGTAAATGCGAATCGGCAATTAGTCTTAATTTGGTTCTCTTTTCTCTGAATATGTGTCAGAAGGGACGTAAGAAGAAAGGGTTAACACTTATTCATTAAACTGGATTTTTATCAAATAATTGGAATATTCTTTACTGGGTACAATATCGTAATTAGTGATTACCAATGCTAGCAAATGTGTCGCTAGTCCTTGTTGGCAATGCACAAATTGAGCCGGATTCGTGTTTAAAATGCATTTGGCTGTATTCTCAAACTTAACATGCTCAATTTCGTTGGTAAGTCTGATTTGTACCCATAATATAAATTCGTTCTCACAATAAAGCAACATAAAACGAGACTTCTAGGAGCATAAACAAGCAATGTGACTCCAAGAAATACATTTCAATACGGAAATGAGAATATAAACTGTTACGAGTTTAGCAAAATTGGCTCGTGCCATGCATGCACTTATTTGTTAGCTGTTTAACATAAAGTTAGCCAATAAAGTAATCATACATCAAATAAAAATAATAATATTCAGACTTGATTTTTTTATTTTGTACCTTAGAGTCTGGCATGTTATGAAGCTGTTTCACCCGCGTTAATTTGAGGAAAAACCTGCTAAAATATATTCTACCAGCGCCGTCCCGCCTCATGACATCACATGCACATCATAAATGCGCGCGCGGTGCTTGATCATTATTTTGTTGCGGAGTAATTTTAAAACTAAGATTTCTCGTAAGATATACATTGAAATCAATATGGACAACCAGAACGCACTGCAAAGCGTCATCGATATATGGTAGACATTCCACCTGTGCGTACAAAACGTTTTGCTTCTACATTTATTATACGTATCGCTAAAGAATGGAACTCTTTGCCGCAGTCTGTATTTCCCGATAATTACAATCTGGGCGTCTTCAAGTCGCGAGTGAATAGGTATCTTCTAGGCAAGCGTGTTCCATCGTAGACCGCATCGTCGCTTTACATCAGGCGAGGTGTGGTCAAACGCAAGCCTATACTAAAATGGCAATTTTGTTCTAAATAATTGTGATGAATAACGTGTTTATTTGGATAAGAATTAATATCATGTTTATAAAATCAGTGATTATAGTGAGTTAACTGAAAAGACATACTTAACATATGCTATCGCGGACTTTTTTTTAGAACTTTTAAACGGGAACCATTCCGTCATACATGATTTTTGCGTAACTTTAACCGTTTACGCCGCGCTCGCAACGGAAGCTCTCAAAAGGAATATTTTTTTTCTCGTTTTTACACACTTTTCATTGATGCTCCGCTCCTATTAGTCGTAGCGTGATGTTGTATACCCTTCGTGGGTAAATGGGACTATCCAACACAGATAATTTTTCAGTTCGAACCTGTAGTGCCTGAGATTAGTGCGTTCAAACAAACAAACTCTTCAGCTTTATAATATTAAGTATAGATGAGTTATCTAATCTGCCTTTTTCATATTTTTCATCATACCTAACAAGCAACCTGCTATCGATTATGTCTGTCGTCTGCAGGTTCTGTAGTAAAACAATAGTATATATTATATAACTATAATATTCGTCAACGCTTCACTGAACAACTCGTAAATAATGAGAAGTTTGGAAGAGAAAAGGGCGTGGCTTCACAGTACTGCTTTATAAGATTATTTTTGTCTTTTATTCTGTGTACCGTATCTAGTCTGTGTGGAGTACACAGAATAGATACTCTACAGAATAAAATTCTACCCAAGGTCCAGGTAGTAAACTAGACTGTTAAATAAAGCATTTGGTAAATAACTGCAGTGTTCGTGGTCAGAGGGTGACTGGAAACGTCAGGAATAATAAAAACCAATGATATACACGATTATACAGGTTAAAAGTTATTTTATTACAATTCTGTAGTAATCGCGAAACACTAGGTAAATAAAAGTTCCAGAATGATGACGATAAGGCAATATATTTAGAACTTGCTTTTGATAAATGCAATAATATGTTGTCTCGTAATAATGACTCCCTAAAGTTGCTTTCATCGCAGCTGCCGAGCTTATAACTAATATTTACAACGAATTTATTCACCTCTATTTACAAACTGTACTCTAGTGAAAATAAATAATATTAAATATTCACTTAATTCTAAGACAGGATCCTCAATCGGTGGAAAATTTACACATTGCATAATATTTTTTTCTAATATCACAGTTCAAAATGGAGTCTTGAAAACGTGTTTATCAAAGTCTAAATCGATACGCGGCTGCTGTCGTGACGAGCTCGCTCTCGGCTCTCGAGCGCTAATTTCCTCACACAGTGAAACTCTCTTCACTAAGCCGTTCCGTAAAGGAATGATAGTGGCGTTTGGCGGTCGCGCATGTGTTCGTAAGGAATGTGTTCTGTACAGCGGTGGTTTGATCAGTCTATTTGGTGCGACACCAACGATGCTGTGTCGTGAGAATGGTGGCATGTACGTGATAGGCGCTCTCGGTATCTCGTAACCGTCACAGATGGTGCCGGGCGCGGAGTCGCTGTCGTACATGAGTTCCAAGTACTTCGGCGCTCGCTCAGGAAGAAGTCGCGACGGCTCCATATGCTGCTCCGGGAAGTCTTCATCTGTATTACATTATTTATTAGGAATTGTGAATACGTGGAATGATAATTAATATAAGCTTTCATTCAATAATAGTAGTCACGAACCTAAGCAGGCGTTGTCATTCTCGTCCAATAGGTAGGTGCGGTTGTCGACGGCATCTGAACATGCAGCCCATGCACAATACATCGGTTAGTTTGTATCACATGAAATGAGGAAATATAACATATTTTCATTAATCATTATCTGCCTATTATAATTGTGTAATCATTAGCCGATGATTTTATATTTTAGGTAAAACATGCTGATCGACAAAGGATAGATTTGGCAGAATTATTTTATGCATTCCACCAAATAAAAAATAAGTCTGAGTAGAATTAGGTGTATTTTATACATGTTTTTTAAAGTTAACGTTTACAGACGGTCGGCCATATGGTCGACATCGTCACCGGCTACTGATGCTGGAGCAACGGCAGCACTGACATGCGTTTTTAGTGCTGAAAGTGTCCGTCAGTAAGTGGCCTTAGTTTCAGTAACGGCTACCGTCGACTGACGTCAATAAGGCTCGGTTGCATCAACATAAATTTTACCATAGCCGAGTCAAAATGACATAGTAATAGGTTGGCTATGACTAAAGTTATGTTAGTGCAATTGAGCTTAAGACTGACACTAGTAAATTTCTGCCACTGCTAACGGTCGTCGGCAGCAGGCATGGCATGTACGGCACAGAAAACTAGAGAAGGTTTCCACTAGCTACAGATGTATTAATATCGTCGCCGGATTTCTGAACCGTACTTCGTACTGCACAATGCTCAACTATGTTGTCAACAAAGTGCCATAAGCGGCTTTAAATTCAATAGCAACACATGCAACCGAAGGAGTAGTGAACATGGTAATGATGACGTAGGTATGAAGTTACCGTCCCCGAGCAGCGTGAGGTAGTGCGGCGCGGGCGTGGCCGTGGCGGTGAGCGTGATGTTGGGCGACGTCTTGTCGCGCAGGGCCGACACCACCTCCAGGCACTGGCGGAACGACGGCCGCGCCTCCGCTGAATAACTCCAGCACTTCTGAAGTAAGTCGTAGCTGGAAAATATTGTATGATCATTAGTGACTGATGTTTTGTTAAAGATTTCAAGGGTGTGAACAGCTCGAGTAACCCAATTACCGCACCTCTTTACCGCACCGGTTGACGAGATCTAAGTATAGATCTGACGTCTCTCATCTATTTTCTCTCTTCTTTGGTTTAGTAATTTTATAGTAGTAGTTAGTTGAGTAGAGTTCTAGTATGTATGTAGAGATAAATCTCTCAAACACATTTATTAACGCATGCGGCGTAGAAAACTCTTATGTTATGAATTTTTGTGGAAGGAAAGATACGGTCGTGAGGAGGCGCTCTGGCAACTAAGCCAGCAATCTCGACTTTGGACGGTCATTTATAACTTTAGTGTGTATGTGTTAGTTAAGTAGTTTCGTTGAAATCCTGTTTAGAGCTATACCGTTGGACTCACAACTAATAAAAAAAAATGCTTGTAGAAGTTGCGGGATCCAATTGTATTTACCGCAAAACAAGCTGTTTTGTATCTTAAAGCCGGCTTTATAGGATTATGTGATTCTACTTCGGAAGACGTGAATATACTTACAAGGCTGACGGACAGTTGGGTGGTCTGTCGAGCGTGCCTCCGGTGCGGACGTAGGATAGCACCTGTCGGTTGGTGCGTGCGGGGTAAGGCTGCTGGCCCAGTGATAAAACCTGGCACAACAATAGTAATATACACTACATTATTATAATAGATAATATTCATATAGACTGCCTCGTTGATCTATATATATATGGTCCCAAGCATGACTGTAGGAGTAACAAGTAACATGAGGTTCTGGGTTCGATTCAGTGTTATTGGGATTCTTTCTGAATAGTAAGCAGTATGGAGTTTGAAATTGCGCCTGCTAGATGGCAATAGGCTCATCACCTATTAACCAAAAACAAAAGATAGAAATTATCTTCAATTAAGTATATGCGATTTAGGCTTACCTCCCAACATAATACGCCCCAGGCCCACACGTCCGATTGGCAAGAGAACACTCCGTCCACTAAACATTCCACTGCCATCCATCGCACCGGCAGCAAACCTGGAGGGTCACAGAGTTAATAGAATGAAATATTGCCACAAACAGTGTTGCGATACAAGTTACTTAGACACAATGCTATCGTAATATCGTATCCATTCTGCACACGGAACACAAGCATCTTTTATGGCGGCAAGTTGCTGTAGCGATAGTTAAGTCAGAAGTTGGTATTATTCATGACATTGCTAATTATATAAAATAAGTCGATCTCGTCAAGTTCCTTCGTTTTATTTTATTTGATAAGTAATATGCAGTGCAAGGATTTACCTTCCCCTTCTTTTCTATAGTAATCATTCTTGTAAATGTCTCTGGCAAGACCGAAGTCTCCGATCTTGACAACTCTTCCGTTGGCGCGATGTGCTACCAGACAGTTCCTACAGGCCAGGTCACGATGAACGAAGTGCATCTCTTCTAAGTATCGACATCCTTTTGTCACGTCCACACACATGTTCAGAAGGTCTAGCAGCGTTAGAGATTCAGGCGTGTACTGTGAACAAATAATGGGTCATTTTTTTACATATTTTGTAGTAGGAAAAGTGTTGTCTATTAAAGTTCATTCTGTCATTCCTATCCCAACGTATTGAAGCGTTCAGTAAGATAAATATTCTACTATCTGTCTTTTATAAAAGCCTTATCGTTTAACAGCAGGATGTGCCATGCGCATAATTGTCTCGAGCCATCCATACATACTTGTATCAACTTCACTGTCAGTTCAATACAGATTCTTCCTTTGTTGTAGGCAGTGAAAGGTTACTAACGGAAGTCTACTCACCAGTGAAACTCGCTTAGCTCTTAAGTAACTAAGTAGATCGCCTCCTTCCATCAGTTCCATTATGATGTAGTTGGGATCATTGTCCAGACACACTCCTAACAAACGTAGAATGTGCTCGTGCTTGAAGTTGGACATCAAAGCTGCTTCTTTCAGAAACTCTGTTTTTTCTTGTTCAGTGGCACTTTTTCTCAGTGTCTGCATACACAAAGCATAGTTTAGTTTAACAAAATTAAGAGAACCAGTGCATTATAAATAAAAATAAATTTAAACTTACTTTGACTGCAACTTTAGTATCAGCGGTGCTGCCCTTGATTTGCCTGGCAACGCCTTCAAAAACTTCACCGAATGCTCCCGACCCGAGGAATTTGGTTAATGTTATTTGTTCGCGACGAATGTGCGGCAAACTTGCGAGCTCGCCGTCCGTCGGGCAGTGTACACCCTAACGAAAAAAATACGGTATTAACGATGTTTATTTATGGTTTTGACCAAACCGAGACCCCAGAAGCCTGAAGAACCTGGGTTGTGATTTTGAATTCTTGTGGCAGTCAAACCTTTCAAAATATTGAGATTGTCTAGATACTAAAATCTAATAATCAACATAACCGTTTGGTAACAATTAACCATAGTACTGTGAGTTTTTATAGTCTTCCTCTTATCCTGTGGTTGATGAATAACCCAGCGTCGGAATTTAAACTACCCGTAGGTCTCTGACATGGCTGTACACACTACTGGTTTCACGATATTTTCCAACACAGTTTTAAGCAAGTGATAACTATTAATAATTGTTCAACGGTTATTACTCACTTGCATTCTTCGGGATGGTCCGACTAGTTTCGAACTCGAACGGAGCCCTTAGTCATGAGCTGAGCCCGCGGCGATGTCGCGGGTTAAACCCAGTTTGACAGATTTGAAGAATGCAGGTGAGTAATAAACGTTGAACAATAATTAAGCTGTTGCGTCAATCATTAGCAGACACAATAGATTTTTATTGTTACAACGTACAGATCTGTACGTTACTGAGCCGAAAGGCTAAAGGCTACAAGGTTACCATACTTCGCGCAAACAATTCATGATACTGGAGTTTTTTTTTACGACGGAGTTATGATGTAGGCTCAGAATACAGAACAAACCAGAAACCGTCAACGCGCTCAAAAGTGAGAGCGGGGGCACACGATGCGTTGCGGCGCCGCACCGCAAAGATTTCACCGTGTCAGTGGGCACACGAGCGGTGCGGCGCCGTAACGTTGTTATGTCGCAGCGGCGCCGTAGCACCGTTGGACAGTCTGTTAATGAAAATGGATCGTAAAAGACGTCTATTGTTGGCCCTACTATTACGCCACCGCCGAAATCGACGTAGAAGCGTACGACGATACTGGATCTGTCCTTTTATTGCACTAAGGAACAGTGATGGACAGTTTTTTCTCCAAGAATATAAAGAGTTGCTGTTGGACGAAAAGAAGTTTTACAATTTCTTTCGAATGAGTGTGTTAAGTTTCGAATGTTTATTGAAATCTTTAGAACCACATATACGGAAACAGTACACTAACATGAGGAATCCAGTGGAGCCAATAGAAATGCTGGGCATCACTTTGAGGTAAGTAATGAAAATTTTTTTTTTTGAATAATAATACTTTTTAATTTTCAAAACGATCAAAAAAGGAAATGTTAATAATCATAATCAATCTTATTAATCTTCTTAATAGTAATCTTGATAAATCTTAATTACAAATTTGCAAAATCGTACTCTACGCTGTCTTGAGATGTTTCACCTGGAGATGTCAATAAATTATAATCTGAGCTCAAGTCTGTTGGAGTGTATGTACTTCTGTAACTTCTTGTATGATACCCGTGTGATGAAGGCTGTTGAGACGTTTGTTCAAACCTAAATGATGATGATTGTTGGGACATTGAGCCATACCGCATTTCAGTGATAATTTGTAACACCTTGCTTTGGAAGGTGAGAGTTTGAAGGTCTGTGAAATCTTGAATTGATGGCAAAATACCCTTAAAAAATGACAAGTGGCGATCTTCGGGCTCCTTAAGGGCTTTTAATGCTTCCTTTTCGAAATCATCAGCTTGCATTGTTCTTTTGCGGGTGATAGGAACATAACGCGAAGACTCCGGTGCAATATCACTTGTAGAATCGGTGTTGGTTTCTCCAGCTACGTCTAAGCTACTGTCTGTCTCATTTTGTGCCACTTTTGTTAAAAATAAAAGTTGATTGTAAAAATGATATTTTTTCAGTTTTTTAGCGGCTGAGCCAGATTTAGAAGCTTCTTTTAACTTTTTTAAATATTTATAGAAGTTATCTTTGACACTTCTCCATTTCTTCACTATATCATTACCTAAAAATAAAATATTAACATTAAGATTACATGAGATTTTATTATTTAAATAAACGTTTTTGTTACAGGTATCTAGGAAGTGGAAATTCACTACAAGATTTGGAGTACAAATTCAAACGGGGAAAATCTACGATTAGATATATGATTAGGAGAGTTTGTCGTGCTATATGGAAAAATATTCTTCAAGACAACATTCCCGAACTAACAACAGAAAGACTCAAAAATATTGCATCTAGTTTCGATTTAAGGGCGAATTTTCCTCACTGCATCGGTGCCCTCGATGGGAAGCATATTCGCATGCGTAATCCTGCTAATAGTGGCTCGCTTTTTTTTAATTACAAAGCCTTTTTCTCAATAGTCCTTTTAGCTGTTGTGGACTCAAACTACAAATTTATTTTTATTGACATTGGCGCATACGGTAAAGAATGCGATTCAACTGTTTTTCAAAATTCAAAACTATATGAGAAACTCATTAACAATGACCTACCATTGCCTGATCCCCAGCCACTGTGTGGTTCCAATAGACGAACCCCGTATGTATTTGTGGGTGACGAAGCTTTTGGATTGAGCAACCACATTATGCGTCCATATGGAGGTAACAATCTCAATGTTAAACAAAAGATTTACAATTATCGTCTCAGCAGAGCCAGAAGATATGTCGAATGCGCTTTTGGGATTATGGCGAATAAATGGCGCATTTTTCACAGACCGATAGACGTGTCCTATAATTTTGCTACTGACATTGTGAAGGCATGTTGTGTCCTACACAATTTTGTCGCAGATCGGGATGGTTTTCGGCAAAAGGATAAATTGGCAATAACTGATGATGAATTTCACTCATTACAACCTCAAGATGAAGAGATGACAGCAGCAAATGTCATTAGAGATGAATTTGCAAGCTATTTTATGAGCAACAGAGGGTCGCTACAATGGCAGTTACAGAAGATTTGATCATCATAAAAACATTAAATAATTACTTACCTATCTGGTTCTTTATATCAGGAGCAAAATTATCATAGTCTGGAAATAAAATTTTGGCAATTTGCTCCCATGCTTTTATTTTCATTGTTTTATTTTTAAAGTCTTCATTGGACTTATCCCAAAGGTTTTCCCGTTCTTGGACTAATGTAATTAGGTAGTCTATATCAATAACATCTAGGTTGGCACTCATTTTTTAAAACCTCAATCACAATAAACAAAAATACTTAGAAAAAATTCGAAACGAGCGAGCGTGTGTCCTTCCTTGTGACGCAAAACAACTGAGCGGTGCCGCTCCGACGTCGCAACGCATTCACCCCTCCCCGCCTCGTCTTGGTGGTTGCAAGTCCGGTGCGGCGACGGAGCGCATCGTGTGACATGCCACAGATATTTCTATGTAAGACGACGCAGCGACACCGCTCCGGCGCCGTACCGCCGCCGCAACGCATCGTGTGCCCCCGCTCTGAGGCAGTGTAAACCACGCCGCAACGGCGTGGTTCGTAAAATTGTCAATTAGTCAATTATAGGTGGGAAAAGTGTATCATTTTTGCGACTGGAACATTTGCATCTCGGTCACTGAAATGTTCCGAAACACTGATATGTTTCATTTGGCTCATCGACTCAAAAGTTATAAAATACAGAATGTTACGTTTTTTATGTCGCGTCGCGGGAAAGCTACTATGTTATGAGTGTGAGATACGTATCATTTTATATCTCTTTCCCGTTTGTTAAGACTGTATTATGTTTGCCACTCACTCTGAATCTGAATCAGTGAGCGAAGTAAGTACCGACTTGCTCGCGCTCTCGAGTGACGCATTTCACGGAGTAAAGAGCAATGTAATGTTTTAGTTCCAAATGGTACGTTTAGAAGATTGTTACTGAGCCAATCTTTTGGAACACCCTAAATGTTTCGGATCAGTGAGTCATATCAGTAAAGAGTTACACATGCCTATAGTCAATGGCCGACACGCGTACTGTTTATATCTCGTTGCAGTTGTTAGTTTTTAAATAATTATGCCGTCGTGTGTCGTTCCCACTTGCAAAAATGCTACCGGGCATACGAAGAAATCGGATGGCATCACGTTTCATCTGTCAGTAGCACATTTCGAATCCATTTTATTAAAATATTGAATATAATTTACGTAACTTATCTGTCAACGAAAATCACGCGTCCATTTCGTAAGTGTTGCCACAGAGTACCCGAATACTTTACTCAACTTTTTTAATAACTTTTTAGTGCATTAAAATATTAGCCTAAAAATCACACGTTCCTATTCTGTTGCCACAGGATAATGAAAAACATTACCCACCTTTTTCAAAACATTTTTTTACAGTAGATATGATGTAGATTGTGCCGTTTAATATAAAAGCTATAATATATCATAAGAGTTAAAATTTATTTTACAACATTCACTTCCAGTTTATCTAATATTAATAAAGGGCGGCTTATCAAGCTTAGTTACTTTGTAATAACTTTTCACTTCTATAATCTTATTATTCAAATGACTTAGTCGTACCTACATAACATTTTAGTTTTACCCTATAAGAGGTAATGTCATGGTGAGCTGGTAACACTACGCGGGTGGGTGAGGCGCGGGCGGGGGGCTATTTTGGACACAATTCGCTCCGTACAAATGTGATTGAACACTCTTTCTGGTTTATTCTGTATTCTGAGGATGTAGGACTATCTGAGCGCTACAGCTATTCATGACCTTCCAGAGTCTGGCATATCTTAAAAGAGGGCAGAGTAGAGTAATGGAGGTGCGTGAGTCTCTGGAGGCAGCGCGGAATTTCAAAATATTAAAAAGAAGCAACATTGAAGAGGCTCCGCTTTTCTAGAGTATTAATGGAAAAGTGCTTTAATCTAGATGGTAAGAGCGTTTATGAAAATTACCTGATTATAAAGAATATTAGTGGAATGTCTCGTAGGTAACTCTCTCAGTGTTGCGAGTTCGACGTCAGGCCCTCTTCTTATAGGATTTGTTGATATTTGATTTTCAATAGCTGCCTTCTTCCGAGCTCTCGCGTTGTATGCTGCTAATAAAGTCAGACAATTAGATTATTAAATCGTATTACAATGTGACTAAGACCACAGCTCATAAACTACCAGATACTGTAGGCTTTTGGTCGTTTTTGAATTTTGAAATATCCCATACAAGCGTTGGGGGCTTGGACCCTTGGAGGCGCGCTACTTGACAGACATAGCGCGGGCGCGGCGGCGTCTAGCTGTGTTGTAGTGTGGTGGCTATTTTCAACACGTACCGTAGAACACAGCAGCGGCGACCGCTAGCAGTAGCGCCAGCAACGCTAGCAGTGCGAGCGCGAGAGCAGCGGCGGGCGGGCGGTGTGGTGCTAGTGCGGCAGCGTCTAACTCGGCGGGCGGCGACAGTGCCCCCCAGCCGTGCGCATTGCGTGCTTGAACACGCGCTACCCATCCTGCACCCACCGATCCGCCGCTTAATAGCCAGTATGTCTCTGGAATACATAACGAGTCGTTAAGGTTCACAGAAACTTACATCGGAAGCCCTTTTTTCAGCAAAATCTGCGTGTTTCGATCTGCTCATAGTATGTTGCACTTCGTTACACACGTCTGTCAGTCGCAGAACATGAAATAGCCGAATACGTCTTGCGCAGGAAGCGACTGCTTTCCTCGCCTTTACCAACCCTTCCTTTCTAGCATCAAATCCCAAAATAATGTTAACTTGCGACCCGCCCCGGCATCGCACAGGTTACAATTAACATCAGTGTAGCATCAGCCAAAAACTAACAATTATAACCATTCGCTTCGAAAGTATCTTTATTATTAGGCTTATATAGTCACAGTGGGCGACAGCAGATCTCAAAGGGATTATAGGCTTAATTTTTTCCGACGTCTTCAAAAATCAACGTCATAATTTAACCAATTTACACAAAACCTTAACGAATAATACACCTAAAGCTTCCTCATGAATCGCTGTCTATTGGTGCAAACCGCATGAAAATCCGTTCAGGAGTATCTGAGTTTATCGTGAACAGGAAGACAGACAGACGCAGCGGGGTTCTTTTTATTATAATATGTAGTGATAGTGATGAGTTTGTTCACCCACCAGTTCCATTGTGAAGTAACTCCAGTCCTTCTCGTGCGATGCGCATCTTCATCTTGTCGTCGATATCGGATGGCAGGTTCGCTGGTAGTAGTTCACTCAGATTTTTTGTGATGTTGTCATTCCCATGCGCAATTCTAGCAAAAGAAATAGAAAGAAATGTGTGATAGACCTGCACCATAAGTCAAAGTAGCACCCCGATAAAAATGTTTTGCAACATGAATAATATAATTCGTACCTGTGTTGTGGTCGTCCCCAAATGCGGTAAGCTAAAATGTGTGAACCTCTTGGATCGGGTTCTGTCCACCAGACCCGCAATACTCGATCGCCTACGCCTTCCACGCGCAGCGGACCAGGAGGTCCTGGCACATCGCCTAGAAAACATTCATTCATCCATTGATAATAGAGACATTTCGTTTATTTATTGGCGTAGGTAACTCGTTACAACATTCTTAATATCTTCACAATGTCGCCCGGTACGTGTCATGAACGTGGATCCAAATGAGGAAGGGGGAGCCTGAGTTAATTAATCACGACTCAAATTCATTATCAAAAAGTCGGGGCCCCTTTCCTAACTCGGTTTCCTGGTTCTTATCCCTACACCGTGCTAAATCATTTTCTTTTTCAGTTATTATAACCTACCGAGAGTTTCAAAAGTGAAGCGGTCATCGTGTGGCCAGTAATACGGCGGTGCGTTGGCAATATACTGCAGGCGGAGGCGGAAGCGATAGCGGGAGCGAGGCCGCAGATCACTGGCGGTCCACTCATCGCGCTCAGCTCGGGCGCAAGGCTTCCATGTCACACTTGATGGTGTTGCTTCAGTATACTCTACTTTGAACCTAATGGGAAAGACTAAACAATGAAACAGGCGCGAAATTTTTGATTACTTAATCAATTCATTTTTTTTATTTAATACAAGAAAGGCGAAAGTTTTTGAGGCAACTAGGCACTATTGTGATACTGGTGCTCTTAGGTCAAATGGAGGCATTTCAATCCTTTGGTGATAAGTTAGTACTGTCAAGGCAGGTGCTATTTAGTTTGAAGAGTGCTAAGTTATGAATAATATATAAGTGAATCTTACTGATGCAGCTGATAGGAAGTCGGCGGCGGCCACAATACGTGTATATGATAGGGTGTGACGTTCCTCAGTGTAAGTGGCGCGGGTGGCGGATAAGTTCGCAGGCGCAGTGGCGCCGAGTCCGCGCTCACTGCACTGTGCTGCGACCGCGCGCGGACCCACACAGTATACGCAGTGTTCGGAGATAGACGTGTTAGATTCGCGCTACGACCTTCGGATACTTCGAAGGTGTTGTGTTCTGTTGAGAAACAGATTTTAAGTAAGTAACAATTTAGAAGCTTACATTTCTTGAAGAATGTTATGCTTAGTTTTCTTTTTCAATCATTGAGATTATAAAGCGTCAATCAATAATAACTATCCTCCAACTGACTTGAACACACTAACGTAAACAAATAGTAGAAAATAACGGTCATAAGCAAGGGGCGTATATAATACCTATAAGAAAAGGTTATTTGTTGATTTTAGGAAGGCTTGTAGGTACTATAGTACAAGTTTTATCTATCTTATCTTTCTAAAAGCCTTCCTAAAATCAACAGGTAGGTAGTGTCAAATGAAGATTTTTAGGGATTGCGTAGGTAACGCAAGTCGAAAGAAAGATTTTCGTTTATCGATTTGCTTTCAGAACTTATCGTTTCAAGATTATTCTTTAAATCGATGAAAGTTTTATAAAAGACAAAATCTGAATAAAAAAACAGCCCCGCATATAGTTACCGCAACCTTAGATGCTGCTTAAGGTAATAGTAAAAATTTTGCTATATTTTTGCTAACGCGAGCTAACTAACAAAGATGCCTTTCTATTTTAGGCTAAATATTTTTGGGAGTCCCAGAAAAGTAATATATCTAAATTAATATGTTTATACTTGGTTTATACTCTTCAGCTTCCACATTTAGACTCAACTAAGTTTTTCTTCAACTTAATTTAACTTCTCGGTGAATATCCCAAACATGAGTGTGAACATAAAAAATAATCACTACATAGTATAAAACAAAGTCGCTTTCTCTGTCCCTATGTCCCTTTGTATGCTTAAATCTTTGAAACTACGCAACGGATTTTGATGCGGTTTTTTTTAATAGATAGAGTGATTCAAGAGGAAGGTTTATATGTATAATAACATCCATTAAATAGTGGAGAAGTACTGTTATTTTTGAGGTTTCTAATGTGATGTCGTAAATAATTACATTTTTTCCGCTTACATTGCAAACGCAGGCTGAACCCTACGAGTTTTATCAAAATAATGTATTAAGTATTGTACACATTGAAAAGGTCTACAGAAAAGTCCGTGATGGTATATGTCTATCTCTTATGGATAACCCACAATAACTTTTTTTTGTCATTTACTTTTTACGAAAAATAATGGCTAATTTTCGAAGCGATTCTAACCAATACAGCATTAATCCATAACCAATTAAATACCTTGAATACATTGTTCATTTAAGTGAATATTTTCGAAGATATTACAGATTTAAAAATTGCGGGACGTAGCGTTTGTTATAAAAAAGGTCTACAGAAAAGTCAGAAATCTTCATGGTATAGGGAAAAGAGGATTGTTTTACTCCAAATTTAACGCGTGCGGGCCACGGGCAGTAATGAATAAATCAAAACTACTGGATCGATTTTAATCACATAGGCTATATATTTTGTACCCGTGCGAAGCCGGAACGGGCCGCTATGTTTTTATAGTATACAACGTTCACAGTTTTTCTGTAGTGTATTTAGTATCAGCATTGCACCCGTGCGAAGCCGGGGCGGGTCGCTAGTGCATTGTATTGACAAAAATATTATTCCTTTATGGGGTCGGTTAAAAATATATCAGGGTTATTCATATTGGCATTATAGCTATGGTCATATTGATTGCTTATTGATGACAGTAACAGTTACTTATGTAATTAAACAGTGTCACTATTTAGATAAAGATTTATAAATAAAAGCAATTGAGCACCTTTTAACTTATGTGCCAGTGATGGAGAGTCATCGGTTCTCCAATGCACCTCATACGAGAGTCCTGCGACTGGTTTCCATTCCACATGAGCGAGTACTGGGCTTAACACTAACCCCGTCACGTCTTTGGGAGCCGTTGGTGCTGAAACATAAGGATATGTTAGAAGTCTGTTTTCAATGTAAATTCAAATGATATACCTAATAGACGTGAATTAAAAATACCTTCAGCAGCCGTCTGCAATATCAGTGGTGGACCAACAATAGGTCTGACTTCATGTAATTTCGCATAGTAATTAGTGGCTTCCAACATCACGGTATAGTTTGTAAATGGTTTTAACTCATTGATCATCACTTCAGGATTGGTTGTTGTGACGTACGGGCAATATTCTTTATCACAGAGTGAAGTATCATTTTTCATCAGGACACGGTAAAATACCGTGAACTCTGTTGTAGACATTTCATATTCTAACGAGTGGCATCGATTCGGTTTTTCCACTGGGGGCATGTGCAGCGTTATACTGTTTGCTGAATTTGATATCACTTTCGGTCTTAAATGTAATAATTTAGGAAATAAACACAATCTCGGAGGATAGGGTTGATTACCCGGATCTAAAGCCATTATTTTATATCCATATGCAGTCTTCCTCTCTTCTATTCTAGTCTTTTGAAGTTTAGTCGTATAGAATATTTCCTTTTGGGTAGAATTGAACCAGTAAACATATCTACTGTCGACCGTGATGGACATTGGCGTGAACCCGTACTTCTTTTTCTCTGTGGCATCAACAACTACTCTACATTTACAAGCTTCCATATCTGTAGCAATGATTTGATGAACCCAGGGGTCGACCCAATATAGATCGAAGTTTTTGCTTCTAGTCATGTCAATAACGAAAGATCTCGCCACCTGAGGGTTCTCAGGGCAATTGCAATCACGGCCTGTGGCTTCGAAATTTCTAAAAAACTTTTTGATATCGGAACCGTTCACATAAGACGTCATTATTGTTCCTAGTCCTGGATGTCCACTTTCCTCGTACCAGAACAGAGATCTAGAATAAAGTTAAAATAAAAAATAATATTAATTTATCCATATAAAAAATATTTACTGAGCTATGCGTCCCAATGCCTAATTTTCTTTGTAAGTAAGTACACATATTCAAAGCAGCACCAAAGTTTAATCGTAATCGGAGTGGTATACAAACTATTCTTATTGACTTTTTCGTTCTAAGGTATTTTGTCAGAAACGTTTGCGGCGGTTGCGCACGCAACAACTCACCAGTTTCATCGTATTCGGATATAAAGAAAACTAAGAAATAGACACCTATCCATAGCTTCATGTCTGTATACTCGAATTAGGCAGAGGTCTACTGTTGGATAGTCGACCATACAATTGCTTTACCACCCTAATGCTGAATTTCGTTTGCACATCATAATATGACATGGTCTATTTTCGCTTACAAGATCAAAGTGTCAGTCAGATACTGTCAACCTTATTGTCATTTTAATTAACTGGAAGTTTTTGTCAAATATGGTAAACCTATTTCGTGTTCGACTATACACATTCCACCAATGCACTGTGGTTCCGCGCCCAAAGGAGACCGGTAAAAACCCCCTAAAACTAATTATCGTGATTCTTTATTGTTGTAAACTATGTAAAATATCAATAAAAGGCGTACTTGATTAAATTACCTCATAATTTCTTAAAATACAAAATATTTTTAATGCAATAGAATAGTATTAGTAATACAAGCATCAGAAAACTCCAGAAAATAATATTTAAATTTTATGCAGTTTTGTTATAACAATTTGGTACCGAAATGTAATTAAAAGTTGTTAAATCAAAAAATTCTTAAGTACTAAAGCTAAATACATAATCCTCATAAATAAAAACACTACTATAACTTATAATTAAATATTAAATTGTGCTACGATTTGACAATACTAAACAAATGAAATTATATTTACAGCTTACACAATAAAAATTCTAAAATAAACATGCAACTTAAAACTTTAATAATTCTATAACTTTCTTAGGTTTATGGCTCTTTTTCTTTTGAGGAAGTTTCCGAAGACCAGATATAAAGGGGTCCGAACTCAGTAAAAGTCGGTTAATTAAGTCTGTATTTGTAACTTCGCGTGACAGTTTTCGGGTAAAATCTCGTCTGTACAGTTTTAGATGTTTATTTTATTTATTAGATTTAGCTGCTTCCTCGGAAAGTTCCCCAATAGTTAAGCACCAACCAACAACAATGAGATGCGGTCAGTTTCAAGGTCGATAAATAGGTGATAATTGAAGTAAATTGCCCTGATATTTATACCACTAGGTAGGTATGGTCGTAGTGATGACATCGTGCTATATTAATTGTCAATATTCACCAATGACTTTTAGGGGGTTTTGACGTACGGGCGCCCGTGCAATGCCAATAGGTGGTGACACTATTGCCACCTAACGTGCATAATTCCAGACTTTAACGCAGAATTCTGTTGTACATACCGATGTAAGGGTGCTATTTGTAGACTATAGATTGGTTGTTTCCTCGCAAAAATTTGCGTTATGTGTGGCCTGGTATTAGGCATCCCAAGATCAGCTCGGTACATGACATAAGACTCAATCGATGTGATCTCCAATTGCGTCCAGTAAACGGACCGGCTCACCCAATCTACGCACATACTGGTCGCTGACCCGTTGATAGATGTAAGCTAAACAATAAAATAAGGGTCGGTTATATTAGGTATACTAAATCTTAATATCGAAAGATTGGAAATCTTATATTTTTTTGCATTTGAAATAAGAGAAAGTGATTTTGCTTACCTTAAAATGTCCACTGCCGTTAATTCTCGAAGAAAATATTTCTTCCAAGTTATTCACCCAGTAAACAATATTTTCTTCAGTAGAGAGTGCAAAGTCAACAGGAATTCCAGTGCTTTTAGGAATCACTTCGCTTTCTCCGGAATCTAAATCGACAATTTGGATCGATTCTTGTGAGGACACCATCACTTTAGGGATGGGATTTACTTCATCAGAGGACGTAGACACTATTTCTGAATAATTTCCGAAACCAGCGTCAGTGTGAGCTCGCACCTGAAAAATTGTTTTTTTTTTAAACAAGCTGAAATAGTTATCAACCGTGATGACGATAATTTTAAATCTTACGTTGCTAATACAGAAAAACCTTTCAAGTTGTTTACTGGGTTAAGAGGTGGATTTTAAAATGAGAATAGCAGGATTTATATATTTAATATTTTTATTTTATGAAGAAGTCGATTTTTCTACACAGGCTATGTTATTTCAGACAGTGGCTAAATCATCGGGATAACACATGACAAATCATTAAAATATAAATAATATCGAATTGTTCCTGTTTTTTTTTGCGTATATTAGGTATAAACGTCGTTATTCTTTTGGTTGTACAAATGTACCTACATCCATTGATAGTTTGCAATCCATTCCTAAAAGTTCTCACACCGCAATAACATCACCTTTTTTATTTCCTACCTGGAAGAAGTACTCGGAAGCGGGCGTCAGGTCTCTCAGCATAAGTTGGGTGTGCGAGGGCGACAGGTGTGCGTCAGCGCAGGCTGAGGGCTTCGTGGGTGACGAGGTGGCTGTGCCCATCACCCAGCACTGCGCCTCGTAGCCGCGGATCATCCCGTTGGTCCGTGCCGGGCTACCCCACCGGAATATCGCGGATAGGGGACCGCCACTGAGAAAAGGTAAAAAATATTTGCAACTAAGGTAATCTTTGCTCTGATTTTGCAAAAAAAATATTATTAAGAAGAAGAGTTTGATTTGGTTGCAATAAGCCGATTGCGCAGATTTGCAAGGTGCATAAAAGATGTCAATAGTACTTTTTAGACATACTGTTAAACATTTTATGCCTGCAGTCTGAGGGTCCGTAATAGGTACGATTAAATCTGTTAATGCCCTGCGAGTCCTGTATACCCAATAATGGTTTCAGGATGTTGATGGGGCTGCCTCACTTTTGCAGCAAGTCAGGTATATGTGCTGAGACCCGTACGAACTGCTTTAAAGCAATAATAAGGAAAAAAGTGGCCTGCCTAATGTGCGAGACAGTACCAGCAGCCTTCTGAATACCATTTAAGGGAGATTTGTATACCCTGTCGTGAGGCACTGGAACTCTGTTCATAGTTTAAAGGTGCCCTTTTTAATATTACAATTACTAACATAGTTATAAATGTTACTAACAACATCTATGGATGTACTGTGTGCTCTGAAATTAATAAATAAAGGAAATCTTTGTTTTGGCACAGCTGACTAACTCGCGACGTCCTGACTTGAGATCCGTGGAAATTTAAAAAATTGTACATGAGAAAAAAGAAAGAAGAGAAACAATCTAAGAAATCGTAAACAATGAAAGTTTTATGAACCGTTGACGCTACCTGCCTGATACCAACCAAACCTGAGTATTTTCACTTGCAGTTTGTGAAGAACACATCGATATAATTTCCTTTGGATTTTATTTGAGTTTATTTGGCTAGATGTTGAGATTATATTTGTTGCACCCGATAACCGTTACTGCCACTAGATCAAGCGCTACGGTGATCACGTTTAATATTACAAATACCATTAATATGGATTTTGAAGATGTTACTGTAAAAATGTCGTAGTCATTACCTAAGTGCTGGTTGCACATAGATGCGTGGTGCTCGCGGCGCTGAAGGCGGCGCTTGCGGTGAGTGGAGCCGCGCCCGAGCAGCAGCGCCGCCGCCCCAGTGCGTGTGCGCACGAACTGTGGCCTCCATGCTGCTGTACGGTGCAACCGACACTGACTCCACCTCCACCCATGACACCTCAACTGTCCTCTGTGGAATATGTTGATTTGATGATTAAGGCCTCTCAGGAATGTGAACCAAAGTGATATTTTGGGACTTCATATTTATCACCTATACTCATGGTATTGGGAATAAACGGTTTACTTAAACACAGAACCTAGCCAAAACAACATTTTTATGTTAATATATTTTCTACTTATTAGTAAACATGAAGGGTCGCTTTGAACAATATATCGCTTTGTGCAATAAATGAATTGAGTATTGAGTATTGAGTATTGAACTGTCAAGGTTGTATGAATGGTTTATGTGTTACTTAAGCAGTAAAGAAATTTACAAACCTCAATCTTATACTGCCCTGGAAAATGCAAGTTGACGTCATAATAAACTCGGCTGTTGTTGACGTTGACGCGCGTGGCTGGGTCCCACGTCACGTTGAACTTGTCCCACTCACCCACTACAGCTATTGACGATGAATTTATGGTCTCTGGAATCGCTATCAGAGATTCTGGAAATGTGATGAAAAATTTGAGTTATTCTTCACTATACGGCAGCAGGTAACACTATGAAATAGTTCTAGATGCGGTGCTGATTCTTATTTATAAGAAAATGTTTAATTAAAACAGTAAAATAATGCCTACTTTAGCTGGACGGAACTTAAAAAAGTTTATTTAGTTTAAATGAATGGTTTCGTCAGCCAGTTGATCGAAATATGGGATACTAAAAGTAATTGCAAAAAAGCTCTTTCATATTCCATACTAGTTGGCGAAATAAACTTATGAAAAATCACTTTATTTTTTTTAAGTATTGATATTTCTACGAAGTTTTCATAAGGTGATATTCTGCAAAGCATGATGTCCTGCCCTGCTCAAGTCTTTTTCAATGACCACAGTCATTTCTGTTCTTTTTACTTATGTCAATTTATTACTTGAAAATATAAATCCTTTAAAACAAGTATATCAAACAGTTTCAGACTTGTTCATATTATCTCAAACTAGTGTCAACTACCTTGTGCATGGTTTAACGTTTGTGCAAATGTTGCTGATGAAAGTAAATATTACCACTGTCCGCATGCAGGGTCGGATCTCGAACAGCGATGACATGTACCCTCGGCACGAGTTCAGCGGTGTATTTGCCAGCCAGATCCGACACAACGGCTCTGGAGGCATCCTGCACCCATACCAGCCGACCACTGAAGTAGCACAAAGGACCCAGAGTCGCTGATCCAGATAAACGAGTTACCAGAGATCCGGATACCTGTGAGAATTAACGTATCAGGTTAGTGACATTTTAGTTTCATAGCCGTACGCTGAGGGTTTTATTGGTTATCGTGAGGATATTTTCTATTTACACTTATTTGCCACATAAAAACAACATACATTTGAATAACACTATATGTGCTAATATATAGGGCTAATATAGACAAGCGATTGTTGGCTTGTACTGCTGTTTGCTGTCCAACACGCAAACAATGCGCCATGTTGGAAACGCTCCTGCTTTTCAATGCATTTGTCCACAAGTTCCGACAACTTCAGTGAAAAAATGCGTACAATTTTTACTTCGTCAACACTTAAGCTGTAACCTGTAACTTTTTTTTTTTTTATAATTTTGTGTACGTTTTAAGACCATGTTAGGCCTATAAGCATTATTATTCTCTAAGGAAACATTGAAAAATAATAGGCACGAGCGGGACTCGAACCCGTGTCCCTTGAAGTACCGTGTCATATGTGCCGGTATGTCGAGGGTCGCGGATTCGAGTCACACAGTACACAAGCAAGACTTCACACGTCCTTTTTGAACAAGTCCTTCTCTACATGGTTAAAGAACCTGATGCGAGGAGACAAACCTCATAATATATGTAATCTCACCTCACTAACTCCATGGGATATTTGATCAGCAGTAGGGGCACGATGAAGCTCAGATCCATCATAACTTCGAACCAACCAATACAGCCACTTCTTCTCCAAATCTGCTGTGAGCCCCATTACTAAAATAAATATTAATACCATTCCTATACTATCTTTGCGAACCTTAAAATATTTTAGTGACTAATAATATTAAATTTATAATTTTGTTAATAGAAAAATCCGTATCCTTTAGATCGGTACTTCAAATGCTCTGCTAACTTAGTTGATCTTCCTCGACCTTTTTAATAAAAGGCTTTTTTTACATAAAATTCTTCATACAAAGTTAAAGTTTCTAACTTTAACTTTGTATGAAGAATTTACACACACAACATTTGAAGAAAATACTGTCGTGGTCAGGATTAGAACCTTTTTTTTAAATATACGATTCTTAATTTTATTAAATATTTCACAAACATTAGGAACAGTAGGTGCAAAAAAAACAAGTAAAATATACATAACAAAAAAATAATAATAACTATAGACCAATAGCCTTAATACCTGTCTTCTCTGAGGTAATAGAAAACGTTATTTACGAATCGTTATATTCATTTATGACAAAATATAACATATTATGAGACGAACAAATGGGATTCCGTATAAATAGAAATATTAACATGGCAATATATGACTTTCTAAATCAAGTAATGACAAATGTTGACAATAAAACACCAATATCTGCTTTATTTACTGACATGTCAAAAGCTTTCGACTATGTAAAACATAAAACACTTTACTATTAGAGGAATTCCATTGGATCTTCTAAAATCTTACCTAACTGGCCGCAATCAATACACTGAAATAAATAGAATTAATTTCAAGACCAAACGCGAAATAAAATACTTATCTAGTTGTAAAGAAATAAACTATGGTATTTCACAGGACAGCGTGCTTGGGCCACTATTCAAAGTCAAAGTCAAATCATTTATTTCAATTCGACCCTTTACAGGCATTTTTGAATTGTCAGAAGCTAGCTGCCACGTTCCAAAGTGTAGATTCCTATGGAGAAGAACGGGCAAGAAACTCCATGGTTACTCTTTTTATAAAATAGGTTTTCACAATAGCAGGTATTGGTTACACTGATTCTGTTGCAAAAAAAAGAATTTAAATATGTGAGAACAATGTAAGATGATACTAAAAGAGTGTAGTTTAACAATTCAAATTTCTTGTCATGACAGTCTAGAGATGACCAGTCCCAACTGACGGCGCCCGTTCACGAACATGACGCATGCGTCAGCATCACCCAACTCAACCATGTTGTAGGTTATTCCTAGTATATATAAATGATCTGCCTCGCCAAACGATACATCCAATGGTCCTTTTTGCTGATGATAGCACAGCAATAATTAAATGTTCGGACTAATTATCCTATGAAGAAGATATCAATATAACTTTAAAAACAATAATTATCAATCAATCAATCAATCAATCATTTATTGCGTTCCATAATGTACATAAATGGTCTTAAAAATATAAAAATACAGAAGCATTATGGACCCTGTCGGGCACAGCAAAGACTTAAGAGAGAGGAAGAGGGTTAAGCATTAATCAATTTATATCTATTAGTACACATAAGTCTAAAATCCTATTTTATATTTGTATGTAATTAGTAAATATATATACATACCTGAAATATATAATGTGTAAGAACTATATTTGTATTTAATATTATATGTATAAGTAGGTATTAAACTTATTTATTTTACATGGATGTATCTTTATTTATTTTTATTGGTGTAATTAATTGGCTTAATAACAATAACTTAGTTATAAACTTGCAAAAAACCAACTTGATGCATTTCTACCAAAGACTAAAAAACAATCAGTTCAATATTAATTATAATGGACAACACATACAAGACGTAAACGTAGCAAACTTTCTTGGCATTCTTATTCATAATCAGCTAACATGGAAACCGCAGGCAGAAAGTATATGTACACGGCTAAGTAAATCTGATTATGTTCTCTTCAACTTGGCAAGAAAAGCTAGTATGCAAACAGTACTGATGGCATATCACGGCATAGTTTCCTCGGTACTAAGATTCGGTATAATATTTTGGGGCAATTGCGTTGAAAAATAATCAATTTTTAAAGCTCAGAAGAGATGCTTATGGTGTATGGTAGGCCTAAAAACTACTGACAGTTGTGAACCGGTATTTAAATCGCTAAGAATTTTAAGCTTACCATGCCTATATATATTAGAAGTAGCAGTATTTGTCAGATGTAACCTAAACTTGTTTCCTTCATTAATTGATAAATGAAATCGTTTCACACCACTTCGATCAAAATACAAAACTATGTTATGTTCAGGTGGTTTCAAAACAGCACTGCTAAGAAAAAGTATATTATGTATGGGTCCAATGATCTACAATAAGATTCCAGACAGCATGAAAAATGACAAAATGCATATATTTAAAAGAAAACTAAAGGATTTGCTCATACAAAAATGTTATTATTCTGTAACTGATTTTTTGAATGACATTTTATAATAAAACTTGTTGACATTGCCCCCATGCCAGAAAGTCATTATTAACTGACATTTTGTTTTGTAATAATTTGTAATTTAGTATATTAAGCTATACTTTGGCAATCTTAAATATAACTGACATGAAATTAATGATTTAATTGCTGTTAATGTACCTACCTACAATATTATATTATTTACAATGCATGAAACCACTCAAATTTGTATGTCCTAGAGGCAAAACATAGCGCGCCAATTATTTAATAGCTGAAAGGCCTATATCATGTACCTATTCAAATTCAATTTTTTTTATTTCAAATAAACCATATTACAGGCACTTATGAAAAGTCAAAACTAGGTGCACGGTTCCAAGGCGTTGATCTTATGGAGAAGAGCCGGCAAGAAACTCCATAGACACTCTTTTTAAAATAAATTGGTTTAACAATAAATAAGGTAATGTGAGAATAATGCAGGTTAATGAGCAGACTAAGAAAGGAAAGTAAACTTATATAGCCTTTTAAAATGATTGCCAAGGAAGTTAGGAGCCGACCAGTCCCGACAGACAGCACCTGTCTGTCGGGACTGGTCGACTATGTTTGACAAAAATAAATGATTTGTTTTGATTTGAAGATCTGGCTGAATGAGCAGTGATTGCGATAGCTTAACTAGAACAGGTCTTAGAGTACCAATTCCAGGGGTACGGGTTCAAACACTGCTCGCAGTCGTATTTTTCTATCCACAAAACCGCAACATTTGTGTTCGCTTCGTTTTAAAAATATACTAATATAATTAATTACCTTGTTTTCCACTAAATAGCTGCGCTGGATAGTATATCATCTTATTTTCTCCATTAAGTCTGGCCGCCTCAACGGCGTGGCCCGTATTCCAGTATATGTAGGCGCCTAACGAGTCTATTGTGAGTTCTTTAGCAACCGTCACAATTGGTACTGGCTCTCGATTACCACCGTCTAAATTGCCTCGTGTTATCTAAAGAAAATATTTTTGCAATTGATAGAACGAGCTATTGTTGATAAGTTGCAGGACACATTTTATTAAGCATCCTTACCAGTTGTTGTTTCGGATTGGACCAGTAAATTTTCTTGCCAACCCAATCCACAGCCATACTTCCGACATTGTCCATGTTTGACATGAAACCTTTCACATGAGATGTAGTGTTATACCACATTACGTTAGAAGCATTAGTAACTAAGTAAAGTTTATCTCGATACCAGGAGATATCGGTGATATGGAAGTTTTTTAGATGTGATCTGGAACCAAAAAAAAAAAGGCTATAATAAAGGACTTCGAAATAAGTAAATAAGCCTAATATATGGAGTTGCTCTCACCTATGAATAAGAGTTTGTAATTTTTCCCCGGTTAGATCAGTTTGCAATAATCCATCTGGTCCTGACCATAATAAAGTGCTATGAAGAGTGTTAGGCGATGAAGCTAAAGTTTTTCCCACAAACTCTGAAGACCATGGACCTACAATAATATTGCATAATTATTGAATGTATATAATAGAAAGTGTATATAAGAATCTAAGTTTTGTTTACTCAATCGTTCACCTGAACCAGATTCAGTTACGGCAGCTACTCTTATGACGTATTCTGCATCTTGTTTCAAGTTTTCCACAAAACGCATGGATTCAGTTATGTTCTTACTATAAAAAAATATTTTCCAATTAGACGTACGAACTCATATTTGTAACATATAAATCTGGTGAATTGGTGATGAGAACAGTACTTACATGTCCGTAACATCCCCTGTACCTACATGCGTAAGTTGAAGATGATAAGTCCATTGTTGCCATGCACCGCTTCCCTGATGACCCAAAAGATGAGGAGGCGACCACGATACTTTTGCGCGATCGATGCCCATAACACTTTGTAAACCCAGCGGTGGATTAACAGGCACTGGGATCGGTTGACAACTCCTCAAAGCTACTAAAACTTGACGAGTTGCTATTGTTTTCATGTTATAAGCTAAAGGATATTCGTTGTGGAAATAACTGTCGCTCTGCTCGTGATATTCCTCTGTTAGCATTTCTTTGCCGTTCGTCCAGTAAAAAAGACCGCCTGCGTAGGCTATTGAACGCGTTGATAGAAACATAGGAGTTTGAGTGTTCGCTCGAAAATCGGCAACTTCTCGTCTGGAATACAAAATATATATAAGTTAACAGAAACACAAATGAAATTAGCGTCTTTATTTGTTTCAACTTACCCATCCAGAGAAACGGCTAACACCGTGTTTCTTCTAAGATGAGCAACAAGTATTCTGAAATCTGCATGATCTACGGTAAAAGCCCCAAGGTGTGCGTCGCGAACTATAATTTCTGGAGGTGCGTCATGACGAACTCCGTTAGATATATTTGCTAAATCAAGTCTATATAGACCACCACGATCACCTCCTTGTTGTGCCCAGAACAAGTACCTAAAATAAATCATTTTATAGTAAAAAAATATATAACAGAAATAATAATACAGTGGTTTATTAAAAATGTATACTTACCCATTATAAGCATCCACTTCAAAATGTATTGGACGAGAGTTAAAACCCGATAAGGCAACTATTTGATTCTTCCCATCAAAATCACATCTTATTATTTCCCAGTTCGAGAATAAAGTTGTGTTCGACCAGCCTTCTTTAGTATAATAAACTTCGCCGAGCATATATAAATGTCTATTGAGCCAATCTACTGATAAGTCTTGAGGCTTGTAAGATATATTTGCAGGTGTGATTGGTTCTGAAGTACTTTTCTTGCTAAGGGAGCTGCGGTACACGTGTCCATTTGATACTGATATGAATAATGAATCACTCGATATATCAAGACCGACACCTGAAAAAAAAGAGCTTTTGAATATAGTATTTTTTTTTCATTTAAATACTTCGTATGTTAGAACAATTTCTGTTATCTACCGGTAATTGAGTCTTCAGTGCTATACAACTCTACTGGATCAGATAACATATCATTAGCTGGTGCTGCTAAAATATTCTGCTCGCCTCCTAAAATTAATATTGGTTGCTGACTAGGAACGGCTGAAACAAATATTAATTTTTAATATTTTTTACATCAGACGATTATTTGGACGTCAAAGACAACAATAAAAGGTTTAAAAATATAAGCTTACACGTAGGTAAAGGTGGCGTCGATATTCTAACGTAAGCTCTAGGCCCTTCTCCCACCGAGTTTCGCATTGCCACTGACACTTCATACTCGCGAGCGGGAGCTAAGTTTTGAAACATGTAGAATAACGTGTTGTTTGATGCTGGCATATCCTAAAAAAAAAATATTAAATGGAATTACCGTTTGAAAATGAGAACACACAATTTCAACAAGGTATTTTATTAAACTCTCATTACATACCTCAAGAGCGTCGTTTGTATTTGGTTGTGTGTCTGTTAGTCGCAGCACGTATGATATCACTGGTCCATTGGGAAATGGGCCTGGTTCCCAGGAGATGGCTACTCGACTAGGGTCGGGAGCTGCGGCGCGTAAAGATGACGGCGCTGAGCTTGGTTTACCACTTTCCAAAGTAGAGATTACCACGGATGGTGCAGAGTAAACAGGCTCCCCAGTACCACCGCGACCAGATAGAAATATAGCCACGCGAAACTGTTGAAATAATTATTTTAAATCCGTCATTAAACATTTTCTTAATATCACTAAAACAAAACAAAAGTATTCGTTAATGCCGCTAATGGAAACGGAAATGCTCTTACCCTATATTTGGTGTAGGGTCGTAAACCATCCACATGTATTATGGATTGATCCGAATTACTAGTGTTTGAGTAATATTGCCACGTGCCTGGCAGTTCCTCATACCGCCATTGTACCATGTAGCTCAGATTGCCCAAATTGGGTGCCTCCCATACTAGCGACAGTGACGTAGCTGTGAGACTATCAGCCACCAAAGCTGGTGCGGTTGGTATCCTGATCAATTCTGTTAAACACAATAGCATCATTAGGTATACATCTTTAAATGTACATGTAACGTCATTTTGTAAAAACAATGTGACTTTACCTCTTAGTTTTTGAAAGTAAGTATTCAAAGCCTCATTACATCCCATGACACAGTATAATTCCCTCGAAAAGACAGTTTCCGATGTGACATTCTGCAAAGAAATTTACTTGATAATTGTCCCTGTGCTGGGAATATGGTTTAATTTAATGATAGTGTTTACTTACGCAAACGATTTGACATGAATTTTCCAATCCTTCTTGCCATAAGCTACACCCCAGTTTGCACTAGAACAATAAATCAAATAATTGCTTAAAAAAATGTATTTGATTCAGGCAACTATACATGAAATGAGAGTGCATATCCTGCGCTGCAGTAAGTATATTGTCGACGGTTGACCTGCTATTTGGGTTAATTAATATTTCTGGCTTTAAAAAAAACCTTAACAGCCTTTAGGGACATTTTCATGTTTCAAAAAATTGTCGTTTGATCCTAATAGTCCCATAACCATCGTTATAATGATATTAAAAGTATCAGTAGAATTTTAATGCACTTTGCTGTGAGAACATTATAGATAATATTGCATACCTATGTTTTTCTAAAATGCGTTAGAGAATCACTATAGTTCAAAGCCATATTCAAAACTAAACTTCATTCATACAAACATTCAGTATTGTCATACGAATTAATCAATCTCATATTAAACTCAAATTAAACACAATATTAACTATTTTGTGTGTTAGTTGTAGATATAACATAACCAGTGCAGGGCAAGGGTCTCTTCTGATACAGAGAAGGCACGAGCATTAATCACCACGTTAGCTCACTGCAGTTTGGCGATTTCAGATTATTAAGTCCAGGTTTCCTCACAATATTTTCCTTCACTTTCCACCATATGTCTGTGATGTCTTAGATTAACTAGAACTATATATATATATATACTAGCTGTGCCCGCGACTCCGTTCGAGTGCATGTCATAAATTAACACCATGTCGTGTATGAACACAAATTCATAATTAATAAATGTTTAAATTGTCATAACTTTTTTATTTATGAACCGATTGACATGAAACAAACACTAAATGTTAATATATTAGTGAGAACCACATCTAAATCGGATAAGCCGGTTCTGTGATTAGCGTGCAGAAACGCACAGACAAACAGATAAACAGACAAAAATTCTAACAATCATTGTTTATGATGCTATTTGCGTTGATTAAGGTCCTAATAATATTTTTTCTCATATATCTTCCATGTACAGACAGCGATCCGTTACATTTTTATTATATGTATTGCTGATGACATTTAAAATGTCACATTTACATGCCAGGTTTAAACCCAAATTCTGTGACTCACAACAGGGGCTCGTAACCACTCTGCTACCACGATCTAGATATAAGCTAAAAGAATAAAAATATGTAAGCATCAGCGAGACGGTAGTGATATAACTACAAGCTTCCTTATTAGACGCGTCACTTGTGTTGTCACATAATTAATGGTGCGGGTTTTAGTCCAATTGAATTACCACTAATTTACAAATTCCTTGTTTATTGTAACGTTCACGAATTCCCTAATAAATGTAAATACAAAGCGGCACAATTGTGATTATTATTGGCGTTTTAAAATGAAATATTTCATCGAATTAGAGCTATTGTCTTAGTTTTATTGATTTATTTCATGTGTGTTTAATTGTTTGCAAGTAAGAGTGTTATAGCGTATTTCTTGCACGTGTACAAATGGTCGTTCGATCTTCAGCTTCCCTTTTAAGTTAAACAAGTATTTTAAGCAGTCATAAGCAAGACACAGTTCAAGTGCAAATAAAGTTCGGTTCTTTTGTTCCGAATTACAAACAAAACATACCATAAGGAAAGAGAAAGATATTGTGCTATTTCTTGTAACGGACACTTTGATTCCCATGGATGAGAAAGTAAAAAAACAAGGTTTGTAACGGATTTTCACGGTCCGGTAACGTCCTTTACGGATGACAAGTGACCGGAAGGCACAGGTGCACCCTTCTATACAAACTTACGCATTTCTTAAGGAAAGGAATAATAACGTTTAAACTAACATACAATATAACTCTCATCAATTTCTTATAACTGAAGTATTAATGGACTCAAATATGAATAAAAATAGTGACAGACTATCCGTAATTATAATATTTGAGTGTGTATAACTCAATAGATCTTAAATTAAATTAATTTTTCATCGTGTACTCTTAATTAGTAATTATGTTATCAATTAATTTACCAATTAGTTAATTATAACAATTGCCTCGTTGGTCTAGTGGTCCCAAGCGCGTCTGCTGAGCATGAGGTCTTGGGTTCGATTCCCGAGTCGGGAAAAGTGGTATTGAGTCAACTCGGAGTTTGGAATTGTGCCCGGTAGATGGCAATAGGCTCACCACCTATTACATGGGACTTAAAAACAACATTGGTGAAGTGTGGGTGTACAACTGTGTACACCTGCGAAGCCTCTATTCGGTCCTTCTTGACACTTATAATAACCATAAAAAGTTTCATAAGTGTAAGAAGGTCATCGATATGTACGAATCTGTCGCTTTATGCATGTTTTTGTTTTTTGTTTATATCCTCATAATGCGAAACATTCCAAGCTTAATATTTTCACTACATATTTTTAGTCTAAACACACTACTTTCTGGTTTGGCACACATCTTGGGTTGAGTCGGTTTCTTGTATTTTGCCGTCAAAGTTATGACACCGTCGTTTTCAGTTTTAGCAATATTACTCAATAACGCATGCATGTACACTAATTAAACTTTTTATGGTTATTATAAGCGTCATAAAGGGCCGAATATAGTTTTCAGCGAGCTTATTTCGGGTTTACAAAATACCGCGGTTACTTGAAAACTATAAATATTTTCTCAAATCTAATTCTGTCACAAATACGCACAAATTAAGAGCTATTCGTGTATGTTTATTCTACAGATGCACATACAATGCTTTTCGAGATACATGAGTCTGCTAAATGTTACTCCAGTAGGAAATGCAATATCTCGAAAACCTGAAGACGCACAAATTATATTTCCGGCGCATATTTTCTGCACAAGTGAAAGCTCTCTGCCCATGCAAAATATTTCTCTCTCCGATCATACGTTTAGAGTTTTCCTGCTGGAACAACGTTGCTCCAGCAGGAATCGTTTCTTCCGTTGTTTTCCAAAATTACAAAGCGCACATTTACAGCAGATTACGCACTAATTATACGCTCCACTCATATCACTCTAGGAGCCACTTTCCTCCTGGAATAACGTAAATAGATACACCTAACCCTTCGGAGAATACAGGCGTGATGCTAAGTTATGTTATTTATTAAATTACTTGGTCAGTAAATATATAAATAAATCAATCAAACATAAACTTGGTCGTCTCTTATCTATCATACAATAGTCTTCAGTTGATGAGAAAGTTAATTTCCTCTGGATATCACAGCGGGTTAAATAGACAAAACAAATGTGATGCGAACAGATCGCATTTGAGTCATGTTTATTCAGTGTGATGAACAATACGCGTACAATTAAAACGGATGCGCAGGACCAGCGAGGCGGCGCGGGCGCGATCTGTGCCGTTTGTTTCGGGTGTATAATTACGGGTCGCGGCCTGTGCACGCACAATCATCAGTCTGATCATACATAACTAGGGCACAGTTTCATATTTGTATTCTGCATTTCCTATGGATATACCTACTCAGTCAGATATTTTGCAGATAAAGCTGCCTATAGAATTTCCTTGGGTGGTTCTAGAAGCAAATTGATTTGCATTTCTCATAAAGATTGTTATGGATCGTGTTTATTTGCTATGGCAATCCAGTATGAAGATATCCCTTGCTAACGCGTCTCTTCCGCCATAGTTATCACAACACCACACCCGGACGCACCCTCCATGTTAAATTTATTATTATTTGTGACTGTCGGATGAACTTGTTTTTAAACATATTAGATATTGCTAGTTGTCAATTTCAATTAAAATAGTAACTGCTCTAATAGAGTGTTGTAGAAAAGTAGTATTAGAACCTAGTCATTAGTTTGATCAAGGATTCTGGGGTACTCCTTATTGGATGTCTTTAGTCTAGTAAAGTTGCTATCAATAAAATGTAAAGTTGTATATCAATAAAATGTTACAATAATGGTCTAGCCCACGGATCAACATTAAATCTAACGTCCTAAATGTCAACTCCAACTTGAGAAAAAGCAAAGATTACTTACCACTTATGACCAACAGAAAGTTCTTGTTTGCGCTGTCAATTAATCATGTTACTGTTATAAGGAATAGTTTCAATTTGCTCCATAGCGTCATATACACAACACAAAAGTTCCAAGTGATATAGGTCCACGCAGTATTTTTGTTTTTGCAGGATTGGTTTATAATATAAATTAAATTTAAAGACTTTAATAGCGTGCACATAAGATAATTTTAAATAAAACTAATAAAGTTACAAAGTAAATTAACGCCTAATTACTCAGTTTCCTGGCTCGTGCCGTAATAATAACAAAACAATAACTACTCCTTTTAGTCATTAAAATCGTCGCGTCAGTTCATTGTTGGAGCGATTTCGGAAACGCGTTCGGAAGTCCAATTGAGAGCGCAAGCGCACACCGGACGCAGGGTGCTGTGAAAGCACTCACGGATAATTTACTTGTTAATTGCTTCATAGCAAAGTTCTCTCACTTATTAGGATCTTTTTTTATACAGAGAAATCTAATTATACAACTTTTAAATTAAATAAATTGAGTGGGTGGTGCAGTTGAGACATACTATTGGACTAGAAAATTGAATTCGATTTGGCATTTTGTTTCTTCGAACTCATGTGCGAAGTTATTGGAAATTAATAATAACTTGCATAAAGCGGTGAAGGAAAACGTGAGGAAACTAGCACACTTAAAAATATGTTCTCCGTGGTGTGACCTTTCGGCTCAGCCGCGTACAGAATTATACGTTGTAACAATAAAGATCTATTTTGTCTGCTAATGAGCGAGGCAACAGCTTATCACAAAAAGTTAAATTTATACATTTGAACTATCTAATCATTACCTCTGTACTAGCGAATTGTTGGTTTCATGAAATCATGATGAATCTCAAAATTCCCATGTTCCATTCCCACAAAACCCATAACACGTTTCAAGCGTGGGTGGTGCCCCTGGCGGATCCAAAGCAAACGTCGATATAAATGTAATTTCGTAAAATATTGGCAATAGCAGTTCCACCAGGGACAGTGAAGAAGCTGACCGGTGCGAGGATACGTAGAGGACTCCAGTAGTAGTACTCGTCATCTTAAAGCTCTAGCTCAATACACCGTTTTGTACCTTTTTATTAGTGACCGAAGTTTTGCACATATCCTTCGCACACATTTTTCGCGCACATTCCTCACTCGTGCCTCTCGCACACATCCTACGCAGGCCCAAAAAAAGGAGTGTGATGTTTTTAGGGTTCATGTATGTATGTATGTATGTATGTTTATGAGTTTCTTTATTCCACCATAATTTCTAAACCCCTGAACCGATTTAGATGTATGGGGTATCGTTAGAATCCTTACGTTGTCCCGGGTTATACAGGCTAGTAAGATTTAACACACTGGTACACAAAAAGGTGTGAAATAAAAAAACACACATGGCAGGCGTGTTGTTTATGTTTTTAATTAATTTCATATTTTGTATTTACAAATACCTCGATCCCGCTAGCCGCAGAGCTGGCGAGGCGAATAAAATTAAGTGATACCATTGGTGAAATTTTTCCTTACACTCACAGCTCAGCTTCCCCACACATCTCTAGTGGAAACGCAGCCTAAAATAAAATATTTAATTTACTTTTGCTCGGGTTCATAATTATAGTACTGAAAATCTTGTGGATAATTATTATGCAATGTTGGTGCAAAATCACAAGTTACAGCAAGTTATTGGTAAATATATTAATTATTTATCATTATCGTAGCAACTAATTTATTTTGTGTTACTCGGATCTTCTTACGGTTACTACATACTATGTTTTAAAATAAAAATAATTGCATATTTTACATAATGAAAACAAGTAAACTAGTTGATTTGTAAATAGGCGCCAGTGGTTACTCACGTTGATGCTGTTTTTCTAATTCCGTACGTTACTGACCTGAGATAACCTTATAGATAGTGTATCCCACATTTATTTCACAAATTGTTTATAAGCTGTTTAGATTAACGTCTTCAACACGAGTTAGTCAGCTATCATTGGCAATTTGTAATTGTAATAACTTATTTATGAAGCATTCAGGGCAGATATTGTAGGAAATGATGGGAATGTTCACGCTTGAATGGGACTTATGCATAGCTCTACAGGTGAATTACTTTATGTACGAGTATATGTTTATTTAAGGGTTTGTCTTATCTGAGTGATATGGCCGAAAGGCGACAAAGACAATCGAAAAAAAAAAAAACAAGGTGTGTAGCATTTTTCGTGTTTACGCAATTTCGATTTAAATGGATGAAGTAGGACTATGATAGTCATGGATCTCCTGAAGGATGCGCAATATTTAAAGGCCGTAGATAATGAGTTCTAACAACTCTCGTATTTTAGTCAGTATCAGATATTAAACAAAATGTAGAATTATTACGGTTATGTTTTGTGAGTCGTGACTGAAAAACTGATAACACCTTGTGGTGTATCGTGCCCGGGAATGTGCTCATAAGATGGAAATATAGCCGGGAACATTGCCGATAATATTTCGAAAGTGGGAATAAATTGGGAATTATAGACATACAGTTGGTTTTCAATAAACTGATATACAAGAAACAAAACAGCGCATAAATATATAGCGCAGTCATCATTGTTCTAGTTTTCTTTAAAATATTACTGTAGGTAAGTCTGCAATTTGATAAATTATGATTATGATTGATAATTTAAATTATACATTTACTCAAAGCTAAAAAAGTTCATTCTAAAATCGCAGTTTTATATCCTAAAACGTCGTTTAGTATAGAAAAACATGCTGATGGTGGCTGAGGGATAGTTTCTAGTTTAAGATCCTGTAATTTGAGATGGTTCGTTGGCCAGTATGTGGACGAGCGTTGCTATGAAGGAAGTTGCAATATTTCGGCTGTTTCCTTGCTAGGAAACGGCTTGACTAATTTTATAATATTAAGTTAAAAGTATCACGATTTAGAAATCTTTAAAAACGAAACGAACATTTGTGTTGAATCTATGGCACAGAGACTTAAAATACAAGAGCAGGTCGCGCGCTAGCCCACGCCAACCATTTTATTCTGGCAATTGGATAATGTTGAGTCAAATTGGGGCCCACCGGCGTACTTCCCGTCGCCTCTGCCACACTCTAGTCTCGAGAGCTCTCCTCGCAATCTACCGCCCTATTGCTAGCCTTTATCAGTCGACTTTACGGCGCATAATCTATCGCCTAAGTTTTGACTTAACAAATAAGTCGTAATGACTGATCATGCGTATTGTCCGTTTGACCGAATATTCGTTTTAATTTAATTTAAAAGACATCTGATCAAGTGTTTATATATTAGTAAAAGTTTTTGTAAATTTAATGTCATTCTTACATACATAGAACTTTCATCTTTCTGATTAAGCGAATATGGCAATGACAGCAGTCCAGTTGTTTTTTTTTTTCAAGATCGACGGACGTGTGTCCAATAAAAGGACAATAAATCAAAACACTTAGTAGAAGCTGAGTGCACTCTAGGTAATTTCGCCCAACAGTTTGGTATCGTGGAGTGTTGCAAGGGAAGCCGGGGGATAATGACGCTGAGGGGCGACGGGGGGGATTCGACTTGTTGAATGGGCGCAAGCGCAACTCGCAACCGGGGAACAGTCCATCTAATGAGGAAATAGGAATTAGCCAGCGACGACGAAGCGAGTGCAGTTCTTTATCATAACATAGTCTCTTTGTGATTTATTGTACTCATGTTGTTTTAAATTTGAACACTTACTTATGTTATTTTGTACCTAGACGTCTGGTCTTTTTTAATAAGTACCTACTCTTCCATGTATACGTAGGCATATAAGCACTTGGGTTCTACCGTTCTACGGTTTCCATTTAAGACTGACTTAGACGAATGCCTGTCGGAGTTGTATATAAAGTTACCACCACTTACATTGTGGACTGAGATGCCTTTGAGTGAGCGGATGGAATGGGATCTTTAAACGAAAATCTTTATTACTTTGGTGCTGACTTCGTATTAGATACTGGGCAAATTCTTGGATGTCGCAAAACTTCTTTTAGAATTCACCACACTATCCACAAAATATGCATCTACGATGAGTTCAAACAGACACTTGTTTGCAAGCTTCGTGTTAAGAATTAAGCCGTCTGAGCATTAATTAACGTTAGACACTTCAGCCAGAGATAAACGCTGCCTCCTCGCAGGTTGACTAGCGAAATACCTAGAACTAATTGAATTAGGAACAACAATTAGTGTAGCTAAAATTAGCACTATCGTGACTTGTAAATTGCAAGGTCTTTGTTATAGTAATTTAAGAGAATGAAGAGTGAGCCTAGTGTCAGGCCTCAGATGGCTGTAGACCTCATCGATAACCTCTCATAGGTGTAATGGTTTTAATCACTATGTTTACATATGTATCTCTGAAAGAAGTTTTTTATTTCTAAATTCGAAATATATTTTCATAGTACTTATATCAAATTATTTCACTACTTATCTCTAATTGTCTCAGAGCTGCTATTGAGTCGTTACTAATCTAGGTGTATCTCCCTGTGCCTTTAAACACACCTTGTAGCCAAAAATAAACATTTATAAGTATAGGAATATCTTTTCATATGAGGATAAAACCAGTGACAAACAAACATAAGCGTTTATTAACTAATTGAAGGGCCGACTCGACTTCATATTGCACTTATTACAATTAATCACTTAAATGTTACACGAGTTGTTTATACGCGATAGAAGAAAGTTCTCATGTGAATCTGTCATAGATTCTTGTATGTTGACTTATGAATAAGCTCTAGTTGTCGACACTTATTTTAAATAGGTGTTTTAATTATTTCATCAAAAATATTATAATTTCTGTAGGTATAAATAAAAGTATGTAGTATGTTATAAGTCAAACTAAGTACATAGCAGGTAAATAATATTATTATTCGTACAATTGGCGTCAACGGTAAAAATACCAATGCCCGTACCCCATGACTAAGTTAATTTATAAACCCATAAAATCCAACATTTTCACACGACATTATAATGAAAATTATTCAGAATATTCATGAATGCACCTGACATCCTATGCGGTCACATTATATTTCCATGTTCCGCTAGGTATCAATTTGATTACATTATGATCAGTTTAATGTAAAAGATAACATTTTTTACTGCATTTATCTACCAGCCAACCTTACATAGTTCTGGAGCATAATAACAAATGAAAGTCGAGGGAACTCTTTAATGGTTTAAAGCAACTAGTTTAGGTTAATTTCATTCAATTTGATGAGAATTTTAGACATATTTGGGTTTTGAATGATTTTAGCCACATACATTTAAGAAAGAGTTACTTTCTTAAAAAATAATCAAAATAACGAAAATAATATCGGTAAAGCAAAATATAAAATACCTAATCATTTTTAATCTTAATAACTAAGCTCCTAAAGTAATGTAAGGTGATGAGCAGACTCAAGAGTGAGTCTGCTTGTGACCACGATCAGTGCAACCTGGTCGAAACGTCAAGCGATTTAAAGGTATTTATTGCGCGTTAATTCCTGTTAGTATATAGTAATATACTAACAGGAATTAACGCGCAATGCAATTAATACATGCAACGCGATAATTTAAAAGTTAGTCAAATGGATGTCTATAGCCCAAAATAGCTGCACTTTTTTACTAGATTTGCATTATAGATAATAATGATACTACAAACATTTCAGTTGTGTTATCGGGGAATTGTACGCTCCTGCGGCTGCTGTTCGCCAATATTGTTTTTTCTATTCTGTTATTTTTCACTGACTGAAAACTTTAATTTTTTTACGGTTATTAAAAAAGTGGTGTATAGTTCAGCTCTACAGATTGCATTGAGCAGTTACTGATTGAAATGTTCAGCCCAATATTTGCAAATATCTATATCTAATATATGAGGGATACATAACATAACATAACTAGAATGCTGCAAGCTGTTTATTGTCCCATAAACATGGAATGTCGCCTTTATTCAGTTTCAGAGTCGGCGTTCTCAAGTCTGTTGCAATCTCTTTTATTCTGGTTATCATATTTTGATGATTTTAGTCACTTATACAATGGTAAAAACTATGGCTTCTAGGAGTATAGGTAAAGTGGCAGATACGTCTTAAAAACGCATTATGAGCTACTTAGCGAACTCTAAAATATACTATAAATTTTGTTAAAACAAAAATACGATCGTGAGCAAGATTTGAACCTGCGCCTCCCGAATGATTACTCCATACCATGCACTTTGCCAACTAAGTCATCTCGACTCAACTTGATTACTAAATATAAATGCATTCTTACAAATTAAATTTTTGGAGTTAAGTCAATGGAGAACACTTTTTCACACATAAATTATGTACTAATCGTAGGCACTACCTTTACTTCCGCTAGATGATTGTTCATTTCCGACTGTGGCGCAACGGTCCGCGAAGTGGGGATTGAATTCCTTTACATCATGCACGAGTTCAATATCCATGCATTGGTCACTTTACGGTAGAGTCGGTACCTTCAATGAACAAATAAGTCATGCTTTACAGAAACTTTACGTAATTGTTTATTTCGAAGTATAACATTTTGGATGTTTATATACTTATTAATACATGATCATCAATACAGATAAATAAAATTGAAGTGTCTGTTTTTAATGCGAAAATAATATATATTTTAAGCTCATACGGTACCTATGCCTAAAAATCAGTTTATAAATTTTTTGCCTGTTTGTCTGTTCCGGCTAATCTTCGAACGGCTGACCGATTCTAATAAAATTTTACTGGCAGCTGGCTCACTATATAAGGAGTAACTTAGGCTAATTATAATATACTTAAACGCGGTAGAAACCGCGGGGCACAGATAGTTACCAAATATAAAGAAACCCTTTCTAAAATATTTAGATTGCTATAAGTTTAAGAACTGACTTGTTATACCTACATTACTCAACAAAAATTTTACTCTTCCATTGCATTTATTATGTGCACTATGTGGCCCGATATGCATGAACATCTCATGTACTAGACGAGGACATGATATAATCGTGAGTATTATCTTTAGCTTACTATCCTAAAATGATACTCCTAACAAATATAAAGCTGCATTGACAATTTGCAAATACTAGTTATTGTTTCATTAACAAACGATAACCAGACTAAACCTGATGACCATTTATTAGGAGGAACCTTGTTTCTAGACGGAAAGAAATATCTAGCAAATGGGATTACATAAAAAAAAATGATCTGTAAATGATAGAATAAAACGAATGAACTCTAAAATAGATCCGAGGGGAGCAGACTGGCAACTAGAAGCTTCCTTCCTGCGTCCATCCGGCGTCGAGTCTCACGCGACCCTTGCGCTTGCGCAGCTCAGCCGCACCATACCACTGACCATCAAACACTCCATAAGGACATCCCTCGAAGGATACAATTTTACATTCATCAAATGAAAGGTTCTCTCTGTCTGTCTGTCTCTTGATTCAATTACACGACTGCCAAAAAAAAGGCTCATGTTTTTATATAAGTACCTAATCTATGTATGTATTTTTGTGAGATTCTTTACTCCACTATTACTTCTAAATGCCGGAACCGATTTCGATGTATGGGGTATCGTTAGAATCCCTTTATTTTCCCGGGTAATATAGGCTAGTAAGATTTTAAAACGAGGGACCTATTAGTTTAGTTTATATAGTTTATTTCTCTATAAGAAAATGTTCACACTAGATACTGTCCCCCAACTGCGATGAAAATTCTTCACCTACCTTGTTTTTCACGTGTTAGTTCACACATGGCAGACGTGCTTTAAAACGTTTTATTTTTTTATTTTATAATTACTTAAAAAGAATGTTACGAGTAGGAAGTGATGCCCTGTTTTTATTTAAAACTTTGCCATCGGGGGAGCGCGCGCAACGCCGATGTACATCGGCGTACATCCTTCATGTATTTGTAGGCGTGTAACTCGGGTATGACAGGGCACACAATATCGGACGGTTTTCAATTCCGGAACTGAGTACTGATACTGGAGGCACAAATCCGGAATTGACAATCATTTAACTATTTTTCTATCCGTGGAAAATGCAGGCTTCACAGTATATAAGAGTTGATGGAGAAAAAGTATTCTTGAACCTTTGCTTCGCATTCGTTGAATTATGTTAGTCAGTGGCCAATTGGCCATGCAGGTGCGGCTCCACTCAGTAATAGGCCCTTTACCAATTTAAACGGAAGTTAAACAAGGGGAAACCATTATAGCTAAGCTATTTACCGCTGGCTTGGAAGATGTGGTGAAAATACTGGATGAGAACGGTATCTACTCGTATGCCACCAAATATTATAATTGGTGGTGAGCCCCTGGAGCATGTGGACCACTATGAACATTTTTAATCTTTAGCCAAATATTTCAAAATTAAAGAAACCTCGAGATGTGTTTAGGGCTTGAATAATACCAGAATGCTTGAAAATTAAACTTTACCAGCAATGCGTCTTGCCCATTATGACCTACACGGTGCTGACACTTGGACGCTCATTAAAGACACTGAAAAAGGTCAAAGTTGCACAAAAGGTAACGGAGTGTGCCATTGTAGGCCTATCGGTACGAGATCGTGTTCGTAATACAGATATTAGCCGTAGGACTAAAGTCTAAGATATAGGAAAGCATATTGTGATTCTGAACTAACGGTGGGCGAACAAACAAGGCATTGTTATCAGGTTGAGTAGAGCTCTTACCAAATAGTTGCCAAGAGATAGCAAAAGAAGTGTGGGCAGAACAATAGCCAGATGGCCAAAAACCTACAAAGGACCCCGGGGAAGATCTGAATGTGACTAGCACAGATCATGGAAGCGTAGCGCAAAACAAAGGAGGCCTATACTCAAGTAATATATTTTGGTGGAAAGAAAAATACAATCTTGAGTAGGATTCAAATCCACGCCTCCCGGATAAATACTCCAGATACAGACTCCATAATAGCGCTCTGACCGCTAAGCCATCGCGACCTCTGCTTACTATTCCGGATTCTTCTCCCACATTTGGTACGTCTTTTGGCGACGCTAACATTATCTATTCAGTCCCTATACGGATAACTCAACCGACACGACTAACTTTGCAGTTAACACAATGTCGTACAGATACGATTACCTTAACAAATACTGATAAAACATAAACGAAAAAGCATTAATGCATGCGTGGCGAACACTAAAGTTACACATTTGATGTGTATTATGCCTATAAAAATAAGTTCTTCTAAATTTATATATATCATTCATTATAAGAAATGATTGTTATATCAAGCAAAATTATAGATTCAGTTATTACGTCTTATATTTACAAGACATAACAACTGAATCTATAATCTCATAAGTAATTTCGTAATTATATCAAATATTACTTACCCGAGAGTAATAATAAAAATAATAGAGTCAGCACACAAAATACTCTCGCATTTAGAGATTGAGAGAGTATTTTGATGACTACAAAAAAAAAACATAAATAAAATATGAATCTAAATATCACTGAATGTGTGAAATTATTGAATATCGGAGTTACGATATTAGTTTTCTTAATTCCGGAACTGAGAAAGAATATCGTAAAATGTTTAAGGAATTCAGGAATTCCGAAATGCATGGCTGTAGGCTTACTCTTGAAAATAAAACCGCGCGATTGACATTGGAAATATGTCATTTTATACTTTTAAATGCAAAAATGTCTTAAAAATAATTAAAGAATCGGGATACTAATAAACCGACATGCTTTAAAATTAAGTTAACTATGATGTAGGTAAAAACAATGGTCACACTTCTAACATGCTTGGACTACTAAAATCTAACAAAACGACACTTGATGAAAGATATGTCGTTTAATTCGTATATATAAATATAACTAAATACGGCCTTCATTATATTTTTAAAAGGTCAGAGAATCAAGCAATAATGGAATATGTTTGTTGAGGTTATGTGGTAGGTTAATCTGTAGTAGGTATTTTGAAATGAGATTTATTTACGTTAATCATAAATAAAAAATAATGCACGTAGGATTTAGTCTGTGCGTGGCCTATATTGCAACAAATCTCGTCGTGTTACTTACGGTGAACAATCGTATAAACTTGGCACGCAGCACCCTCAGAAGCGTGCAGATAGACGTTCATTCTACATTAACCGATAGTCGGTTTGTCTTCATTCTTAAGTAGGTGTCATAATAAATACGGATACAAAAATATTATTGTCAAGTATAATATTTTTCAAGTTATCTTGAAAACATTCATCTCTACTTGCTAAATAATAATTATTATAATAATTCACGTAGGTGCGATAAAAATTAAAACAAAACATTTATTTCAATATTTATTACCTACAATTCTCATATGAATACATCACACATAATCCACAGTTTACGCAAATAATTCGTGCAGACATTTTGCCACATAAAACAGATCCAAAATGTGATTAAATTTCAGGTCCAATATAAAAATGCCAAGTCAACCAAAAACTGTAACTTTTTTTAACCTGTCAAAAATAGGGATTCTATATTATAAAGTCTATTGATTTAAGGCGGTATCGATTTTTTGTTGTAAAATGTTTAGTTTTTTATTCATAGCATGGTTTATTATAACTATTTACCATTTCAGTTAATAACTCCACATAAATTAATAATCAACATCAGATAATGTCAACCATCATTTCGTAGGATTTTAATTTTGATTAAGAAATATAATCAATTTAGACTTTTGAAGAAATAAGAACTTCTCTAAATACTTAAATAATTAGGTACAGACGTTCAAAATTATATATTTTATACTGCATTCTGATAAAATATGTATTCATTTTTAAAGTCGATTAACTATTTTTTCACTGCTTTTAAAATTAAACCGGTAGTATAAATTATAACATTAACAATCTATTACATTTTATCGATAGTCTCATCTCGGGAGCAATTTCTGTTTTTGCATGGTACAAAATGACCATTCTTCTTCTATTTTAACATTAAAAATTGTTTTATGGCACTGATTTAATATTGGAATTGGTATTAACTTCAAGAGTAACTCGTATCCTTCTGGAATGTGTTTTGCATTACGTTAGTTTTTTTTTTAAGTCTGTGTCCATATATTTTGATGATTTCAAAGAAAACCCCTATAAATTTAATTGGAAACAAATCATGAATGCTAATCAACATAGTTATGCAAAGACTAAATTATATTTCTAGTAAATAACTTGTTGCAACGACTAATTTCTTAAAGAAAAGAACGTCTCTTTGGAGAACAACTATATGAAATGAGTTTATTTAACAGTAAGTGGAAGGAAGGGCGGTGCATTCGCTGCTGTCTGCCATATCTCGCGACTTGACGAATGATGTTAAGCAAAGCTTTGCAGTCAAGTAACGTTTAGATAAATAAATTCCCATGCATTCTTTAACACCGGAGGCGTAAACATTATCCTGTAAACACCTGTATAATGGAAAAAAAATGAATTGATCTTAATATTTTTGGTAAATAATATAGTAAAAATACCAGACAAAATAACTTTAAAGTAATCAGTGCTATGGAGATAAAATCAATCAAATACCTTTTCGTCTATTCCCGACGATCTATGTTGTACTGCCTGAGAGATAATACAGTAATATTAATACAATAGCTTACATTATTACCCACTGCAGCACTGGTATTGAAATGGAAACAAATATTATTAAATGTAAGCAAGTCAATTGACTTCGTTCGCAGCTTGAGGGGTGCGCTGGCGCATTCTAACCGCTCGCCTCCACTTGAGCTTTTTTGCGCTGTGCAGGGGCGTAAATTGGACATAACTGATAAATTTGACATAAACCAGTAGTAACTGTCAAGGTTTCATACGTATTTCGTTTCGTTTACGTTTTATGTGAGTTTTATTACTCACGCTATGATGGATGTTTATCAAACTGCACAGTCAGTCTAACCAATTGCGTTACTTTAGAAATGTTCGAATTATATACCAAAGGTCCATTTCACACATTGAAGTACACCTACGGCAGGTGGTAAATAATTAAACAAAAAATAATTAAAAAAAAACAACATTGTTTAATACGAAAATGACATAATACATCACATGGTTACTGCGGTTTTTAAACTAAGCAAGCCTGTATCTTGTAAGCTTGGATTGAGTTTTACATATAAATGTGTCATAAAGTAGGCAATATTTGTAATTTAATTACAAAAGATCAGTTACCTACATGATGCAAATAAATATATAATATATAATGTTTCAATCATTAAAATGTTAAAAAAGTCATATTTATGACTAAACTATCCATAACAATAAAGTAAAATAATAGTACATTATGATAGGTACAAGTGACCTAAGTTGGTCATTAGTCATTACAGTCGAGGTTTAAATGCTAACCGAGCCTTGGCGAGGGTAGCAATGACCGACCGAGACTTCTATTAACCATTACAGCACGCGGCTCATGCGACGTTTTTCAGGAAAAAAGAATGAAATAACATAAAATTACATTTTGCAAAGACATTCAATTAGGTATATACGTTTTCTAATTATGATGGCAAGCCAATTTCTTTTTTCTTACGCCGAGTCTATGATCTATTTGCGTGCAGGTGGAAGGAGGGTCACTGACGAAGTAGAAGACTGCGAAACAGCCTAATATTATAATCTGCCTGCCTATTATATATTATTATATATTATAATCTTGCTAGATTACGGCCGACATGCGGCGCAGCATGTCTTTCTCTTCCACAAATCTTTATGGAAGAAAGAAAGAACAAGACAAAAGACATGCTGCGCCGACCCCAATTAGATGCATAAGAGCAGGGGGATGATGATGATGGTCTCTAATTAATCTCCAGAGTATTAGTTATAGATTCGTGACGATTCAGCAACCCGAAATGAGTCTTCGTCTCCAAAACGTCTCATCTATCTATAGGTATTTTAACAGAACAGTAAGAGTACTATATAAGTCCGCGATTATCTCAAAAACTAGTGATCCCATTTGGAAGAGGTTTTCGATATTTTAATGCATACTTTTCAGGATAGGTTTTAGTATATAAGGTCCTAATTTATGAGGTAATTTCCTTTGAAAGGGGTAATATATAAGTCACATACATTCACTTAGCTATGAATTAAATGGATATAACAAATTCTTCATAATTAACATAGTCTAGTACTATGTTAATTGTAATTACTAGCCGAAAACTGCTCCGTGAACAGCGAACATGAAGAAAAAAATAAAATTGCTGTAAAAATTTGAATAATGGCTTATATGAATCCTTATCACTTACACATTAACCTATTAAATTAGGACCATCCTACTAATATTATAAACGCGAAAGTTTGTAAGTATGTGTGGATGGATGGATGGATGTTTGTTACTCTTGCACGTAAACACTACTGAATGGATTTAAATGTAACTTTACAATAATATAGCTTAAACATCAGAACACATAGGCTACAATTTATAAAGATATTGTGTGAATTGTCCAAAATATGACGATAAGTTTCAAGTAAGTAGGAAGAACTCTACCATCTGCGAGCTATTCTGGCGTGCGCTGCCTAAACCCTTTGAGATATAACAAAATGATGTATGGTGGAATTGTGTATCTTATATAGGTTATATAGGTCTACACAAAAGTCCCGCGATGGCATATGTCTATCTCTTAGGATAATATACTACATCCATTTTAATACTTAAAAAAATGAGCAATTATGAAGCGGTAATTGGAAAGCGGGACTGAAATCAAAGTTTCATGATTACTTTTGGTCGCGATATCCGACATCCACGCGGGCGAAGACGCGGGCATCAGCTAGTAAATAATATATCAGAATCTCATGGAAGAACTTCGGAGATAGACAATGGAACTCAATAACTAACAGCAAAAGACCCGCGATTGCTGCGATCGTATGTCTATGTATTGTTTTCGCCGTTTCATATTATAACATCATGCCTGTGCGCATTGAAGAGGTAAGCAGATGTATAAAGTACACCCTGATGTTGCCAAAACTGCTGCTCCGATTTGGCTTTCGGTAATCGACTGCATATTTTTTTAAATATTATAAATGACGGCGTATCCGTACGGTATGATAGTCGGGCCATGATTGACAGATATCGAGCTCAAATCCAGCACACGCTACTTACAATAAATTATTGTGATGTTGTGTTCATATACGACACTATGTAATTCTTCACCATCCATAGGGACCGCACAACAGGTAGTAGGTAAATAATAGTTTCGAAAGGCACAAATCATAAAAGTAGTTTTACTTAAAGAAAAAGTACCTGAAAATATTACTACTTTATAATTACAGTTCTGCTTATTTTTCTACGTTTTTGTCCTGAAAATAATAGTAGACATTGCATTGCCGTGTTATTTTTTTAAATTCATTTATTTGACAACAATGGAAGTAGGATAATATATCCATGTACCCATTTTGTTCTTGTGCACGGTCTAGCTAGCTTCAATGTGATTTAGTTAACAAATGCTCTTTTGTGAACATATACTCTTGTCAGTTTAGTTGCGACATGCCAACCGAATTCTATAGTAGGTACCTAAATATAACAATTGTACTAAAAGTGTTAGGTTGTAAATATTCATAACAACTTATCTTTTGTTTTGGAAACAGTATTCATTAAATACCGCATATCTCAATCGAGGTTAAAGGTGAAAAACTGTGATATAGTTATCATACAGTAATTATATTTTTTTTGTAAATTATTTAAATCATCGTAACTAAAAATATGTAAACCCAAAGGAGCCCCTACATTTTTTTTTATTTACATCTAACTTTTTAGTTCGGTGCTTGCATTGTAATTTCCGTTATGGGGTCGTAAAAATTGTGTTACCCAATACTGGGAGTACGTAAATATATATAAACAAACTTATCGGACCATTGTATTTTATGATCGCTTGCATAGTTATGACCGATCGCTTTTGACGCGTTACAATTAAAAATATGTGGGTGGTAAACAGACATAGTACATAAATCGTAAACCGTAAATCGTAAATTATTTATTTCATTTTAAAATCGAATATATAACAACATGCAGTTCTAACAGCTTATCGTTTGCCGTAACTATGGAAATCAAAATACTATGATCTAATTTCTATAATTTGTATCTATCCGTTATGTAGTTAAAGGGACTCGATGAGAACAAAAAATATTTATTAACAAGACCTAAAAAGTTCTTAAAATATGAATTTTGTACATAGAAATTATAGTTTCATTTGTGTTTATTTTTAAATATATTCAGTTATTTAAGATGGGTTATAACTAATATATAAAGTATCAATTTGATAATTTCTGAACCGCTGCTGGTAAAATTCATTTATGCCATTGCGAAAATAATGAATTAATATGTAATACAATGTTGATACGAGTTATTTACCTACATACAGATAGCTGTTGTTTTGATTAAATAATTAAACAAGTATAAGATAAATGTTATGATCACAGTAGGACTTACCTGTTGCACGCTACAATCGGACCCACAACTCACATCGAAGTGGCCATCACCGGTTCGGTTCTGCGAAAAAAAAAAACTTTAACCTTTCACAACGAATATTTTATTTGATAGGGTCATATCGGGATGTTCATCGAAGTCACAGTCCTAATCACTTCCGCTGCGACACGGTTGGCGGTAGGCGCGAGCGCAGTTGAGCATGATAATCATTAGCGTACCTACCTGTGCCTGCGATTTAGATGTGATTGATTTGAGTTTTTATGCTCCAAATAAACGATCTGTTGAAGACCGGCTCTTGGGAACGCACAGCACTTTTGTGGAGATTTCATTTCCTATGCACGTGCTAGTAGGTCATAGATTGAGTGCTTTAGAAAGGGCATAGTAGAGTACTTGAACTTGTACTTTAAAGTTGTGGTGAGGCCAACTTGGCTAGGTTCAATGCTGTTAAAACCTAGGTGTGTCTTTTTTCTGCTAAGTGTAGATAGCCAATTATATCTTACTCCAACTTTTCGTAATGTACCTATGCGTGCGTTTCTTGGTGTTTTGCGTTGAGCTTCTTGGTGTTATACTAACGTTCAAAAATCGGATCAGTATCTGATGAGGCGTCCGAACACGGATCTTTTCGACAAACTTGTCAACTCGATAAAAGTTTTTATGTATTTAATTTTGTCCACAAAAAGAACCATGCCAGCACCGCTGTTTCGGCAAGTGGCAGTCAAAATTAAACTATTTAATTCACCCAAGCCCTCTCTATCACATGACAACCAGACGCACCGCGATTCGCAAACAAATTCGCCAGCCTGTTTTGCACACGACTAAAATAGGCGTAGTAATTCGCAGTCCTTTGGCAATACCTACTGCAAAATCTTAGTGTCGTTCGTGGTTTATTTTGAAAACTCACAAATGTTTCGACGTCAAAATTTGGCTATTAATTGGCGCGCAAAAACTTTTCTAAATCTTCAGGGTGCGAGACCACCTAATTACTAGTAATTGGACGTAACTACTGTTTATCTTTATGTATACGTGTGGTGACTTATTGCAAGCGTGAGACCGGAATTAGCTGAGTGGGCACCTCAAAGGCTTCATCTCGAAATGTGATCCAACCGCGGTTTTCACATTTTGGTTTTTTATTGACATGAAGGTGCATATGATATAATGTTTCAATCTTAAATTTTATGGGTAATATGGGTATAGTAAATGTAAATTATCATGTAAGTTCTGGACACCTATAAAATGCATACCTGGTTATGATTTTCTACCATCACTATACCCTTTATATAACATTAGACATGTAGGTAATGTCCATGTCTGCGAATTAAATACAAACACGAATATTTTTTTAATCATTGCTTATAAATAGCAAAGGTTCATTGGAATATTCGCTGTCGTATTTATACTTTTAAATGGGCCTTAATTTTACTTATGTAATGGTGCCTTTTCGTAGAAAGTATATGAAGATATTATTTCATTAATTGAAAAAATATGGAACGGCCTTATCCCTTCACAACAAACCCGCTTGATGTTTGGTACGCTGATCTATATTTAGCGCGTTTGAGTTGATTATAGTGGATCGCTAATTGTCGACAATTACTTAGATGTGCGTTGAACCTGCCCGACTGTCGCCGCAAATGAACAAAACAATAAACTAGGATCATCGTTTTATCCTCGACCAATAAACTGTTCTTCAATCTTTATCAATGTATGTACAAAGTGGAACGTTATGCATTTGTGACATCTACATATACAAAGTGGGCAATAAATAATTGTTCTTATGTACTCATAGTTAAAGAGAAAAACTAAAAAAAATATCGTGAATGATTTGCTTAGTTAATTTGATATGGCGAACCTGGAATGGGCATTTTTCATAGCATCGAATCACAGCTTCCGCTCCAAATTTCTCGGTGATGGAACTGTAATCGCAGCCAATTGTCCGAACGGACAAAGCCAATCCGAACAGCGACAACACTAGCCATTTGTGCCAATTCAGCGGCGCACTCATTGTGTCCGTGGACGACCGCCACCGCTAAATTCACTCCTGCGCACCTTCACACGAGTCACACATTTTTTCTGCCATGTAACATTATTCTTAATAATCAATTTATTTATCATGCAATGCAATGCAAAGCTATTAGAGTTTTTAAAACACTATATCAAAATGTTAGTAAGTATATTTAAACTGTCACAAATTGTTGTTGAGCTAAATCGACTGCGTAACAAGTCGACATAATCATCCGAATTTGAAAAGCGCGGTAAGGATCCGTTCGGTGCGCGTACGCAGCTAAAGCTACTCATGGACTGAGTTGCGCGCATCCGCCCGCCACCGCCAGCGCACGCGCTACGAGGGCGAGGACGGTTGGTTTGGGCGCTACGGTCATTATAGTTGTAGCCCCTACCTGTCGTCGAACGCACTTGTTATTCCTTTTATTCGAAGTCGTCAAACACTAAATATGTACTAATCCATATCTAATTAACTGGGCTTAATTTTCTGATTATTAAATTTTTAATAGAGTAGAATTAATTTTTTTTGATTAGTACGACATATTCGTAACATAGGATCAAGTCTGTAGTCCGAAAGGGTTAAACAGAAGTGTACTGTTGTAGGTAAACCGATGTAGTAAATAGACTTATTTACATATAAAAGGTGGTGAGCCTATTTTCATCAACCAGGCACAAGTGCAAACTCTGGGCTGCTACTGAGAATTTCCTACCACAACAGAAGAAAAACCTTTTTGATTCCTTGTTCTCAATAGATATTGATAGGACCATGTAGGGATTTGCGACGGTTTAAGTATTATTAATACGAAGTTGAGAGGGTCAAATTTATTTAAAAGTTCTGATTTATATTGGGTACTGTAATGTATAAATTGTAGTTTATGTCATTATTAATAAATCTTAAATTTGGCCCGCAGTTAACCTCATTGCTCTTAATCTTAAATATTATAGTTTGTCCCGTCGTCGTATATCAACGTTATGAGCAAGGCCATGGAATGATACGAGAACTCTGCGCCATTACACGAAGAGTTCAATTAATTTAACGTAATCTTCATGTATGACTTCCCACGCTTAGTCGCATTCCTTTCAAGAGATTAATAATTCGTTTCTTAAAAAAATACGATTCCTTAGTTTGTATAATTCTAATTGCTGAAAAGTGATATTGTGTTATAATTCGTAATTAGCCATCTGGTTATAACCTACTGAACGGTCAAAAGTACCTACTGTACTTGTACTTTTGACTAGAATTGATATAAAATAAAAGTGTTTGCAAAGTGAGTATTTTGGGGGGCCAAGGTGTTCCAAGATGCATATGATTCAGTTTACGTTTACTATCATACAGTTTAACTGGTCTGTGCATAAAAAAACTACGAACTAACGAAGTTACATGGACAGCGTAGCTCGAACATATGACCCACTCACAAAAGGCAACAACGTAAACGTTAATAGCATGAAAAACTTAAAAATCTAAAAGCCTTAAAATATTATTACTCCGTCGTCTTTCAAGCGTAGCTTAGCTTTTTACTACATCGGAAGTCACCAGACCAATATCCGCAATCATCATTTATCTACATATTTTGCGTGCGATTGCTGGTAAATTTTTAACCGACGAAAAAAAACAGGATTTTCTCAATGCGACGGGTTTCTTGTTATTTGTGACCTCGCCTGACTTTTTACCGAGTAGGTAGTCCGATTTTGATGGGTTTTTTTTTATTGGATAATGGATACTCCAAGTTGGTCACATATAAATTTCACCCACCACTCATTTTAAGTCGGCGCCAAACAAAACAATCAACAAAGATCATTAAATTAAAGTGATAATCAAATGCAACATGAAATTGGCGTCGACTCAAAATTCGTTACACTCAATTATTTTTCACTTTTCAGTTTCCTTTTTCGGAGGTTCTATTTTATGTACGTCAGGATTGAGGAGCCAAATTCCCGATCTGAAAATTTCTTATGTAATGTTTTTGTTGTAAATTTGTAGAATAATGTAAAACCAATCTCGGAATTTGTAAAGAAAGAACAAAAAAGTTACAAGCATTTTAATGTGGCATAATATAGACATTTCATAAAAGTTGATACAACATATTTTTTTTTAATTACTCCTAATTATTGCGAAAAAAGTTAATAAGGTTTGTTTTTTGAAAGAAAGTGCAATATTCCAAATAACTATATAGTAGGTATATTGCAATTCTTATAAAATTATAATATTAAATGGAAAAATAATACGGTCGTGAGGAGGATTCGAACCTACGCCAACCGGATAATTACTCCAGGCGCTCTCTTAGCGCGGGTTCGAATCCTGCTCACGACCGTATTTAATATTTATAACTTAAGAGTTCGCTAAGCATGCGTTAATACTTTTCAAAGATTTATCTTTAATTCTGATAGAAGTTATGCAAAAAAAAGTTATAACCGCATTTAAGTGGCTCCTCAATCCTGACGCTTCCTGGGTAACACTTATATATATCTTTATAGAAAAGAAAGTTATTCTAGGTAACATTTTGTTGAATTTTTTTAACCATTATACACAGTCACATCTTAAATCGAACCAACAGTTTCAGGGATATTAAGGTTTAAACATTTTTGTACAAAGTATGAGAGTAGGGTGTCCATAAGTTTGCCCCTGTCCTGTTTGCATTTTGTGTTCATACCAGGTGTCTAATTTATTTGAGTAAAACATACATCACGGCATGATCTCTTAACTTAATCATCAAACACTGGGTTTGAATTCCGATTCATTCGTATTTTAACAACAGGACATCATATTCTTTAACCTGTAGGTCGATTTTAATAGGGGGTTAACAAATGAGCAGAATTATTAACTTTTAAACATTATCAACGGCTTCGTAATCCAGCGGTATGATAATAATCAGGTGATTGACAAGTATTGATTTCGGGTCCACGTTTGGTATACAATTTTAGTTCTTTTGAATTATTCTAACTATGTTGCGTTCATGGCGACATCCACGCAGACGAGTTGACTTACGGGCACAGCTAGTCGATATTAATAAACACACCAATTAAAACAATAAAAACAGGCAAGCAAGTCCATAACCACATTATTAAAATAAAATAACTTTCGTTGGGCAACTGGGTCAAGGGCTTGATGCAAAAAGCACTACTCATCGACACGGTGCGAATTGTCAGGAGGTTTCTCCCGCTGGAGCCCTAACCGCCGGTGACTTGGACCCTGTTCCCGAAGCCGCACTGGCCTACTATTTTTAGTCGACTCACCCAAAAGCAGGTTTTGAATGTTTTTGGAGTGTATTTATTTAAGTATGTATGTCAATTTCTTTGGCACGCCCTTTAGTCTAAACGGCAATGATTTTAACATACAAGGTGTCATATCAATACTCAATACTCAATACTCAATAACTTTATTGCATCCCATAATGTATACAAAGGCTGGTGGGTAAAAATTAAAGAGAAACAATTATGGACCCTGTCGGGCACAGCAAGTTAGTTTTTAGAGGAGAGGATGAAGAGCGCTTTTTAAAACATAATATATTGAAATAAAGGAAGAAAATCTGATATTTTGATATTTAAGTAGGTATTATTATTGTGTAGATTTATTTTCATTTTATTTATTAATATTCATTTATTTATTTATTATTAATAGTTTTATTCTAGATAATGTATTAATTTTTATTATTTATTTTATATATTTATTTATATATTAGCTGTAATTTTAATTAACTAAATAGTAAGTAGTTAAAGATATTGCATATGCATAGTAAGTAAGGTAAATAAATTTATTTAAGTACTGCTTGTTTATTCTAGTTATCCCTGTTACCCTGGTTGGAATTTATCTTTGAGGTATTCGTCAATTGTGTAGTAACTTTTATCTAAGAGAAATCGTTTTAATTTATTGGTAAATATATTATTTGTTTCTGTGTTTTTTATGTATTCAGGTAATTTATTGTAGATTTTAATGGATGTAACAAACGCACTAGAGGAGTGCATTTTCAATCGTGAGGTTGGTAAATTGAGTCTATTTCCATGTCTAAGTTTGATTTTTGTTTGAATGTCTTCTCTTTTGCTGTAGAATTGTGGGTATTTCCTTACAAATTTGCAAATTTCAAATATATAGAGGCAGGGTAGTGTTAAGATGTTTAGTTCTTTGAAGTGTGGTTTACATGAGTCGGTGTCTTCGATGTTAATCAATATTCTTATTAGTTTCTTCTGTATTGTAAATAGCGAAGGCGCGTCTGTACTGTTACCCCATAATATAATTCCATATCCAAGCCAAGCGAACGCATACGCATAGTAGGTTACTATTGCTGTTTTGAGGTCTGTTGTTTTCTTTATTTCTCTGAGGGCATATGCAAATTTAGATAACTTAGTTTTTAATTTCTGTATGTGTGGTTTCCAGTCTATGTGTGTATCTATGTCTAAGCCTAAAAGGGTGAATTTATTAACTATTTCTAATTTGGATCCTTTGTATTCAAAATTTATATTAATGGGGGTTTTTTGTCGCGGGTGAAAAGTAATTATTTTTGTTTTATTAAAGTTTATTTCTAGGTTGTGTTCGTTCATCCAGTATGTTGTGGTGTCAAGTATAGATGTTAGTGTTTGGTTTAAGTTTTGGTTATTGTTACATGATGTTAAAATAGAGACGTCATCGGCAAACAATACGCACGTTTCGTTTATGTAGTTAGGGAGATCGTTTATGTAGACTAAGAACAGCAGGCATCCTATGACACTTCCCTGTGGTATGGAGCACCTTCCGTGTTATATGATCAGTTAGTCGCCGCATAACATGCCTGTACCATCTTAGTCGGTTGTCCAATAGCTTTTCAGGGATAAGTTTTACTCTGAAGCTGGCCAGTATATGTATATTTCGTATTTGATCCAACTTGGTCACTCCTCCGGCCCATCGCTGCATTTTCATTTCGGTAATATGGAGTATTTTTTTTCTTGTTTCTATAAGAGAGCTCAACACTGGGAGCCTATCATAGCTGGGCGAACGGCATTTTTGTAGACTTTACCTTTAATATGTATCGGCATTCTTTGTCACACAGCACTACAGATAGCTCCCTACATTTCATCCATGGTATATATGTGGCACTTGGATTGTAGAATCCGCTGTTTTACAAAACTGCTTGCTGATTTAGAAAACAGTACTGTTTTATAAAACAGCTGAACAACGTTCAGCTTTGCGTTTAAACCATTGCGATACGTTTAACAAAACAGCTACCCACCTTTAGACGTAATGCAGAATGACATATCTACTGTGGGACAGGTTTGTTTATTGTATAGGTATATTATATAGTATAGTCACCACTCAAGTAAAAAAAAGATAGTGTATTCTGATTTGACTTTCCGTGGGTGGGTCGACGGAGCCCCGCTCCGCGGGGCTCCTATTTTTATGTCTGTAAGTTTAGAAAAAACCTAAACACGAAGAGGATGACGGGGGTAGTTCGCTCGCTATGCTCGCTCACTGGCCCCCGTCAGCCTGACCACATCTCGATGCATACCCACCTCGGTGCGGAGGAAATAACCTCTGAGACTGTTCACCTCACGGTTATGTAGGGTCTTAGCATTTAAAAAACCACGACCCCCACACTTCCGTGAGATGTACAGTCTCATCACCGATGATCGTGGGTGGTGCATTCGGTACGCGGTCAGCAGTGTCCGGACTCTTCTATCCAGGGCATCAAGTTCCGTCTGAGTCCACTTCAGTATGCCGAAGGAGTACATCAACACCGGCATGACCCAACCGTTAAAGGCACGCACCTTGTTTCCGCCCGACAAAAGACTTTTAAGTACTTTTTTCAGGCAGCCAAAGAAGCGCTCCCGTAACGATTGCTTCATGTCGGCCTCGTTGATGCCTAACGCCTCCGACATACCCAAGTATTTATAGGTCTCAGTTGGAGCGAGGGTTCTAAGCTGTATAGAGTCAGAGAGTCTAATTCCCTCGGACTCCACAATTCGTCCCCGCTTTACATGCATAACTGCACATTTGTCAACACCGAATTCCATACTGATGGACTTACTAAAGGTTTCAGTGATCCTCAGCAAATCCATCAGATGCAAATCAGTGTTGGCAAACAGTTTGATGTCATCCATGTAAATGAGGTGGGATACAACCTGACTTCCTCGTCTCAACTGATAACCCAGCCCTGATTCCTCCAGTAATGTACTTAGAGGATTTAAGGCTAGGCAAAACCATAGGGGGTCAGACTATCGCCCTGGAATATACCTCGCTCGATCCTGATCGATTCATCAGACCGTTGGATCCGTCGGTATCCTGGATAGCGAAGAACCGTCCTCCATTGCCCCATACATATAAACAAGAAGGTGCGAAGAGTTGAATTAAATTTATACAACTCCAGCACCCTCATGAGCCATGTATGTGGCACAGAGTCATAGGCCTTCTTATAATCTATCCAGCATGTCGACAGATTCCTTCGGGATCGTCGAACCTGTTGGCTGATGGCCATGTCTATGAGGAGTAGCTCCTTAGTACCGAGGGACCCATTCCTACATCCATTTTGAGATGGGGACATGATTTTGTTACTGTCGATATGATACGTCATTTTTATTCTCATAATGGATGTAAGAAGTTTATAGACCGTAGGTAAGCATTTGATCGAGGTCTATAATTTTTGGGTTCCATGGTGTTGCCTGATTTGTGGAGCAGGAGAGTAACCCCAGTGGTTAAGAACTGTGGCAGCGACCGATTCTCTAAACAAGACTGAAATTGAGATGCCAGGAGAATGTGTGAACTACGGAACCATTTAAGCCAGAAATTATGTAGCCCGTCCGGCCCTGGGGATTTCTAATTTGGCATTGGACGGACTGCATCAGCTATATCTAAAATTTACTCCATTCCTGGAATCGGTTTACACACCCGCCTGACGCCACGCATCTAGTCGTCTTCCGTGTGATCAACAGGCACCGACCAGATGCTACGCCAAAATGAGCACATGGCGTCATCATCTGGAAGGTGCATGTCACCCACACGTTGATCGGGTCGCTCCCAAGATCTGTATACCCACCTTTGATCACTACGGAACATGCGGTTTTGGGTGTATCGATCAGCGCGTCGCCTATACCTACGAATACGATTCGCCCATGCGGAGACTTTCTGCTTCAGGAAGTCGATGCGCTCTGTGACGCGAGAGATGTATTCGTCAGGGTTGATGTTAGTTCCCTTGAAAGCTCGCCTCACAAAGCGCATGACTCTAGGAAGGACGTTGCCCTCCCTGAAGCATATCAGCTTGCTGATGCACTCATCAGCAACGCCCTAGCCTCGGCAATGCGACGCTCAATCCTGCACTGCCAAGCTGGTGCGCCGCATTTTGGTCGTGCAGCTTTATCACTATCTGTAAATTTGACATGAGCTACACGACACGCCGCAACAGACCCACAGTACAGAATCGAGTGGGTGGCAACAAGGTCTGTGCTACTGTCAAAATAATTTGATAGAAGCGAGTCCAGGGCACACACCAGCGCTTTATTTTTTTGCACATGGGCAAACGGGGTATTCGTGGCCTAAGACCGGGCGGTGTGGATCGATAGTCCCGCATCGCATGTTCCAAAGTACTCCTCAATAGTTAATTGCACTGGGTACTTACGGTTGTAGCCCTATCATCCATCCCTACATCTATGCAGTCAGGCTGCGGCGAAGCAACTGAATTAGACCGTAGTTGTGCCGCGGCCGGTGGAGGGGTAGGGATAACAGGGCCAAACAGCAATTCAGCGCGTAGTCTATCAAGTACGGTGTCATCCAACTTGTGACCACGTTGAATGACCCGCACCTGATCCGACAGTCGTTGTGCCGTAACGTTGATAGCTGGCTCAAGTACCTGAAATAGAGAGAGCATTCTGGCACGGTACGCAGTCAGGTTAGTTCCTCCCTGTGTAGCCCCAAAGTATGCGCGCATGACGTTTTCGTTGATGGATTCAGTCCATCTCATGCGCAGCACATTACCACCGGAAGCGGGAACCCTATCAGAGGCCGATGCACCTCGGAATCCTGGGCAGGCCGGTGGCCGGAGTCCTCCCCGGCGACGTACAGGTGGTGGCGATGACGGCGGAGAGAAATACTCGTCGCTTGAGCTCGACGCAACTGCAGCGGCCGGTGTCACAGCACTCACTGATGAGGCGGGTTCCGGCCGCTGCGAGGCGGGTTCCGGCCGCTGCGAGGCGGAGCACAGCGACGAGACCGGAGATGGAACACCTGCGTGAAGATCTTTCGCTCTTCTCTTTGTCAGCATGACGAACTTAAGATGATGCTATAGTAAATTTAAACTTTATTGATGCGGTGTTTTTTTTTTTCTTCATGGTTTTGGTTTTTTATATTATAATTATTATTAAATTTGGTATATTTTGTTGAATAATTTATTGAAATTTTTAGACAGCAAAATTTTTTATATGTCAGCTTGACAGAGGAGTGGCCAGTATTATTATTAATTTTTATGTTACATATTCCAAGGGGATGCACTTAGCCCTCTGTGGTTTTGCCTTGCACTAAACCCACTCTCCCATATGCTGAATAAATCAAAACTTGGGTATACCATCAAAACACCACACAAACATACAATCCTCACTCACCTAATGTACATGGACGACATTAAACTATACAGTGACACTATACAGTCTCTACATCACCTTGCAGATATCACACAATCTATCTCCAACGACATACATATGGAATTCGGAATCGATAAATGTAAAACCTTCTCTGTCAATAATGGTCAAATCACTCAAAACAGTTACACTCTAGACTCCGGCGACATAATTGAACCTTTAGAACCACACACATCATAAAAATATTTAAGTTTCCAACAAGCTAGACAGATCAAACAGAAAGAAAACCTGAAAAAGAAATTTAAACACCGTCTTAATATATTATGCCGATCTCAATTAAATTCACGCAATACCTCTAAAGCAATTAATAGCTACGCTATTCCCGTACTTACATACTCCTATGGGATAATAAATTGGTCTCAAGGTGATCTTCTTAGCCTGCAACGCATCATAAACACTACTCTTACAACTAACCGAAAACACCATCCCAGATGTGTGCAAAGAATGGCACTCTCGAGACGAGAAGGCGGAAGAGGAATTATAGACGTAGTCAATTTGTACAATAGACAAATCACAAATCTTAGACAGTATTTTTACCACCATTCACAACAGTCAACGCTTCATGAAATTATAACACTTAAAACAGACAATCACCTTACTCCGCTTAATCTAACTGATCGAAACCCACAAAAGAATGAGAAGATTATTGAAGCAAAGGAAAAGATTGCCACATGGAAGCAGAAGTCTCTTCACGGACGGCACTACCACGACCTGCAGCAACCTCATGTCGACAAGCATGCTTCGAACGCCTGGCTGCAGCGTGGCGAGCTATTCCCGGAGACGGAGGCCTTCATGATGGCCTAGTCCTTACTCGCACGAGAAATTCACCCGATTTTTTGTTTTCTTCATTCGCACGATTTTTTTATCCTCATTCGCACGAAAGTATTCTTATTGTGAATTCGCCCGAAATGTTTGTCCTTACTGGCACTAGTCAATATTTTTCCTAACTCGCACGTTTTACATGTCCTTATTCGCCCGAATTTGACAGTTATCACCAAAAGTGCTCGCAAAACAATTATTTATTATAATATTAAGAATCCACTAGCCATGCGATGGAAGATAGTGGCAGAAGGTATATTTTTATACGACTGCATATTATGTTTTTAGGGTTCATGTATGTATGCAAGTATGTTTGTGAGTTTTTTTATTGCACCATAACTTCTAAACGCCGAATGAGATGTATGGGGTATCGTTAGAATGTGCGCGAACTCAAAATCAGAAAACACTCAGTTATTTTAAAATTTTCTGTTTCCTGTTTCGGCGATAATTTATTTTTATTTTTATTTTGTTGGCTAAACAGGCAAGAGACCGTCACAAGTGGACAGGTTGTCAAAGGTTTTGAAGAGGAGGTGACTAATATTTACAAAGTATAGCTAGGACTAATTAAAGTTCTCATCGAGGTTATTGAAATAAGCCCAAACACGACTATATTTCGTCTCCATCATCAGATTAACTCCAAGTTTTCATTATGTTTTAGTGTCTATGTCGCAGATGGATTGTAGAATCCGCTGTTTTAAAAAACTGCAAGCTGATTTACAAAACAGTATTATTATGAAAAGCAGCTGAACGACGTTTAGCGGCTTTCCATAATTACTGAACTATAATACGCAGAATTGAATGAACGTTTTGCGTTTATCAATGCAGCGGGTCAACGATCAGAGATTATGTAAAACAGTGTGAAATTAACTGTCAGATTGTTGATTTTAGTTCGTAATTTTGTCGCATATGGCTCTGTATGTCTTAACAATTATAACCTAACTTTATTTTACTTGTCAATAGCAAAAAAAAGATGAAAATTTTGAATGACTTAAATACTAAATCACTAGTCGACAATATATCGGGATTATGAAAGAAAATAAACGTTATTGGTCCATGGGCGAGCGAAGCGAGCTCGGGAGTTTCGTGTATCCCGACACGGACAGGTTAGGTTCGAAGAGGATGGCGGGGGCCAGTGAGCGACCGTAGCGAGCGAACTACCCCCGTCATCCTCTTCGTGTTTAGGTTTTTTCTAACCTTACAGACACAAAAATAGGAGCCCCGCGCAGCGGGGCTCCGTCGACCCGGGCACGGAGAGTCAAATCAGAATACAGTATCTTTTTTTTACTTGAGTGGTGACTATCCATTTAATATACCTATACAATAAACAAACTTGTCCCACAGTAGATATGTCATTCTGCATTACGTCTAAAGGTGGGTAGTTGTTTTGTTAAACGTATCGCAATGGCAATCCAGCTGAACGTCGTTAAGCTGTTTTATAAAACAGTACTGTTTTGTAAATCAGCTAGCAATTTTGTAAAATTCATACAGTCCAATTCCAAATAAAATAAAAGTTACATTACCCGCTTGATAAAGGATCTCCATAGTAGAGAAGAGATACTATATGCTACATACAGTCTTCAGAATGCCGTTGCAACTGCCACGCATTCTGCATATCAGGGATACGGTTTTATTGCGGATGACGGCATGAAAACCATCAGTGCGATACAGCACAAACATCCCCGAAGCACTAGAAAAGCGAGGCAGCCCCAACATCATCCTGTAGATGTTGTTATACTGACGCGCAGGACATCCAGCAATCTTTTGGTGTGACTGACCCGCAGATTTCCCGTATAAAAGTGTCTTAAACAACGTTATCTTTACTTGTTCAGAGCAGCGGGAGAATCTGCGAGTCAGCATGTTACCTCTGACCGCTAAAGCCCTTCGCTCCCTCAATATCCAGATCGTCTTCAAGAACTTCGGTATAAATGTCCCAGGTATTTAAATTTCGTGACACGATTTATGCACAAGCCATTTAGGGTAACATTATGTTAATACTCAAGGCATCCACCAGCGTCCCTAAAGACCATATATTCCGTTTTTTGGACATTGTATACAAGGCCATGTGCACGAACATAGGCCTCACATACTCTTAACAACTCTCCGAGACCTCTCACGGTCAGGCCCAGCAGCACCATGTCGTCCACGTAGCTAATGTTGTTGACGCAGACGCCATCTATCGAGCAACCGACACTCTTGCTACTGAGCTCAACGATGAGATCATTTATTTATAGGTTGAAAAGCTTGAGCGATGTCATGCCTCCCTGTCTTACCCCGCTTTCCAACGTATATGCCTCAGGGATTGTATTATTCCACCTCGGATTTTTTTTTGGTGAGAATACCAATATTAAGCATATTGAGCAACCCCACCGGCACATCCACGTTCCCCAACTTTCTCCAGAGCACATCGTATGAGACAAGATCAAAGGCTCTTGAGAGGTCAAGGAAACACGCATACACCGGTGTCCTGCGGTTCATATAGTATTGGACAGTCTGCTTGAGACCAACGATGGCAACTTCCGTGGATAACCCGGGTCTAAACCCGAACTGCGCATCATGTAATTTAATGCATTTATCTAGGCAGGAGTCCAGCACTTTAGCTCTTATCGTTGCTAGCGACATGGGCCGTTCGCTGGACAGGACTGGGGATTCCCCAGTCCTGTTCTTCACAATAGGCACTACAATGGTTTTCATTAAGTCATGTGGTAAGTATGAGTGACTCACGCAGATCATCGAAAAACATAGCCAGGGCCCCCGGTAGGTGAACCCTTTGCCCAGCCGTATAATGAATCACCACAAAAGTTAATTAAAATTGGTTATTTATAAATTCATTTTGCACACATCACAGATTCAGCGTCCATAACTATTTATTTATTTAGAAAAAAATCAATAAAGCAATGTTAAAATCATTTTACTAACAAGATCTTATGCATATGACAATTAAGGCGTACATAGCATACACTACATAAAATGCTTATTTTAAATGGAGCCACTCACACTAACAAGACAAACAATATAAGTTATATACTATAGAATAACTTTTTCTGAAGTCGGCTAATAATCATACTGAAAGTAAATATATCCGACACTGAACACTTTTTACTATAACAGTACCTAATATTGACATAAAATTAGTGCGAGTAAGGACATCTAAAGGATGTGCGGGCGAATGAGGAACTTTTTCATTAGTTATTTAAAATAGTGCGAATTTTTCGGGCGTGTAAGGACTAAGCCTTCATGATGGCAATTCAGGATCAAGTAATTGACACCCGCAACTACCAGAAGCATATAATGCGCGTACCTAATCTCCCCACAGATACATGTAGACACTGCCACTCTACCCCCGAAACTATTCAACACATAACGTCTGCCTGCAGATCTCTCGCGCAAACTGATTATAAACACCGACATGACCAGGTAGCATCCATTGTACACCAGCATCTCGCACATCAATTTAAATTCATAGAAAGAAAAACTGCTTATTACCAGTACAAACCAAACAATATGCGAAAACAATAGCCACAGAATATATTGGGATAGAACTATAATTACTGACAAAACCATACATTTTAATAGACCAGACATTACAGTATTTGATAAAAACAACAAAATAGCTTACCTTATCGATATTGCCATCCCAAATACTCATAACTTCCAATCCACAATAGCCGATAAACTAACCAAATACCAAGATTTAGCCATAGAACTGAAACGCCAATAGCAAGCACAAACCATCAATATAGTCCCGATAGTCATGTCAGCAACGGGGGTTGTTCCGAAGAGCTTGAAACGTAGTCTAGACATCTTACAAATCCCACAACACGTAGCCCAAACAATCCAGAAAGCCATTATATTAAATACCAAATTCAAATTCAAATCAAATTCAAATCATTTATTCTGTAAATAGGGTTTTTGGAACTCTTTTACATGTCAAATTAAAAACTAGAAGGCGCCGGCTTTTCCTGTCTGACTACCTCTGAGAAGAAAAGCCGAAACAAACTCAGAGGTCACAGTCTCTTTTAAAGTCCAGACATCAGTATATAAGGCTATGTGAACGTAATCATGTAGGGCGTCTGGAGTGGCCTTTTGAAGAAAGAGCCATAGCAGTTTCAAGTTGACCTGTCCTTACTGACGGCACGTATGCATCAGTCATCGTGTAGCTCGACCATAATTAAGGGAACTCAACGACCCATCGCAAGACGATACCAGATCGGACAGGCAGGACATTTGCGTAGGCCAGCTAAAATACTCAAAACCACCAGACAGTTACGAATCATGATATAAAAGTACTTATCCTACATGATGCTCACATTTACAATGAATTATTCACAAAATGTCAAATGGAATGTCAGAAATATTCATAATTGTTTACAAAATATCATTAGGATGTCAATAAAATGCATTATATATGTATTTTCCATGTCAAGAGTTTTTTGCACAGTGCACTCAGTCCCATGCATTTTTTGTCGTTTTGGTAATCTGAGATTGTGTAATATCCTTTTTTACATAGTTTGGATTTTATAAGTTTTTTAAATTTATTGTAGCTTAAATTTCTAATATGAATGGGCAGCTTATTATAAAAGCGTATACAGTACCCATGAACGAGTTGCCTACTCTGTGGAGTCGAGTGGCATGTACAGAAAGGTTGTGTTTTTTTCTAGTATTAACATTATAAACATCAGATAATTTGGTAAAATTTTAAATATTTTTATACACATACAATAAATTTTCATATATATATTGTGAAGCAACAGTTAGAATATTTATCTCTTTGAACTCCTCTCTGAGAGATACCCTTGGACCCAGGTTGTAAATAGCTCTAACAGCTCTTTTCTGTAAAACAAAGATGGTATTAATATCCGCAGAGTTTCCCCAGAGAAGAATACCTACCGAATCACTAGAAAAATTTTAACAACATCTTCCGTATCTTCTACATACTCCATCACATAATCCCCTAATCACACTTGGCTATGGCCCGTGTAACATAAAAATTAATAATAATACTATTAAATTTACTACACTATTTTATTTACACCATAACTTCTAAATATCTGGACAGATTGCGATGTTTGTACCTATCGGGATAGGGGGACATACCGTTAGAATCCTTGCATTTAGAAGCTGTGGCTGTAGTACACAAAAAGTAATAATAAATAAAAAAAAACGTGCATTGGCGTGATTATAAAAAAAAGCACGCCTGGCATGTCTGAACTAAAAATTTACACTCTGACTACACGAAAATGTTTCAGTCATTTGCCATTTATCGAATGTAACTTAAACAGTTATAATTCCGTGATGGAAGAGCAAAATAACTTTATTTAAGTACTTAACGCAAAACCCAGATGTCACTATATGTGCTTAACGCCATCTCTCGATTATACCATAAACAGAAATGAGATAAGATGCCGTGACGAAGAAGCACAATACGTTATTTAAGTACGAAACTCAAAACCCAGTTGTGATATGTGTGTTAACTAAAATTTTTCAATCATATGCAATAGATGGCGCTACGTTGTCGTTGATATTGTAAAAGATGATCGATCATAGAATTACAGCAAGCGTCACACGTTAAATACTGTATTATAGTTAAGTATCTACTACGTAACGATAACGTTGTACGTACGCTTGGTATTTTCCTTTTACAGTTGGTTTTGACAAACATTTCGTCATTTCGCTATCTCTTTTATATTATAAAAAATAATTTATTTTTTCAGGGATATCACAAACTATTGAGTATGAACGACATTATCATGCGACAAATAAAATATATTGGATTATTATAATTAGATAATATCTGAATTTAAAACAGACAAACGTATGTACTTATTCAAAAAGCCTATTATAAGACCAAAGACTACGTTGCTGATAGGGATGTCAAAGTCAAAGTCAAAGGTTTTTATTTCAAATAGGCAAAATTACATGCACTTATGAAACGTCAATTGATTTTAGTTGCATGTTTGGCTATAACACCTTCTGCACATGTGGCTTCCTTGGCTACTCACTGACAATGTATGTGTAATTTCTATCACAGTTCTAATGATATTTTTATTTTATTTTTTTGCTTAATATACCTCTTTAAATTTTTGCTTTTTTTTGTTCTTAACTTGTTACGTTACGTTGTTTTTACATCCCGCCCAAAATTGTACAAGATATACAGTTTAAAAGAGTAACCATGGAGTTTCTTGCCGGTTCTTCTTCATAGGAAGCGACTTTTTGGAACCGTGCACGTAAATTCTGACTTTTCATAAGTTTCTTTGTATGGTTTATATGAAATAAAAACCTTTGATCATGATTATTAAGTACTTACACCTCTGTTAGGCTGTTTATGTGGATCAACCAAAATGTAAGCTTCGCCAATAGGTACTCGAATAAACATGTTAATTGCTCCATTACTGTTACTTGAATTTTTACCTCTCACCTTTGCTGTTAACCGCCCCTATCAATTTTAAGGCTTTTCATGCAGAATTCACCTAACCATCTTTCGTGTAATTAATTTATAATTTTATTTTATTAGCTGGCAACGCTTGCACTTGTGGTCCTTGGTGTAACCCTGCTGTATATCTGATTTATTATCTCACCTCCCTTTGATTATGTATTGGTTTTTAATTTATTTAGGGTTCCATTTTCAAAGCGTACCAGTCCCTATTGCTATTATTATGCCTACGTCATGTAGGTATCTGTCTGATGCTATGTGTTATGTTACAGATTAAATATTGTTCACCGGTTACAAATCACGTGCATTTTTCGGGTTAGCTGGACTAGTTTCGAGCTCGTACTTTGCCCTTAGTCATGAGCTCAGTCCGTGGAAATGTCGCGAGTCAGACTTCCATGTATTATTACGGCTTCTATCATGGTAAATAATAAAACCAATTCTAAAGAAATTGAAGTTTCTTTTATGAGGACTATGAAAGAAACCTCAAAGAAAATGCATTTGTAACGTTTTTTAGGGTTCCGTACCTCAAAAGGAAAAAATTTAACCCTTATAGGATCAATTTGTTGTCCATCTGTCTGTCCGTCTAGACTCTAGACCCTTTATTTCGGGAACGCGTAGGGGTATCGAGTTGAAATTAAAACCATATTCTCAGATCGACAGTCCCTTAAAGCTGTGAAAAATCAAACTTCTAAGTTAACGTTAAAAAAAGATACGGTCGTTTATGTCGTAAAAAAACGTATATTTCGACACTCAAGGGAATCAAAATGTATAGGGTACTTTCCGTTGATCTAGAACTATTAAATTTGGCAAGTAATATCTTCTTATACTACAAGTACAGGGAAAAATCTGAAAACTACATTTGTAATTAAATCATAGAAAATATAGTCTTTATATGTTTTGGAAACTGAATTTCGGGAAAATCTCGGAAAAAACTGCGGGACTCAATTCCTAAACTATTTATAATATGTACCTTTAAATTTTTACGGAGCCCTCGGTGGGCTCCTCCGGTTTTTTTAGCTATTAAACCGTCGACAATCTAAGTTGTACCCAAAAATATAAAGTCGCCTTTCAACTAATCCTATATTAAACAAACAACTAATCCTACATTCAACTAATCCTTAATATATAAAGCCTACTATAAAAAAGTTTTGTGGGAAGTAACGTCCTGGATAAATAAAAATATTCAAGAAATGCCCATACTAAGGTATTTCCCATTTTACCTACTTCACAGCAAAGTACTACAAAACCTGTTTCAAAAATATCTATAAAAAATATAGGTAGCTAAATATTGGAAGTTTCTGGCGATTTCAAAATAAATGCTGAAACTGAAGTAAATTCTGCTGTGTACACGTAGCCTAATAATAAAATACCGCTTCTCGAATTTTTGACTGTCTGTGATTTGATTTTGCAAATACGGATAGACAAATTCCAAAATATAAATAAGTCATTACTTCTTTTTCCATTTAATATAATTACTTTAGAGTTCGCTAAGCATGCGTATGCTTTTCAAAGATTAAAAGTCATTACTTATACTGATAGAGGGTGATGAAAATAAAATATAATAATCATTTATTTGAATAGGATATACATGTTTAAATTAAGGAGTACATAAAGGATCTTTATAGGTACATTCTGCCGTTTTGGTACGCAAATATTAATGAACTTTAAACGCTAATACACTAGTGTCAAATAATTATAAATTACATAAAAGAAAAAACATAAGTATCTGTAAAATTAAACGGATACATCAAAGCTGAACTCGCATTACACAAGTCACAACTAACTTTACATTATGACACAAGTGCGCTAAGTTGGTCATTACAGTCGAGGTTAAATATCCGATTTTTTTGTTAAAATGGCGTAAGAATACTTTTATCGTACGCCTATGTGCACGCTGGTGGAAGGGATGAAGATGAATAATATTAAAATTTTATGAAGTGTATGTTTATTAAATTATAGCACAGGTAATGTTAATGTCGTAGGTGGATTGTAGAATCCATTGTTTTACAAAACTGCTAGCTGATTTACAAAACAGTACTGTTATATAAAAGACCTGGGGCCTAATTCTGCTAATTTACCAATGCTTCAGTTGAGTGTCGATAGTGTGTCGATGGAATGATTTTAGTTAATTGGTAGTCTGCTAGCTTAATAAGACCACCGGTCTAACTAAAATCATTCCATCGACACACTATCTACACTCAACTGAAGTATTGGTAAATTAGCAGAATTAGGCCCCTGAACGACGTTTAGCGGTTTAACATAATTACTGAACTATAACACGCAAAATCGTATGAACGTTTTATCAATGCAGCGGGTCAACGATCAGAGAATAAGTAAAACTTTGATGTTTGTGTGAAATTAACTGTCAGATTGTTGATTTTAGTTCGAAATTTTGTTGCATATGGCTCTGTGTCTTTTATCAACAATAACCTAATTTTTTTCACTTTTAAGTCAGCAGCTAAAATAGATGAAAATTTAGAATGACGTAAATACTAAACCACTAATAGTCTTCCATTTGTGTATCCATATAAATAAATGAGTGAAGTATAAAATAGATGAGTGAGCGAAGCGAGCTCGGCAGTTTCGTGTACCTCGACGCGGACAGGTTAGGTTCGAAGAGGATGACGGGGGCCAGAGTTAGCCTAGCGAGCGAACTACCCCCGTCATCCTCTTCGTGTTAGGTTTTTTGTGACCTTAAAAACACAAAAATAGGAGCCCCGCGAAACGGGGCTCTGTCGTCCCAGCTACGGAAAGTCAAATCAGAATACAGTATCTTTTTTTTACTTGACTGGTGACTATCCATTTAATATTTGTTAAACGTATAGCAATGGCATTCCAGCTGAACGTTGCTTAGCTGTTTTATAAAACAGTACTGTTTTGTAAATCAGCTAACAATTTTGTAAAACAGCGGGTTCTACTATCCATCTGCGACATTAATATGTCGACATAAATAAATAACAAGAAACGAAATTTTTATTTCGTCATATATAAACTAACTGTCACAAAAATTACAAATCTCATCAAAGAGTTTTAAACATCAAATCGTTCTGCTGAGATTAAGATTACCGCTCTAGTGGGTCGTCTTAGAGTAAAAGCGGTGCAATAAGAGCCACTTTACGAGCAAGTGTATTGACATATATCTGAATTAAATCTATCCTTTTATAAAAGCTTACGGAATCGCTGCAATTGCCTGTGTCAGGATGCTGGGAGACGCTACTGCCATGATTCTCTTGTTAATCGTACCCCATCTGATACATGGAAGTTTCTTAAGACTGTTGGTATTGGCAAATCACCTATCAATATCTGTCAAGATATCAATCTATGTGATTTAAACTCATACTTTTCTATTCCTCCCCTTTCTCTGGATTTGACTACTAAATCCCATACATTGTTGGAACTTTCTCATTTTCCTATGCCGAATTGTTCCCCTTTTAACCTAGATTCTGTTTCCGAAGATGATGTCAAAAAATCTATCCTTGCTATCTCATCTTCAGCAGTCGGTAACGATAACTTGTGCTCGAGAATGATTACCCTTATTCTACCCTTACTACTTCCTATTCTCACATACCTCTTCAATTATTCTTTATCATCCAGCTCATTTCCTTCAATTTGGAAACAAGCGCATATAATACCTGTGCCTAAAACAAACACTCCCTCTGCCTTATCTCACTTTAGACCTATTTCCATTCTTCCTTTCCTTTCCAAAGTTCTTGAGCACATTGTTCATAGGCAAATGTCTTATTTTTTAACATCTAACTCTCTAATTTCCTCTTTTCAGTCTGGTTTTCGTCCGGGTCACAGTACCGTTACTGCACTGCTTAAAGTAACTGACGATATACGCTGGGCCATGGAGAATAAGTCCCTCTCTGTACTTGTTTTGCTCGACTTCAGTAGCGCATTTAATTCAGTGGACTTTGATGTCCTACTAGGTATTCTCCAATCTTTAAATTTCTCTCCATCTTCTTTAGCCTGGTTCAATTCCTATCTTCGTGGTCGCTCGCAGTGTGTGCGACATGAAGATACTAAATCTGATTGGTGTGATCTCACTGCGGGTGTTCCTCAGGGTGGCGTTCTCTCACCTCTCCTATTTTCTGTTTTCATTAACTCAGTTACCAGAGTTATATCCTCTAACTTCCACCTGTATGCAGATGATTTGCAGCTATACTGACACTTCCCATTGGCTGATATTAGTTCTGCTATTGCTGCTATGAATCGTGACCTGAATTGTACACACATCAACACGGTCTAGGGATATTTCATACTCAATTAAATAACTCGAAAAGTACTGGCCGCATTGGAATCTTTTATACACCGATTTGTTTGTAATTTATCTCAGACTAATTCCAAATTCAAATTTTTGAAAATTCTTTTGTTTCGGTGGCATAAAAATGTCTTGATGTGTAGGAGAGGGAATTTTCATTTGTGCGAAATTTAGAAAACAATACGAATTACATTTAGTTACAGTTTTTTTTTCATTTTTAAACGAAAGATAAAGTTAAAATTGAGGTATTGTAGCTATGCAACGCCAACATTTGACGAGGGCGGAGATGTTACGAGCTGTGGGAATGCTGGAAGCTGGGTCTGTTCAGCGTAATGTTGCTGAGGCCATAGGGACCCACCAAAATGTAATTTCAAGATTGTGGACACGCTATCGTGCCACAGTTGAAGTAGCGGAGAGGCACCGGGGGCCAAGTCGCATCACTACCCCCAGACAAGACCGATTTTTGCAAATTACTGCGCGAGCTCAACCAAATGCAACGGCGACTCAATTGGTCCAAAGGCTGCGAGTGGAACACCAAGTGCTTGTGAGTGACCAAACTGTAAGAAGGCGACTGCATGAAAGCAATCTACGCTCTCGTAGACCACTCCGGGTCCCACCTTTACGGAGAGGCAATCGTGGACGACGATTAGAATGGGTTCGGAACCACGTGGACTGGGGCCGTGAACAATGGTCCAATGTGCTGTTCACGGATGAATCCAGGTTCGGCTTCCATCCAGATTCACGAAGGACGCGTGTTTGGCGAGTTCCTGGACGATGGAGCCGTCTTCAGAACCCTCAGGAAGTTCACCCATACCAAGGAGGAACAATTATGGTTTGGGCAGGAATTCGTCTTGGAGGACGGACGGATCTTGTTTGGGTGCGGGGCAACATGACGGCAGAACGATACGTCCAACAGGTGCTGGTGCCCGTAATCTTGCCCCACAGAACACAAATGGGGCAAGATTTCCTGCTCATGCACGACAATGCCCGGGCACACACGGCGAGAACGGTAGCAGCTTGGTTACATACACACAATGTTAGGGCCTTAGACTGGCCTGCTCAATCGCCAGATCTAAATCCCATTGAGCATGCGTGGGATATGCTGCAAAGAAGAGCTCTGAAGGAAGTTCCTGAAAATCTGGCTACAGAAGATCAACTTTTTGCGCACCTCAGAAGGACATGGGACAATATTCCGCAGCAAGACATTGACAACCTTGTTCTGAGCATGCCGAATCGTTGCCGATGTGTTATGAACATCATGGGAGCTTTCTCAGACTACTAACTTCAAGTTTATAAACACAAATTAAATGATTTTTCTATTTTTTTCAGTTTTTACTCATAAATTAAAAGTTAATTCATATACGGTTTCCGTCTATGCTTCATTTTTTTTTCCATAAAATCCTGAAATTTTAAACGAAGTACCTTAACCATTACTAGAAAATGGTAGAATATTAAATAACGTATCTTTTAAATATATACATGTCATATAAATAATTAACATATTGATAGTAATTCGCTTTTTTTAAAATATCCCTAGACCGTGTTGACTGTTTGTCTTTTGGCCTACAAATAAATCCTTCAAAATCCCAGGCCATGATCATAGGCAGCAGGTTTATTCGCAGTTCTCTGGATTTATCGAGTGTGGCTCCTTTATGTCTTGATGGAGTGCCTATCACATACACGGAAATCGCAAAAAACCTTGGCGTTATGATTGACTGTAACCTTTCTTGGCGAGCTCATGTCAATGAGGTCAGTCGAAAGGTGCACTTCTCCTTTCACTCCCTTAAATGCCTTCAAAATCTACTGCCCTTAAAAACTAAGATCTGCCTTGCCCAATCGCTCATTCAGCCTATCATTGACTATGCTGATGCCTGCTATTTGGATGCCACCGAGGAGCTCCTTAACAAACTTGAGCGCTTGCAAAACCTATGTATTCGCTTCGTTTTTGCTTACGCAAGTATGATCACGTTTCTCACTATCGCAAAGAACTCAAGTGGCTCCCTATCCGCCTTCGCAGGAACACTCGGATTTTATGTCTCCTTTTTAACATCCTCCACAATCCGTTATATCCCTCCTACCTGCGTGAGCGATTTTCTTATGCACGCCCCTCTGATGCTCCCTGCAGGTCTCACCTCAGATCCCTCCTTAAATTCCAACCCTATAAATCCGACTTTTTGTCTTATTCTTTCACTGTCCATGCGGTAAGATTGTGGAACTCGCTTCCGGCTAACATAAGAAACTTGCAGTCTATCTCCTTATTTAAAAAACAAGTTAAAGAGCACTACCTCTCTGCTTAACTGGTATTTTAGTATATTAGTTTATTTTAGTATATAGTTATATATGTATTTATTGTATTAGTTTAGTTATGTATATTAGTTTATTCTATTGTTTACAATTTTTTTTTGTAACTCTTATCTCTAGTTTCCTCTTCCTACACACTGTGTCTACTGGGATTTTTAAAACATTTATCCTTTTGCAGGTCTGCTGGTAGAAATTTCTTTTGAAATAAGCAGTACCTTTGTACTAAGTAGCTTTATGACTGTATATTTAAAATTGTTGTGTGTACATAAATAATAAATAAATAAATAAATATATTTTCGCCATAGTTCTTTATCAGTATCAGTTATAAGTCCGATACAGAGTGTGAGATAATAAACCTTTTGTACTGTGTAGTTGATGGATTTCGGTTTATATCCCTTAGTGTGTTGTTTATTTATATTTGTATCTGAAGGTGCGGATATAAAGTAATTTAAAACAACTTCATGAATTTGCCGCAATCAGAACTGATATCTACAAATCCTCACTAGATTTTGGTCGATTATTGATATCATTATATCATAATGTGTCTATGTTTTGCTTTAGGTACTTTTAAGGCAGACATATATACTTTCGCATTACATAAAATTGTGTAACTTTAAAAAAAAAATAGAGTATCTTGAACAACCACTGAAATAAACTCTTGCAGTCTATCGCAGAATGTATCATAACAATAAAATAATAAATAGGTGAGTATCGAAATATTAAATGGAGACTATAAAATTTATTAGAACCCATATACTCATTTCATATAAGTATGTTATTTTACTATTATAAAGAGATATAGATTTCATTTAGACTGGTAAGAATTATAAGACATTCACGGAGTTGTCCAAGCATCAATTGTTTGTCTAAAAAAACCAAATGTAGTTGTTCAATCGTTTCTACAAACGTGCAGTTTCATTGAGAATGGTAGGAGAAATATTTTCTAAGCAACTAGTAGATATACATTATGGCTGAGGTGTGATTTCTAAGGAATTTCATTAAGTAGGTAAGTACCTACCATGAATATAATACCTAAAATATAACTTATAAAAACACAATGAAGCAAGGAAAGTGAAATGCCGTTTATAAGAAATGAGTTAAAACGGGGATATTATATCTAGTTATTGCCTATTGTCTTAGATGTCGTAAAATAATAAGCTGGTCATCTCATATTTATATAGTTTGTACCTATGTATATCAGTCATTACACGTGTCCATTTAGCAGTTTCAAAGTACATTATGATGCCGAGGAATTTCACGAAGGTATTGTTACCTTTTCATTCCTTATTGAATTAAGTCTGCACAGGTAGGTAAATCATTTAAATAATGACAAGATATATCTAAATGAAATAGTACCTACTTAGCAGAAGGTAAAATATAATAACCTTTAAAAAATATCATAGGAACATTTTGAACGTAGAATTGGAATACCCTTAGAAATTTAGAAATATAAAAGTACACGGAAATCTTTAATTAGCAATAACTATGTTCTTATTAAAGAATTTTACCAAACTGCCATATATTTTAAATATGCTACCTTATCTCAAGACCCTAACAAATTAAAAGCAAATACCGCTTTGTTGTAACAGCTGCGAAAATAAGAGAACTTATAAATTGCAAAAACTTGATAAAGTTAAATTTATTGTGGTTAAAATACAGGCTCGCACTGCTTCCGTCCGACAGAGTCGGAAAATTATATTACATTATTATTTATTGTTTAAATTAAATATCAGTACGCCCTTAGACCGATCACATAATCGGACGTGGAAAGTAGAACACTGACACTTGCTAATCACATCTGTTAAAAACGACACTACGTGAATTTTATTCATCTCTTTCAAGAATGAATTCAGAAGTCTCAATCGAAAATAATTTGTCCTATGAATCCCTAGTCGCGTTTTGAGTTTCCCACACCTAGTTTGGGACAGCTCCAAGTGTCGTTATTTTGGTGCCAAAGTACGATCAGATCAGTGCTTGTTACCTAACCATATTACTCGCATTTTATTTAGTTCCCGTGGACCACCACGACTAAATAAAACTTTATCAATACATAAAAGTGAATTAATGTACTTATAAGAACACCAGCGGGTGTTTAATTGGCCATAGAATTTAATTTTATAATACATTCGTACGTACTGTATATAGATGTTATTATACCGCAATTCATTGGACGCAATTTAGATAAAGATTATACTGTGGTAAATGTCAAGATAAAGGATTTTATTGTGTAACTTCATAGAAAAGACGTGTTGGAGAAATAATCGACTTATTTCCATATTAACTGTGATACAGAAAGTGTCGGTGATTATCAGTACCTACCTACCTACATCTAACAAGACCGGAAAACATGGCTTCGGACTTAGTTGATTTCAAGGTAAATGTTTTTAATTATCCTGTATACTTACTCGGTCGCATAAAAATAGTGCTACTAGATAGGTACTAAGTCTCGTATAACAAACGAATACAATATGCACATTTTTAGTTACGTAACCGTCGACTTTAATTACCTTACTGATTACCGATATTCACAGAATAGCTTTTTAAAAAGGTTGTTTGTTAATTTTGTAAGGTGACACTTAATTGCATTTAATAATACAGATTTAATTAAATGCATTCAAAGGAAAATGTTATTACAATGGGTACAAACATTGAGTTTACAATTACATACTATTACGATTACATTCTATAAAATTACCTAGGGCATTGGTAGGACAATGTTCAGAATAAGCCACGAACCGACCTACACATTTGGCTTGATGACAAAGTTTCAGAATTTAGCGCCGTCCGTAACGCCCGTACAAAAAGATTGGACGTAAGAACCTATGCAAAATATATCCAATACAATACGCAAAGAAATACGAATGCCTACCGAGTAGTGTCTACGTATGAAAATATGCAATATAGGCGCTGGTTTTCAATGACACGTAGAGAGTATTTTTATTTATATATTTATTATTATTAATTACATCAGTTATACACCAATAACAGTATGTAAATGAAACTACGTAAACGGACGTACGGAAACATATTTTTTATGAATTTAGGGTTCTGCTGCATCTAAGATAAATAGAATGTTGTATGTTTTAATGAAATTACATAAGGTGGAAGCTTTTCTGTAAAGTTGCAACGAATACTAGGCCAATAAGTATTCGGTCAAATACTATCTAAGTACCTACTATTACGTCGAATATCAATTATTAAGTAGATTTAAAAAATAATAGGTGTCCGGCCGTAGGTAGAGTAGTTAGTTATTACAATGACTTCTGTGTTATACCACACCAGCAATTTAGAAAATTGGTACCTATCATTGCTGATTGACATGCGCGGGCTGCGCCGAGGAAATCTTGGTAGATCGGTTTATCTTTAATGTAATTTTTTTGGTAAAATTATTTCGTAAGTACATCCCGTTAATAAAATATATTTCCCTTATATTGATCGTCATGTTTTTCTTTAGAATTATAAAGGTTGCTACCAAACATTTTCACGATTCTGGACGAGATTTTGCTAAACTTATTTTTCACAAGTGTTAATCCTTTTCACAATACCAGCTACGACCGTGCGCTTCCCCCTTATAGCCTAACTAATGCGCAGATGATATTAGATATTATGTATGTTGTTTGGTTAGTTAAGTACTATACCAATTCGCTCGCTTGTTCACGGGTAATCCCCACAGAATGAGGAAAATAACGTTTGTTTTGATGTTTGTTAGTGACGTGGATAATAAAGCATTGAATTAGCTTTAGGTACTAGATAGACATAGTTAAGCATTACGATGAAGTATTTTAGTAGGTAAATGTTTACAATTAAAATTAATAGTTTAATATGCATCTTATTAAGATAGTTCCTATAACGTACGTAGGCTATATATTAACCTACACATTTTATTTTCAGTAATTAGATATTACAGAAAAGTATTTATGAAAAATCCTTGTTTTATAAACCGATTCTGACTTCGACTCCATAGGCACAAAAGCTGGCACTAAAAGTAAAAATATTTTTTATGCCTACAGTTTACTGTAGCTGCCATTTTTAGGTACCTTATTCATGTCACAAACAAAATATATTATAGTATATCATTTTTAATACGGGTTTGTTTAAATATGTCTTAAATATAACCTAATCTTATTTCAAATGTATAGACGTTATTCCGTTTTAATTTTCATACGATGAACACAATTAGGTACACATCCAATTTATAGTACGAAGTTTAAAGATAAAAACAAATATTAATGTTCGCTAGCCATTTATGAGATATCTTAGTTCAATGGGTTCAGGGTTCGCGGGTCAGTCATAAGTATTGATCGCATAATAAACCCAATAACAATCGATGCTGTAGAAACGTTTCTGTGATCTTTTATTTCATTATCTAAGTACTTTATCTGACTAAGGATGTAGCTGTTCTACGAAGATAACACAAGAATTATGAGTTCGCTCTTCTACGAAGATAACACTTACTGTTCAGTTATGTTTTGAAAGATCAATAATGTCACAAGTTCATGAAATCTAGGCTACAGATTTAAACATAATCAAGTACAATCAATATCATTTTTCCGGAGGCCATTTAAGCAAACAAATGTCGGACATGAACAAACAGTATATGCATAGAGGTTAAAGTATGCTGAGTAAGTAAATGCAAGTACTGCTACAGTTAAGAAAATTTGCAGCTATCTCATGCTCCCATATATATTTAAAAATAATTAAATTTAGCATGCTAAGATATGAATGTGCCGAGAGAGCACGTGCGCTACAACACGCAATGCACACTGACCACCACAGTATACACTGCTGCTGTGCGTCGTATCTTGGTGTGGTCCGTTGTAAGAATATCTGTTATAGGCATACAAACACCTACATGGTTGGAGGCACGTCACCGCGTCGCTGACACACCCATGGCCACTTGTCGAGTGAACACTTAAATTTATCTACATTTTCTTCTGATTTTATACCCTTGCGAAAGTAACATTGTATTTATTAAAATTTAATATTCTGATTTTATACCCTTGTGAAAGTAACATAGTATTACTTAAAATTAAATATTTATATGTAGGCGTTATTTTGTAATTTTATTTTACTAGTTAACCTTAAATAATATGTACAATGTTAAACTTAGTTACAAGTAGTCATCTTTATTTATAAGGTTTTAAAGCCCCCCATCCATTAAATATGCCAGCATTGTCTCATTGGGTGTTTACCTGTAAGGATGGTGTTGTACTATAATAAATAAATAAAAATAAATCATTAATATTCGTAATAATACATACAGTTGTAGAGTCGATCGATTTAGATGGAACTTTTGGGGTCAAGCTATTCTTTTAATTCTAAGTAACATAATATATAGTTAGCGGTGTCAAGATTATAAATGAGATATGTATCACGACTGTCGCTCATAGGAACTGACTAGGATATAGTTGAATGTGTTTGGGAACTGAGTAATTTATCATATTCATATTTAATTTGTGTGGAACTTATAAGTCTTATAGATTCTACTTATCTATAGTACCTAGCGAAATATGCAGTTATATACATTTTTCTAACGCATTTAACTCATGCGTAGCGAACTCTAAAGATTTTTATCGTGCTATTGCCCATAGAAGACGAGCAGCGCTATTATGTTTTCAACTTTATCAGTTAATCAGGGCCGGATCCATATAAGGCAATGATTTCAACGCTAGTAATATATATGTCACTGATATAAGGGTTTTTTGAGCAGCAGCCAATGCCCAGGGCCCCGTGGAAATAAAAGGCCCCCATTGGAGACCATGGACAATATTATTAATTAACTGTGTGGTTTTTAGTCGGTATGAGTCCGGCTCAACGTATATGATGGATTTTACACACATAAAAAGGCAGGCCCTCAAGTAGTATTAGCCCAGGGCCTCACAAACTCACGGTCCGCCCCTGGTGTGAATAGTGATATGATAGGTTACGGCCATGGGCTACAACTAGTTAATACCTACCTACACGGATCAATGCATATCCGTGTGCATATCGTACTTTTTCTTCATTACTTACTCTACCAAGGGCACTAACATCAAACCTAGACGGCTACCTATACTTAAAAAATACTGACGTAATAATTCATGAAGGGCATCACGTGAGCAAAGTAATATAGTAGTGTTAGCGGGGTAGGGGGGCGTACGCGATATGACGTCACGTTCGCCGCGCCGCGTTCAGAGGGGGGCACGGCAGCGCGGGGCGGCGGCGAGGCCGAGGGTGTGGTGCACATGCGCCGCAGCGCGCGTCGTCTCAAGGTGACCCTCGACTCGCCAAGCAAGTGTTCTGCGTGGCTCACGGCACTGTACTCCGTTCCTTTCACTTCTACACGGCTTAGCGGTCACTGATACCGGTATTTGCTAGAACGCGGATACAATTTTAACTTGTGCACAGTTCAATATATGTCATCATCCTGTGGACTCCAACGTTACTCGTTCATCACCTTTTATCTCAGTCGTCGCGACTGACAAGACAAATCGATATGCGTCAAGCTCGAGATGTCGTGAGTATTACAAAGACAAATATAAGCTCTGATAATAAAAAAAACAATACCTACCTACACTAATAAAAACAATTTTGCTGTAGGGACATTTTTCATCTACCAAAATAATTATTCTAATCCTGATAACCTTGTGAAATTAAATTATTATAAAATAATTATATACTTGCTTACAAACAGTGCCGGGCCGATGCAGGTAAGGGATTCCCATAACACCGTCCATGACTCATAATGAGTCAAATTAAATACAATAAGTACTCGCCGAGTCACAGATTATAAGGTATCTCCTAACTAAGAAATAATAAATAATTATTGCATTATTTTGAAAGTACCCTAGGCCTTATATAATTGTTCTTCCTAGAATCTATCTATTGAATTGGAAAAGGTGAAACCGTAATTTAATGTCCAAATTGTTCATAGTAAAATAAAAAAATATTTTCCTCCTCTCCTGAAGTTCAAATGTAAGTAGTAATAGTTAATTTCACGTTGCATGATATTATAAGTGTCTGCTTGTGACCAAGATCAGTGCAACCTGGTCGAAACGTCAAGCCATTCAGAGGTATTTACTGCGCATTAATTCCTGTTAGTATATAGTTTAATAGTGCCATTTTTGGCTAGAAAAATAAAATTCATTCATTTATGGATTGACAGCGTGGGCTTCGTGACGGTATCCGCTGATACTTCCGGACCGTGACCTTCTGGGGTTGAGGAGAATACAACTGTTATCCGGTAAAATAGTCGGGGGATTTTGTGGATTTAGTCGACAGGAAGCAGGGCACTAAGTCCTTGAGGATTTTCACGCGACAAAATGTAGGCTAGCTTATAACTAACTTTAAAATGAACTTGCTTTATACTAAATGCAATATAATTTTATCAACGCATTAATGCAAGATTAAGTGCTTCGAATCGATCAATTTAAAAATTCTAATCTGTAAAACGATTGTTGGGATTAAGCAACGCTTGACGTGGTCAGTCTGTCTACGGGTGACCATGCACGTTAAAATTTCGTTGTAGACTGTTAATAATTACCCAAAGACGATAAAACCAGTGGTTCAATTCTCGCTGTAATTACCTAATAGCAGTCGCTAAATAAAAAACTCGGAGACCTATGGAATTGTTTGAACAACTCTAACAATGGGTTGATTCATAACCACACAAAAGCAAATCCATGTTTCCCTAAGCATAATGCAACGACGTCAAATACATTATTTTACTTAATAATATACCTACTTTATTAACGAAACAAGTGAGGTGACTCGGTGATAATCGGTAATCGGCAGTTAAGTAAGTTTAGAATTGGTGTTGCTAAATTTCAGTCAATCACGAATTGTTAAACTCATGACTTTGTACAATAAATTAACATTTAATATTTCATTTAAATACCTACTACCAACTATCAAAATTCTATCTGAATATAAAACTAGTTTGGGCTGGAAAACTACTTTAAAAACGTATGATAATCGCTTCTGCTTCTACATACTGAATTCCGAACTTTACAATCAAGGTTATAGAGATAAATAGTATGTATATTTTAATATAAGTAGATGAGTTAACAGAATTGATGCACGGACTATTCTGAATAAACTCGCGGTATATAATTTTCTTTCCTTTTTATATTTCTTAATTCGTAAGTTGAAGTAAAACAGTAAGTACCTAATCCAATGAAGAGCCAATCAATTTTATTATACTTAGTTTTTATTTACCGAAAAGTAGTAGGATTTATTGATGGCACGATTGGCGGAGGTCAAGAGTGCGGCTTCAATAATACACATAACATTAAAATTATTTGTACCTATGTTTTACAGAATAAATGTTTTGAGTAGCATGTCTGTAACATCAACGATACCTACCGATACAGGAGAAAATCGAAATGTGAAGCAGTCATAATAAAAAAAAATGGAAAAGAAAGATTTTGCTCTGCTTTACGATTACAATGCAAATTATTTTATCATTGTTATCACAGCCTAGGTATAATCAGAAAGATAAATGAATCACTATAAATTGCAATCTAAAAGTGATACGGCACTTTATCGGGCTACTCGGACTGAAGTAGCATGATAATGCTGTCTCGTCGGCGGCACACCCAGATTTGTTTGTGATCAAGTATAATTAATCTGGACGAATTTGCGATAACATTTTTAGGTAAATTATGATATAAAATTTATAGGTAGGTAGGTATAGGAATATTCCACTGCATTTATTGTTTGTTAGGAATCCAATTGTCAGTATTGTTACGTCAAGCGTAGTGAAATAAATAAGTACTCTTGCTGCGTCGCCGTCGAACGACACAGTACGCCACTACACGAGTCTCAAAAATAAACAGACACTATGCCAAAAATGCTTCAGCGTGCGTTTGTCTTGACGCTGATGACGTGAACACATCTCGATTTATTTATAGTCTTTCCTGAATTATAATGATGTTTACTAATGAATTAGTGGTTTAATAAATAAAACAACTTTTCAGAAAAATTAAAATATTAAATGAACTCAATCCGTAGATATTATCCACGGGTGGTGAACTGCATTAAATTTCGAAAAAAGGTTTTGTGTATGGCACTTCTTATTTATAACCATTTCAATAAATGATTATAGAGCAACCGTAAAGAATAGTATCATAAAAAGCTACTGGTTCAGAAATAAGTATATTTTTTAACATGTTTTAGTCAAAGTTTGGCAGAATGTATTCACTTAATCAGTTAAATCTCAAATGTACCTTTATTCTAAGCAAATAAATAGTTCTATTTTCGTTCTTTTCTTTTCTATGCTGTAAGATGTTTAAACTTAGCGAACTTTCATGAAGCTATAAATTTTCAGTGAAAAAAAAGAATACGGTCGTGAACAGAATTCGAACTTTTATGACCTAGTATCGACCTTAACAAAATACGGACGTAGCGTTGCGTACGACATGTCAGAAGTATGCCTAGTCATCCAATTTCGCTTGTCATACACGAGCTAAACGCATACAAATACTTAAAACTCATCCACTCGGTGCCAGTACGCTGCGTGTGTGTGTGCGTAATCTATGCTTCGTTTATGACAATGCAAGGTTACATCCCAATTTTTTTCCGATCCTTGGACCTAGAATTCAAAAGACTTATACCTATACCTATAAGTCACCGACAAATTGTAAAATTGTAGACGGACAATGAGAACAATATAAAGAATACAGACAAGCCTACATAGCTAGTTTATACTCTACCTATTTGTCTACCCGTTTGTTGACATTTCAGTAATACTATAATATTTAACCGTATTTTTTTATAATATTACTAGTGTAATTTTTTTTTATCAATTTTACACCGCAACCTTTGCGGCAGACAATATATGGGTCACTTTACTACTACTACTACTACTAAGGAGGTAGGTATATTCGGTTTTATTAAAAACTAACAGATCTTAATTGTTGGCTTCATATACAAGCTGGAACTGCATAAAGTAGGAGAAAGAGCTGAAACGTTGTTTAAAAAAAAGAAAGAGAAGCTTAGAAATAGTTGCATGAGCGAGACTTGACGATGAAGTCAAACTGGAATGTAGACACATCAAACTATACTCGCGACAATCTAAGAAGTCCGATTTGACGTTGTTATAGTGTATGGGTATGATTTCATTTTTCAATTTCTTACGTAGACGTTCATACAAAGGTAAACAGAATCGTCAAATCGAACTTCTTAGATTGTCGCAAGTGAAGTCTGTGCAGTAAAATTATACTTAGATCTCCCATTAAAATTAGATATATGGAAATTTTAAGTTATGATCCTCCTGCTCAAAACAATTGTTGGTGAAAAACATCAATGCTCTTAATTTATTTTATTTGCGCAACATCAAACTTGATGTCATTAGTGTCATTAATATTTATATCAGCGACCCGGGTAAGGCATGGGTGCAATTTATACAAAAATACCATTCACCTACCCGTGTCTCCACTATATTATTTGTTTTATGCCAAAGATAATCATTGTCAGTCTTATAACTAGTTTGGGACTTAGGGGAACATTCATTGTAATAAACATATTAATTGAATTTTGTTTTTAATAAAATTATATATATAAACCTAGCTAAAAATGGTTTGCCGTTTGTGCACGAAAGACATCAAATGAAAACCTAGCTGAGTAGGTATATTTTAACCCTACCTACCTACCTATGTTCTTTTTTGTCATTTATGAGTTTGTCAGTTTGTTTTTACTATATTTCGGTATGACTGGAGGACATACATATTAGACACTAATTAATAAACATTTTAGAGTTGCACGCGTGGTCCTTTATCAAATTTTACACACATATAAAAGAACAAGTCGCAACCACTAATGCAATCGTTAATGTGAACTATCAAGGAATGCCATGACGTCAAGAGCGAGCCCACGCGCTAGCCAATCAGATTTGAACACCAAGGGGCACGCCTTAGGAAATTACGATGAAAAGCGCTTTGAAATCACTAAAATAATGCGAATCTTATGGACCAAATCAATAGAATTTTTATTTGCAAAATGTAGTTGTTAAATATAATTGATATTACTTTTTTCGATATATTTTTCTATTCATATTTCATATGGATCATCTATACCCTCACCGTTCTAGCACATAAAATATGGTTTCACTAAAGCGAGACAACAATAGTTTACTATCATGAATGAAAAAGACCGCGTCTGTATGTGAGCGCGTTCGATGATGGCAGCGTTGGTTAGTAGCTAGCTAGCTAGTCGTATTCGTATTCCTCATTTTCTTGCGGATCTGGCGAGACGTGTCGTACTTAAAATAACAAATCGCGCGCAGTGATAAACTCGTTTTTGCAATAAATTATCTGACTATAAGTGTTTAAAAAATGGGCATTGTTATTAATAATTTACCAAAGGTGAGTAGAAGTATTTAAATGTATTCCATAATGTATTATTTCAAAGCCGGCTTTGAATTGGAAAGCAACGGTAGTGTTGTAATGACCGCTTTGACCTTGTGAAACTCGCTTGCGATAATGAACGACTTGTTCGTACGTTTCCAAGTATTGCATTTTGAACTATGCATAAATATAATTTAAAACTTAGCGGCACCTGTTCTCATGTCCTAGCTATTAATAAAGAGCACATAAACTACACCTTAAATAACAAATTATAAACAATAAATAATCATGGAATATTATTACGAAATGTATCTCGCTATTATGTTACAGCGAAAATATGTTGTGTTTATAACAACTTCGGTCTTTTCATTATATCCCAGTTATTCAAACAATAATTCATTTTATTGAGGCATTGGCGTGATGTATTTTGCACGAAAAACATCAAATGAAAACCTCTACCAACAACCGACTACAAGAACATCTAAAATTAGCACCTGCCTCGTTTGTCTCACGTCAAACTTTCGACCAATATTATTTATGTTTATATTATGTATTTTATAGATTCGCGAAGAGTGCGAGGTCCTTCATATGACAGACAAACAAATCAAGGAGATAATAAGCAGACTCCACAATGATCTGGTCAAAGGACTTGGAAAAGATACCCATGCTAATTCCATTGTGAAGTGCTGGATAACTTATATTCAAGATTTACCTAATGGAAAAGGTAACGTTAATTTTATGTACAATTCTACAATAAACTATATCTACATTAACACCTCGCAAGTCTCTCTGAACTCAATTTTTGTTTTTCTTACAGAACGCGGTAAATTCCTTGCGTTGGATTTAGGAGGAACTAATTTCAGAGTTTTAATCATAAATCTAGGAGCTAATCACTTTGATATGCAGTCCAAAATTTACGCAATTCCAAATCACATTATGACTGGTACAGGCGTTGCACTATTTGACCACATAGCTGAATGTCTAGCGTACTTTATGAAGGTGGGCTATTGTAAATTTTAATACGTGTATTTTGTTTGAAGGTTAGCTACATATAATATGTTTTTCTGAACAGTTTTTTCTTTTGTAAGCAATCTATCTTGTATAATTCAAATGATGTATCATATAATTATTAAAACTAGGAACATGATGTTTATGAAGAACGATTGGCGCTTGGATTTACGTTCAGCTTTCCTCTTAAACAATTGGGACTCACAAAAGGAATCCTGCAACGGTGGACCAAAGGATTCTCTTGTTCTGGAGTTGTGGGCGAAGATGTCGTTCAGGGACTTAAAGACGCCATTGCTAGACGAGGGGTAAGTTATCTGTAACTTATATTATGAATGTTTTCAGAACTCATATTTAAATGATATTCTTCACTTTTAGCCCGAAAATAAGTTACCAAGTGAATCTTTATCTGATAAAACAGCATTAGCATGATTAATTAATGTTTTTCCAAATCCTTCTACGCATGAGTAGCGGTCCAAATTTTGTAAAAAACAAATTTTACAGGACCTTTCCTTATATGTGATGGGCATCCTTAATGATGCGACCGGCACTCTTATGTCGTGTGCACATAAGAACCCAAATTGCCGAATAGGGATTATAATTGGTGAGTTGATGATGATAAAAGCTCTCTATTAGAAATGTAAGGCATGTTTATTATTGGAGTCAATCAGTCAACACAAGAGAGCCAAGTAGAGGCTTTCAATATAAGTAACAACTCAGTGGATAATGTGATCATAATGCCTTGTCGTGAATAGGAAGGCATTGTATATCTTTTTTTTTACTCTATAGGCGACGACTTATAGGTTTTGTTAGCGTTTCTATTGACTTTACTAACAAAAAACTGAAAAAACCAGATGTGCTATTTTGTTTATCCATTTCAAAATTACTAAACGATTTTTAATGTATTTTGGTTTAGATTCCAGTTAGTAATTAATTAAAAGACTACGAATAATGTTGAAAGTATAGCACCTATCCAAATATTTTAGTAAAATATTAAGATAGGTAATTTATAAATTTGTATACTGACATAATTATAACTACAATTTCACCAAGGCTTCTATTTCGCATTATCATTCTGATTGAGTATGAAAAGATTTTTTTTTTGCTAAGTTATAAACATGATATGGTTAAACTTTAGTCTAAAAGCCGAGTTATTAGGCACGTTATTCTGCTACTCATCGTGTTTAACGAACGGCTATTCAAAGATATGTCAACACATCGTAGGTAGGTACATACCATTCCATTGTCATTTAAACGTGTGTTGTTGTCTTCAATAGTCTATGTAACTTTCTACGTATAAAATATAATATTTAAACAACGGAAAGAAGCTTAGATGTAACCATAAATTTTATAATTATAAACTTTTGTGGAAGAAGAATACGGTCGTGAGCAGGATTCGAACCTGCGCCTCCTGGATAAATACTCCAGGAGGCGCAGAAGGATTCGTGAGGCGCAGGTACGAATCCTGCTCAAAAGTTTATAACTTTAGAGTTCGCCATGTATGCGTTAATGCTTTTCGAAGATTTATCTGTATTAATTTTATACCTATCCTGAAAACAGTTTTATTGTTTAACGGCTTTTGGATACCTGCTATGTAATGTTGCAATACGAATATTTCAATTATTGTAATTTTAAAAGTTCTTTCAAAAACCAGTTAAACGGTTGGATTAGTATTAGACCCTAATAGATATGTTCCATTCAATACTAACTTAGGTCAACATCATAATCTCATACAGTTACAATATTAAATGGAAAAAGAATACGGTCGCGAACAGGATTCGAACCTGCGCCTCCCGGATAGATACTCCAGGCGCTCTGACCACTAAGCGAGACCATTAAGACCACTAAGAGGTCGAGATGGCTTAGTGGTCAGAGCGCCTGGAGTATCTATCCGGGAGGCGCAGGTTCGAATCCTGTTCGCGACCGTATTCTTTTTCCATTTAATATTGTAACTTTAGAGTTCGCTAAGCATGCGTTAATGCTTTTTCAAAGACATATCTTGAATAATCTCATACAGTATTAATAGTTCATATATGTTAAAAAGAAAGCATTATCTAACGAGTTGATACACCTCCTCTGAAAGCCTCTACAGATCAATCATCTTCAACATAAAACAGGTGTACCTACTTAATCTCTCATGTCTGGACTTGGAATGATACGCATACGACTATCTCCCATCTAAAATGCATGTTTTCTCACTCTTGTAGGACGTACAGATTGACATATGCGCTATTCTGAATGATACTACGGGCACATTGATGTCATGCGCGTGGAAAAACCACAACTGCAAAATAGGACTCATCGTTGGTAGGTTTACCTTATTCTAATGAAACAAAGTGTTCTGTGTCGCTTGATCGTGTGTTGAAAGTTTGCTTTTTGATACAATAAATAAATAACCATAACATCTGTTCCATGGTCGATAAATTGGCTATAATGTCGCCTCGTACGATTCGCTACTGAGCGAAATTATTAAAATTCATAGTGTTATTCATTGGGCTGGATATGTGGTCACGGTGTGAAATAATGGTTTGTCATAGTTACTAACAATCAGGGATTTGTATTTACGTCAGCATGATTCATTTATATACCTACGTAACCATATACAGATGCTACTTAAATTATAGTACGATTGCAACAATTTAATTAAGATTCACATTAATACGGATGACGGGAATGGATAAGGTAATTTTGGTCAGCATGCAGCAGCTGTTGAGCCGAACAAGCCAACAACGAAGCGTAATATATCTACAAATAATTTTTGAGCTTTTTTGTACCGATTAAATAACATTGTTAGATCGCATTTTTCCTGTAAGTTGTATCGTAAATAACGTTTTGTGTCATAAACAATTGTATTAATATTGAAGTATGGAATAAGGAACCTAAATCTAATAAATGTATTATCACATATAGGTACGGGCAGCAATGCTTGCTACGTGGAAAAGACAGAAAACTGCGAGCTGTTTGATGGTGAACCCGGTAAACCTGAACTTCTCATAAACACCGAATGGGGAGCGTTCGGAGATGATGGTGCGCTCGATTTCGTTCGGACGGAGTTCGATCGCGAAGTTGACAACAACTCTATCAATCCCGGAAAACAAATGTAAGTACTATCCAAGTATCTACATAAAGATAATAAATTATATTTACAGATTGTAGGTACATTATATTTAATTTGTCTATTCTCCCGTCGACAAAACTTATTTATCCGTGGTCATGCCTACTACGTGTTGGAATCCTCATTTCAAATAATATCTCTATCGAATACAGATAATTCTATCAAACGCATTCTCGCATGCGAACTCTTAAAGTTATAATTTTTTTTTGTGGAAAGAAAAATACGGGCGTAAGCAGGATTCGAACCTGCCTCCCGGATAATCAAGGTGGCTTAGTGGTCAGAGCGCCTGGAGTATTTGTCTGGGAAGTGTAGGTTCGAATCCTGCTCATGACCAAATTTCTTTCCACAAAAAATTATAACTTTATCACTATCAAAATATCTAATTATCTTTTCCTCATGTCCACATAATAAAAAAATTAAGTGACGAGACGAGAGTCAGTCCCTATACTTCCTATCTTTTTCCATTTAATATAATATCTTGAGAGTTCGCTAAGTATGAGTTAATGTTTTTCAAAGATTTATCTTGAATTGTTAAGGTAATTGCATTCTTTACGACATTGTATTAACTGCAAAGTTAGTCGTGTCGGTTCGGTGACCCGTATAGGGACTGAATTGATGGCAATGACGTCGCCATAAGACGTGTTATAATATGGAAGAATTCGCGGTGGTGAGCAGAGGTCGAGATGGCTTAGCGGTCAGAGCGCCTGGAGTATTTATCTGGGAGGCGCAGGTTCGAATCCTGTTCGCGACCGTACTCTTTTTCCATTTAATATAATTACTTTAGAGTTCGCTAAGCATTCGTTAATGCTTTTCAATGATTTATCTTGAATATTAGTTATGTTTTTCCCTAGGTTTGTTGTATCATATTCGGCACGTTCTTTTTACATCACTGTGCGATTTAACTAAGTAAAAAATGACAGTCAAAAAAGTTCTGTTTAAAACGGCATGTTACAATCATGCACACCACATAAATAATTTACCATGTACCTACATTTTATCCGAACATTGTACGCGAACACGTTAAGAGTTTAAAAAATACGACACAGTCAAAGTAAATTTGTGGTAGATTTTCCAAACCTTATCCTATTTTTTTCAACTACTTTTCTGGACCTACTATAAATCATCTCACTCTTTTGATAATATGTAACAAGTAGCACTGAATTTTAAGACGATAACAAGTATACGTTCATCATTGCAGACAAGAGAAGATGATTTCTGGGATGTACATGGGAGAGTTAGTCCGGTTGGCGCTAGTAAAGTTCACGAAGATGGGACTCTTATTTGGAGGTCGCGGTTCAGACCTGTTGTTCCAGCGTGGCAGCTTCTACACTAAATACGTATCGGAAATTGAATCAGACAAACATGGAGACTTCACTAGTTGTATGGAGGTGCTTGAAGAACTCGGTAAGAGATCTTGCATTTTTTTACATTATGTTTGAAAAGATTAACAATCCAATTAAGCTGATTTTCTTAATCGAATTAGGTACTTTGCGATAATTATTGCGCAGCTTGAAACTATCTTGACATTCCAATTCCTAAGATATGACTAGGGTTTCCACACAAATGTTATGTAAACACTAAATTCATTGCTAATCAAAGCCGCATAACGAAAACCAAACCATACATAAGTAAGATCCATGTTGCACAATTATTTCTGTTAGCAATAAGTAACATAATACATAGGTACAAGTAGGTGTTATTAGACTTTGACCCGTTCGATATATGCCTAATATCGTAACTAATTGCACATGCCGAAAATTGTTTATCGTTGCAATTCTATAATCTTAACTGGCCCAAGCAGGAACACGATCTGGGTAACCTATCACGGTACGACAAACTCTTATGTACATAATATTATTTAAATTGGTTTGTCGTTAAACCATAAAATAATATTAAGAACATGTGGCATGTTATTATTTCTATGACATCATATTTCCCCGGATCATTACTTCTTTCCTACACTTATTAACTTGGATGAATACGCAATAAGTTAATAATATTAACGCGTATTTTTTGGGATATATTACTACTGTGTAGTAGTTAAAGGTCATTGAAACCTCGTGTTTATTTGATAATTATACTTTATCGCAGCGACGTCATTTATTTAACTGACCCTTTAATTTAAAACGGATTTGATTAGCAAACTTTAAAAAACAATAATAACTGATTAAATATGTAATTAAAACAATATTAAGGAAACAAACATGTTATTTATCACAGACAATCTATACAAAACTATAAAATACCGAAGTGGTGTTAGTTTGGATGTTAGCCTATAAGTATTTTCCTCTCCCACTGCTTATTCCTATAGTGTAATTTCTTCTTTTATTAATCATATTTAATTTACATAAAAACGCGTCTTCTCTTGAAATAAATCGAATAAAATGAAATAAGTCTTACATATGTGCAAAACATATTGTGTCCGGGCAATGTTAATTAGTTTTTTTAGCAGTATTGGCATGGCAATGTCAACAAGTGCTAGAAACGTTATCATTGGCAATAATGTTCCCAGCTATTACATAATACATACATAATTCATACGTACTTAATTGTAATATTATTTTTTCATTAAAACATAAAACAAACTCTATAAACAAAAGTTCTATTTTTTTTTTTTTTAATAAATACATGTCCCCGTTTTCTTAATGCGGAACACCCAGAGACACCTAGTCCCAATCCTTCTTATTTGTCAAAGGTTTCGATTTAATTGGGCATGCATGAAAAAAATAAGGTATTCTTTTTATTTAATTTTTTTCGAATATTTATTTAATTATGAGAAACAAATAGTTGCTGAATATTGACGTGCAACCGCGACACTGGTTCGTACGTGACTAAGTGAAAGTGGGGCAATTGCCTTGCTTTTGTAGCGCCATTATTGAGCGCGGGTAACTATAACGGTAATCTATATGTTTATAAAATCATTGCTTGCAGGTCTATCGCACGCGAGCGAAGCAGACATGGCGGCGGTTCGGCACGTGTGTGAGTGTGTATCGCGGCGCGCGGCGCACCTGGTGTCCGCCGGCATCGTGTGCCTGCTCAACAAGATGAACGAACCCCGTGTCACCGTTGGCATCGACGGCTCCGTTTACCGTTTCCACCCACATTTCCACACGCTCATGTGCGAAAAGATAGCGCAACACGTGCGGCCGGGCTTACAGGTTTGTCAGATATCATCACAATTACAAAATTATAGATTTTTAATTATTACTAAAATTGCAGAAGCATTCTCTTTGATCTCAACTTCTTAATAGACACTGCCAAAATGACTGATGTTCATGCGTGTCAATTAAAATTTTCTTTTGGAATAAAATAAATAGATACTATGTAAAATAAATACTAACAAAGTAAAGCACTTTGTCGGAAAAATATCCCGGTCGGCTACCGCCTACCGCCGACGTGCCAACGAAAATTACGTAAATTAAGCATACTTAGATACAGATAAAAATATTATTTGCTTTTAGTAATTTAGAAAACTGACGATAGCTAGTATCTATTTTGTTTATTCCGTTCCCTAGATAGTATTGTCTTAAGGTTCAAAATCCAAACTGATTGTCGTAAATTTTATTGTATTGCTTTGTTTGTAGTATAAAATATGGAACGGGGCAATCACACTTACTATCAGAACAAAAATAAATAAACGACACGCCCACCTCAAGAATATGTGATCACTTCTTTAAACAATCGTTATTAAAGTTTAATTACCGCTACTTTAAGCTGTTAGTTTATATATACGGACTATCACTAAAACTGATAAATATTCATAGCTAGTTTTTTTTCTTTCTAAGTAGTATTTTAACCCGACCGACAACAAAAGCCCTAACCCACCAAATTCATATCAGCGCTATCTACTGATACTTTCTCTTTATATACACATACATAATACCTAAATAGTTCTTCCTGAAGCTTTAAGCCTTCTATAAGTCCAATGTGGTCTGAGCCCAATTTCTCGAATTATTTTTATTAAGTTAGGAAGTGTTAACAAATAACAACCAAACCTGCTTTGTCATACCTAGTGCCCAGTGTAAAATGCATCGGGTTAAATAACTACATTCAGAGCCTACCGTGTGACGTGATGTGTACGTCGCAGATGGATAGTAGAATCCGCTGATTTACGAAACGTAATAACGCCGAAAACTGAACAAAGCCCTACCACCAAGTTTCTTCGGATCCGACTAGTAGTTACGTTCGGCCGTCGCTTTGAAAACAAAGCAAGCAATGAACTAAGTATTGTCAAACATCGAAAACGATACGTCAGAAACCATTTCGGAATAACGTTAACGAATGCCAAAATGTCAAATCGCGAACTTCGATCGATCATCAGATCCGAAACACTTCATGGTAGCAAAACGTCCGATCCGTCAGTCGAAGCTTCGATGATCGGATTTCGGAGTAGCCCCAGTACTGTTTTATAAAACAGCTAAACAACGTTCAGCTAGATTGCCATTGCGATACGTTTAACAAAACTGCTACCCACGTTTAGACGTAATGCAGAATGACATATCTAGAGTTGATAAAAGACACACAGAGCCATATGCGACAAAATTTCGAACTAAAATAAAAAATGTGACAGTTCATTTCACACTGTTTTACATAATCTCTGATCGTTTTCCCGCTGCATTGATAAACGCAAAAAGTTCATACAATTTTGCGTGTTATAGTTCAGTAATTATGTAAAACAGTACTGTTTTGTAAATCAGCTAGCAGTTATGTAAAACAGTGGATTCTACAATCTATCTGCGACGTGTACACAAAATAGTCCATAGACAATGTATACGACGGGTTAATTCCAGAGAAGTTTCACTTTCAAATTTAAATATTGCAATTCTAGCGATTGCAATACATACTTATTTATGGAGCGGGTACTTTGTCTGTCAAAGCCTCAATACAATTACGCAGTAGGTCCGGAAATTAAATTGCTCACAAAGATTCTAATCACTTGAATTGATAATACGATTAGGTAGGTACTTGATTTAAGTGATTAAATCTCGACAATAATACTTTAAATGCAATTTCGTCATAATTATACATATTGACATCATTCTCTGTTACTGGGGTGTCACGTCCTCTCCATACACTCAGTTCAAACATAGGAATAATCAATTCTAGTCGAACAATCCCGAAAAATGCACGTGAGTAGTAACCGGTGAACAATAACGATACTATTTATATTACAGAGTAAATACCTAAGGGGGTAGTTGGTAATAACAGGCCCTCTTCATTCTACGTTCATATTCTATAGACGCTTATACTAGGTGCGTGTGGTTGTGTGGATATGGTTTTTGATTGTCAAATATTAAGTAAGCCGAATTTTAGTCATTCTTGATAACGCCGTCAGTCTAGTAATGTTTCTTAAAAATGTTCATATGGAAATACCTACATAAATAACTAAATTATGAAAAATAATTAATTTCGTCGCGTTATGGAAAATTCTCCTATGAAAAAACGAACAGCACCGTAAAATACGTACCAATTTTTTTCTCGCCAAATAAGTTACCCTATCGTGATAACTGAATTAATAATAACTTATAATTTCCGCCCTATATACCACCACAAGTATAATAACTAATCAAGTACCGTTAATTAATATACGTCAATTTATTGACTTGTATACAAAAGAATTTTAAATATCCGACTGGTAGTTCCAGAGATTAAAGCGTTGAAACAAACAAACAAACAAAAAAACTCTTCCGCTTTATAATATTAGTATAGATATTTGGTGTTAGAATTATATTTTATTTATCGATTTTTTTTTCTTACAGTTTGACCTGATGCTGTCGGAGGACGGCAGTGGTCGCGGTGCTGCACTAGTCGCCGCCGTGGCTTGCCGTCAGAGTAGTACGGTTGCGTAAACACTTAGCACTACCTCACTTAGCTATCTCTCCAGCCACGCGTGACGCCCCACGGCTGAGCAAATCTAGAGCCTTCGCATGTAAGCCATGCATAAGCAAACAACAGACACTGCAGTGATTATTTTTTACTACTAAAATAGCAATATATTTTTTAAATCATTTACACCGATTGATATTTACTCGTATATATCGTTCAGTATAGTAATGAAACTTTAATAAGGCTGGGTATCTATTGTTTGACTTTTATTTCGTTATTATTCTCAAAAAAAAGCACAGCCTTTAAAAAGGATAAATAAATAGGCGAAACCTCGCGTCTACTCCAGCACATTGTATTAACAATATTACATTATAATGCCGCTGTGTGCTTGGAAATAATGGCTTTCATGCATTCGCTCTCTCATGGAATATTGTGAACATTAACATTGCTTTAGAATAATTAAAATCATCCGTCACAATCTTGTGGAATGTGTGACACTAAGATTCAATATTATGGCCAACATTTAACTTAATTAAATGGAATTTGTTTGTACTTAAATACACTACTTATGGTCTAGTCAAGTTATGAGAAGTCGGCTTTTTAAAGGTCTATAGATGTCTATTGCGATGTATATTACTAACAAATTGTAAGATGTGTGAGCTTATAACAAAACAGTTTTTTTTAGAATACTTTACGTTCGTTAATTTAAATTACTGCTATCTTATTAACACTCGCGGGCCGAGTGAATAATAGAAAGCGGGTGCGTAATAGAAAAAAAAACCGAGGTAGAAAAGAATATACATAAATAAATAAAACTGTCTCGTTGGTCTAGTTTCGTTAGTTTAGTCCCAAGCGTGACTGCTGAGCACGAGGTCTCGGGTTCGATTCCCGGGACGGGCAAAGTGTTATTGAGTTTTTCTGTTAGGAAATTCTCAGTAGCAGCCCGGAGTTTGGAAATGTGCCCGGTTGATGGCAATAGGCTCACCACATATTACATGGGACTTAATAACAGCATTGGTGAAATGTGGGTGTACAATTGTGCAATTGAACACCTCTGCCTACCCCTTCGGGGAATACAGGCGTGATGCTATGTTATGTTATAAAACTGTAAAAAATACATTATTACTCACACTCCAGACATGGTTAATTATAAACTATCAATTCATTAAATTACATTTCTTACGATTTGCCAGTGATATATGACTTAAACGCTATTCTTCAATTTTTCTTTTATGTTGATAAGTCTGATTTAAAGACGCAACTTATCATCGACGTAAATAGTCTACAAAATTTCAATTGGTCTTAGTGTCCATCGGTATACCGCGAAAACAAAGTATTTCCTTGTCAGCGCACAGTAAGATGGCTCAGAATTCTCTTCAGTGACTTATGTTATATTAGCAATAAGTAGATTTATAATGATGTAAGTATATTTTTTCGGAGAGAAAGCTGTTATACTGTTAAGTAGGTATGTAATTTTATATACTAATAGCAACTGTTGAAAAAATAAATTAGATTGATATTATAAATAACTTAACACTTAATGCAAAATACTTCTTTAGATGTATTGTTTACTTAGTCAACATGGCTGCGATAAAAATATTTCCAATTATTATTATTTTGGCTTGTAATACGTAGTACATGTACCTACCTACAAAAAATATTTCCACAAAAGAAGGTTTATGTACGTTTCCTTTCAGACTAGTTTTACCCTGGTCAACAGCCGGTCATGATAACTGAGGATAATAATATTACTAACGAATTGTTGAGAAGTAGTCTTCTCAACAATTCTGAAATAGGCCGAGGCATATATTTTGCATTCTCATTGAGAATCTCAATATATTATTCATGTAATTTGTATTTGTAACGTACAATACATTAGATTGTAAAACCATTCCAACGTCCTCAAAATGTTTCTTTTCAAAAATAGTATCAATAATTACGGTCTAATATCTAACAGAGCCCTGAAGGAAATGTTAATTAAATGATACTAAAGAAGTTGCTTAAGTGTTTAGATAGTTTACTGTGATAGAACTAGGACTAGTTCAACTATATTATTTTCTGCGCAATCAGTGTTGACTATTCATCAATTAATAATTAATTGTGTAGTGCCTATAATTTGGTTTTGATTTAACAGTCTATTCACAATAATTAAAATTTTAATAAAATAATATTATTCAAATATATTTATAAATTATAATCAAGTTCATGATTTTACAGCATACCAATTATAGTTCCTAGTTTCATTTGTATAGGTGCATTTTAATTTATGTATGTGTTATGTGTAGTTACATCAGTGTGCTGCACTTTGTGATGAACACTGTTAGTTTTATTTGTAAGTAATCATGGTGGATTAAGTGTACAGTGTTAGATTTTATGTAAGTACATTATTATTTTAGTTGAGACTAATAATTGAGTTAGCCAGGTCGTGTATCTGAGTGTCAGGCCTTGACAACAGCAGATTTTGAACCAAATTAAATTGAAGAAATAAAGTACAAGTTTTAAATATGAGTGAATTAAAATATCCCATACACGATAATAAAAAATAAGATCGAGGCGAAAAGTTGCAATGCTCTAATAAGAAGATTCTGAAATTTCTAATATAAACTAAAAAAAAACAATTATCATAAGCTTTGCTCAATGAAGTTGTATTCAAATGAATGTAAATAGATGCAATTAGTATCTACCCCTTATAGCAATTACTATTATACCTTATCATACTTCTTTAGATGCATTGAATAAGGATGGATATGGAAACTTTCTGCTAAAATAACTAAAACCACATTCCACATGTATCTGGGGGTCATAAATGTGTCTTAATTTAATTACTACCGCAGAAAATGTACATATCAATTTCAACGAAGCCAACCAAGTTATAGTTTGGATATTTTCCTTTAGCTTAAAGATATTTTTGTTGTTTGAATTATGATATGAATTATTGTCAAGTAATTTTTTTTTAATTAATATTTTTTGGAAGTTCTTCGAATGCTTTGTAGATAAAGATCGTATTCATTCAAATTATGTTTGAGAAAATTTAAGGTAGTAATCAAATTCATTATGTACAAGCTCTAAAGGTATTGGAGCTTTTAGAAATGTTATCATTACAAGAATAAATTTTTATAAAACCTAAAGTTTGTTTTTAACTTAATAAACTGCGGCCATACTCAAATACCGCAAACCCGCCCAAGGATACCTAATTCATTAACACCAGTTAGCCCGCCCGGCGATATCCAATTTAATAACACCATAACAATTTTAACATAGCGAGTTTTGAATTCCCTTCAACAAATTGTATGTAATTGTGATTAGTAATAATAACGAAAGGTATTTAATGTACTTAGAGCGGATATTGGGGGATTTACAATTTTACATAATTATATTTTCGCACCAAGCATCAGTAACTACATCTACCTATGTATAGTAAAACCACATATCTTTCATCAATACTTTAATCTATACTATTCAGCTTTATTATTTTAATATTAATTAATTATAAAGCTGAATAGTTTCGATTGTTTGTTTGTTTGGTTGAACGCTCTTATCTCAGGAACTACTGGTCCGAATTGTTTTTTTTTTTGTGTTGGATAGTCCATTTATCGAGGAAGGCTATACGCTATATAATATCATGCTACAACTAATAGGAGCGGAGCATCAATGAAAAATGTTGCAAAAATGAGAAAAGAAATCCTTTTGAGAGCTTCCGTTGCGTGCACTGCATAAATGGTTCAAGTTACACAAAAATCATATATGACAGAATGTTACCCTTTAAAAGTTCTAAAAATAAGTCCGAGACAGCATATGTCTATCATTTAAGGTTGATTCACTATAACAATTTTTATGGTTCAAATTGGTTCTAAAATAATGCATTTTTTGCGAAGGTGTTTTTATAAACATGATTTAAGGGCGCGCTCACGCATTTTCTCAAAAATAGCTATCTTAGCTTATCTCATTTCGAGAAATGAACATGTTATAATAATTTGAAACTATTGATATGATTAAATTGATCCTTTAACTTGTATGGTACGGCCTTAAATTTATATTTAATTCTTTATATATCTAATAGTAGCCCATTTTCTAAGCCAGGTTTTGCCAAAAACGATACGACGATGCATTTTTGGCTGCGTGAATCTTGAAGATTAAATTGTTTACCCCGCAAATGTTGTTTCAGGGCTCTAAACAAATGATAGTCTGATGGTGCGAGGTCTGGAGAGTAAGGTGGGTGGGGTATCGTCTCCCAGCCCAAGTTCTGCAGCTGTTGGCGAACGGTACATGCGACGTGAGGTAGAGCGTTATCATGTAGTAAAATTACATTGACTCGTCTTCGTCGTTTTTTCTTGATAGCAGAAGATAGTTCGGTGAGCTGGGTTGAATATTTGTTAGCGTCTACAGTTTCATTGTGTAATAGTTAATGAAACAGCATGCCTTGCGCGTCCCAGAAACAGCAAAGCAGAACTTTTAAGCGGTTCTTTTGACTCAGCTTCGGTTGAGTTGGTGGCGTTTCTTCCCGAGGCAGCCAAAAAGTACGACGTGTATCGTTCTCATAATAAATCCATGATTCATCTCCCTTAACCAGAACAGACAAAAACTCTTTACGTCGGGGTCGCAGCAAAAGTGATTGATAGATGGTGACACGGACTGCACGACTGGCGTCGTAAGGATGTGCGGTACCCATCGAGCCAAAACTTTTCGATACCCAAGCTCATGCAGATGGTATTCCACAGCGTGGTGACTGCAGTTAAGTGCTTCCGCTAATTCACGAGTGGTAGAATCCGGATTCGACTCCAGTTCGCGGCGTAAATCGTCATCATTGAATGCAGGTGGTCGTCCTGAGCGTGACTAACTTTCAAGGCTCCTGTCTCCTGATTCAAAACGGTCAAACCATCTGGACACCGTGGCATGGCCAGTACGCCCAATGCAGTGTTGATAACTTGATATTGTCAGCCGCAGCCCGCGCACTGTGGCCTAACAAGTACTCGTTTATGTATAGTGTTCGAACTTGTCGATCGTCCATTTTTCTTCAAACTGACTATACCAATCGCGAGGGCGGCTTTATATACGCTCACATTAGAAGTACCTAGAATGTTCTACAACATATTAGAATATTATCGAAAACAATTAACTTAAGAAAGGAAATGTATAGAGTTTTGTAGAGTGTCTCTTTACTTTTGTGCCGACCCAATAGTATTGTTACATACGGCTCTATAATTTTTGTTTAGTCACTCAAAATCCAGGAATAAAATCAGATTTCTATTGAAATTATTTCAAAAATTTTATCGAAACAAAGCTGATTTTCTTCAAATACAACGGCATTCCCGTAATAAATTTATTATATACGAAAAGGTAAAAATTCACAATAAAAAACTTAATCTTATACAAAAATATAACTCCAACATAGTTTTTTTTTTTATCAAATTGCTACCTATATGCTTTGGTAATATGGTTTATCGGCCGCGTAATATCAGTGCCGCGCGAGCGCTTGTCGGAGCAAGACCTGTGATAAATTTTTTGACTCGCTCCCGTCGTGCTTATTTCCTGTAAATATACTACAATCTACGGACCCACAAATTTTGATCAAAGTAAGTACTTTTTGTAAATTATTTTTATTTTGTCATTAGTATTTTACATTTATGTATTATAGTTTATACGTCAATGTAATGGAATTTCGAAGGGGGGAATTAAAATTTATATTGTTTTAGCACAAGAAAATATCAATAGTTCAAATGATGGGATCTCATTTGCCTGAAATCTTGGAATACCGGTACAACGTACATGATGGATTTTCACACAAAAAAAGGTATAAAAGTACCACATTCAAGTAAGACATTCAAATGTAATTGATGCCGATGTTTTTTCTAATTGGATCGCGACTTCACGAACTTCACACGTTATTCAACATCAAGAATCGGCTATACGGTTAGTTACACACAAAGACTTGAATGGAAAAAAACGAATGAGTGAGTTATAAATATGAAATCGATTTAATTTATATAAATAAATATGTTTTTGCCCTTTTGGGGATTTATGTCTTTTTTTTGGGTATCAAATATACTTGGGTATATAATAAGGGGCAGAAAACCTCGCCTCTTGCTGTTATTGGGTACTAAATTAAACTAAGTTTAATTGTTCATGGAAAAAGAAACCTAGTTCCTTTTATAACTCCACTAATGAATGATTTCTTAATGATTGAATGATAACATGTTGAAGAAATGTTTATGATGACCCTAAGAAAATGTTCGCATTTTGTAGATGGTGTCACTCATATCGATCTTCGAAACTGACAGTTATATAAAAAAATCGGACTATGACTATACCTACTTACCTGTTAATAAATCACTTTGATAGGTACCGCCCACCTATTGGTCCCCGCCACCCGCGCCACCACCTCCACGTATTTTTTTTTGTGGCTGATGTTGAAATTGTCATGGATGTTCTCCGTCTTAGGGTAGGCGCAGGGGATTTTCAAACTCTTACTGACTAAAATCACCCCTGTGTTCCGCACACTTAGGTTGAAGCCCCCAGAGCGAATGCATCTTCAGCAGGCCCCAACTGGTGCTGGCCCGCCTTATGTATTATTTTTATACGACTGGTCAAAAAAGTTGTGTTATGATTTTAACGCCATATTTTTCCATACAGCTTTTTTGTCCATATTATATGTACCTACATATTTTTAATACATACATATTCGAGCGCTAAACATCACCCTATCGCCCATAGGAACTGAGCAGCGAATCATATTCTTTATCCAGTGATTTTAATAGACCCTAAGCCGACCCACCGACCGAATTTTATAAAATAACGGAACTTAGAGATTTATAATTGATCTTATGTGTACTTCATCAATGTTCAGATGTGCCAAAGCCTTCTTTTTTTCAACATAATTAACTTAAGTAACTTTCTGTTTAACATTTTGTATTCTTTTTAGTTATTACGAAGTTGTGATCAAGAAGATAAGACATGACGTTATTTTCCAACATTCACGCGGACGAGTCTCGGTACTCACATCTTTTGCAAAAAAAAAAAGAGGTGTTTCGCGAAATCTTTGAATAACGCGTAGGGATAGTCTACATATACGAGATCTAACTGAACATAGTTGTAATTTTGCTAATACACGACCCGAGTAGTGCGTATTAATCTAGTAAACTCGTATGTAGTGATATGCATTGCCTTTAGAATGAAATCATGCTACTTTGATCTCGCTGTTTATAATAATTTATTATTTTAATATCAAACTTTTCTTTCATGTAAGTATGTAAAATTGAATAGAATCCAATAATGCACTAAACATAACAACTAGTTTATGACACAATACATGATGTGTGGTGTGCTATTATATAAAATGTATTTAGATACAGTAAAATGTGATATCATGGCATAAATTTACAATCACATTCATAATTGTTACTAAACATTAATTTATAATATCTAATCAGATCATCCTATCAGATCTCTTAAATGGAGCACAATTTAATTGTCTTCATATACTTTTGATACTTACTTATTATAAATATAGCATTAAAGAAGTGAGACCGCAAAGAAACAGTGAATTCATTATCTGCTTGCAGAACCTGCATGCATTCTATGTAGTCAATAATTATTCTTTCATACATGACAAGCACAATCTGATGGGGGTTTTGCAGGTTTCTTGGGCACACTAAGTCTTTTGGATGTGCCAGTACCATATTGAATCCCAGATCCTATTCTCTCTGGATCTAATTCACCAGTTTCAATTTTAGCCAAAATTGTTTTGGAACATTTTAAGAATGCCTCTTCTACATTTTCTCCTGTTTTAGCACTTGTCTCTAGGAACATAAGTTCTGAAAAACAATATAAAGAACAATTTAAAAAAACTTAATGTGTTTTAAATTGTTTATATAAAATAAAAGTATAATTTTTGTGTATGACTATTTAGGGGGCTTATTGTCAATTAACAGCTGGAGGGGCTCGTGGCTAAGTAACAGCCGCACAGTTCGATCGATCGAGGTTAAGCTGCGCTTGCCACGGACGGTCTGTGGATGGGTGACCATCAATTCATACCGAGACCCCACCGTGCCTCGGAGAGCACGTTATGCCGTCGGTCACGGTTGTCAAATTAAGATCTATGACAGCCGTTACGGGTAGTCAGAGGCCTGAAAGTCTGACGACCAGTCATACCACTAGATATCGTGTTACCCAGTTACTGGGTTGTGGAGGTCAGATAGGCAGTCGCTCCATGTAAAATACTGATATTAAGCTGCATCCGGTTTGACTGTAAGCCGACCCCAGTGTTATTGGGAAAAGGCTAGGCAGATGATTGCCAATTAACAGCTGCACAAATCAATCGATCAAGATTAAGCTGCGCTTTTCGTGGTTGGTCTGTGGGTGGGTAGCCAAAATTTTTATTTTTATTTTATTTTAATCTTCAGAAAACTTACAGCTAATTACACAAACTAAACAAGTAAATAAACACAAGAGGGCCAATAACAAGTTTTCGCTGCTAACAAAAATTACAATAGTATTCACTTATTCACCAGTAGACGCAATTACACATGGAAATCTCTCCGTGCTTCAAAGAGCATGTTAAACGAGTACCAGTTGTCAATATGAATAAAATCTATGCCATCTGTTACAAGTACCCAGATGTCTACAAATCTGCCAACCAGTTTTACCATATTTTGTTAACCAGTAACCAGGTGGTAGACTTCAGAGTCGCATGTTTAAAATACATCAGTAAGCTGCACCGGCTGACCACAAAGGGAAGTCGAAGTGGATAGATAGATACAGATAAATCTTGATGAAGACTGAATAGATGGCAATGACGTCACCAAAAGATGTATTAAAATGTGGAAGAAGAATTCGGGGTAGTGAGCAAAGGTCAAGACGGCTTAGCAGTCAGAGTGCCTGGAGTATTTATCCAGGAGGCGCAGGTTCGAATCCTGCCACGACCGTATTTTTCTTTCCACACAAAATAACTTTAGAGTTTGCTATGCATGCGTCGCCTTTCAAAGATTTTACTGTATTTGTTAAGGTAATAATTGCATCTGTACGAAATTGTATTAACTGCAAACTTAGTCGTGTCGGTGCAGTTACCAGTATAGGGACTGAAAAAATGGCAATAATGTCACCAAATAAAGTATTAAAATTTCGAAGAAGAATTCGGGGTAGTGAGCAGAGGTCGAGATGACTTAGTGGTCAGAGCGCGGAGTATTTATCCGGCGCAGGTTCGGATAGAGATGTATGGCTATTTTGTTATGCTTACCATTTTCTTGGGCGAATTGGCTTGCCTCTGTAAATGTGACTTCTCTTGATTCTTCCATGTCTTTTTTATTTCCCACTAGCAAAATTACGATATTGGGGCTTGCTAGTGTTCTAGCATCTCTAAGCCAATTTGCAAGTGCATTGAATGAGTCACGAGAAGTTATGTCATAGACAAGCAGGGCACCTGCAGCCCCACGATAATAGGATCGAGTGACTGAACGAAATCTTTCTTGACCAGCAGTATCCCATATTTGCAGTTTAGTAGACTTTCCTCCTATATTCACTATTTTGGAACCAAACTCAACTCCAATTGTGTGGCATCTATCTTCTTTGACTGTAACAGAATATGAAAAATATTAACATTAATTCATTCATTTTTCATGGAAACCAAAAATAATGTTAGCTTATTAAGTTTCAGTACCTTTTCACTGGTTTAATTAAAAATTATAACAAAGGAACGCAAAAAAAAAAACTTTGGACTTTAAGTTTTAATTAATTAATCTTTATACGCCTATACTACTTTTATTATCGAAAAATAACTTACTGTATTAATTATTATCTAAATGATAATCTTTTATAGATTAGTAAGTAAGTGATGATTTAAAATATGTGTTATGGCAAGTAGTCATTACCATTATTCAAAACCATATGCATAAAAATATATGTGTTTAAAATTAGAAACCAAATCCAAATTTATTAATTTTTTGTAAATATATCCTATTGTAAGTTGGGGTTGGGTTTAGAAACATGTTACAATGTATGTGTACATGTACAATTATGAAAAATGAGGATATTAGGGGGTTCTAGGGGGTTCATTTTTTTGACGGACACGCAGTATATAAAAAAAAGACAAAGATCCTAATTTTTAGGTTAGTAACGTACATATTTAAACCAAAAATAAGTAGACCTGTACAAAAATAATCACGTTTATTGTTTTGTACATAAAATTATGTTATTAAGGCACTTAGTCTGTAATCAAATGATTTATTACAGCAAACAATCTTTAGACAATAAACAGTTAGTCAAAATCGAAATGGTTACGTTAGAACTGTCACCATACAACGCGCGAAGGTGAGCGAGCGAAGCGAGCGTGACGCAGCAGCGGGCCCCGAGCGTCAGCGCGTATTTCCTCTTTTGCAAGAAAAATCATAAAAAAAAATACGTTTCCGACTGTGGGATGAGGGGGGATGGGTCCCCCTCCCCCCTTACCCCTTTCCACAGAACCCTATCAACGCGGCACGTTTCTAAACGTTTACCAATAAACTTGATGTAGAGCCCTGACCCTCTTTGCAGACAAAGTACCATAACTAAAATAAACACTGGGTGTGCCCGCGACTCCGTCCGCGTGGATGTCGTAAAATAACACCATGTCGTGTATGAACACAAATTCATAATAATTAAAAATGTTGATACGATTATCTAATATATAAAATTCTCGTGTCACAGTTTTCGTTGCCATACTCCTCCGAAACGGCTTGACCGATTTTGATGAAATTTTTTGTGCTTATCCGGTATCTATGAGAATCGGCCAACATCTATTTTTCATCCCCCTAAATGTTAGGGGTAGTCCACCCCATTTTTTTTTATTTATATGGCAAAACAACGTTTGCCGGGTCAGCTAGTATATTATAACTTTGCCCCGTTTGGTTTCATCCGCGTTAATTTGAGGAAAAAACCTACTAAAATATATTCATGACCACTTCTAGCAAATCATAAATGCGCCTGCTGCGTTGGTCTAGCGGTCCCAAGCGCGACTGCTGAGCATGAGGTCTCGGGTCGCACAAAGTGTTATGAAGATTTTCTGTTAGAAAATTCTTAGTAGCAGCCCGGAGTATTGAATTGTGCCTGGTGAGCTTTGGAACATTCTGGATTATTACATAGAATAAAAGTTGAAAATTTGCAAGAAACTGAAGTAAAAGATGAGTTTAAAAGAAAATTAAGGGAAAAGTTTGACGGATTAGAAATTGTATGCGAGATTGAAGATTTATGGAAGGGTTTTAAGGAAGGAGTCATGTCAAAGTCAAAGCATTTATTTCAATTAGACCGTTTACAGGCACTTTTGAATTGTCAAAAAAATAAACTAGTTGCCACGTTCCAAAGTGTAGATTCCTGTGGAGAAGAACGGGCAAGAAACTCCACGGTTAATCTTTTTCATCAAACAATTACAATATTTTGGTTACATTGTATTTATAATATAGAAATCATATGTGAGAACAATGTAATATGAAGTCTATAGAGTCTAGTTACAATTCAAAACTTTGCCATGACAGTTTTATGAACGTTGCTATCGATGTATGTGGAGTGGCTAAACGAAGAAATTGTAAAGAAATGAAGAATGTCTGGTGGGATAAGGCAGTACAAAAGGTCGTGTGTGAGAAGAAAAAAGCATGGGTAGATTGGATAGCTAACTATACGAGCTAACCAGAGAATGCAAAAAGCGAAGGATGACGATGTGGTCAAGGCCAAAAAAGAATATAAGAGAGTGAAAGGAATAGTGAAAGATATAGTAAAAAGGAGGAGCAAAAGGATGATTTTGATAGACGGTTGTCTGAAGAACAACATCAAATTTTTCTGGAAGTCAATAAAAAGAGCCAGAGGTATATCTACAAACTATGCGCTCGACAAAATCAGAGACTGGGAGGGAAATATTACGAATGGAGAAGAATGCATTTTGAAAAGATGAAAGGAATATTTTGAAAGTTTGTTTGAAAAAGAGGATCAAGTGTCTGCGGTGATAATGGAGGAAAGGGCAGAAACTGAAGATAGGATTGGTATGGATGAAATTGTAAAAGCGTTGAATTGTATGAAATCGGGAAAGGCTGCTGGGTATGACAGGATATCAGTCGAAATGCTGAAGGCTGGACAGGGCGTGGTAGCAAGTCTGTTGCATCGCCTTCTCAACTTGTGCTGGAGTAGCGGTCGGGTACCAAGAGATTGGTGCAAGGCCGTGATTGTGCCGCTCTACAAGGGGAAAGGTAAGGTAAAGGTAAGTAAGACTGCAAAAATTACGGAGGCATTAGCCTTCTCAGTGTTGTCGGCAAATTGTATGCTAAAGTTTTGATTGAAAGGGTAATGAAAGAGACAGATGAAAAAATTTGGGATGTGCAAGCAGGATTTAGAAAAGGCATGGGATGTACGGATCAGGTCTTTTCCTTACGATGCATAGCTGAAAAATTCTTGGCCAAAAGCCAAAAAGCCTATTGCATTTTCGTAGATTTGGAAAGGCTTACGACAGGGTGAGGAGGAATGAATTGCGGGCCACACTGTCCATATATGGGGTGAACGACAGCCTAATTGGGGCACTGTAATCTCTCTATAAAGATTCCAGTGCTTCTGTTAGGATAAACGGGGCCTACACCGAATGGTTTAACATCGATAAGGGTGTTAGGCAGGGATGTGTGGCGTCACCGTGGTTGTTTAACCTATTCATGGAGAGTTGTCCGAAGGACTTGAAAGAGAGTGAATGTGGTTTAGAAATGAATGGGTTATTTGTCAAATGTCTCCTCTATGCCGATGATCAAGTTATCTTTGCATCATCGGAGGAAGAGTTACAGAAGATTACACACTTTACACTAATGGATGGTGCTTTTAAGAATAAGGGAATGAAAGTAAATGTAAGTAAGACGAAAGTTATGGTTTTTGAAAGGGACGAACTTATGACAGAGTGCAATATTTTGGTAGGTGACCAAAGAGTGGAACAAGTGAAGGAGTTTATATATCTGGGATCTATGTTTACGAGGGATGGGTTGCCCGTGAAGGACATAGAAAGGAGAGTGACTGCTGACCAGGGGCCTAATTCTGCTAATTTACCAATGCTTCATTCCAAATCATTCCATCGACACACTATCGACACTCAACTGAAGCATTGGTAAATTAGCAGAATTAGGCCCCAGGTGAATGGGGCACTACACAATTTCATGGATAGCCGAAATGTGTCTAAAAAGGCGCGGCTGGCCGTTCATGGAGGGGTGTTAGTGCCAACTCTTATGTATGGTAGTAAAAGTTGGGTTTGGCAGAAGAAACATGAAAGTAGAATTAATGCAGTAGAGATGAGAGCTTTGAGATGTGTGGCGTAACTTTGAAAGATAAAGTGAGGAACAGCGATAAAGGAACGCTGTGGAGTGAAACAGGATGTAGTGACAAAGATTGAGAAGGGTATGCTAAGATGGTTTGGGCACGTAGAAAGGATGGATGAAAGGCGATTGGCAAAATTAATACATGAGGCGAGAGTGGATGGAAGTTTCGGGGCAGGCCGACCTCGACGAACGTACCACAATCAAATTGCGGACGTTCTCAAAAAAGGACGGGTCAGGAGCCACCTAAATCGGCGAGCATGTATGAACAGGTTAATGAGCATAGATGAAGCGAAAGAGATGTGTCAGAATCGTAGCAAATGGAAATCGATAGTCTCTGCCTACCCCTATGGGAAACGGGCGTGATTGTATGTATGTAGATGGCAATAGGCTCACCACCAATTAGAAGGCACGTAATAACAGCATTGGTGAAATGTGGGTGTACGACTGTGTACATCTCTGCCTACCCCTTCGGGGAATACAGGCGTGTTGCCATGTTATGTTATAAATGCGCGCGTGGTATTATTTTGGTATTATGGTATTTTGTTGCGGAGTTATTTTAAAATTATGATGTCTCCTAAGATATTCATTGAAATCAAATGATGTCAAGGGCAAAATGAAATACTTGTTATGAATAAAGTATTTATTTGGATAAGGATAAATATCATGTTTATAACACCTTCGAAAATAATGCATTATTTTAGAACCAAATTGATAACCATAAAAAAGGTTATCGTGAGTTAACCTTAAAAGATAGACATATGCTGTCGCGGACTTTTAAAGGGGAACAATTTTGTGATATATGATTATTGCGTTACTTTAACCGTTTACGCAGCGCACGCAACGGAAGCTCTCAAAATGAATATTTTTTTCCGTTTATGCAACTTTTTCATTGGTTTTTCCCTTCTATTGGTCGTAGCGTGATGTTATAGCTTGAAGCCCTCCTCGATAAATGGACTATCCAACACAAAAAGAATTTTTCGATTCGAACTACCTACTAGTTTCTGAGATTAGCGCGTTCAACCGAACAAACAAACAAACTCTTCAGCTTTATAATATTAGTATAGAATAATAAACAGCGATTTTTACACGCACAGCGACGATAAGTGAATGCATGCTAACACAAACAGAATAGAACAATAATAATACAACAGTAATAGAATTATCAATGAGGGTATAATAATAATTTTAAAATAAGGGAATTATATTCAATTTATAGTATCCATCTATGATTATAGAGTCCAATATATTTTATAAGCTCATATTATAAAAGTAGAAAGCAGAAATTGATAGTCTCTGCCTACCCCAATGGGAAATAGGTGCAGTTTTGTTCCTGACAATTTGTCAGACAAGTCTAAATTTGAAATCGAAAATTGCCGTTATTTAAGGCAAAATATCTAAATTGTGCGGTTATTTAAGGCAAAATATCTAAATTGCCATATATCTGTATATCACCTAAGTCTATTAATACTTACCAACCAATTAACAACATTGTCAATACTATACTCTATCATTTAAGAAATGGCTGAACGTGAGCGCTGTACCAACAATATTATCTTAGTTGGCATCAATGAATCTAATTCGGATGATAGTGACACTCACAAAGCAGAAGACGAGTCCATTGTTAAGGAAATCTTGGAAGAAATTACTGGAGATGGAAGTGCAGGTGCAAACGTGGTAAAAGTAATCCGCTTAGACCATAAAGAAAACTCAAAACCGGTCTGGGTCTTGAGTGAAAGTAATTATGAAAAACCGTTCTGACGCGATTAACATCTTCAAAAATAAGACCTCTAAGCCCGAAAAGAGGTAAGATTTTATAATGATCGAACACCCCAAAACATGAAGAATTGGATTAACTTCGCCAGTGTCTCAAGGAAAGAACAGATAAAGGTGAGACAGATATCACTATAAAATACGTAAGTGGAATACCAAAGATCGTAAAATTAAAAACGGTAACAAGAATCTGCCTTATACCAACCTAACATTTTACTATACAAATCTTTGTTCATTACCTGCTAAATTTGACCTATTTATTACTCCTTGACGTTTCAACTCAACAACCAGCAATTATAATTCCTATATCAGAAACTTGGCTCTATAGTAATGACAGAAATACTACATATGCAATACCCGATTATACACAGTTTAGAAAAGACCGTAAACGTCGCCCTAGGGCTGATGGAGGAAAAACTCGAGGGGGTGGTATGGCTGTTTATATAAGAAAATCGGTCAATGGCATTCCTATGATAGCTAGAAAAAACAGCCACTATATGGAGGATGCAATAGAGGCCTTATCTTGACATCCAGTTTGGTAATTACGATTTCATGCTTGTTGGTGTGTATCGAGTAGATACCAATAGTGACTAGGTTGCTGATGACGCATGCTTACTTAATAACCTGTTGCGTGCCTCTGAAAATAATACTGTAGTTATTGCAGGGGATTTCAAATATCCAGACATAGTTTGGCCTCTCCACATGGAACAAAAACTGAATGGCTCAGCAACATAGTTTAAAAATATATTCCTTGAAAGTAACCTTTATCAGCTGGTAATAAGTCTAACAAGATTTCGATAAAATAATACACCCTTGTGTAGGGTTGCCAACTTTTATTAGAAGAAATAGAGTATATCTCATTTCAGAGGAGGTAAATAAAGAGTACGGAGTTCCAAAAAAGAATATCATTTTTTTATAAAATTTTGAGGGTTGTCTCTGCTTGTAGTAGACAGTTCCGATACTTCTAATGTCTCCAAAGTATAACTAAGTAGTTTATCTTTATTGTCCTTCGATAGCGGCGTCACTGGTCGACGTAATGACAAAATATTGAATAAATCAATATTTTTATTGAGGCACCGCTACCTAAAAAAAACACTTTTTTTACTATGTAAGGCAATAAATGCTAGCACTAGTATAGTAAACATTGTGTAAAAAAGAGTATTTTAGCATACTCTATTAGTGTTTTAGATTATAGAGTACGCCTACATGATATAGAGTACAATACTCTATTTTAGAGTACGGTTGGCAACCCTACCCTTGTTACTAGACCTTATTATGACTAATGATAACTCTCTGATATCCACTATTGAGCATCGACCCTCCGGTTGGTAAAAGTGCCCACTGTGTATTACAGGTTCATATACAATATCTAACTGGGTCTCCACAGGTCTAGCCACAACGAAGGGAATATTATCATTACATCAACTTTGAGAAATGTAATACTGATTTTGGCTGTCACTTGAATAAGTTGGATCACTGTGATCATGTAGAGCATTTCTGGATGGATGTGAAAACTATAGTTAAAACTAATATTGATAAATACGCTCCATTTAAGACTGCCAGGCGGAAAAATTATAACAAGCTTTGGATAAAAAACTATGTGATTAAACTTACCCTTGAGAAACGCAGAATTTGGGATATATACTCCTCTATTAAAGATGATGACGATTACATGCGCTACAGAATCATAAGTAATAAATGCGTTAACGAGTATCGAAGGCAGAGAAAGCACCGCGAAGCTAAAATTCTGCAATACGGTGAAAAATCCTTTTACTCTTATATACGTACGTAACCTACTGACAGATCCAAATGATATTGCCAACGCATTTGCCGAAGAATTCCACAAAGCCTACTCAGTTGAACCAGCCATAAACGATACACCAATTATAAATAACATTACACGAATCAGTACATCTCTCTTTTTTTTTCTCTCTTCTCATCTCATTTCTTTTCAATCAACATATTGGAGATCGCGCGCTGCTGTTACTATAAAATCTACGCCAAGTGCAAGCACTGTGTGTGTGCTCACTCATTCACGTTGCAAGTTGTATACATCACCACAGGCTTACACACAGCACCCACGCCCTGCGGTAGCAGTCAGTGTGAGTAAAAGACGCATTTTGTTTCCAACAGAGACCTACTTATACCAGACGGAAAGCAATTTTGTACGAAGGGTTCGATTGCCACCAGTGTACGTAGAACCCCACTTACAATAAGAAATAATCTGTTCGACCTTTTCTGATCACTGCCCGCCTGGTACTTGTTCGGTGTATAGAATGCCACTTAAACGCACGCCGCCGTTACAAACTCCTCAGGTATCGCAGAAACCACCAGTGACTTTGCCTGCCGCATTTGAGCAGGCGCTCTTCTGTCCGCTTAGTATTTCTGAACCAAGCCTCAACCTAAACTTGGACACAGTGGCCGTCGAAACTTCACCCCAAATAACTTTTCGTAATGTTAAACGAAAGCGGTCAGAAGTCAATGACGAGAATTCTTTATCCGTTTTTATGTCGGAAATGAAGCAAATGTTCAGAGAGTATAAAATGCAACAAGAAGAGAGGTACGATCAACTGCTCGCTGTAGTAAATGGTATTAGCGCCTCACTGGCTCATCTTACTAAATTGTCAGTAACAGATGCCCGAGTAGAGGAGATTCAAAAACAGACTACACAGCATAACAAAGACATAGACCAACCGAAAAAACCCCCAAAGAAAAGGTGTTCTACCTGTAAATAAAGTATCTTCCGAACAGAGAAGTGCTGTCAACTAGACTCGCAGTGGGGCAGCCGTTCTTCCGTGATTAACAACGTGGTTAGAAATACTGTGCCACCACTTTCGGAAAGCATCATACAAGACCGAAATGAAACCACGGAGAATGAGTGGCAAACTGTAGTAAACAAAAAGAAGTCAAGAAATATCAACAGGACAGCGGTTATGAGAGGAGGAAATTGTCAGTTAAGTAACATAAGGGCCATAGAAAAGAAAAAATACTTACATGTCTGGTCGCTGCATCCCGAAACATCAGTGGAAACAATAACAGCGCACGTGGAAAGTGTCTGTGCCGAAAGTAAGAACAACCTAACTGTGGAGAAAATAACCCCTAAAACAAAGCGTGATTACTCGTCTTTTAAAATTGGAATTGCCGAAACACAGTATGAGGAAATCTCTAAGGCTGATGTGTGGCCTGTAAATACAGGAAGGAATGGAGGTATGTTGCTTGCCGCAGCGCCACACCGCGGTCTTGTTTTGAGCAGAGTGACAATGCCGGACAATGCGAACCTGAGTAATCATGCATTTGAAATCGTGTGTGCTTCAGTGTTCTTCAATAACAATTTTCTATTTTTGTGTGGTGTTGCCTATATTCCACCAAAAACTATAGAGAGCGAATATATTTATATGTTTCATTTACTAGAACTATTATGTACAAAATATGATAAAATAATTCTCATTGCCGATTTGAATCTGTATTCAGCAAATCAAGATGTAAAATGTCATTACGAGTATTTTGTCCAAGATAAATCTTTGAAAAGCATTAACGCATGCTTAGCGAACTCTAAAGTTATTATATTAAATGGAAAAAGAATACGGTCGCGAACAGGATTCGAACCTAAGCCTCCCGGATAGATACTCCAGGCGCTCTGACCACTAAGCCATCTCGACCTCTGCTCACCACCGCGAATTCTTCTTCCATATTTTACCAATACCTATACAAGTGACCGAACCGACACGACCAACTTTGCAGTTAATACAATGCCGTAAAAAATAATAATTCAAGATAAATCTTTGAAAAGCATTAACGCATGCTTAGCGAACTCTAAAGTTATTATATTAAATAAGCAAAATGCAAAAAGCATATTGGCATAAGGTTTATAAGATTAGTGGTTTGAGTAACGATTATAAAAAGTTTTCATACTATCGGTCTCTAGTTAAAGCCCAAATTGATACCGCCTATAGCAGTTATCAGGATCATATTGAGTCACAATTCGAGAAAGAGCCGCGATAATTCTGGGGTTTCATAAGTCAAAGGCGCTCAAAACGTAGTAAAACTCAAATTACTATAAACGGAGCCCAGCTACGAGAGAGCGAGTGTGCGCAAGAGTTTGCCGACTACTTCCACTCAGTTTATGGAAAGGTAGTACCACGCCTGGATGCCGCAGTCGCAGTGCGTGAGGCCCCAGAGCGCGCCGCGCGCATTCATGTGGGACAGCTGTCCATGCAGAACGTGCGTGTTGCCCTTGCGAGCCTTAAGCTTAAGCGATCGGTGGGTCCAGATGGGGTGCCCCCCTACATAGTTAAGGATTGTAGAACAGTATTAGCTTCTCCTCTTAGACATTTGTTCAATTTGAAAAATGGGAAACAATTTGTAGAGTACGCTGGGTACGTTTCGAGCTCGTATAGCACACTTACAGGTGTCAGTCAGGGAAGTACGCTGGGACCACTAGAATTTATCATCATGATAAATGATCTCCCAGAAGTAGTGAAAGATTCAAATTGTTTGCTGTTTGCAGATGATCTGAAGTTGTTTCGGGCGATTAACGACGAGGTAAATCAGAAGCGGCTTCAACACGACATTGACCGTATTGTAGAGTGGAGTCGGGAAAACAACCTACAGTTTAATGTATCGAAGTGTAATATTATGTCTTTTACCCGTGCGAAGAGGCCGATGAGTTACGAATATCACATGGATGGGGAAATTATCTCCCGGGTTTCATCCGTACGGGATCTTGGTGTCTTATTCTCCACAGATTTATCGTTTCGAGCATATATTGTACAAATTTGCACCAAATCCTTTAAACATTTAGGTTTAATTATGCGGGAAACCAGAGACTTCAAACACACAGCAGCTGTTAAGTCGGTATATAATGCAGGCTTCAACACGACATTGACCGTATTGTAGAGTGGAGTCGGGAAAACAACCTACAGTTTAATGTATCGAAGTGTAATATTATGTCTTTTACCCGTGCGAAGATTCCGATGAGTTACGAATATCACATGGATGGGGAAATTATCTCCCGGGTTTCATCCGTACGGGATCTTGGTGTCTTATTCTCCACAGATTTATCGTTTCGAGCATATATTGTACAATTTTGCACCAAATCCTTTAAACATTTAGGTTTAATTATGCGGGAAACCAGAGACTTCAAACACACAGCAGCTGTTAAGTCGCTATATAATGCATTAGTTAGGTCTAGGCTAGAAGCGAGTGCTATCATCTGGAGTCCCCATGAAGCTAAATATTGCCTCATGGTAGAAAAGCTTCAGAACAAGTTTACCAGATACCTATACATGAAACAATATGGAGTGTAACCTTTTTACCCACTTATGTATCCAACCCTCTTTGTTATAGGTATGGTTGGTAATTATAAGCTCTAAGTAAGGCGAAACTTGGCTCTAGCCAAATACGTATTTCAGGTGTTCCGTGGGAAATTAAACAACCCAGACGTATTGACGTCAATTAAATTGCTCGTCCCTAATACCAGACTACGCCAAGGGCCAAGAGATAGGTTGTTTGAGGTCCCAGTATGTCGTACTAACATATTAAAGTATGCACCGGTGGTTAAAGCAACAGATATACTTAACACTGTCGCGCGGGAATTGGATATTTTTTGTTGTACATTGGCGGAATTTCAGAGGGTGACACTTCACCATTTATCTCAACTGTGATTACATTGTCGTATTGGGTTAGCCTGTAAGGACAATTGTAATTGGTAAATAAATAAATAAAAAATAAATCTCTAAGTGACATCTTGTTTGATGAAAATTAAGTAGCAAAATTTTTAAAAAATCTTAATTTACCCTTATATCCTGGATGAGTGTAAATTAAGATTTTTAACCAGATTGCATATCAAATGTGATACTTCGGAACAGTGCAGACCTCATTCCGCCAGTATTGACGAATCTAATGCAAATTTATTTTACTAGTGGCTGCTTACCTCAAGACTGGAAACATGCTATAGTGACGCCAGTATACAAGAATGGCGATAAAACCGACCCAGCCAAATTTAGGCCTATACGTCGCACCAGTTCGATAGGCAAAAAATCATGGAGAAAATCATAATTGACCATATTAAAACATTCCTCAATCGGCAAAATATCATATCTAACAAACAACATGGATTGGTTGAGAAGAGATCTACTAGTATCCAATGTATTATGTAAATTCTTGGTCTAAGGAACTTGACAACTTGCCAAATGTACTGTTCTACGATTGGGCAAGGATAATCCTGAAATTCCATACACCATAGTCAATACTACAATTGCCTCAGTTAAGACAAAAAAAGATCTTGGAGTAACCATGACCAGTGACCTAAAGCAGGCTGTACACATCAACAAAATAGTCAAAAAAGGGAAATATTCGTTCTTTTATGCAATACGACATTCCTTTCAACACATGCTACCTTCAGTTTTTATCAAAATTTATAAGATATATATCTGACCCCTGTTAGAGTATGCTTTCCAAGTTTGGAACACTTATGTCGTGAAGGATCTACTGGAGAGTGTTCAAAGGAAAGCAACTAAAATACCTCATAGTCTCCGACTTAAGCCATATGAAGAAAGCCTGAAAATACTAAAATTACCCACACTTAAAGATTGAAGATTGACAGGAGATTTTATTGAAACCTACAAAATCCTTACTTATAGATATAATCTGCCCAATATATCTTGAATAATCGCATTGTTACTATGTGGAACAAACTCCCCGAAAGTGTAGTTTCTTTGAAATCAGTGAACAGTTTTAAGTATTGTCTGGACAATTGGCTCAAAACAAATGGCAGTGTTTAAACTTTTTATAAGACATAAAATTAATAATTGGACTAACACAAGTGTTAAAACATTGATCCAGTACTATGATATGAAAACATCAGCAAATCTGCTGTTCGTCCATAATTAAATAATAATAATAAATCATAGTCATTTAGAAATTACTTAAACATGATATGGGTGTACGCTAGTTAAGCTGCGGACAAATAATACTTACATTAAAGTAACATTTTTAAGTAATGGCCGTAGAGCATTTATTAAAGATAAAAGTAACAAAGTAGAAGATATAAAAAATAATTATTTGATAGTTTGTTAATACTACTGGTTATGGAGCCAGAATATGGACAGTGGAACAAAAGTGGGTTATTTTAAATTTATTTATGTTGTATGCTATTATTTATGTAGTATTTACATCATTCAAAATTTTCATCTTTTTTTTTGCTACTGACCTAAAAGTAACATAAAGTTTAGTTATTGTTGTTAAGACACACAGAGCCATAAGCAACAAAATTTTGAACTAAAATTAATAATTGGACAGTTAATTTCACACTTTTTACTTAATCTCTGAACGTTGACTCGCTGCATTGATAAATGCAAAATGTTCATACAATTCTGCGTGTTATAGTTCAGTAATTATGTAAAACCGCTAAACGTCGTTCAGCTGTTTTTGATAAGAGTACTGTTTTGTAAATCAGCTAGCAGTTTTATTAAACAGCTGATTCTACAATCCATCTGCACCATAAGTATTAATAGAACACAACATAACTATAAATAGGTGTTCATACAGATATATTTTTCAAAGGCATAAGGCCAGGAGGTGCAGGTTTAACAAATCCTGATCACAACCATATCTTCTTATCTTTTAATAATTATTTAAATACTTTAGCATGTTTATATTTTATAACTGCATGCTGTAGGAAGATAATAAGTATCAATTATTGTACCTAAACCCTTTTGGATAAATTCAAATACCTAATGTACTCTAAATTATAATAACAGGTATATACTTACATTTGTTTCCAATAAAGTGATTGAGAAGGCTCGACTTTCCTGTGCCAGCACTTCCTATCACTAGAAATTTAAATAGATATTCTGGAACACGGAAAATACATAAAGCTTTAACAATAGCAGCACGTGAATTGTTTCATACAAACAAGATACAGATACATACCATATGATTCCGACATAGTGCAAGCATAAACAAGAACAAATAATGTTTATATTCCGCAGTGTAAAATCTTAAAATTTACAACTGTACAAAATTTTAATTATACACTAAATTGCATTTCTATCTATAGTTGGAATTAACAAATACTTATACACTTTCAAAATAAAATCTGATTACACTGGAATTGACTGGAAATCTGAAATTAGTCTGGTCTGACTTGACTTGACATGACAACAGCTCAGGGACACCTTGACAATTTGCGAGTGTTGCCAGCAGGGTCTTATCAAAAGTTAAAATGGCTAAAAGAAGTAACCTTTTAGTGCGAAAAGTAACCTTTCATATTTTTATCCCATTATTAAGGTACATAAAGTTGATGACATTTATATATATAATAATGTAGGTATAAACCTAAGTAGATGCCTGCTTTTGTTTTCTTTTTAATAGTCTGCAAAGTACGCATACTGATCTTCTCACTTTTGGTTTAGGTACATAATACATTGAATTAATACAACTTTAAAAAAATAATTGTTGAGCTACCTAATAAAGACGAGTTAGATACAGAGTAAACTCATCATCAAACCCTATACAGTAAGTTGAAACCTATACCTACTTACTAATTTGTACACTCGGCTAGTTTTCTAGCTCTTCTTTCCAAGAAAATATAACACTAAACATTATTTCTTTTCATAACATTTTAGACAAACTAAGTGCTAAGCTCTCGAACAAGAAAGAACCCGATTTAACAAGCGAGTAGGCGAAACCAGCTAGCTAGCTACTAATAATATAGTAATCTGTGGGCGAAACTGGCGTCCGAGCACGGATCTTTTCGACAAACTTGTCGACTCGATAAAAGTTTTTATGTAGTGAATTTTACCGTTTTATCAACACTTAATGTCAAATTTGACGTTAAAAATCGTCAACGTGTCGACAAAAAGAACCATGCTTGCACCGCTGGCCAGAACACTGTTCATAGTTTTGATTAGCTGGTATATATTGGCGCGAGAGAGATAAACGTATTTTCAACAGTTGTGCTCACTACATTGAATTAAATATTGGATTATTGGAATCAATTAAAGAAATATAAATTAATTCTTGAACATCCAAAAAGTTACCTAAAAGTAACCTTTCACACCGTGGAACCTAAAAGTAACACGACGTCGTTAAAAGTATTACATACTTTTGTAACCTTTTAAGTTACTTTTCCTTACTTACTTACCTTCTGGCAACGCTGCAATTTGCCCACAATGACTACAAGACAGCATTGCCAGCAGAGTCTTATCAAAAGTTACCCGAAGTCCCGAAATGCATAGAAAAGTAAACTTTTAGTGTGAAAAAAAACCTTTTATAATTGCATCCTAATAAGAGGCACTAAAAATTGTTTAGGTATATATTATATTTAGGTTATATATACCTATGTAGGTGCCTACTTTTGTTTTCTTGTAATTTATCTGCAAAGTAAGTAACTCATTGACATATATATTACTAGCGTAAGGACCCGGCGGACCGCGAAACTAAATGGCACCAACGCGTTGGCCCTAAAATGACAGTTTAGGGCCAACGCAACTCAGTCCACAGAGTACATTTGACTCAGTCGACCGTGGACCGCGCGCAGGAGAGAGCGATTATTTGTTTGTCATAAATATGCCTAGTTGCATGGTAAAAGGCTGCAAAAATTACGATACAAAGATTAAAATGAAACATGGGATATCGTATCATCAGTAAATAACCCTAGATTTCTTCTGTCCCAATCAAATTATTATATTAACACATTTTAAAGGTATAATTATTTTACTACCGAAGTCCGTAATGGCGACCATTGTGTGGCCGGCAGCGCGCGCGAAGTAACGTTGAACGAACGTAATTTTTTATTTGTTTTATTTTTGTCTTAAGAACTTAGTGTAAGTAATTTTAGTAAGTACCTAATATGTTAATACTTAATTATTATAACAATATTTTTTACAATTTCAAATAAAGCTGATTGATATTAATTTGTTTTACATGTGTTTTTTTGTGATATGTATTATTATCGCAATAAATTATAGTTTAAAAAACTAATATAATCTAACGACACTTCTAAAGCTAACATCCATCAACCCGTTTAGGCTACAGAGCATGCCAATGAAATATACATACATACACCCGAAAAACATATAACCCTCCTTCTAGCGCAGTCGGGTAAAAACTCAGTTCAGTTCGTGATTGATGTGTGTTTAAAAATATTGACCAATATTAAAATGTGATAAAAAAAAATCATATACGCGCGTACAAGGTTTAGTCTTCGACCTATGAAACGCGGCGTCACGTAGTTCGTATGAGTTATGACAGATGGCGCTACTTTTGCTTGTATGAAGAAGTTTTCTGTAAAATGTTTAGATGGGCGTATCCTTTCTTTTGAAATCATTGAGGTAACTACACCGATTTTATCGGTTTTAGTGTTGGTACTTGTTCCATATAACTAGTCGGTCTTTCTAGTAAAGACCAGTTACTTATAGAGTTAAGCTCTTTGTTTTTAAGCTCTTCATCAAGCCCTGTACTGTACTGTAAACTTAGATATCCACTTCTTTTCAATCAAACAAAACACCAGACTTATTAATTCTATCTTTTCATAACTTTTGAACAAACAGCTACGACCTTCGGGTGGTTTAAACTGACACTAGGTTGTTCATCAACCACACGACAAGAAGAAGAAGATGACATGAACATGATCGTGGGGATGATGATGCTGGGGAAAGGTGACCTCCAGTCTTCCACGCCTCTCTGTCCAGTATTAAAAAATACAGGTAAATCTTTGAAAAGCATTAACGCATGCATAGTGAACTCTAAAGTTTATATATTTTTGTGCAAAGAAAAATACGGTCGTGAGCAGGATTCAAACCTGCGCCTCCCGAATAAATACTCCAGGCGCTCTGACCATTAAGCCAACTCCACCACTGCGCTTACTACACCGAATTCTTCTTCCACATTTTAATACCTACGACTTTTGGTGACGTCAATGCTATATATTCAGTCAAAATTTTCACACCAAATACTGCCACAAAAACAAAACTTATCCGGGTCAAACACAAAATCAGGCATTCATAATTTCCAAAAAATAAAACCAGCGATTTTGAAAATCAGCCTATAATTGTGTAATGGTCTCTAATCATCATTAATATTATAAACATAGATCAGTCTTACATTTTCTCTCGAAAAATCTCAATTTTTATTTTTGTATGGCCACAGAAAAGACCTGTGGGCTTACTCTTGAAAATAATTCCGTTCGATTGATATTGAAAATATGTCAGTTCGTAATTTTAAATGACAAAATGTCTAAAAAATAATTGTAGATTCGGGATAATATGAAGACAACATGCTTTAAAATTGAGACAACTATAATGTAGGTAAATTTATTTTAATATTACGCGTTGTTTTAAGGTGTCTATTTAATATTGGAATTGGATTGGAATTGGTATTAGTTTCAAGAGTAACCCCACTGGTTGTCTACAGATAACAACATAAATCTTATTTATATAATCACTTTATTAAGATCCGTTTACAGAATTTAATGTATGATGTTCAAATAAAATTTACTACGTTATAAAACAAATTAATGTTCGAAATTAAAGTGCTTTAGAAATAAAAAAATATTCTCTTCTAATTTAAAATGGTAACGCATAAATTTAAGACGAGACGACATGATGTGCGCTTTTCATAGGTCTATGATATGATTGTATTATCAGGTGTCAATCTTTCTGCGAAACCGAAAATATTGACTCAGTTGTAGCATAACTAGTTCCTGCAGCCGTAGGTGAGTAAGTTTCAAACAAAAGGTTGTGATCATTTGAAGGCTTGCTTATGAAGATACAGGTGACATATTGAAAAAGTGATCATCAGTTAATACAGAATTAGTCGTAGAATTTGGAGCATAAAACTCTATTTGAATCTGTCCAATTTCATAATGCTGTTTGCATTAGGAAATGGTAAATTTTCTTTCATGAGCTGCACAATCCAAACAGCTTAATCGCCTGGCATAATCCATGTCTTTCAGGAACTTTCTTTTCTTTGTTTACTCTATTACAAGATCTAATAAATGTTCTTTTTCTTAGATGATTATTTTTGATTCTTAATATGTGCGCGTTGCGTTTTACAATTGCATTCCCAGCGTGAATACGTGAAAATGTTAAGACTAGGTAGTGGCGTGTTCTTTTTAACGAAACGCAAAGCATTTTTATTGGTTTTTTCCTTCCGATGTCTTTATTTGGCCTTTTCTCTCCATATTTTTCTTATTTGTCGTTATACACTAGGAGTGTAGTCTCTTATAGCTTTACCTTGTTCCTTTTTTGCCGATAAGGGAAAGATCCCTGTCTTGTCTTCTTCGTTCTTCTAAGGCTGCTTGATCCATATTAACGCGTGCACGACGGATTTTGAGCTTCTTTTGCTCACGTCTGCGATTTATTTCTCTTCGCTTCGCTGAATCCTACTTCTACTTGCCCTTGGCAGCGTAACTGTAAGAATACATTATTCTCATGCATGCAACTATAAAGAGGTTTAAAGGATGCTTCTTACACTATCTGCTAGTCACATGCATGTCACTTATAAAAAAAATGATTTTTCAGCTATAGATCATTTTACTTTACGTCCCTTCTGTAGACATCGATTCAAAATTCTCAGAGCAGATATACTTTTCTTCAAAAGGTATATCCCACCATGTAGAATCAAAGTTAAGCGAAGGTGATATAAGAGGTGCGGCCAGGATTATTTTTAGCAGTGACGTTATTGCACCATGCTCTGCAGAGACACTTACAGCCCTAAAGAGTAAACTTCCTGTACCAGCAAATAACCTTTCCTTTCCCGACCCCCCCAACCGGAATCTAACACCCTGTTTGTTACAGTTCGGCAGGTGCCGGTGAACCAGGCGAGACACCTTTGAAGGAGCTTACGGCACTGACCAATGTAATGCTCTCCGGTAATGTGAACGAAGCCGTCATTGATATCTTGTACGGGGCCAATCTATGTGCCCTGCGCAAGAAGGATGGCGGCATTCGTCCTATTGCCGTTGGAACCACATATCGTCGTATGGCAGCCAAAATTTGCTATAGGTACTACAACGAGATAATTTCGGAAAAAATCCAGCCCCTCCAGCTAGGTTTTGGAGCAAAGGGGGGCTGTGAAGCTGCCGTACACGCCCTGTCTACCTATCTAAATACTGGAAAAGGTGAGGTTATCTTGAAGGTTGACATTAAGAATGCTTTCAATTCCGTAAATCGGGATACCTTGTTGGCAGCGGCTCATAAAAAAGTGCCAAAAATTTACAGTTTCTTGTGGCAATGTTATAGACATCCGTCAAAATTACTTTATAAAGACAACTTGTTGGAATCCGCCGTTGGCTGTCAACAAGGTGACCCCCTTGGGCCAGTGATTTTTAGTTTAGCTATCCATCCCACAATTAAACAATTAAATTCTAAATTTAACGTTTGGTATTTGGATGACGCAACCCTAGGAGGCAATATTAATAATACTAATATAATAGTACTAAAAGATTTTAACTTTTTAAAATCTCAGTTTCAGTGCAATAGTCTGGATCTCAACCCATCTAAATGTGAAGTTTACATACCTGACAGCACCGACAGACAGACAATCTTAGAAAAAATTTAACTCCATAGCTCCACAAATAAATTTAATTGATAGAAATAGCCTACGCCTCTTAGGGTCGCCGATTTTAGAAGATTCTTTTTCAAATTTCATAGAATCAAAAATACAACATTTTTGTGACATTTCGGACAGACTCCTCCAAATTAACATGAATTCAGCTATGACAATAATTCGTTATTGCTGTTTCGGCCCGAAATTAATGTTACATGTACCGCTCTTCATATTTATGGAAGCATACACACCTTTTGGAAAAATTTGACAAAATTATCAGGAATACTTTAACTTCAATTTTAAATGTGGCCTTGGACGACCGAGCTTGGGTACAAGCGTATATATATACGTCTGGGTGGTCTCGGCGTCCGAAAAATTTCAAGTATAAGCTTACCGGCATTCCTATCCTCGGTCCACAGTACTGAAAAATTAACTAGGAATATACTAGCATCTACACTAGTTGATTTTGAAGTACCTTGTGTGGCTGAGGCTATGAATGCCTGGGAAATCGCTTGCCCAAATACGGAACTGCCCGTCAATCTATTCTCTCAACGACAGTGGGACGAGCCGCTCTGCAGAGTGACACGGCATGAACTTGTTAATACGTCAATCACTACTGCTGAGCGCGCTCGTTTGCTGGCTGTGTGTGAATGGGAGTCGGGCTTGTGGCTTCATGCGCTTCCGTCGTCTAACATAGGCACTATGTTGACACTACTTTCCGCCTTGCTACATACTTACGTTTAGGAGCTCCTTGCTGTACTCCGCATCGCTGTCACTGCGGCGAAGCTGTCGACAGCCTCGGACACCACGGCTGTTCTGCAGCAGGAGTGCAGGACGCATATCACGGCACGCCAATATTAATGACACTATTCGTCGTGCTCTTACTACCACCGGCGTTCCAGTCATATTAGAACCAAATGGCTTGGCACGTGACGATGGTAAGAGACCAGACGGCATGTCATTACTGCCGTGGAAGATGGGTAGGCCTCTGGTATGGGACGGAACATGCGTCGATACCCTAGCGCCATCCCATATTTCCAACTCGGCAGACTGTGCTGGTGCTGCTGCTGCAGCTGCAGAGACCCTCAAACGGCGAAAATATAATAACTTTCAAGATATGTCTTTGAAAAAGCATTAACGCATGCTTAGCGAACTCTAAAGTTACAATATTAAATGGAAAAAGAATACGGTCGCGAACAGGATTCGAACCTGCGCCTCCCGGATAGATACTCCAGGCGCTCTGACCACTAAGCCATCTCGACCTCTGCTCACCACCGCAAATTCTTCTTCCATATTTTAACACGTCTTATGGCGACGTCATTGCCATCAATTCAGTACCTATACAAGTGACCGAACCGACACGAGTAACTTTGCAGTTAATACAATGTCGTAAAGAATGCAATTACCTTAATAATTCAAGATATGTCTTTGAAAAAGCATTAACGCATGCTTAGCGAACTCTAAAGTTACAATATTAAATGGAAAAAGAATACGGTCGCGAACAGGATTCGAACCTGCGCCTCCCGGATAACCAAAATGTTTGGAAACGTTTCTGTCTGTTTGTCGGTGTGTCTGTCCGAATGTTTATAACATATAAGAAGCTCAGAGTAGCTTAGTGGCCCAGGTTACGTTATAAATATATTTCATCACGCTATTACAGTAGTCCCCAAATGCGGTTCAAATCCGGATCGCCAACCTACTTTGTGCGGACCTTAGTTTAATAATGATCTAACGAACTGCGCTACTATTATTCTTCGCTATTTGATTTGAATTTGATTAGACCCCGAATGAAACTAGTTGGTGATTCCTGCGCTATCACCTGTAGGCGGTGAGCACTGAGCCTGTATGTGATAGCGTAATGAATATGTTGTTTACATAATGTTTACTTCAAATTCAAGAGAATTTCACATTTGTATGATATATTTTTTTATACTAAAAGGTTTCCTGTCGATGCTAAGGAAAAGGAAAAATGGATGAGACTAATTGATAACGAAAAGAATAAAGATAAAGAAGAAAATATAATAAAGAAAAAGAAGACGTAGGAAAAGATAATAGGATATATCTTTTTTCTTCGAGGGGAATCCTTCAAAAACGTGCCCGGCCTTTATGGATAAGACCGGGGTGTGTGAGATTCTTACCTCACTCAAACCACCTCGGCGGTCACCATCAGCATATGGAGAGAGGCACTTAATAGACCAGCTGCAGGACCCCCGCTATGCAGCGCTTATTAAGACACATCCCTGGAAGGACTGTAAAGGGGTCTCCCCTAAGCCTCGCTGTGCACGATAGCACGTGACCACTATGCTACCGTCTTCTCTGGGATCACGATGGGTAAATAGAGTCCCCTCTTTAAGCAACCGTGACCCCAAAGAGGGTTCCGGCTGTTAGGTGCCGAGGCGGTTGCCTCCTAGACGCCTTCGTCTCCGGGAGGGATCGGCTCTCTCACAATCCCGCTCGGCGGCCTCTTTCTGGACGACAGCAGTATCACAAAAGGAAGCCATTTCTCTCCAGTTCCCTAAATCTGCCAGCCTAGACCTCACTATTGCCGGCAGAAATAGATCTCGCCCGATACTGGCTCTTAGTATCCGCCGCTCAGCGGTCTAGGCAGGGCACACCTCAAACGTGTGCTGCGCTGAGTCCAGACCACCTTCGCAATGGTATTAGGATAGGTAGGTAAAAATCATTCAGTCAATCAGTCATACTCTATACACTGCTCAGGGTCCTTAAAAGCGGCTTTCTTGACAAAGTACCTATTACCAATGAAATATAATTATAGAATGAGCGCATGAATTGTTTTTATTAAAATAATGTAATTAATTAATGAAGTGCATTAAATAATACCAACGCTTGTGATTTTAGTTTTATTAACATAATTTGATTGAAAATATTTTCATTTTGTATACCAAGTCTTTACTTCTGAAATACTGTTTATCGATAAGCGATATGTGTCAATATTTCCACGTTGTACATCACTATTGCACGCACACATTGACAATTCAAAAACGGTTACACTTTTTTGAGCTCTATGTCCTTCTATGGGGTAGCAAAAATATTCTAATTCTATGCTTTGTAGTTCTTTTTCTATACTACGTTTATGGATTTTATAGCTTTAAATATAATTTTTTGTTTCATCTGGCCACGTCGACCATAAACCTTTTTTTTTTTTTTCTTTCGCCCTAATCGGGCAGGCTAAGGTCTTGGACCATACCGCCTCGTCTTCAGTGTTCTTGAATAAAAGTAAGGCCAAAGCCTCGTCTTCAGTTACATCCTTCAGAAGTATTATAAGTTGTTGCGCGGGTTGCCCCAGTAAAACGGTGGAAATTTTACTGAGTCTTCGATGGAGTTTAGGAGTGAACAAAAAAAGTCATGATTTTCAATTTTATATAATTCGCCCACACTCGCACACCTTCATGAACACTTAATGGTTAATTATCCACCATAATTACACATTAAACTTCAGAGAAACACACGTTTTGGAAAAAAATATAAAACCGACAACATGCACTTTACATTTTCCCGCCTAAACTCTCGACCATAAATCTATAGTTTTTACTATCTACGGTAATATTTGTATCTTACGAGCGTCTCTTCAATGACCAAAGTTCTTTACTCATTGGCACCGCTACCGCTACATAGGTACCTCTATATTACTAATACTATATTTACTATACTCTTTGAGGTACCTAGTACCTACTCTATTCTAGCTACCTACTGTCCGTATATATAATGTACTCTGTGCTAGCTACCTAGCTATAATAAAAAATTCCTAACCTAAAACACCAATATTGATATTCCCGGATTTTTTTAAATACATTTATAAATAAAAACTATGGGAAGTAAAAAACAAGCTATAGTAAGTAATTTTTGATAATTTATATTTGTAATTTTTTGCCAATGCATTGTATAAATGAGTAAATGCTACTAATAATACGATCGTGTTCTAAAACCTATGTTATTATTTCAGAAAAAACTCAAATCCCTATGTTCTCTGACGGTTGGAGGTTCTTTAGCATATCAGTTTATATACTACAAAAAAGATTTTAATGGTTATTATTCTAATGTTTTACATCCTCTAAGTCAGTATGTCAGTCCTGAATGGGCCCACAATCTCGGAGTGGCAGCTATAAAATACGGGTTCTTCCCTGTTGAAAATGTCGAAGATCCACAAGTACTAGTGAGTCTAAATATATTTAACTTCTAATACTTATATTAAATATAATATGTTTCTTTACATCCTATTTAGTAAATAGTCTTTAGGCTACCATGTGACATAATCTGGATAATTTTAATGATGAATTAGGAAAATATTGAAATCAATACTGATACTAGACTAATACTAGACTATTTTATTTTTTCTATGAGAAGAAAGATGAGACAAATTAAGGGACATGAAGTTCAAATATAGGCACTAGACATGAGTCCGACATATAATATCGTATCTAAAAACGGATATACACATATATCATATTGTATCGATATGCCACACACAGAAAACCGTTTTTACAATATTGATCAAATCATATTGAGCTAAACAAAAAACAAACTATCCATATCCGTTTACGTAGCTAACTCAACTTGTCATATTCATATCTATCCCATGGTTAGATATTCGCCGTCTCTCTGTTCAACTGATGACGTTACCAGGTGTGAAAACGAGACGAAGTGAATTTTGTTTAGCATCTGCTGTAGATATCTAAAAACTCTCCATATCAATATCTAAAAACGGTTTTTCATATCAATATGAAAACTTCATGTCAGATATGTAATCATTAACAGAAAATACCAAAAATGCCCATGTCTAACATGCACTTAAAACTAAAATTTTGAGGTAATAAAAATAACTAAATATCAATGATGTCTTTTAAAATGTATCTCATGATGGTGCTGATCCTCTACTTAATTAAACAGCACACCTGCGAGATATTAATGATTGTGTTTATTGCTCTGTTAGAGGCCTATATTTTAACACTAACAGTAGGCTGTTCATAATTTATAATATAAAAATAGAAATATATTCAAGATAAATCTTTGAAATGCATGCTTAGCAAACTCTCTTTTTCCATTTAATATAATAACTTTAATAGAAATATAGTTGAGTTACGTTTTATTTACAGAAAACAAAATTCCTTAATTATGATATAAATAATCCAATCGGAATTGCAGCAGGATTTGATAAACATGGTGATGCTGTTATCGGATTGAGAAAGTTAGGTTTTTCTATAATAGAAATTGGATCAGTCACACCAGTAGCTCAACCTGGAAATCCTAAACCGAGAGTTTTTCGCTTACCTGAAGACAAAGCAGTTATTAATCGATATGGATTTAATAGTGAAGGACATGAGGAAGTGTGCAAGAAATTAAACATGATTGAAAAAACATTACTGGATAATGGATTATTAGGAATTAATTTAGGAAAAAATAAATTATCAGATAATCCTATAGAAGATTATATTTTAGGAATTAGACGATTCTCTAAAGTAGCTGACTATTTTGTAATAAATATTAGCAGGTAACTTTATTTTTGTTATATGGTATAGATTTAGAAACTTTTGCTTCCTGGAAAGCAGACAAAATATTAAATCAATTATTTCTTTTTACAGAATACTCTACTCACTAGTAATGTATTAATATATCCAAAGTAACTGTAACATACTTCTTTTTACAGCCCAAATACTCCAGGACTGAGGTCTTTACAAAACAAGGAGGAACTCTATCAATTGCTAACAGAAATAAATAAGGCAAGGAATGCAATGGATTTGAAGAATAAGCCTCCATTACTTCTCAAACTCGCTCCTGACCTAAGTCTTGATGAAATGAAGGATATTGTTTCAGTAATATTGAGAAATGAAAGCCAAGTTGATGGCCTAATTATATCAAATACAACAATTGATAGACCTCCATTACAAAATACACAATTTCCAAATGAAACAGGTGGTTTAAGTGGTAAACCACTTACTAATAAATCTACAGAAATGATTAAGCAAATGTATAAACTGACAAAAGGTTTGTAGTTAAATATTATTATTCTATACTAATATTATAAAGCTGTTTGTTTGTTTGAACACGGTAATCTCAGGAACTACATGTTCAAATTGAAAAGAAGAGAAGAAGAAGCGTTAGTAATAAAAGTAAATATAAAAAAAAACTATTATATTCTTTAAAAAAAAAACGCCGTTTTTGTCCCTCGCATTTTAAGTCTCCTACCTGGGGCCTAATTCTGCTAATTTACCAATGCTTCAGTTGAGTGTCGATAGTGTGTTGATGGAATGATTTTAGTTAATTGGTAGTCTGCTAGCTTAATAAGACCACCGATCTAACTAAAATCATTCCATCGACACACTATCGACACTCAACTGAAGCATTGGTAAATTAGCAGAATTAGGCCCCTGGTCTACGTCCGTTAAAAAATGTCGGTAAAAGTACTTGTCGTTGTTAATTTAAATCTCAGAGCATTGACTTTGACGTGAAGTTAACATCAAACGACGCGCGAGCCGCTCGCGTGCTCTCATTGTCGGACAGTTCGATAACGCCACTCGGCATTATGTGGATGTGTCGGTAAATGCAGTATCTCCACTAGTAAGTCTTATTCCTTTATTCTTTTTTACACGCTTTATATTAGCTTCACTTGTATGTATGTTTGGTTCCGCTATTTTGACCCACTTCCCGGTTTCCGATTGAGCTGAAATTTTGCATACACGTTTAGTTTGGATGACAATGCATGGTGAGCTAAGTGACGTCATTCTAAATCCGATATGGCGGACTCCCAGATGGCGGACTAGTAATTTTTTATGCGCTCCCGCGTGATGGGTATCAAATGAAAAGGTTTGCTGAGAAGAATACGAAAAATAAAATGACGTCACCCTAAATCCAACATGGCGGACTTCCAAAGATGGCGGACTAGTCATTTTTATGCTTTGCCGCGATATGAGTATCAAATGAAAGGGTTTGCTGAGAAAAATACGAAAAATGAAATGACGTCACTCTAAATCCAACATGGCGGACTTCCAAAGATGGCGGACTAGTAATTTTTTATGCACTCCCGCGATATGGGTATCAAATGAAAGGACTTGCTGAGAAGAATACGAAAAATAAAATGACGTCACCCGAAATCCAACATGGCAAACTTCCAAAAAGTGAAGCATAATCTTATTATTCAGATAAATCTACGAAAACCATAAGACTAAAAAAACAAAAATAAATAATAGTTTAAAAAACTAAAAAACACGCTTTTGTAACTACTCGAACTAAAAAGTAGAAAATAATTTGAGTTTGACAATGAACATTACAATAAATTGAACATTTTATCGTAAAAAAGCGTGGGGTGCGTCTTAAGATATTTTATAATAACTTCAATTAAATATGTACAACAATTGACATCGACTGCATAAACATACAACTTGTATGTTTATTCAGTCGGTTGTTTTAATCGATAATCACTTGTTACATACAATATTATCTTACTTTAATACAACACATTCGTTTTTCACTGTGTTTAATATTTTTGATTTTAGAAATGTTCAATTAAGCTTTTCATGTTTTTACAGGCCATAAAAGTCTTGATTTGATAGTTGAATTATCATAAAAAAAACGTATAAACTTAATTCTTAAAAAAATATGACTTTTTAAATCCCCTGTTCAATAAGATATCCTACTCCGGCCTCCATATCTCTACCCTGTATAGAGTATCTCCACTGGTCCCTTAAAAACATTTAAAAATGAATTAATTGACTGACCATCTTGAAATTAGTAATAATAATTCTTGATTACACAGTACAACTACGAAAAAACATATTTTTAAATATTTATCTCACGCCACCTTTTCTAATATCGGACATTCTCTTAATGTAGAATCACCCTAATCCTTATCCAAATAAATACGTTATTCATCACAATTATTTATTTTTGAACATAATACCCTTGTCATCATTTGATTTCAATGAATATCTTAGGAGATATCGTAGTTCTAAAATAACAATGCAACAAAAAAATTATCAAGTACTAGGCGCACAGTTATAACATAATATAGCATCACGCCTGTATTCTCCGAAGGGGTAGGCAGATGTGTACACAGTTGTACACCCACATTTCACCAATGTTGTTATTAAGTCCCATATAGGTGGTGAGCAGGATAGCAGAGATATAGGTGGTATTAGGGTTGCAGGTGAATATACTGAGAAAGAAAGATAATTTTGTAATATTATTTCATACCCTTCTATTCCATTCCGCAGACTTAAAAAAGCACCCTCGTATCAAAAGACTTAATTTAGTCGAAGTCCTTTAACCTCAGGTCTAAAAAGACTAAGAGCTGATTATATTATATAAGATATGATTCACGGCTGACATTAAAAACCGAGTTTAACAGAACTTAGGTGTACTGGCTTGTACATAATCCAGTTCAAATGTTGATTTTGATCTCAGGTAACGTCAAACTGATAATACCAGCTACATTTTTCTTCACAAGTTTTCTTGAATAATTAATGTAAATGTTGTCATAATTGGCTACTTGACAGTTATAACAAAAAAATATGAAATGTATTGGATATGGTAGCCTAAAGGGAAACAATAATTAAACAAATTTGTTTTTGCATTAACATAAATCGTAAATATTTTATGTTTGCAAAATAAGTTCGCAATTTTTTATCTCTTGATTACAAGAACCAAAACGCGGGAACCCATGATGTTGCATCTTGTGACGTCACATTTTACAAAACAAAATATCTTTGTTCTGTCGTTTGATATGAAATTAAATTTACTAAGCGTAATATTTATATTTTTAAATCTATTTCATAATAATGTCCCATATCATTAGGCAGCTGTACTTTATTTATTCGATATTTTTATTTATTTAAAGATATGTCATTGATTATTTTTATATGAAAAGTAAAAATGTTTGGTTAGGTTTAATTTATTTCAAGGAGATCAGAAGATAAGTTTATTTCTATATATCAAAAGAAAATCTCAGATTTGAACTAGGGGTAAGCTAAGATGAAAACTACGGGTCTCGGTGTGCTAACTATAACCAGTGCTTTCGACAATTTATCACTGGTTATACTTTTAGACATTGGCACAGCACACGTCTTATATATTGTGATTTTCACAATTCCATTAAAAAGCTTTTAGTATGTATATAATACATAGAATAAAAAATACTTTTCTCATAAATACGGTTGAAGTAAGAGCCCCGTAGTTAGTTTTATTAAAGATATATATGACGTCACAGTTCGAAAGTCACGTGACCATGTGTTTTCGCGCCTCAATTCAAATTAATGAAAAAAAAAAACATTTTTTTCCAAGAAATAAAGTTTTTCGAGAAAATATGATATTGTAAGATGTATAAAATAAACATTTACACATTTTAAAATACTTTTCCGAAAACTGTCAAGTAGCCAATTATAGATTTAAACGACTTTGAGAGGTGATTTCCTAAATTTATATTTTTAATGTATAGTTATGTAAACAATAAATTTACAAAATTAAGCATCTTTGGTGCTGACTTATTTAAAGGAAACTCTATTATGACTATTATACGTTTAATTTTATTTAGTTATCAGTGTTAAATACATTTTATTTATACAATAGCGTAATATCACACGTATATATTATATTAATTATACGTAGCCTCGTTAATTGCCTCGTTGGTTTAGTGGTCCGTAGCGCGACTGCTGAGCAGGAGGTCTCGGGTTCGATTCCCGGTTCGGGCAGTGTTATTGAGTTTTTCTGTTAGGAAATTCTCAGTAGCAGCCCGGAGTTTGGAAATGTGCCCGGTTGATGGCAATAGGCTCACCACCTACGGGACCTATTTTCGCTTTAGTTCAAGTATTTATGCTTGTGTGCCCACCGCCAAAAGTGGCGAGCTGTTCAATATTTAGTCAAAAGGCGTCTTCCGTCTGGTTCTCTAGAATTTGGTGAGATGAGATGGCACGATATTCTATCGGAAAATGAGCGGTGCCAAAAATTATCAACAATCCTTCGGGAAAAAGGTTCCTACTATCACTAATTAATATTTCTATGAAATGTGAAGTTATTCAAACTGTGGAATAAATAAACTGTGTCTGTTGCTAAATTATTATGAAGTTTAATTCATAATGTCATTATTTATAGTCCAATTAGCGATAAAATATGTGTTAAAATATGAATCCTCAAAGGCTCGTAACTTTTTTCTTTATCAATAGACTCATATAATGAGGAGACTAATCCGTATCATTATAATAAAACAACTTTTAACCGGATTAATCGCGTGTATTATTGGTTTTTTGTTTTTCCTGACGTTTCGAACACTTTGCAGCGTTCGTGGTCGCAGGAGGACTACTATACTAATACACGCGATTAATCCGGTTAAAAGTTGTTTTATTATAATGTGTAGTGATCGCGCAAACCTAAGATATTACTAATCCGTATCATGTTTCGTTTTAGACAATTATCCGTTTATCACTAAACAGTTTTCTACGTTTGTATGTAACAACGACCGGCTTGCGTTCCCTGAATAAAAGATTCCCTTTTTTCACGAAAAACTTTATCATAACATAACATAGGATCACGCCTGTATCCCCTGAAGGGGTAGGCAGAGGTGTACACAGTCGTACACCCACATTTCACCACGGTTGTTATTAAGCCCCATGTAATAGTTGGTGAGCCTATTGTCATCTACCGGGCACAATTCCAAACTCTCGGGCTGCTACTGAGAATTTTCTAACAGAAAAACTCAATAACACTTTGCCCGAACCGGGGATTGAACCCGAGTCCTCAAGCTCAGCAGTCACGCTCGGGACCACTAGACCAACGAGGCAGTTAAAAACTTTATCAAAATAGGAAAAGCCGAGAAACAAACAGATGAAAACGGCAACTTTGCTAAACTATTAATAAACGTATTAATTATTGTTCACCCGTTACTACTCACGCGTATTCTTCGGGTTTGCCCGACTAGAATACACGTGAGTAGTAACCGGTAAACAATAATTACAAATATTATACAAATATTAATAAACGAATAAAAATAGAGATTAGAGAAGAAAATATATCATAATAAATTAAAGTAAAGTAAACCCACACAATATTTATGATAATGACTACACAAGGTACTAATAATTTGATTGAACTATTTGTGCCGTAATATTTATAGGTAGGTAATTTGATCTGTGATTTGATGCCATACTTACTTTAAGAATCAAAATTATGAGAATCAAAATAATAATTTCAACATCAACAAGCTCTTTCATTTGATATGGTCACAAGGAGAATTTAGAGGAGAAGATATTCACAAAAGGAACCATTTTTTTTTTCTTGAAAAATTTAAAAAGCTTGCTCACACAGGTGAGCTTATTTTTGTTTTCGAAAAAATATTTTTTTGCAGATTCTCTTCATGGCCGCCCCCGTTAGGCAAATACTAAAATCCATTTGTATATACATAAAGAAAAACTGACGTTATGATCGGCAACACTTTATCCGGAAATTAGACAACCGACAGACCAAAATTTTAGATTTATTTCACTGTGCATTAGAATCATCTGATCCTTATATAAACACATCAACACGGTCTAGGGATATTTTTAAAAAAGCGAATTACTATCAATATGTTAATTATTTATATGACATGTATATATTTAAAAGATACGTTATTTAATATTCTACCATTTTCTAGTAATGGTTAAGGTACTTCGATTAAAATTTCAGGATTTTATGGAAAAAAAATGAAGCATAGACGGAAACCGTATATGAATTAACTTTTAATTTATGAGTAAAAACTGAAAAAAATAGAAAAATCATTTAATTTGTGTTTATAAACTTGAAGTTAGTAGTCTGAGAAAGCGCCCATGATGTTCATAACACATCGGCAACGATTCGGCATGCTCAGAACAAGGTTGTCAATGTCTTGCTGCGGAATATTGTCCCATGTCCTTCTGAGGTGCGCAAAAAGTTGATCTTCTGTAGCCAGATTTTCAGGAACTTCCTTCAGAGCTCTTCTTTGCAGCATATCCCACGCATGCTCAATGGGATATAGATCTGGCGATTGAGCAGGCCAGTCTAAGGCCCTAACATTGTGTGTATGTAACCAAGCTGCTACCGTTCTCGCCGTGTGTGCCCGGGCATTGTCGTGCATGAGCAGGAAATCTTGCCCCATTTGTGTTCTGTGGGGCAAGATTACGGGCCCCAGCACCTGTTGGACGTATCGTTCTGCCGTCATATTGCCCCGCACCCAAACGAGATCCGTCCGTCCTCCAAGACGAATTCCTGCCCAAACCATAATTGTTCCTCCTTGGTATGGGTGAACTTCCTGAGGGTTCTGAAGACGGCTCCATCGTCCAGGAACTCGCCAAACACGCGTCTTTCGTGAATCTGGATGGAAGCCGAACCTGGATTCATCCGTGAACAGCACATTGGACCATTGTTCACGGCCCCAGTCCACGTGGTTCCGAACCCATTCTAATCGTCGTCCACGATTGCCTCTCCGTAAAGGTGGGACCCGGAGTGGTCTACGAGAGCGTAGATTGCTTTCATGCAGTCGCCTTCTTACAGTTTGGTCACTCACAAGCACTTGGTGTTCCACTCGCAGCCTTTGGACCAATTGAGTCGTCGTTGCATTTGGTTGAGCTCGCGCAGTAATTTGCAAAAATCGGTCTTGTCTGGGGGTAGTGATGCGACTTGGCCCCCGGTGCCTCTCCGCTACTTCACCTGTGGCACGATAGCGTGTCCACAATCTTGAAATTACATTTTGGTGGGTCCCTATGGCCTCAGCAACATTACGCTGAACAGACCCAGCTTCCAGCATTCCCACAGCTCGTAACATCTCCGCCCTCGTCAAATGTTGGCGTTGCATGGCTACAATACCTCAATTTTAACTTTATCTTTCGTTTAAAAATGAAAAAAAACTGTAACTAAATGTAATTCGTATTGTTTTCTAAATTTCGCAGAAATGAAAATTCCCTCTCCTACACATCAAGACATTTTTATGCCACCGAAACAAAAGAATTTTCAAAAATTTGAATTTGGAATTAGTCTGAGATAAATTACAAACAAATCGGTGTATAAAAGATTCCAATGCGGCCAGTACTTTTCGAGTTATTTAATTGAGTATGAAATATCCCTAGACCGTGTTGATGTGTGTATATCCTCCTTAACATTTAGTACGTCATAAACATAAAAAACCTTTGCCGTTACTGAAATCAGTGCTTCAACTCTTAAGCGTAACAGCAGACACTGTTCACTACAGCCAATTAAAATCCGAAGGACTTGAAACAAATGATATCACGCTGACGACTGACGAAATGGTACTTCAATCTAGACATGAGTCTGATATATCAAAACGTGTCTAAAAACTGATATAAAAGTATAAAGTATCATATCAATATGCCACAAATAGAAAACGGTTTTTACAATAACGCTCAACTCGTATAGACCTAAACGAAACACTCGGATGTCGTAACTTAGATATAACCGTTGGAATAGCTAACGTAACTTATCATATTCATATCAGTTGAACAACTGAGATATTCGCTACCGCTCAGTCCAACTCATGACGTTACCGGTTGTGAAAATGAGACGAAGCGAATGTCGTTCCGCGTTAGCTGTTTTCGGTTGCCAGTCTTATTAGCGAATCGTGTAATCGATTGAACTAATCAACTTAAATATTTACTACTTTGTGACAACACTGTTCCCAAAGAAATATAAAAAAACTTAGAAACGCCATATCTCCGATATCTCGCTAGATACATAATTAGAATTTTCTCTAGTTAGTTAGAAAAGAGAGTAAATGCGGGAAATAAAGTGAATGATGCTATGCATACGGTGGTGGCCAATCAGTCGATGTCCACGACTGGCTGTCTACAAGGGTGTGCTGATACCTACGCTTATGTATGGAAGTAAATGTTGGGTGTGGCAAAAGAGACATGAAAGTAGAATAAATGCTGTAGAAATGCGTTCGTTGCGAAGTATGAGTGGTGTAACTATGAATGATAAATTGAGGAATGATGTGATTCGACAACGTTGCGGTATAAAAGAAGATATAGTGACGAAAATTGAAAAGAGTATGCTTAGCTGGTTTGGTCATATTGAGAGAATTTAATGAATGAAAGACGGTTAACAAAAGGTATCTACAAGGCAGGTATAAGTGGAAATGCCGGAAGGGGACGCCCTAGAAGGATATACACTGACCTTATTAGTGATATCCTCCAAAAAGGTAAGGTGCGTAGTACTCGCAACCTCGGCGCATGTATGAAGATGTATGAACGTGGACGAAGCAAAAGGTATATGTAAGGATCGTAGCAGGTGGCATTTTGTAGCTTTTGCCTACCCCCATCGGTGAAAGGTGTGAGTTTATGTTATGTTTTGATATGTAACAAAATAATTATTTATTCTCGTTCCGCTGACGTTAGGGACTTTCAATTTTTACAATTAATTTGTATTTTACAAAAGACTGGCATTTGCTTCATTCAAGAAATAAAGACGAAAATCTTTTTGAAGAAGGTCAGTGACCTTCCACTAAAATATTTGTATGTTCTAAATGAAGTGAAATATCCAAACGGGTATTTTTTGGAATGTTTTATTATGGTTTAATCTATAAAGATAAAATAAAACTGGCATGTCCGCAACTCAAGCAAAATAAATAACACACTATGTACAGACAACAGCTTAGGTTTAATACGTCCAATAATAAAAGGTCATTCGAATTTGGTCGGATAACCAGCCGTTTTTAAATGGTTTTTTTTTTTGTTTATATCTAGACAAGCGGTAGCGTGTCAAGCCAAGTTCAAGCTAACAGAACTGGCGAGCAGCACCGTGTTTAATATTACACGAACCATTTGGATAACCCACTTTTGACCCTCTCATAACTCAAAAACTAATTTCACATAAACAGGGGCCTTGGCCTAAACGGCACTTTTTGCAATTATTAACCCCCACCTCCCCCTCGTCAGCAAAAGTAAGCAAAGCTCTTACCCCCCCCCCCCCCCCCCCACCCCTCCCATGCTTACGTAAACATATGTACGTATGTAGGTGTTATGAATTTTTTTATGTTCTGGTGTCTCAGTTCTGGGCGAGTAAACGTATCCATTATTTTCGGGAATCATTATAAATGTGTTTCGTTTTCAAGCATAGTAGTAGGGTTGCCAATTGCCACATGTGTAAACCAAAATCGATAAAATTTTGTAGAATATACGAAAAATGAAAAAAATAATATTGCTTACGTAATACTTGAATGGTCCTATATATTATTAAGACTTGCGAGATACATATGTACTCCAAATTTCATAAACACTCCTCCAACAGTTATTTAGATTTTTTATAACTGACTGACCTATAGATCAAAACTCTTTAACGAACTGGGTTAGTTTTGATGATGTGATGACCTAGAAAGTTCAAATTTTGCATCCAGATAGTTAGTCGGGTGAATACAAAGGAATAAATCAGAAACTAGTATATTTTTATTGCCTGTAATAAAGTCAGAATCAGCAAACAAAATTGATTTACGAATTAGAACGAGTCAATACCAAGTTTCAGATATTAAGTAATGTATATGTTCACAGGGAACAATTCCCTATTTGTTTAGCATATGCTATTAGGTACTATCCACAAATCACAACAGCGCTCCTCTCGACAAGGGCTCCTCTATATTTATTAAGGGGCAGGCTTACGTTGAACTCTCCAGAGTTAAAACCTTAGATGGAGTACATCTTATCAATTTAGATCCAAGTCAAATCAAGGCACAATAATTCGTATATGAGAACTACCCAAGTCAGACCTTAGGCTACAATATATTATCCTATGTTATAAGAAGAATGATATTTTAAGTTATTACAAAATATTTTATGCTTTTATAAATAAATTTCAGAACTGAAAGAAGTCACTTCTTTTGTCGTTGAAGTCAACATATTTCATAACTAGCTTCTGCCCGCGACTTCTACGTGGACTTCAGAATTCTGAATTAGGTCCAGCCGGGATAATAAGTACCCTATGTGTTAATCCGGGTTATAAACTATCTGTGTGACAAATTTCATCTAAATCTGTACAGTAGTTATTGCGTGAAAGAGTAACAAACATGCATACATACGAACTTTCGCATTTATAATATTATTAGGATTTTGATTTTATTATTTGTATGTGAGGTTTATGCTGTGGGGCATGGCTTGAGGTACAACGAAAGTAAAAGTGAGTTCATGTTATTTAAATGTAAAAATAAAAACAATATCTTTATACCACCTATATTACTTAATGGTGTACCTTTAAGTCGTGTTGCACAGTTTAAATATCTTGGACACATCGTAACTGAGAATTTGAGTGACGAATTAGACATTGAGAGGGAGCGCAGGGCATTGTCGGTGCGTGGTAATATGTTGGCTCACAGGTTCGCTCGGTGTACTGCTCCTGTAAAAATAACGATGTTCAAGGCATTCTGCCAGACGTTCTACACGAGCGGCCTGTGGGCAAACTTTACACAGAAAACCTACAATGCCTTGCGCCGCTTGCGCGTCCAGTACAATAATGTGTTCAGGGCTCTGTTTCGGCTCCCTCGATATTGCAGTGCATCCGGCATGTTTACTGACGCCAGCGTAGATGACTTCTACGCAATTATGCGTAAAAAAGTTGCGTCGGTGGTGCGACGAGTACGGGGGAGCCCGAATAGCGTCCTCAGGATGATTGGCGAGAGAACCGATACTGTTCTGCTCAGTAGGTTCACTGAACTCCATGTGTTACGAGACCGATGAGCCTACTGTGCAGGGGTAGACGGTGTGTCTAGTTTATTGTGATTACTTTTACTTACTAACATTAGTTATAAGCAAAATTCTTGTTACTAACAACCTTGCCTTTGCCTATGGACTTTTCAGTCTGAATTAAATGATTTTTATTTTATTTTATTTATTGAACTTGGCTCTCATTTCACATTTATGTTTTTGATGGGATCTACTTAATGATTAACATTCCAAGCTGAATACTTTCACTACCTATATATTTTTGACTAACCGCACTAATTTCTGGTTTACACCTACACATTTTGGGTTGAGCCGGTTTCTTGTATTCTGCCGTCAAAGTTATGACACCGTGGTTTTGACTTTTAGCAATATTACTCAATGACGCTTACATGTACACTTTTGATATTTTTTATGGTTATTATAAGCGTCAAGAATACTTTTTATGGTTAGTAGTAATAGCTGTGCCCGCAACTTCGTCCGCGTGGATGTCGGAAACTAACACTCAGCCTGGGGAACCCTAATTCGGAATAACTTAGGCTAATTATAATATAATAGCTGTGCACCGCGGTTTCACCCCGTTAATTTGAGAAAAATACCTACAAAAAATATTCCACCAGCCCCCCCCCCCATCATGACGGCGCCTACGACATCATAAATGTGCCTGTCTCATTGGTCTAGTGGTCCCAAGCGCGACTGGTGAGTATGAGGTCTCGGGTTCGCTTCCCGGGTAGGGCAGTGTTATTGAGTTTTTCTGTTAAAATATTCTCAGTAGCAGCCCGGATTTTGAATTATGCCTGGTAGATGGCAATAGGCTCACCACCTATTACATTGGACTTAATAACAGCATTGGTGAAATGTGGGTGTACGACTGTGTACACCTCTGCCTACCCCTTCGAAGAATACAGGCGTGATAATGTTATGTTAAAAATACGCGCGTTTACAGTTATTTTAAAACTACGCTATCTCCGAAGATATTCATTGAAATTGTGACGTTCGTAACGGAAGCTCTTAAAATGAATATTTTATTCCGTTTTTGCAACATTTTTCATTGATGCTCCGCTCCTATTGGTCGTAGCGTGATGTTATATAGCCTATAGCCTTCCTCGATATATGGACTATTCAACACTAAAAGATTTTTTCAATTCGAACCCGTGGCTCATGAGATTAGCGCGTTCAACCAAACAATCAAACATTCAAACTCTTCAGCTTTATAATATTAGTACATATAGATAAGCCCGCTGAATACAGTTTTCAGCGGGCTCATACGTTTTTACTTGAAAATTATAAATACTTTCTTAAATCTAATTCTGTCACAAATACGCATAAATAAAGAGCTATTCGTGTTCTAAAGTTACAATATTAAATGGAAAAAGAATACGGTCGCGAACAGAATTCGAACCTGAGCCTCCCAGATAAATACTCCAGGCGCTCTGACCACTAAGCCATCTCGCTCGACCTCTGCTCACCACCGCGAATTCTTAGACCGTATTCTTTTTCCATTTAATATTGTTACTTTAGAGTTCGCTAAGCATGCGTTAATGCTTTTCAAAGATTTATCTTGAGCTATTCGTGTATAAAAAGTGCGAACACCATTTTATGTGCGCCTGTAGAATAAACATTCTACATGCGCACATAAAATGATTTTCGAGATACACGTTTCTGCCAACATTACTCGAGCAGAAAATGCAATAGGTATCTCATAAACCTGAAGACGCACAAATTATATTTTCAGCGCACATGTTTGCACTAATATTAGCTTTCTGCCCATGCACAATATTTCTCTCTCCGATCATTCGCAAGAATTTTCCTGCTGAAACAACGGCACTCCAGTACGCCAGTTGCTTTCTGTTTTATTTTTTTCAAAACGCTTAGGCGCACAATTTTTTTATGTCGCGCCCATTTATAGCAGATAACGCACTCATTATACGTTCCCCTCATATCACTCTAGGAACCACTTTCCCTCTGGAGTAACGTATACAATAATTTGTTTCAACAGGCTCACCACCAACGCATAAAAGACATAGGTAATAACTACATTGTGAAATATAGGTGTACAGTCCCTTCGGCGATACCATGATGCATTTTAGGCATTAATTAAATTTTATGTGTAAATAAAATGTAAATAAGCTATATCATTTTTGTTTTAGGTAAAATTCCCATTATAGGTGTAGGAGGAGTTTTCACAGGACAGGATGCCTATGATAAAATTTTGGCAGGGGCAAGTGCTGTCCAAATATACACTGCTTTGATTTACCATGGGCCACCAATAGTAGCAAAAATAAAATCTGAATTAGCAGAGCTTCTACAAAGAGATGGATATAACAATGTGAATGAAGCTGTTGGTAAAGGAATTACATATTAATAAGTAACACTACCTCATTGTTCAAATTTGTGTTTAATGTTATCTAGTTAATATTGTTTACACATTTACAAATATATATTTTCAACATATATGTATGTCGATGTTACTGTTTTTTGTTTTTAATCTTTAGTCAGTTTATACAATATCTGAAAACTGTTGTTACTTATATTTTTTACCTTGTATTTTGCTTTTAGGCAGTTAAAAGTTCAAGATCTAGTTAACAATTTTCTTAGTTTTCAATATTTATCAAATGGAAAAAAACTGAAGATTTCTAGTTTATCCAGAACTTTCAATATTTTAATACAGCATCCATCAGTGAGTTACAATAACACATTTACAAATATTTAGTTTAGTTTTAACACATAAATAACTTTTCAACAATAATATATAAAGCAGTCACAGTTTTTATTGTTTTGTGTCAGTTAATACCACACCACCACCTGCAAAATAATTAGGATTATTGAAAAAAAAAAAGATAATTAAAGAAAATAAAAGGCCCAATTGATTGAATATTTGCTCATTAATAATTATTTCTTATATCGCCTACCTTTTATTTTGCATTTAGGCAGATGCAGTTCCAGAACTAGCTTACATTCTTCTATGTTTTCGACACTTATCAAATGGAAAAGAACTAATGATTCTAGTTTATCAAGAACTTTCAATTCTTTTAATCCAGCATCAGTGACATTGTTGCACTTTGACACCTGAACATGGGTTATACTGTTACGACCATAGGAGAGACCTTTAAGAGCTCTGTCATCAATATAGTCACAATTGTGAAGAATAATCTTGCTTAAGCTGGTGCATCCAACTAAAACAATAATGTAATGTTAGGTAACTACATAAATGCATAAAGGCCTCAGAAGACAATAAATTAAAATAAAATGGAAAAAGCTATTCAGCCCTAGTTAAAAATAGAAATTGGCTGTAAGTGGACATTTCTCAAACATTCAAATGTCCAGCAGTGACTGTACTATCCATAAACAGTTGTAATAATAGGTACTAAAATTGAGGCTATAGATCTTATTTAATATAAAAAACAAACAAATTAAATTACTTAACTATGTACAAGAAAATGATAATAAAAGTAAAATATATAACATAAAAACCAAGCGCTGTTTAGGCGTCGAAGTATTCCTCCGCATCGCTGTCGTCCGGTAATGTGCCCAGAAGACTGGCAGCATTGCCACGTTGAATGGCAATGCTAATTCTCTGACCAAGAAACAGGCCAGCCATCTGGTCACGCGAAGCGTCGACCAATCTGCCAGAAATTTCTTTGAAAAGCTGGCGTGCACTGGGACCCCATGACCCGAGCGTTTCGACCCCAAACGGCTCAAAGTCGTAGCAGCCGACAAGATTGCTATATTTGCGCCGTTTGAGAGTCTCTGCAGCAGCAGCAGCGGCGCCAGCACAGCTAGCCGAGCTGGGAAGATGCGATGGAGCAAGGGTGTCGACGCATGTTGCGTCCCACACCAAAGGCCTACCTAACTTCCAAGGCAATAGCGTCATGCCGTCTGGTCTCCTACCATCGTCCCGTACCAAGCCATTGGGCTCTAAAATAGCTGGTACACCGGCGGTGACAAGAGCCCGACGGATAGTGTCGTTGATGCTAGCGTGCCGGGCTATGCGTCCTGCACTCCTGCTGCAGGACAGGCCATGGTGGCCCAGGCTGTCGACAGCTTCGCCACAGTGGCACCGATGCGGAGCAACACAGGGTGCGCCCAAACGCAGGCAAGTAGCGAGGCGAAAAGTTCCGTCATCCAACATAGTACCTATGCTGGACGAAGGAAGTGCTTGAAGCCAAAGGCCCGACTCCCATTCTCCCACGGCAAGCAGACGAGCACGCTCGGCAGTATTGACTGACGTATTTAAAAGATTCTTCCGTGTCAAACTGCAAAGCGGCTCATCCCATTGCCTTTGGGAAGACGGATTGACGGGTAAAACCGTGTTGGGGCAAGCCGTTTTCCAGGCGTTCACTGCATCAGACAGGCACGGTACTTCAAAATTAACCAGTGAGGATTCTAAGATTTTCCTGGTTAATTTTTCGGTACTGTGGACTGAAGACAGGAAAGCTGGTAAGCTAATGCTTGAAATTTTGCGGACGCCGAGGCCACCAAAGCGGATGGGAAGTGTAGCTTGTAGCCAAGCTCGGTCGTCCAAGGCCACGTTCAAAATTGAGGTTAGGGTCTTCCGTATAATTTTATCGACTTTTTCCAAAAGTTGAGGATGCTTCCACAAATGGGAAGACCGTAAAGTATATGTTAATTTGGGACCAAAACAACAATATCGAATGATAGTAAAAGCTGAATGTAAATTAATTTGGAAAAGTCTTTCCGAAATGTCATTAAAATTTTGTATTTTTTCATCAATAAAAGATTCAAAAGATTCGTCTAAAATTGGAGACCCTAGGAGTTGGAGGGAATTCGTATCTATTGTTTTTATGTGTGGGGCTACTGCGTTAAATTTTGATAAAGTCAGTTGTCTGTCGGTGGATGGGGGTAGGTATAATTCACATTTTGTTGGGTTTAATTCAAGGCCAATAGAGTAGAATTTTTGTTTTAGAATTTGGAAATCCTGTAGGACCGTTTCTACATCACCTCCTAGGGTCCCGTCATCTAAGTACCACACGTTAAATTTAGAATTTAGTTGCCTAATAATAGGATTTATAGCAAGGCTGAAAATGGCTGGCCCCAGAGGGTCACCTTGTTGACACCCTACTGCGGAAACGAGGAGCTTATCTTTATATACTAATTTCGAGGGATGTCTATAGCATTGCCATAAAAAACTAAAAATTTTGGGGGTTTCTTTTTTAATTTCGGTCAACAAAGTGTCCCTATTCACGGAGTTAAAAGCGTTCTTTATGTCAACCTTAAGGATAACCTCAGCTTCTTTACTGTCAAGGTAGGTGGATAGGGCATGTACAGCAGCCTCACAGCCCCCTTTAGATCCAAAACCTAGTTGCAGGGGCTGGAATTTGCTGGCCAGTGTTTCGCTATAATAGGCGCAGCAAATTTTGGCTGCTATACGCCGGTAGGTACATCCTACGGCAATGGGACGAATACCGCCATCCTTCTTGCGCAGGGCACAAAGATTTGCCCCGTACAAGATATCAATGACGGCTTCGTGCACATTGCCGCAGAGCATTAAATTAGTCAGAGCCGTAAGCTCCTTCAAAAGCGACTCACCAGCTTCCCCGGCGCTTGAACAAGTCAGGTCCTTTATATGCTGGGGTGACAAGCCGTCGAGGCCACCGGCGGAGCCGCTGCGGAAGGAGCCTATGGCAGTGACTAATTGGCGAGCACAAACAGAAAGATTGTTTGAACTTGGGTCAGGGGAATCTGGAAAAGAGAGGTTATCCTTAGGGATCGGGTGCTTACTCTCCAGAGCTGCAACCGTCTCTGGAGAATAAGGTGCGACCACATCGCTGCTAAACAGTATTCTAGCTGCCCCCCTGATATCACCTTCGCCGAGCTTAGTTTCAATAAATTGAGAAGTACTTCTTTGGGAAGAGTACACTTGTGTTGGTAATTTTGGGCCAAATGTTTCGGTTGAGATGTTGCAGTTGTTTTTAATTTGGGCTGTTAATGACTTTTTGTTCGCCAAATTTTTTTGTACATGAAGTACTCGATATGCGAAGGTGAATAACTGCTCCCAAGCACTTAGAGTATTCTCCCGGGCAGCGAGGTGAACACATCTTGCAAGACTCAAAGCAACTGACGGCCTCGCGCCACGAGGAACTCTTCTCAAAACTGGGGTAGAATTTTTGAAATTTGCTAATGTTTGCCACAAAGGTTGCCGAACAGGTGAACAGGGTGTCGGTGTTGTCACTATAGGTGTGTGTAATGTGAGGCCTGGAGATGCACTTGTGGCCTTATGAACCTTGCCAAAGTGCACCTTCAAGCCCCTATTACCTTTAAAAAAACGAGCCTGGGAGCAATGAGGGCATTGCACTAGGCTGTCCAGCGCGACGGCAGGTTGACACGCACTCTTTTCACCGCCACTACTACACTCATTTTTTAACATAAAGCTTAAATACTATATTTACAATTATAATAAAAAAAACTTAAAAAAATAATGCATACGAATTCTTTTACGACAATGACAAATTATAAAAAAATTGACAGTTTCCAAGGCGTAGGGCGCAGCCGCTGCATTGGCGCAGCCGCGCCGCCGCGATGATCACTAGGCGGCGGCAGTGACTTCGCCCTGGCGATCGTTGGTGCAGAGATTAAACTCCTGTCTGGTCTTCGCGTCGGGTTTCGATTTAGTTTACTATTAATATTTATTCTGACTATGCTCTAGTTTGCATTTTGCTCATCCGAAACAATTACATATGATTCGATGAAAAAACCACTTATATAATTTGCAATGCTCGTCCTCCAGCAAAAATTCTCGATGCAAAAAGCTTCTATTCAAAAACGATAAATTAATTTATTTAAAATAAATGAAATATTCAAGAAATATTCCTGATAAGCAATAAATCTTATACTGTGATAGCTAATAGCAAGCTGCTCATATTAAAACGTGTTGAACGTAATCTATATGATCCAAACCTAATGGATTATGTGGTAAGCTAAAACTGTGGGATTAGGTACTCTTGAAAATAATTCCGCTCGATTGACATTGGAAATATGTCAGTTCGTATTTTTAAATGCCAATGTCTAAAAAATTATTATCGAATCCAATGATATTATAAACCCATAGAAACGTTACCCCGTACCCGCGCTCGAAAATGGCCATACAAAAGTAAGGCAATTGACCAACTTGCATTCAGTCATGTCCGAACCAATGTCGCGGTTACGCGTCCTATCACCCACAGTTCTCAATGGAATACGAGGAAAAACCGCCTTCCTGGGTTAATAGAGTGTCCGAATTTCACTTTATTATTAAAATAGTCACTACATAACAAAATATATTTATTCAGAACTATTATGATATCATTTTTATGAATCAAAACTTCGTAATGTGTACTTTGTCGGGAACATTCCGCTGACAGCTGCGTCACATGTTATCGCGCCAATGACCATGCCATACCGTGCAGCAGGACCGTATGAGCCAACTACTAGAACTAGAAGATAGAAAACTATAAACATAGGTTTATCTCTTTCTAATAACCGATATGCTGTACGATTCTTTCCTTTTCTGCGTGGATGCGCAGCGCGCTGTATGATTGTATGTATTGGTAGGTAGCTAATAGCTATATTAAAGTTGCGCCTATAATAGTATAACGCCTCTTTAAGTAAAATCTCACTGATAGAATCGGATTATTAAGAAGACAACATGCTTTAAAATTGTGGCAACTGTAATGTAGGTAAATTTATTTTCAAATTACACGTTGTTTTAAGGCGTCTATTTAATATTGGAATTGGTATTAGTTTCAAGAGTAACGTCCCTGGAATAGGTATGCTCATTTCAAACTAGAGATGGGTAACACTGCGCTACGCCGCGCAATTGCGCTTACTCAGTTCACTGCGCCGGTTGAGTTAACTCACTCCTTCGAAATGTGTTGCCACACAGCGCCACACGCTGCATTAACTGAAATTAAAACTCAGTGAAGGAGAAGGGTATAAGAAGTGATTATTACGTATATATTTATATTATTTTTCCTGGGTTGCAATTTAGAACATTAAGTTGTAACTGTGTAACTGTGTTGACGCCAGAAAGACTATTTAAGTTCTCTAATTCACTCACTGAGCCAACACAGAACGTAACTGCGGGCTCAGAGTGCAGATGGCGCGCTTTACAGCTCACTCGGCGCGATCCATGTTATTGTGCCATGGCGCAATTTTGAGTTAAAGAGCTGGCGCAGTCAACTGCGCCGGTGTTATTGAGTTAACGCATGAAATTTTGCCGAGTTACCCATCTCTATTTCAAACACTTGATAGTCTGCCTACTAGGGTTGCCAGATTCTGTTTTGTGTTTTAGAAGACTTGTTACGATAAAATAAAGGACCACGGATAAAAATTAAATACGACGTATTTCGTTACGTTACACTCGATGTAAACTGGAGATAACAAGATGAAATTGATTAAAAAGCGCCTGCCATTTCTAGCATATGTTACCCAAGACAATGTACCTATTGTTATGGTGTGTAATGTTTTGATTATTTAATTATTTACCTATACTTTAAATTTACATATACCTTGTACTTATAATAACTATGTAACTGTATTTTAGACTACACTTAAGCTCTTTGCGCCTGAAACACAGGATCACCTAGTTCAGGCACATGTGTTATAGTATATATAAACTTTTAACTGTGCACTTGTTATTTTATTTTTGTACGGAAATTTATTCAATAAATATTATTATTATCATATAATTGCTCTAAATGTGCGTTACTCCAGCCAAATAATGTCGAAAATAATCATTTAAATGATATCGATAATTAGTTGCCCTAGTTGTTGTTCAAATTTGTTGCTCTTATAGTTTTTTAGTTACTTCACCAAATCATTTCCTGCTGGGGTAACGTTACCGCAGCCAGACATTTTCGTTTTTTATAGGAATATTGAAATAAATTAGCTACCTATATAATTAGGAGTCTAAAGAAAAGAAAAAAAAAAAAATGTCGAGGTAAATGTTGCAAATTTTGTAGGTATCGTTCGGTTCTTTCGACGGCTGCGAAGTTATTGGAGATCCTATTGGACTAAAGTTATTAAGTCCCATGTAGCCGAAACTAGTCGGGTTTCGGCTCTGTTCCCGGTGATCGATATGATCCATTTGTCTGACTTGCGACATTGCCGCGGACTCATCTCATGACTAAGGGCTCCGTTCGAGTTCGAAACTAGTCGGGTAAACCCGAAGAATGTATGTGAGTAGTAACCGGTGAATGATAATTGATATGAATATGCCTCTAGAAAGTTATTAAGTCATTTCATACCTGTAAAGTTTTGTACATACAATAATTAAAGAGATAATAAAATAAAAGTCATTAGGCAGTGCAAGACCGTGGTAACTGTAGTTTTTTATGATTACCCACTTGTACTTATATCTGTGATACAATAAAGGAACTCCAGTTCGCAATTGCCCGTGTTTAAATGCATACATTACTTTGGCGCAGACGGTATTTACAGAGTTGATATTTTATTTCTTCGAGTCAAACATTTTGTTGAATAAGGCCTATAAGTAAAATTGAACAAATTGAGATCGGATCTCACAACTGCGACGCATATTGTAGGCGTGTGATACAATTTATAACATCAAATGGCTTAGCAAAGAAACTGCAAGTGGCTCTTTAGTGACTCACGTGGGTAGTGCGTGCTACGAGTTAATGTGTGATTTGTGTGCAGTGGCGGGGCAACAGCAAAATTTTATGTGGGCGAAGTATTTTTTTCGAGGCCCTTTAGTGGCACAGGATCATTATTGTGGTTAACCTAGGTTGTCCCACTACTGGGGAAAGGTCTCCCCCATATTCTTCTACGCCTCTCAGTCCATTGTCAACAAATACAGATAAATCTTTGAAAAGCTTTAACGCATGCATAAATTTATACATTTTTGTGTAAAATGAGCAGAATTCAAATTGGCGCCTTCCGGATAAATACTCCAGGCGATAAATTTATGAGATGGGCGGGCGACTAATATTACTAATTTATAGTATTTCTCGCGGTCATTCCGTTCTGGCAGGCAGGGATTCCCCGTGACGCCAGCAAATGTTGCTAGAGTAAATGAAAACAATTTAAAAAACACGGGTTCATGTTTAATTAAATCGTTAAAAAATCATGGTTCAGATAAAGCAAGGAAAATAAGTAAGTCTTGTCAAACTTATTTTGTTAGGTACAAAGTGTCAGTTTCTCTAAGGAAAATAAAATTTTGACAAATATAAATAAAATTACACGTTTTCTTATGACGACTTTCATGTCTTTACTGAACTGAATCCTTATGACCTAGCAAGCAAACTCTGGACTGGAACTGTCCGCTATTTGCGAGCTCAAAACGCTCGAAAATACTTTGTTTTAATCATTTGTAAATTTGTCAAATTTCGAGCTAAAAATACAATATTTTACATAACAACATAGCATCACGCCTGTATTACCCGAAGGGGTAGGCAGAGGTTTACACACTTGTACACCCACATTTCACCAATGCTGTTATTCTGTCCCATGTAATAGGTGGTGAGCCTATTGTCATCTACCGGGCACAATTCAAAGCTCCGGGCTGCTACTGAGAATTTTGCAACAGAAAAACTTAATAACACTGCCCGACCCGGGAATCGAACCCGAGACCCCATACTCAGCAGTCGCGCTTGGTACCACTAGACCAACAAGGCAGTATTATTTTTCACGGTTAGTTTTATTAACATAATGTTTAAACAAACATCATTTTTTAGAAGGATATACACCATTAAAGACTTATTATTCGCTATTATGTGGGATAAAATATTATGTAATGTTAATCTGGATATTTCTTCAATTATTCACATAAGTAGCTTATTCTGAATTATTCGAAAGCTTTTACGGAAACTTTTCGATGGGACGATTTCCGATCCGACGGAATCCAATAAGGTACCTATTCAGTTCGTATCGGGTGAGCGTTTCCGATCCGACGGAATCCAAAACGGTATTTACAGTTCCTATCGGGAGAACAGTTCCGTGTCAGAATTGAATTTTTTTCTAAAGTGTGTTTGTGAAGAATGTGAAGCAATGTATGTATTTTATAAAATATCTTATGTACAAATATACATCTTATCATGCACTTTAGATAAAGTTTCTTTATTCAAAGTGTTTTTATACTTAATCAAATAACCTCTGAACGGTGGATTACTTTTGTTTTTTTATTGCACAACTAATTAAATCATTTTTTTATGAAGTCAGTCATGTACGTACAAAAGATGATAAGAATCCGCTTAACCGATTCAGAGATCTAACAAAACCACTAACTTTAGTACAATAGGAGCTCCAATAACTTCGCAGCCGAAGAAAAAACAGATACCTACAAAAGTAAAACATTTGTGCAACATTTACCTCGTTCAGACACCTAATTATATAGGTAGCTAATATTTGTTAGTTGTATACTATTGTTATAATGTAAATTTGTAAAAAAAAAATGTTTTCAAAATAAAGCATGATATATTTATTTCAATGTTCACATTAAAAAAGAAAATGTCTGGCTGCGATAACGTTACCCTCGCAGGAAAATGACCGCAAAAATTACAGAAACTGGGCAACTAATTATCTATATTTCTATAACATTTATATGATTACTTTCGACATTATTGTGCTGGGGTAACACACACGGTTTCTAATGATACCCCATATATCTAAATAGGTTCAGGCATTTAGAAGTTATAGTGGAATAAAGAAACTCATAAACATACATACGTATATGCACCCTAAAAACATAACACTCCATTTTTTTGGGCAGTTGTGTCAAAACACTTGCTTGTTTTGTAACGTGTAACGTCCGTAGTCACTACTTATCCGTCCCCCAGAGTAAAAATGCTGACAACGCGAGGCTGATATTACGAAATTATTATTATTATTATTATTTATTTATTTCAGATCAAAATTACAAGATCCATATGTTGTTAGTAAAACTCTTAAGCTAATGTTAGTAAATCACACTCTATATACAAAGTTGAAACGACTGACACCTACATGTGCAGCCGTATCCAGTGAGCTAGCATAGGGCTGTCCCACCTATCACACAATACGCTCAGGATGCTGTGGGAGCTAGCACGTATTCTACCGAGAATATTAGCGCACCGTTTCCGTATGATGGCATGAAATCCATCAACCCTGGCGTCGGTGAACATCCCGGAAGCGCTACAAAAGCGTGGTAGGCCCAACAACATCCTGAAAACATTGTTATACTGGACACGCAAGGCGTTGTATGCCTATTGACCTTTGTTTAAAAAGACTGGCAGTATGCTCTGAAAAGGGTTATTTTGACTTGTGTCGTACAACGTGCAAATCTGCGGATCAGCATATTACCTCGGACAGCCATCGCCCTGCGTTCCCTTTCTATGTCCAGGTCATCGTTCAGGTCATGAGTGACCCAGTGACCCAGGTACTTAAATTTTGTTACTCTAGATAACGGAGTATTATTTATTGTCACATCTGGCACGGTAGTGTAACATTTGGTGCCTGCCCTGAATACCAATAATTCGCATTTTTTTGCATTATACCTGAGTCCCTGAGTCACCGCATAGTCTTCACATACCTTAACAAGACGCCTGATCGCACCAATTGATGGACTCAGCAGCACCATGTCGTCAGCGTAACTTATATTATTAACGCAAACTCCGTCAATGTGACAGCCTATACGGGTGCTGCTGAGTTCAACAATCAGCCGATTAATGTAAAGGTTAAATAGACGGGATGAGCTAATACCCCCCGGTCTCACCCCGCACTTCAACCCATACACCTCAGACAGAGTTCCACCCCACCTAACATAGTTAGTCTGATTCTCGTACCAAAACTTAAATAAAGAAATAACAGTACAGTCAACGCTGCTTTCCTTTCGCAGCTTTTCCCACAAGATATCGTATGACATCAGGTCAAAAGCCCTCGACAAGTCCAGAAAACATGCATAAACCGGTGTTTTCCTATCAGCATAATACTGAACAGTCTGCTTAAGACACATGATGGCGGTCTCCGTCGATAGTCCGGGTCTGAAACCGAATTGGGCATCGTGAAGATTTATACGACTCGCCATATGTGTATCAAGCAAACAGTCCAGTACCTTAGCTGTAACAGTCGCCAAAGAAATAGGTCTATAGTTTGCGGGGTCTGTAACATCACCCGTTCTGTTCTTTACTATTGGCACGACTATGGTCTTCATAAGCTTAACTGGCAAGTACGAGTGACTCATACATAACGAATAAAATGTTGCCAATACCCTCGGCAAATGACCTCCCGCGTATCGCAAGTGCTCGACGCTGAGGTAGTCATGTCCCGGAGACTTACCTCCGACCATCTTTCTAATGACATCAGCTATTTCCTTGGCCAAAAACCTTAAACACGGAGAACTTACCTCAGCGTCAATCACCGAAGAAGACATGGGCGCAGCCGGTCCCGACAAGGGATCAACTTGGAACTGATTCACAAACAAATTTGAAATGGCTTGAGGGTCATAAATTCCCGCCACGCTCACCGGCAGGCTCGGCTTGGGGTACAGTTTACCAGTACTCTTCCATTCCCGAAATCTTTACATTTGCACTGCTCAGCTATTATGTCTAGTTTTATTTGTACTTGATTATTGCGACACAAATTTAATTAAGCTTTAAAAAATTTACGTGTATTACGCATATTCTCATAAATAGATCCTGAAGTTGGATTTCCACATAAATGCCACATCCGAAAAGCCAGCCGAGCCTGAAAGTGAACACTTCTAACATGCCTATTCCAACCTGTCAAAGGTTTATAACATTTTTGACTAATACAAGTAGCGGTCCGCTCAGCAGATGTTGAAAGTATATCAATGATTTTTGTGTACATATTATCTATAGCCACTCTGTGAGTTACATCGCCGCATAAAATCTACGCCGCGGAAATCTATTCTACATAAATCTAAATTACATAGTTTTTCATACATATTTATCTGTTCTAAGTCTCGTTCGCCCCATATAACCTGACTACTTAATACTTTACGTAGTGGAATATTATACTGCACTATACTTAGGTTACATTCTAATTGAATGGGAAAGTGCTCGGACCAATAAGTGCCGTACAATACTCCTACACTAGATATAGTTTGACACGCGGCCTCAGTAACGACGCAATGGTCAAGCCAACGCTTACACCTGTGCGCATCACTCACATATGTATACGAGTCTCGAGGTAGTAGCTCGCTATCCGCGCAAGTCCAACACTGTTCCTCACAAAACTTTAACAATTCATAATGAAATTGTTCATTGGTATGCGCATTATAGTCACCCAACATAAACACATATTGAATATCACTATTTTCTATTATAGCGTGCATCTCGCTTAGACAATCGGTAAATTCAGTTATATTATCAGCACAGCAAGTAGGCATATAAACTGAAAAAACGAGTAACCTATTGTTTGATTGTTCTATCTGTATTGCTGTAAGCCGAGCACTATTACACTTTACAACCGTCACAAATGGGAATAAACTTTTCCTCCAGAGGAGTGCCACTCCTCCGTAGGGCCTACCTCGCAGTATTCCAGCCGAAGTATCCACCGCAGAGGTCCCAGTGTAAGCAAAGTCATCATGCAAGGTGCCTAGAAACGTTATGTCGTGGGAAATGTACGTACCTATTTGCCGTACGCATGCGATTTTTTTTTAACTAAAATACAGGACAAAATATTGTCCCTAATATTGCAAAACAGGGTACAAGTTCTATTTTTGATCAATGAGGTTGTCCTATAAAATAAAGGACGTCTGGCAACCCTAGTGCCAACCCACGTTATAAACAGGCATGATAATATAGTGGATTGCCAAATTAATAGGGACAGTCAAGAAAATATATAATGTTTGAAATATTCGTTAGAAATAGAAAATAAATACATTTTTAATAATTGTAAAACAATTAAGAAAATTTAATAAACTATAAAATTTTTGTATAAAATAATATTCTTTTCAGTGTAATGTAATAAATGCCTCTTAAGGCATTTATTTACTATTTTCCATTGAAAAGAATATTATTTTATACAAATTTTTTTTAGTTTATTAAATTTTCTCAATAATTGGTGGCATTTCCTTTTGCTTCTATGGAGGTTTTAATGCGCTTGGGCATGCTTTCTATGCATTTTTTGGCACTTTCTTTTATGCTAGGATTATGATACCAAACACTATTAACTGCCGTTTATTGGTAATCATTTCAAAACAAAAATGTTTTTTTTTTTTATCTAGTTTTTCAAGCGGCTTCAGACACCCTAGGTGACTATAACAGCCCCATAGAGGAAAGGATATATTATATTATAAAATGAACATAATGTCTATCTCACCCTTCTTGCATTTAAGCACATAACATATAAATCTACACTGGTTTCAAAACGACATTGGTTTAAATAGAATTATATTTAAAACTCCATTTTGAATTTTTAATCGGATATCTAAGATCACGATACTGATCACATTCCACTAACACATGTATAAGGTCTTCCCGTTTCCAACAAAACCGATCAGCCTCCTCAATGTACTCGGTAAAATCTACAAGCTTATTTATAAGCGACTCAAGGACTTTGCCGAATCAAAGAGCCTCATCCCCAACGAACAGTTCGGTTTCCGTACCCAACACTCGTGCGTTCAACAAGTTCACCGCATCGTCGAGCACATAAGCGCTGGTTTTCAACGCGGCTCGATGACGGGTGCGCTGTTCTTCGACATAGCGAAAGCTTTCGACAAAGTCTGGTACAATGGCTTCACATACAAGCTATACCAACTCGGAGTGCCCGACCTTCTCGTGCTCATCTTACGGGACTACCTGTCGGATCGCACCTTCCGCTGTCGGATCGCACCTTCCGCTATCGCATCGAGGGCGCACTATCCGCTCCCCATACTATCCGTGCCGGTGTCCCTCAGGGCTCCGTGCTCTCACCCAGTGGCATAGCAAAGGGGGGGCGGCGGGGGCGGGCCGCACCGGGTGTCACATTTATTGGGGTGACACCCACCCGGTCTCTCAACTTTAAGAACAATATACAAACAACAAAAAAATAGCTAGCACAAAAATTTCTTTTTCGGGGATTCCTCCACTAGCACTAGCTCAGCTCTATGTATAATTCGGGGATTCCCGCAAAAGAGCCTGCTTTTTACTTTCGATGGGGTGACACCACCAACTTCCGCACCGAGAGCCACCCAAGGTAGCTACGCCACTGCTCTCACCTCTAATTTTTACGCTATTCACCAGCGACATTCCCAAAAACAAACGGCGTAGAACCAAACCCCCTGACCCCCTGACCCCAGACCGATCACCATGTTCGGCAAGCCGATCCCTTGGGAGGAGCAAGCCAAATATCTAGGCGCCATTTTAGATAAGCACCTTACCTTCGGTGAGCACATAAGTACGGTGCGCTCGCGCTCCGCCTTCGCTCTAGGTAGGCTTCATTTCATCCTGAACGCATGCAGCAAATTGTCCCTTAAGTGCAAATTGCGCATCTACACCACGTGCATACGCATCATGACCTACGCCTGCGTCGAGTTTTCACACGCAAAATCTTACCGCCTCCATAGGATGCAGACCCTCCAGAACCGTGTCTTACGTAAGGCCACGGGAGCCTCGTTCTATATTCGTAATGAAAACCTCCACCTCGACCTGAAAATTGCCACCATCCAACAGTTCATAAAACACACTTCAAAGCGTTTTTTCGAGTCTGCTGAAAAGCACCCCAACCCTCTCGTCGCGGCAGCCGCCCGATATGCCTCACAGATAAGTAGAATTCGCCGACTTAGGCATTCACTCTCATATCCCGACGACGCTATAACCCTCCTCCAAGAAAGCAGTAGGGCCACCAGCACAATACACAAATACAGACCGCCGTCATTTCGGCCTCGCCGTCGAGGCCCGTCGCGACGTCTCCGTAATAATAATATACCACCCCGACCCTTGCTCGTGCCAGCCCGCGCCGCTGAGCCTGTAGCTTTAAATTCGTCCCATAATAATAATTATAATTCTGTTTCGATCCAGCCGGTCCCTTGCTGTCCTCCCACCAGCGACGCCCTAAGCCGAGGCTCGTTCCCCTCAGGGGGTGCCCTTAGCGTGTTGTCGCTTAGTTTATAAGTCGAATGCCCTGGCTGGGGGCCTTAATAATAAATTATTATTACGGCCCCCAGCCAGGTCATCCACAGGAAAGTCCGGTCAAGCAGTCGACAACCTCCTAGGATGACCGGCGAGATGCCACACACAAAAAAAAACTACAAAAGTCACACAAAGGAGAGGACTGTCCTCCAAATAGGTGGTCAAATTTATTTAGTGGAACATGACCAGACCGCAACCTAAACGCCGTCACAAGAATCTCCATATTGAAGCTGACACAATCAAACCAGGGTGTACCCGGTGGTGAACTCTGTATTGATCAGTGGTGAAATGTGTTTATGTTTATAACTTTATGGCATGGTGCCGAGTCATGCATATCCATTAATTCTTCACCATTTGTGAACTATTCCTCAAGCTAGGGGATCAGGCGAGTTTATAGAACTTCTTTGTACTGGTTTTGATTCATAGTCCGTAAGACAATATAAAGGCTTGGCACTGATCACAGACCACACCATACTTTTGACGGAAGCTTAACTTTGTCTGTGATGCAGTCAGGGTGGTATGTGTCACCAGGGTGTCTTCCGACAAAGCTGCTCTTGTCTGCTAAAATCTTGAATGTTGATTCATCTGAAAAACAAACATGGAACAGACAATAAAATAATGTTGATATTATTAAGTAAATATTGTTTAAAACATCATAATATTAGTACAAGTGTGAAATTAACATACTATTAATTAAGCCAGCCTTTGTCCCAAAGAGTGTAATAGGATTTATAATTTTATGAAAGTATTTTTCAAAGAGAGAAATGGAAGAGTGAGACTGTGAGTGATGGTGATTTTGATGGAAGAATATGATAGATGTGAGTGAGTGCTAGTTACTATGGTGTGATCGATCACATGGGTACTGTTGTAGCCTGTATGCTGCTAATTAAGCCATGGCATGGTATCCCATGAGGTATTTTCTGCCGATCTTGCCTTTTCTCTTTGTAGATAATGACTGATTTTCGTCCAGATTTAGTTTTATTTTGTTCACTACAGACTTGGAGACTCCAGCGAGGTCTGCTATCTTCCTTCGTGAATGACTTGTATGGTTAGAAGTGTTTTGATTTCAGTTTTTTTTCTTTCATCAGATTATACCCTCAACCCATTCTTCAAATAATAATAATAAAAAACAACAATTATTGCACAATAAACAACTTTGTACAAATAAAAAAATATACTTACATTTATATAGTCTAATTTTGATAACTCAAATTTCTCGAACACACTTTTTAGCTCTTAAGCTCTCCACGGCTCTCACATATTTTTTTTTATTCCAAGTACTTCTTAACTGTTATTATGCACTTGAAATATGTATACTAGAAATATGGTAAATGTAAAATATGCATTTTTGTGTCGCCAAAACCACTTCAAATAGCAGTCAAGTGCACTCATTACAAAAAAATTTTGACTGTCCCTATTAATTTGGCAAACCACTGTATGTAGTTATTCGAGTACAACCTAGTTTAATCTATACACTATAAAACATTGGGTACCAACTTAAATGAGGGAAGCCATAATGTGAAATTGAAGAATCTGTGCCATCAATTTCTAATAATTTTTGAACAGTTTGTTTTTCTGGTGGTAGCAAGTTATAGTCCGCTAATTTTTGTCCGCCTGCCCAAACTACCTTTCCGCCATTGCGCAACACCCATTCAGCACACGTACGGTCTGGACCGAATTGTTTAATCCTATCGGTATCCGGCTGGTTAAACATCTTATTAACATATTCCCAAAATGATCTAACTTGACTGTTTCTGGGAACAAATAGTTTGGGAGCGACTGCTCCTAGAATATTCTGTCGACAAGAAAATAAGCCTCATTAAAAGGAACACGTAAATAATATATAATTACATAACACCAATAGTAACATACATAACGCAACGTATTCAACATTATCCAGTGATTTTGCAATTTCAATAAAAAAAGAAGATATGACTAATGTAGTGTTATTTTTTTTTCAGAGTTTGTTTCAAAACGTATACTGACAAGCAGTGTTGCCGTTCATCAAAATTGAAAGTCTCTAGCCTGTTTCAAAAAAGTCACTTTATATGCAAAAATAATAATATTTTTGAGATATTATCTCAAAAAGTCCGCTAAATGTCGCTAACTACTATTGTATGTACTTAAATACTTATTGCTCAAACTGAAATCTCGTTTTTCGTCTTTTACCAACTAGATAGCGATAGAGAGCAAACTAAAGTTGCAAAGAGAACTTCATCAATCAGCGGCAGAAATTTAAAATTGGATACTTAACGCAAATTAATTAAGTCAATATGACTAGTTTCGGCAAAAAGACACTCTTTTTGATTAGTTTCAAAGTCGTTAGAAGTCGCTAAAAATCTTTTTCTCGCTAAAGCCATAATATTGTCCACTAATAATACATAAAATCCCTTAGTTCTAGCAACTTTGTATCGACAAAGCGGATTCTACAATCCATCTGCGAAATATCGATGTCGCAGATGGATTGTAGAATCCGCTCAAAAATTCAAGACGCTCAATGGCACATCTGGCTTATTCTCTAATAAGACAGAAGTCGCTAACAGCTTTGAGAAATATTTCACTAATATTCCTATTGAGGTTACCAAGTCCCTTGACTCGTCGCCACTACTAGCGGAATCAATTTTAAAACAAGCCTTTAATAAGGATATCCCTAATTTTAAATTTTGTCCTATAAGTGGAAATACAATAAAAAAGTCATTTAACAGTTTGAATATTAAAACAACGGAGGACTTATCTGTCAAAGTATTGACGATATCGCTCCGATTCTTGCAGGAATTTTTAACAGTTGCATTGATTGCGGCACGTTCCCAGATTTAATGAAACATAGTAAAGTTATTCCAATTTTCAAATCTGGATGCAAAAATGATCCATCAAATTACAGGCCAGTTTCCGTTCTTCCTTCTTTAAGTAAAATTTTTGAAAAGGTAATGCTTGATCAACTTATGTCACATTTTAATAAATATATGATTTTTCATAATCGGCAGTTCGGGTTCTCGAAAGGTAGGTCAACAACAGACGCAGGTGCGGATTTAATATCTCATATTCTGGAGGCTTGGGAAGATTCTTATGATGCTATTGGCATCTTCTGTGATCTTTCAAAAGCTTTTGACTGCGTTGATCACAATACGCTCATCCGTAAATTAAATTATTATGGAATACGAGGTCAATCTAGTGAGCTTGTATTGTCCTATCTCTCTAGAAGACAGCAAAAAGTAGGCGTTATTGATGTGACGTCATCTGGGTCCTTGGTTAAAATGGGTGTACCTCAGGGTTCTATTCTAGGCCCTTTTTTAATTTTGGCATACATTAATGATCTTCCTTATATGACGTCTGAATTATCTGATATCATATTGTTTGCAGACGATACCTCCCTTATTTTTAAAATTAACAGGAAAGACCGTGAGCTCTTAACGGTGAATGAAAGCTTAAAGTCCTTATCTAAATGGTTTGCCGCTAATAATCTACTACTTAGTAATATCTTAGGTTTGCGCGATCACTACACATTATAATAAAACAACTTTTAACCGGATTAGGAGTCCTCCTGCGACCACGAACGCTGCAAAGTGTTCGAAACGTCAGGAAAAACAAAAAACCAATAATACACGCGATTAATCCGGTTAAAAGTTGTTTTATTATAATCTACTACTTAATACAAGTAAAACAAAATGTTTAAAATTTTCTTTACCTAATGTTACCCAAGTAGAATCAAATTTAATTCTTGATGGTAACAAACTCCAACCAATTTCAGAAGCCGTTTTTCTAGGTATTACTATTGATTCAAAGGTGCAGTGGAGTCCTCATATCTCAGCTCTTTCTAGTAGATTAAGCTCAGCTGCATTTGCAGTTAAAAAAATTAGACATCTCACAGACATAGCAACAGCTAGACTAGTTTACTTTGCATATTTTCATAACATTATGTCTTATGGCATTCTGTTGTGGGGATCGGCAGCTGAGGTAGAATCTATCTTCATTCTACAGAAAAGGGCAGTTCGGGCAATCTATGACATGGGTCCTCGTGAATCCTTAAGAGATTTTTTTAAAGAAATTAATATACTTACATTGCCCTCACTCTACATTATCGAGAATATTATGTACGTCCGAAAAAAATTAAAATCTTTCCGTATCAACAGTGACTTTCACAACATAAATACTAGGAATAAACATAAAATAGTAGTGCCAAAATATAGATTAACAAAAACAAACAAATCATATTTAGGTAATTGTATACGCTTCTATAACAAGCTGCCACAAACTATCACGGATCTTACTGGTAAAAAGTTTAAAACTTATATTAAGTCGGTTCTTGTTAAAAAAGCCTATTATAAAATTAAAGATTACATTGAGGATAGGGACGTGTGGCGTTAACTATTTTCTGAACATGTGGCTCTCCTGGCAACAGGTGATTGTGGAGTGTCATAAAATTAAAACAGAAATGACTGAATTGTGTCAGTGCCAATGTTTTATTGACCTGTCTTGACATTTTATTGAGTTTGACATGTATAAAATTTTTCCTTTAAATACCTGCTTATACTGTATTTTAAATATGTATTTAAATTCGTAGCCCATAAAACATGCTGTAAATGTGAGCTCAATGTAGAGATTAGTGACTCATGTGACATAACTAGTTATTTGTATTCGTAGCATTATTTATTAGATAATATTACATCTCACACATTAACCTCCATTGTTCTTGCACCTACAAACTTTGTAACTATGCAAAGATCTTGCATCTTTATTGTATTATTTTATTTTAAAAGAGTGTCTATGGAGTTTCTTGCCGGTTCTTCTCCATAAGACCAACTTTTTGGAACCGTGCAACTAAAATCAAATGACGTTTCATAAGTGCATGTAATTTTGCCTATTTGAAATAAAAACCTTTGACTTTGACTTTGATTCGAGAATAGGTGGAAGAAGAGACTATGCAAGCACAGTTTTCGAGGCAACCGGAAGGAAGTTACAAAGCCGTCTTAAAGAAGCTGCCGAAGCAAACCACTTTCGATTAACTTCTCTTTCCACTGGATAGTCCAGGAAAAGTCTTTATGGATTAAAATTCCCAAATTCTTAACTTTGCTGCTATATAGAATTAAAGTACCATCAATGAAATTTGTGGAAGTTTCAGCCTATCAATTGTAGGAATGATCCTGAATGTACCCACCACTACAACTTGCGTCTTCGCAGGATTAATCATGTGCCCAAACCTCTTACTCCAGTCAGTTCAGTTCGGACGAAATCAAGATTAATGTTATATACAGCGTCTGATTGGTTGTTTTGAGGCGTTTGACAGTAAATTTGTAGATAATCTGCATAAAGGTGGTAGGAAGATAAAAGTTGATGGGAGATGGACTTAATAAAAATTGAGAAAAGTAATGGGAATAGAACGCCAGGGTGGCGTTCTATCCCCATTACTTTTCCACCCTGTGGTACACCAACAGAAGTATTGCACCATAAGGGCAATGTGTCGTCAATACACATACGTTGACTTTGACAGGTAACTGCGAAACCAATCAATCAAAATCAAATACACAAACAAAACGTGACACAAAATTTGCAAGAAGAGAATAGTCGCAAAAGACTGAGAAGCAGCCAAAGCTGTAAAGACGACACGAAGTCAGAAACAGACCAAATTCGGTTGTTGGCTGGCGGCACCAGTACCAAGATCAAATATGTTTGCAGAACTAGAAATAACTGAAGCACCAAGACCAAGAAGCAGACCAAGTATCAGGCCAGGTAGTAAAACCCCCACCTTTCTTCAATGACAAGGTTAGTAATGTTAGAAGATGTGGCCCACGAAAACTTCGTAATCAAAATCTTACAAGGTGAAGGAGTCAAAATTCAGGCTAAATCCCCCTAGTCATACTCAACTTCATACAACGAACATAAAAGTAGCAACACTGAGTTCTTCACATACCAGCCAACGCACGAGAAAAACTTCAGAGTAGTACTAAACGACTGACGAAATAAAACAAACCTTAGAGGAACTACACCATAACTCAAACAATATTTGGAATAGCAATGTTTTTCTCAGATTTTCAACCAAGTCCTTACAATAAGGATATATATAGCATCAGATCACTCCTTAATTGCCGCATAGAAATTGAACCACCAAGACCTAACCGCACAATTCCTCAATGTTCCAACTGCCAACAATATGGTCACACGCAAAAGTTCTGCCACAGACAACCCAGATGTATGATATGCGCTAGATCCCATCACACAACAAAATGCCCTAGAAAATAATGTTCTGCCAATTTTTACCCAACATTTTTAGTTTTCTTTGGCAGGGCTAATAGATATCCGTCAAAATTACTCTCTTATAGAACATTTGTTGGAATCTGCTGTTGGCTGTCAACAAGGTGACCTCCTTGGGCCTGTAATTTTCAGCTTAGCTATCCATCCTATTATTAAACAACTAAATTCTAAATTGAACGTATGGTATTTGGATGATGGAACTCTAGGAGGCAATATTGATACAGTTATAAAAGATTTTCAATTTTTAAAAGAACAAAATATATGTATTGTTCTCGAACTCAATCCTTCCAAGTGTGAAGTTTATTTATCTGACGATACTGACAGACCGACAATTCTCTATAAATTCAACACCATATCCGTACCACACAAATCAATCTAATAGATAAAAAGTCACTACACCTCTTAGGATCACCAATTTTAGAAGGCTCTTTTTCAACCTTTATAGACGAAAAAATACAAAATTTTGTTGATATTTCAGATAGATTTCACAAAATTAACGTGCACTCAGCTATGACTATAATCCGCTATTGCTGTTTTCGTCCTAAATTATTATATGTTCTTCGTTCTTCCTACTTATGGAAACACACAGAACTTTTGGAAAAACTAGACAAAATTATCAGGAATACTTTAACCTCTGTTTTAAATGTGGCTTTGGACGACCGATCCTGGGTATAGGCCACCCTTCTTATCCGGTTGGGAGGTCTTGGCGTCCACAAAATTTCTAGTTTAAGCTTACCGGCATTCCTATCAGCAGTCCACAGTACTGAAAAACGAGCTAGGCATATACTAGTTCCTACACTAGCAGATTTTGTATGACTGAGGCTGTGATTGTCTGGAGAATTGCGTGCCCAAGTCTTTTGGGCACGTTACCAGTTGATAGTGATGCGGATGAATATTTCGACGCTCTATAGTATATATGATTATTATTATTTTTAGTTATAAGTATATTGTTAAGGTAGTTTATTATATTTTAAAATAATGTATAAAAAGTTCAGAAGATAGGAATACAAATCAAACTTCAATAATATAATTATAGGTCACAATACTTTAATTATAACTCGAACCTAGTCTACAGTATTGTTGTACTTTTTCCCTGTCGAACCACGAATGCCCAGACTCTTCATTCTTATACATACTTTTTAATTTTTCAAATAAAGATGTGTAACAATAAGGTTTTAATAGTTTACGTTATATCATAGTCATTTTTTTACAACAATAATGGGACGTAGTCATTTCAGCTACTAATTTTACGTTACTATTTTTATTAAATATAACAGTCGGCCATACTGAACTGTACGAGTCCTCTCGAATTTCGAATATTGTAATCAGCATATTAAAATAACATTCGTTTAAAAAATATATATAAATCACTTTTTATATCTATAATACAATACTGTCTCGGCCATCTGCTATATTAGATTGTTCTATCAATACAGTACCAACAGCTGAGACTAAATAAATAATCTTGAAATAACAACAAAATCAATTCATTATCAAGTCAACATCCTTGTCATATTCGCTTATAGTATTTTCACAATCCTTGGTTGGCTTATCGGCCTCATGTATGTGAAAATACAATTTCATATTCGCTTAAAGTATTTTCACAATCTTTGTTGGCTTATCGGCCTCATGTATGTGAAAATACAATTTTTCAAAACATCTGGCATACTCCTTTGTTTGCTTATCGGCCTCATGTATGCCAGATACTCCACAAAAGTACAAGAATGCTCCCAAAAATTGGCTTCTCGGCCTCATGTGCATCTCATACCTTTCAAATTAATTTAACTCATTGAATCAATCATACTTATAAACATAACTATTATATAATTTAATAAATCTATACCAATAAATATACAGTATATAATTCCTTCAGTATACAGGTTGATCATTAATCCTTTCTATCAATATCCTCATCAATTTCATTATCATTACATTAATCTGGGGGCACGGCAGTGCCCCAGCCAAGTGTCGAGCAAAGAAGGCACGGCCGTACCATACTTTTCTCGAAGCCATTCGCGGCCCTTTCACCCCCCTATATCTTCGAGGTGATTAACGCCTTTTACTTCGCCTGTGTTGATGTCGATGCTTCCGAAGACGTTCATCACACCTGCTACGACGATCCTTAGCTGCTCTACTTCCACGTCGTCGTCTACACAGCGGAGACTTAGAATCACTCTCACGATCGCGATGCCTTCCAGAAGAACTCCGCTTTCTCGATCGGCGATGACGATCCATCGGAATCGGTGGAGTCATTGACCGCCCAAGACGCTCTTTTTCATCTTCCTCAACTCCGGACATCATAACATCCAATGAACTGAAACTCAATATTCAGCCGAAGTTCCTTATAATTAAAACAATTACTTGCAGGCGTGGAAGGAATTTATCCTTTGGTATCCCACTTCTGAACTAAAAAGTTCAGAAGATAGGAATACAAATTAAACTTCAATAATATAATTATAGGTCACAATATTTTAAATAACTCAAACTTTTACAGTATTGTTGTACTCTTTCCCTGTCGAACCACGAATGCCCAGACTCTTCATTCTTCTACATACTATTTAATTTTTCAAATAAAGTTGTGTAACAATAAGGTTTTAATAGTTTACGTTATATCATAGTTATTTTTTTACAACAATAATGGGACGTAGTCATTTCAGCTACTAATTTTACGTTACTATTTTTATTAAATTTAACATGTAAGTATTTTTAACTAAGCTATACTAATATTATCTATACTTATGACAAAATGAAATTAAACATTCTCTGTGAAGATAATCATCTTGCCAATTATAAGGGCAGCCCTTATAATTGGCAACCTTCAAAGAATTGCATAAAATAAAATATCCGACTACACACCATGAAAACAAAGAAAGTCAAATAAACGCTGAAAATCATAACCCAGGTAAATCTTAAGCAGGAGCTGTAAAAAATGACTAAAAACTAGAACCAAACAGTAATAGCACTACCGAACAACACATGGCATTCTTCGAACCTTTAATAGCTCAATTCAGGCTCTCATGAATCAAATGCTAACAATGACTCAGATGCTAGCTGAACTCATGTCCAAGTTATCAACACATTCTACCATAAAACTATGTGTATGGAATACCAATTGGGCTTGCATGAAAATATTATGGTATTTTTTTCAAATATTTAGCTAATTGAGCCATTCCGTAAAAAAATGTACCGTTACTAAGGGGCCAAATGGACAATTTTAAATTTTATTTTTTTAAATTTCTTTATGATTCGATGCGGTATTTATCAAAGTTTAAGAACAATATATAGGTAGTATATTACTAAAAAAGATTTAACTTTTAAAAAATCGGACTTTCAAACATGATCCATGACACGAAGTGTCCATATAGTAACGGTCACTAACGTAATAGTTTATCAGCAATGTGAGCTATCTTTTAAAAATTCTTAACAAGTTTTAGTTAAAATACATATACTCTTTTTCAAAACAATTTCGTTTTCCCTATTTTAAATATATTTCTAGCTTTAAATCGCGTATTAAAATATTTTAGTCACGTTTTAGGTCAGTGCGACTTATATTTTTAACTTTGTAGTTAATTTAGCACCTTGAAAATGAATTCAAACTATTTATAATGAAAATGAGTATCATATTCTATTATGTTTCATCCTAAAATATACCAATAATAGTAATAAATTTCACTTTACAGCCGATAACTTGAAATATAAAATTGTGACAGTGACTTAATAGGACATGTCATCGTGACTAAATTGAAACTTAAGCGGGTTTCATAACAAGTTTAATAATCAAAAATATTACACTTTTTCTTGTCACATGTACCTAATTTGTGGTGAAACAATATTTTTTTTTACAATCATATTAATCTCTATGAAATTGTTCATATTATAAAATACTTCTTATTTAATCATTTTAATCTTATTAAAATAATTGTTAGTCACAACACAACAGACGAAATAAAGTCGCAAAAGATGTTCAAATGTATAACTTTAATTTACCTAAATTGAATGTGTGTTGTACCTACCTAAATATTGATTTTGTAAAGTTTTTTATTTATCCCTAGTTATAAATCAAAAACTTTACAAAATCAATATGTAGGTAGGTACAACACACATTCAATTTAGGAGAGCAAAATTCGCATTCATCGGTTGGATAGTGATCTTAAACACAAGAGTTACAAAAAGGACACTAAATGTATGGCGATTTCAATAAAAACTTTATTTCTTGTCTACTCATAGCTAAAGAGAAATGCATCGATCGTGAACCTGCAGCAGCAACTGGGCCTAATTCTGCTAATTTACCAATGCTTCAGTTGAGTGTCGATGGAATGATTTTAGTTAATTGATAGTCTGCTAGCTTAATAAGACCACCGGTCTAACTAAAATCATTCCATCGACACACTATCGACACTCAACTGAAGCATTGGTAAATTCGCAGAATTAGGCCCCTGTTCTTTTGCATACAAAAATATTTTTTGCCAAAATGAAATGGGTTTTTTCCCAAGGCCATTGAAGTCCACCATTTCATGAGATCATTAATAGATAAAACTTTGTCAATATCCACCAATATTGTTAAAGAATTTTTAATAGTTACGCGCAGTAGATCTGAAAGGGAAACATAATACATTAGGCATACAATTAAATTAAATTCTAAATATTAAAAACTAAAATCCTAATTGACCATTATTTATTAAAATTAATGCTAAGAATATTATGGTGATACCTACAATAATGTAAGCCAATCTGCTTCGTTAATAAAACGAAACTAAACGTTAATTAAGATAGTCGAAAGATAGATCATCTATTATGATTATAAATATAATTTAACAGAAACACATAACTCTGTCTTAGTTGTTGTCGGTAAACCATGCACCACGTAAACTTAGCCTTATGCACAGAACATTATACTCTACGAGGCCTTATGTGACGAAATGTCACAAATATTCTTCCACTAATATGTCACGACACTAAACGGACGTGACGATTCCCGTTTATTAATAATAATGACGACAACACTCAATATTCTTTGTTATTTTAGAGGAAATCATTATTTCACGACATACGCAGATATAATTCACAAAAATAAAATAATGTTTTAAGAACTTACCGGTATCAGGTTATTGCTGTGACTATAGTGGACTTCTTAATCGACTATGTGTAGTTAGTACGGCTTTCGTCACCGATCACTGCTTCACAACTGCCCGATGCGTAAAAAGAAATGGTTGATTTGCCATAGCAATGTTACCACGATAATAAAATAACTTGTTTTGGTGTTGTTTTACTAATGAAGGCAAATAAAACAGTAGTGACTAAAGTGGAATGTCCACCATGGTGCTAATTTGATTATCATATTTCATGAATTTTATTGCAATACAATAAGATTTTTTAATAACATTAATGATTAATTAAAAAAAAAACAATATTCTACAAAATCTCTTAAAAAAAAGCTGAGGTATGTCTTAAAAACCATGAACTTTGGTTAGCTAAACTAAGCGACAGTAGTTGTGACACGCTAAAATTGCCTTTTTTGCTTCTTATTTTTAATTTTTAATCAGTTGAAATAATAACAATTAACCCCGTCATAATTTCTTTTTAAAGATAGTGAGCTATACTGCACATTAAAAAAAACTGCATTCAATAGTGTGTAAAACGGTCTAGTAAATTGTTTGTAAAATGTTGTGACAGCACTTTTTCCTTACGTTCAATTTACCACGGATTGGCCCAATTACGAAAATTTTATTCGACTATTTTTTTTTAAGAACATTACTTAATTTTTTATATTTTTTCAAATATAACCCCGAATGACGTGATGTGTTTACAAATTTTTAACACACCTAGTTTCTAAACGAACTCAAAACTAACAGCTGTCAGTTTCATGTCAGCTGGTAATGTCAAATGAAGGTCATAAACGTCAAACCGACAAGTGCTGCCAGCACTAGTATTCGAATTTTGATGTTTATTAATATAAAACTGATGTTTTTACGTTTTTGGGTATAGATCTATTATGATATACTTGTAAAATTATAGGCAGTCATCTTAGTTATAAAAATAAAATACATTCGGATCATAAAATGTGAATTTAGTTAAAATAGCTTCACTATAGATATGCCAGAAAACATTTCCTTTTACGAAGTCGGGCATCACTCAAAATGTCAATGTAATTGGGCATGCATGAAAAAAATAAGGTAATTATTTTATATTTTTTTTCGAATGTTTATCTAATTATGAGGAAATAATTTGGCTATTTTATTTTTTAGACCATTATAAATTTTTTTAATATATTTCCCCAAATGATGTAATGTGATGATGTAATGTGTTCGGAAATTTGTAACACACCTGTTTCTACAGGAAGTAAAACAAACAGCTGTCAGTTTCATGTCAAATGAAGGTCACAAACGTCCAACCGACAAGTGCTGCCATCTCTAGTATTAAAATTTTGATGTTTATTAATATAAAACGCATGTTTTTTAAGTTTTTGGACATAGATAGACTATTTTGATATACTTGTAGAAATATACATATTAATCTTAGTTCAAAAATAAAATACATTCGTATCATGAATTGCGATTTTAGTTAAAATAGCTTCACTATAAAAATGCCAGAAAACATTTCCTTTTAGTAGTCTGGCATCACTAAAAATTACAAATGACCTTCAGTCCACAGATTATGTAAAATATGAACATGTGACGTCACTGCAAGTGACTTCAGGTCAAATGAAGGTTATTAGTTATTTTTGCCTTTTATTTTGTAATCCCTTACTTTTATGAGTGGAAATTAACAAAATAAAGCACATAATCAAAAAAACTCCAAATGGTTTTTCCGTTAGCACGTCTTACGAAAAATCAGGCATGCCCAATTCTATCCTCTTCTATCATACACTCAGTCCACAGAACAAATATAATGTGAACTGGTGACGTCACTTCAGGTGTCGTCAGGTCAAATAAAGTTTATTAGTTATTTTTGCCTTTTATTTTGTAATCCCTTGCTTTTATGAGTGGAAATTAACAAAATATAGCACATAATCAAAAAATCTCCAAATGTTTTTACTGTTGGCATGCCCAAGTGCATGTTAAACCACTCAAACGAGTTAAAAAAATTCTTAAACTTTAAAAAGGGCTATTTTAAAATCCCCATCTACATATTATACCATACGATGCACCCAGGCAGATGGCAAAGCACATGGTGGCTCAGCCATTCTCATCAGATTCAACATAAAACATCATCTATCCCAATCATATCTAAACGACTATATTCCGGCTACAAGGGTAGTTGTGTACGACTGGATAAATAACATATTAATATCGTCTCTTTACTGCCCTCCAAGACAAACTATTAAGGACGAAATGTATAATGATTATTTCAAAAACTTTTAGTAATCGTTTCTTAGCGGGTGGAGATTATAACACCAAACACACATTCTGGGGCTCCAGATGATAGTTCGCGTCCTACCAAGAGGCCGCGAACTATTCAAAAGCGTACAGGCAGGAATTAAGAACGTAACCTCAACAGGCCAACCCACATACTGGCCCTCTGACAAAGGAAAGATACCATAGATTTTTGTATCACCAAAGTAATAGCAAAAAACCAAGTATCTTGCCATAGTTGCTGGGATTTATCACCGGATCACTCCCCTTTTGGTTGAAATTGGAGGGAAAGTTAAAGAAACTACCCAAAAATGCACCTTAAAACATCTAACTGGCGCACTTTTCATGTTCTCATAGATGAGGATTTCGATACTTAAAACGAGGTACGCAGCGAGGTTAATTCCCCCTTCTGTTGCTCCATAATATGCGTGCATTACGTTTTCATTTATAGATTGAGTGCATCGCTTGCACGACACATTTCCACCGGTGACCCTGTTCGCGCCCGGTTGGCCTCGGGGTCCCTGTTCGTGGCTGTTTGGCCTCGGGGCCCGTAGCTCGCGGGTGACCGTGTTCTTCCACCATTGTGGGTCTTAAAGACCCGGAGCAGGTTTTCCCGTTGTTACGCCATTTTTTACATAACATTTCCATCCCCGAGGATATGGCTCTGGCGACCAGTCTCTGGCTGGCCAATTAAGGCAAGACAGAGTTGAGAGTCCTGCGGACACTCTTGAATTCCCCTTCACCTACCCAATGAGGGCAAACTGAAGACTCTGGCAAACTTTGGGGTACTCAGGAACGCATTGTCACCACTCACTAACAGCTCGCCACAAGATGCCGTGCGATATGTATGCTTCTCGTAGACTTTATAACACTTATTTTTTGGTTTTTTGTCATTGGTCTTAAAAAGATAGTTTAATGTTCCCTGCGGTTAAACGTTAGTCTTATGAGATGAGGTAACGTCTGGCGAACTGTTTCAGAGGGGGTTTATTATTATTAACGGCCTTGAGCAAAAGTTCAAAGGCCGATCCATAAAAACAATTTTTTGGTTGGCAAATTTGAAGTAATCGTATTATTTACTAGTACTTGTAATAGCCCGTCATGGAATAAGTTACTTGCGAAATAGAGAACTATCATGAAATAAACAGCTTTTGACACCAATTGATCAAATAAAAAAGGTCAAATCAAGCTTTAATTTTCTATAGCGGCCTTTCCTGCCAAAAATCGGCCCTTCTCAGCACAGGTTTCAGCGATTTTGGATTCATCTGTTGGCAACACTGACATTATTTTACAATGATGAACATTCTAGATCTCTCTAAAGTCTGTGAGAATTACTTAATAAGAAATTATATAAAATTCTGAGTACTTCAAGAAGGTGTACTTACTGGTCATACAATTAGTATAGTCCGATTTTTTTTGTTAATAGGACTGTCAGTCAGTTTCGAAGAATGTTAGGACCATAGGACTCTCAAAATGGGAATATTTTCGTAGGGTCAACATTTCTACAACATGTTATCATTCGATCATTCAAAATCATTCAGTTGTGAAGTTTTAAAAGGAACTAGGTTTATTTTGTAATAATTAATTAAACTACACTTAGTTTCCGTGCTGCCAGCTTGGCCCCTGCTGCCAGATTGGCGGACGAATTATTTATAATCCATGTCAGTGACGATGAATCCGATCCCGACTCTGAGGAGGAATCAGATTCCAGTGAAGACGAAGGAAGCGATATTTCCATGGAAGTTCCTTCCACAAGTAAAGAAGTTTTTATGGAGGGGATACAGCCGTTAAAATAAAATCAAAATAAAAACATTTATTTTTCATAAAAATGTTTTATTTTTCCTTGAAATCTCCCTGTACTTGCCGTACCATATAGCACTTAAAACACTCACAAACCTTTGAGTTGTAAAAATAATTAAATGGAGCCTAAACTATTGTCAACTTGACTGTACCTGCGCGCACCTGCACTCGCAGCTAACTTCCAAACCGCCATTAAGTTTGAATCGAACTGTACATGTGTATTAAATCCGAAAAACACATTATTTCATTAATAAACTAAGTTTCAACGACAATTATTGCATTTTAATCTATCTAATTTGATTTAACCGCGAAAACGCTGCTAGTTATCACGGCACCGTTTTGACGTCATACCTCAGCATATTTGACCTAAGTTGAAGCCACAATTTACGGCGATGATTGACATTTGACTGAGGCGTGACGTTATTCACTGTGATTGGCCGATTGTAGCATTTTATACTTTTATATTATTGAAAATCTTATTAATCTTAATGTTTTTTATAAAACTAGGGTTCTTTTTAGAATACTTTGTCCCTATATTTACCTCTAAAACCATTAGTTTTTTGGTTCTTTAATACTGTCACCACACCAGAACCCTGTACTGAAAATAATCAAGTCTCAAACTACACATCATAAGGAAAAGCAAGATACTGTGTGCGATTACTTCGTGCATCGCAACACCTTTTAGTTAATAAGTCGATATAATTATAAATTGTATCTCTAAATTTAAAACGACTGTGACCCCTGAGTATGTGTCCGTATTTCTTCTCAGTCTTAAGAAATACCGTCGCGATTTTGTTTTAAATATGTATCAGAGACACAAATATTTTTATGAATTTTATCAATTATATGTACGGTAGACTGAAATAATTTAAAATAAACTGTTGAGAAGCCTGATACCTTAGTCCTCCTGCGACCATGAACGCTGCAAAGTGTTCGAAACGTCAGGGTAAACCAAATAATAAACCCGATCAATCCGGTTAAAATTGTTTTATTATAATCTAAGCTTAATTTCGTACTCAATAACAGCAGGAGGTGAGATGTTTTACCCCTTATTTCAAAGTATATTTACTTATAATGGTAGTTGGATAAAATATATTTCGTATTCTGTTTCACAAATTTTCATTTATTTAAATAAACAAATAAGATAATATTTCTGTAAAATCATTAATTTCATATTTTCTACTCATTTATTATTTTTCATACAGACCACTTACGAACTAAGAAATACCAAAAATGTATAATAGGTAGAATTAATACTATTTATATCTTTGTATTTTATCGTACACGGTACATTACAACCATACAACCAATGATTTTATAAATTCATAGATACGTTACCCGCGCTCGAAAATGGCTATACAAAAGTAAGGCAATTGACTGACTTGCATTCACTTCTCTCCAACGCTCGCCGCGCACGGACGTGTCGCTCTGTCGATATCGGACTGAGTTGTGTCAGTGATCGTTGTCGCTACGCTCTGCCATAGCATTTTCTGTAGCTGCCTGCTAGCTACGCTACTTTAAATCAAAAGTCAAATAGGCATTATGAGTATGTCATGCTCACTAAAATGTCCTGCTGATGGTGGCGTTGTACATCGGGTCGTCGAGTTCCCTACAAAATGGTTGAGCTAAGCGAGGCTGATGTGCGCGTCATGCTCGTGAACGGGTGCTGTCTGTCGGGACTGGTCAGCTCTTAACTGCTTTGGCAATCATTTTAAAAGGCTATATAAGTTATTGCTTCTAGCGCTTTCCTTTATTATTTTGCTCATTAACCTGCATTATTCTCACATTACCTTATTTATTGTTAAACCAATTTATTTTAAAAGAGTGTCTATGGAGTTTTTTGCCGGCTCTTCTCCATAAGATCAACGCCTTGGAACCGTGCACCTAGCTTTGACTTTTCATAAGTGCTTGTAATATGGCCTATTTGAAATAAAAATCTTTTGACTTTGACTTTAAAAGTTGCCTTTTTCGAGGCGGCGGCTGATTATCTGTCTTTCTCAAAGTACAGTCAAAACGTGCGTTTAAATTCCCCTTCTGAGAAAATCCACAGTTTCGTGGTTCTCGGTGGAAACCTCACGGTGTCAACGAAACCGAGAGGGTGTGGACCCGATACACCCAGCAGAAGCCCCTTCAGGGTGACGCTACAAATCGGACGGGAGCTAGAACAACCGGCCTTGGGGGATCTCCTAGTCAACTCTAGCTCTGGTTTCCCTTACAGCTACACACCTAGTGTCGGTCGGGTGTGTCTACACCCTTCGCACTAGACTGGTTCAGGGCCCCGTACGCACATTAAGACTGGCGACGGGTAAACAACAAGCTTAGGGCTCACCATTAGGTTACTCACCTCCCTGCCTATACCCGGCAGGGAGGGTTATGCATCCCCGGGCTATCCTCCCGGGGAGTTAGGCCTGTTAGGCGATATTATAATTCCACAGTAGTCTTTTTATTCCCTTTAAATATGGACGCGCTCGTAGCGTTCCTTAAAATCCTTATCAAGGACTCCGACATTCAAAGTCGATACGGTCAAGAAATTGCTGCTTTACAGCAAACCTGTCCCGCAACTTCAACATGCGTAGATACTCCTCTCTCTCCGCCGCCCGCTGACAAAGGTATTTCGAGCCTTATGTCTCTGCCTCTTGTAGATCCGTTCTCAGAAGCCCCCTTTACTTCGGCCCTCGCGCCAATAACTACTACCACCGTCACTATCTCAGAAGTGATGGACGTGTGTGTTAATCCCTCTCCCTGTCTCTCGGATGTCTCAGACTCCGAGACTAGCTCGTCATCTACCTCCTCCTCCTCCTCCTCCGAAGACGACTATATTCAGGTCGGCAAAGGAGGCAAGAGGAAGAAGGGAAGAAGACATTATATATATACATATATAAGAACTTCATTTTTGGTAACCTAAAAAATGTTAGGTAATTTGGTTATTATCATAACACAAAATGTGTATTATAAATATTCAAAATAAATGTTTTCGAAAAAATCGAGAAATACATAATCGAAATCGTTGTTTAAATCAGAAGCAAAACACTCATTCGTAACCTGCGCCTCCTGGATAAATACTCCAGGAAGTACTCCGAAATACGACCGTATTCTTTTTCCATTTAATATAATAACTTTACAATAATAGTCTTACTTATAAAAATCAACTAATCAGCTTCTTAACAACTAATTAACTAATTACTACTTAACTCCTTAATTAATGATTAAATATTTTCTACTCATAAACGTTGTTTAAGCGTGACTTAACTAATCAGCGGGTAATGACACAAAAAATATTTTAGTCTGTCAATACCACCAGATGTTGACAGCTGTAAATATTTTATGCCGCGAATATCAGGCGTAAAACGTAATATAATGGCAACATTCCGTCACTTAGTTCGAAAAGTTATTGATATTTTCTGTCAAAGTTTGTTTTGTGTAATATATTTTGAGATTATCTGAGTTCCTCCGGTGCCTACTTATAGAAAATGGATATCCTGAACACAAAAAGAGTGCGATCCTCCAACTGGGAAGAAGAAGAAAAGGTATTATTATTTACATTGCATTTGAGGCACTCGCCTGTTATTTTTATTTGATCTTAGCAATAAATAAAATGAACACGTTTTTAAAGTTTACCATACAACTTGTTGCAGAGATTATTAACACAGCTTGTGACAGAGAGAGTAGGTGTAATTGAGAATAAAGACACTTCGACCAATACCAATAGTACGAAGAAAGCTGCTTGGCAAGAAGTCTTATCTTGGTAAGTAACTATGCTTAGTTATGATAATTACTATTAATTACATATTTACAACACTTATAATTCATGAAATAACGTTTCCAGTTTCAACAGTCTTAATAGTAAACAAAGGAATTTGACGCAAATAATGACTCAATGGCGAAATACCAAGGGTAAGGTCAAAAGTAGGGATTCTGAATACAGACGCGCTAGAGTGATGACAGGCGGAGGACCTCCACCACCAAGCCCACCAGCAGAAGATCTTGCTATTATACAAGCACTCCCAAACGAGTTTATTGTTGACCACAATAATTTTGACAGTGACAGTTTGTACTATAAAACTTTACAGCAGGTATATTATATTTGTGTGTTTATAATTTGTAATTTTTGTTTGAAATTATACAGTAGTAATATTAGTTTTGCATTTGCAGTCTCAGATATCAGAAAGCCCAAGTATGCTGACTGATTATAATGAGCCGAAGACTCCAGTATCATCTTCAGCTAATCAATTGGAGGAATCAATGGAAGTCATTCAGGTATACAGATCATAATCAAATTTTTTATTATTAAACTGCAGGTAACCCCTTTACCTGACCTGGGATTTGAAATTATAAATACAACATGGAATGGTGAATTGTATATATTATTTCTGTATCAGATACTGGAGGACTTGGAACAACCAGAGACAGAAAAACTGTTAATAACAACACCAGTTTCTGCAACAAACCAACAAAATAAAAATAGATGTAAACAAGTTAAAATACTGAATAATAAGGTAAACCCAAGACTGACATACTTTTATCATTATTTATTTTATATCTATATCATTGGATTATTAAGATAAACTAAGATTACGTCTCAAGTTACCAATGTGAATAAAGATGTAGTGTGGGGTATGAAAAGTGAGGAACAAGTTTTGATGTATGCCAAAGAGTGTCATAAGCGACTTAAAGAAATTGACTTTCCTCCTGAGTGTGTAAGCTGTGCTGATTGTTTTTGTAGTGACCGTGGCCACAGGCTTATTCTGGATACGCTTTACTCCGACGTTGTGATAGCCCTCCGTGATGCAGCAGTCGCGAGTCAGGGAAGCACGGGAAAGAGTGGGGGTGGCCCGCGCATGGCCGGGTGGAACAAACATGTCAGCGAGGCTCACAGGGTGGCCAAAGCTAAGTTCCTCGATTGGGTGTTATGTGGTAGGCCTAGGTCAGGATTTATGTATAAAGAAATGTGCAATAGCAGAAGAGTGTTCAAGTCTCGATTAAAATGGTGCCAAAATCATCAGGACCAAATAAGAATGGACGCTCTAGCTATGAAACATTGCAAGGGGCATTTCCGCGGTTTCTGGAAGGGCACCAAAAAAGAAAACTTACGCCCAGGCCTTCCTGTGAGCATCGATGGCGTGAATGACCCGAAGGAGATCGCAAATCTTTTTAAAATAAATTTTTCGGTTAAGTCTCCATTAGGTACAGCGACGGAGATGCTCAATGCTGACGTAAATGGTCGGACGGGGACTGTCTTCCGGGCGAAGGACGTAACTAAAGCCATAAAGCTTATCTCGAGAGGTAAGTCCCCGGGTCATGATGGGCTCAGCATTGAGCACCTGCAGCATGCCGGACCACACATTGCTAGGGTCTTGGCTATGTTGTACTCGCTATGCGTGAGCCATTCCTACCTGCCAGCCGACTTTATGAAAACAGTGGTAGTGCCTGTAGTGAAGAATAAAACGGGTGACCTTACTGATAAGAGTAACTACAGGCCTATTTCTCTTGCCACTATAACTGCTAAAGTGTTTGACGGTTTGCTTAACGCACAGTTAAATAGATCGGTAACTCTGCACGATAACCAGTTCGGGTTTCGTCCCCGGCTGTCCACTGAAAGTGCTATATTGTGCCTTAAGCATACGGTCAAATACTACACAGATCGGAAAACACCCGTGTACGCGTGCTTCCTTGATTTGTCCAAGGCTTTCGATCTTGTAGCATATGACCTGCTGTGGAAAAAGCTGAGGAGCATAAATTTGCCGCCGGAACTCATCAGCATGTTCCAGTACTGGTATACGCACCAGTCTAATAGTGTTAGGTGGGCGGGCGCAATGTCGGATGCATATCAGCTTGAATGTGGAGTCAGGCAGGGTGGATTAACATCTCCTACCTTGTTTAATTTATATGTTAATGGGCTGATCGTGGCGCTCAGCAGTCAGCATGTCGGTTGTCACATTGACGGTATATGTGTCAATAATCTAAGTTATGCTGACGACATGGTGCTGATGAGCGCTTCGGTCTGCGGCTTGAGGAAGCTGTTACAGACATGCGAAGAATATGCTTGTGGTCACGGTTTGTTATATAATGTAAAGAAAAGCCAGTGTATGATCTTTGAGACCGCCAGTGCAAAAAGTCCGGGAAGCATACCGACGGTCAGACTCAATGGGGTTCTGTTGCAATGGGTGGAAGAGTTCAAATACTTGGGGCATGTTTTGACTGTCAACCTCAAAGATCACGCAGACATGGAACGGGAGCGGAGGGCGTTGTCTGTTAGAGCGAACATGATTGCCCGCAGATTTGCGCGGTGCTCTAATGAGGTTAAGGCTACGCTCTTTAGAGCGTATTGTACATCGCTGTACTCATGCAGTCTGTGGGCTCATTACACTAATAAAAGTTACAGCGCTATCCGCGTCCAGTACAATAACGCGTTCAGGGCGGTGATGGGGCTGCCCCGATACTGCAGTGCCTCGGGTATGTTCGCAGAGGCTCGCACTGACTGCTTCCACGCGACCATGCGCAAGCGCGCCGCGTCCTTGGTGCGCAGGGTTAGGGTTAGCCCCAACATCGTACTGGTGATGATTGCGGGAAGACTAGACTGCCCTTTCATCCGACATTGTTCCGGCAGACATGTTGCTTTACCAGTGTCGGAGAGAAGGTATTCAATTTGTATTTAAATTTGTTTTGATTTAGCTTTATACTATTTATTTTAATTTTATTTTATTTCTGATTTGTTTTATTTGGTTTAAAGCGATGCAATTTAATTTAGTCTGTTTTTATTGTATTTTATTTTAATTTGATTCTATTTGATTTTATTTTGTTTCTATTTCATTTTATTTTGTTTATATTTTATTTTATAGGATCTTATTATATCTTGAATTTATATCAATCTATGTGTGGCATTGGGTGTTATTTACCTGAAATAAATGAATTTATATTATATATATTATTATATTAATTCTACTTTTTCTTACAGAATAATAAGAATGAGGACTATGAACAGCAATTATTTTTATTGGCAAAGAAGTCAAAAGAAAGAAAATGAGCGAGCAGAAGAAATTCACAAAAAAAGACTTAATTTTGGATCTAGAACAAGAATATTGGAAGAAAAAAATTAATAATGTTTAATTATTTATTTATGTAATACACAGCAATATTCCTAACTATTAAAAATAATTTTCAATGAATATGCTTCTAGTTATGCTTGTCAAATCATTTCGATCCTGCTCCATGTCCTCTGTAACATCTGCTTCTCCGTCTCTATTAGTAGTATCTGAAAACAAGGATTAACACAGGTAAAATTATTATGCAAATAGTAGGTAGTTAAGCAATATACTGTGTAGGTTGTAAATAACTTTTACATACATACCATTATTTAGAGAATCATTAAATTCAATGGCCAAATTATGCAATACTGCACATGCAACAATTGTAGTTTTTATTGTGCTAAAAGATCCTCTCATAACTTCCATTAATATCCGGAATCTTTGCTTTAATAAGCCAAAACATCTCTCTATGACATTCCTTGTCCAAATATGCTTATAATTATATTGTCTTTCTGCTTCAGTCCTCGGTCTCAGAACAGGTGTTAGTAAGTAAGGAGTGCATCGGTAACCACTATCTCCTATAAGTTTCCCCTTAAATTCATTCTCTTCGAACCTCCGATTTATGGAGCTTTCACGAAAAATTCTAGCATCATGAGTACTTCCTCTCCAATGGCAAACTATGTCACATATTTTCAAATCAGCATTGCAAACGACCTGTAAGTAAAAAGAGTAGTTACATTTTTGTGTTTATTTTAATTGGCTTTGGTATACAAATAATAAGAAAAGGTCACATCACAAATGGTGAAGATTAAATAATTTCTTAGGAAGTATATACTATACAGAATAATAAAATAGTTACTTGAGTATTTATGGAATAATGTGCTTTCCTGTTAACATAGTACTGGCCCGCTTCTCCACCTACTTTTCGTATTTTAATATGGGTCTATTGCACCAATAATATGTGGGAACCCACAAATGGCTTGAAATTTGCGTATTGTCTCTGTTTCAGCATTTAAATTGGAAGGCATTTTTATGTAAAAAGAGGTTTTTGCTGCCAAAGCAATAGCCACTTTTTTGCATAGGCGTGACAATGTCTGCTGGCTCATACCATGGATATCGGCACAGTCTTCTTGAATCTGAATAATGAAGAGTTATACAATTACAAACATATATCAACAAAGTACAGGGCATATGTGTTATGTATTTAATGTACTGCTTACCTCGTGCCTGCCCCAGTACCTAATAACGGCCATTACTTGTAATTCCACAGGTATACTACCACCTCGGTTGTCCACACGCAAGTCATTCTTTAAAATATCTATTATTTTGACCATGTTTTCCTTGCTAAATCTATACCTTTGTTTAAATTCTTTATCACTCAAATCTTCCATGGGATTCACTCTTGTATTATAACGTTTTGCTCTCCTCAAGGTACGCGTCCTTATTCTTCTAAAGCTCCTTAATTCTTCTATTTCATTACGAAACGTGTTTAATACATTATCGTTTTCAAAAATATCCATTTCAAACAAAACTATCAGGACCTACTCAAAACAAACCTAAACCAAAATGAACCAAACTAATGTGAAAGACGTGGGAATCTGCCCGTTGTCAGCTGTTAGTCAACCGCCATATTGTTACTTAACTTGCTAAACAACGGTCCACCGCTATTTAATTTGACAGCTACTTAGACCCGTTACTAAGCAACTGATTAACGTTAAGCAACGTTTATGAGTAAGAAATATTCCTAAGTAACCGTTAAGTATAACTTAAAATTTAAGCAACGTTTATAAGTAAGGCTGTAAATTATCCTGTAAACAATGCGTAATAAACAAACCCAGAATAAAGAAATATACCTTTCGAAACTTATTAATATGGTTTTCACTGATGACATAACAGTAATAAATATTATCTGAATCAAAAATTTGGTCGAAATATATGAAGGAAATTTAATATAAATATATGAATTTTAAAAGCCGCATTTAAAATTTTATATTCAGCCATATAAAATTTTAAATTTTATATAGGCACTTTTTACTATATTTCAAACCACAGCCCTTCACTCAACACTTAGGCATAATTGCGATTATCTCACGCAGCTTCATAGTTAAATTTACAGCACTCATGATGTTTTATGCAAAGAAAATCGTAATAATAAGTTTCACGAGAACGCCAAATGACACTTTATGTACACTGTCTTAAGTACTCAGAAAGAGAAACTAAAATGGCGAACTGGCCAGTGGGATGGTCATATGTGACATCATATTTATTACTTGCAAATTCAGAAAACTGACAAATTAATGGATGCAAATAAATACAATATCTAGCTACTTCCACAAAATTGAGGGTAGTCATGCATTACCTGTGCACCGCCCGCCCGCCCGCAAATATATGCACGTACGCAAGCGGTGAAAATTCCGACTACCACCAACTACTCTATTCAATACTGACAAATTAAGGTTTTCTCTTTTTACAATAGTAGAATCACTTAAGTTAAAAAGAAATGCATATCGTTTTTCTATTTTTGTATAGTGTCGTATGATATTTCTTTAATGTAATGTTTATAACAGATGGCATTTTTTTTAAGGTGAGTAAAATAATTGGTATGTTGTGTGAGTGGAACCATACGCGATGATAATTGCTTTGTACTATTAAGATAGTAAAAGTTTGAAAAATCCTAAAAAAATACATAAAATTAATCCATCGTACGGTACGTGAGTGAAAATTAATAGTAGGTATAACACAAGCTCAAACCGAAAACCGACTCGTGCCTAAGATCTCTTCAAGCTTTTGATAATAATGTAAACAAATCTGTTTAGTTATTAAAATACTTATACAATCACTTACACTTCACCCGTTTTAACTTGCTACTTATTGAACCCCTTGTTCCAATTATTAAATTTCAATAAGGAATCTTTAGCGAAAAGTTAACTTATGAATGAAATAAGAATTAGATAAGGATACAATTTTATTTAAAACTTTATAACAGATATTAGATATGGAGCGAAGAGACTTTAAAGTGAGCGAATTGCAGTTTTTTTTTTGTGATTTCCATCATTTCTTAATACTTTTCGGGCTTAGAACCCTCTAATATGCTGTACTTACCTAGTTAAATTAAATTACATTAACATTTTATATAATAAATTGATGAAAAGTTTCTATCAACTTTTTTGTTGTGATTGATGTTTACAATATCACGTTATTAATTATAATAAAACAACTTTTAACCGGATTAATCGCGTGTATTATCAAACCTATCTTGCCTTATTTTTTTCCTCACAGTAAAAAAATAATAGTTTAGCTTCTTTACATATTTTCTTCAATTAAATATTTACACAATTCACATCGAGCACCCACGCTTTTTTACGATAAAATGTTTTTTTCATAATTACTCTATTCTGTTTTTGGATTTATGAAAATTATTTTCCACTTTTTAGTTCGACTTGTTACAAAAGCGTGTTTTTTTAGTTTTTTAAACTATTATTTAATTTAGATTTTTTAGTCTTATGCGTTTCGAAGATTTATCTGAATATAGATAAGAAGATTTTGCTCGCCGTTTTGGGGCGTCCGCCATGTTGGATTTAGAGTGACCTCATATTATTTTTCGTATTCTTCTCAGCAAACTTTTTCATTTGATACCCATATCGCGGAAGTAAATAAAAATTACTAGTCCACCATCTTTGGAAGTCCGCCATATTGGATTTAGAGTGACGTAATTTTATTTTTTGACATTTCTCAGCAAACCCTTTCATTTGATACCCATATCGCGGGAGTGCATAAAAAAATTACTATTCCACCATTGTTGGGGTCCGCGGTATTGGATTTAGAATGACGTCACTTAGCTCACTATGCATTGTCATCCAAACTAAACGTGTGTTCGGAAACCAGGAAGTGGGTCAAATTTAACTTCCAAAATTTTCTTTACATAGTTACAGGTGAAGCTAATAAAAGCGTGTTAAAAAGTCATGCGGTATAGATAAATAGGGCACGTCCTTTACTTCTTCTTTAGTCATTGTTAGCGGCCCGTTATATGGGTATAACACGTTTATGTGTTCTGTGGCTAGCATCGAGCTACTAATACGTAGGTACTTTCTCATCTGTGATTAAAAAAAACTTGAATTAGATATAATAGAATTACAATCTAATGTTTTATCTGTGAATAAATTTTTAAGATTCGTTGTGATCATTTACGCATTGTAAATAAGTGTGATCTTTAGTGTATTTATACATTTCTCTATTTAAACTTGTTACCACGTAATTTCACGTATTTTTAAAACGCTTTATCAAAATGAAAGGTGCACTAATATTTAATAGCGTTAATGATTTGGTATTTGGAAAATGGGATGCAGCTTTCATAGACCAAATGAAGACATTCAGTGATCCGGTAATTACTTACATATTTCTGAAAGGCTAAATTATTTACTACTTGTTCTACATAGCTACATTAAGTAGAAAAGCAGATGTTTACACAGTTATACACCTTCATTTCACCAGTTCTGTTTCATTAGTCCCATCATTAGTCCCAGGTAGTAGGAGATGAGCCTATTGACATGTACTGGGCACAAATTCAAAATCCGGGCTGCTACTGAGAATTATTTAACAGATAAACCCTAATTACATGTTTGACTTGGGAATCGGACCCAGGACCTTATACTCAGCTACCACGCTTGGGAACACTAGTCTCACGAGGCAGTGTTAGCATGTTCTACATAAGCAAGAAATTATTTGTCATCTTAAACAGGCAGAATTTTTGAAATTGGTGTGGATGGCCGTATTCAAACTATAATGAATAGCAAAAAGGACTGAAAGGAGTCTCAGGCCCTATTTTGATGAAACTTATCTTGAGTAACTGGATTGTTGTAAAACAAATATTTTGAGCCAAGAATCGAACCAAACTTGTTGATTTTGAAAAAAAAAACATTTTGTATTTTTACACCATCCAATGGTGTTGCTAAGGGGGATCAAATTCTGGGAAGTAATTACGTAAGGCTAACTATTATTCTTGGTGTAACATACTGGTTTCCTTCTTGCCAGAGAATTCTCAGAGAGTACCTGGGTTTCTGAAGTATTGAGCCCTGTATGTGGTGATTGCAGGGCAAAAAAAAATGCCTCATCATCCTTCATGCAGGCTCTGCATAAAGGGCTGTCAGTAACTCCTATAACATAGAGATTTTAGTTAAATGAGCCATGGCCCGTGAGTGTTCTTAGCTGTTGTTTTGTCAGTCTGAGAAGCTGTCTGGTGATATGGCCATAAATTTCCAGAAGATCTTTGGCCTCTCTGCACTCACCATGGTTCGTCCAGAGGTTGCTGTTGGTCCCTTGTGCATTGTCTTTCCAAAGTATGCAGGTGTGTGAAAGGGAGTCGTACTATGGGTTCTGGACCTGTAACAGCCACACTGGACTCTCTCTTTGCAAGCTTGAATCTCCATTGTTGCCTCAAGAGCTGCTGTGTCCTTGAATCCATTGTATGGTTATGTTATTAAGACCCTACTCTAGGCATTTTACCCATTTTCAAACGCATTCAAATACATTAAAATGAGAAACCAAAATCTAGAAAAAATTAATGTGTTTTTTTTTTATATTAATAAGATTTAAAAAAATATATGATATACTGCTTGGTTAGTTGATCATTTGGTCCGAAATCCAAATTTACTATCTGAAAGCAATTTGTTATCCTCGAGATATTTCATTAATCAATTGTTTATGATATTTTCCAAAATCTTTGAGACACCTGGTAAGACTGAAATGGGTCTATAGTTATTAACACAGCTTTTGCAGTTCTATTCATTAACCGCCACCATCTACAGTGCAGAAAAGGCAATCCTTCAATAGGCCGAATCATACTCAAAATCCAATTTTTATTATGATGTTTCTTCTTAAGATTTAATACATATTTCATTTGATATTCAATTGACTTGAAAAAGTTAATAAAATGAAGTGGACGTCGCTTGACGGCTCCCCCGCACCCCTCAAATCGTCATGCAATGTTTCATTAGAAAAGTCCCTTAGAACATCTCCTCTTTATAATTGCTTCATGGGGCCACCCTTATCACCTAGGGCAGGGGTTGGCAGCTGCGGATCGCGAGCCACATGCGGCTCTTCAGTTCCATACACAAATATTATTTATATTATAAAAAAAAAACGTTTAAAAATCGTCCGGAGTCGATTAACGAGGATTAGGCACCATTTCTATCTCTCAGCCACTTGTACTAGCTTTTCACTGCACCCCACTTACGTGATATGAGTCGTCTCTCCCATCAGTCCGTCGGAAGCTCTCAATGACACCGTCGTCGAATGTTTTAATTCGCTTTCGACGCAAGACAGTTTAGCGTGTTCACCAGTGCTTTGACTGTGACCAATTTAAATTTTCTACTTGAAGAACCATGCAAAGCCATCACTCCCATTGAATTTGTTTGCTCAATTGTTTGTTATTGAAGTACAAGTTAGTGTTAAGTAAATGTTTAATTGTTTTAAGTTTTTATTTAAGTAATAAGTGATTATCTAATAATACTATACAGGATTATTCTTAGTATATACGAAAACTGAGATACGGCTCAAATATTTTCATTTATAGATCCAATATAAAAAAATATAAAAGTGTATAATGAAAACTCGCAAAGTTAGAAGCTTGATTTCTATATATATGCTCACCACCTAACGTTCATTGAGAACGTAACACACTGAGCCGTTGTAACTTTGTAAGTAGTGTAGTGGTAACATTCACCATCACAGTTGCAGTCTTTGGACGTGAAGACGTGTTAAAATATGGATGAAGAATTTATTTATTTAACACTTTGTGCACATTAAGTTTTACAAAGGCGGACTTAATGCCAAAGTGAAAATACAAAGTCCCGCGGGGTTTTGAACATCGCGTTGTGGTTCTTCGTACAGCTGGATCTTATATTTCTTGTCGAAGATTAACTGTTGCGGTATTGGGCCGCTGATTGCTTGCGCAATCGGGAAGTGCTCCAACAGTTCGTCTAAAATTGTTGTTTGTTTTGTTGTCATTCCACTGTGGCTAGTGTTTTAAGGCGTACTGCCGCCATCGCTTCCTGCTTAATGAAGAAGTGATGATCATGAATCATTGATGACCATGTTCCACAGGAAAGTGATAGGACACCTTTGTCATGCATTACCTGTGCACCGTCCGCCTGCCCGCAAATAATGCAAATACACAAGCGGTGATACCTACCCTCAATATTGTGGAAGTAGCTAGATTTTGTATTTATTTGCTTCCATTGTAATGGACTTCGGCAAAGTAACGCCTGAATCTATTCAATGATAGGACGCCCCCTTGGGGACAGCCTCTGGCTATCAGCGCTGATTAGTCATCATCTTCAAGGTGGACCACACGTTTGCTGAAAATGTTTGTGATCCAGTCTGTTATCTTAGGTTCTGATGTTGTGAAGTTGGTTTTATCAAAGGCTCCCTCGACGTCAATAAAGGTACCCAGACATATGTTCTTCTTTTGTATTGCATCTTCTATACGGCTGACCACCTTATGAAGTGCAGATTTAGTTGACTTGCCCGAACTGTAGACATTTTGATTAGCATGAAGCAGAATATACTTTAAAGCGCCATCTCCCAGGTCCCTTTCACATAGCCTTTCCAAGGCTTTTAGCATAAAAAAGCTTAGTAATTGCTTGATATGATTTTGCGTTAGTATAATCACTCTTCCCTGATTTTGGGATGAAGACAATTTTCACTTCCCTCCATCGTTTCGGGATGTATCTGAGGGCCAGACACACATTGATAAATGCCATCTGGACCAGCTGCTTTAAAAGAATGGAAGCTGCGGATGCCCCATTGGATCTTCTCCATTGTGGTCATCCTATGCGCGTAGTGCCAATCATTTTCCGATGGTGTAGTTAATGTATCAATCCAGTTTACTGTCTGAGTTAAGGCGCATGCTGGGAAGTGTTTCTATTAGGAGGCGTCTGGTTTCCTCTGGAGATATGGTGTATGCGTTTTCCGGAGTGAGCCCGGACTGGCAGTGTTGGATTGTGTAAGTATTTTCTTTAACCTGTTAGCTTGTTCACAATTTCACAATTCTGTTACGAGTATGTCTTTGATTCATACATTACCCGTATGCTGTTCGAAATTAAGATCATTTTGTTTTTAAATCCAAATTCCTGCATTGCCGTCAGCTTCACAACCAATGAAAAATCTTGTAAACCCTTGAAAGAAAATGGTATTTTATTAAAATAGAGCTTTTTTGCCATATTATTTATAAGCGACACTATCGGTTGGTGTAATAATACATGACGTGTTTAGTTTTCCAAAATCAACGGGTTGGATTCCTGGCTGGGCTTAATTATTTTTCAAAAAATACATTTTTACTTTTAATCAAAATCGGGCGGTGACTATACTACTACTTTGAGTATTTTTCAATATTTTTAATAATCCCGTATTTAGCCATCCACGCCCACTTGAAAAATTTCACCCTGTATACATGTCGCAGATGGATTGTAGAATAAGTTGTTTTACTAAACTGCTAGCTGATTTACAAAACAGTACTGTTATGAATTCAGCTGAACGAAGTTTAGCGGTATAACATAATTACTGAACTATAACACGCAGAATTGAATGAACGTTTTGCGTTTATCAATGCAGCGGGTCAACGATCAGAGATTATGTAAATCAGTGTGAAATGAACTGTCAGATTGTTGATTTTAGTTCGAAATTGTGTCGCATATGGCTCTGTATGTCTTAACAATAATAACCTCACTTTATTTTAATTGTCAATAGCAAAAAAAATATGAAAATTTTACGAATACTTTTTTTTTTTTTTTATGAAAACCACTATAATACTCGACAATATATCGGGATTATGAAAGAAAATAAACGAAATTGATTCATGAGCGAGCGAAGTGAGCTCGGGAGTTTCGTGTATCCCGACACGGACAGGTTAGGTTCCAGTGAGCGAGCGTAGCGAGCGAACAGCCCCCGTCATCCTCTTCGTGTTTAGGTTTTTCTAACCTTACAGACACAAAAATAGGGGCCCCGCAAAGCGGGGCTCCGTCGACCCAGCCACGGAAAGTCAAATCAGAATACAGTATCACTTTTTTACTTGAATGGTGACTATCCATTTAATATACTTATACAATAAACAAACCTGTCCCACTGTAGATATGTCATTCTGCATTACGTCTAAAGGTGGGTAGCAGTTTTGTTAAACGTATCGCAATGGCAATCCAGGTGAATGTTGTTCAGCTGTTTCATAAAACAGTACTGTTTTGTAAAGCAGCTAGAGATTTCGTAAAACAGCGGATTCTACAATCCATCTGCGACATATTCAAATATTTGTATTTTCCCGTGGAGCACATGGTAGGGAAAACTACCTCTATGCCCTCAATCCTTATATGCTCATGTTTCTTCATCCACATTCATACATAGGTCATACACAGGCACCAGTTTTGAGTACTACACATCTGATCTCCTTGGTATAAATCAGCACTAGGGACAGTTTAAGTTCTACTTGAGCGTACCCTCCCGACGTTTCCCTTCACATCTATCTCGCAGACATTTTGTTAGTCACCAAAATCAAAATCAGAATCAAAATTTTTTTATTCAAATTAGGCTAAAAATTAGCGCTTTTTGAACGTCAAACATTAAGACAGCCCCCAAAAAAGCCCACCCTTCACCGCTTCCTAGTGTTTTAGCTGGAAAGAAGAAGCGGCGCAACAAACTTCCCAGCAACACGTCTGTCTGTATCAAAATTATTTATAGATTCTATACAAATCTAAAATTGAATTTATATAAAATAATTATATCTAGTGCGATAAAATATCTTGGGCACAGTTAGCTAGCACGAGCCTATGTAATATGTATGCCAATGCATAAAAATATTAAATGAATCGAGAAACAATGTAAAATTACCGAAAGCGTCCAATCTAAAACTATTTCGTATGAAGGTCGTACCCACTTACACATGCCAAGAGATAGAAACTGCACATTAACTAGGACCAGCTTGGCTAATTCAAAAAAAAAAAAAAAAAACATTTTAATAAATTAGGAACTACGATCAGCAAGACGACCAGTCACCACAAGCAGCACCCGTTCACAAGCATAACGCAAAGATCAGCCATCGCCTCCCTCGCCATTTTAGAGGGAAGGTGGCGACCCGATCCATGACGCTACCGCAAGCAATGACGTCAAGGGGAGCATGACGAACTCGCTGCCTCTTAGAAGAATAAAAATAAAACCATTACTCAATAGCCGAGGTCACCAGTTAACGGCAATGTGTTTTTAACATATTATTGTCATTGCAGATATTACAGTAAAATTATTATCATCGATTATGTCATGAAGTTAAACAACTCAAAACACCTTTCATATAGTATTTGAATTTGTTTTCTACACCCACTTTTAAATGAAATTGTTTTCAATTTATTTCTAATTAAACAACGTAAATATTTAAATAATTCAAAAAGTTTCATACCTATGCTTTTAATTATTTGTGGTGTTATTGTGGTAGAATTTTAAATAGTAGAATAGTAGGATAGTATAAAAACTTTAAATAAAAATAAAAAATATATACGGCATGTTGTGGTGGTGTAAAAAATTATTAATAATATCTGCATTAAAAGCATGATATATTATATTGCATGATATATAACTAAAATTCTGCCACATATCAGAGAGACACAAGGTCAAGGATATAAATATATAAGATATAAGTTTATTAAACAGTTCTGGACGACAAAACACAGAAGTAGATACAATGCCCTAAAATGAAATTTAACTATTCTGCTGTACAATGGAGCACATCCACTCAACTGAATTTTTACTAATATTCAAATTAATGCTGTCTAGGGATATCACACATTTTTTTAACCGACTTCCAAAAAGGAGGAGGTTGTCAATTCGGTTGTATTTTTTTAATTTTTTTTTTATGTTTGTTACCTCAGAACTCCGTCATTTATGAACCGATTTGGAAAATTATTTTTTTATTTGAAAGGATTTACTTTCAGATTGGTCCCATTTAAATTTTATGAAAATTGGTTTAGTAGTTTGGTATTTAAATCAAAATAACTGAAAAATAATACGTCGTCGAAGTAAACGAAATGGTGTATTTTGCATTCTTGTGACTTTCCGGTGGTGTTTACGGTCTCTAGAATAGTTCTAATGAACTAACTATTTTCCAGCTTCATCATCATCAGATGATGATGATGATGAAACCGGAAGATAAGCATCGGAAATCCGTCATATTTTTTTTGCTATTTAATACTTTTTAGTGTAAGACCGCATTCTCAAACATCTCTTTTTACACGAGTGCTCAAAAAACTGAGTGTATTTATGTATGTATGTATGTAAGTATGTTTGTGAGTTTCTTTACCTATTCCACCATAACTTCTAAATACTTGAACTGATTTCGATATATGGGGTATCGTTAGACTCCTTATACTGTCCCGTGAGTAACATACGCCAGTCAGTTTTTTTTTTTTATTAATTTCATCTTGTTTTACGCAGTTTATTACTCTCTTTTGAATAGCCTCAGATCTAGATTTCCTACTTTGATATGGATATGTCGCAGATGGATTGTAGAATAAGCTGTATTACAAAACTGCTAGCTGATTTACAAAACAGTACTGTTATGAAAAACAGCTGAACGACGTTTAGCGGTTTTACACGATTACTGAACTATAACACGCAGAATTGAATGAACGTTTTGCGTTTATCAATGCAGCGGGTCAACGATCAGAGATTATGTAAAACAGTGTGAAATTAACTGTCAGATTGTTGATTTTAGTTCGAAATTTTGTCGCTTATGGCTCTGTATGTCCTAACAATAATAACCTAACTTTATTTTACTTGCCAAAAGCAAAAAAAAAAATGAAAATTTTTAATGACGTAAATACTAAACCACTATAATAGTCGACAATATATCGGGATTATGAAAGAAAATAAATTAAATTGATCCATGAGCGAGCGAAGCGAGCTCGGGAGTTTCGTGTATCCCGACACGGACAGGTTAGGTTCGAAGAGGTCATCCTCTTCGTGTTTAAATTTTTTCTAACCTTACGGACACAAAAATAGGAGCCCCGCTAGGCGGGGCACCGTCGACCCAGCCACGGAAAGTCAAATCAGAATACAGTATCGATTTTTTACTTGAATGGTGACTATCCATTTAATATACCTATACAATAAACAAACCTGTCCCACTATAGATATTTCATTCTGCATAACGTCTAAAGGTGGGTAGCAGTTTTGTTAAACGTATCGCAATGGCAATCCAGCTGAACGTTGTTCAGCTGTTTTATAAAACAGTATTGTTTTGTAAAGCAGCTAGAGATTTTGTAAAACAGCAGATTCTACAATCCATCTGCGACAGATATATATGAACAGCGCGTTGAGTAGGTCTACCCATATTCACTTCCGATAAATCAGTTATGGTACGCAAGATTCACTAAAAAGTAAGAAATAAAATAATTTTTAACAAAAAAAAGAACCGAATCCAAAAATCTTTCTGTTAAGTAAAATTGCACTAAAAAGTTATAAAATAATTGCATTATTTACTTACTACAATTTATATAAAAATATTTTTTTAATTTTAGAGGATTCTGAATAAATCAATTTATTAGGACAATAATATACAATTATTATTATTTTTGGAGTCGGTGCCAGTAAAGGATAATAAACGTGTAAGTACATTCATGAAGTAGCGTATTACGTTCGCTTTAGGCAGTTGTTGTGTTCATTTGTAAATAGGTTCAATTAGGTATAATACATTATCGTAAAAATAATTAAGGTTAATGTATCTTTAAATATACTTTGGAATTTTTAGGAAACTTCCTTAATATTTTTAGGGATATCACACATTTTTTTATAACTTCAAAAGGACTAGTCATATAAAAAAGATTTAAATGACAAGTTGTTCCTAGAAGATTTATTTTCTGTACTCTAATTTTAAATAAAAATAAAATAAAAAATGACAGAATTCTCCTGTGTCGTAACAACTGAATTGTGAATAATTTGAACCCGAATTGTTTATTAACCCTTTGCACAGTAAATCGACGCAACTTGACCATCAGTGGCACGCGTATCTTTGCTATAATTTATCACATGATACATAGTGATAAGAGATGTGACAGGCTTTAAAATACAAAATTCTTTAATGTATCATCATCATCAGTAGCCTAAAGAAATACATTGTACTTATATACTAACTTCGTGGTAATTTGGTATTATTTATGTGATGTTGTGTTGTTTCCTTAGAGGACATTCAGTGGCGTCCATGTAACGTCCTGATTGATTAAGATGTTACTCTCACATACTTTTTCTTTACCTTTAAGATGATAGACATCATAAGTGACCAATCAGTTCTTTTGTTTTTTAAGGGTAAATAAGAAACGAGTAGGGTAACCGTAATAGTAATAGTGTCATACTTAATAAACTAAGAACTTCTAAACAATTTCTCTGTAGAAGCTCTAAATAAAAGCAAGGTTATTCCCACTTATGTTCACTGTACTAAAATATACGCAATAGGATGATGTAGTGTATTTTGTTAGTAACTAGTTTGGTCGCGCAATTATTTCATCCATTCACTTGTATTTGTAGTAAAAAATATAACTGCCTCATCGACAGGAATTGAACCGATAGGTACTAACGGGCCTGAAGCTGGCAGATAGCTGATGTTAAAAGGAGTGGCGTAGGCTACTTTTATTTTAGAAAAATAATTAGTGTTCCGCGGGCTGAGTATTATTTTCCGACATCCATACGAACGAAGTTTTTTATAGGTACTAAAAAATACACATGATTTTGGGTGGGGGCCCACTCCCGGGGGGTTAGTCTTAAACTTCACCACGTATCACCAAGGGGGAGAGGGGGTTAAAAATGCTGAAAAAAAAAACATCAAGTGATAAATGGATGGCCCCTAAGTTCATAAGCTATGAAAGCACCGAAAATTGCTTTAACAAAAAGGATAGTCGAATGAAGAACAACATCATTTCTAGGTGAATCGATATCTGTCACGATCTATTCTCTAAATGTGAATGTTTGTAATCGCAAAAAAATAGTATGTTATTTAACTACTTAAGATTTTCTGACTTTCTTTAGGTACTTGTGAGATGTGACCTTGCTTTTTACTAGATTTCCAGGTCATCGGAAAATATTATAATAATAGGTTTAGTAATAGGTTTTAACTTACTGGCGAATGTCAAGATATGAGGCACATATGCCCGTTTTTTTTTTTTGCGTTTCTTATAAGCTATTTTTTGCTACATCTCCAAGGGACCTAAGTATTTGATATTAATTTCAATTTGAAATGCTCTTGACCGGAGTCAAACGCACAAGGAAGTGATGTCATAACGTTTTTCTTTAAAAGAACGGCACGCTAAAAACTGTTAAACTGCAATGCATCTTTTCAGGAGAATCAGGCAAATGTAACAGCGAATAACACAGTGTCGCAACTGTTGGCCCCTATCATCACATCCCAGCGTGTCATGGCTGCTCAGTTTGGCAATACTTATTCTTCCATACAATGTAAAGACAAAACGACAATTGTGTTTGATGAGGTACAACTCTTAATCTTTTAATCAAGTGCCTAAACAGTATTATACCTAAATATAAATCTTAAATAATCCATTATTATTTTCCTCAGTGGCTTGATCATGTGTTCATAATAATAAGTGAAGACTATGTTGATGATGCCCACCGAGAACTTTTAGACTTCAAAACATTTGTACAGCACATATGTGGCCAAAATATGAATTGGTAAGTCTTCTATTGTGTGTTTTATGTAAATGTAATTATGTACAGTTCACAATTAAAAATTCCCAGCTTCATAGCGTATTCGATTTCCGCACAAATATTTGGTTGCAGGTTCATATCTGATTCGGGTTTACCACTAAGTCCTATCCAGCTTAAATCTTTTTGAAATTACTATTAATTTAAGTTATAATTTTAAATGAAAAAAAACCAGCTACAAGAACGCTAAGCATACTTTTCAAAGATTTATCTGTACTATTAACTTCCTTTTTCATAGAAATAAAGGGGTTTTTCATGCGTGAAAGTTTATACTCAAGGCGGGAGGAAATTATTTGTATACAAAAAGATTGTCGCGCAAAATGTACATGAAAGTACCTATCAATTAATTTGATTAGACAGTGTAAGTACATGCCGAAGTATGTATGTAGGTATTTCCTTTACAACCCGCACGACAAGCTTTTTGCAAACAAATCATTTCTTCTTACATACGAAGAGCTAAAATTATTGTTATCAGTACATTCCTTAAATAAAAGCTTCTCTTATTAATTATTTAAGTTTTTAGTTAGTATGTACGTCTTATGTAGGAGTTTTGAGTTAGATATGTTTTATCTCGCCGAACTACACAGTCAGTACATACGGCATAAGGGCATGTTTTGGTTGGTAAAGTTTCATGCATGTTCATACTAGTATCCCTTATGCCCTCATGAGGAAATAACCTTTGCTGCTGCGTCAGGTTACATATTTTCTACCATTAAACCTTGATCACCATCTCTCAGCAAACTACTTAACGAGACAAATTCGTAAAAGGTTTTACGTTAAGTTCTTTTGGAGTTCTAGTCAATAGCTTCTAGCTTCATCATCAGACACTGATCACTATCTGTCAACTCATCTAGATTAATGCAAGTAAACTAAACTAACACTGCGACGCTATCTTGTTTCGTTGAGTAGTTCCTAAGGCCACCTTCCGACTTTATCAGTACCCCTTAGACACTATCTAGGAATATATATATAGGTAATACTCGTCAAGACAGATCCAACGAGCCTTAACACGGTGATGCTATATTTTTTCGTTTCGGAGTTCCTATGGCCATCTTCTGACTGCATCATCAGACCACCTCCGTGGTATCATATTATTGTATTGTCACCTGAACTTAAGGTGTATGCAAAATTTGAGCGAAATCGGTCCTTAGAGAATATTCAAAATTCATTTGTAAGATGAATTTACACGATTGCCCAAAAAGGAGGGTGTTATGTTTGTATGTTCATATATAAGGTCCTAGTTTATTAGGTAATTTCCTTTTAAGGGGTTGATGTATATGTCGCAGATGGATTGTAGAATCACCTGTTTTACAAAACTGCTAGCTATTTACAAAACAGTACTGTTATGAAAAACAGCTGAATGAATTATAGCGGTTTTACATAATTACTGAACTATAACACGCAGAATTGAATGAACGTTTTGCGTTTATCAATGCAGCGGGTTAACGATCAGAGATTATGTAAAACAGTGTGAAATGAACTGTCAGATCGTTGATTTGTTGATTGTTGATTGAAAATGAACGAAATTGATCTATGAGCGAGCGAAGCGAGCTCGGGAGTTTCGTCTATCCCGACACGAATAGGTTATTCGATTCGTGTTTAGGTTTTTTCTAACATTACAGACACAAAAATAGGAGCCACGGGAAGTCAAATCAGAATACAGTATCTTTTTATTACTTGAGTGGTGACTATCCATTTAATATACCTATACAATAAACAAACCTGTCCCACAGTAGATATGTCATTCTGCATTACGTCTAAAGGTAGGTAGTTGTTTTGTTAAACGTATCGTAATGGCAATCCAGCTGAACGTCGTTCAGCTGTTTTATAAAACAGTACTGTTTTGTAAATCAGCTAGCAGTTTTGTAAAACAGCGGATTCTACAATCCATCTGCGACATATACATAAAATTGCTTTACCACTTTTGACAAAAACTTCCATCCCAATTAAATTACAGTAAGACTCATTATTAATGTTCATATGTGATATTGACGTGATTGGTTCACCGTAATCCAATCAATGCATAGGTACATATTTTAAACTTTCTTAACAAAGCAATAAGTAATAATTTCTACTAACACTACAAATGTCACTAGAAACTTAAGTTTTTATGTTAAAAATCCATAGAATTAGAATATTTTTGCTACATTGCTTAAAAATTTTAAAACTATAAATTAAACAGGATTCACTGACAATACAGCAAATATAAGTTATCGTGATTTTTGTCAGTGACACCGGAGAAATCAACATCTGCCAATAGTGCTGACCGAACCTAAATATGCTTTCTCTTTCTAACATGTGATATTTCCGTAAGAGATTCCATCCCCATAGCAGGCTTTGTAGGTCTTTTTCTATCCTACGTTTATGTAAAAATCACAAAAAACCATAAACGTAGGATAGAAGAAAACCTACAAAACCTACTATGGGAATGGAATCTCTTACGGAAATATCATGTGTTAAAAAGAGAAAGCATATTTAGGTTCAGTCAGCACTATTGGCAGATGTTGTTTTCTCCAGTGTCACTGTCAAAAATCACGCTAACTTATACTTGCTGTATTGTCAGTGAATCCTGTATATTTTATACAGTTTTAAAATTTCTAAGCAATGCCTACGTGTTGTGTTAGTGACTGCGATGTTTCTTATAAAAATAATCCAGATAAAGATTCATTTCACAGGTAAATTGTCAACAACAGCATATATTTTCATGGCCATATTTTGGAAAAATCTGTCTTTAGAAAATTTATTTTGAAAACCAAATCCTATCAAGAAAATAGTGAATTTTCTCTATAGTAAAAAACAATGGTCATAAAAGCAATATTGAGTACGTTGTTCTAATATAAATTTTCATTTCATGTATACAAAATAGTGACTTGTCAGTGTCGATGAAATTTTAGAACAAAAAGTTCCAATATCAGAATTTATTATTAGTGTAGATCTACCAACTATCTATGCACATTGATAATTTTTCCAAAATTTTAATTGGGGACCTAATACGATGACACCTAAATGTTTGTGAACATTTCTGTCTGTTTGTTGGTGTGTCTGTCCGAATGTTTATAACATATAAGAAGCTTAGCGTAGCTTAGTGGCCCAGCTTATGTAATAAATATATTTCATCACGCTATTACAGTAGTCCCCAAATGCGGTTCGAATCCGGACCGCCAAACTACTTTGTGCGGACCTTAGTTTAATAATGATCTTACGAACTGCGCTACTAATATTAATTTAAAAAACAGACCCCGAATGAAACTAGCTGGTGATTCCTGCGCTATCACCTTTAGGCGGTGAGCACTGAGCCTATGTGTGATAGCGTAATGAATATGTTGTTTACATATTTTATACTACAAATTCAAGAGAATTTCACAATTTTATGATATATTTTTTATACTAAAAGGTTTCCTGTCGATGCTAAGGAAAAAGAAAAATGGATGAGACTAAATGGGTAAAGAAAAGAATAAAGATAAAGAAAAAAAAAAGAAGAAATAAGAAAAGAAAATAGGGTAAACCTTTTATTTTTCGGGGGGAAACCTTTAAAAAACGCGCCCGGCCCTTATGGATAAGACCGGGATGTGTGAGATTCTTACCTCACTAAAACCACCCCGGCGGTCGCCATCAGCATATGGAGGGAGGCACTTAAAAGACCAGCTCCAGCACCCCCTCTATGCAGCGCCTATTAAGAGACATCCCTGGAGAGACTGTAAAGCCTAAGCCTCGCTGTGCACGATAGCACGTGACCACTATGCCACCGTCTTCTCTGGGATCACAATGAGTAAATGGAGTCCCCTCTCTAAACACCCGTGACCCCAAAGGGCCGCCTGTCTTAAATCATACAGGCGGGGTTTCGGCTGTCAGGCGCCGAGGCGGTTGCCTCCTAGACGCCTTCTTCTCCGAGCGGGATCGGCCCTCTCACAATCCGGCTCGGTGGCCTCTTTCTGGACGACAGCAGTATCACAAAAGGAAGCCATTTCTCTCCAGTTCCCTAAATCTGCCAGCGTAGACCTCACTACTGCCGGCAGAAACAGATCTCGCCCGATACTGGCTCTTAGTATCCGCCGCTCAGCGGTCTAGGCAGGGTACACCTCAAGCGTGTGCTGCGCTGAGTCCAGACCACCTCCGCAATGGTATTAGGATACCTATCCTATTTTTACCTACCTTGGTAAAAATGATTCAGTCAATCATGATCTCAATCAGTAATACTCTATACACTGCTCAGGGTCCTTAAAGTACCTATTACCAATGAAATATAATTATAGTATGAGCGCATGAAATGTTTTTATTATAATAATGTAATTAATTAATGAAGTGCATTAAATAATACCTACTATGCTTGTGATCTTAGTTTTATTAACATAATTTGATTGAAAATATTTTCATTTTGTATACCATGTCTTTACATCTGAAATACTGTTAATCGATAATCGATATGTGTCAGTATTTCCACGTTGTACATCACTATTGCACGCACACATTGACAATTCAAAATCGTTTGCACTTTTTTGAGCTCTATGTCCTTCTATGGGGTAGCAAAAATATTGTAATTCTATGCAAAAAACTGAATTCTGAATTCAAATTCCTTGACACTTGTGACATGATTTTGTGAAATCAGAAAAACTGAACTTGTCACGTAATTTAAATATCGCCGAAAGAGGAGAAATAATTTCATTACACAGCAGGATCCAACATACTCGTAAGTCAAATTTCGAGACATTTAAATATATAACGTCATGTACGATTCTGGATTAACCGATATGGCGAAGAGGGCAGTCTCCAAAGTCACAGGCATAGTGGTCGACGGCTTACAGTAACGAGTGCGCAAAGGGAAGAAATGAGACGTGCATTTCAAGAAAATGGTTTTAAAATCTTTGGGGATTTATGGTGCAAAAAAGGACACATCGCAATGAGAGAAATAGAGGAGCAATTGAGAGTCATTTCAGAGAGATTTGGGAGGCTATGCGGGGTACAGATATTTGTGGCCGACTTGTAGGATCAATAAGAAGCCGATTGTTGGCAGTCATTGAAGCGAATGGCGGAAATACATGTATTTATAAAAAAAAAAAACACTTTTTAATGTTATAAATGTCGCAGATGGATTGTAGAATCAGTTGTTTTACAAAACTGCTAGCTGATTTACAAAACAGTACTGTTATGAAAAACAGCTGAACGACGTTTAGCGGTTTTACATAATTACTGAACTATAACACGCAGAATTGAATGAACGTTTTGCGTTTATCAATGCAGCGGGTTAACGATCAGAGATTATGTAAAACAGTGTGAAATGAACTGTCAGATTGTTGATTTTAGTTCGAAATTGTGTCGCATGTGGCTCTGTATGTCTTAACAATAATAACCTAACTTTATTTTACTTGTCAATAGCAAACAAAAAGATGAAAATTTAGAATGACGTAAATACTAAACCACTATAATAGTCGACAATATATCGGGATTATGAAAGAAAATAAACGAAATTGATCCATGAGCGAGCGAAGCGAGCTCGGGAGTTTCGTGTATCCCGACACGGACAGGTTAGGTTCGAAGAGGATGACGGGGGCCAGTGAGCGAGCATAGCGAGCGAACTACCCCCGTCATCCTCTTCGTGTTTAGGTTTTTTCTAACCTTACAGACACACAAATAGGAGCCCCGCAGGGCGGGGCTCCGTCATTCCAGCCACGGAAAGTCAAATCAGAATACAGTATATTTTTTTTACTTGAGTGGTGACTATCCATATAATATACCTATACAATAAACAAACCTGTCCCACCGTAGATATGCCATTCTGCATTACGTCTAAAGGTGGGTAGCTGTTTTGTTAAACGTATCGCAATGGCAATCCAGCTGAACGTCGTTCAGCTGTTTTATAAAACAGTACTGTTTTCTAAATCAGCTAGCAGTTTTATAAAACAGCGGATTCTACAATCCATCTGCGACATAGACATTGCTTGTTTTATTTGATTCCCTGTTAATGGATAGATTATAAGGCTCTTATTTAAATTATTATAAAGTTTTGGGCTAATGTGGTTGAAGTGTCGTTTTATCAGCGCTAACCGGCAGGGTTCAGTCGCACAGACTCTGTCCGAGCGACGCTTTTTTGTACGGTAGTGAGGGTCATAAGTCAAAAGGTGGTGTTTCTTAAGGACAGTCTGTAGTACAAATAGCTGTCTTACTGTGAGAACTTCACATAATGGATATAATTCGGACGTCGGGAATCTAATAGGTTTCTTGGCAAGTACTTTTAAGACTACTCTCTGAGCCCTTTCTAACCGCAGTATGGTTGTTTTGTGGGTTCCCCCCCCCCCACGATGTTATGCAGTAACTGATAACTGATTGAGCAAGAGCAAAGTAAACCAATTTTAGGGATTGGAAGTCAGCAGTTGCGCGCAATCTTTTGAATAAATAAATAAGTTTTCTTACTGATAGTTTACGAAAGAATATTAAGTTAAATACGCAAACTTAGCAATAATCTTTTATTTGAAGTTGTTACAAGAAGGTTATACAGAACAAAGAAGGGAAAAATAAAAATATTTATTCACATGGTTGAAGATAGATGGCGTATTGTGTTCAGTGTTGCAATTATTTCATTTCAACATCCTCTTCTTAATTGCAAACCCATAGCCACAGAACAGTCTTCAGTCTTCTTTTGAGAAATTGGTTTTGTAAGCACGTCGGCAACCATATCTTGAGTCCCAACATAGCTGAGTTCAATTTCCTTTTCAGCAACTCTCTCTCGAAGAAAATGATATCTTATATCAATATGTTTGCTGCGAGCACAGTAAGAGTTAATACCTGCAAATTTGATTGCACTTTGATTATCACAATAAATTATGGTAGGCGCAACTATAACCTTCCAATGTAGTTCTGACTCTAAATGCCTTAGCCACATAGCCTTTTGTGTTGCAGTAGCCAATGCCATATATTCTGCCTCCATGGTTGATAATGCAACTGTGTTCTACCGTTTAGAACACCATGAGATCGAAGCACCCTGAAACAGAAAGGTGTAACTAGAGCATGATCTCCGGCTGTTAATGTCTGAAGCCCAATCTGAATCACAGTAGCCAAACATTCTTTTTTCTTCTTTGTTTTGACTAAATGATAATTTACAATCCTTTGTTCCCTTTATGTAGCGCAGCACTCTTTTTACTGCTAGCCAGTGTTGTATTTCTGGTTTGTTATTGAAACTATTCAATTTATTTACTATAAAACATATATCAGGTCATGTACCCTGTAATAGGTAAAGTAAACTCCCAATTGCTTCTTGTTAAGGAGCATTTTTAACAATATTATTTTGCTCTCCTGTGCTGATCAATTTGGAGCTAAGGTCACAGGGCGAATTAACTGGATTACAATCTGTCATATTCAATCTTTGTAGATTTTTTTCTATATAAGCAGTCTGATCAATATGAATTTGATCTCTGGCCACATTTTGACTTATTCTCCAACCAATAAACTGATTCACAGGTCCAAGCGTTTTCATATCAAATTCACTTTTAAGTTGTTGCTTTGTTTCTTTACCTTTCTCTATGTTGTTATAAAAAATGAGTAAATCGTCGACATATATTAATATAAAAAAAATGCTTCCATTATCATTTTTGTAGTACACACATGGATCCACAGATGTACTTTTCAATCCCAACTTTTTTAACACAGAAGTGAGTTTTAAATTCCATTGGCGACTCGCCTGTTTCAAACCATAAATGGACTTATTTAATCTGCAGACTTCGTGTCCGTGTTCATAGCCGGGTGGTTGATTCATATATACTTCAGTATCTGTATCTCCCTGCAAAAATGCTGTAACTGCATCCATTTGATCTATCTATAAGTTTTCATTTACAGCCATTGCAAATAAATATCTTATTGAGGTACTACCGGAGCAAAAATCTCATTATATTCAGTTCCTTTCCTCTGTAAGAAACCTTTTATGACTAATCTTGCTTTGTATCGTACAACTTTACCGTTTGCATCGGTTTTCAATTTATAGACCCGTTTGCAAGGGATTATTCTTTTGTCTTCAGGTAGAGTTACTAATGTCCATGTATTATTCTATGATTCACTGGTGGCATCAAACAATTGTTCCTCTTCTGAACTTTCATTTACTAAAGTATCGGTATCAGATTCTTGTATAGCTGTAATTTCCTGTTGTTGCGAAATAGGCATAATAATACAATTATTTCTAACTGTGTTTTCCAAAAAAACAACATCTCTACTCTTGTATATTCGTTTTTTACTCTCATCATACAATCTGTAGCCTTTAGTGTAGTCACAATAACCCACAAATATCATTTTAATAGCTTTTGAATGCCATTTTTGTCGGTTTTCTTTTGGCACATGAACCATTACATGACAACCAAAAATGTTCATGTTATTTAAATTTGGTTTTTTACCAGTCCACATTTCATATGGTGTCTTGTAATCCAAAGCTTTTGTTGGTGAACGATTTGTAATATAAGCTGCTGTTGAAACCCCTTCAGCCCAAAACTTTTGGAATTCAAAATTAAACATTTAGCTCTCTCCACTAATGTGCGATTCATCCGCTCGGTCATGCCATTTTTTTGAAGTGTATATGGGTTACTGGTTTGATGCTGGATACCAGATTTGCACAGAAACAATTTAAACTCATTATTTATATACTCTTTTCCATTATCCGAGCGCAATATCTTTATTTTTTTATTAGGTTAATTTTCAACTATATTCTTGAATTCTTTAAACTTTTCTAAAGTCTCAGACTTATTCTTCATGAAATAGACAGATACCTTCCTACTGTAATCATCTATGAAATTGACATAATATCTGGCACCTCCAATAGAGCTTGTCTCCATCGGACCACATAAATCAGAGTGAATTAATTGGAGCAATTCAGAAGCTCTAGTACTAGTATTTTTAAATGGTTGTCTACTCATTTTTCCTTCTAAGCAAGTTGTACAAACTTGATTACCTTTTTTTAATAATTCTACCCCTTCTGCACTTTCTGTTATTTTCTGTAAGTCTGTGAAATTGAGATGGCCCATCCTTTGATGCCATAAATTTATGTTTTGCGATGCAAAGCTGTCAATATTAATTTATTATTTTGATATATCTGACAACCATTTCTTGCGAATTTTACTTCACAGCCATTATTTACCATTTGACTTACAGAATGTAAATTTACTGTTAGTGTGGGTACAAATAAAACATCTCTGACCTGTATTGTCCTTAAAATGCCATCTGAATCTCTTATCTGAAAATCCACCTTGTCACTGCCTTTTACTGCTACTGTTTTATTGTCTGCAATCTTGATGTCGTTGATTGTAGATGGAGAAACATCATACATCCAATTCCTATTATTGCACATATGCAATGATGCTCCGGAATCAACATACCAGCAGTTTCCATCCAACTTGGCAGCAACTGGAAAAGCAGCATAATAACCATTATTTTTTGAATTGTTATTGTTTGAGAAACCCTTCTTTTTATCTTTAAAATAGCAATCTTTACTCATGTGCCCATACTTATTACATACAAAGCACCGTGGGCCTTTGAGTTGTTTTTTTTCTTGTGATTGGTTATGTGGATTTTTCGGTGTTATTTTGTCCTAATATTTTTTTATTATATGACTTGGCATGGTAAGCAACAGAATCTGATACCTTGACCTCTTGTAACAACTTAGTTTTCACATAATCAGCAGTAATATTCACACCAGAGCTCTCTAAAGCCATTATCATCAGTTTGTAGTAATCAGGGAGGCCAGCGAGCAGCAATGTACCAAGCCACTCGTCTCCTACCACAAAATTGATATTCCGTAACTTATGAGCTGTTGACATTTTCCTCGACACTCGAGCAGTTTTCCAAATTGTTGTTAATCAGATCTCTTAATAAACCTACTTTTCTACTGAGCCCTGAGTCATCAAATACCTTTTCGAGTTTTGTCCAAACCTGTTTCGCTGTTGTAGCCTCCTGAACATGGACATAGTTAACTGGGTCTACCAACAGTATTATTTTCGATTTTGCTTTCGTATTTTTCTTGCTGTCGGATACACAACCTGTGTTAGGTTCAATCTCCTGACACAATAGGGTATTTGACACTGATGGAAATAAAATATGAAACTTAGCTATAATGATAGAATGTATTTTATTAGAAATTTTGGTATTTTTGAAAATAATAATAATAACTCGTAAATATATTTAAATCGATAAGAAAATTCATAATTTTTAATCTATGTGTCACGTGACTCGAAACACCAATGACTGCGTGACGTCACTACTCAGAGGATTGATTGTCAATTTGCAGTCACTGTGACACATGACACAAAATAAATCGATGAATTTGTTGATATTTCGGAAGCCAGTTGCAACCACTTTCTCCGTATTTCAGTTCAATTTTCGAAGTATTGGTATACTACGCACTAATGTTATGATTTACAAAATAGTTTCCTTTGTTTACAATAGTTCTGTTGCCTAATGACGTCACAAAATGGCGATCGTCATTATCGCGCCTTTTGGCACGACCTTTAAAATTTGAATTTTAAACAGCTATTATTTAATCAATAGGTACACAAAAAATTGCACAATATTTTTTTTTGTTAATCTATACCATATTCTTTAAATTTAGGCCCTTTGTGAAATTTCGTCAATAACCCTATTGTTCATGTTCCAGATAGTATTTTACGGCAAATTTCCAACTTTGGTAATTTTCTCTTCCAATTAGCTTCTCAATCGTGCTCATTGTTATTTGTGATACCATTTTTAATGTATTTTTCTTCAAAACTATGCTGAAAAAGAAGGACGACCGGTAATGGCCGGTCGGTTGCGAGTTTTTTAAAAAATTTGAATCTAATTGAATCGCGAGCAATGTACTATCGAATTACTGATACCTGATAGTTTACGAAAGAATATTAAGTTAAATACGCAAACTTAGCAATAATCTTTTATTTGAAGTTGTTACAAGAAGGTTATACAGAACAAAAAAGGGAAAAATAAAAATATTAATTCACATGGTTTTTATAAAGTTAAATACGCAAACTTAGCAATAATCTTTTATTTGAAGTTGTTACAAGAAGGTTATACAGAACAAAAAAGGGAAAAATAAAAATATTAATTAACATGGTTGAAGGTAGATGGCGTATTGTGTTCAGTGTTGCAATTATTTCATTTCAACACTTACACGACCCACGATAGAATCAACCTGTTTTTTCCATGTCAGCAGATTGTCCACTATAACTCCGAGATGTTTTATATTATCAGACCGTTCGATATCAGCACAGTTACATGTGGTAGCCGCTGGATTAAGACAAATATGGGACCTGATTTTAAAAGTCATTGGCTTTGAATTCCCGGAGTGCAGGGAATGAACTTGGTCTTTGAGATATTGAGCGTGAGCAAGATCGAAGCCAACCATGTCGTAACCAACCTCAAAGCGACTTCTGCCTGCTCACGTGTATCCGGCCAGTCCTTACCGTGGGTTATAAGGGCTGTGTCATCCGCATATGCAATAATTTTTGTGTTTCTAAGAGATAACTGACACAGTTCATTAACATAGATAAGAAAGAGAGTCGGTCCTAGGACACTGCCCTGAGGAACAACAAATTTTATATTTTCTGTATTGCTTATGTAGTTTTCGATTTTTACAACCTGTTTACGTCCCGTCACGTAGCTGCGGAAGATATCGAGGGCAATGCCACGGATACCTATTTGTTCTAATTTGTTAATTAGTTTGGGAACAGAAACGGTATCGAACGCCTTCGATAGGTCCAGAAAAACACCTTCAGACTTTTGTTTTTCGTTGAGGTATTCGATTATTGTATTTGACAGTTCTAGGGTAGCGTCTTCTGTGGATTTCCGAGCTCTGAAACCATATTGATTGTCTGCCAGGATATTGAATTTAGTAAGGTATTTCACTAGTCTCGCGTTAATAATTTTCTGAAAGATTTTTGAGATGGTTGTAAGAACGGATATCGGTCTGTAATTAGACACAAGATCCTTTTCTCCCCCCTTGTGAAACATCAGAAGGCAGGCAGAGGTTAAAAATATGGACAAGGAGAGGGATAACAGTGTCTTTTGTGGCCTTAATAACTGTGGTTGGTATTCCGTCATAACCAACAGCACATTTTTCTTTAAGATTAAGAATGATGCTGTCGATTTCAGCATCATCCACGTCGTACATAACCATAGATTCCGAAGGGGAACTCGTGGAAAAGCTGGTTGGTAGTCTAGGGTTTAAGAAGGGAAGTTTAAGGTGTGTATAGTTACTTTGTTGTGAAGGCTGGAAAATCTTAGATGCGAGTTTACTGCCCACATGCGCAAAGTATTGGTTTATCATACTGACAGACAGAATGAGATCTTTATTGCACTTTATAAATAAATAAATATTCACGTTTAAGTTTTTTCAGCAAATTATTATAGAAAGTTCGGTAGCGATAAAATATAGTTTTATGTGTTTCTATTTCTGGGTGTTTTTTTAAAGTTTTGTACAGCTTGTCTCTGTGGCGGATACATCTCAGAAGGCCAAGAGCAATCCAAGGCTTGATGATACGCTTTCTACTAGGAATTACTGGCAGTGGATGGATTATTAAATTCTAGGATTTGAGAAAAGTCTGCCTTTTCGACATCAGATTTTACTTTTGAAATATCAATTTTTGTGATTGAATGTTTAGGTGCATTTGAGGTTATGCCTGGATTGCAAAACAGGAGAACTGGAGCATGGTCGGTTAGATCACAGTCCAGCACTAACGCTGTGGCTGTGTCTGTCGATTTCAACAAGATATGGTCAAGACAATATGGAAAGAATGTGCGGGAAGCATAGCATGTGATGCAGAAATATAAAAATATTCGTCACTATTTGAATCCACACTCATCGGTGCGATTTATGTCTCCAATTAGCGAGATAGTTTTGAATTTACCTAACTTGTTCAACAAAATAGCTGAACGACATTCAGCTGGATTGCCATTGCAATACGTTTAACAAAACAGCTACCCACCTTTAGACGTAATGCAGAATGACATATCTACTGTGCGACAGGTTTGTTTATTGTATATGTATATTAAATGGATAGTCACCACTCAAGTAAAAAAAAGATACTGTATTCTGATTTGACTTTCCGTGGCTAAGTCGACGGAGCCCGGGCTCCTATTTTTATGTCTGTAAGGTTAGAAAAACCTAAACACGAAGAGAATGACGGGGGCCAGTGAGCAAGCGTAGCGAGCGAGCTAACCCCAACGCACACGTGTGTCCGTGTCGGGATACACGAAACTCCCGAGCTCGCTTCGCTCGCTCATGGATCAATTTCCTTTATTTTCTTATTTTTTTTTTTTTCATAATCCCGATATATAAGGTAAGGAGTGTAAGTGATAAGGATTCATTTAAGCCATAATTAAAATTTTTACAACAATTTAATTTTTTTTCTTGATGTTCGCCGTTCAAGGAGCAGTTTTCGTCTTGCTAGTACTATGTTAATTACAAAAAGTTTGTTATATTCATTTAATTCTTAGCTTAAGTGAATGTATTTGACTTATATATTAACCCTTTCAAAGCAAATTACCTAATAAATTAGCACTTTCGTACTGGAGTAAAATGATGCAATAGAGATAAGGCACACTTCGTACAGGAATATTGATTTATTGGATAATTAAACACGATTAGGCACAAAACAAACATAATAGGAAGAACGTGGGCACCGGCAAGTGGCGGGCGCACGCGCGCGGTGTAACCATGTCAAACGTCGTAGCAGCAACATGCGAACTGGCGCCTTGCACGCTAGCGCGGACGCGCTTGCGTCCTCCCCCTTCACTCCTCGAGACTGTAACCGTTAAAACGGGCGGGAAGACAGGCGCGACGGCGCGGCGTGCTAAAGAGCGGCGTTGTCGACGGCTGTGGCCTGGGAGCGGGTAGCGGTGGAGAGCGTTGGAAGTGGCATAGTAGTAATTACGAACGTATTTTCTCAAAGGTACCAGGCGCTCAACTTAGCTCAGAGGTTAGAAAACCAAAAATTACTAATTAGTAGCGGTCGGGCCAGGTTAGAGTGGTCGCTATCGACAGATCAGAAGAAATAACCTTTCCGTCCAGTTTAAATTGACCTCAGTCTGTCTCTTACACGTAAATATATCCGTCCCTGTCAGTGCTAGTCAAATTGAGATGCACACATCCATATGACTGCTGAGTTCATTAATCAAATCCAGATAGCCAGTGTGATAGTTTACGCATAGGGGCGGGGTCATTAAAGTAAACAAAGTTTGTATCCATGTATGTATGTATGACTCACGCGCAGAGTTCATGAGCCTAGCCGGTTGTACAACACGGTGGTCACCGTGTTGTAGTAAGTAAGGTTTTGCACAGGTTTTAATTAGTGAGGACTAATTAAATATTAGATTTTTGAATTTAATAATAAAAGTAAGTAGAAATAGAATAAAAAATATAGTCTCCTTAAAATACGTCTGAACTGCACAGAGATCCGAGGGGAAGGGGGGAGGGAAAGTCTTCAAAATACTACTGCTGGCAGTACTTATAGTAATTTTTTTTTGTGACCAGTTTGGTCGCGGTAATAGGTAACCTTGGTCCTTTTTTAGGATTCACTTGTATTTGTAGTGAAAAATATGAGTATACTAGTCTAAATACCTATTCCTTAATATTTATTTTATTCTCTCATATCGTATCTTCTTGTTCTAAAATGTCATGGACTCCACAACAGTCGAAGCCTTCGACACTTACAAGTCATTATTTTGTGTATAGGTAATAAAAATTGATATATTCACTATTCCTTTTATGACCATTGTCTTCACTTTAAAGAAAATTCACAATTTTCTACTTTATTTGGAAAAAATCTTATCAGACTTTTAAGAAAATTCACAATTTTCAACTTTATTTGGAAAAAATCTTATCAGATTTTTTCCAAATACAGTTTCTACAGATAGTTTCCTCAAAATATGGCCAAGAAAATATATTATGATGTTGACAATTTACCTGTCAAATTAATGTTTTCCTGGATTATTTCCTCATGAAACCTCACAGTCACCAACACACCATGTAAGCATTGCGTAAAACTTCTAAATAAATTCTTTTAAATATTACGGATTCACTGACTATAAAGCAAATTTATGGTTGCATGTTTTCTGCCAAAAGTGCTTAACGCACCTAAATATACTTTTCCTTAAAGATAAATCTGTGAAAACCATTAACACATGCTTAGCGAACTCTAAAGTTATTATATGAAATGGAAAAAGAATACGGTCGTGAGCAGGATTCGAACCTGCGCCTCCCGGATAGATACTCCAGGCGCTCTGACCACTAAGCCATCTCGACCTCTGCTCACTACCGCGAATTCTTCTTCCATATTTTTAACGTCTTTTGGTGACGTCATTGCTATCTATTCAGTCCCTATACAGGTGACTGAACCGGCACGACTAACTTTGCAGTTAATACATGGGATACATTATGGGCTGGTTATTATTATTATGACTGTTACGAATAATATTTCCTCTGTCAATTTAAATTACTCGTTATGACGTTACTACGAAGTTAAGTCGCATGGACGTCGTTAGTTTTATGGACATCTGTCATTCTAATCAAGCTATATTTTATCATTGACCTGTATTTATGGACTTGCCCTAACTACGAAAGTTCTGGCTTCCCACTACTTGTGCAATGTCAAGTAAAATTTTCTTGTCTAAACATGCATTTAATAGCTATATCAATATCATTTATTTTCGGATCCATTAACATTCAACCATTCCTTCCTAATATTCCTATTCCTGGGTCAACTGAAACAAAAGCACATGTTATGATAAAAATTAACTAACTCCGTGTATTATATTTATTTAAGGTTTATTATTTGTAAAATTTCTTCTAATATATAATATATAAAAACAAAATAAATAAATATCGACATCGTATCGATAGCGATTATGACACTAATTCCACTTCACTAGGTATATGATTGAAAACAGCACAAGAGTGATTTTTGCAGGAATCTGATTGAGAATTATCTACCTACAACACTTTAAGCGCTATAAAGTAATATAATATTTTATCCTAGTCACAATAACTAATTGTACTTCATTTTTTGGCCGTTTAATTGTTTGTGAAAATGTTTTATACCATGAGATTTTTGGACAGCACAAGGTGTGTCGGGTCAGCTAGTTAAATATAAATTAAACATTTTGGCTTACTAAAAAACTACGGGTGATCCAATTAGGATTTCTTAAATTATCGTAAAAAAAATGGTAAGTATTATTCATAAACTAGCTGTGGCCTGCGGTTTCCCCGCGTATAATTGTATTATAATTGGCTTAAATTACTCCTTCTATAGTCAACTACGTGCCGGTAAAATATTTTCCAGCTGTTTTGAAGATTATTCTGAACAAACAGAAAGACAGGCAGACAGATAAAAAAATTAAAACAGATTTTTAGGCTAAGAGTAAGCTCATTCAGTTATTTTTACGATTTATTTTTGCACTTAACAAAACTATTTTTGTGGATGTCACAATAATAGTTTTGTTAAGTGCGAGAGAAACTTAAATATTTGTATTGATTTTTTTCTGAAAAAATTACACCCTTAAATCCTACGATCTTGGCAGCCAGTTGACGTCAATGTCATCACCGTGTAATCTTCCCGTGAAAGTCTATACACAGTTCTTACAGAACTGTTATTTCTGTAGTACAATTGAACAATTTTAACGCGATGTGCAGTAGATAAGCGATCCATATCGTAAATGTGTTGTTTCAAACTACATAACATTTGAATTGAATCACAGCTGTCTAATTTACCTACAGTGTTACCATCTGAAATTCAATTGCCCTTTTCTAACAAAATATGGATCTGTTGATATCTGAAGTTACATATATACAATCACGCCTATTTCATATTGGGATAGACAGAGAAAATCGATTTCCACTTTTTATATATCGCCTTATAGTGGAGTAGGAGTAGTATACTTACTTATTATTATTATGACTAGTTGTTACCGAGTGGTCGAAATGATCTTAAGTTTATATTGTAATATTATTTATTGTTAGCTTTTCTACTTTATCTATGCCAAATCTCACACTACTCCGTGCGCACTATACTTAAAGGTTTTATTTTCATGTTCAAATATAGACTAAAAAATAAACATATCATATTTGCCCTACACTGAACTCATTAATTATATATTACAGTCTCCATTCTTCACTATATCAGGAATGGCTTTCGGTTCTCCTGGAAAGTCGCTCGAAAGGCGACACAATACCCGGTGCAAATGGCGTGATCGGCGAAAGTGGAGCTACTATGGCAGCACTGAATGCTCTCAAAAGTTCTTCTAAAGATATCAAACTACCATACCAACACAGCCATCTTATGTTATTTGTTGGAGATAAGCTGCTGGCACTTTATACCAGGTAATTTTCGTTTTCAGACCTTTGAATAAATTAACATGTTAAAAATCAACAAAACATCATTACACCTGTATCCCGAAGGATAAGATAAAGGTTTATAATTGCATGACGAATCTATGACACAAGGTCGATAATGTTTGTGATTTGAACTACATCCATGGATTTGAAGTTATAGATATTTCTTTCTTTATTTCATAGAATTAGATTATGTTTGCTACCAATACAGCATAGATTCTTTATTAGGCGTCATCTAGGTTAAGTAGTAGAAAACCTTTTTTGTAAATAATGATGGAAACTTGGGATTCATAAAAGTACAAAATATGAAACAAATAATGAAATAGAAACTCCAAATGTCTTTTTATTAAGGTTTTTTTTTTTAAATTAAGTCAACAATTTATTGTTTTAATAACTACTATAGCCCAATCAGCAGCCATGACAGCATATAGTCGTTTCTTTCGTTCTGACTATCGCAGCGTTGAACCATTACATCTCACAGATTTTTAACGGGGTTCATACCTGCTGACCGAGCAGGCCATTGAATGAGACGATTGGCATGGTGCATGCAAACAAGCCGTAGGCGTAGTGGCCCACGGATCGCGTGAGTATTGGCGTCTGTATAGTTGTGTATGTATGAAAAATTCGTTGCCCGTCCGGCTTATATTAACTTAGTACACGACGTGCGCCGATTGTGCATGTTATGAATGTGGAGTATTATTGTTTGAATGAGTCGCGTGTAGGTGATTGCGACTCACTTAGGCGTCAAGTCCGGTAGGTTGGAGGCATCGGTGTCCGCCAACAGGTCGCGGGGCAGCCGTCTGGCGTCCGGACGGGGTGGGGTATCTGTTTGACATGGGGCCAGGCAGACGCGTCGGCACGCGCGAACATGTTTTTACTAACGCGCCTTACGAAATCTTTTAGGGTCTCAATCCCGAGATCGCGTATGATTGACTCACATAGCGAGGAGCCCTGACGATTCTGTGCAGTGTGAGATTTTGTTGCACTCGGAGGAGTTTGCGGCTCGACTCACTAGTGAGGGCGAGACATGCTGGGGCGGCGTACGTCAGTAGCGGGCGCATATAGGTCTTATACACGCCCTGCTTGACGCGTACCGGGAGGCGGGACGAAAGCACAGGACGGAGTAGGGCGCAGGCTGCCTTACCTTTATTGGCGATCTTGCGGACATGATGCCTCATAGAGAGCCGGCTGTCTATGGTGACCCCTAGGTATGTTATCTGAGGCGACCACGCGACGTCGGCTCCGTTTAGTTTCAGGGGTGGCGGCAGCGGGGCTCAGCCGGTCAACGAGGCCTGATGCTTTCCTCTTTTTTTTCGTGGGGCTCCGCCACGGTGGTTACGGAAGGGAGTATGTGGGGCTCTAACCCACTAAAACCCCCCCGTGAGCAGTCGTCCTCCGAAGCGCGCTGTATCTTGACGGCCACGTACTTCGCATTCAGTATATAGGCGGCGTCGTCGGGCGTACAACGCGAGCGTCGAGTCCGGTGTAGTGGGGATGTCGTCGGTGTAGCACGAGTAGCATAGCGCCGAGATGCAGCTGCCTTGCGGTACGCCCGCCGCTATCGCGCGGCTACCCGATGGGACCCCGTCGACAATCACTCGGAAAATCCTGTGCTGTAAAAGGAGACCACTTTTATTACGCGACGGAGCGCAGTCGTGCGCGTTAATTTAAAAAGTAGGCCACCGTGCCATATGCGATCAATGCCTTTTCCATGTCGAGGAATACTGCGACCGAATGCTCTTTCTTGTTCATAGAAGAAGTAAGCAGGTGCAGTAACCTCGACAACTGGAGCGTCGTACTGTGCTCGGTCCGGAAGCCGAATTGTTCCGGGCGTGGTGTGGCATGAGGAGCGAGGCGTCATAGCAGGAGTAGCTCGAACATCTTGGACATGGTAGGCAGGAGAGTAATGGGCCGGTAGGTCTCAGGCTTCAGCACGTTCTTATTGGCCTTTTGGCAGCATTATAACGCGCCCTTCCTTCCATATGGTCGGGAATGTGCCGGTGCGTACTATCCCTGTATGCAGGCGCGCCAGGGCCACTATTGTACGGGGCGGCAGGTGGCGCAGCGCTGTGTTCGTGATACCGTTCGCACCGGGTGCCTTCCGTGGCTTAGTGCGGTTGATGACCCGTTGTACTGCACAAGGCGAGAAAAAGATTGGGTCTTCATCAGAGGCTATCGGTGAGGTGAAGTAGTCTTCAAGGTGTTTCTCGACTGCTACGACATGTTCCGATTCGTCGTCAGATTTATTTCGGCAAAGACCTCCGCACGGCCCGCTGCGGTATATCTTAGCGCCCCGTCGCTATCGCGTGTAGGGCGCACTGGAGCTGGGGTGTTCGTTAGCTGGCGGCACAGTCGGTGTATAGCCGGCCAGTCACCGTTGGCAGCATATATATGCGACTCCCAGCTCTCCGAGTTGTGCGCCTCTAACTCGGCCTTAACCCTCTCCGCGAGACGGTTAAGTTCGAACTTCATAGTCGGGCATCGAATGTGTTGCCACTGCTTGCGCAAGCGCCTCTTCGAGGCGATCATAGACTTAATATGGGTCGGCAGGGGAGGTAGCTTCCCCTGTGGCTGCGCTGCTTTATCCTTCGCCATTTCTAAGGCGCGTTGTATGCAAGCAGTGATCTCAACGGCCAGTCCGTCAACGTCCGCGGCGGCGACTATCGGCCGAGTCGGCGTTGTGGTCTCTATCACTTCTGTGTAGGTAGTCCAATCCAGTTTAAGACGTGGCGCTGGTGGCGCTAGTCGAGTCAGCATACCAGACAGGACGTCGAGTACTAGTTGATGATCCGATTGTAACTCGTCGTCTATAACTTGTTGAGTGACCTGACAGTGTAGTCCGTAGTGGACCACGATGTCCACCACATCCGGTGAGTATGAATGGATGTCCGGGTAATGTGTGGGTGTCTCCGGGCCGGTCACCGTGTACCCGCGAGCTTCAGCATCGGCGAAGAGCCGTCTCCCCCCCAGTATTCGTTGAGGTTTCACGCCGGGTGTTTGCAATTTAAATCGCCGGCAATCAGTGTGGGCCTCTGTGTGCGATGTAGTAATTCCCACAGCTCACGTGTGTCTAGTGGCGCTGTGGGTGGCTTGTAACGGGCATAAAGATTAATATCTGTACCGGCTATCTGTAGTTGAACACCCAGCGCGGAGAATCTGCTGAGTGACGGCAGAGGGAGTTCCTCGTGAACGACTCTTCGCTTTACTAGTACCGCCAGGCCACGGTAGGTAATGCCGTGCGCGGATAGTTCGTCCTTCCTGTAATCGAGATACCCCGGGAACTTGGCTTTCTGCCCGGGTCCCGGTTGTGTCTCGTTTATAAGCGCCACGTCTATGTTTTGTTCCCTTAGTAGGAGGCGGAGGGGGGCGACCTTATACCTAAGGCCGCGTGCATTCCAGTGTAGTAACCTTAACGACTCTGCCATAATAAAGCGTGAGTAAAGCGGCCGAGCCGTCAAGGATTACTAAGTCCGCATCTTGGCCTTGTTTAATGGCCTCTATAAGGTCCATTAATAATTGTATGGCGCAGGCGGTGAATTTCTGCTTTTGTTTACTTTTATGTTCTTCGTCTGTTGCGGCTTGTGTAGTAGCAGCAGCCTCCAGCGCGCCCTCTTGCGGTGCGCGGCGCAATTGTTGGGCATGGATTGGCTGTTGCGGTTTAGTGCGCGGCGCGGCCGCAGGGGCGTCGCTCACGTCCTTACAAACTACTTTGTCTTTAGTTGTAGTGACTGCTACTATAACGCTCTTACTGGAAGTGGGGTCTGCAGTCTGTTGTGTCGCCTGCCGCACACCGCTTGTCCTCATGGACGAAGATCATTACACCGAAAAAATAAGAAAGTGACGTCATATGCACAACGCCATCTAGCGAGTTATGAGTAAGCCGTCAAAATATTAAGCAAAGAAAAGTTTTGTGTTTTACCTGGGCTTGAAAGTAATTATTGTTTATAATATATAACAATAAATGGTTCGTTACTACCAATTTTAGTCAACAGATGTCGTTACGTGTATATCCATTACGATTTTTATTCAAATTCAAATATTTTTATTTCAAATAAACCATATTGCATGCACTTATGAAAAGTTAAAACTAGGTGCACGGTTATGATACGTTTATCTTGAACTCTTCAAATTCAAATATCTTTGGACAGAATAAACCGATTATGATGAAATAAAAATGTAATAATACTCCGAACTACTCACAATATGCTTATGCCAAAGTAATCCACACTGGTTTTGTACCTTTTACGTGATGCTCGCACAAATAAACAACATACAGACAAAAAGTTCTGTTGCATTCCATTTAACAACAGTTTTTTTTTTTTTGAAATCTGGTATAAATAAATTAATAATTTATTTGCCTAAAACATGGTGGGTACACAAGATGTTAAATAAAATTATACAGCCACGTGCAAAAGTATTGGGCACCCCTATTGTCAACATTTCAATAAATAGTGGTCAGATAAGTGTTTTATGGTTTTACTATTGTATCGACGGCAATTTTGACGTAATTAAGACAAAAGAAAATATTTATAACACTCAGGTGTGCTTTTAGAGGTTATTTCTTTAAAAAAAGCTTTTTTTGCGTTTATAATTTTAGTGTGTTGTCAGTGCTTGCAGTGAACATACAGAACTTGTACGCAATTATTGCTGTACCGGACGGGCGGTCTATCAAATACTAGAAACTAGCCGCTGACGTCCTGTACCTATAGGTTCGGGTTCGACGTATGCTGTATTTCTAACCCTGTATTTCTTCAGGGACTATGAAGACTATAACACTATCGAGGTCACCGGTAGAATCATTCCATGAAAATAAAACACCGACTTGCACTGTCACTATGAAAGCTTGAGGTTTCTGCTTACTCCATTGAAAATGGCGAGGCTTGAATATATGGTAGTTTTTGAGCTACGAAGAAAAAACATGCGCATTCGCTTAAGTACGACGAATCTTTACCGTAGCGAGACCCGCAAAAATCTCGCACTATCTATTATTTATTTACTTAATAAAAACTATATAAGGGCTATATACTTCTAAACTATGACTATATATATAGCTATCTATATACCAATAGATAGGTGCTGACAAGACCTATCTATTGACGTATGTGTCAACCATCTCGCTATTATACTTAGGCACCTGACGCAGAATACCTTTGTCAACATACTCATTTTCAGAAATCGGGGTTGTTTTTCTACGTTAATGTGTCTAAACCATAAGGGTTGAAGCTATAAAACAATCAGCACCCCCCAGACGAGTATGCTGGCTACAAATAAAACAACATTCTGAAAAGTTTTTATTGCATATAACCATAGTTATGTACATATTAAGATTACAAAATTATGTATGAATTCTCAATAAAATATTTCATCATCATCAAAATACCTTTATTCTAGGCATATTAATATAAATCTAGGCAACAGAATACAAATCTAAGTGTTTTAATACAAATCTAGACATTCTACAAGCACTAAATTACTATATAGTATGAATATCACTGTTATTGTTTCTAAATTGTTCTATAATAACGTAATAATTTCACACACGCGAATTTACTGTCTTTCTGGATAATAACGGCACTGAATCTATGTAAACACAGGGCTATCTAAACGGGAATAGCAGGGCTGTCGCTTACAATTGCTATCACAATTCTGAAGACTAACATTTATCGTTATAATTATGCCAAAAAAATCTAAACTTAGTGCTGAACAGCTCCTAAGAATTACGATTTTTCATTCATGTCTCAAATAAAAATAGCCCGAGAAGTGAAGTGCTCGTATTGTGCGGTACAATATGCTTTAAATCGCTTCAAAGAGACCGGTACCCATGAAAATAGACCAAGAACAGGCAGAAGAAAAATAACTACAGAACGAGAAGATCGATTGTTGATTAGGCAGTCTTTACAAGACCGAAAAAAAACTGCTTAAGACCTCGCTGCAGCTTTATCTGAAGCAAAAGGCAGCACAGTGAGCGTTTATACTGTGAGAAGAAGACTTCTTATAGCTGGATTAAAAGGGTGTAAGGCAAGAAAGAAGCCGTGGCTGTCGGAACACAATAAGAAGAATCGGTTGGAGTGGGCCCTCAAACATAGAGATTGGTCAGTGGAAGATTGGTCCGACGTGCTGTGGTCAGACGAGTCTTAACTTTGAGGTATTGTTATTTCATTTACGTACAATATTAAAACATATCAAAGTTTTTAAAATCACTATCTGCCAGCAAATTAATTTAATTTTAAATTAAATTACTTTTTCTCTGTTGGCATAGGTGTTTGGTGTGACTTATGTAAGGCGAAGGGCTGGTGAAGAATACAACCCAAACTGTGTGGTTCCCACTGATAAACACGGTGGAGGCTCAATCATGATCTGGGGTTGCATTGCTGCTGACGGAGTGGGTCAAATGGTGTTATGTGAGGGGCGAATGAACAGTATCAAATATACTGAAGTTCTGGAAACAGCACTAGCGCCATCGATTACGCAAATTTTTGGCGATATATACACCGACAAAGTAAAATTTCAGCAGGAAAACGCCTCTTGCCACAAGCCCGCGCACACCAGGACGTGGTTGGCTCAAAATCAAATTGATCTTTTGGACTGGCCACCACAATCACCAGATCTCAATCCAATTGAACACATTTGGTCCATTTTAAAGAAAAATATCCGTAGACACTCGATCAGTAATAAACAATCTCCACTGGCGGCGTTACAGCATGAACGGAAAAAGATATCACAAGAAGACTGTTTTAGGCTGGTAGAGTCAATGCCGAAAAGGGTAGCTGCGGTGATAAAATCAAAAGGTGGACCTACAAAGTATTAATTGTTATATTTAAATAAATAGTTATAATCATTAATGCAGTTTTATTTCCACTTGCCATGCTAAGCCACCCTAAGACTCGCTTTACTGTGGGGTGCCTAATACTTTTGCACTAAGCTGTCGTTTTTACAATTGGATTACAATTATTTGTTTATTGATCATTAGAATTAGAATTCTTAGAATAAAAATGATTAGATTTATTTGAATTACAATTATAGGAACTATTTGAATAACAGTTATAAGAACTATTACAATTATTAGAATTATATAATATTTAAATTATTTAAATTACAATTATTGGAACTATTATAAGCATATATCGTAAGCTTCAACTGTAAATCCATTCATAGATCTATTGAAGGTGTAAGATCACTTTGCCATTCGTCTGATATCATTGCACTGCAAGAGACGTGGCTCCTACCGCACGACATAGCCTACTTAGGAACCATCCACAAAGAATTTGCTTTTGTGGGCAAGTCGGCTGTGAATACGTCGAACGAGATACTACGCGGGCGGCCATATGGCGGCGTGGCGCTAATATGGAGACGGAGTTTGTTTACATCGGTGTCCGCCATTGAGTGTAAAAGTGTGCGTCTAGTGGCGGCTAAGTTTGTAGTGGCGGAGCGCGTTTTCATAGTTTTTTCCGTTTATATGCCTACCGACTCAATGGACAACCTTATTGAGTTTACGGAATGCTTAAGCGAAGTAAGTGCAATTGTTGATAATGAGAACGTAAAAAGTGTATTTGTGTTGGGAGATTTTAATTCACACCCATGTGAGCGTTTTGGTGTTGAGTTACTTAGTTTCTGTAATGAACAAAACTGGTTATGTGTAGATATAGAGAGACTTGGACTGAATTCTGATACGTATACATATGTTAGTGACGCTCATAATAATTGTCGTAGATGGCTTGACCACTGTGTGGTCACTAAGGCCGCCTGTCAAACCATTGTAGATGTTAAGATTGTAAATGATGTTTTTTGGTCAGATCACTTACCCGTAAAGCTGACATGCAATTTAAAAGTATTGCTGCCAAGAATTGTTAGCACTAAGGCCTCATGTAACAGGGTTAAGTGGGGGTTTAGAGAAGCTAGCCAGATAGATATGTACCATGAGTTGTGTCATGAGAAGTTGAGAGAAGTTGACTTTCCGGTTGTTTTTCATGAATGCTGTGATAATATGTGCCACAACCGGGAGCACAGACAACATATAGACAGCTTATATAAAACTGTAATTGACTTTTTAAGTGACTCAGCAGCGGCGACTTGTTTGTGTCGGACTGAACTGAAGCGGAGGTATGTCACGGGTTGGAACAAACATGTGAAAGAAGCTCATGCGGAGGCTCGACTAAGGTTTGAGCTTTGGATGCAATATGGTAAACCCGGTGTGGGACCCATTTATAGTCAAATGCGTGACTCTCGAAAGGCTTTTAAGGCTAAGCTAAAGTGGTGTCAAAATAACCAGCATCAAATTAAAATGGACATTATTGCTTCTCACCACTCTGCGAGGAATTTTGGAAGCTTTTGGAGGGAAACGAAAAAGTTGAATCCTGAGTCGAGTCTCCCTTCGAGTGTTGGGGGCAAAAGTGAGTTGGTCGATATCGCTAACTTATTCAGACAGCGTTTCAAAATTGATCCACCTCTGGGTAAAGCAGACCAAACATCGAATTTAAGCTGCAATGACCTAAGTGTACGTTTCACTGCCCGGGACGTGTCATCCGTCATCAAAAACATGTCGAGGGGTAAGTCGCCTGGTCACGATAGTTTAAGTATTGAGCATCTGCAAAACCCAGGTGTTCATCTCCCAAGGGTTCTTGCCTTACTTTTCAACCTATGTGTCAGTCATTCTTATCTGCCGGCTGATCTAGTGAAAACAGTTGTGGTGCCCGTTCCTAAGAATAAGACCGGTGATATGTCTGATGTTAATAATTACAGACCGATATCCTTGGCAACGGTTACAGCGAAAGTTTTTGATTGTTTACTTGACCGTTGTCTGGGTAAACAATTAAAAATTAACGACAGACAGTTTGGTTTTAGGGATGGGTTATCAACTGAGACTGCAATCATGACGCTAAAGAGCACAGTGCAATATTACACTGGGAGGAGGACACCTGTGTATGCATGCTTCCTGGATTTGTCCAGCGCCTTCGACCTGGTCACGTATGACATTTTGTGGAAAAAGTTGTCTAATGAAGCTAACCTGCCACCAGAAATAATTAATGTATTAAAGTTCTGGTACGATAACCAACACAACGCTGTGAGGTGGGCAGGCTCATACTCTGATGTGTACAGGTTAGAGTGCGGGGTAAGGCAGGGGGGTCTGACCTCGCCCAAGTTGTTTAACATCTATGTGAATAAGCTGATCGAGGAACTCGGCAGCACTGGAATCGGATGCACGATCGATGGTGTGTCCTTTAACAACATCAGTTATGCTGACGATATGGTGCTGCTGAGTCCGTCGATCAGTGCTCTTAGGAAGCTGTTAAATATTTGTGAGTGCTATGCTGGAGCCCATGGACTAAGGTATAATGCCAAGAAAAGCGAGCTGTTAGTTTTTATGGCACAAAACAAGAACTATGAAGTGGTACCACCAGTCTCGCTATGTGGTAGCACTCTAAACAGAGTCAAACACTTCAAGGGGGGTTCTTCAAGGTTTTGGGTTACTGAGGATGGCACTAACAACTGTGATATTGAGAGGGAGCGCAGGGCGTTGGCCGTAAGATGCAACATGCTGGCCCGCAGATTTGCAAAGTGCGACAGCAATGTCAAGACAACTCTGTTTAGGGCTTATTGCCAGACCTTTTATACCTGCAGTCTGTGGACCAGATACACGCAAAAAACGTTCAATGCCCTGCGTGTGCAATACAACAATGCTTTTAGGATGCTGCTGTCGCTGCCCCGTTTCTGTAGCGCGTCAGGGATGTTCGCAGCAGCGCGTACTGACGATTTCTATGCGATAATTCGTAAAAGATCCGCTTCACTACTGCGTAGGATGCGTGGCAGCGACAACAGTCTTCTGAGCATTGTTGCTAGTAAGACTGAGGGCCGCCTTATGGGGCACCTGTGCGCAGTGCATGTACTGCTGCCGGGTGTCAACGTGAGGTGGCGTAATTAGGAATTATTAGTTATTGTGTGTTTTTACTAACATAGGTTAAGGATTACTAACAAATTTATGGGTTGTACCTGAATTAAATATAAATAAATAAAATAAAAATTATATACAAATATTAGAATTATTTAAATTAGAATGATTTAAATTACAATTATTTGAATTACTTAAATTATTGAAATATTATTATAGACTAAGTCATAGGCAATAAAAGGAAGAGCCAGTATCTTAGTGGGCAACAAAATCGGCACATGCTTTTTTAAAAAAAAACTTGAATAGTATATAAACTCTCTTGGATTAACCATTTTCGCAAGGCACAACAGAACCTTTAATATGGCAGGTCAGTCATTTCTTTCGGCAAAGAGTTATTTATTAGAGGTGCCATATAGGCACAGCCATTTCTAAACACACAACATTTTCTAGCCTAAGCACAGGCATTTTTAAGGGTAGGTGGTTAATTTTACGTTTAAATGTATTGTATTGTATACAGAAACTCCATCTCTACATATACAGGTGGTTATGAACAGTGGCCATATTGTAGGAACATATACAGCAACAAGTTATATGTTGTATAAAAATAATTATAACAATAATAGCCAAGAGGTCAACGTCCTATTCGTCTCGTAACAGCTGACGCTTCTCTGTGAAATTTTCGCATATTAAGCACAACGCAGCAACGAGCGCGCTGCCCGACAAGTAAGTAGGTTGCATACAAGTCATCGATAAAGACCTAACGAACATAATAAGACTACAATGTAGTTTTAGGATTGCGTTTTGTCTCATTATTGGTTTCTAAACTCCCATTCACAAATGATAGTTTTTTTTAGATTACGTGAGAATGATATTATTACCGCGAGATGCAAGCTAATTACGTAACATAATCACATTTATTAGACAGTGTTTACAATACAGTATAAAGTATAGTTGGCGATATGACAAATTGTTGAAACATTGAGCGCATTAAAGCAACAACCTTCTTCACCTAGACACCCAAAACCATAAGTATGCATACAGCTTCGACAGCAATCGTGATCTAACACATGAGATGTTTTCTTATACCACGGGCAGAATCAATAAATACGGAATCAAAAATATATATGACAATATTATGAGTAACATTCAGATTGACTTAGAATTATATTGTCAGACAAACAGACAGATGAATAACAACAACAGACAAGAATGTGATGAGATTTTAACGACTCCCATTAGTGACAAACACAATTCAAACTTGAAAGAAAACCCTAACTTTTTTCGTTTATAACAGTATACATATCCTTCATCAAAATATTGCTGGACTCCTGAATAAAAGTGATACGCTTACTGTGTATTTGGAAGAACTAGAAAATAATAAAAGGCAGATCGACATTATATGCATAACCGAACATTTTATGACACCTGAACAGGAAGGACTTCTAAGTATACTAAATTACAGCCTAGCAACAAGTTTCTCCAGAGATAATAAAAGAGGTGGCTCGTGCATTTTAACTAGGGTCGGTCACAAGTATAAAGTGTTAAACTTGGGGAAATATTCTGTAATCAACGTAATTGAATGCTGCGCGATAGAATTTGCGGAACACAACATTGTTATTGTATGTATATATAGGGTGCCCCAATCTAATTTTGATATTTTTTTCGAAATTTTAAATAATATTTTGCATTTGCTGTGTTTAAAATTGAATAATAAAAAGGTTGTCTTATGTGGGGACTTTAATATCAACTTATTGAAAAGAAATAAACAAACCTTAGACTTCGAATATACATTGTTAAATTATAATTTAAAATTACAATTTTTTCAACCCACTAGGTTAAGCAGTGGAACGTGCTTGGATAATATAGCACATAATGTAATAGGCTGTAAAGGAGAAATTATAGAATTGGGTCTGTCAGATCATACCACACAACTTTTGAAATGTCCTGTTAAGAAAACATGTGTCTTAAAGCGTTGGAAAATAAAAAGACGGAATTATTGTCAAGATAATGTAGAGAAATTTGGAAATTGCATTAAATGTCTCACTTTTTCGGACATATATACAACTAGTGACGTTAATGAGGCCTACGCTCATTTTTTTGACCTATTCAGATGTTTTTACGATCTTTGCTTTCCCTACGAAATAATAACAAAATCAATTACTAAAAAAGCAAAATGGATCACTAACGGGATAAGGAAATGTAGTAAAAAGAAACGGCACTTGCTATGGCAATATAGAACAAATCCTACCTCAAAGAATCAACAATCGTTTAAGACATATTCTGCAAGGTTTAAAAGAGTTATAACGTTAACACAAACATCACGAAATAACTACTTCGTTAAGACGTCCCAAAATAAATCTAAAGCTGCATGGACCATCATTAATGATTCTAAAACCTGCTTCCCTAAAGAACCAATAACACAAATCCAAACAGGGACTCAAAAAATTACGAATCCATTAAAAATAGCTCAGGCTTTTAACCAGTTTTACGTTAATCAAGTTACCACCCCAAAAAATAAAACTATACCGGAAATTAACATACACTCAGATACTTCAAACTCTTTATTTATGGAGCCGACCATACTTCAAGATATAAATAATCATATTCAGTCACTTCGAAATACAAATAGTGTCGGTTATGACGGAGTATGCACTAAAGTTATCAAAGAGGTGTCTAAATACATAGCTCCACATCTTAGTCACATAATTAATATGAGTATTTCTAACGGAATCTTCCCTGAGAAATTAAAAACGTCAATAATTGTACCATTGCACAAAAAAAATGATAGACAAATTATGTCAAACTATAGGCCTATCGCATTAATACCCGTCTTTTCAAAAATATTTGAGAAAGTAATTTATAAATCTTTGTACAACTACCTTGAGAAATCAGACATATTAGTAAAGGAACAAAAGGGATTTCGTAAGCAGAAGACAATCAATATGGCTATACATGACCTGCTTCTCCCTATTCTGTCAAATGTAGATAAGAGAAATCCTGTATGTGCTATTTACATGGATCTAACTAAGGCTTTTGATTATGTGGATTATCCTATACTAATACATAAACTTGAAAAATATGGTATCAGAGGAAATATACTTGATCTCATTCGATCTTACTTAACGGACAGAAAGCAGTTTGTAGAAATCAGACAAATATGCTCAAATACCAGTTACGAGAAAATATATCGTTCCGAAACAGAGATAATTAAATACGGCGTTCCTCAGGGTAGCGTGCTAGGACCCCTCCTTTTTTTGCTATACATAAATGACCTTCCAGGGCAAATAAACCACCCTATGGTGCTATTCGCCGATGATAGCACAGTAGTAATTAAGTGTGATGATCCCAATACTTATGAAAATGAAATAAATATGACATTAAATAGAATTATATCATGGTTTGACAACAACAATCTAAATATAAACTTAGAAAAGACTAAAATTATGCATTTCTATCAAAGGATCCCAAATAAAATTCTGGACATTAGCTATTTAGGGACAAAAATAGAATCAACTAATGCTACAAAATTTCTCGGTATTAAAATAGACAACAATTTGACCTGGAGATCCCAGACAGACGAAATATGTAAAAAACTTAATAAATTTGCCTATGTTCTCTATAAACTATCAAAAATAGTGAGCCTAGAATCCGTACTAACAGCCTATCACGGCTATGTTGCATCAACACTTAGATATGGCGTAATATACTGGGGCAATTCAGTAGATAGAGAATTCGTATTTAGAGCCCAAAAAAGATGTGTCAGAGCTATGTGTGGCCTTAAAAGCACAGACAGCTGTCAACCGTACTTTATACGTCTAAAAATTCTTACCCTACCATCGTTGTACATATACGAAACAAATGTGTTTGTCAAATCTAACATTTCATTATACAAAATAGCTACTAAAAGTTACTACAGAAAATTACGCGATAAAAATAAGTCAGAACTCGAAGTGACTTATGGCAAAACTGCATTAATGAATAAAAGTACCTTCTGTATGGCCAAAAAAATATTTAATAAACTACCTGAAAAAATAAAAACGTTGAATCTGGACAATTTTAAAAAAAAACTATTAATAATCTTGATAAATAAATGCTATTACTCACTGAAGGACTATTTGGACGACAATTCTATAATTACTGCTTCAGAAAATTGTACATCACTTCACCTATTTCGATGACTTTGAATTTTGTTTGACATGTAACTTATTCTATTTGACATTTATTGAAATCGATTGTATTTAAAACTCATATTGTTGTGCATGTGCCTATTAATATTGACTTTATTACTGATGTGAAAGTTCGCATAATTCTACTCTGTGTGTAAAAAAGTAAAAATTTGACAATAATAATTAAATACATTTGTACGCCTCTGGGCAAAACATAGAGGAGCTAACTATCTGTAACATCTCACACACTGTTGTAATTTGACCTATGTTTACAAATAAAGCATTCTGATTCTGATTCTGATTCTGATTCTGAAAGGCACAGTTGGCGCAATGGTCGAGATCTTCTGCGCCGCTGTACGCGGGTTCGGTTATGTTCCAAGTCTAGGTGTAGGTATGTGCATGAGAGGTTTGTTTCTGTCAATGTTAGAAATCAAAACAATGCAATGCATCGCAAGTGAGTTACAAGATTGGGGTACTGGGTTATTAAATTATTGGTATTAAGGACAACAGATCAGGCGATCGTGCCTACGTGCGAATAATTAAATGTACTTACGTATTGAATGTTCACTACTGAACTTATGTTACTCGTAATTGTTCAAAATGTGCACAATAACGAGCGATACATAACTGGGCACGTCGCCTATTGTTGTCTTTTAAACTACCTAACCTAACACCAGCACACTCCCACTCACGCACGCAATTGCACTACACTTGTAATTTCATCGGTGTACACTAACTTTTTACGTCACCCCACAAATAAAAGTCTAGCGGCGTAAGGTCCGGGGACCGAGGAGGCCAAGGCTCTGGGCTATCACGTCCAACCCACTGTGCCCCAAACGTGTCGTTGGTGGTTGCGCACTACATGACCATTATGTGATGGTGCACCATCATGCTGGTTGGTAATACAGGTATTTCAAACTGCCTGTAATGCACCCAGTACAGTATTGTGTAGCAGCCAGCATCGTAGCATGCAATGGCGTCTGCTGGATTGGCCACCTCCCCACGTACATACGCACTGCACTACTCAACCACTATCACCAGCGAGGGCATAGGTAAATGCCAATGCAATGATGTACTCACAGTTTGAAAAATGCGGCATTATAGGTACCCGATCGTAAATTGACCGCGCGCGATTTCAACATGTATGTTCGTTCGCGTCAACCGTCACACTAACGAACAACCGTTGAGCGCAGCGCTAGCGTGCACGGGTAGGTACGTAGCGCAAGCGCCGCGCCGCCCGTCTTTGGCGGTACCTACGCTCGGCCTCTGTCGGCGCACCGTGCTGTCTTTGTACCTACTGCGCGCGACGCGGCGTAAACGCAAAAAACAGTAAAACTGCGAAATTAATTCGATTTTCTAACGTATATTTTTTCATTGTTTTTTAATCAGTTACACCTATATATTCACCTCCTTCAATTTGGCCACTGTCTAGAACCACAGCTTGTATATTATACAGTCGTGTCATAGCCATTGCCGCGTCGCGCGCAGTAGGCACATGGACGGCACCGCGCGCCGACAAAGGCCGTATACGATAATTTCAGAGAAGCTGAGAAGTTAGCTGGTACGAGACGAATAGGACGTTGACCTCTTGGCTATTATTGTTTTAATTATTTTTATAAACATATAACTTGTTGCTGTATAATTATGTTCCTACAATATGGCCACTGTTCAAAACCACAATGTATGTATAAAATAGATTTATTATTTACTAACGTTCATAACATTCCATAAGTTCAATTACAGTAGAAATGTTGCGAATAAGTACCTAAATAAAATCTTATTGGTACTAAATTAAAATTGCAAATCTTTTACGTCGGCGAGCCCGTTAAACGTCGGTCAAGTTGTAGAATAATCTGATGCCTGATCTATCTGACAGCCAGATGCTTTAGAGATTTGTGTTACCCAGAAACAAAAAACAAAAGCAAAAGCGTCAACCTGGGACACTACGCCTCCATCTTCCAGGCAGAGATATACGCCATTGTAGAATGTGCGGAAGCCAACCTGCAAAAGCGCTACATCAACCATACGATATATATTAATTCTGATAGCCAAGCAGCTCTCCTAGCACTAGATTCAAACGTAGTCTCATCAAAACTAGTGGAAGACTGCATGGCTCGACTAAACTCTCTAGGCAAATGGAATAGAGTAGTTTTGAGGTGGGTACCGGGACATGCGTGCATCATTGGAAATGAACGTGCCGATGAGCTAGCAAGAGCAGGAGCAATTGGTACCCAGCAAGGCCCCGAGCCCTTCTGTGGTATACCTAAAAGCCTAGCTCAAAAATCCCTCATGGACTCATGTTTTAACAGTGCAAGCCAGCTCTGGACGGAATCGCCAGGCATGACTCACTCCAAAATCCTCATTAAAGCCTACGACAAAAGGTACACAAACCACGTCCGAGAGCTGAGTAGGAACAATTTGCGCGTTGTGGCAAGAGCCTTAACTGGACACTGCTGCTTAAATAAGCACATGCTTAATTTGAGGCTAAGCGAGACACAAACCTGCAGACGGTGTGAAGAGGCTGAGGAAACACCTCTTCACCTTTTGGGGGAATGTGGACCGCTAATACATAAGCGCTACATAAGCGCTCATCTAGGGAAACATATTCTAAGCCCGGATGAAATAAAAGAATTCACCCCTAGGAAAATCCTGCAGTTCATCACAGCGGCAGGGTTTAGGGATGAGCTCTAATTTAAACGCAAGAGTGGCGATCACAATAGATCTTTTCTGGTCCCTGTGACATTAAAGCCACAAATAATAAATAAAAAAATAAAAATACCCAGAAACTGGGTCTCGCTTGTCATATCGTTGGAGAAAACTGGCGATATAAAGCTTAATTCCGATCTCGAATTGAGATTCATGACAGTCTTTAACTGTATCAAAATCCAAACACCAGTCAAAATTGCATATTAGCTGAGTTAAAATTAAAAGTTACGCGTTAACCGCAACATATTAAACGTATTGTTTTTCTCTTTAAAACCGGCACACAAGACGAGAATATTTTTGTTACAATACGAGCTGGTGCCCGCAAGTTCGTCTGCGCAACAGATTTTTTTTATGCAGTACACTTTCATTTGACCATGCATGAAGAATGAATTTTTATAAAAAAAAGTGATACTGTAATCTTTTTTCTCCAACCAAGTGTTTTTTTTTTTACCTTCCTAACGTCAAAACTGACAAAGTTTCATACAAAATTTCATCCCCTATTTTAACCCCTTAGACGATGAATTGCCAAATATCCCTTCTTAGTGCACACTTAAGTCATTTAAGGAATATTTGTGCTTCTAGACCCTGTGGTTTCAACTGTGCGTTGATCAAGTTTCTTACTTTATATATAGATAGATAAATTATGTTTCAGCCGTGGAAGCGAGGACCTGTCGCCTCCGGATTTAATTTTATTAAGCACACAATGCATAGCCGCTCAAGGATATTGGAAGGATTTTAGCAATGAAGATTCTAATCAACACGAACAAGAAATTACGCGATTGCCTTGTGAGTATTCAGAATTGTATATGTTTCTGTTTAGGTATCTATTATTATATCCAGTGAGACTTAATAAAGCAGGGGTTCCCAACCTTTTTTTGTCTACTGCCCACTTTAAGAATAAATTATTTTTTAACGCCCCCCTTTTGAAACATACTTAAAAACCGCTAAGTACTTATAACTGATTATTGAAACGCAAATTTATAGTATTCGGACAGAGTATCTTTTATTGAAAATAAAACAAACATAATCAATTCTTATATAAAAACTAATGTGAAGGTTGAATCTGATGCTGTTCAATAAGTTTGTTGATATCAGGTTCCAATTTACTCAAAAACAGCCGCAAGTCGCCACGTTCGGTAACACGCAAACGATTTCTCTTTTTAGTAAGCAGCGTTGCCACAGCACTAAATCCACGTTCACACAAATATGACGATGGGAATGCTATCAAAAATCGTTGAACAATTGACCACAATCCAGGGTACAATTGCGGGATCGGTTTTTGTAGCCAAAATTCTTGATATCCATTTTTGAACTTGATTTTTATTTCTTCGTTTGTTGTCAATTCTATAAGTTCTTCTTCCAGCTGAGGTGACATTGCTGTGTTGACATTTGAAAACGGATCCAACACCCAGTCTGGTATTTCCAAGTTTAAAATGTCCTGGTATCGTTCGGTGAAGTCAATGTGGAGGTTTTCCAAATGTTGGCAGTAGGCAAACAAGTCGTCGTTACTGCAGTATACTGATAAATTCGGAAAATTGTGAAACTCACGTCTGCCCATATCCTTTTTGTGCAGAAGCAGTTTGGCTGCGAAAGCAGCAACGACGTTTTTTGTTTTAATTAAATTTAGTTCATCGCCTTGCAGTTGGAGGTTCATGTCGTTGAACATTTTATACAGGTCTGTCATGTAAGCTATATCATTCTTTGATGTTATGAGCTTGTTGCGCAGTTCTGTATCTTTAGTTTCCAAGAACTCTATCATAGAGTCAAACAGGTTGTAAAATCGAATCAGACAATTGCCTCTTGACAGCCAACGATCTTCAGTATGAAGCAACAAACGGTTGAAATCTTCGTCATTAGTAACACAAAGCTGATGAAATAATCTATCATTCAAAGAGCTGCTACGGATTTTATTGACTGCTTTGATGACATATTGCAGTGATTGAAATAGTCGTTCACTTAAGTTTCTAGCAACCGTATAAAAATGTATAGCAAGGACATCTGGAATTTTATTCTTTAAGTATGCTATGAAGCCTTTATGGCGCCCTGTCATAGCCGGAGCGCCATCCGTAGCAACTGATATAATATTTTTCAAAGGAATCTCTTTCTCTTCACAAAACTTTTCCAATGTATTGAATATGGTTTCGCCTTTTGTATCTGTCTCCAAATTTCTGGCAAACAATAGTTCTTCACGTATTTTCTCATCTTTAATAAACCTCACGTAAGATAGCAACAACGCTTCATTAGTTGGTAAAGTGGACTCATCGAGCTGAATTGAGAATTGACTAGTCCTCAGATGATTGCACAATGATTCTTCAATGTTTTCAGCCATTTTATCAATTCGTCTTTGCACAGAATTATTACTCAAAGGAATTTTTCTGATAATATCTGCGGCCGGTTTATGAAGCACAGTAGTTATTACTTCCTTTATTGCTGGCAAAATTAACTCTTCTCCGATGTTGTGTGGTTTGCCTTTTTGAGCAATTAACAAAGAGATATTGTACGAAGCTCGAAGTCCGTCGTCATCTTGCTTAGCAGCCGCCGAAAATAATTTTGGTACACTTGGCTGAGTATTATGCTTCTTCTCTAGGTCTTGAAAATATGCTACATTCTTTTCTGTCTTATATGGATGCATTTTATTCAAATGATCTTGCAGTCTTGAAGGCTTCATTGCTTCGTTCGAAAATGTTTTTAGACATAGAAGACACAAAGGCGACGACGGGTTTGTGGGATTTTCAATAAATCCGAATTTAATATATTCCGCAGAGTATTGTCGTCTCTTCTTTTTTACTTCCGACATTGTTGTTTTAAGAAATACGTAAGTGTTGAAATCAAGTACTGCTTATCTATTATGCGCGAAACCGCAAATGATTGCATAAGCAGCACGCACCAACAGGAATAAGACAAACGTGCATAAACTCGTTTATCTCATTCGACGCCCAATCGTACTCGACAAGCAAGAACAAGTATTATAGAACCAGCCGATTGGTATAGGAATGTACAATTCGGATTATTTAACAAAAACTTGTTAAAACATGATTGCCCGCGGTCTTTTATATCGAACCGAGTTTGAGCTATATCTTAATTAATATTAGTTGATGTTCACAAGATGTAGTCGAGAGTCGAGAGCTCAGTCGGTGTCTAAGAGTCTTCCTAGCTAGGTAGATGAAATTATAAATCGACCCCAAAGCCCTACACAATGCCCCCTTTTTTTTCTGGGTTTCTTACCGCCCCCCTTTAGGCCTGCAGCGCCCACAAGGGGGCGTTATCGCCCACGTTGGGAAAGACTGTAATAAAGGAATACAGTAATCATATTCATTATGCTTTTAGGGTTATCGACGGAGAATAGCGCTGTTGTGAATTTATGTGCTGGGTCTGCGGGAAACCCTTGCGCGCCTCATTCTATACACCTTGCTGAAGTTGCGCCCAGAATTACTTTCGCCGTCGTTGTCGATATGGAGTTAAGGTAAAAAAACTTTAAAGTATATACAATCGGGAGCGTGAATCCGATTTACCTTCTTCACACAGATTCAAGGGATTGTTAACAATCGGTTCTAGCAATTACACAGGAACAAATGTTATTAGAAAAGTCAACTTTTGGCCTACTAAACGTACCTACCTGTAAGTATTAAGTTGTTCTAATTTCTTTATAAACTACTCAAAACATAGAAATGTCGTTTAAATAGGTATTTAAAAAAAAAACGGTTTTTTAAATGTACTAAACCGGATATTTTTTATGTTTTGGTTAATTTGGTTTTCTTTTTCTGGCAACATTTAAACGACTGACAGCTTAACCTCGATCGATCTGTACGCCTGTTACTTAGGTATATGTCCCTGAATTCGGAATCTTTTTTTTATTCAACTATATGTACTCACATAATATATAATTATATAAGGTGAAATAAGAAAAAATAACACAAGGGTGCTGCCTATTTCTTAAGAAATCTCTTCCAGCAGCCCTGCGAGAGGATATATGGAAAAAGAAAGTAGACTTGAGTGTTTAAAGAAGTAAATTAAAGTATTGATAGTGTACCTTTATCTAAAATAATACATATTAAAATAAACCTACATATATATGAATATAATACATAATATTAATATAATATAAAAATGCAACTATGTTGATAAAGAGAGATAGTGTTCTTCTAACCGTTTTTTAAATGAAGATATAGTACTACTTTCATTTCGATGGAGTAGCTTATGCTGCGATAGGAGCCTTTTTTGGTCTCGTGCAGGTACTTAGCATTCTTAATTTTAGTTTTTATAATTTGTTTATTTGTATGTGTTCACCTGTTTACGAGTCCAAAATAAATATTTTCTTTCTTTCTTTACGGTCTCGTATATCAGTTGGGAGCGAGTTCCACGTTTTTTCCACGAGAATGTTAAAGGAATAGGAATAGTAATCAGTACTGTGGGAACGGAATTTAAGGAGGGTTTTAAGGTGCGACCTGCAGGGTGCGTCAGTAGGACGAGTGTAGGAAAAGCGTTCCCGCAGGTACGAAGAAGAATTAGGATTGTGTAGGATATTAAAAAGGAGACATAATATCCGAGTGTTTCTGCGAAAGCGGATTGGGAGCCACTTGAGAATCGTGAGAAAATGAGACACATGGTCATACTTCCTCAAGTTGAAAACAAAACGAATACATAAATTTTGCAATCTCTCAAGTTTATTTAAAAGCTCCTCGGTGGCATCCAGGTAACAGGCATCAGCGTAGTCAAAAATGGGCTGGATCAGAGTTCGAGCTAGAGATATTTTGGTTTTCAAGGGCAAGAAGCTCATCTCTGCGAGTAGAAGGTATAGTGCACTTTTCGGCTCACTTCAGCAACATGGGCGTTCCACAACAGATTCCAGTCGAGGATCACTCCCAGATTTTTAGCCGTATTCGTGTAATCTATTTGTACACCATTGAGGCATAGTGCTGTGTGTGATGCTAGATTAAGCCTGTTACACATGGTTCTGCCGCCAATAATATTGCCTGCGATTTCTTTGGATATATTTGACGCCCAAACGAACTGGCCCATTTTCCAATCTTATCCAGATCGCTATTCGTAGCCTCAACAGTAACTTCAGTCTGATCCATGAAAATGTCGGTAAAGTTGCAGATCATCTGCGTAGAGATGGAAATTTTGAAGAAATTACTCTAATGATAGAGTTTATGAACATAGAAAACAGGAGAGGAGAGAGAACGCCACCCTGAGGAACACCCGCAGTAAGGTCACACCAATCTGAAAAGGACTCGCCAAGATGAACGCTCTGTGAGCGATCTCTTAGATAGGAATTAAACTAATCCAAGGCGATAGGAGAAAAGTTTAAAGATTTGAGAATGCCAAGAAGAACATCGAAGTCAACAGAGTTAAAGGTGCTGTTGAAGTCCAGTAGCACAAGCAGTGTGAGTTTGATTTATTTTTCATAGCCCAACGGATGTCATCAGTAACCTTTAACAGTGCAGTGACTGTGCTGTGACCGAGGCGAAATCCTGATTGTAATGCGCTAAGAAGGTCATTACATGAAAGATAAGCCAACAGTTGGCGATGAACAATATGCCCAAGGACTTTAGAGAGAAAGGGGAGGATATATATGGGTCTAAAGTCAGGTGGAGACTCGGGATTGGAAGCTTTGGGCAGGGAATAATATGGGCTTGTTTTCAAGACTCGGGGATTATGCAGGAAAATAATGAGAAATTAAAAATGTGTGTCAAGATAGGGAGCAGTGAGGGAAGGATTAGGGAAATTATCCTTGAGCATACATTATCATTACCAATTGCCGAAGAAGTAATAGAGCAAATCGATATTTTTACATCATTTTCAGTAACAGCACTTAATTTAAAAGGAGGACACTGCGGCATTGGCAAATCTGAGAGCCTTGATAAGGTATTAGCTCTTACTTGCGAATCTAAGGTGACAGGGGAAGTGAAAAGTGTTTGTTGAGAGCGTCCACGTCGATACCATTACTAGACACCACAGGTGATTTACCAATTTCGACAGATTTTAAGAACTTCCATACTTCCGAGGAATTACGGTTATCAAGAGAATTGTGAAAGTAGCGTCTCTTTGCATCTCTACACATACGACTACAACGATTGCGCAGTGCTTTATACGTACTGAGGTTTCGCTCAGCTGGCCTGTGCTTTAATCTCCTCTTGGCTTTATCTCTCCACGTCATCATATCTTCTATTGCACGAGTGAGCCATGGTGCTGGGACAGTTATGACCTTGATTCGACGGACAGGAGCGTGGCGGTCATACAAGCGCAATACTTCAGTATTAAGCTGTATGACCATGTCATTAATACATCCGCTGTTAAGAACACGCGTCCAGTCAATACAGTTAGCATCTCGCTGCAATGCCTCCTTGTCTATGCCCTTGTAGTTTCAAAGGAAGAGAAAGTGTGGCTTACGCTTAGGCGGGCGAATTCTGTAAGATAAAAAAATGAGGTCGTGATAAGAACTAGTGGAATCGGTATATGTTCTGGGCGACTTTAATGCACACCCTACTGAAATGTTTTATAGGGAGCTAATAGACTTTTGCCGGGACTGTAATCTAACCTGTGTAGATACAGACAGGTTGTCAAATGACAACTATACTTTTATTAGCGAGGCGCACGGGTCTAGGCGCTGGTTAGACCATTGTGTTGTGACACAGGCAGCTTTATTGTCTATTGTTAATGTTTATGTAAAATATGACGTTTTTTGGTCTGATCATTTTCCTCTTATCGTAGAATGCAATATTAAAAGTCTTCGACCTAAGATTGCTTATGAGTCATCTCAGACTTACAATAACGTGATATGGGGGGACAGAGATCAGTACCAAATAAACAATTATAATGATCATTGTCATAGGTTATTAAGAGATATTGATTTACCTATACAATTGCGTTCATGTTGTGATCATTTTTGTTGTAATTTTAAACATAGAATAAATATAGACAAATTGTACCACAGTATTGTTACCGCCCTGCAGACTTCTGCCTCATTATATAATATACCAAAAAAAACCATTCGTAGGAAACCACCTGTAATTGGTTGGAATACATATGCGGCCAACGCCCACAGGGAGGCCAGGCTTAGGTTTGACTTATGGGTTGCGAATGGCAAACCAGGTTTAGGTAGTGTATATGAAGATATGTGCGTCAGCAAGAAAATATTTAAGTCTAGATTGAAGTGGTGTTTAGATCATAAAGAGCAGTTAAAAATGAACATTATTGCGAATGAACATAGCAATAAAAATTTTCGTAACTTCTGGAAATGCACCAATAAAATAAAGATTAGGCCTGGACTTCCTGTAAGCGTGGAGGGGGTGAACGATCCTAAGCAGATTGCTGATCTTTTTAAGGATCATTTCTTGGTTAGTTCACCTTTAGGGTCCTCGTGTTCGGGGACGCTGGGCACTGAGCCACGTGCTACAAATAGTATAATTTTTTTTTTTTTCTGCTAAACATGTACGTGAAGCAATTAAGAACATGTCTTCTGGGAAATCTCCCGGTCATGATGGTCTCAGCGTCGAGCATCTCCGACATGCTGGACCCCATATGCCGCGAGTACTGTCTCTTCTTTATTCGCTGTGCGTGGCTCACTCGTTTTTGCAGGAGGCTATGATGAAGACAATAGTAGTACCCATTGTTAAGAACAAGACTGGTGATGTGGCTGACAAGGCTAACTATCGCCCAATATCTTTGGCCACCATCATAGCCAAAGTGTTTGACAGTCTGTTGAATTCTCAGCTTGACAACTATCTTAACTTACACCATAATCAGTTCGGCTTTAGGCCGGGACTCTCTACGGAAAGTGCAATATTGGGACTTAAACAGACTGTAAAATACTATACAGACAGAAACACACCTATATACGCTTGTTTCCTAGATCTTTCGAAAGCGTTCGACCTGGTTTGCTACGATATTCTATGGACTAAACTGCAGGGGCTGGGGCTTCCGATGGAACTCATAAATATCTTTAAATACTGGTATGCAGGCCAGGTCAACGTTGTACGCTGGGCAGGTGTATATTCGGATCCCTATGTTTTGAAATGTGGTGTTAGACAGGGTGGACTAACCTCACCCACATTGTTTAATATTTATATAGATGGGTTGATAGTTGCGCTCAGCAACCGGCATGTCGGTTGCCATGTAGATAATATATGTGTTAACAACTTCAGCTACGCAGACGACATGGTGTTGCTGAGCGCATCTGTCGGCGGAATTAGGGAGCTGCTTTCTATTTGTGAATCATACGCTAATCTTCACGGCCTTAAATATAACAGTAAAAAGAGCGAATATATGGTCTTTGAGGCCGGTGGTAAAAGACCAGATTCTGTACCACCAATAATTTTAGCCGGGGTTCCTCTCAAGAGAGTTGAACAATTCAAGTACTTAGGCCATGTGCTTGCTACCGATCTCAAAGATGATATAGACATCGAACGCGAGCGTAGGGCGTTGTCCGTGCGAGCGAACATGCTTGCCCGCAGGTTTGCACGTTGTTCACAGGAGGCGAAAGTCACCTTGTTCCGTGCTTATTGCACATCGTTTTATACAAGCGCACTGTGGGCAAGATATACTCAAAAGTCGTATAACGCTTTACGGGTTCAATATAATAACGCTTTCCGGGCGTTGCTGGGGCTGCCTCGATTCTGCAGTGCATCAGGAATGTTCGCGCAAGCTAGAGTGGATTGCTTTTACACTATCATGCGCAAACGATGCGCGTCCTTGCTCTGCAGAGTGCGGGCCAGCCCCAATTGCGTCATGGCTATGATAGCGGGCCGTCTAGATTCTCTATACATGAACCACTGCTTAGCGGTTCACGTTGAAAGAAGTCAGACTAAGCTTAGATTCTAGAAAATTGTAATATCTGTTATGCTGGTTTACTAATATAATAATAGTTCCTACTTACTAACACACTATGGGTTTTGTTACCTGAATAAAGAATTTATATTATTATTATAAGAGAAGCATGCAGTGATTTGTCCGTGATTATAACATTATTTGGTTTCGAGACAATTATGAGGTCTAACTAAGAGGGTGTACAATTGGGAGAATTGTGAGTAGCAGAGAGAGGTAGAATACTAAGATTGCAGGAGGACAGTAGAGATTGAAGTTTATGAGTTCGTAAATCATTCTTAATGAGGCAATTATTGAAGACATCCCTGAAGACTACGCGTTCATAACTAGGACATAAATCGTTCAAAACTTATTCTAAGGAGTTAATACTGAGTAAAAGTTAATACTGAGATTAGGACTGTAAAGCACCCCAAGGAATAATTTAACATAATTCAAAGAAATTTCCAGAAATGGGTGTTTTGCTGATTCCGAGTATGAGGAAGGAGACGCACTAATAATCTCATAGGGGATATCAGCTCGCAGATAAATGGCGACTCCTCCACCACCTTTACAAGTCCTGTAATTTGGAATTAGGGCATATCTTGAGAGGGCAAAAGAAGAAGAAAGAAGAGAAGGTTTAAGAAAAGACTACGAAATCAATAAAGCATCGATATGTGCTCTGTGAAAGGAAGCTAGGTCAGTGTGATGGCCAGGAACACTCTGGGCATTGATATGAGCTACGTTAAGGTTATTGGGATGACTGGATAGGAGAGAGGAGATCCGATCACACAGCGGCAATTTAGTGCATGAATCGATGCCCAAACTGATGAAACTATCTAACGATGACGAACATGAAGAAACTATCGTCAAGGTCTATATCACTCATAGTTTGCAAATAAATAAATAAGTAATCTATACTAATATTATAAAGCTGTAGATTTTGTTTGTTTGGTTGAACGCGCTAATCTCAGGAACTACTGGTTCGAATTGAAAAAGTCTTTTTGTGTTAGATAGTCCATTTATCGAAGAAGGTAAATGCTATATAACAGCACGCTACGACCAACAGGAGCGGAGCATCAATAAAATGAAAATGTTGCAAAAACGGGAGCTTCCGTTGCGTGCGCTGAAAAAAAATGGAAAGGACAATGCCACAATAGTGGTATACAACCAAAGTGCGATTTTGGGATTTACACCCCAGTTGCTATCCATAAGGCGACCACTAGCCACGAGGGACATTTTAGCTTTACTCAGTACGTTAGCGAAATGTGTGTTCCACGTTAGCTTTCACCTCGTAAGCTTAGGACGTGAACGTCCCCAGCTTCTGGCAGTCCGCCAAACATTCCTATCTCGACCCTGGGAAACTCCTACGCCTGTCATCGGCCCCCCTTTGCTCCGAGGCACTGGCTTTGTATGCCTGCAATGCTGCCTTGGCTGCGATAAATCGTGGCCTTAGCCTTACATTGCCTTGCCTCTCAGAGCCCGAGCCCCCCCTCGAAGTGCCCTGTTGCGGTTCCCCAGGCCAATCACTGCTCCGAGGCACTGGTTTGGGTGAACCCACGGGCACAGCAAGCTGCGACCCAGAAACCTCCCCACCTTGTCTCTCAGAGCCTCTTGAAGTTGAAGGCTGTGGCTCCATCGTTGCTTCGGTAGCAACAGGTAAAGTAACAACTTTGGATCATTTCTGATTTTAAAAATGAGTTTTTTAAAACCATAAATGACCTCAGATTTCATAGCCCGAAGAGACGCCACAAAAGGTTCGTCCAGGTAAAATGGTTGTGTAAGTTGCGTATACCAATCAGTCAACTTCCTCCTTCTTGACGTTGTAGTTTAAGTCTTTGTGTGAACCTAAATATTTGTATGTACTGTGTTCATCCATTGGTTCAATAGATTCACCGGTTTCAAATGTGTAGATATTGTTCTGAATTTTACCTTTGGTGATTGATAATATCCTGTATTTATCAACTCCAAACTGCATATGAATGTCATGTGAGAATTTTTCTGTTGTGTCAACTAAATGGAACAACGAAGTTTTGTCATTTGCGAATAACTTAATGTCATCTATGTACATACGGTGTGTTAATATATAATGTGCTTCATTGTTTGGAGGTGTAACCGTTTCATGGCTATTATTTAGAAGATTAGATAATGGATTAAGGGCTAAACGAAACCATAAAGGGGTTAGAGCAGCGCCTTGGAAGATTCCTCGTTGAATACGAATCGGCGTAGTAGTTAAAGATTCTGTTAGTGATTGTTTTATTTTAAGTGTAGTGTGCCAATGTGTCGTTGAATTTTGTAAGAATGAGATGAGTGTCGGGTGAATTTTATAAATATGTAGAACCTGTATTAGCCAGCTATGTGGGACTGAGTCAAAGACCTTCTGGTAATCGATGAACATAGTGTGGATATCTCTCTTATTTTTAACAGCATCATTCATAATTATTCCATCAATAGTTAGTTAGCCATAATGTCATATTTATTTAAATGTTTGTAGATAACTACACTAATACATGCTGTTAAGATTTTGTAAAGGGTTTCTAGATAAGTGATTAGTCGGTATTTTGCTGGGTTTCTTGTGTCGTTCGCGTCTTTGAGTATCATGTATGTAACTCCTTGTGTAATATATGTCGGTATGTGGGGAATGAATGCATGTGTTTAAGTGATTGTGTGTGTTTGGATGTATCGTAGTTAATTATTTATACCAATAATTATATATGTGGTCTGTACCCGGCGAATTCCAGGAGTGTCTTCGTTTGAGCACATCTATGAATGCGTCTATTGGTGTTTATGATCGCTTATCCAGTCGGCCTCTCTATTGTATTCCACTGGGTTTTCCCAGATGTTTGCCCAAAATTGTCGTAAGGATTCTCCCGAAGGTGTTTCTATGTTTTGGTTATTTCTGTTTGAATGCATACTTTGTGTTGTTGCTAAATTCCTATAGAAGTTCTTTTCATTATTGGCAAATTTTTGCACTATCCTGGCTGTACAAGATTTGTATCTTTTGAGTCTAAAGGAAACCGCATTTAATTTTTGTTTAAAGGTGTCTAAGAAGTGTTCCATTTGTGTGTCCGTGTTTTCATATTGTGCGTGTAACTGATATTTTACCTTTATTGTTTCTACTGTTGCTACAACTCTTCTATTTCTGTTTCTTCTAATATATTGTGTCAGTCTGCCTCATGGACTAATTATAAAGAGGACATGGCATAAGCGACTGTGCAGTGATTTTAAAGTGAGTCCTGACGTCATACAAGTGTGTGTGGCCCGGTCAAGCCTGAGTGCTCAGTCTGCCAGCAGTCATCCTGTGCATACGACGATCGCGATCACATAGTATTTTTTAATATCCTTCGATATTATTATGAGAAATAAAGAACTGTTGTATTTTATCCTGCAAAAAATACTCGGATAAACTTTGTGATGCAATGATAGGCATCACATTTCATTCGTAAGTAATTTTAGACGCAATTTATTAGGCAAGTTCCAGAAAAATCTATGAAACGTCATATTAGTTGTATAGTTTTTGTACTCGCCACCAGACGTTGCAACCTTTAAATATCACATATGTCATAGAAAAATACTTTTCAGTTGATAATTAAACGTATGAAAGTAGATTTAACACTATACAAAGCAAATTTTGCCAGAAAAATATCGTATTAAGATTTATCATTATTTCAAATTTTCTAATGATAGAATATTCAATAACCGCCATCTACAGTGTAGAAAAGGCAATCCTTGAATAGCCGAGTCGTACTGTAAATTATTTAATTATTGTTTTCATAATGGTATTTCATAACATTTAATACATATTATATAAAATTAACTTTTTTCAATGAACTTGAATACTATCACGACAAAAATATAATTCCTTTTTAGCGGTGCGAACACTTATTTCTTAATATAGTGTAAAGACACTAGAGACATCTAGCGTAATTTAGCTGAATTACCTAAGAATGAATTGAATATAGTGACTTTCAGTTTGCCTTATTCACCGCTAGGTGGAGAATGAAGAATTGGGCGGCGTCTTCGGCGTTTGACAGCCCCCCACACCCGCAAATCGTCACGCCTATAAAAAAAGAACATCTCCTCTTTACAAATGGGTTCATGGTCTGCCCATACAAGATCTTAAGTATTTATTTTGTTTTCAGCCTTTTAACTACTTTAAATCAACCTTTAAACAATCAAATATTAATTCTTTCCAGTTCAGGTTTACGATTACCGTACTACTAGTATGTTACTTTGGGAGTGTTATAGTTGAGACAAAAAAAATGGCTTCATGATCTGTTATAGTGGTTTGAAGATTGATCACATGATCACATGACACTACGAACCCACCCGAGGCAAAAGTTGTCTTACTTTTGCCTCGGGTGGGTTCGTAGTTTGCCGGTAATAATCCATGATATGAAGGAATATCTAGATAAGATGTAGGGACTGATTCTGTGCTAAAAATATTTATATTTTATTTTATTTTTTTATTTGATTCAGGCATCAATGGCCCATACAAAATACTATAATACAATATAAACTTAATAACACTAATTTACACGAAGAGTCGGCGTCGTGTATCGCGCGGTGTCCGGTTGCCGGCCTCGGAATCGCCGGAACACTACATCTCTCGGCCAAAATTCCTGCTTCATAAAAGTCGATAGTTGTTCAGTCGGAACTCCCACCACAAAAGAATTAAAATTCGTATTATGACGAGTTTCCAACCGCTCGACCCTCAGGTTGAATTTGGTCTCCTCACCCTTCGTAGAGTAATGCAGCCGGGACACGTACAGCGGCGTCACAGGCACAGCCGGACGCAGCAAGTGGTTCGGCCCAGTCGGTGCGGTACCACACTGATTTCTACTACTACACACTATATTAATATCATCAACTATTATATATATTATCGCCTATACCGCTAGCCGAAAGACTCCCTCCTGGACACGACTTACTATGGCCCACGTGGAAGTCTATAAATAGACTCCGGACCCAAGTCGGTCGATGCATAGAAAATATGTTCAGGTGGGGTTTCAGCTAGGATAACATATGCGAGTGTGATTACTCTCCGCAAACAATGGCACATTTGCTGACTTGCCCAGCGTGTCCTACCACCTGTACATGCGAGGATCTATATAACGTCACAGACAATGCCGTTTGTATGCCTAAGTATTGGTCTGACAAAATATAAGATGCCATTGATCGACACGATAAGAACAAGATCAACTATTATGACGTTTTGAATGGAACTTAAATGATCCAGAAGCATATGAAGAGATTGCAAAAAGTTGTCTAGAATTTTAAATGACGGTGATCTTTAGAAAAATAAGTATTTATAAAGTCATAACATAGCCTTTACTATAGCTATAAAAATAACTTCTCCTAGTTAATATTATGTGTGACAACGCCATCAATGCCAACCATAAATGAGGCTTTTTGTCAGTTAAACTGTTGATTGGGTTGTTATTTTTTGTATGTGCTAGCTGACATCAATATAATAATTGATTTATTCCATATTTTATTATTTTGTATACAGCCACTTCTAGCATATAATATTATATAACAAATGATGGAGACATACCGCCGGGGAGATAGTAGCACCGTTTCTTTCCAGGTAAAGCAATAAAAGCGATGAGGGGTGGGCTCATTTGGGCGCTGTCTATAAGTTTAAAATAAGCTATTAGTAGTCTTATTTGAATAAATGACTTTTTCAACACACTTGCTCGTAAAGTGGCTCTTATTGCACCGCTTTTAGGTAATGTAAGATATTATATATGACAAATAAACATTTCATTTCTTCAAATCATTTATCTTTGTCGGCAAATTAATAATAATTTGGGTTGTACATGGAAAAATATTAATAATATTTTAATATTAGCGTGTTTGAAAATTTCGTCAGTGTCCTGCGCGAATAGACCAAGACTCGGCGTAGGAAAAAATAAATTAGCTCGCCATTTTAATTACAGAAATAGGTAGTAATTTTTTTCCTCGTAAATGTGTTGAAAAGCGTCGTATGAGACGTGTGAGCTGTGATTATTACAACGTCTCGGCACCATTGCTACCAACTTAGCTCACTTGTGTCATAATATACATAATTTACTCCGTTATCAAATATACATGAACCAATGATTTCAAAAGAAAGGATACGCCCATCTAAACATTTTACATAAAACTTCTTCATATAAGCAAAAGTAGCGCCATCTGTCATAACTCATACGAACTACGCGAGTACCGCGTTTCATAGGTCGAAGACTAAACCTTGTACGTGCCGTACATGATTTTTTTTATCATATTTTATTATTGGTCAGTATTTCTATACACACATCAGTCACGAAATGAACTGAGTTTTTACCCGACTGCGGTAGAAGGAGGGTTATATGTTTTTTGGGTGTATGTATGTATATTTCTTTGGCACGCTCTGTAGCCTAAACGGGTTGATGGATGTTAACTTGAGCGGTATCGTAAGATTATATTAGTTTTTTAAACTATAATTTATTGCGATAATAGTACATGTCACAAAAAAAAACGTAAGTAAAACAAATTAATATCAATCAGGTTTATTTGAAATTTTAAACAATATTGTTATAATAATTAAGTATTAACATATTAGGTACTTACTAAAATTACGTACACTAAGTTCTTAAGACAAAAATAAAACAATTAAAAAATGACGTTCGTTCAATGTTACTTCGCGCGCGCTGCCGGCCACATAATGGCCGCCATTACGGACTTCGGTAGTAAATTATACCTTTAAAATGTGTTAATTTAATAATTTAATTGGAACAGAAGTATTCTAGGGTTATTTACCGATGATACGATACTCCATGTTCCTTTTTTATCTTTGTATCGTAATTTTTGCAGCCTTTTACCATGCAAGTATAAAAAGGCATATTTATGACAAACAAATACTCGCTCTCTCCTGCGCGCGGTCCACTATCGACTGAGTTGCGTTGGCCCTAAACTGTCATTTTAGGGCCAACGCGTTGGTGCCATTTAGATTCGCGGTCGGCTGGGTCCTTACGCTAGTAATATATATGTCAATGACATGTACGCTGTATTGTATTGTGAAATTCCTCTAGAGAGTTGAACTTGTCTCCCCTTTAATATAGGTTACTCGGTGATCTAGCTAGGGGAGCAGTGCTCCACCCAACAATTTGTGTGTAGGTACATCATGTTTTATTTTTAATACGTTTTTGTAATTCTAAGCCCATCATGTAGGTACTACAAATAACCTTTGTATGCTATTAAATAATAAAAAATACTACATTACAGAGATGTTGGCGTTTCCGCAGACATGTCAAATCAAATACTCTCAAATTTGAGAAGACTGTTATTGCAAAGGAATTTAGAACTGTTACCCAACACGTTGGATTCTTTAGAAACAGCTTTAAAAAAGGTAAGACAAATTTGTATTAGTTGTTTCGCCCTTCAAATAATACTGAGTTTTCCCATATTCATTTTAATTGGTATTATTCTGTTACTTTAGACTACAGATGCGTTGCGCAAAAATAAAGCTAATTCTAATCTGTGTGCCCGTCTAACAAGTCGTATGCTGGAGCTACGAAAATCTTGCACAACTACGACTCCGCTAACTCCCGAAACGACCGCCACAGCTATGTACACTGCACTTGAAGCAGTCATCGATCAGTTAAAACCCGACATACCAAGTCTGAAGATGGCACAGCCTGTTAAGGACTTGAGAGGAATACTGTCGCCGTACGTCGAGTTCCTTTGTGTGAAGGCCAATAGATACTTCAGTTTGGGATCATATCCTTTTTAATAGCACAATTTTATTATATTTTAAATACACCCTGAAATTTTAATGGTTGTTTTCCCACAGCGAAATGATTTCGTCTTCGTAGTAAAATACCTGAATAATATTGTTTTATTAGAATCAAAATAATCTAAAAATTCAAGTCAAATGTGACTTCCAACCGTAAGTAATAGCGAGCTTCGCGCAGTGAGGACGGCCCGGTCGGCCGCACGGTCGCGTGATTGTCGTGTAGTACCTGCTGAAAAAAATAATGAATTACTATTGTTCGGAAATTTAATACTTTTTCCGATAATATGTACTAGATACTACTCAGGGTAAATCGTTCAGCCGCGGGATAACAACGTAATTGATTATTTGATTTCGATCAGCTACCCAACTAGCTACGCATACAGTTTCATGTTGCCGCAAAAATTAAAAAGCCTTATTTTACATAGCATCACATAACATAGCATTACGCCTGTATTCCCCGAAGGTGTAGGCTGAGTTGTACACAGTTGTACACAGTTGTACACCCAAATTTCACCAATGCTGTTATTAAGTCCCATGTGATAATAGGTGGTGAGCCTATTGCCATCTACCGGGCACAATTCCAAACTTCGGGATGCTAAGAATTTTTCTAACAGAAAAACGCAATAACACTGCCGAGACCTCATGCTCAGCAGTCGCGCTTGGAGCCACGAGACAAACGAGGCAGTTACTTATTTTAATTGTCGCTACTTAGATTATTTTTAGTTATAACTAATTTACTTTTACGACATTTACGCGGACAGAGTCGCAGCCCAACCACATTTAATATTACCAACAAAATTCATTATAAAATCAGCTTTTCATTTTGTTGATTGTATAATTATTTATATAATTGAACTTGTTAAGAACCGCAACATTCATTTTATATTGCGTTATGCTAATAATGTCATTAAGGTTAAAATTGTTGCTTTTAATTTTTTTACAATATTACCATATAATTTAAATTGCTTGTAGCGATTCATTTCTAGAAATAGGTATCCCTATTTTTACGATGATCAATCAGTTGAGTTCATAAATACTACATACTTTTTAAATATGCATGTCATGTAGCAGTTAAACCCCAAACATTTGAATTATTTCGCTTAATGTGGGATGTCTGAGCACGGGCGAGACAGATGCGAGTTGTTCCCTAACGCTGCACAAGTATGTGGAGGAGTTCCCCGGACTCATCCACTTTATTTACGTGGACCGCACTGTTGGGAGGTTCCTGGCTCCCGACATGGCAGACTGTGCCGACATGCTCGCTCCGGAGACGGTAGGTTTCTTAAAGGCATTGCGGTTGGTCTGAGCTTCCCATTTGTTTGCATGTTTGTCGAGCGTCTTCTGATATTAATTTCTTAGAAATAAATTAATATCAGAAGAAGCTCAATAGAGCTGAAGCGGGCAGTGTGTGACTTTGAAAAGGTAACCTTTTCTCTAAATGTAACTAAGCATAGGCTGTTTATTTTGTGGGTATATATATGTGTCGCAGATGGATTGTAGAATCAGCTGTTTTACAAAACTGCTAGCTGATTTACACAACAGTACTGTTATGAAAAACAGCTGAACGACGTTTAGCGGTTTTACATAATTACTGAACTATAACACGCAAAATTGAATGAACGTTTTGCGTTTATCAATGCAGCGGGTCAACGATCAGAGATTATGTAAAACAGTGTGAAATAAACTGTCAGATTGTTGATTTTAGTTCGAAATTATGTCGCATATGGCTCTGTATGTCTTAACACTAATAACCTAACTTTATTTTACTTGTTAATAGCAAAAAAGATGAAAGTTTTGAATGACGTAAATACTAAACCACTATAATAGTCGACAATATATCGGGATTATGAAAGAAAATAAACGAAATTGATCCATGAGCGAGCGAAACGAGCTCGGGAGTTTCGTTTATCCCGACACGGACAGGTTAGGTTCGAAGAGGATGACGGGGGCCAGTGAGCGAGCGTAGCCAGCGAACTACCCCCGTCATCCTCTTCGTGTTTAGGTTTTTTCTAGCCTTACAGACACAAAAATAGGTCGACCCGGCCACGGAAAGTCAAATCAGAATACAGTATCTTTTTTTTTACTTGAGTGGTGACTATCCGTTTAATATACCTATACAATAAACAAATCTGGCCCACAGTAGATATGTCATTCTGCATTATGTCTAAAGGTGGGTAGCTGTTTTGTTAAACGGATCGCAATGGCAATCCAGCTGTTTTATAAAGTACTGTTTTGTAAATCAGCTAGCAGTTTTGTAAAACAGCGGATTCTACAATCCATCTGCGACATATGCACCCCCGGTGGTCGAAATTGTGTTCACCAATCCATCTGCCAAATAGAAAATCTAATCTGTGATCATTGTGGCTATTTCTGCAGTGGTTTTCTGGACTATTTTATTTAATAAAAGCTGCGCCCTGCGGTTTCACTCGCGTAATTATACTATAATTACCTATTTAGTAGTAACCAACAAATAGAAAATAATTCACAGTTTTTCTCTTCTCGCAAATGCTCAGTCCTCATCGGGCGGCTAGGCTTATGCCCACGGAATAGTTAGTGCCGTTATGCGTCATACGGCTTGTTCGCGCGGGTGTTAAAATATTTTCATTTTACATCCTAATTTTTATCTCCTAAACTTTGCGTCCAAATAACATGCTATAAAGGGCAAAGTTTATCTTTATAAAATATCTTGATGATGAAGTAACTTTCGTTCGTAAGGCTCAATATATGCAATACCTAATAATAATACTCATAGGTAGATCTCGTGTCTCTTTTGCTGAATTTTTTGGGACAATATACCTTTTTGTGGCTTATGTATAAGAGATAGGCACATGGCTTCGAACATTTTTTGAAGATGTACTAATGATCAATATTTTTGTAGAACATTATATTTACACATACATATATATTTATACATTTACCATTACGCCGGAGCACGCGGGGAATGCAGTTCGGCAGTGCTTTTTATTCCGACTTAACAAAACTCAATATAGAAGTGTAGCTGAATGTTTGATCTCTAGTATTCCCCACGAATCTGGCTGTAATATACAAAAATACTTTTTTAAATCCAACTGGTGCAGTGAGTATGCTCAGCTTAAGAATGCGCTCTAAGTCTCGTTCCCAATGCTAGGTGCGTCGCGCCATTTGGCGCAGCTTCGCCGTGGTGCGCGAAGGCTACTGTGCGGCCACGTGGCGGCGCGGCGCGCTGCACGGCTGCGCGCTCGTGTGGTGGGAGCGACGCGGTGCCGCCGTGCGCCCCACCCGCGTGCCGCACCCTGCCGCCGTGCGCGCGCTTCCGCCGCCTGGTGACATACGCGGCACATTCTACAGGTAAATATACTCAGACTGGCCGAAATGACATCTCAACATCCTGCATGAAGCCGAACAACGATCAAAAAATCGGTAATGGATCCCACATTTGAGAGGTTTTCATCGATAAAATTTGTTCAATATACCGCCCTTAAAGTTTTATTAGAACCCGCAACATGTTGTATGTCTAGGGCAGGAGAGCATAGAACGTCAAGAAGTTAATAAAGTGCCTTCATACATATTTTTTGTAGGTATCTCTTTGCAGTTTCTGTTAGCGAATCTGGTTATTTGAGAATCTAGTATTTTGTTTTTAAGTCGAGGTTCTAGACGATACGACAATTTACAAATACCTTTATATATTTTACAGGCAACTGCTCGAGTTGGCATTCCCGGGTGACTCACGTGGCGTGGCTATTAAGGAGTTGATCTGTATCCACCTGGGACTGCTACCGGCATCCACAGCGGTACAACAGGCGCGACGACTCGCACACTCGGTGCATGAACTAGCAGGAGATGTTGCCACTGGCGCGGCCGATCTACTGTAATTTAATAATTCAACCAACACGGAGTAGAAAAAAACTAGTGCGTATTCCGCCTCGAATAAATATTATACATTATTGTGGTGAGCGGAAACTATTAACGGGGCTTTTAAAAATCCGCTTCCCGGAACTTTGATAATGTTGGACATAAAATTGCTTTCCCACCGTAAAAGTCTCTACACACAGAAAGCAGGGGTGGTAGATAGTCGGGTCAGGTGCGGCGGTGAAGGCGCGGGTATGTGCTCGCGGGCGGTTCGAAGCCATGTGTATGATCGCAAAAATTACGAGCAACAGTGATGAAAAATAATTAAATAGATTAAAATACTTCAGGTTTTGGATTTTTTTATTTGCACCCATAAAATACATTTTTTCAAGCATTTTTTTTACAGTCATGTAAACAACGGTATGGTTGCAGTGTGTTTTATTGTATGTATTATTTACCTTCGTATTTGGCACGCAAATTTTTATAAAAATAACAACTTTGTAAGCTGCTAATCCCACGCCTCCACTCCGCACCGCACCGCGTCGCCTCGGCCCCGCGCCGCGCTCGCCGTCTATTTGTAGCGCCGATACGTCCCGCCCCGACACCGCATCGCTTAGCCACCGCTTCCGATCGTGTGTAATCTTTCTAACATATTCAAATATTACAAAAATACCGCCTTCGACTCCGCTCTCTGTGTGTGGAGACTTTTAGGATTAGTTAGGTATTACTTTATTTACATATAAGTAATAATTACTATATAAACTGTTGGTCTGTATCCGTGCCATATTAAGGCGACTATACAGCTGATACTGACCACAAATCAATAGAAAAATCAATTAATAACTATTATTATTAATACATATTAGTAAAAAAACAATTCTAAACGCGTGCTGCGCGCAACTTTAACCCGCAGCACAAGCTAAGATCACCAAAAAATATTGGCACTGATATATTATTATTCTTCCTTCATCTGTCCTCTTCCCAATTCATTTGAAATCCTTTTCCCGAATGAATACCATCCCAAAAATGTTCCCTGCCCCAAGATTATCGATTCTGGTTTGTCGTTTAGCCCAGGGCTTTTACGGTTAGCTCTCCAAATAATAAAAAAGAAAACATTTTCACATTTTCCAGGACCGCATTAAGGTAAAAAATACGAAAATGCGTTTTTATTAATAAAATACATAGTTCACAGAACAATTTTAGTTACTACATTTCAACTAAAACCAACATATTTAAGCATAATTAAACATTTTCGGAGATTTTCGGTGCATCATAAAGTTTTAGAGATGTTAAATTTCCAACTGGAGTAACGTTTTGCAGAATCTTGTTTCGCGGAAACCAATTGTTTGAGGCTAAGTACTTGTAAATATTAAATTTTAGTGATATCCTCTAAAAAGATGAGGTGCCAAGTACTCGCAACCGCCATGCATGTATGAACTTTCAAAGAATTGTGGAAGTTGGAATTAGATTTTGTGAAAGTCAAATAAGTGAGTTATGGACTGTAAAGTTGGGCCCTCAGTTCTCACATAGAGGATTGAGGGCCCACCTGTACCGAATAAAATATGGACACTACAGAATAAGTCTTTATGCCAAAATCTAAGATATAGGCAAACAAAATTTGTGAAAACAAGATTTTATCGCAAAACACTGTCCTAGTTTGTATATCTTCGTTCAAACTAGACCCTCAATGCTCATACACGTAAAAGTATATTCTCAATGCTCATAAACTGCCTCGTTGGTCTAGTGGTCCCAAGCGTGACTGCTGAGCACGAGGTCTCGGGTTCGATTCCCGGGTCGGGCAAAGTGTTATTGAGTTTTTCTGTTAGGAAATTCTCAGTAGCAGCCCGGAGTTTGGAAATGTGCCCGGTTGATGGCAATAGGCTCACCACCTATTACATGGGACCTAATAACAGCATTGGTGAAATGTGGGTGTACATTTGTACCACTGTGTACACCTCTGCCTACCCCTTCGGGGAATACAGGCGTGATGCTATGTTATGTTATGTTACTGTTTGAAATCCTATATGCTACTAAATAAATTGTGAACATTTGTGAAACCAAGAACAGCTCACCACTTCTTGTTCTTTGAAAGTTATGACCTTGATAAAATTCCCTCAGACCTCCATTTTTTGTTTGTTTTCGTTTCATTACTCTTAATGTATGAAAGATAAGACAAATAAAAAATCGTCTCCTCATGTGAAAAAAAAAAGTGCAACAAATTGATGTTGTCACTAATTAGAATTACAATAAAATTACAAATCTTAATAAATACCGAAATCAACTATTTTTTTATTGTGTATGTGGGTAGGGTGACAATAATCTACTTTTACTCTAATTTTTTATACTTTGTTAGTGCCTATTCTGAGTGATGTTTTAGTTTCTTCTGCTGTTGCAAAGTAATCATAACTCAAGCTATTTTATTGTTTAAATATACACAATAGGTGTAATAGTTATTGTAGTTACTAAGCAATTGCTTATGATAGTGCGGCGGAAGCCGCAGGTGATAAAGCATTAAGACAAGTTTTGTTAAACAATTCTGACCTATCATGACTCCTAACCGGTTAATAACTTCTAAAAGACAAGCGGCCATTACCGCGGTACTTTTAATGTAAATAATTTATTAGGAATCTTTAATGACATTGTTACATTTTCGTCATATGTATGATAACTCTACTTTTTAAATTAGTTAACTTAAAAAGGATTCGAAAAGTTTTTAGTTTAGTTTAAATTTTTTTTCGTAACTCCTCTATTGATTTCTAAGGGTTAACAGTTAACTGCACGATTAAATAATAAAAAACTCGAGAAGTGCGAGTCGAACTCGCCCAAATAATAACGAAATAATTATTGTTGATTGCCAAAGCAATGTAGCTACATTTTTACAAATAGATGCGTTTACAGTTACTGCACATCGATTCCAATAGGAAGGCAATTTGCTTTCTTACTACTCAATTTGGATATGTCATCCGTTTTTGAGATAGAGTGTTTGGAAGACTCGATTTGTTTTGACGAATCATATGTCTTGTCTTACTTGTGGTTCTAACGTAGCAGGCAACTACAAATTACATTTTGTCATTGCATTTGATTCAAACGGTACTGGTGAGTACCTACCTACCCACAGCCTACAGGATATGCACAGGCACACACTAAGAATATAATCAAAGGTGTACGAACTTATCGGAGCAATTGAATTCGTTCCTCCACCTTTTGCTGACAGTATTGGTCATTACAAATGTCATGTATTAATAATTAATAGTAATTTGACTATGACGATAATAAGCGAAAATCAAATAAAGTTTATTAAACCTATGATAGGTACTACATTTACTTATCTTTGCTGCAATCTAACAGAAATTGTGGTCACCCTATTTCCTAATTCAGAGAATAAAAATAAAACTCGATTTTCTTATAGAGGCTGTTTTTTTGGAGGTATAGAACTCTGAAATGTAATAAAACAAAGATGTTTTTTTTTAAATAGATATTCTGGCATTATAATTTAAATATGACTTCTGACATATGACAGCCACGGCTGGCTCGCACGTAGTCTAATTTGGAGCACCAATTTTAGATGTCTTTTTCCAACATTTGTGGCCGTATATCGGCAATATTGTCCACCAAGTGGTCAATCGTTTCGGGCTTACGGCGTAGACTAGCGACTACACATATCCCCACAGAAAATAGTCAAGCAGCGTTAAATCGCACGATTTTGGAGGCCAATTCACGGGTCCGAAACGTGAAACTAAGCGGTTACCAAACGTTTTGGGCCCATTCACAGAATCTACGCCTTGCTAGATGATCGTGTGGCTTCAATTCTTGCACGAGTTGGATTTTGTAGGCACGCAAACCAAGATCTTTCCGCAATACCTTCCATAAAGTGGATGGACACATATACAATTCCTGTGTACGATGGCGGATAGACTGATTCGGTACTTCTTCTGTACGCACTGTACGACGTCTATGTGGATGCATATTATCATTTAGAGTAAACATGGTGCGAAAACGTTCCATAGTTATTCGAATTAATTGCTCTGATGGACGATGATGTTGACCATAAAATGAACGTAGTGCGCGATACGTATTTCCAACAGAAACATAATTTTCAAAATAAATTTGCACAATTTGCAAGCGTTGTTCAGGCATTAGTCTATTCATGTTGAAATTCCAAACCAAACTAAACATAAATCACTTGACCGACTGCCAACATAAAGTTCTATACCTCTAAAAAAAACATCCTTTACAATAAAGGGTCTTTTAATTCCTTTCTGGTATGTAATTTGTTGCACATATTTATTCACATAAAGAGACAATTTTGTATTTGTCTTATCTTTCATACAATAAGAGTAATGAAACGAAAACAAACAAAAAATGGAGGTCTGAGGGCCCGAATTTTATCAAGGTCATAACTTTCAAAGAACAAGAAGTGGTGAGCTGTTCTTGGTTTCACAAATGTTCACAATTTATTTAGTAGCATATAGGATTTCAAACAGTAGCCGCGAATTAATGGTTTCATTTTATTTGCGTAAAAAACTTTTACGTGTATGAGCATTGAGGGTCCAGTTTGAACGAAGATATACAAAGTAGGACAGTGTTTTGCGATAAAATCTTGTTTTCACAAATTTTGTTTGCCATTAGCTTCGATTTTGGCATAAAGACTTATTCTGTAGTGTCCATATTTTATTCGGTACAGGTGGGCCCTCAATCCTCTATGTGAGAACTGAGGGCCCGACTTTACAGTCCATAACTCGCTTATTTGACTTTCACAAAATCTAATTCCAACTTTCACAATTCTTTGGGACTGTTCACTAAACCCTAAGCTCATTTTCAATGAGTTTTAATAAAGTGGCCCTCACACCACACGCTCATCTTTACTGATCTAAACCCTGCCATGTATAACATTGTTATAAATGAAATCACTTTCACTTAGCATTTGTGATGATGTAATTATATTAGTAAGTATTCAAGCAAAACAATTTGGATCAGTAGAAAATCTTATTATTACTTTTAAAGTAAAGTAAGTTACTAGAACTTATTAACCAACATTTGTAATTCTCTCAGCCAACAGAAAATAACTTATTCAATCTATATATAATGTATAAGTGGATATAGGTAATTAAGTAATGCGATACTAATAAATAATAAAATGTGAGAAAAGAGACGAACCCAACCAATGTGCATTGATGAAATATGTATATTAAAAACTTTAGAAACATTTTATGAGTATTATTAATAACAAAAAAAAAACTAAACTAATATTAAGATTTCAAGTTTTGCTTATATGGTAACTTATTTATTAACCAAACGCTTGGATAAAAGGCACTTGTTAATATTCTGGTGAACTATCACCACACTTAACATCTTCACTTACTATCAAAGTCTTTTTCATATGATTTTCGCCAACATCAAAGGTGATCAAATCATCATTGTCGGTATTTTCTTTCTGTAAAGAAACAAATTAGCACCGATGTATTATTAAGTCAAATAGAGTATATTACATATCTTATGCATATATTCAAATAAGTTTTGTTGTTGATATTGAGTAACCTTCCTCTGGTTGCTGTCACCTGTGTACCGCCAGGCCAGGCGCACTCCACACTTTAGGTTCAGTGAGATATTTAAAAATAAAACCTTTACTATTTTGAAGCATTATTATCTAACTACCTTTAGGTAAACGATCAAAAACATTTCAATATCCCAGCATGTTTAAATATTAGATTGAATGCAAAATGGCAAAATTAAATTTTTGAGAATGGGTATTTTGGAAGACGAGTATTTCAAATTATTTTACGGCAATGTTTATGATACTTCTTCTGCATCAGCCTCGTATGCTTGTTGGGAGCAGACGTGTTTCGCTTATTATTGCAAAAATATTAAATCCTAATACATCTAATGCAATCAAAACCAATCCTTAAGATCACAGTGTTAAAGTTATTATCCTTCTGGTGGTGCATCACACAGCGCCGGCGAGTACGCAGCACGCTCACCTCAAGAGTAAAGAGAAAAAACTATTGGCATTGCACTCGCACCCGCACGGACTGGCACGGACTGGCACCGCAATGAGCCAACAGAAAACACCGCCTAGTGGCATGTTAACAAGCGGAAGCGAGGGCGGTAGCGGATCAGTACCGAACTTATCTACATTTGGTGACAATGAATACCAAACCAACATCTGTCAGAGAAAACGAAAAGAGCGCACTGAAGAAATAGACTACAAATCAGACTTTGCTAACTTTCGCACAGACATTATGAAGTTTCTGGAGAAATTCGGAAGAACTCAAAAAGAAAACCTGAACCTCATACGAGAAGAAATCTGTGAGATCAAACAAGAAATTAAATCGATAAAATCAAACACAGAAAACTTTAAACAACAATTTGATAAAATAAATACCGAAATTAAAACTATTAAATCCAACAACGCAATAACTGAAGACAAACTTAAACGAATAGAAAGTGAAATTCTCCAAATAAAAAACCAATCAAATATCGACAGTACATCCAATAACTCGTCCTTCTTACATCACGAAAACCTCATCCTAGAACTCAAGGATCCAAGTGAACGCGAAAAAAAAAACATTATTGTGGGTATAGGAACGGAAAAAAGTGACAAGAACTATAACGCACGAAAAAAATACGATTATGAAGAAGTAAACAAAGTACTTACCACACTGTATGAGGACTGTCCGAAGCCAATTAAAACCACAAGATTGGGAAAACATATCACAAACATGAACCGGCCCATCAAGGTATGTTTTACCAATACAGAAACACCTAAATACCTGTTCCGGACAAAAAGCCTACCTGAGAATATACAAATTTACTCAGATTTAACCCCAACTCAAAAGCAATATTTACAATCTATAAAAGGAGAACTTAAAAAACGTACAGAAGACGGAAAAAAAGACCTTATTATTAAATATATAAAAGGAAAACCTACAATTATTACTAACCAAAAAAACTCGAAGGAGGTTCACAAAACAATGGAAAACACACAAATAAACTAAGCCATCAAATCATCCAAAAATATGAAGACATACCCTTACACCCCTCATCATTAAGATTTTTTTATGCTAATTTACGAAGTATTCGCAAAACTGGTAAGCTCGATGAAATCAAATGTTAGGGTGTCGATGGGAGGATGTTAGGGCGATACCAAAAACTACTCACTTATTAGTTTTCACGGAGACCTGGATTATTTCAGAAACCGATGCAAAATTATATCAGTTGCCAAACTACAAGCATGTTTACAACTATAGGAAAACACGAAAAGGTAGAGGGGTATCAATTTATATACACGATTCAATCAAATACGACGTAACGGAAGAATTATGCGAAAATGGAAACCACTACTTGTGGATACATATAAAAAAACTATCGCTAAACATCGGGAGTGGTTTATAAACCAGGTGATTCAAACAATAACGATTTCTTAATGACGTATTCCGCACAGATGGAACAGAGAAGAAGAGCAATTATATTTGGCGACTTTAACATTGATCTCCTTAACGGAGACAATCACGTCACTAAATACCTGAACGAATTCAAAAGAAACGGATATCAAATACTGAACAAAATTAATGGCCTATACAGTACACGTGAAACCTCGACTACAAAATCTATACTGGATCATGTTTGCACAAACATAAGTAACCACTCATTTAATTTCTCCATAATCGAGTCATGTTTGTCTGACCATAACCAAATATATTTGGAAATAGGCCGTCTAAAGCCACAAAAAAATAAAAAAATCAATACAAAGCAATAAATTATGAAAAATTATACAGCGACGCACTAACAGATAATTACATAAATGAAGAATTAATTATTAATTACTACCACCTTGAGCGGTTTATCACAAAACATGTAAACAACAACAAAACCGACAAGACAAAAATACTGAATCCACCTCAAAACGACTGGATAAACCGAACTATTACTGATTCGATAAACTTACGTAACAACATATGGCAACAGACAAAATCTTACCCAAAAGACGTAAACATACAGAAAATCTTTTCCAAACAACGAGACGCAGTAAAAAACCTGATCAAAACAAACAAGAAAAAATACTATTATGATCTATTCTACAACAATAACAATCAACCGAAAAAGATGTGGGAACTTATTAATAACTTAGCACAAAATAAAATCAAAGAAAGCAGTGCTCCTCCGAAACTAATGTCGAGCTCAGGACCCATAACTGAAGGTAACGCAATATGTAATTTATTTAACTCATTTTTCTCATCAATAGGCCAGGAATTAGCTAACGAAATACCGGTTATATATCACGTGAACGATGGCAATACTCTTATGTACGAACACAACCATTCACACGACCTAACTCTGAATAAACTCACTCCTTGCACTGAGTTCGAAATTTCTAAAGTAATTGACGGTCTGGATAGTAATACAGGTACTGGAATAGATGGTATCAGTACACTTTGGTACCTCAAAAATATAATTGTTCCGAAATTAACGAACTGCATAAACGAATGTCTGATGCGCGGCATCTTTCCGAAAACGCTTAAAGTTGCCAAAGTCAGCCCTATTTTCAAATCAGGCAGTAGGACTGATCCAGGTAACTACAGACCAGTGTCGGTTTTACCGGTTTTATCAAATAAAATTGAGCGTGTTTTGTACAGACTTCTAAATGCATACCTTCTTGAGAAAAAGTTCCTAATCGACGAACAATACGGCTTTCGTTCGAAATCTACCACTCTTACAGCTACAGTAGACTTGGTAACTAAAATCAAAACGCACATAGATCAAAAGGATGTTGTATTGGGGGTATTTATTGATTTAAAAAAAAGCATTCGACACCGTATGCCACCACAAACTTCTCCAGAAATTAAACAACATAGGAGTCACAGATAAAGCTTACAAAATAGACAACAAGTAGTTAAAATAGATAACTTCACTAGTTCCATAAAACACGTACCATACGGCTGTCCTCAAGGCTCAATTTTAAGTCTGCTACTTTTCTTAATCTATATAAATAATATAAACAAAATAGGGTTAACGGGTCACCTAACTTTATACGCGGACGATACATGCCTCTTCTATTTCGATAAATCCATCCATACTATTATAACAAATGCTCAAAAAGATCTTGGTATACTCAGTGAGTGGCTCAAATACAATTTGCTTACAATAAATACGTCCAAAACAACATACATACATGATTTTCACCGCAAAAAACAAATCATTACCAGACTTCCCGCCTCTTACTATTAACAATGACATAATAAAAAGATCGAGCCACGAAAAATATCTCGGTCTGAGGGTAGACGACAAACTCACATGGAAACTGTACATCGAACATATAAAATCAAAATTAACGTCATTACTAGCATCATTACGCAAAATCTCAAATTGTATTCCAAGGAAAATACGTACTATTATTTATGACTCATTAGTAAAATCACATCTCGAGTACCTTATTGAAATATGGGGATCGGCCGCAAAAATATTCTAATGCCTTTACAACGAACCCAAAACAAAATATTAAAAACATTAATAATAATAAAAATAAATAAATATTCCACAACTATCACACAACGCCGTCTAGTCTCAAGCTAAGCAGAGCTTGTGTTATGAGTACTAGACAACTGATAAGCATACTTATATATTTCTAAATGCATACATGTTATAGATAAATTACACCCAGACACAACAAATGATCGTGCTCATCACACAATCATTTGTCCTGGGTGGCATTATACCATTATCACTACCTCACTCCAACTAAAACACTATTTGAAAAACCAAAATATTAAATCTCAAACAACTATAAACATACCTGTATCCTAATTAAAAAAATCATTACAAACAGCGTACAATCAAAGCTAGAATTACATAAAAAAATAATATCACACAACCTAAGAAATAAAAATAAATTACAACGAAGACAAGCTCGGACAAACTACGGCAAAAAAACCATATTGTTCGAAGGAGCACAGCTGTTTAACGACCTACCAAATGACGTAAAAGATTGTGATAATATTATCAGATTTAAACTAAAACTGAGAAATTACGTTTATGAAATATAGTCATACCGCATTTTAAATGTTATCAATTATATACTTCCTATATATTTGTTTTGTATAACTTCACCAACACGCATCAGAGGCAAAATGTATTTATTTAGATATAAACAATTACTTTGTATCTCACTATAAGTGAACCTATGTATTGTTCTTATGAGAATAAATTCTTTAAACCGAACTTCATATCAATCAATGAAAGATTAACAAAGTCCTATACCTATATGCAAAATTGAATATATATATTTAAAGTACACCTAAATTTAAACAGCACAATCTTAAGAAAATTATGTGATGAGAACGGGTTAAACAAGTATCTCAAAAAAAATTAAAACGGGTCCGTTTTAATTTTTGGTCGCCATCTTAGAAAAATGACAGACTATCGCTGTAAAAGTGTAAACATACCTATTAATAGTTACGCTACTTGTGAACATTTTAGAGTCCGTAAAATAAGATAGCCCTATTAGTTTCTTTGAAATCTGGCTATCCCAAATTACCAACAGTATTCCAAATTACCCTCCCTTCCTCTACATCCGACCTACAGACCCTTTTGGCTCGCAAAAATTAAGAGAGGGGAAGACCATTGGTAAGTAATTCTTTTTATTTAATAAAGTATCTACATAGATAAATTATATAGTATATTTGTAGTAATTAGGTATTCTTAATTTAATATTTATTGTAAGTATAGTTTTGAATATTTATATTTAATAATTTAAATTTTTTAAAGAGATTAAAATATGAATTGCGAACAACAATGTTACAAGAACGACTAACGAATTTGTTAATTAAGAGCAAAGAAAGTTATAACCTTAAAAAAAAAACTGATGATGAAATAGAAGATTTTGCTCAACAGAAATTCCGAAAGAAGTCATTACCTTAATCGCAACTAATTCAAACCAGCAGAATACTTATCTAATTAATATACCTATGTCATTGATAATTGATTTGTACTAATTAACCATAATAAATATAACATCAAAGTAGATTGTTTTTGCATCTTTCTTTACTTTCTAAAAGGCCCCCAAATTGATGTGCTACGCCGGGGCCATTGGGAAGGCCACGGCGTGGCCTAAGATGGTTCTGATTACTTGGCTCATCACTCTGCGACGGTATTAAGGTCCATCAGGTCACATTAAGAGAAGCAATCCTGGACCCATAGATAGGATGCAAAAAGGACCATTTCCTAATGACCATTAAAATCCTCCAGAAGAACAAGCTAGGCTGAAGGGTAACGCCGTTGAGCCACATCTGAATGTGGAAACAAACAGTTGAGTTGTCTCTTCGTCTGTAATGTGCGAGCGATAGACGATAAAGAATTTTCTCTAGGCCGGCTTGATAAGAATCAAGAAAATGGAAAATCTTGGATTTTCAAAGACGCGGAGAAGCCAAGAATAGATATTATCGAGCATAAAGACCCAAATGCCGTACGCGGTTTAAACTTGTGCTCCAGCATATAGCCGGCACATAGCCTGGGTAAGAAAGATATGCTTCTTCAGCGAAACATCCGATCTGGGTCTCCGAAAAAAGTAAAGTGCGAAAGCAAGTGTGGTTTTAGTCTCGAAGTGGTCGTAGACTGGGTCGATATTTGCGTGCAGCCCTAGGATGTTGCTTAGGTGCATACGAAGAGAGAGGGGGGGCTTCCGCTGTTTACACAACTTGCTTATTCTTCTTTTCGCCATATATGTAAGTAGAGTGGATAGATCTGTACAGAACGATACTTGAGGGAGGCACCATGCACAGAGTCCAGTAATACACACAGAATGACACCACCCCAGAAGGAGAGATTTTTCACTGGATGGCAGAGCAACCTTTCGTTTGTGGCTAAAATTGTTCTTGGGACTATATCCCGAAACACGACTAGGTTACTTCAACCTCAACCTAGTTGTATGTACTGTCCGACCGAACTTTCGGTTTTAGATTCGGTAAAAATAAACTGGTTTCGGAATCGGCTGCCATTCGGCCGAAAACGAAACTACATTCGGGACGTGTCGCGCTGCGATAGGATATGTTCACAGTGCACAGGAATTGTGCACAGAGCTGCAAGCAACGAACTGTCATTTTGCCGCGTCCGCGCTCACAATCGTGAGTCATGTCATGACTTGCTTTACTTGTTTTGTTTGTTGTGAAATTGCGAGTGAATATATGTATAACGTAATTTGAATCAGTACGTTTGATTAACAAATGTTGAAAATCAAACTTTATTTTTCCCACGAAAACATGAACTAATATGGAAGTTTCGGTTTCGGCCGAAACAGCGACCGAAGCCAAAATTCGGTTTTTGCCGAAAAACTAGTTCCGGTCGGACACTACCTAGTTGTGCTTTTTTAATTCAACCTGGTCGTCTATCGTCCTGTGAGTCAACAAGCCGCCGCAAAAGACTCCCAACAGTTGTGTTGCCTGTTTTGGACGATGCGGGCAAGCCCCCAACACTGCCATAATTCCACCTAATACTGCAGACGAACGAAGGCAATTTGAAAGAAAAGGTACGCGAAGAACTTTCAGAATGCAGCAATTCAAATGATACAATACTTTAGAATTATTGTAGAACCAATACGATTACCATAACAAAGGTTATGGTAAGTCAACCTTGAAAGATAGACTTATGCTCTCGTGGACTTTTTTTAGATCTGTTAAATGGGATTAATTCTGCCCTACATGATTTTTGCGTAACTTTAACCGTTTACGCAGCGCACGCAACGGAAGCTCTCAAAAGGAATATTTTTCTCCAGTTTTTGCAATATTTTTCATTGATAAAAACTACGGAATGGATTTTTAATAAAACTTTACAATAATATAGCTTATAAATCAGAATAACACATAGGTTACAATTTACAAAGATATTGTGTGAATTGTCCAAAATATGACGATAAGTGTCAAGTAAGTAGGAAAAAATCTACCATCTGTGAGCTATTCTGGCGTGCGCTGCCTAAACCCTTTTGAAATATAACTAAATGATGTATGGTGGAATTGTGTATCTTATATAGGTCTACAGAAAAGGTAATTGGAAACCGGAACCGGAATCCAAATTTCATGATCGCGACTTTTGGTCGCGTTATCCGACATCCACGCGGGCCAAGACGCGGGCAGCAGCTAGTAATAAATATTTTTTTCTCTTGTAATTATAATACTTTTTTTTTAAATAATTATTTTTAAATGTTCACTTTTCATGTAAAGTAATAATTATGATGACTTAAATTTTTCTATTGGGCAAAATAAGGTTTTTATACATGTACATACAACAGACGATTAATTTTCTTGAACATAGTATTAAACCCTACAGGCAGCAGTAGCAAGTGAATGTGAATCGCTCAAAGCGAAATAATATTTGACCCATGTCTCAGGTATGATATTGTCATTAGTACAATTTGTCACCACCATAATGTATATGGCCAGGCCATATCTCATATGAAAATCATTATCTTATATGAATATATTGAATAATATTATGAAACACTGATGAAACTGCTAAAATTATTTTTTATTCTTTGGTAGCACCCTGATGGAGTGTTTATAGAGGCAGCTGCCTCCCCTTGCATGCATATGCCTTACTAAGGTCTTATTCTGTCTACTTATAAAACAATGGATCTCACCATTTATCAGCAATATGTGGATTTACAATGAGAAATCACTTACACTAGTAGATGCTAGTTCATTTTTTGTTTTTAATGCAGCAGCATAGTTAAGGACTTGTTTTGTTGAGCTGGAAGATACTAAAGGAGGACACAGTCTAGTTTCTTTAACTTCATTCTCAACTAAATGAACTGAATCCTCTACGTCTGTATGATTGAAGTTCATGGCAACATTTTTTGTATTTAATATATCCACTTTTAAAGGAGTTGTCAATGCTTCCAAACATGCTTTGGCCATTTCTGCTTCACGGTTCATTAATTTTTCTTCAACATACTTGTTATATGTGTATTGTAAATCAAAGGAGTGCTTGTCTGATAAAATTGTGGCCATTTGTTTGATTTCTGCTTCTAGTTCTCTGATGGTACACTCATTCTTAGCAGCAATTTTGGCTTCCTTAACAAGCCTCACACGAACAGCTTCTTGAATACATAATATTGCATCGCTTGTGTTATTGCTTTGGACATTGCTCTCCGTTACTATCTTATTAAAAATACTGTGTGGTGACAATCTGTGTGATTTCTTGTACCCAGTATATTTTTCACCTAAATTTGCTGTTATATCTTCAATGTATTCATACATGTCAAAACAATTGATTTTACCAAATCTGTACATGAAAGTGTGTGTTGATCCCGCAGAAGATGTTTTGTTGGACAAATTACATGTTACAAAGTTTTTCTTTGCATGATACTTTTCAAAGTATTTTTGTAATCCTCTCGATATTAATTTATCTCTAAAAGTAGGTTTCATGTTTGTATTCCTTCTATATTTGTACCAACCAACAATTTCTTTAGCAGTGCTGGAAAGCAGATTAGACAGAACATCTTCCTTTATTCTTCCCGTAGGAAAATAGAACAACGAAACCGATGGCAGCGGCAGAACAGTTCTGATTTCAATTTGGGTGTCTAAGCGTGCATTATCACTGTGTGAGTCAGAAATATGATTGGTTATTTCTGAAGTCACGTCGCCGATTAAAAAACCTTCCTGTAAGCAAGCGCGAAATTTATATAGTAAATCGAGACTAAAATAAATTAATAGAAAAATTTAGTAAATATTAAGACCTGACTATTAGCAGAGTTAACACATTCATAAAACAAAAATGACAAAGCGGTGCCACTTATTAACACCTTCTCTGTATATGCCATTACTACCTATTTAACAGTTTATGGAAAAAGATTTGTTGAGACTAATGAACGAATAGAATTAAGTTATGTCTTATTTTCGAAATACACCTATTTACAAAATTTTTAGACAGTTCACAGTTGTACCCAAAAAGTACTCAGTTTGTGGTTACTAGTGTTGTCGATTGATAGTCGACTATTTATATTAATGACAATATCAATCACGTATCAATACTATCTACATTGGCGTAGTAAGGGGGGGGGGGGGAGAGACTGGTACACCCTAAATTCCGCCTGGAGCACCTTAGATTATTATTTATTTACGGGGATATAACAATAATAATAACGAGGATTATCAGAAGGACGTGTATAAGAAAAACGCTGTAACAGGTAAAAGGGATTTATAGGATAATGTAGGATATTGCCTATTGAGGAGGAGACATAATATCAGAATGTTTCTACCAAGTTTAGGAAAACATTGGTGGTACTTGCTGAAGAAACACACTCAATACACAAGTTTTCAAGCATTCAAGTTAATTTAGAAGCTGAGATAGCAGGTGTAATCGATAATATGCTGAATAAGAGATTGAGCAAGGGAAATTTTAGTTTTCAAGGGCTATACCTACTCTCTGGAAGTGATATAGTAAGCATCGACTGCCTCGTTGGTCTAGTGGTCGCAAGCGCGGCTGCTGAGCGTGAGGTTTTGGGTTTAATTCCCACTTCCGTAAAGAGTTTTTGGATTATTCTGTTAGGAAATTCTCAGTAGATAGTTAAGAAGAATAGTTAAGAAGTTGGTGGTGTGACCCCCCCCCCCCCCGGGTAAAGCCGTCGCGGTGCTGCACCTGATCTCTCTCCGGTCGTGTCCGATTGCTGTCCCATCGGAATATGAGAGTGAAGGAAAAGAGAGTGCACCTGTGTTAGCGCATACACTTGTGCAATAATATATCCTGCGTACTTGGCTAATCTCCTCATAGGCCGCCGTGACTGAAATATGATCGGGAGGAGTATTATTATAGTAAGCGAAAACTTGAACTTTTTGACTTGAAGTTGAGGAGAGAGGTTTGAAGCAATAGGGTATTCGACAGTGGTGGAAATAAAATATGAAACTAAGCTATAATTACAAATCAAATCTAAATCAATCAAATTTAAATCGCTAAACAAATTCATGATTTTTAATGTATGTGTCACGTAACTCGTAACACCAATCACTGCGTGGCGTCACTACCCAGGCTATGTACGGTATGAAACAGGGTTGACAATCTTAGTAGTGGCAAACGAGAAATTGTTCAAATATAATACTACAAAATTAGGTTGGACTCCAAAAGTAACGTGAATTCATACCTTTTAAGGTCATTTTAATTTGGTATCATTATATTGCAAGGAATTTAGAAAACCTCTGCACAGATGGCGCTATATATAATTTAATCACTATCTCTGACTATGTAGTTATAATAAGAAACTTAAGTTGGCGCGATTGCGATTGTAGGTGCTAGTTCCCTTTGGTGTGACCGTGTGACCTGCCATAGCTCGATTTTCAACATGTCGATAATTCATGTCGTAAAAAAATCACAATTCTTGTATCATATACGTCACATATTTTTCATGTAATGAAATTAAATGTAAAAAAAAAATTTTGTGTTGATGATAAGATTTTTTTTTTGCAACTCTTGCTTTTGCAAATGTCAGTTGTCATGAGTGATGAGACATTTTCTTTCAAACAAAATTGGCTGTTGGATTGCCTATTTCAATTTCGTTGTCTTTTATGTTTTTATAGATTTTAATAGTCCTAAAGTTTTTCCACCTAAGCCCGTTGAGTTGAGCTTTCCTCTAGATTTAGTGCTCGGTTGATTAAAGTCTAAGTGTTGAGATATGACTCGTTTGACGTTAAGTGTGATTTTTATTTATCATGTCTAATAGAAAATGTTGCGTCCCTGGATGCGAAAATAACTTAGGTAAGTGTTTTATCAATAATAAGCTGCTAGGTCAGTGTCATCATAAACAGGGCCTTTGAACCTAGGATGGATCCAGGATTCATTTCTGGGAAGGGTTCGAGTCAAACAAGTAAGGATTGTCCCCCTAGTATTGCACTATGCCTTTATTTTATGATTTGCTACTTGGGGTAGTATGCACAAATAAACGAATGATAACAAAACGTTATAGTAGATATTAAACTTTCAGTCTCAGCTCCCTGTTTTATCAGAACCCTCTGGAGCAGGCCCACCCTGGATATAGGCATAGCAAGCCAAGGTGCAAATTTATTGTAAGTTTTAACTTTCGACACTACTGATTACTTACACTGTTATTTCAGAAACCCGAGGTGCATTTGCATAAAATCATGCTATGGATAAGGAGCTGTTTAATACATGGGTATATTCAATTGATAGTGATATTTTGCAACTTGAAAAAAATCACATCTACACTTCGAACAAAAATATTGGTGCCGGAATAATCGAATGAGCAAAGAAGCTGTACCAACAAAAAACATGCCAGGTCAGTCATAGTAAAATATCCAATGAACACATTGAATCCAGGTGTTGTTATTAAAACCACTGTAAATGTAGGATTTTTTATTGCTTGATAGCACCTCGGAATCCAGAACAAACCAGAAGGCTCCACCTGTCCTTCTTCCTATCTGTGTCATATGGCAAATTTAGTAAATTTAACAATTTTCAAGGGAACATGTTTTCTTCTTTCTGTCACATGCACATAACATAAAATTTAAAATAGACAGCTACCTAAGCATGAACTTTGATAGATTTTCAAAGTAAGACACTAAGTATTTAAAAGTAGTTGTGATTGCCTCAGTACCATGCCGGTTTATATTGTCCGGTTTCTTCTGTATTCTGTGGATTACACACATACCTATAATTGATTACTTGACTAAATCAGTATACATGTGCTTTAATCTGTGGGTTCATTAATTGCCAGACACAATAGGAACTAATTGTTATGAAGATAAATTTTCTACTAGTCCGATTCATATGGTTTACTTAACATGTTTTTCTTTAAAAAACTCTTTGAAAAACACAGGTGAATTATTTAGATGGGAATGACTGGGAAACCCCCAAACAACGAGAAATACAGTATATAGTTTAAAGTTTTAAGAAATGAAAAACTGCTTCTTAAAGCAAGCTGCTAATAGAGTTGTCAGTCACTACTGAGCTTACACACATAAAAAAATGTGTTTGTGCATTAGACATACACCATTTTAAGCACCTCACTTATCCACCCTTCTGAGGTACTACATCTATATCATTTAATAACTTGCTGTTGCACATTATTCAAAGCAAACCAATGTTTGTTACCAGTTATGTGTATATGTCAATTCAATAGGTTTCTTATTGGTTCAGCTGAACTTAAAATCTTTGTATAAATATTATTCAAATATATTTTCATTTTCATATTACAGGATTATCTCTTATTAAATTTTGCACTGAAATGAATGAATGACAATTATAAGAAATAAGAAAGAAGAGCTTTGAGACCTATGCAGATGTCAGAAGCATCTACATAAAAAGGTATAATAAACTGAAACACATCTTATAAAAATATATAATATGTCTTTGTTCTTAAGGTCTCAAGCGTGACTGCCGAGCATGAGGTCCTGGATTCGATTCCCAAGTTGGCAAAAAAGTTATTGGATTTTTTTCAGTTAGACATTCTCAGTATCTGCCACGAGCTTGGAATTGTACCCGGTAGATAACAATAGACTCACCACCTCTTACGTGGGACTTACTAACAGAATTACAAAAATAGAGTTAGACAACTGTGCCTTCTGGCCTTTGGGGATTACAGGCATGATGCTGTTATATGTTATGTTATTAAATAAATAATTATTATTTATTTATATAAGACTTACATATTTAATTGCAGGAAATTAAATGTTATTAAATACTCCAAAGTTAAGTTTTAAATATTTTAGCAGAACCTGTAGCTCCACCAAGTTTAAATGATAAATTATTTTATTTCTGTAAATACTCATAATAAATTGGTTGTAATTCCAGTACCTGCTACTGATGCTACAACAATGGATTCGAATTTTGAGGCTATGCAGCTAGAAACTCAAGGTGCACCAGAGGATAAGCAAATGAAGGAAAGTTTCGGTATGTTATTATAATACCAATATTAAACTATCATTTAGTGGGCCACTTTGATTGTAATTTTTATCCTATTCTATTCATCGGCTTGAGGGTGTTTGTATCGCAATATCATAATAATTTTCAAAATAATAATAGTAGTCTGAATTAAATATAATAATAACTTTTGTGAAAGATAAAACATTTTTGATGAAAGCCCGAATGGCTTCTGAAAACAATGGTCAACTGTAGTAGCAGTATACAAATATATTTTAGAGGCAATATTATAAATGATTAAAAATATGCAATCCAGTTATTACTCGATATGACGAAGCGTGCAATAAAGTTTAACATTTTATTATACAAATTATATGGTATAGGAATCCGCGGAAACACACATTAATGGTGTGCATCATATCCGAAAGATAGAGAACAGTATGTCGAATTAGAACATTTCGGCTTTGTAAAAAAATAAATCCACTAAGGATTTTTTTTCTGATCGGTGTGATGCTATGTTATGTTATATAATAATACAAGTTACATTACATGTAATAAAAATATCAAAAAAATAAAATAAAATTGAAGTGTCTTTTTATAATGCCAAATATTTTTTAATTTTTTGTACTCTCCTACTTTTGCTACAGGGTCCATAATGATTCCACTTTTATTTAATGTTAACATCCTATGGACATTATGGTATGCAAATAATATGAATATGAAGGATAATTTGAAATAAAATCTTTTGACTTCTCTATATGCCCCATATAGAGAAGTCAAAAGATTTTATTTGATTTTAAGAAAGGATTAATAAAATTAGGGGTACAGAGGTGAAATGTGATGAAATACAAAAAAGAGTGTGTGAATGCCCTTTCGAATACTGCAATAAAGCATTGATTGTAAATTATATATTGCATTTAAAAACATTTATGGCAAACTAATTAAAATATGCCCTTATTTATTCATCTTTTAATAATGAATTTTGCAATGTTTTATTGATCATTAATTTTGTTTAATTTTATTGCAGAGACTCACAAAATGCAATGGACAAGAATTGTGACTAAGAAGCAAGTGAAACGTGTTGCAGAACTCAATCTGAGCAGGATCTATACAGAAGACTTTTGCTAGTTGGTGTGAAACTCAGTAAATGCAAATAAAATCAAGTCACTGCAAAACATAACTACAAATCAGAGACCATAAAAAGGGTAAAATCGGCCGTCGTTTCACGCTAGAAGAAAAATGTTTCTTTGTCAATCCTTAAGCAATGTCCTAAAGGATACGGATTTCTTAGAAAAATCTTTATTCTTCCATCATGTCAAACTCTCATAAAATTGAACAGATAGGGAAAAGTACCGATTTTTTTTATTGGAACACACATTATGTATTGTTCTGTTTGATGAAATGTCGCTCAAACCAAATGTGACATTTAATGAAAGAAAGGATAGGGTTTGTCACAAATAGCCAATAGACACTATCTAAATATGCCAATCATGTATTATTTAATTATGTCTGTCCTAACGATTTTTATAGCTTTTTAATTTTATTATTTTATATTTTAATAACTTGTTGCTTTTTATAAAGATTGTGTGTGAATCAATCCTTTGAATTTTTTACACAAAAGAATAATTAAACAATTATGATGTGTTTTTTTTATTAGTATTGTTGATAAATTAATGTCGAACGGAGTCCAAATAACTCTTGAAACATATGAAATTTATTAATAGTTAAATATTAAATAATGAGCATGTTCCCACATTAAATAATTGGGTGTGGACTCTAGAGGGTATAGAATATTTAATAAAATATATTGCAACAAAATTTGGTGTATCAGGATCCAATAGAAAACTTTGTTTGGTTTAATAATGAGCCACGTATACCACAACGTAAACCCTATACCAGAAAGATTTGAATCAGCATTTCCCATATTGCAGTTAACAGCCTCTCTAGTGTTCATGCCCCTGGGGCAAATTTTGAAGACGACATTTGTTATACTTTGCATGAAGTACTCATCACAGGCGGGGGTACCAAAGAACAAATAAATTGTGTACCCACATCACAATCACATTCGTACCCCTTGAAGAAAAAAATGACCCTGGACAAGTTGGAGGCCTTCAATATGTTACGGGATATTTTGTTAAATTGCCAAGAAAAAAGTCTTCAAGGGGTGTGATCAATGTAATAAAAATTTGATGTCCGACCATGAGCCTGAATATTTAAGATACAGGGAATATGCAAATAAAAATGGCTTTGCAGTCCCAGCGACTCTCTCTTAAGTTGTATATCGAATCTGCAGGATATAAATCATACAATATTTAAAAAACATTTAAAAGAGTTGATTAAAACTGTAATTTTAATTCATGTAGATTTTAGCTATATTATAGGATTATAGCATAGAATGCGCCATTCACAAAGAAAACCTAATAGATTTTTTTATAAAAATATCCTGCTGATTCTTCATATCTAATTACTGTAAAGAAATAAATAAAATATTATTAAATAAGAGAGAGTGTGATGATGATACCGATTTGCATAAAATAAAATCAAAGAAACTGTATATTAAGTGTTTCAAAGGAAAAAATAAATAATTATAACATAGATTAACATTGTTTTATTAGAAATTTTAATTTTTTGTATATTCAAACTAAACAAAACTATGTAGCTATAAACTAGGTAGGTATTTGCGTACACATATTGCTATATATATGATTGGTATTAGTTACAAAACCCGTGTCCAGAGGGCGCCACTTTGCATTACTCAATTTGACCGCTAAGATAGACCTCTATTTCAGTATATAAAAAAGTACTCTGTGGTATGAAACTAAGTACTCAGTTAGGCTATTAATTGTCAATTTGCACTTTTGCTGTCACTGTGAAACATAGAAATAAGAATAGACAAGAAATCTTAAGTCGGCGTGTCCGCGGCAAACGATAATGAGCAATTTGCGCACGTCGGGAAAAATGGCCGTTTCAATAGATCAGTTCACATTTGACCACGTTCGTGAAATGTTAAATACTTTTACTATATTATCAATAAATTAAAAATTATTGTTATTTTTACTAAGTTACATTTCCCTTGATGAAACAAGACGACATTCTTATTTTTGTACGAAATACATTGCTTCTTATCTACTAATTAAACTAGCAACCGATCAATAAAAAACGTAATATGAACAGTGACCGATACTCTCAATAAACACAAGCGTCGCGTGGTATTATCTTTATTTAGAAAATTTGAATAGTGAATCGTTAGTGATTGGATCGTGCAGACTGCAGACGGTAATACATTTATCGATAATCTACGATAGTAATCGTAGAATATTGATGATATGTATTATTTTTTTATGAATAAGTTGTATTAATCTATACTAATATTATAAAGCGGTTTTGTTTGTTTGTATGTTTGTTTAAGAGCGCTAATCTCTGGAACTGCCAGTCGGAGTTAAAAAAAAAGTATATTATAGCTAGGTTTGTGAGAAATAGTATAGGCTATCTAACATTCGGATACACCTCTCAGCTAGTCTTAAATATCTAATAATAATAATTAATCTGTGAATTATTTACAATTTGTTGTTGCTAAGTAGGTAATTATAGTATAATTATACGCAGGTGAAACTGCGGGGCACAGTTAGTACCAATATATTACTGTTAAATTTAATTTTCTTTATACATTTTCATATTGTTTTATAAATGTTTAATTTACCTATTTATATATATAAAGTAAGAAACTGACTGGCTGACTGATTCACTGACTGACTGATCGATGAACGCACAGCTGCAATTTTAAATGACGTAAGTGTGCACAAGAAGGGATTTTTGGAAATTCATCCTCTAAGGGGTTAAAATGAGTTTGTATGAAACTTCTTAATTTTTCTAATCTCAGAAACGGATGAACCGATTTTGACGGGCCTTCCACGGACAGATAGCTCATGTTATAAGGAGTAACTTAGGCTACATTTATTTTAGAAAACGAATTAGTATTGCGCGCCAAAAAATCTGTTAAGCAGACGAAGTGGCGGGCACCGGCTAGTACGTAATATAGGTATATTTATTTAATTATTATTTATATACATAAAGCATACCATGGCAGTCCATGCCTCCTTGTTTGTCTTCCATGCCTTTTAGTTTTGTTCTTCCAAAAGTTATCTTTCTGAGAATGTTACTAGCGATAACATCGCCTATTGTACATAATATATTGATGTATCTTTATAAAATGAGTCTACTTAATTGTAAAATGGTTAACAAGATGGATATTTTTCAATAGGTATTATTTTTATTTGATTTGTAATACTTTCTAGTAATTGCATAGTCCTTTTATTCAATTAATTTATACCCTCTATCATTTTAAACTTTAAAATGATGATTGTAACTGAAAACGGTAACTATTGTGAATCAAGCACACTATATATTTGAAATAATGTTATATAGAATATCGATAACAATTATCGACAATTACACAGTCTATTTGAATGAAATATTTTTACTTTGGCAGTTCCTACGATCGGCATGATTCGCTACTAACATTGTGGATTTGGTTTATTTGGCGTGAGTAGCCAATTATAACGTTGTGCTCATTGTATGGAAATGAGTAAATGAGAATAATGGGCAAAAGTGGATCGCTAGGTTCTCGTACATTTTGAAACACAACATATTAGACATGGGTCGATATATCATATCGTAACTAAAAACGGATATACACATCATATCGTATCGATATGCCACACACAGAAAACCGTTTTTACAATATCGATCAAATATGTCGAAATAAACGAAAACGAACTATCCATATCCGTTTACGTAGCTTACTCAACTTCTCATATTCATATCTATCTCGTGGTTAGATATTCGCCGTCTCTCTGTCCAACTGATGACGTTACCGGGTGTGAAAACGAGACGAAGCGAATATCGTTCAGCGTTTGCTGTAGATATCTAAAAACTCTCCATATCGATATCTAAAAACTGTTTTTCATATCGATATGAAATCTTCATATCGGATATGTAACCGTTTACAGAAAATACCAAAATCGCCCATGTCTACAACATATCTCCTTCCTTCTAATATATTTGCTGTGAAACATGACACAAAATATATCGATGAATTTTTTGATATTTGGGAAGAGTACACTGAGTACACTTGTTGACAGTTCTTTTTTTGTGTCTGCTTATGAAAAATATTTAAAAGTATAGAGTTTGAATCCGTGAACAGCTTTAGTTCAAGGTTTACTATTAAAGTAAGTCTGCAATAGATATTCCACTTTTAAGTTTTGGAGGTCATAACCTCCAGAACTTATCAAATAAACAGGGCATTTTTAGAGCAAAATCCACTGCGGACTAATTAGAAGGCAACTGGTGCTGTTCGTGCTGCTGGCTTGCGACGTGACGTTAAAAGTTCAGATGAATATAATAATATGATAATAAAGATCTAGATAACTTAAGCTACATATATTACTAATCTGTGGAAAGTGGATCTTCTGCTGGCGCCTGATCCGGACAGTCATTCAGTATAGGTCCACAGAGTACATTTGTATAACTATATAGGTGTCAGACCCGCTGGGAACGTCTGACCACTGCCTGGTGAAATCCGTATCGACCTCCTCTCCTCCAGATGAGAGCCCTAGAGGCAGAAGACGAGTATGGCGATACGAGTCAGCAGATTGGGATGAGATGCGGCATTTTTTGCGTCTTATTCATGGCGGCAAGTGTGCTTCTACTCGGGTGACCCCTCGTGCTGTGCTAACGCAATTGCAGATATGATTCGGCAGGTGATTGAATATTTTATGCTATTATCCGATATTCCGCTCGGTCACAAATCCCGACCCTGGTATAATGCAGAATGCGCCCACGCTGACGCCCGAAAATTTGATTAAGTTTTTTAGATTTATTCATTTAATTAATTATTAACTCCATATATTAAATAATTTTTTAACTTTAATAAATAATAATTTATTAATAATCTATACCAATTTGATATTTTTTGTACGTAAACATAGAACAAAGTTAACAATGCAGTCGAAATTGATAAACCATGTTCCTGCGAAACGGCAAATATAAAATTGTCTTCTATAATTAACTATTTATTTGTGTTTTTATAATTCTACCTTTATATGCGCCTAATATTCTATCTTGATGCCAAATTTCAAGGTCTAGGTCTGCTAGAAGTATCTTAGATTGTTGATGATCGGTCAGTCAGTGAGTCAGTGAGTGACAAATGATGTAACTTTGATCGACGAAAACTTTAACTTTAAGTTCAAATATCATGTAATTTGGAAGTGCTAGTTTTGTGCACAGCGAGGATACAGGGGGGGGTGAAAGGGCCGCGAATGGCTTCGAGAAAAGGATGATACGGCCGTGACAGCTAAAAAGTCATAAGTATACATTTCAATAGTTTTAATTTATTATTAGGCTCAGAGAAATAACCCATAATGAAAGAGGTGTGGGAATATCTTATTATGGCAACACTAGACACGGAATGTATTTTAACAGTAATGGCCAGGGTGTACAATCTTAGAACATTGTACCAGGTAACTACAAAATGTTCGCGTGACGTCATAAAAAGTAAAGTTCTGAATGAGCACCATAGATGGCGCAATTTTAAGTTAAGCAGATAGTTAACGTTAAATTGAAAATAATAATTATTTTTCAGTGAATGACTAAAACATAACCACTATTAGTTTCAGTCTTTGAGTATAGTTTAGACTACAGCGTAGGTGAGTAAGTATAAATTTAATATTGTACTTAGCATTGTAAAGCATTATGACAGTAAAGAGTTTATAATTAAAGAGGCAAAATTTATGCCTCTTTAATTATAAACTCTTTACTGGCAGTTAAACAAAAAATATTCTGTCTTTGTGTTGTCAATGTCATTCCATCATATAATTTTTCCGGCTGGATGTTTGTTGATAAATTCATTAAATTTTATCAAACCAGAGTTTCTTTATGAATTCGTCGAGGTATGCCCTGCATTTACGGTTTCCTACGAGTGTTTTCACTAGTATTGTTCGTTATAGAGACTCCTATATCAAATGACTATAAAGTGCTCCAGAGTGATTTTACATTTTATGCCTATTGTGGATTTTATTAAAAATAATAAAATATTGTATTAAAAGACGCTTTGGATTTTAATTGTTTATTTATTGAATTAGATATACTAAATATATAGAATAACTTAGAAGAAGGAATGAATAAATAAATATATAGCCGGAAGGTTATAATATTTGGACAAGAGATGGCGCTATCAATCGCTTTCCCTCTTCAACACCTTGAGATAGGTCTTTATAATTAAATATGAAAAAGTACTCTGTGGTAATGGCGTTCTTGGCGTAGTTATTTGCATCATGTTTACATCAATTTGCGGTAATTTGTCGCGTTTTGTGAGTTTCAACACAAGTATAATGTGTAAAATGATGCTTACGTAGATGTAAAAGTGAGTGGGATCCCGGATCGGAAATCAAATTTCAGTCGTAAGGGATTTTTTAAAGTTCATTGTTTTTGAACAATTTTATTATATTTTGTATTCAAAGAAATCATCTTAAAATATCATGTATCGTGAAATACAAATATTTGTACATCTATTTATTGTTTTTTAATAAATGAAAAATCGATATACATAACTCAATACCGGTGACCTTGATAGTATGTGAGTGATCGAACGAGTTATTACTAGATCAATTCATGTTCTAAATGAGTATACTCGGCAAAACAAACTTCTCTCTACTTATATTGGGATATTTTCTTTCATTTTTTTAGATTTCCTAAAAACATAAGGGACTAAATGATTGGATGGCTGTAATTCCACGTTGTTATCCTCACAACATGAACGAAACAACCCTACTTCAGGGAAGGATTTTGTCCCGGTGATGTCATGGCGCTGCTCGTCCCAAGAACAACACACCACCAGCATCAGCAGCAACCATCACAGTTGGATGGATTTCGACCTATGCTGGATGCAAATAAATACAATATCTAGCTACTTCCACAAAATTGAGGGTAGTCATGCATTACCTGTGCACCGCCCGCCCGCCCGCAAATATATGCACATACGCAAGCGGTGAAAATTCCGACTACCACCAACTACTCTACACGTGTTTCGCCCCTCCACGGGGCATCATCAAGAGCTGTTAGACCGTGCAGTGTCCGCCACCGAGTGAGCCAAAACCGCACCCTACACCTCTATTTATGCCTTCTCCCCCCCACATGTTGTAACGGAAAACTACGGAATGTGTTTTTAAACTTGATTCAGTTTATTGACAATTTTATCTGTAATAAATTATTTTATAAAGAAAAATGGATGTAAAGAAATATGTAATGAATTAATTAAGAATAATAATTATGGTATTTAAGAGATAATAATAATTTTATTTAATTGGTTGTTGATGTAAATATACGCAACAGTGGGGAGGAGGAAACATTAAGCTGCTCATTTAGCATGGTCCCATCAACGCTATGTTTGATAATCTCTAACTGTTCCAACACGTTCAGCCTTAGACCTTTACTACAAGTATGTAAAACTTTATAGGAATGCCCTTCCGATAATCTATGACCGGTGTTTAATAAATGTTTCGCGAAATGTGATCTCTCTGGTCGGGCATTCCTACAAGCCGAAATGTGTTCTTTATAACGTGTCTCAAAACTGCGGCCAGTTTGACCCACGTACACAGAATCACATTCATCACATGCCAACCTATACACCCCCGACTTCCTGCCAACCTCTGTCCTTTCTTTGCCGTTGCAAATGGCACGTCGAACGTTATAAAGAACACATTTCGGCTTGTAGGAATGCCCGACCAGAGAGATCACATTTCGCGAAACATTTATTAAACACCGGTCATAGATTATCGGAAGGGGATTCCTATAAAGTTTTACATACTTGTAGTAAAGGTCTAAGGCTGAACGTGTTGGAACAGTTAGAGATTATCAAACATAGCGTTGATGGGACCATGCTAAATGAGCAGCTTAATGTTTCCTCCTCCCCACTGTTGCGTATATTTACATCAACAACCAATTAAATAAAATTATTATTATCTCTTAAATACCATAATTATTATTCTTAATTAATTCATTACATATTTCTTTACATCCATTTTTCTTTATAAAATAATTTATTACAGATAAAATTGTCAATAAACTGAATCAAGTTTAAAAACACATTCCGTAGTTTTCCGTTACAACATGTGGGGGGGAGAAGGCATAAATAGAGGCGTAGGGTGCGGTTTTGGCTCACTCGGTGGCGGACACTGCACGGTCTAACAGCTCTTGATGATGCCCCGTGGAGGGGCGAAACACGTGTAGAGTAGTTGGTGGTAGTCGGAATTTTCACCGCTTGCGTATGTGCATATATTTGCGGGCGGGCGGGCGGTGCACAGGTAATGCATGACTACCCTCAATTTTGTGGAAGTAGCTAGATATTGTATTTATTTGCATCCATTGTAATGGACTTCCGCAAAGTAACGCCTGAATCTATTCAATTCGACCTATGCGTCATTCGGAAGCCAAAGATACTGTCTTAAATAAATATGTGTATTTTATAACATTTTCTTTATTTATCACTTTTATTGGGTATTGGCCTATTATTAAATCTAAGCCATATGTCTTTCTGTCAGCTATCTGGCTATATCTTTCATTTTTACAAGTTGAAACTTTCACAGAATGTGTTTGTTACTATAGCCTCAATTATAGCAAATATTATTATAAAAATGATAGTATTGCATGTGTTCAACTATTAAACACAAACTAATTAAATCTATTAAGTTTCTCAGTTAAGTAATCATACTCGAGTTTCGTACCCTAAAGTACGAAACTCAAGTGTGATTACGAAGTGACTAACCATATACTTCAAAGTATTTCTCTAAATTAATATAATTTATTATGTAGTAACCACTGATCATAATTATAATTTTAAACTATGTAGCAACATAGTAAATAGGTATATGTCCTGAATTAAGATAATCATCAGCTGGACACTACTAGAACGAGACAGGTATACATTAAATGAGACACGAAACTATTTCAAGGTCACAAAAACTGTATTCACTAGATGTTTGAAAGAGATCTCTCCAAGTCTCCACTTTTATAAAAAACCTTGGTTATTACAGTGTAGAAGAAGTTTTTAAAGATAGAACATTTTATAAATAAATTAATAATGAAATGTATCAAATTATAATTAAATAATAATAATTATGTGACATCCATTGATAATACTAGGTACTACTGGATTTTATGTTTAATTTATGAATTGTCTGCTTATTAAATTCATTGTTTTTTTTATTTATTGCCGTTTTCGACTCATATTATATTTTTTAAATTATATAATGTAAGCTGCATGCTCATATTTCAACACACATGTATTTTTGTTTATGAGAGAAGTAAATGAAATGAAATGAATTAAGAAATATCTACGGTTACGTATGAACTTGAAGTTCATGAACTCGCGATCATAATATAGGTAGGGGCACGGATCTTGAGCGCTGGCTTTGAATGCGCAGAAGTCAAAATTTTGGTCCGATTAGCGGGGAGTAGCGGGGTGGGACGGGCGTGAAAAATATAATTGATCGCTGCATACGGTGCATGAATGCATCACACTATGATTGGCTAATTAGTGTGACGTTGTCATTCGCATTGGTGAAAGTGTTTGACATACGTCTCGCATCCCGTGAGTTCCCGTGAGTACTGTTGCGCTCACTCAACTTACATTTTTTATTACCTATTTAATTTGAATTCCTTTTTTTTATACTAGTAACTACGTGTTAGTGATACGTAGCGTAGGTATTTTACAAGATGCCGAAAGGAAACAATGTGTTGACTAGTAGGCAAGGAAAATTGTGTACGATGTGGACTGTTTTATTAAGAAAAAGACCCTAGAGATTGTTAATAATTTAAAACAGATTAAAAAACAAACCAATAAAGCTACTGAACAATTGATAAAAAAAAACCCATTACTAGTTTACGTTGGATTAAAAATAGAACAGAAGCCAGCAATAAATTCCGCCAAGCGTTTAAATTAACAATATTACATCATAATATTTTTTTTGTACATACATCATACTAGGTTTTCATAAATTTCTTACCTGATTTTTGATTCTATTCGTACTTAGTTTTCACACTTATCTTTTAAATTACGCTTATAAGTATAAAAACAATGTAATAGAGAAAAATAATATTATGTCCAGTAAAACAATTTAGTAATTGTGTGCTTGCATGTACACCTGCGCGACTATCCCCTCCCTTTTTGCCTAGCGCTCAAGATCCATGCCGCGACCTATATCAATCCGGATAAACTTTTTATTTAGGGCTGGCAATTCTTTCTGAAAAAGACTCTACCTTGTAACTATTCAAATCGAAATCTGATAAATCGATTCACGAATAATTGAGGTCTAAAAGAGTGATTTTCTAACGATCGTACTTTTTTTGATTTGCTTTCATTGGATGACGGTATTTTATATTTCCTATATATTTAGTAGTATAAAGTTTAACAACGAAATCAAATTATCTATACTTCTATACTATTAAAATAAAGCTGAAGCATTTTTTTATTTGTTACTTTTTGTTGTTTGATATGGTCGTTTTTGGTATTTTCTGATAACGGTCACATATCCGATATGAAGTTCTGAAAAACCGTTTCTAGATATTGATATGGACAGTTTTTAGATATCTACATCAAACGTTGAACGATATTCGCTTCGTCTCCTTTTCACAACAGGTAACGTCATCAGTTGGACAGAGAGACGGCGAATATTTAACCACGTGATAGATATGAATATGAGAAGTTGAGTAAGCTACGTAAACGGATATGGATATGGATAGTTAGTTTTTCGTTTTACTCGATATGATTTGATCGATATTGTAAAAACGGTTTTCTGTGTGTGGCATATCAATACGATATGATATATGTGTATATCCGTTTTTAGTTACGATATGATATATCGTACTCATGTCTAAATAATAATAATATTTAACATCATGGTACAGCCCTTAGGAGCTCAGCAAAAAGAAAAAAAACTAGATGAAACCGCGGGGCACAGCTAGTCAGTTATACAAAAAGACACGTATTTATCAAATTTAATGGTTACATAAAACAGTTTGGGAATGATGTAGTTTACAGTTCCTAGTGCTTTGTTCAAGCTGTTCAGGAACCACGGTCTGTCCAGTCTGCTAAGATCCAAGTGGTTCTGCTCATCACTTGCAATGTTACCGGCAATTGAAAAAATGCGCTAGCAAGTCACTGATTACCCCACTTTACACATTATATACTTCGAAAGAAAGAAGTTGGCTTTTTAGTAAACGATGATAAATTGTTATATTTTTTAGTTCTTGTCTGTAAAGTTAAGGATCACTGAGTACACAGCCATCTCGCGAGTTACATTCAAGTTATTGTAAACAATTTTATAGTTCTTATCAAAATATAATATAATATCGACTTGATTTTAAGGGTGAAATATCGATTTACTATTTACACAATATTTTTCGATTAATCGATCCCAGTTCGCATCCCTTTTTCTAATTTCGAAAATTCTATAGTTGTCATGTCATGACTGAGCTATAATCATCGAAGCAAGTATTACTGCGACCAATATATTATTATATGAAAGGTTATATAAAACGAGAAAGTTAATTATTAGCTTTGCTTATGTATGTTCCAAAAAATCTCAATAGGTACAAGAACAAGGTGCTCTTCATTGGTATTTGTGAATTCTACGAAAGGGCAGGATTAGGTATTTTTTGGGACTGATTCAATATCGTAGGTAGTCGAATAATGCCTTGTTAGTTTTTAAAGTTATAGAGGTTATGAGCTACGACACGATCATCTGGGTACTAAAGATTTATTTTTGACGAATGATTAACTAATGTTATTCATGTTCGTCGTTATAGCTAAAAAAAGGGAATAAATTTCAACTTGACATAAATTTTTCGAACGCATGCACGCATATTTAGTGAACTCGGTAAAGTTATAAATTTATGGAAAGAAAACCACGGTAGTGAGCATCTTGCCTGAACCTGTACCTTCAGGTTAAATACTCTAGGCACTCTGCCAACTAAGCCATCCCGACCTCTGTTCACTACTTCATCGATATCTTTTTGTGCTATTGTCATTGCTATCTATTCAGTCCCAAACCCGATACAATTAGTAGTGTGTTTACTATAACAAATACAGATAAATATTTTTTAGTCTTTGTCTACTAAATATAATCTTAATAACAATTTTATTTTTAGATACCAAATCATCTACATTTGAAGCTTTAACTGCCTGTGCATGTACAGGCTAGGGATACCAAGTTTTAGTCTAAGGAAACAACAAAACCAAAGAAAAATCAGTTTATGTTTCATATTATTTAGAAAAAAAACTAGATTAAATATTACCAATATGGAAGGTTGTATTAATAAAGATTGTAAAGTGAATCAAGAAACAAATCAAAATCTACCAAAAAAATATTATCGCCGAGCAGAACACAGGTAAGAAACATTTAGTTGAAATTTATTTTGTAACTAGCTTTTACACCACTGGCTTCACACTACGTGGTGCAATAACAGGTACCACAAGTATCATTTATATTTTGGGTCATCTACTTAAGTTTTTTTGCCATGTGCAAAACCCTAACTCCCATAATATAAAAGAAAGACCATGGGCTATCTACCACCATAACCTGGGGTGGGGGACAGTAGGCAATTGTAGCGAAAAGTAAGTGTATACTAACATATCCAGGCTCATAATTGAATTTTATATGAGAAAATAGTGTATAAGATTTTTTTCCCACCCACTTTAACCTTTCGGCTCAGTAACATACAGATCTGTACGTTGTAACAATAAAAATCTATTGTGTCTACTAATGACTGACGCAACAGCTTAAACTGTGTTGTAGATAGATAGACAAATATGTTTTTTGGACAATAATCAATACCATAGACAGCTGTTCAACTCCTCTTTCAGGGTGCGAGCCATCTCGATTTGTCCTAGTTTGAAGGGTGTTGGAATCCAAGTTAAACCAAACCAAAAACCCTAATACCTATATTTTTTTCTTGTCAATATTCAGTCCATTGAAATTGGTAAAATAAGGCTATAACTGCAAATATGCAACTGCCCTCAACTCTCTGAATTAACAGTCAACTGCTTCAAAATTATATTTTAAAGCAGTTGAGAGTATCCCTGGAGTTATATATTATGATATAATATATAAGTCTTGCAAAGCAGTATTCTTCTATTATGTTACCACTTAATATTATCTTTTTGGTGATGAGTATATTATGTTGTGTGTAGTGTCTGTGATACTACTGTACTGAAGTTAATACTAATCAAAGATGACACCATCCCCACTAAGCACTCCCACTGTTTTGTAGGGTATACTAGTACTACTAGGTAGGGGTAATATAAATAATGTGAACTTCTGCATTGTGGTAACCAGTTGATGGACTTTCTTTTTGATTTTGATAGGGTTATGGCATTAAGCTGTTGCCTCACTCATTCAGACAAAATAGATTTTTATTGTTACAACATATAATTCTGTAAGTGGCTGAGCCGAAAGGTTAAAAACTTGTTGTTGCATTTATAGTAGTCTGTATGTAATCATTTACATATTCTACATGAATATATATATTTGATTATTGTCTGGCAGCTACAGTATGTCATGCTCACTCAAATGTCCCGCTGACGGTGGCGTTTGTGTTGGGTCATCAGATTCCCTACAATATGGTCGAGTTTAGTGATGCTGACGCTGGCGTCATGTTCGTGAACGGGCGCCGTTGTTTGGGGCTGGTCATCTCTAAACTGTCATGGCAAAGTTTTGAATTGTAACTAGACTCTATAGACTTCATATTACATTGTTCTCACATATGATTTCTATATTATAAATACAATGTAACCAAAATATTGTAATTGTTTGACGAAAAAGAGTAACCGTGGAGTTTCTTGCCCGTTCTTCTCCACAGGAATCTACACTTTGGAACGTGGCAACTAGTTTATTTTTTTGACAATTCAAAAGTGCCTGTAAACGGTCTAATTGAAATAAATGCTTTGACTTTGCGAATTGTTGGTGATAGTGACACGTAACTGCGACACTGGTTCGGACATGACTGAATGCAAGTCGGGCAATTGCCTTACTTTTGTATCGCCATTTTTGAGCGCGGGTAACGTATCTATTAGTTTATAATATCATTGGCGCCAATTGCATTTTTGCGACTATTTCTTTGTAGTATTCATTGATTGGTTTGTCTCTAAGACATAACAAAAAACGATTGAACGTATTAACTCGAAACTTGATAGTTTCAACTTAATAGGTTCGTTCAGTAGTTTGTACGTAATTACTCTGCGTAATAAAAATCCATCCTCACAAACAGTTGCATTACTAATATTTGTAGGGTAAGTAGTGTTAAGTAAATTTTATTAGATGATAGTCAAACACTGAACCCTTGGCAAGCAAATTCTAACAAAACAGGTATGACTCCATTGCATTTATATTTTCAAGATTTTTTATTACAGAATGTCGCTATTCTAGCTTAATATTTAATAACTATTATTTTATACATCACTTGATGGCCCGGTCAAGAGTTATCATCAACTCGAGGTTATCTTTATCTTCCACTTGTTTTGAGATTGTTTTTCTGTTGTCGTCAGTTGTATTTTAGCATCGGAGCGAGCTTGACTTATTTTCGTTTTCAAATACATCGATATAAAAATGCCAGACGGATTCGAAAGTGCGTATCCTCTCTCACCACCTTTAAACCCGCAAGACATACGTGCACGTGCTAACTCTTCATCGAAGAATAAACGTCCCGCAGTAGTAACATTTCTTGGCGACGAAGTCGTTGAGATACCCGACAAATCGGTGGTGGGTATGGACAAGCCTTTGACCAAAGGGGAATTTGAACTCGATAGTATCGCAGTTTCATATAATACAATGCATTCAACTTGGCTTGATAAAAGAGTGGTTGAGCACAGGTATGTATTCAAGTTTTTTTTTTTTATGTACATTGATAGAAAAAAATACACATTGACATAGAACCTACCCTTTTTCATCGGTTAAAAATCGCTTTGCATGCGTTAATGTGTTTAAAAGATATCCTATTATCCTTGAGCGTATTTCTATACGATACAGGACCGGTATCTCACAGATTTAGGAAAAAAGTCTACTAGACTAAAATAAGTGGGCGATCTATTTAATTAGAATGCACCTGGATTCTGATGCCAAAATCTCAACTTAAAACTTCTTCGCCCAGCACTGAAATTGTATTTTTAGTATACTTTTTGTATGTCATAATTATTATTAACTTCCTTTGAAGGGTCTTCCTTTGAAATTTGTAAGTCAAAAACATTCACATAAGCTATTAACTAACTGGAATTTACAAATTATTTGTTTACCACGTATATACATGACGAAAACTGCTCCTTTAGTGGTAACCGTTCAGAAAATAATATTGTTAAAGAAATTTAAATTATTTATTTATTTTATTTATTTATTTTGGGAAAAAAACAGCTTACAATCAATTCCTTAGAAACAAACTATTAATACAAACTAAGCCTTAAATTTCCACATACAGAAAATGGTATGTATAAAAAGGTATGGTTAAAATGAATCCTTAAAATTGTGCCTTAAAAGGAAGTTGGGTACATAATAAATTAAGACCTTGTGTACAGGCTGACCCATTGTGATGCTGATGGACTAATCTTATTTATTAGATTTTCGAAAAATCTTTTAAGCTCTTTTTTGGGCAGTCGAGGAAAAAGGGACACATTTAGTGTTTTTATGGCATCAATTGACAGAATCACTTTGATGATAATTTTTCAAACGCATTAATTCACGCGTGGCGAGACTTTAAAGTTATACATGTTTGTTGAAAGAAAAAACGGTCGTGAGCACTTTAGCAGGATTCGAACCTGCGCCTCCCGGATAAATACTCCAGGCACTAAGCTATCTCGACTCATGCTCACTACTCCGAATTCTACTTCCACATTTTTAATACGTCTTTTGGTGACGTCATTGTTATCTATTCAGACCCTACACAGGTGACTGAACCGACACGACTAACTTTGCAGTTAGTGTCGTAAAGATGCAATTACACTTCATTATTATTTCTATGCAATTACCATAACAAATACAGATAGATCTTTTAAACGCGTTAATAAACAGTCACCTGTAATACTGTATTAAAATGAGGAAGAAGAATTTGGGGTAGTGAGCAGAGGTCGAGATGGTTTAGCGGTCAGAGCGACTCGAGTCCTGGGAGTATCCTGGGAGTATCCGGGAGGCGCAGGTTCGAATCCTGTTCACGATGGTATTTTTCTTTCCACAATAAATTATAACTTGAGTTAATGCTTGTAAAATATTTATCTGTATGATTAGTAATGTCAATCGGTTAAGTCACCTTCCTAAGAATTTTAAATAATATGTCAATATTTAGATTAAAAAATTTGCTAATTTTACATTATCTCCTAAACGATGCGTCCAAATAACATGCTAAGTATATAGGGCAAAGTTTATCTTCATAAAATTGTCTTGATGATGAAGTAACTTTTGTTAAGGATTCATTTGCTATACATACCGTTGGAGAGCCATGCTTCGGCACGAACGGGCAGGCCTGACAAAAAACCGGCGTGAAACAACGCTTGCGTTGTGTTTTGCTGAGTGAGTGAGCGTACCGGGGGCCCAGACAATTTAAAAGTCCGGTAACGCACTTGCGACTCCTCTGGGGTTGTGGGTGTCCATGGGCGGCGGTAATCACTTACCATCAGGCGATAAGTCTGCTCGGTTGCCCCCTATCCCATAAATAACTAATAATAATGAAAGATAAATCTTTTAAAAGCATTAACGTATGCTTAGCGAACTCTAAAGTTATTATATTAAATGGAAAAAGAATACGGTCGCGAGCAGGATTCGAACCTGCGCCTGCCGGATAAATACTCCAGGCGCTCTGACTACTAAGCCATCTCGACCTCTGCTCACTACCGCGAATTCTTAATCCATACTTTAACATGTATTTTGGCGACGTCATTGCATTCAGTCCCTATACAGGTGACCGAACCGACAAGACTAACTTTGGAGTTAAAACAATGTCGTAAAGATGCAATTACCTGAATAATTAAATATAAATCTTTGAAAAGCATTAACGCATGCTTAGCGAACTCAAAAGTTATTATATTAAATGGAAAAAGAAGAGTTTAAAGGTTCAAAGATGTATCTTGTTTGTGTTTATATAATTCTGCGTGTTATGGTTAAGTAATTATGCAAAACCGCTAAACGTTGTTCAGCTATTTTACATAACAGCACTGTTGTGTATGCTAGCAGTTTTGTAAAACAGCTGATTCTACAATCCTTCTGCGTCATATTATGTGTGTGTATCATACATTTATCACAGTGTATGTGTATATACAGTGGAAATTCCTCTTATTCCTGGAAAGGGTTTTTACTAGAGATCATTGGCAGCAAATGAGCCGTGAATGATAGGTTTTATACACGATAATATAGGTAAGCAGATATTAGTAAGGTTGCACTCTTGAAAGTAATTTCAATGGATCCGATTTCAATGCCAGCGCCTAACAAAAACACGTAATCTTAAAACTGTTTTTCCTACATCAAGGTCATTTCAAATTTGAAGCACATTTGCATAGTTTATTCCAATTTATTTAATTTTATTAGCCTATTTGTTATTTCGAATTAATACGAAGTACGTAAAAAGTTATTTTCAAAAAATTTCAATCCTCAGCGTATCTACAATATTTGCATATTATTTAGATGCAACCTGTTATTATAGATATTATTACCGTTTCTTAGTTATATTTGTATAACTATATCTCAGGTCCGATAAAACTTGTGGATAAGATAGCTTATTTAGATATAGTAACGCTAACAATACGTACGGTATGATATTATGAAGGCCTTTATATTAAATATTCGGCCAAGTGCGAGTTGGACTCGCGCCCTGGTGTTTCCATATAAAATACTTATATATTTTTTATGTGATTTAACTTTAAACGAGTATTAACAGTTTACATGCGGTTTAAACTCTGACACTAGGTTGTTCGTCAATCACACGATAAAGAAAGAAAGAACATGTTGTTTCTTTTACTTGTTCTGAGAGACCTTGTTCTTGTGAAATATCATGATTATACATCAACGGGAGGTATCCTTTTATCCTTTTAATGGCAGATTTTTTTATTGCGGTATGGGATTATGAACCTAAGTATTTGATATTAATTACAATTTCATACCTTCACGCGTATCTGAGAAAAAAGGTCTTGACAGACAAACAAGAGACGTGAAGTGATTTAAACAAGACAATATATGTTTTGCGATTTCGGCCCTTGCTACTCTTCTCCGACTTCCGGTGCCTCGGGTCGCTCATTTAAGGTGAGAGTGATATGGACCGAGATGTTACGCACAGGATTTCTCAAAACAAAAATAATTTACAAATAAATATAAATAAAACTAAATTTACACAATTTACTACAAATGGCAAAAAATGCGATTCCATTAGTATTAATAATTACAATAGACAAACTCTAGTAGAAGTTAATGAAACTAAATTCCTCGGCCTAACGTTAGATAGGTTCTGCAATTGGAAATCTCATATTAACTAAATATGTTTGTCTACGTTTTATACCGACTTCGGAAAACAGCAAACAAAAATTTTTTTAACAAAAAAACCGACACCGGAAATCTTTCTGCTACCTATTTAAAAATGCACTAAAAAGTAAAATAAAACCGTTATTTACTTACAAATATCCGATTTTTTAAACTAATAAGAATAAAATCAACTATTAGGACTATAAAAATCTTTTACTGTTGTGGATTCAGAACGTTGCATGAAAAGAAAGGGAAATAAAGCTTATTAATAGCAAAAAGAATATTATTACGGAGTTTAACCTCTTGTATGCTGCAAATGTGGATCCGCGCGAGACATAATATAATTTAATTGTGTCTAGAAATTCGGCATACAAGAGGTTAATCCAATTCATCATCATCATCATCTGATGATAAAGCTGGAAAATAGACAGTTCATTAGAACTATTCTAGAGACCGTAAACACCACACTGAAAAGTCACAAGAAAGCAAAATATACTATTTCGTTTACTTGAATGACATATTATTCTTCAGTTATTTTGATTTAAAAACCAAACTACAAAACCGATTTTGATAGAATTTTCCAAATCGGTTTATAAATGACGGAGTTCTGAGGAAACAGATAAAAAAGAACATCCGAATTGATAACCTCCTCCTTTTTGTAAGTTGGTTAAAATACAATATGAACTACTTACCACGTTTATGTAGCGGTTCTTAGACAAGGCATAATTATATTGTGGGGTAACTCCACGGATGTACAGAGAGCACTTATTGCGTAAAAAAGTATTAGGGGGGGTAGGTTTGAGGCAACCATTAATGAAACGTGCCAGGCGTTTTATTTAGGGCTGTATCTACTAGCTTTGCATGGGCCGATCAGAGGGGTGCATTTAAGGATCCTCCCCGAGCAACGTATCAACTGCGCAACTATACGTCCGGCGCACCCGTAACACAGGCGCAGGCTAACTGTGGCCTGCACAAACCCTGGAGTATTGGTTGTTAAACGGACCGTAACCTGCCGGGGTCGCGGCGATTGCTGCAACGAACTCGGGACCTCGGTAAGGCTTAGAGAGGGACCGTGTGGTTTTTAGTTGGTTAGGAGTACGGCACAACTTCCATAATGGAATACAACATACAATGGTAACACCCAAAAAAAATTGGTTAGGGCTGGCCTCGTGAGAAGGCAGAAGCAGCTATGAGGTTGGTTACGACATGGTTAACTTCAAACCTTGTCACGCTCAGTATGTCAAAGAACAAGTTTATGTACCCTTTACTCCGGGAATTCCAATGACATTAAAATTCAGGAACCATGATCTTACTCCAGCAGCTACCACATGTAACTGTACTCAGCTAGAACGGTCAGACAGTATAAAATATCTCGGAGTTATCTTCTAACATGGAAAAAAAAGGTTGACTCTATCGTAGCTCGTGTAAGAAAATTTATTTATTTATTCATAAGACTGCGCGCATCTGCTGACTTCCCATGCCTTAAAATAATTTACTTTGCTCTTGCTCAATCAGTTCTTAGTTACTGCATAACATAGTGGGAGGGTTCCCACAAGACAACCATACTACGAATACTTGCAAGGAATCCATTATGTTCATTATGTGAGGTCTTCATAGTAAGACAGCTTTTTGTACTACAGACTGCCCTTAAGAAACACCACCTGACAAAGAAACTACGCTCTGACGAGAGTCTGTACCACTGAACCGTGCCGGTTAGCACTGGTAAATCGTAATCCTTTAACAAGGAATTTATTAAGGAAAGCATTGTCAGATTGGTTTAAATCTATGTCCTATAATGCAACTGAGCAACTTGTGGTATCATGCTGACACACACACACTCTCACACACACATACTCGTAATTCCTATATTATATACAAATTTTTCTTAATGTTTTGGAAAAAAAAGGACATTGAGTGCCGGTAACCAGGTGAATGTGGCGCTACACAATTTCATATATAGGTGGAATGTGCGCGACTGGCCGTTCATGTGGTGGTTTGAAACATGAGAGTACAATCAATGCAGTAGAGATGAGAGCTTTGAGAAAAATGTGTGGAAGGACTGAAAGATAGGATGAAAAACAGCTTGGGAAGGGAACGTAGTAGAGTGAAAGAGGATAATGTAGTATAGAGGCTTGAGAAAAGTATGCTAAGATGGTTTGTATGTAGTTTTACATGTAGAAAGAATGGATAAAAGGTGATTGACAAAACTAGTACACTAGGCGAGAGTGGATTGAAGAGTCGTGGCAGGACGACGAATGTACTGGTATCAAAATGCAGACGTTCTCAAAAAAGGACAGGTCAGGTAGCCACTTAACTGGACAAGCATGCATGAACAGGTTAATGAATAGAGATGAAGCGAAAGAGGTGTGTCAGAATCGTAGAAAATGGAATTCGATAATCTCTGCCTACCCCAATGGGAAACAGGCCTGATTGTATGTTTGTATGTACCAGGTACCAACCTACAACGCAAATAAACGGTTGATTGAAAATATTTATGAATTTCACAACGTTAAGTCGTTAAAAATCACGTTATGACGTAATTCTAGAACTTCACAATATAATTTTTCACTGCGACCGGCGGCGCGGGCTTTGCGCTTATTAGTTCACCCATATTTAATAGACACGTTTTAATTGAATACCTAATAAAGGTTATAATCCTATTAGCTCCACTATATCGTCGCGTACGTACTGACTTTTCCGTCTATAGTAGTCTGAAGAGTCTACTGAAGTTAGCGAATCAGCTGTTACCTACGGCCGCGGGGGAAGTGAATGTAAAGTGGGGTTTTATGTATAGCCGACCGTCGACTCCGATAGAACGTCAGTATACGCGACGCTCTCGTCGATCTATATCGCACGCACGGCTACCCTAATTATTTCACTTAGTTCTGTAATCGCCGCGATTCCTGATACGTGTTGTTTACATTGTGTGTAAAGTGTGAAGTCATCTCAAACATTATGTCAAATGGAGATTGCTTGTAGTATGTTTTAGTATTTTTGTAGCAGGCATACATGGTTCGGCTCATTTGAAATTTTAATGAAATACCATTCACATGAAGCACTTATTCTGACAGTAACAACGTTGATATTTTGATGCGTAGGTGGCAAGTCACACTTAATACTGCGCATAACATTCATTCGGTATTTGTTGTGCAAGCGATGACTTCCAGTTTAACTTGTTTGTTGACTGTCCCACATTTAGATGTATGTTAATCAATGCAAACCATTTTTCTTTTTGTCTACTACATTATTATACTTTCCACAAATAAATATGTCAACAATACTGTAGGTAACTGTTTTCCAAGTTCATTGTTTCTATTTCCATTGAGAGTGTGAGTCACACTTGCTATAGGTAATGTGATGCAGCTTGTGGCGAAATTTATTTGCGTGATATTCAAAATAATAGACATGTATTAATTGCTAAATGTAAAACTGTCATTAAAATTATTTATAGCTAAATATAAAATTGAAAAAATACATGCAGTTAGTTATACGTCTACTTCATTTGCCAGTGTTATACCGATAAATTTAAACAACCAAACAAATTATAGACGTGTAGTACGAGGGACGAGATTACCCGTTACTTAAGGAGACGAGCGGTATCATATCGATTGGTGTTTCCTGGCAGACTCGCCCCCATGCGCCATGCACTGCATCCCATTTCAGAAAGATTATCATTTGATTATATTTAGATTATGGTTCTACTTTCATATCAACATTAGCGTTTATAGAAGTTAATATCTTAGGTTTTCGTGATCACTACACATTATAATAAAACAAGTTTTAGCTGGATTCTTCTTATCGTGTGGTTGATGAACATTCTAGTGTCAGACTTTAAACCGCCCGTAGGCCTCTGACATGGCTTTACACAGCATCCAGAGCATCTCTAAGGTGTGTTGGTTTCCTTCACCGTTATATGCAAGTGATAATTAATTTATAATACGCACATGACCCGAAAAGTCAGCGGTGCCTTGGATTGGAACTTTCGACCTTTGACTTGTCAGTCCAACGGTCATACCACCAGGCTATCACTGCTTAGCCGGATTACTCGCGTGTATTTTTCTTCTCACGTTTCGAAGTTCGAACATTGCAGCGATCGCGGTCGCGGGATTTTTTAGTTTTTTTTTTATAGTCACTCCTTTATAGGTGTAGGACATATAAAGGAGTGACAATAAAAAAAAAACCCGCGACCGCGATCGCTGCATTTTTTTTTTATAGTCACTCCTTTATTGGTCCTACCTAATAATTTTTATATTTCTGGATATTGTCCACGGTAAATAATGTGCACACTTGTATTACTCTAGATAGCTACTTTTGTAATAAATGAACGAGGTTAGTCTCGTAGCTGTTGTTTAGCTAAAAACTGGTCAATAGGTACTGAAATAGAATCAACAACAAATAGGTACTTAAGTTTTATATTTACGTCTACATATTATAGAATAATTATAATAAATGGGTAGGTATTCATCATACAGGATAAATTGTAGTAGTGTTGACTGTCGATCAAACTTCATTGGCGGCATTATAGCTACGTTTGTGCGAAAAGGGTCAGGACCCTTTTGTACATAATCAAAAATTATGTACAAATATTCGTAATACCTACCTACTTATTAAGTAGGTAAACTATTGTTGGCATGGCCGTAGCCAGGTGAAGGGTTATTTGGGGGTCGAAATTCCAGAAATAATTGCAATCATAATGTTTACAGATGTTCCATACGTGAAAACAGGGGGCAAACCCGTCCCCCCACCTCGTACAGCTCATAACTAAACAATACCTATGCAATTGAAATGCAACTAGGCCATGTCATATTAAAACTAACGCTGTACGCTGGCAACCTATAAGTAGGTATCTATTAGGATTGGACCGGTCTTTTAACCTTGTTACTGTCAAGGATATCCACTCAAATGCTTCCTGCGTTTCACTAAAACGTTTGCAGTGAATCATGAGCGACGTGTGAACAGAGATTTTAATGTTTGAATAAAATTTATGAAGTGAATTTTATTACTGTGAAATTCTCTAATTCTATACCTAGGCGTGTAAAGTGTAATTACTAATAAGGAATTATTGAAATCACACATTTTATGTGAATTTAATCGATATTTTTGTGAGTGGTTACAATGAGGAAACGTCAAGCTATGGCAAATGGATCTTCAGTCCGATTTGTTGATCCGTTCATGGGTTCCTCATACGGTGAAGGAGACAGGACTACAGCAGCACCAAACGAGTGAGTTGATACTGGCCTTAGAATATATATTATCTACAAGCAAAGATATTAGAAGGAAGTCTGCAAACTACACGACGCACGTATTGGCTATTGGATGGAAAAATAAAAAAAACTGATTCGGGTTCTAATAATAAAATAATTCGTGACCGTGTGAGACATAAAAAATATGCTATAGTATGTTAAAAACTTATCTATTATAGGTACTATAAATGTAAGTTTGTATTGCTTTGTATTCAATACGTAAATAGTGACGTACCTGTTTAATTTACTATATTGTTTTGTATGCACCTGGAGCATGTTATTGCTTCAATGAAAATAATGTCTGTTTGATCGGGCCTTCATCATATAAATCAGCCTTATCCGTTTTCATTGTCATACTAATTAAAGTAACGCGGTTTTGACAAATATTTATTGAAATATGAAAATTGATGTCGATGATGCGCAGTGTTGGCATGACGCTGAAATGTTCACTATTGAAATGCGTGATTAGTTACTGTAGGCGTGTAAGTCACAGATGTAATTTAATGTATTATGATAACTATTAAAATGGACATCAAACTGGAGCCAACAGCAACGTTCCGATCTGGATTATCATCTGACTTGCATAAAGTTTTTCACCTTGTCGCCTACTGTGCGAAACGTGTTCAAAAATAAATAGGAACATTCCCGTTTTGACACGTGTTGCTCGATTTAACTTATAGTATTACATACCTAAGGATAGTAATTTTCTAGACACGTAAATAATATTTATACTTACATAATTATGCAGGTGTCTGTTTCCATGGTGCGACGCTTTGAGTACCTACCTACCTACCTACTTAATCCGAGACGCAAATCGCTTAGTTTCCTCACTTCTACTTCGAACACCTCGTCACGGCTCAAACCGTTACAACAGCTCCTTTACAATTCGTGCTGTGCGTTTAGGAACTCTCCCCTCACTCATTTGCGCCAGCCCTTCTTATACTTACCTTAAAAAAAGAGATATTGGAACATTTCTTGTCTTCATGATTATTATTTTAATATGTAGGTAGGTCTTTCAATGTGTATATTATAATTATATACATTTATATAAGTATTGTATATAATATGTTTGTATTAGGTTAGGTTAGGTTAGACGTCACGAACTTCAGACGGTACAACGTCAAAAAGCGGCTGTACATACATATACAAAGATACGAAAGGGAAAAAAAGGAATGAGTGAGTTGAAAATATAAAATTATTGTTTTTACAGTAATTTCATCTAATTAATTAATTTAAATAAATTTTAATTTGTGGATAACATGTTAAAACCGCTTCGAAATAAGGGGTAGAACACCTCGCCTCATGCTGTTATTGAGTACTAAATTAAGCTTAGTTTAATTATTCATGGAAAAATAAACCTAGTCCATGGAACTCCACTGAATGATTGAATGATAACATGTTGAAGAAATTTTTTTGTTAACCCTACTTAAATACCATACCATCATAGCGTTCTTCGAAACCGACAGTCCTATTAGCAAAAAAATCGGACTATACTATACATATAATTTTCTATACATCTATGTAAACTTGACCTGTCTAATGTCTTCTTTATTTATCTTTCATCCAATAGGTTTTTGAATAAAAAAATTCGTGAGACATTCATATCAATTAATGTTCACCGGTTACTACTCACGTGCATTTTTCGGGATTACCCGTCTAGTTTCGAACTCGAACGGAACCCTTAGTCATGAGCTGAGCCTGCGTTTCGCACGCGCCGATGATGCACTCGGTGTCGGAAATACTCGTGTGTTTCTGCTACTCGTCGTGTCCGAGATATTGTGTTTAGTATTTATGTCTGTGCATACTGCGCTGACTGTTTCACACTCCAGGGTTAAATCACTTTTATATGACGTGGACTACAGAGCTGGTTTACAAGCAGGAGGCAATTTCCAACCACTGTCTCTGTTGAAGTTCGGGCGACGGCTTATTCCGATAGAAGACATACACAAACCGCGACACTGATTCGGGCATGACTGCAAGTTGGGCAATTGCCTTACTTTTTCATTGCTTTTTTGAGCGCGTATAACGTATCTTTTAGTTAATAATATCATTGATTGTGGCACCGATTTTAAATCTGGCATAGTAACGCAATGTTACATGATCTTATAAGATCAGAAGTGACAGATTGATCTTTGGATTATCACCAGTAATCATGTAAGTGATCTTTTCTATGATAGTAGCATGCGGTATACTTATTGTAAATCATTCAATTTGAATACAGCTGTCACGTAACAGTAATAGGCATATTTCATTTCTTATCATACACTCGGGCGTCTGTCTTGGCGTCATGCTTATCTACGTACCTACTTAAGCGAGAAACAACGGAGCGGATGCGAAGATTGCGTGTTAGCACCAGTTAGCTGACTTCACAGTCCATTCGAATTGCTAAATAGAACGAGTTTGGCTGATTAGGTATATTACAGTCAGGTATACATAGCTAGTATAGTATTATATGATCTGTGACATAGCTAAAACTTCCGATGCTCCTATTACTGGAGCACACCTTTGCAACTTCATTGAGAACAGGGTATTCCTCCTGCCGAGATAATATTATAGATACCTACAGGATTAGGAGCCCGAGAAATAGGGCTCCGTCGACCCGGCCACGAAATACAAATTCAGAATAGGTACAGTATCTTTTGCTTGGGTGGTGACTATCCATATTATATACCTATATAATAAATATTTTACTTCGGAATTTGGGTAGCAATTTTGTTAAACACGACAAAAAGAAAAAATCTGCTTGTATATGATAGCCAAATTCATGAGGAATAGTATAGGCTATCTAACATTATGCTACACCTCTCAGCTAGCCTTAAATATTGTTTTTTAATAAAAAGTCTAGAAAAAAGGCACTCTCGAATTGCTTTATCCGCCTGCGCTGGCGTAATGGTTAGTAGTGATACGTAAATACAATGTTCTACAAAAACATTATACCTTAGTTAGTACATCTAAAAAATAAGAAACAAAGTCCGAGATAGAATATGCCTATCTCTTATCCATAAGCCACAATATATGATTTTGGGCCAAAAATTATAAGTGATTTATGAGCATTGAGTATTAATTCCATGATTAATCCATACAAATGAAAGTTACTTTATCATCAAGAAAATTTTATGGATATAAACTTTGCCCGTTATAGCATGTTATTTGGACGCATAGTTTAGGAGATAACAGAAAATGAAAGAATTTCAACACTCGCGCGAACGAGCCGTGTGACGTAGTGTTGGATTATTTAGCATTTGCATTAGTTTATAGCATGTTATTTATCATTTAGCAGATAGTAAATTAAATACAGTTGCGAAATTCTGTGAAGTGTGAAATTATGAATCGCTTCGCACTTCGTGCGACAGCGCGTCACCTCAGCGATCGCCTTCGGATTCACGGGAGTACTAACTTACTAAATGCTATTGCTGCTAATTTTGTCAATTATCGCGTGATGTCATTCTCAGACTTTAAGGGAGCGAGCGAGTGAAAGGATGCAATTTCGCGATTATTCTTTTATTTTAAAGGAAAAGTTCGGATTTAGGGCCGTAAATTGCTTTATGATTCATAATAATTTATGTTTAAATTACAAACGCGCGGCGTGGTTAGGCGTATTTTTGTATTAGTTTTCAATACATTTTGGAAAGTGATAGTGAAAGTTCTGTTTACGTATTCGATATTCAATTTATTTTTCCTGAAGATATTGTGTTCTTTCATATTATAATTTTATCATTGTACTTAAATAAAAAAAACAATAGTGTTAAAACTCAATAACTGTAAATAAATTAGGCAAAAGTAGTGTGAAAGGGTGTGTATAAAAGTGTAAATTACATAAATTGTTAATAATTATAGGTAAATATTTTGTGTAAATAAACTGTTGAGTGTGACAATGGCTCACTTATCACGTACGAACAATTCTTATATTAACAAAATTTAAATACTGTAAATTATTGTTTATTTAGGAACACATTACAAATTTAGCATTAGCAATAGCAATTAGCATACTATGACACGAAATTCACAGAATCGTGAAATTAACGCTAAATAGCATTAATTACCATTACTAGTGTGACGCATAACGGCATAACCCTAGCCGCCCAATGAGAACTGCGCATTGTGCATTGGCGCGATAAGACGAACTGTGAATTATATTCTATTTGTTTGTTAGTACTAAGTAGGTACCTAATTAAAATCATCAATACCAATAAATAAAATAGAATCGTATGTGCGTAATGTCAAAATTATTTTAATGCAATAATTTATCGATGGTTTAGCACTACTTATAGTCTGTTTTGCTGTCACAGCCTCACAGGAAGTAAATATTTTTTGGGGCGCTGTTTGAAGGATACTGTCAAAAACATGTAAAATTTACATGATTTTATTAATTCAAGTTCACTTCTACGCTGATTACCAGCTTAGCCCAGCTATAGTGGGCACATTGCATGACACCGTATTAATTAGATGATATTTCGACAGCCGTATCGCAACATGGTTTCCACTGTTAGCTTTTATAATATGGTAGATGTAGCAAACCTGTAAGTAATAAAAATATTCCTCGGTCTTCACGAGTGGCAGCATTTTAACCCTAATATTAATTTAGTTAAATATACCTTGCATAGCTACCTAAACAATGATGACCTAACTCATATTATATACCAATTTATTCTTAGGTAATACAGTTACCAATTAATAATAAACCTTTATAGAGACCTAATCATCAATTCAAGTGTAATATGAATAAATAAATAGAATGTATCGTCATGACCTGTATATACATTGACCTTACAGCAGTTATGATTAGTATGTATATATTTATGTTGACTTTTCTTTGTTACAGAATCTTTGTCAACAGATCGCTACATTTAGAGAATGTAAAATTTTATGGCTTTGATATGGACTACACGTTGGCCGGTACGTTTGTGATAAAATCTAAGTATCAAACTTAAAAGGTTTCTCTCTGTGGAACTCTAACCACTGATTACATGGACCCAGTTTACTCTGCAACATTCCAGTATGGTTTTGACATATTTTGATTAAGATATTGATTTGATTTAGTCATCGACATATTCTTCTCGGCAAGCGAGCTCTACACGTGATTTCTCTTGAGAACCTAATTAATTTATGTTATTTTGCAGAATACAAATCGCCGCAGTATGAAACCTTAGGATTTAATTTAACCAAAGAGAGATTAGTGCATAAAGGATACCCACAAGAAATATTAGAATTTGAATATGATCCTTCATTTCCAGTTAGGTAAGGTATTATTTGTTGCTGAAATGAAAACTGGTCTTAACCATTACAATTATGTTCTCATACAAAATATTATGCTTTTTTTTCAGAGGTTTATGGTTTGACACGTTATACGGAAATTTACTAAAAGTAGACGCCTATGGTAATATTTTAGTATGCGTACATGGATTTGAATTCCTGAAACAGTAAGTATAATGTGCTCTTCATAAAAGTTTTGGTTTTTATATTTATTTTACCATTTAACATGTAAGGTTTCTTTACTGAAATGGCACGGAACTACTAAAATGTTGGCTAAATGTACCATAATTCTATTATAATGAGTTATTAGAAATTATTTTGGTACATATGTTTAAAATTCGCAAGCCTTTCAGGCCAGTATGGCGTCAGTTTATCAGTTAGTAATAATTATACATGACCTAAAAAAGTGTCAGAATTGCAGTTTTTAATAGAGTTTCGCGATTTATCTTATTTTTCTCAAATCCCACGAAAAATCTGCTAGCCTTTTCCCAAATACCGTGGCGTTAGTTTCCAGTTGTATCGGTTGTAACTTTACGAGTATAAGTACATGTATATTACTTCCTAAGAGACTTCCACAACCCAATTATGCGTAACACAATAGCTCCGGTAAGGGTGGCTATCAGACTCTCAGGCATTTGACTACAAGTAACGATTGTCAAAGAATAGATCTCACTTTGACAACTAAGACCGACAGTATAACGTACTCTCCAAGAAACGGAGTCGTCTTGATATGAAACCACACAGTAACAGAGTACCATGAAAGCTAAAAGACGCAAAACTTCAAAATTAAAATGAGCTACTTGCTTCACAGTGATTCAAGGGCAAATATTTATTTTCAGTTATAAACAGAAGGTAAATTGTACGTCCTTTTATAATGAAACTCTAAGAAAATAATTATTCTTATTTATTTTAAAGATATTGACTCGTGAGTAAAACATACCCTACGTAATTCGAGTACACAAATATAACTTGTGATTCATTTTACCTCTGGCGACCTGCATTTGAATACTGATCGACCTGTACAATTCTTTATATATACAAATATGGGCAACCATTATTGTTATACAGCAATCTGCACCTCTCAGCATCGAATGAAAGGACAGCAGGAACCCTGGCTTTATTCATCGCATAGATACTAAACGGAGTTCAAGCTGTGATTCAAATCAGCTGCGAACTGGGAAATTAAACTTTTCTAAAATAATACCACACGATTTCAGTGGAAGGAAAGCGGAATTTATCGGGCCTTGAAATGAATTTTCTCAGAAATAACCAGCATATACTTGTAGCAGCAGCTAATCTTCAAGGGTTTCTCTAATGTAACTTCAACTACTGTCTTGCTATTAAATATAATACACGGATACGATAAGCTATTCATTAAGAATCACGAAAGGTAATGTTTTACATTTATGTTATATCGAATCACTACCGTCACTAACCGTCTCTTGCCAAAGCCTTGTGCGACTATACTACAAAACGTTGGTATACTCTTAGTAGTGCATCGGTTCCGTTATAACATATCCTTGCCTTGTTGATTGTGCAGACATTCTTCAGATAAGTATTTAATTGGTCAAAGAGACTGGTAAGAACTTAAAGTGGTCATATAATGTCAAATTCTTAAATCGTCAAATCCTTATCTGGTCAAAATATCTGTTTATAGTCAATCACGCTTTTGTAGAATCAGTAAACTGAAAACCATTGGCATATTTTAGTAGCCAGGATTATCCACCAGCAACTTGCTCTGTTACACAACCTTGTGGAACCTGAGGCACAGATTACATACAGAAAAACACTCTGAACAATGTCTTCAATACCTACTGCTATAATGGCCTACTCTTTCGCGTCGCCCACCGCTGCGAGTAACGTCAAAGCGTAAAGTTATTATTGCTTTGCAGATACACGCGGCCGCGTGGTCCGCAGAGGCTGCTTTTTTAACTGACTTCCAAAAAGGAAGAGGTTATCAATTCGTTTTTTTTTTAGATTTTTTAGGTTTGTTACCTGTAACTCCGTCATTTATCAACCGATTTGAAAATGACTTTTTTTGTATGAAATATACTTTCAGATTATTTACTTCGCTACTTCATTAATACTTACACGTTTGTTAACCTTGGCTGGCACCGACTCCAAAAATATGAATATCTAATTGTATATTATTGTCCTAAATAACGCAATTATTTTTAACCTGAGTTTCTGGGAGTAGATTAATTTTTCGTTAAATATTTAATTCGATATAAATAAATATTACCTACTTAATTTTGCGTAATGTTAACATCATTACGCAAAATTGTGGTAATATTTTATAAACAAAACATTTAATAAGTTTTCGTTGTCTCTAGTTCCTTTAAACATTCAATTATAAAATAAATCGGAGAGATTATTTAATTTTCTTATTAGAGAGTACATTTAATTACCCATAGCAGTATAAAGTTATTTGAATGTTTTATAATGTATTATAATATTTAAATCGCGAGTCTGCTCCGACTTTCGGTATCTGGGTTCTATCATACAATGCGATGGCGAAATAGACCGGAGCGTCAAGCACAGAATTAACACAGGGTGGATGAAATGGCGGCAGGTCACGGGAACTATTTGTGACCCCCGAATTCCCCTTAAACTTAAGGGGAAAATCTATAAAACAATTATTAGACCTGCTGTCTTGTATGGTTCAGAATGTTGGCCCACGAAGGGAATGAATGAAAGACAACTACATGCAGCTGAGATGAGAATGTTACGAAGGATGTGTGGTGTGACGCGGATGGATAGAATTAGAAATGAATATATAAGAGGAAGTCTGAAAGTGGCACCGGTGACTGAGAAGTTGTGTAGAAATCGTTTAGCATGGTATGGGCATGTGATGCGGAGGGATGAGGGTCATGTGACAAGGAAAGTTTTGAGTATGAATGTAGATGGCTATAAGAGTAGAGGAAGACCGAGGAAGCGATGGATGGATTGTGTTAAAGATGATATGACTAGAAAAGGGGTGACTGACGATATGACAGCTAATAAAGATGTATGGAACAAGAATACATGCTGCGCCGACCCCAAATAAATTGGGATAAGGGCAGGGGGATGATGATGATGATTTAAATCGCGATTATTATTTGATACAGAAACCAACCAAGGTCAGGAATGCTTGTTGTTGCATTTATAAAGTATGTTTTTTGTTGCTTTAGCCAGTATCTACATATATTGGATCTGTACATCCATCTACTGCACATAAACTACCAGTAGTAGAACTTAGAAGCCACATCGACATGGATTACGAAGTAGGTATATAATGACAGTGTGAAGTAGTAACATACGTACGCACCGCGCGGCTGACAGCCCACTGAATTAAGCACCGTCCACGGTCGGTAGGTATTTATCACGCGCCAGTACATGGAATGAAAGAAGCCTTCCTGCCTGAGGTATCTGTAGTACTTCCGCCGGACCCTATTCTCGAAAATGACCATAATACATTGTATTAGATTTGATCTAAAAATCACTGAAGACATAAAGTGGTGACGGATTTTATGTGGCCGAATGGATCTGGCACCCATTTGAAGATACCATGAACTACAACACACATAAAACATCGTGTCTGATTAAACAATGACATTAGGAATGACGAACCTATTTGACGAATTATGATTTTAACGTATAGTCGATTTATGGAGTTGCGAAAAGCGTTTGACTTGTTTAGGGATTCCCAAACAAGTATTTGAGCGCCTGCGCAATCTACTTGTCACATCCGGAAAAGGAATAAGACCCATTGCTTTAAACTCCAAATCACGTGCTCTCCGGCGAGTTAAAGTCAGGATCAGGATGATCAATGGTTAAAAAATTAAATTGTCGAGCTAGCACAATCGGTAACAGAGGATTAAGCGAATTTCTTCGAACTTATAAAAAGTAGGTGACTACTCAAATGCAGGCCGTTAACAACGGCAAAGCCTAAGCTTTAGGCATCGTTGTATCTTTCTCATTTTTACTAATAATATCCCTGACCCTTGGAGACATTTTGTTTTTTTTAGTCTCGAACCTAAAAATAAAATAAAAACAATTAAGTACATTCCTCTAACTTAATTCTAAAGGCCATAAATTAATTGGTCTTGACGCAGAATTTCCAGTTCGCAAAATTTCAGGCTGTAAAAATAATACAGTTAAATTCTTGGAAAAGCATTAATGCATGCTTAGCGAACTCTAAAGTTATAAATTTCTGTGGAAAAAGAATACGGTCGTGAGCAGGATTCGAACCTGCGCCTCCCGGATAAATACGCCAGGTCGAGATGGCTTAGCGGTCAGAGCCCCTGGAGTATTTATCCAGGAGGCCTACAAAAATTTAAAACAAATACTAGTATCTAAGCCATTGAAAAAACCTGATAATCTGCGAATTGAACGTTTTGAGAAACGGACCTCTGATAACAGGACATTCTGCGAATCAGACGTTTTGCGAATCGGCCATTTTGCGAAAATTTTTTTTTTTTCATCCTTACATTCTGCTTCAAAACCAATTAATTTGCCTTTATTAAGACACTATATTTTTTTCAGTCAGGTTACTACTACCGAAGTCACATACTCTTGAATCGGTGTGAAGAAGGTGGCTCCATTTTATTGCTCCCTAATGTTTTCGGCAATCTATGTAATCTGGTATTCTATAGATTACTTTAAATACTCCATTTAGAACAGCAAGAAAGAAGTTAAAAAAGAAACTAACTAGGACAGCCTTTACGGTTTCACATCTCCGGCGTTGCAGGAAGTGCAGGCTTAACGCCATTGCGTAAGAAAGTGGAGGCATCTGTGATCCGTACTCGCCTCCATAGTTTCGGCTTATTCATGATATCAAGTCAAGGTCAAGGTTGACTGATTCGGTTCTGACACTGTTATTGAACATAATCTATCCTGTTTCGAATTGACGAATTCGGTTCTACAACCTACCTTTTATTCGTCCTTAATTTTCTAGTATTACCAGGTATTCTATACAATGACCGAATTATATACTTTGCTGGTAACACGTACTTTACTTATTCATTTGTATGTTACCGTTTATCATTATTGGTTTGTGGTACTATAGTAAGAAAGAGTGAAATTTTATTTTTTTACCTGTTATTATTAATAATTTATATATAAGAGGGGCTCGTGGCTAAGTAACAGCCGCACAGATCGATCGATCGAGGTTAAGCTGCGCTTGCCGCGGTCGGTCTGTGGATGGGTGACCATCATATCATACCGAGACCCCTCCGTGTCTCGGAGAACACGTTAAGCCGTTGGTCCCGGTTGTCAAATTAAGATCTATGACAGTCGTTACGGGTAGTCAGAGGCCTGAAAGTCTGACAACCAGTCATACCACGAGATATCGTGTTACCCAGTAACTGGGTTGTGGAGGTCAGATAGGCAGTCGCTCCATGTAAAATACTGGTATTAAGCTTCATCCGGTTTGACTGGAAGCCGACCCCAATGTAATTGGGAAAAGGCTAGGCAGATATATTAATAATTTCTTAGCGTAGTAGCGTTTTTTGTGTGTCTAATAAAAGGTCTTTATTTATACAACATTATGTTTAGTAAATAAGAAAGGTAAAACTGGTTTACGGCTTACTCGTATTACGAGCATGTGAAATTATAAATAGTGGCCGGTCTATGTGATAAAATAATCTTACTTAACCCTTTGTTGTTTGTTAGTTTGTATTCACTATTACCGATAACAATTGAGAAACATTAGAGACCTACTTCTTAAACCTTGGTTTCTTATATAAATCGTAACATATAGGTACCTATAATTATGACATCGTAAGCAATATTTTACATCTTGCTTGTTAGTGAGAGAAACTAATGATTTATTAATACTCTTATTTCAGCTCACAAGTGTACGAATTGTATCCTAACAAGTTCTTAACATTAGACGAGTCGAGAGTCTATGTACTGAACACGTTGTTCAACTTACCAGAAACATATCTCATTGCTTGTTTGATCGACTTCTTCACTAATTCGCCACAATATACAAGGTAAGCATTTTTTTAATTCATTAACACATGGATAGCGAATGCTAGAGATATTTCTTTTTTTGGAAAATACGATCCTGATTAGAGTTTAAACCTGCGCCCTGGAACATCGGGAGTAATCATATTCTATCCACAAAAAAATGTGCTAAACGTATCGATGTTGCGTTATTAATTAAAGTTGTTTTTACTGCCGTCACTTGAACAATTAATGTTATTTTTCTTTTGCTGTATCTTAAATTCATTCAATATGTATCTGTGCAAATAGATATAATACAATGATTATTTTTGCTTTCATCATTTTATCACCATAATGAGGCTAGGACTTGGACTCTTCACCATATTAAGCTACTATTAATCGAGTGAATAGAGTAATGGAGTAGCAGATAAGCCATTTTTTTCCAAGGGTTTTCCTAATTATTTTAACGTAACGTTATACCTATTTAAACACCGTAGCAGGTGGAAATCAAGGGTCTTTGTCTATCCTAATTGGAAACAGGCGTAGGCCATATGTTTGTATTTTAACAATACACAAGTTAAATTGGCATAAAAATAAATTAATGTGGTACTGAGCAAAATAATACTTTTATGTTTTGATAGATAAGCCTAAAGTACTGTACTGATAATTGATATACTATTTCCTTATTTTACATACATTCATAATGTAGTTCTCACAAGTTTCCACAACTCACCACGTCACTGTAAATGCTGTCAAGTCGGTTGACAGCCAAAATTAGACTGATGCGGTATCAGCCTTTTTCAGATTGTATTGACGTCCGTGGATGTATTACAGAAAAAATAATATTATATTTAGTTCCGTAGTATTACTGGAGGTACGATAATGGACCGGTAGTAACATAATTTCTGACGTGTTTTTTAAACTTTGACAAAGAATTCCGTTAATTTCATCGGCCTTTAAATCAATGAGGTGATAACTACCAATAACTAATAGCACTCCTTTTGAAAGTGAATGGTTAATAGGCGTTCACAGATCACACGTAGTTATGCATTGCGCAATTTGCTCTTCAATCGTCGACCTACAAACGCACTACTCTTGGTATGGCGTCTCGGTTAATTTTAGAAGAAAAAACATCATGTAACATACTTACTCGGGCATTAACTTCTAAATGTATATAAATAAATTATTTTTTACACAGAGAAAAATGTGGTGTCCGATGTGGGGATCTTGTAATGTCATTCAAATCTATATTCCAAGATTTAAGAAATGCGGTCGACTACATTCATATCCATGGAGACCTAAAGGATAAAACTACAGAGAATATGGAATTATACTTAAAGCGAGATGAGAGACTGCCCATGGTCTTGTCGAGATTAAAGGAAAGCGGTGCCAAAATATTTATATTAACAAATAGCGACTACAATTTCACGGACAAAATTATGAATTATCTATTCGATTTTCCACACGGCGCAAAGGTAAATATAACTGGTTTATTATTTGCAAACCTATTACTACGTTACATCACTGTTGAACAATTAAATGATTCATTACAAATTTCTGAAACAAAACAGCGGTTATTTAAACTGTTATTGTGAGAAAGCTATTATGATAATAGGTACACGTAAACATAATTATTATGTTTGGGATATTTTACTCATCATACGATATTTTATATTTGGTATTTTAAACACTGCACTTGGACTACCTTGTTGGTCTAGTGACTGCAAATCCGGCTGCGTACGTGAGGTCCTAGGTTCGATTGCTAGGTCAGGCAAAGTATTATTGAGTTTTTCTGTTAGGAACTCTCAGTAGCAGCCCGGAGTTTAGGATTGTAATCGGCTAATGAAAATAGGCTCTTCACTTATTAAATAGATTATAATTATGTATTTATGCATCGCTGAAATTTGAGTGTATAACAGTACTCGTCTGCATAACCCTTCAGGGATACAGGCGTGATTCTGTTTATGTATGTAATATTTAAAATCTTTACGCACTCCATACTATATTTGTATTTCTTTCTAATTGTGTAATGGTGTGGGATGCGAGTCGTGGCCAAGGGCGTTCTTGAAGATACTGCGACTCCGGAGCAATAACTTCACGCTAGAAATCGAAGTCAAAACGTAACAGCTAACTACAAAAAGTAGATATATGACCATACACTTAGTTTCGTACGGATATAAACCCGTACTTAGAAGCTAATCTGTTGCGTTAATCTAATTTAACCAAATGAAATGTTCTAGTGTCAATCATATACAACTAAGAGATAAAGAAAATACACATAGACAAACCAATACTCATAGACAGGATGACATGTAATTCGGCGCACCCCTTTACGGATGTGACATCAGTGTGTCTAAAATAAAATTAGCTCCTCGTAATAAGTACTAGTCTAGTAGGCAACTGATACGTTTCGTTCGACGTAATGAATATGTCGAGCTACAAATAGTTTTGTGTAAATTATTTTGTTTATGAAAATATCCTTAATAATTTATACAAATGTCTGTTCTTTATATAATTTACGTGAGTTGACTTGGTCGTTGATTGTACATATTTACATGTGGGTATTTGTGAGGTAATATTTATGATTTGTAACGTAGTCAGTGGAGGAAACAGAGTACCTAATGAACAAACTTAACATTCAATCTGCATCGACTCCGTCTAGGTTGAAATTAGCTTGACCTATTTGAATAGACAATGACAGTCAGAAGTCTACCTGAATGCGATATTCACGACGCGACGTACCTATTGATGTTATGTTGTCTCATATTACACACATGTAAAAATCATAACACTCGTCTTTGGGCAGTCGTGTAAAAAAACGATAATCGTTAATTTTTAAAGATATACATTTTTGTTGTCAAAAATAAAAATACGGTCGTGAGCAGGATTCGAACCTGCGCCTCACGGATAAAACGCATGCGTTAATGCGTTTGAAATATTTATCTCTATTCGTTAATCTTTAGTTAAAACACACTATATTTTTACACGACTGCTAAAAAAAGTGTTTATATATTTATACAAAATATATATTATATTTAAATACATCTAGTATCTGATTTATAATTTCCTTTGTCATTGTTGAAAGCCTGGCGAGCCTCATAGGAACTGGAAGACTTACTTCGACTGGATCGTAGTAGATGCGAGGAAGCCGCTGTTCTTCGGTGAAGGCACCACGCTAAGGCAGGTGGACACAAAGACTGGGGCTCTGAAAATGGGCCATCACGTCGGACCATTGCATGAGGAACTCGTGTATTCAGGAGGTAAGTTAAAGGAATCTAATAAGGTCCCAATTTATTACACACTGCCCGACCCATAAATCTAAACCAGTACCGGGGTTTTGATTTATGGTTTGGGCAGTACGTTATTAGTGCAGCTTTTGGATTTTAAAATTTATTTTTATGTTGAGATATCCCTATAATTTTGATCAATTTAAAATAAAGTTTATATTGGGATAGATTTATTTTAATTTTATATGAATAAGTTCTTTTCGGATAAGGTATGTTTTGGAAGTAGGCGTTTTGAGAATAGGTAATTTCAGGAAGAAATCCTTTCAGGCTCTAAGGAGAAGAAAATATACTTTAAAATAAATCAAACCGATCGATTTATTATATTATACAATTTATATGATATAAAAGGTTGTCGTGAGATTTACCTATGTAAATTGTCATGACAGTAGGCAAAGTAGATTACTTTGCCTACTGTCATGGAAAAGAAAGGCATGAGTTATGTATGTATGTAAGAAAACCACCCACCTAAATCCCACTAAGCAAGATGATCACCATCTATATCGCACTCGATTTAAGAATTAAATTATCTAATTCGTTTTAAAATCCTTACAGGTTCATGCGACGTATTTACCGAATTGATCAGTGCGAAGGGTAAAGATGTATTGTACATTGGTGACCACATATTTGGCGACATCCTCAAGTCAAAGAAGATCGGTGGGTGGCGCACTTTCCTCATAGTACCTGAGTTAGTTCAAGAGTTGCATGTATGGACAGACAAGTGCCAATTGTTCGAGCAACTACAAGACCTTGACGTCGAACTTGGGCATATGTACAAGTATGTATAGTATTGAACCTTTATATTACGTTGGTGTCAAATCTAAGATATGCTGATTAGAGAATTACTACCTTTTACTAACAGTTAGGTAGTATAAGAGCAAACCAGAGAAATAATAATACTCACCTATGTAGGTATTTCAACTTATGGCCTACAATAATAATTTCCTTCAGAATACTGATTATTCATTTCTCTGATCGACAATGTTAATAGTATTATATAATAAAATTCGTCTTCTGATTCTATCATATTAGGTCCTTATACGAGAATTAACTTTAAAAAACCTAAATAACCTGTGGTTTTATATTATTGAGAGAATAATATTTATTTATTTAGTTAACAATTTTGTCTCTGACAGAACATATATAATTATTTTTTTATTCGCCAATTGATCTATTTGGGGCGTTAGACCATAGGGTTCAATACGTAACGACTCAGTTTGTAGATAATTTTTTTATGGATAAAAAGAATATCGCAAGAGAATATAGCGATGTTTTGTCCTTCCTTGACGGTTGACAGTTACTGGGTTAATATTGAAATTTCATACACGTCATAGACATTAAACATTTATTTATACAGAAGAAAATCATATTGGCGTGACAAATTTTAAAGGTGGAGCTCTAAATCTATCAATCATATTGTGTAATTAGTGAGAACCCTCCGAATAAAGTGCTTTTACTAATAAATAATTATAATTATGTTTCCTTATAAATATCGTTTGTTTACAGAGATTTGGACTCTAGTACGAAGGAGAAGCCGGACATATCGAAGCTCCGGATATCAATCCGCGACGTGACGCACAAAATGGACCTTGCTTATGGCATGCTCGGCTCTCTGTTTCGATCCGGGTCCAGACAGACTTTCTTCTCTTCGCAGGTTCGTATCTACTTGTACAGTTCGCCTTAAATAAGTGTGTCCCTTTGAAGTTGGGCTTTCCGCCTGTCGAGCATGTGCACTACTCTGTTTTGGTCTTATTTTCGACTACCACGCAGGTTTTCGTAGACGACTTGAGTCTACTCTAATTTAATTCGTAGTTACTATAATATGTTGGTATCAATATAATTATGTCTTATTACTCAAAGGATCTTTTTGGGGTTACGTTCCCCAAAAGGAAAAAAGGAATTAATATTGTTAATGTAGGATATATAATGAATTCTAGGTGGTGAGGTACGCAGATTTATACGCAGCGTCATTTCTGAACCTCATGTACTATCCATTCTGCTATATGTTCCGCGCCCCGGCGATGCTCATGCCGCACGAGTCTACAGTGGCCCACGAGCAGCGGTTCACCTTCGAAAGACCTTCTATAGACAGGTTAGTACACTCTGATATTATTCTGAATAGCAGTCCTATAGTCGAAATGACAGACGCAGTCCCTTCTAATTCTACTTCAAAGCAATAGTACATTATTGGTTCTGAAGGCTGTGAGCGAAGCTATGATGATGATTTTTAAGTAGGCAGTTTGATCAGATTGGCGAGCCATTATAAAGCCTTTTCACACAGCAAGCAAGTGTTATTTTAATAATTTAATATATGATATACATTTTTCAGCTGTGCTTTTATCATGACGGTTTTTTCAGGCATATTTTATGTTACATGGAATATTTTAATATTTAACCCACTCTTATGTCACTTACACTAAAAATATTCTATTGCTACATTCAGTACTTTATTGTTAGAACCAGACAGGCGAGCATGAACGCTATCAGACATACGAGCGTTCCCAATATCATCGGCATTTCTGATATACCGGAAGAACTGTCGTCCACCGGCTCGACAAGCAATACCACCGTTGTGGATGCTAAGAAAGAGGTAAATTTATATTATATTATATATTATTATATTTACTTTTAAGGTTCTCCCTTGGGTATTGTAAATTAGGTATTTTTCAGAGTCACCATTCGTATTATGATTTGAAATTTTTCTCAAAAATTGCTACCTATTATAATTACCTTTCCGGTGACCGGCCATCCTGACGTCGGGTTGTCTAGTCATGGTCACCTATGTGGTATATAGAAACTATAGGGAATTAATGTTTTTTGATTAATAATTGCTATCTATCGATATGGATCCCGTTACTTTATAGGATGTCAATGCAAAAGTGTGGGCTAAGGACTAAGCTACACTATACAGTAAAAATCCCAATAAAATGTGTATTGATTCATAAGTAATAAGCGAAAAACAAATGTTTCCAGACATTATGATTAATCAGTCAAAAATAGTATCAGATTTAAGACAAGTCATTACTTTTTCGAATCACGCTTGGCCATCTCTCAGGAAGAGTTATCCATAGTAGCAAGGGAGTGCTGGACAATATTTTTATCTACAATTTAGTCACTCTTCTTTTAGTGCTTTTGAGCCATAGGTCTTTATTATTCGTATTTTCCTGGAAAGTGTATATTCGGGGACATAGCAATGGTACAATAAAGCAATGGATAACATTCTTATTAAAAGTTTCAGAAGCCGTTTATGAATTTCCAATGACTCTTTTTCGTGATAAATTATGTTAGATTATAGAACACGAAGGAGTCCTTTAGAGCTTTGAGCCATAGCTCTTTCTTCTTTTTTGTCTACATTTGGTTATCAAATTCTGATTTTATTTTTATGTATCGTCTTTTGGTTTATCCAGGAACAAATTCGCGATGTGATATCGTAATTCAATTTTAGTTTTATTCTTTCCCGTTTCCCCTTTCCTCTAAATATAAAACACTTATTACTAGTTTTTCATCATTGTTGCTGGTCTCGCATGTGTTCCTTAGTAGCTCGACTCGTAGAACGGCCGATCTGCCGCAGACAATATTTTATTGTACTTTGCCGAGTACAAGGTGGTTTTTTTTTATATAAAATACTATTTAGTTGCGTCATTGTTGACAATCAATTCACCTTTTCTAATAGCATCTCACCCAGGTCGGTGTGACTATTACCAGCAATTTTTAGATTAAGTAACTATATTTAAGTTTCGCTCATGAAGTATGCACCCTTAATTCATAAATAAGTATATTTTTGTCTTATACCACAAGAATAAAGCCCTAGAGAAAAAATATTGTTGTTAAATATATTTGGACTTTACTTAACTTTTCTGTATGTTTGCCAAACTTTAAGCAGAATCTCCAATGCAAGAAACTACCTAGCTAGAGGCTAGTTTTCTAGTGACCAAATGTAAATTTTTGTCCAACTACCTACTTTTCTTTTGCAGCGAATTACTTAAACTTGACTCAACTTTCAAATGGCCAGTGATTAATTCCTTGCTTAACACTGTTATTATTTAAATGTAGTGTCGTACAATTATCCACGCCTTATTTGTAAGCATCTCATAATGTACCTACCCATGGGCGCCGGGAGGGCGGTGCTAGAGGGTACACTTGCACCCCCCCCCCCCCCTATTATGGAAGTGTACACCTTGTCAATGGCTTCAGTATCTTGCCATATCTTTTTTCTATGATATTTTAATGTTTAGATGCAGATTATTTTCAGGGAGTTGCCTCCCTGAAAATAATCCTGCCGGCGCCTTTGTACCTACCTATACAAGGTCCTAATTTATGAGGTAACTTTCTTTTAAGGGGTTAATGTGTAAGTAATCAGGATGAACAACTTATTTAAAAAAAAAAAAAACTATTCCATCGTTTTGCCGTTACATGATCAGTTTTCGACTTGCTGGTACTATAGTTATTACAAATAATTCGTTATTTCCATTTAATTCTTGGCATAAGTAAATGTATTTGACTTATATATTTATTAACCCCTTCAAAGGAAGTTACCTAATAAATAATATGATATAGCATCACACCTCTATTCCCCGACAGTGGGTACGCAGATGTCTACACAGTTGTAACCCACATTTCACCAATGCTGTTATTAAGTCCCATGTGACTGTGGTGGTGAGCCTATTGCCATTTACCGGGCACAATTCCAAACTCGGGGTTACTACTGAGATTGTTTTAACAGAAAAACTTGAAAACTCTTCTGACCCGGGAATCGAACCCTATAACTCACCATTTACTTAATAATTTAGGACCTGAAATAATTGTTATTTATTATTTAAGTTGCAATCGGCGTCGGTGCCGCACGTCCGTCCGGAGACGCCGCGCCAGCTGACGCACACGCACGACGAGGACCACTCCGACGAGGACGAGGGCAGCAAGCCGAAGCCAAGCTAAATAAACTCATGTACAGTACACGCCAGGTCTACGGGATGTTAACACCATTATACGAATGAGATGAACGGTGGCACACTGTCAACGTGTGGCCGCATTTTAATACTGAATACTGTCCTAAACCGGACGTTTACATAATTCATACAGAGTAGTGCTTGAAACATATTGATGTTCAGGAACATTTTCCGTGAGATGTAGTACCAGTTTATATACCGGTGAGATATGACTATCAAGACAGACCATAGCGTAAACAAATTGAAGTACTAGTTTGGGCGAAGTGAAAATAATATATTTCACAGAATTGCATATTCAATTAAATAATTATTACTATTATTATTAATAAGTAATTTTTGCTATACTACAGTTCCAGTTCATAATTATGATGAATGAGGCTTTGATTATAATATAGATAGAGATGAGTTTTATTATATGTTTTTGTTAAATATTTGTTTATGATTTTAGATGTTTTTATATTTCTTAATAATAAATCTTACTATTATTCAATTAAATAGATTGACTTTTATTTACAGTCATGTTATAAACTGTTATTAATGGGTTACAGATAATATTAAATATATCGAAGCTTTTGCTAGAAGAAACGCTTTTATTAAGAGTATTTATTTATTTAGATAAATTATTTTTTTATGTGATGACCGTATGGGCAACACACGTTATGAACAATGTTATGGTTAACAAAAATATAAACTTTCATTTACAATAGATAAGTTACTGTCTGAAGTGGACTGACTAAGAAGCCATCCAAACATCTTTTTTCTTTTTACAAATTTTGACACTATTCATTATTCATTTATTGCTACAGATACTGTAAAGGATAATATTTACTGAGAATAATGGTTGACCCATTAATTTTACTTAATAAATAATAATTATATCAGTGAAATAACTTGCAATAAAATTATTTCGTAAATTCCTAAGTGTTTTTGTTATGACTCATTTACAGCAACAAGTCTTCCAAGTATTCTTCAAATTCTTCCTCCCGTGACTTTTCTTCAGTTTCTTGTGAACCTAAGACGTGAAAAGATATAAACGTCAATTTCAAAAAACGAGATATATTTTTTTGCTATTTAATCACGTATACTTTAGTGGATAATCGTTCCTAACAATACCATGAACCCTGTCTGGCAAAGCTAAATCCGCCTTTTAGAATAATCGGTAATCGCAGCCGCATGATCCCTATCAAATTCAGATCCACTCGGCTTCCTCGCACATCTAAAGCGCAGCCATAAACTATTGTACAGTCACCGACATAAATAGTCGTAGTAGTAGTAATATTCGGAAGTCGTGTATTTGCTATTACTCTTTCTTCGTGATAACAATTATAATCAATTTTCTCCAGAAAAATAGGCCCAATGGCGTTCACGGCTTCAAAGTATGTTAGAATTGAACTACTAAGAATTTATGATACACTTAGATTAATAACTAATAGGACTTTTTTGACTTTGACCGTTAGTATATTAATTTGAAGATTAGGAAAGTCTAAGTACTTGATATTATTTTCTATGGAAACATTGAAAAATAATAGACACGAACGGGATTCGAAGCCGACAGATCTTTGACAATTCGTGTTATCGCTCTCCCAACTGAGCTATCGTGTCGCCTGCTCGCATATATTACATTTTAAGTTCCTCTCTTTTCGTCTTAAAGTAACGCCTAGCTATTTCTATTGATCTATAATTTACAGTTTACTAAACTCGGCGGTACACTTTTCACTTGGTGCCGAAACAATATCACAATCCTAAGTACATATGTACCTACACGAACTAGAACGATAACAAAGTTAAAGGGTGCTGGTTCGAATCCCGTTTTTAAATAATAATTAATAAATGCGTTACATGGCCTGAACATGTATAAAAAACCATTTAAACATGTTTATGTACTTGTTCACCTTTCCAGCGATTGGGGCGCGATGGATTGAAGTCATACCTTTTTTCCATAGTGTTTCTTCATTGGTTTCGGATCCTACAGCTTCGGCGGCGGAAGTTGAAGGGTCTACAGGATCTTCAGACGTTCTGGGATGGTGTTCACCCTCTTGTTCACTTTCTTCTTTGTCTGGCTTTTTACATTTTTTCGTTTTTTTGTGACTTTTTTTTAACCTTTTAACTTCACGTTTCTTTGACCTATAGTTTAGCATTTCCGAACATTCTGGGCATAAACCTAGTAAAACAATAGGTAATTTACTACATAAACTGGTAGATACAATTACGTCAGAGCGCGTGCGGTGTGATGCAGCCTACGCAATAAATAAGGCAGCCTAATGCTGCCTAGTCCCTGCAATGATATCTTCCCCCCTAGTTTGGCGTGCACAACGAGATCCAATTGACATAATTATTTCACGTCCGCAATAAAGAACTTGTGATCGGCGATACAACTGAAACCTAATAAATAGGTAAGTAGATACTACAAGGGTATGGTTGTATAAGGTGCTCATAGATAGAATTGCCAATATATAATCATTCTACTGAATAAGCATAACTTACTATTTTGACTACTATTACGTACCTGAGGTATATTAAATAGCCCTTTTTATACTTGCATTTATAAAAGTTCTAGCTACCCCAAACTAGGGTTAAACATAACTTAGCGTAACGTCTGTATTCTAGGCTGAGGTGTACACAAATTGTACACCCACATTGCACCAATGCTGTTATTAAGTCACGTGTAATAGGTGGTCAACCTATTGCCATCTACCGGGCATAATTCTAAACACCGGGCTGCTATTGAGAATTTCCTAACAGAAAAACCCAATAACACTGCCCGACCTGGAAGTCGAACTCAAGACCTCATGATCAGCAGTCGCGCTTGTGACCACAAAACCAACGAGGCAGTTAGATAAAATTTTAACTTCTTGGGTTAATTCTATAAACTTATTTATGAACCGAATGAGATGGATACCTCAGTATTTTTTTTGTTTTTGAAGGTTGCACATGAAGATTAACCGTACCATTCTATACCAAAGGATCACGCGCATGCGATTAATTGAATTAAGTAGACAAAGGTCTTTATTTGTGTTTACATTAATTTTTATACCAAATCAATCTTATTTCTATAAGCAGTTTTCAGTCCCCGCGAGACTGCATTCAATAGAAGAAAAAAAAACAGAATCATCAGACAAATTCTAGAGAATATCAAACTTACGCAGCTTTACAAGAGCATTTTTCTTTTCGTTATCTTCTATATAAGCGAAGTTGACCTCCCAGGACCTGAGATCAGCATCTTTGTTGCACACCTTATTACCGCATTGAAATTGACCCTTTCCAAGCACAACTTCTTTCTCGATACGCCATCGCAGTGCTACCTAATGTTTGATAAATAACCATCAGCTATCGTTTTTTAATAAATAAAAGTATATCCAGTACCAAATTTGAGAAAAGTATTTTAAATCTATTTAATGTGCAACACAAACGGCTTTCTGAGAGACTTTGATATAAGTACCTAAGTAAATATACTTTAATGAATCTTATGAAGGGTTTAAAACTTTTAACTGAATTCCTGGCAAAATTAGAAGGGACAAGCACACACAATGCCAAAAAATATATAGAAAATAAAGAATTTAAATTAACAGGATTACAAGACAAGTGAGTGGAAGATCAAATAGGCTACGTGGCTATTTTATTCGTTTACATAAACAATGTGCCGTTACGAGCGTGAGAGCCAAGCGTGCCTTTTTGTCATTGATTTTGTGAGACAAATAGGGATCGGCTGCGGCACGAATGGCCAGATGTGCGTTACTGTGTATCAATGCGGGTGAATGTATAGAGCTATATTTAGCCTACAGAAAGGCAGCACGGCCTTTGTTGCGCTCCCCAGTATATTTATTACACAAAGGAAGGTCTCTCGGGTAAAAAACCGAGTTATATAAGGGACCGCCTGCCTGTCCCCATCTCACAGCGATGTTAAAGTTAGGGGAGAAACTTAATCGCATATTCTAATGTGACCTTTAGAGCCGTAGACATAATTTAAGTAACATTTTATTAGCTGCAGATTGGATTCGAAACTTACTTTGTTTTCTTTATAACGGCTTAAATCACAAATGCAATATTCTTTGAATAACTTGTCGCAGTACTTTTTAGCAAGTTGCTTCTCCCATGTATCAGGAACATCGTCTTCCTCCCACAAAAACTTGTGGTTTTCCCTTATAATGTCAAAATCAGTTCTGTCTCTGGAGGTGTCCCGTTTTAAAGATGTGGTAGAACCCTTAGTATTGAGACAGTATACATTAACTAAGTATTTATGTAATTCATATGGATTAAGGTTACGTAACCTTGCAGACATCGCTAGTTCTACCTAGAACAAAGGGAAAACTTATTTAATTTAGAAATAAAACATATTTTGCAACAAACAACTCTTTAATAAAATCGCAATTATTATTACACATTTCCATAAAATATTTTTTATGCATATATCAAACGGATCTTATTCTAATTGTCATGATGAGTTTTTAACAAGGTGCATTTTTGATAAATAGAAAATTGCAATAAACAGCATGTAATAAATAATTGTTTTTGTGCACAAGTTATTACCTACTCTGAATATTATCGTCAGTCTTGAAGATTTTTGCGTTTTTATTTCATTTGGCTCAATATCGATTTCTTAAATCTACAAACAAGTCATGCAAAGTTAAATATCTAAAAATTAAATATAATAAATATATTAAAATATGTATTGTCTATATTAGATTTGATAAATCTAGACATAATATTTAAGGCATTATATTACAACCAGTATATGAAATCCAAGTAGCACAAGATACTTTAATTTTAGCCTTTGGTTTTAATAGCCAATTAAAATATATGAAAATACATTATCTTTGGGATTTTAGTTTCTTAATTTGGTTCTAAAAGTCTTATAGCAGATAAGCAGAGGGACAAACCCTTGCATATTCATTTATATTATTATACTAATTTATTTACTAATGTTCCTTCACTGTTAAACATTTGTGATGTTTAATCAAGACTTCATTGTATAAACCTTAACTAACTCAATGTATTATTATAGTTGTTCAATGTCTTAACTAAAAAATTAGGAGACCATTAAGGAGGAAATATTTTGAGTTGCTATATTTCATCCACATTTGGAAAAGAGGTAACTTACTAGTTACTACTGATCATTAATTTATTAAATCTATTAACACTAATCATTAAATTATTTGGTATACTCATATTTATAAAAAATATTATTAAGAATAGGCACATCAAAAATGTTATTGCTTTGGTTACAACACAGTACAGTAGTAAAAATCACTTGAAATACTTATCTAAAATTTGGCAAAAGTTCACTTCAACTGGTAGTTCAGTACCTAATAGTAAGGTTTTAAAAATATAACATTTGTGACATATTTTTGGAAAGGCCCCATGTTAGTAACTGACATCCTTTCTCTATCTAATGTAAACATTACAATAAGGCTATCGGACCTTGGGATATTCAACCTACATAAATATCCATGTTAAAATATCACTATCATATCTAAAAGGCAACTTTGGATTGAGATATGTGTGACCTAATCATAGAGCACCTGCAAAGACATTTTACTAATACACTTATATTAATCCCAACATACAGTAATTTAAAATCATATAAATAAAAAAAACTTGAAAGCAAATACAGCAGCACACATGAGTGTGAACACTCGCATAAACACATAAACACACCATAATGACTAAAATATGAACTAGATCATGATTGATTAAATTTTAGTATAAACAATGTAAAAGTTCTATTCTTAACAAACATACAACTAATTTTTTGGCAATAAGAGAATCAGAAATCATAGCATGTTGAAAAGTGTTTTTGGCAACAGAATTGACCAGACAACTTGACAATTTTGATATTAAAATGCAATCATATTGCATGTTATATATTATGACATTGTTCACTGTTCTACATTCTCATTCAGTTCTGTCATAAAACATTTACCCATGAGTTTTCTCATGTTTCTTCATATTATCAGAGCGAGTGAAAGCTTTGTCACATACTCCACAATAATAGGATTTCTGCTTGGTATGCACTGTCATATGACGTGACAGTTCACTTTTAGTTACAAATTTCTTTTCACATACAGTACAAGCATGTTTTCGAACATTGAGATGAAATTTCATATGTATTGAAAGAGAACTTGACTGCGAGAATGCCTTGTGGCAAAGTTCACAGACAAATGGTCTCTCACCTGTATGTTTGCGCAAATGATTCATAAATCCTGTTTTTGTATAGTCTTTTTGGCAAAGGTGACAAAAGCTTGACTTAGATTCCAACATTCCAGGAAAATGGCTACTGAGGTGTTTTCGTAGGTCCCAATAGCTTGGAAATTTTTCAGAGCACACATGACAAGGATATTTTTTTTCTTCGGTGGGTTTTGCACTGCATTTGTGTGAAGCAAGAATATTCTCAGTAGAAAATATTTGGTTACATTGATTGCATATATGACTAGCTTCAGAGTCAGTTGATAAAGTGACCTCCAAATAGTTTTCAATCGACATAACATTACCGTTAGAGCTATCTGCATCGTCGATATGGATTTGTGTCATATGTTCCTTAGATGAAATATCTTTTGCATCCACTTTTTCACTATAATCTCTGTAATCTAGTGACTCTTTACCTGAATTGTTATTATCAGGCTCTATGAGACGTAAAACGGGGGATTCGCTCTGTTCCCTATCAGGCGAAGTATTTTTTTCATTGTCAGAATGATCGGGTCTGGAAGACACATTATTATCAGACTCCCAATCATTTTCGACAATTTCGACATCCGAATCAGAATCTTCTGCGCTCGAAACAGTGTTGTTGACTAAGTGGAATCCGATATCATCAAATCGTAGCACATTTGGTGGAAGTTTAACCCCGACGATAGCCTGAATCGCCTGCCATGAAAGCTCCTGGGGGTTGTTCTGCATATTAGATCGCACTACTCTAACCTACAAACGAGTATACATTTAATACTGCATTGATAAACTTAAAAGCCACCAACTACAAAGAACAAAAAAGAACACTACAATATTTACCTTAAATGTACACGATCAGTGATATTTTTGTATTAATTATTCAGATGACACCTTTGATTTCTACATCTAAAAATATTATGCACTTCTGTCTCGCTCGAGTTTACGATGCTCCTCTCAGTCTCACTCACACACAGATAACTTCAGATAAATAATTTAACTTTTTTTTTTTTTTTTTTTTTCTTTCTTCTGGCTTCGCACTACTGATGCATTGCCAATGTCGAGTAAAATAGAAAAGGTAGGACTTTGTGAAAGGACAATAAAAGGTAGGGAAACAGGATATGGATTATTATAAAAACGGAAACGAATAGAAAAATTTGGAAAAATCAAGTGGGTTATAATCTGAACTACGCTAAAAATTTATTACATATTTACAGAACACGTCAAATAACTAAATAAAATCCAAACTTATACTACGAATATAAAAAAAAAGAAACCATTATTATAATTTAATATTATTACATAAAATAAATGATGCTATACACTTATAAACTAAAAGATTATTTGTACAGAGTAAAGAAAGAATAGAACAAGGGAAAGGAATATGGAGGGAAATTAAATCATTGAAGAAGGAGCATCGGTCATACAGCGGACAGGAAAATAAAATGTGATTTGAGTCGGCGAATTCCGCACCACATTCACATTCAGGATTATTAATAATGCGAAGTTTGGCAAGATGTGCTGGAGAACAAACATGACCCAACCGGAAGCGAATTAAAATTGAAGTCTCCACTTTGCCAAACTTGGCTCTGAAGAACCATGGTTTTACCGGTATATCAGGTTGTATTAAAGAATAGTAACGTCCTTTTCTACGACTAGACAATTCCCAAATGTCTTTCCATGACTCCCTGAGAAAAACATTTGGCAGCGACAAAAGATCCTGACAGTAGTTTTTATACGGGAACAAGTCACCACACTGCACCGCATCTCTGGCAAGCCTATCTGCAATTTCATTTCCATGAATACCAGCATGACTAGGGATCCATGCAAAATGCACAGTATACCCCGCTATGGAGGCTTTAAATGCAAGATCCCTAATGTCAATAATAATTGGTAGGCATGATTTTAATTTAAACGGAAATTTACCAAGCGACTGAAGAGAACATAAAGAATCTGAAAAAATTACAGTTTTTTTGAGTTTGAAGGTATGGATGTATTCGATTGCTTTAAGTAAGCCAAAACATTCGCCTGTATAGACAGAAGTCTCCGGAGGAAGCTTAATTTTTTGCACTATATTAAATTCCGGATGAAAAACTCCAACTCCAACACATGATGTTGGAGATAACTTAGAAGCATCACAATACAAATGGTGAAAACCTTCATAGTGTTCTCCTAGAATCATCTTAAAATTTGAGTTTATGTTTGGGTCAGATTTATCAATAATATTGTATTTAATTATAGGAGAATGAACTAAACTATCATAAGTACTATTGAACAGAGGGAGCCTATTAGAACGGTGTGTGGGAGAAGATAAGGAAAAGAATTTTTGGAAACTTGTAATTAGACATGGAGCATTTTTGTGCAACCAGAAACTAGATGACTGAAAAAGACTTAAAAGGGATTCAAGTTTTGGAATGAGAGGATGATCTTTGAACTGAATAACCCGGAAGAAAAATTTATCAGAGAGGTATTGCCTTCTCAAGTGTAAGGGAGCTTCACCGCATTCTACCTGAAGAGCATTAACAGGACTCGATTTCATAGCTCCTGATATAATTCGTAGAGCTTTAGACTGGATACGATCCAGTTTTTGAAAAGCCATTACATTACCTGGATTGAAGAGAAAAATTCCATAATCAAGAATGCTTCTAATTATAGCGTTATATATCAGTTTCAATGAAAATGGGTGAGCACCCCACCATACTCCTGAAAGGCACCTTAGAATGTTTAAATGTTGTTCACATTTATTAACAACATAATCACAGTGAGGAACACCACTAAGTTTAGAGTCCAAAATCACCCCCAAATACTTAAATTTATTCGCTGTTTGTATTGGGATATCATTGTAGAATATATTGATAGGTGGTGGATTTCGCTTTCTAGTGAACAAAATGGCAGCACATTTAGAAGTAGATAGATCTAATCCATTTAAATGAAGCCAAGAGGAGAGAGACGATAAAGCAGAAGTAAGAACTGAGCAGGATTGAACAACTGAAATACCTGAATGATATAGTAATAAATCGTCAGCATATTGGAGAATTTGAACTTCATTATTAAAGATCAAATCCAGATCATAGGTGTAAATATTGTATAACAATGGACTCAAAACGGAACCTTGTGGAAGGCCACGCCAAACCAAGCGGGATGTGTGTTGATCTGATGGTGATAAATTAATAGAACGTTCATATAATATATTATGAATGAAATTCAAAAGATTGATTGGCACCTTTAGGTCATGTAATTTACTCTGTAGAATTGATAATACAACATTATCATAAGCTGAACTGATATCTAAAAATACTGCTGCAAGCGAATGATTATTGGATAACGCTAAACGAATATCTGAAGTAAAAATACTTAAACAGTCAATAGTACTTTTACCTTTTCTAAAACCATATTGGGAACTTGCCAATAATCCTTTACTTTCGACATACCATTCAAGTCTATTTTTTATTAAATGTTCAGCTAATTTAATTAAAACTGACGATAAAACAATAGGACGGTATGACGAGACATCCGATGGTACTTTGTTGGGTTTTAAGATTGGCAACACAGATTGGCGTTTCCACTCACGTGGGACATTGCCTGTTGTCATAATGACATTAATCAAGTCCAGAAAGTAAACAAGAATGTTATCACTTAAATTTGAAAAAAAGGAGTAAGGAATGCCATCAATACCTGGAGTAGAGTCTACCGTATTGAAGACAACGCCTTTAAGTTCACTAAGAGTGAACGGATAACCCAGTGTGTCGTTAGATCGTTCGGAACTAAAATTAAGGTTATCTGGCAATGAAAGTAAATTAATAGCTTGGGGAACCCAAGGGGGAGCCAATTTATCCAAGAACTCGTTAGCTAATGAATCAGCAATATGAGAACGAGAGTGATTGTTGTAAGCAGAACGAAACCTTTTTATGTTGTTCCAAACAATAGTAGAATGGGTGTTAGGAGATATTGAAGAACAAAAGATTTTCCACCCTTCAAATTTTTTCTTTTTGAATAAAGCTCGTGTTTCTGTATTAACTTGTGAAAGAATATTAAAATTATTGGGAGACATGTCATTATTATAGTTATACTCAGCTTGCTTACGTTTTTTAACTGCTTGTGAACATTCTAAATCCCACCAAGGAGGAGAAGGGATCTTGTTAATGCTATTATTTTTAACAGGGAAAACTTCATCTGCTGCCAAAATCATTATATGTGCCAGTGCCTCTGCACATAAATCTTCATTGCCAAAAGAGAGAGCAGGAAGAGTGGAGAATTTAGACTCAACAATAGATTTATATTGGTCCCAGGCACTATCACTTCTGCTAGGAAGTTTATGTTTAAAGTTTGACTTTTTAAGAGGTATACTAGGTTTAGACATTGGGAAGGATATGATAATAGGAAAATGATCACTTCCAAAAGTCGAGGGTAGAGGGAACCAAGACAGAGAAGATGCAAAATTAGGGGTACAGATAGAAAGGTCTATTGCACTTCGGCCTTGATTAGGATCAGACCGACGTGTAGGAGTCCCTGTATTCATGATACATAGGTTATGGAAGTCTAATATATTAAGCAAGTCTTCACCATTGGCATTAGTACTAGAACATCCCCAAGACTGGTGATGACAATTAAAATCTCCAAGAACTATGAAAGGTTTAGGAAGATAAGAAAAGAGATGATTCATCTCTTGAAGAACATGGGAAGAAGGATGAGGAATATATACAGAAACAAGACACAAGTTATTTACATTTAATTTTATAGCTACTATAGAAATCTCATCACTATGAGTTGGAAAAGAAATAGTGGAGAAGGGGAAAGAATCTTTAATAAGTATGGCAGCACCACCATACCCATCAGATCTATCCTCTCTTATTGTTAAGTAGCTAGGTAATCTAAAAATATGATTTGATTTGAGCCATGTCTCTGCCAAAGCAAAGGCAAATGGCTCATATTTGTTAATTAAATAAATAATATCACTTTTTTTATTTATTAGACTGCGGCAATTCCATTGAATTAGTTTGGCTGCTTTGTGCATTTTGGGAAGAATAAGTTATTTTATCAAGTATTGGAGCAGCGTTGGACGGTGAAATTTTAAACTGTGTAAGAAGACTGAAGAGAGCAGACAGAAACTCATCCAAAGAAGGTTGAGAGTCTATCTCATTATTTGAATTGTTATTCAAAGCACAACCATTTGATGGTTCGGGAATACGATATTCATTAATTATATTATTATGAGCAGTTTTATTGTATCCTTGGACAGATTTAGTAGAAGTATGAGGTTGTTTAAAAACAGTTTTTTTATAACTAGAAGGGGATGACAAAGATGTTTTATTTTTAGCATAAATTGGAGCATTATCAGAATTACTTCTAGAAGAAGTTGTTAAGACTGCATTTAGGTATGATTTGTCTACTGCAGGGTGGACTTTAGCTGCTTCCTGGTAGGAAACACAATTGTGTGCCATATAGGCTTTGATGTTTTTCTGCCTAACATATTCAGGACAACTTTTATTTGTAGCAAAATGGAAACCTGAGCACAAGCAACACTTTGCATCATCCTCCTCTCTGTTGCAAGATTCTGCAGTATGGTTTTGACCACATTTAAAACATTTTGGTTTTGATCTGCATTGTGCCTTGGTATGTCCAAAGCCACAGCAATTAAAACATTGTATTGTTGGAAAAATATACAGATCTACAGGAAGGGCATTGTAACACATAAAAATCCGTTTTGGTAGTACCTGACCATCAAAGGTAACCACAATTGTCTGTGATGGCTTCCAAATGGCTGAGCCATCAATGAATGTTTTGAAATTAATGCGTCGCACTTTTAAAATGCGACCACATCCTATCGGTGTTGATACATTTTCCATGACCTCCTCTGGAGACCATTCTGCAGGTACACCCCGAACCAAACCCATTCTGGTGATATTAAATGTTGGTATGTAAGCTTTAAAATTTTCAGATTCGAGACATTTGTTAACAATAAAAGAATTTGCATCAATGTGGGAAGAAAATGCGAGAGATATTTTATTTCGCCCAATTTTTTTTAAACTTCCGTTTACAATATTTTGGAATGCATTACGTTTAAGAAACTTCCCAAACGTTATGGGGTGCAGTGTGTAGCTGTCGTTAGTCGCAACCGTATTTTTTTGCACGTGAATTAAATAAGGAGAACTGTCAGTTTTTTCATAGGCTGTGCGTCCCACTGGAGTGGAAACAGGGGATACAGTAGCAGCTGGGTCTTGAGACTTATTTTTGCCTTCATCACTTATTAAATGGGGTTGGACTTGTACCGACTGAGAATCGATGCAACTACAACCCGATATGCCCTCTGAACCATGATGCTTGCGGCGACGTTTATTGCAGTGTTTGCAAACATGCACACGACTGCGTTTTATAGCACGATTCGTTAAAGAACAATCTGTGTCCATTCCAGATTCATTTGATAATGTGACAAAATGGCCTGCCGGAGGGACGAAGCCCTCCGGATCAGGCGGCTCATTCATACTATCCTAATAAATGAAAATAAAAGAAAACTTACCTAAAAAATGAACAAACACTACCACTACTAATAAATGTAAATATAATACAATATAATTACAACTCCCTTGACCAAATTATGTACAAAATTACAATAAAATAAGTTATGAAAAGATAAACCGCGTCCGCCTATTCGAAAGTTTCCCGCGCTTTTTTTTTTCATAATTTAACTTATTTACATCAAAGAGAATCAGAGCTGCCACAAAGAAAAAAGTTTGTTGCCACTTGCCACCATCATACCATAAACGTAGGATACACATCATAGACAATTTAGAGATGCTTGGATGAAGTCGTAGACAGAAAAAACAATAGACCAAGAACCGTGTCACCGGGTATGAGATAGCGATATATTTTCATGGTATTGCCAAGTTTTTGAGTTACCGTTGATTTACCACGTACTGTGGTAAATCAATATTATTTGTTGACAAGCGGTATTTAGGTAGGTATGTTAATTCGTCTCCGGATCCAAATTGAGCTTAATGTAGTAATTTCCGCATTCCTATAAGATTAAGTTTAAAATATGTCACATAAATTGGTATAATGCGATCACATAACATACTTTCTTATATACTCGGCATTGATCTTTTTAATTGTAATTGTAATTTTAATTGTATTTGATAAAAAAATACGTAGATTCTGGGACTGAAATACATAGGTCTGCAGGAAAAGCCTAAAATACGTAGATCTACGTAAAAAGACATACACTTGGCAGCGCTGGCTATTATTTGGCTTTATTATTTTAAATTATACATTATTATGAATTTGTGTTCATACACGACATGGTGTTAATTTACGACCACCACGCGGAAGAGGTCGAGGGCACAGCTAGTTAATTTTATAAAATAAAAGTAGCCTAATAAGATAATCCTTATAACATCAGCTATCTGCTAGTAGAAGCCCCGTCAAAATCAGTTCTGCCGTTTTGGAGATTAGAAAAATGGTGAAGTTTATTAACAAAGTATCCCCTATTTCACCCCCATAGAGAATTAATTATCATAAAAAAAGTGATACTGTTAACTTTTTCTCGAACCAAGATTCATACAAACTTTCATCCCCTATTTTAACTCCTTAGGGGATGAATTTCCGAAAATCTCGGGAATATCGAGACTGTCGAAGCTATTTCAAAAACAGGTTTCATACTTACAGGCTAGCTATTTAGGCAGTCAAAACAAGATATTATAAGTACTTTATATTACCGTAAGAAAATCAAATTATAAAATCAAAAATAACTGATGTTTTTTTATATACATTATATATGTACAAGGGGTTTTATGTAGTTTCAGACAGGGATAACCTGATTTTATTATATCTAATATTAACTCATTCTTCTGCTTCGACACTAGTGTATCATATAATGAACAGTATTATGAATGTGTTAAACCAACAGCAATATTTTGTTCTGGTTACATGGACACGAAAACAAGTATTATACAGTTTGTGTAACTAGATGTGTTGGACAAAATATAAAGCAAAAATCAGGGAAAAAGAGAGGAGAAACTTAAAAAAAAGGTTGTAGGTTGATGAATACGATAACAATAGTATGATGAAAAACATGAAAGTGGAAGTTTCAAGAATAATTAGGAGCAGTGGGCCACAGAAAAATTATGTAGTTTATAGACTGATGAGATCTGAAAAGTAGTGAAGTTGTTTAGATAATCATCAAACAAAACTAACTTTATTAAGGAATTCCAACGAGGAGGAGTTTCACAGATAACTAATATTTAATAATTGATTGCAAAACGAGATTGTCCAGTTCATTGTCTTGCTTAAAATGGTAAAGGAAAATACTGTGAGGAAATCAACATACCCAAGAGTTGTTCTTGATGGTATGTAAGGCTTAGCCATAAAGCCTACGCGTGGTTTAAACTCTGACGCTAGCTTGTTCATCAACAACACGATAAGAAGCCAAAAGCTCTGTGTAGGCGAGATTACTATTTGCTAAATATTGTGTAAAATTTTGTCTTAAGAAATTAGAAATACAACTTTAAATGTATTTTTATTAAGGTAAAATAGACAGTTAAAGATAAATCTTTGAAAAGCATGAACGCATGCTTAGTGAACTCTAAAGTTATAATATAAAATCTCTTTTCCATATAAGATCTTACAATATTTGCAGTCTTTTGAGTTTTATCAGAGCCTTTATAACGTTACGCAACGGTGAAATTTCAGTATGAATGCAAATAAATAGAATGTCTACTTCCACAGTATTGAGGGTAGTCATGCAATTATCTGTGCACCACCCGCCCGTCCACATATATGCATATTATTATTATATATAAATATATGCATATTCGCAAGCGATGAAAAATTGCAGCTACCACCAACTACTATATACACGTGTTTTTCTTACATGCCCAGTATTAAAAAAACTTATTAGTAGTTTTTGGTTTTATCATTTGAGTTTGTTACGGTACAATAAAGGTACTTGAAATATCTTGTTTTGGCTGCCTGTATGGCTAGCCTATAAATATGAAACCTGTTTTTGAAATAGTCTCGAAAGTTTCGTTCTTCCCGGGGATTTCGAGACCGCACCGAGTCTCGATTACGATTTTTTCCCGGGACGCGGGAATGTTTCGAGACTGGAAGCCATAATTGGAAGCTAAATCTAAATTCTAGAATTTGCTCAAAGCACTTTGAGAGTGACTGTTTCACAAACAGTGACTCTCAAAATGATGTGACAATAAATCATATTTAAAATAAATGCTTGGCCTACTAAGGATATATATGTTAGTTACAGTAATATTTTTACCAAGTTGTTTAACTTGCCTGTTATAATGTTTTATGCCATTTTATGGGTCCTCTTATTAACAACAGGTACAAGGTAACAAATTGTAAACATTCAATATTCAAAATTGCAAACTCCTATATATTTTAACACTAGTCATGAAGAGTGTTACTACTATACTCAAAAAATAGCCCTAAAAGTATTATAGAACTTTTATATATGTTACTGAAATAAACATATTATTTATGAAAAGTTGTCTAAAGATTAAATAATGTTCTTTGCGTATAGCTGAGATGCACTTCATCTCATTGCTCCGGTCGCTATACACCTCCAACAAAACTTTATTTTTTTTCGGGATTCTGATCGTACTCCGAACCCCAGCTGTCCGAAATCAACAGAGACATCGCTAGAAAAAGTAGATGAAACCGTTACAATGAATTTAGCAGTAACTGAATTTGCTTCTGATGAAAGTTAATTAGAACGTAAAGTTGTGGAGGACACGCCGTGAAAGAAAACGATTCGCAACGTATCCGAAAGTAGATTTAAAAACTGTGGCAATGGAATTAATAACAAAACCACTACTTTATTATGACTGAGTTTTTGAGGCGATTTAGTGAAGCTGCAGCTAAAAATGTTAAATACTCGCCACCTTTAAGATAATTTATTTTTCGTATACATTTTTTAGGTTTCATGTTTATACTTATTTTAGGGAACAATTTAACACTGTTTTGTGTCATCCTCAGACATCAACTAATTGGAAATGTATGGTTGACTGAAACAAAGAATTTACAAAAAAAATTATTAATAAATGTGGTAGTACAACGAAAGTTGTCACCGACATTTAGTACCTATTTTTGAAGGGTTAAGTGTACATGATTGTACATAAGTATTTCTCCTATGCTGCTAGTAAATCCCAAATAATAAGGTGGTAAGCCTATTGTCATCTACCGGGTACAATTGCAAGCTCCGGTCTGCTTGCGTCTAATAGACCAATGAGGCAGTACCTATATTTAAATAACTAAATATTAAGAAAGTGGCCAGTTATTCTGTTGTCTGTCTTCAGGATCATTGACCATCTATATTTATCCATGTCTACTTGTGGTGCTTTGAATGCACTGTTCGTATAATGCTAATACCTTATACATTATTTATTTGAATTTTTTCGATCCAAACTATTATTTTATTTAGTAACTTAATATGAACACACAAATTTGTAAGACGGTTTTTAATAAGCTCGCCCCTTTCATCACATCTGGCGAAGCCAATACCTACAGCGACGTTATTGCTAGCGTTGGAATGATATAATTTATAACTTTCGGCTATGTAAGTACCTCTAATGATTGTTCTGATAAACGGCCGATCACACTTATTATTTGCAACCTACCTAGACGTGAGTCTATTAGTGCTATTTAACTTCGTGTGATTTGGTGTTGTTTTAAAAGTAGGTTGCTACTTATTAAATAATTATTTTTTTGATTAGACTAATAGCATTCGCCCTTCTTCTTGTTCATCCCATCTCTAACGCTTGTGTGAAAAGACTTTTCAGTCAGCTGAAACTCATTAAAACTGACCATCGCAACAGGCTAAATACAGACACAATAGCAGCATTAGCTGCTTTAATGATAGTCAATCAAAATGTTAAAGTTCTATTGTTTATGCACCTTCTAAATCACTTCTAACAAGTCATATTAAGCTATGTTAATAACTTATCTTTCAAAATTATTTCTGTTAACATAAAAGTTTATGGAACGCTGTTTTTAGCATTAATTTGCTTTGCTAACATTTTATTTCGTTGATAAACTGCATGTCTAAGTTTGCAACTTAAACTAATAAAAATAAAAATATCTTAATCATAAATATTTTATTGCAGGTGCAAGCAAGTAAAATTTCTGTAGAGAGTGTGGAAACAAATCAACGATTTTTAGTTAATGTGATTTATAACTCTACGATTATTACATAACGATATTATATAAAACTAATGCTAGGTTGGTGGATTTAGTGGGTTTTTTGTCTCCAATTCACTATACTAAACAAATTTTTTTTAGTTTTCGTCTTAATAAGCCTATCAAGTGGTGGATTTGAAAAAAAAAGAAAATTTAAAAAGTATAGAACAAAACTTAATGAAAGCGATTCATTAATACTCAATTTAACACTCATTACAAAATAAAGAGAGATGACAAATCATCGTCGATAATGTAAGTTTTTTTCGCATTGTGGCGATTTTGCTCTATATTAACAGCCCACATAAGAACATATGGTAAAAAATTACGTTAAGAGGGTTCTATACATATCGAATATTATTAGTTCGTTCAGTGTTAAACTAACAGATTCACCACTTCTCGTGGATTTGGTTCAAACTAATAGAAAAAGTTAGGTGCAAGACTAGATAGTAACAACTGTGAATATCGCGCTGCGAACAAATTAAACTAGAGTCTCTTTTATCATAAGATTAAATACACCATTAGAAATCATAGATTCCTTTATATTCTGCCATTTTGCTGACATAAATTTGCCTCCGAACTCAAAAAGACGAAATAAAAGAAAATGTAACTTTTGCAGCAAAAAAGTAACATTTCAGCAAAAGGAAACGTAACTTTTGACTTAAGGGCCCTGGCAACACTGACCCTGGTAGTATCTCTTTAGTCTGTGCCATTGACAAAGGTCATTACTCGATAAAATAGTCATTACTGTTAGAACGTAGTGATTATATACTCTTTGATTACTGTTTGTAAACTTAACAAAGCCAATAAAGAACAATATGGTGCAATCATTGCAAGAACTAAGGGATTTTATATTGAATAAGGACAATTTTAGTAATTTTATGAGTAGTTCCGACGTTCCAGATAAATGTAAAACTGAGCCATGCGTACTTGGAGTTGATGAAGCAGGACGAGGACCTGTTTTAGGTTTGTATTGTTCTACTCAAGGAGTAAATGAAATTAAAAGGTATAATCGCTAAAGATAAAATGAAATTATAAAGTATTCCCCTTTTTTTATTTATTATAATAATGCTGTGAAATGTGATGACCAAATGCCATTTCTGTCGAGTTCGTTCGAACACGATTGAATTATGCTCGATTTTAAACGGCGACAAGATGAATATATAAGATCTTTATTTCAATTTCATTTGTCAGTTTTCTAGTAAGCTTTTTTTTTTATACAACTGTCTCTTATTCAGGTCCAATGGTGTATGGGGTAGCGTATTGTCCTGTGGAACAAACGAAAATACTTAATGATCTGGGTTGTGCAGACTCCAAAGCATTAACAGAAGAGAAACGAGATGATATATTTAGAAAAATGCTAACTGAGGAGGACTCCTTGAGTAATGTGGGATGGGTGGCTGAAGTTATTTCACCCAATTATATATCAAATTCGATGTACAGAAGAGCAAAACATTCTTTGAATGAGGTTGTTATTTGGTTTTACTCATGATCGATGAGTAATATCTTTACGGTTCTAGTAAAGATGCTGCTTGTATGAACATTTTGTCTCCATTTTGAATTATGAAAAAGTATACATGTATTTATTAATAATTTTAATATATTGTAGGTATCAATGAATTCTGCTATAGCATTAATAAAGAAAGCAGCTGAGAGTGGTGCAAATATTACAGAGGTATATGTTGACACTGTTGGTCCACCAGAGAAGTACCAAGCGAAATTAGCAGAAATCTTCACCAAATACAAAATAACTGCAAGTATCAAGTCATACACTTAAATACAATACATGTACAAGGAATCTTACAAATCTGGCAGATGCAGTTTGTTATTATTGACCAGTTTATCAGTAGTGCTGCTATGTCTGACTATATATATATATAAATGCAAATAGGCATGATGACATTTTGAAATCTCCTTTTTAGGGTTCCGTAGTTCAAAAGGTAAAAAAAGGAACCTATAAGATTACTTTCTTGTCCATCTGTCTGTCCGTGTGTCACCACCAATTTCCTCAGGAACGGGTGGACCTAGCAAGTTGCAATTACAATTCCAAACTCCGGGTTGCTACTGAGAATTTCCTAACAGTAAAACCCAATAACACTGCCCAACCTGGGAATCGCACCCAAGACCTTATGAGACCAACGAGGCAGTCTAGATATTAGTTGTTTAGATATGTTATAGGTGTAATGTTGTTTAGTCAAAAATATTTAAAAAGAAATTAATGGATTAAGAGATGTAATCAACCATATATAAAGGCATACACTTTATAAGAAACAATCATAAAAAAATATATATTTATTTAACGGTTTATGTACACACAGACAGAAGAATAAATACATTAGGATAGGAAAGACGAATACAAAGGTGCTGATTATTTCTTAAGAAATCTATACTTATAATAAAATCGTAACTCGAAAGCCCGAAAATTTCAAATTAGCTTTTTCTTTCGTAATGTGTTATTTAACCGATACTACTGCCAAATCTGTTGTTTTTAAAATTTGAGTATTTTTGTCTGTTTGTATGTCCGAGGTTGGCTTCCAAACCAAGAAAAAGAAACAATTGAAAATTTGTAAAAAATATCGTCAAAAGCGGGGTCAACTTATAGGCTATTCAAAATTGCGCATTTTCTCAAGAGAGCTTAGCAGTGATGTTAAACTTCTCACACTCAGAATCAAAATTTGCCATATTTCAATAAAAATGGCACTGTTGTATAGCTTATCAAAAATGATAAGCACTGCAAAAGGTATCATTGCGCTTTATCACATGGGGACTAAGCACTTACCGGTTTTGTATTTTGATTAGTATATTGGGAATGCCTATTTTAGCAACATTGTCAACTGATTAATTAGTTCCATACCACACATAGGTAGCTCGCATAGTGTAAGTATGACGATCGAATCACGGTACAGGATATTATTTTTGTATATTTTTAATTTTGATTATACAAAGTTTATCTGTTATTTCGCAGTAAAACAACGTTATTTTAGTTTTTCGTGTCCTTTTGTAATGTAAACCCATTTTTATGTGTTTCTCTTGCTGTCTCATATCAATATGGTGAAGCATTGTGAATGTTTTTTTTTTATTTATTTTTTATTAAAAAAACGTTGCCCCACACTAGGAATTTCTTCCTGTGTCGTGGGTGCGTTTACAGACATATAATCTCACAAGCACACACACACCCAGACCTGGAGCAATTATCTATAGATCGTACAAATATTTGCTCCGTGCAGGAATCGAACCTGCGACCCGCAGCGCAGCAGTCAGTCTCTCGACCACTGCGCCAACCGCGCTTTCGTGTTCTAGAAGCTTCAACAGTTGAAGTCCATCGATGTCTATTATCAACAAATGGGACTGAAATCTTAATGGGCCATGCAATGCACGAAAGGGTTTAATGAAAATGCTGCAGTTAGCGTCATCAATACCCTATCCAATAAAATACCGTTTAAAACATTGCTTAACCTCAACTAATGTTTACTAAGCGGAGATTGGAACAGACTATCAGTACCTGCAACTTGGGCATTCGTTTTATAGATCGGGTATTAAATGTTGGAAAAATAAACAACAAGCCAGAACCAAGCTCTACTATAAACTCCATTATGGAACTCAACAACACTTTTTTCGACCTGGTGATCAAACCCAAGACTTACCTACGCTTATACTCACTTGCAACCACTAGACTAATAAGTCAGTTTTTCAAAAATTCTCTTTACACAGCACGAGATTAATATTTTCATTTTTAAATGAAGATGCAGTGACAGAAACTGAAAATAATATGTTTAGAGTCATGTTGAAGAGACGAGGCAGGTGTAAGTGGAAATTCTGAGGTCCCTAAATGGATATAAACTGACCCACCGAAACTCACCAAAAGGTCAAAAAAGTAGTGCTCACAACCAGCACGCGTGTACTAACAGACGTATGAACGTGATAGAAGCAAAAAGAGTATGATCATTTTGGATTGTCATGCCGTCAGTTCTGCGCCTGATCTCACTCCGGACGTGTCGGATTGCCATCCCACCGGAATACGTGAGTGAAGAAAGAGGTAGTGCACTCCATAGAGATAGGGCGCCGGTACAGTCATTCGGGAACATTCAGTCGGGAGTACTTCCGACTGAATGTATCGGTAACGGCGGCTTATAAATTTTTTCGGTAATACTATTGGGAAACAGAAAATAACGTAAGATCATCTATGTCGCATCTAGCTTTCTGCTGGTTGTACTGCTGCCGAATTCGTTCATCATCCATGTTTCTCAATAAATATGTATCTGTTGGTTTTCAAGGCTCAAGTGAAGGTAGGTATTTAGTGATCAAGCGTGTTCCATCGTCAATTACATCATTGCTTAAAATCAAGCGAGTTGGCGGTCAAACGCAGGCCCATAGAGAATAAGTAAAAATCTAATTGATGAGTGGAATTCTAATATTGCATCGTATAATCTACACCACTTCAAAAGCTGTATCCGACAGCTGATATAGCGCCCCCACATTTATCTACAGACAAGTCGCGTGTGCTGTGGAAAAATCCAAGAGGGAGTCAGACCCTAGACACCCACCGTTTGACGGCCAGTTACCAGCACAACACCTAACCACCTAACAAGCCAGGCACAGTTATTTAAAGTCGACCGAGGCAGTGTCAGGATGTCCAGTCGAGACTCACCGCAAAACTAAGGCTAGGAACTTTTTCACCACCCGCTAACAAATTATGCATAAAGTGAACCTACCTCAAAACAATTTTGGACACACCAAGTGTGGATCTAGGCAACCAAATAATTAAAATTGTACCATCGACACGAAGATGAAGAATCGTTTATTAATTATATTGTAAAATAATCCTAATCCGGATAAATACTCCAGGCGCTCTGAACGCTAAGCCATTTCGACCTCTGCTTACTACCGCGAATTCGCATAAAATCTGTACGATATTGTATTAACTGCAAAGTTAGTCGTGTCAGTTCGGTCACCTGTATAGGGACTGAATAGATAGAAGACGTATTAAAATGTGGAAGAAGAACTCGCGGTAGTGAGCAGAGGTCGAGATGGCATAGCGGTCAGAGCGCCTGGAGCATTTATCCGGGAGGCGCAGGTTTGAATCCTGCTCACGACCGTATTCTTTTTTCCACTAAAATTTATAACTTATGAGTTTGCTATGCATGCATTAATGCTTTTCGAATATTTATCTGTATGAATTTGGGTTGCTAAGGCAACTGTCAAGTATCTAAAAAGTCACGGCTGTCTGTTTATGGGTAGCATCAATTATGGATAGACAAAAATAGAATAATGCAACAATTATTACCAAAAAAGGAAGGGGTGGAGGGTCTGACATCAAGAACGTACCGGATCTAATCAAAAAAGGCAGGTTAATAAACTGAACCGTTGAGCATGCATTCTTCATGTATGTAAGATAAAATCATTAAAAAACAAAAAGATTAATTGAAATCTTAGTTTGGCGTTAAGATTACTTTGACGTGAGCAAAGCCACGGGTACAGCTAGTAATAAATAAAAAGTATAAAAAATAAAAATAATATATAGTAAAAATGTGATGTAATAAAATGTAATCATAGAATAAAATGACATAATCAATTAACCAAGAAAAAATAAAGGAAAAAATATTTTGTTTCAATTTATTAGTATGACATAATTAATAATCACGTGTGCACTATAATATCTCCTGTGTACTTGGCTAATCTCCTCGGAGATAGGCCGCCGAGACCGAAATACGGTTGGGAGTATATTAATATTATTATTTGGACACATAGTTTAGGGGATAAAGTACCTAAAATGAAAAGTTTTCAGCATCCGCGCGAACGTGTCCTGTGGTACTGACTTATTTTATGATGCCTCGATGTTGTTGGCCAGGTGCGCCATGCAGAACTTAGTACTGGTGGTCAGAGACTATTTGGCAATTATACGGTACATGTCTTAGGTCCCGCCTGATGCCGGGTACACGAGGACCTGACGACGATCTACAGTCACAACTGAGACAACCCTAGCTTTTGCGGAATATGAAGGTATTCCAAATCGCTATTAAGAAGTCTAAGTTTCTCTCCTTGAGCGAACTCCCACTGTCTGTGACGCATCTGCCAACTCGAAACTGCATATTGAAGCATTTTGCGCCCCTTGACGTGTGTACGAACCTCCACCGTCCGGCGAAAGATATCCTTGAGGTATATGGTATATGCAAACGACGATAAAAAAAGATGGTAGAAAACACTACACCTGGCTGTCTAACCCCTTAGGAACTAAATAAATAATGCTTTGTTCTTTTTATGTTAGAATATACTATATTAACCTTTTAACCGCCCGACTTCAGAACAGTTGGCGTGTCCCTAGCGCCCGGCACAGTGAATCGAAAATTAAATACCTAAAAGATAGAGAGATGTGCAATACTTAACTTTGCGATGTCGATATTTCGTTTTAATAACAACATTTGCATTTGCGAGCGTGGTTAACTAACAACTACATCTCACCAAGCTAAGTTTGCACCTCGCGTCGTTTACGTCACACTGAGGCTTAGGTACGGGCTGTAAAAAAGGATTCGTTATGACTTTAAAAAAGTAAACAAATGTTTGTTAGATTTTACTTTGTATTTGTTGTTTTTAACATTATATTATACGTAGGTACACGGGTACACGCCGCATTCCAGCGAGGTGTAAACTTAGCTTGGTGGAGATATAGGTACCTACCTACTTGAATACTACTTAGGTACCTTACGAAATTATACGACATTTTTCGCAAGCCAGTAAAACAAAAAGTGTTTAAAAATTTGAACGATTTATTAATTATTACTTAAACTATTCACAATAAAATCAGTCCAGAGAAGAGTTTGGCGAGTTATACGAACATAAATGTAGGGAACAGCTGATTTTTTTTTTCACGATTTTAGGTTTGGTCCCATAGTTTACTATTTAGAGGTTGTTAATGATTTACCAATAACCCTGTAGATAGTTCAACTCATCTGTGCGCGCGGCGCTATGTGTGGGTAAAGTGATAAGGACACGTTTTGCTCGGACGACGACTGCCGCTTACGCTGCCACACAAATGAAAGCTGTATAAATAAGCGCACGCACACATGGCGCTTCGTGCACAGATGAATTGAACTATCTGTAACGATATTTATCACAATCACAATAATTTGTATCACACTAATTAACAACAAACATAAAAATAAAAATTTTACTTGACAATGTCATTATCAGTTTACCTATTGACTTAGATGTAACGATATATCACAATCACAATAAAATTTGTATAACACTAATTTCAATAAAATCAGTCAAATAATCACAGATATAATTTCTTATTACTAAAATCAGTCTAACAATCAGAGGTAATATTTTTCATTAATAGTATGATCCGTCGAAAAATTATTTATGCTCGCTATCGACGAGGCGAATTATTGACGAGACCACATTTGTGTAACATTCGATAAACTTATTTTTACGAGTTTCATCGCCAACAAAATAACTGTCCGCTAAAATTTTGGCACTTTCTTTGATTGGATTATCAATTTGCTCGTATTGTGTACTTGCATTTGTTGTTTTGACTAAAGTTTGTGTCGCCGTAGATCTATATAAATCTGGCGTACTATCAGAACTTCTTAAATGCGACTGACCCTCATTTAAATAAACCATATACTCGTCGTTGGTCAGCGTTGATGGAAAGTTAACATCTTGGCTACAGTCTATGTCTACTTCATCTTGGCTATAGTCAAAGGGAGCCAAAATTGACTGGCTCTCTTCAAATTTCCCTATAAAACAAATCAAACATGAGTTTTTGTAATGATATCACCATTTACATGCAATACGTTTCGAAGACCACTTACTTTTGGACCCCATCTTGATATTAAAAAATTGTGAAATGTTCACTTGATTTTACAAACGTCGTGCCACTAACAGTCGTCACTGTCGAATACGGAATAATGGATATTGTCGAGTATCGACAACGTCTAGCTGACCATAGACATAATAGACTAAACGCAAAAATAGTGATGTGGGATTACGATACCGTTTGTTTTGTAGAATTGTGGTACTCAACAGCACATGGATCTATGCACAGATAAACTTTGCATTTTTGGCACATAAAACGAGTCTCAGACCGTTTTCTTTTTGCTGCGCACATTTTGCATCGTTGACTTTTGCCGGTTAGTATTCTAACAGGAAAGTGCTCTAAGGCACTATTATGTAAAAAACGGTTAGGGTCAAGGACGCCGCGCGAAGTTGACTGTTGAGTTAAAGAACATTGTTTGTATTTTTCTATTATTTGTCTGATAACGTTTAATTGGAAATCAGCTAAACTATAATTTCTTTTATTTTTAATCACTTTAATCAAATAGAATGCATTAAGTAAAAACATGTCAAATATGTGAAACCCAAGCTTTTTATGCCATTTTTTTGATTTTCTTATACAGCCCAATGTGCTAGTCATCATATCAGAAGTGTCAACCGACCCCATATTTTTTGTGTAGTCTACCACACACTGTGGTTTCATTTTGGGTAGCCCAGTTGAGTAGTCTACATTGTCTGATGGTATTATTTTGTCATCGTGCATTGTAGACAACATTACGACCGGTTTCTTATCTTGCCATTTTAGGGCTAAGAGGGGAGGAGACGAGTAAGCGGCTATTTGTCCACGTTTCAGTTTTTGGAATTTCGGCATCCCTTTCCTATTTGATCTTACGGTACCACATGCATAAGTCGCCCTTTCTTTTAAATATATAAAAAGCTGAGGACTGGAATACCAGTTATCTACATACAACTCTCGGTTGCAAAAATAGTAGTCTTTCAAAAGTTCAGTCACAACTGATCCAGTTAAGCCTAAATTTGGTACGGTCTCTATTTCTGTTTCCGATCCACAGTACACTATAAAATCCACGATATAACCGGTTTCGACATCACATAAAACAAATAACTTAATGCCAAATCTATTACGTTTTTTAGGTAAATATTGTTTTATAATTAGACGACCTTTAAAAGGCACAATACTTTCATCAATGCACATTTTTTTACCCGGGATAAATGTTGTTTTGAAAGTTTCACGAGCGTGGTCAATCATCATTTTTATTTTGTGCAATCTCGGTACACTACTTGTCCCTGCAGGTGCTTCACAAAAAGATAACATTGCAAGAATTGAGCAATATCTATTTCGAAACATAGTATTACTGAACACCGTACTATGTAATAACGGGTCTGTAGACCAGTGTTCTTCAATTGTTATTCTTTTGTTTCTAGTGAAAAGCATTGTTACTGCTAGGAAAATGTACAGGTCGTCAATAGTCACGTCGCGCCATTGTTGCAGTCTTGAATATATTCTGAGATCAGTATGTCTTACGAAGTGTTGATGATATGTATTCGTACAATTGGCTATTTTCTGTAACAAGTCTTTGCTACAAAAATGTTCGAAAAATTCGAATTCAGTGGAGGTATCATCTAATTTGACAGCAGGCGACAGTCCACAAACAAAGTCGTCGAATTCTTCTAACATTGGGGTAGCAATTTGCGTTGTCCAATTAGTGGTTGTGACATTGTTTCCTTGAATCTGAAATAATACAAAAAAATAATTGTAGAGTAATAAAAATACATCGGTCTCCAAGGTAGGAAATTTGAATAGCCTACAAAAGCAAAATTAGCAGTGCGATTCAGTGCGGTGTGTGGCAGCGCGGCGGCACGCACAAAATAAACTCTACCTATGTAGGTATCTACGAGCGAGTCAGCGCGCCCACACGTGACTCGCGCTCCAACCAATCAGAATCACCGTTCCAGAGTGGCCGCGCGCGCATTCTCATCGCACGGCGCGCTCTCGCCATCTCACTCACTCTAAGTTTAAAATTTCCTTTCAAACATCACCACCATACTACACAATAAATTAAAATACATTTATCTAGATATGTAATAAAAAAAATAATTACCTCTACATCAATGTCAAACTCTTCGTCTGCTAAAAATTCTTCATTTTCATCGCCTTCTAGAATTCGTATTAACTCTTCAGTAGTCGTCATGATACATTTCTATCATGTACATTTATCGACATACGAACGTAAAACTTCATGCACAAGCACAACACTGATGGAAAATTCCAGAAGTCGGCACTCGTTTATGACGTAAGAAGCGGTCGTCTTTATCCGACCGTAGCGCAGGACGTACTAACAAAGTAAGTTTCGGAACATGTAGGCTAGGGATGGGAACCATCAATTCAATCGCTGACATTTCATATGTAAATTTACTTAATTTTAAAGGAATTAAATGAAATACTCACAAACATTTGTAAAAAAATGTTTTATTAACAATTGCTGTATTTGTTTTAAAGTTAATTAGTCAGTATAACGAGAAATATTTTGATTTATGTTTATTTTTGTATCGGTAAATCTTGGCATATGTCCCGTCCCTCATGTCGGATTTTGTCGTCATGGGCGTTGCACATCAATACAATTTTCTAAAAATTATGTTAGTAATTCATCTAACTTTGGACATTATTTTTAGGACTTCTAATTAAGAGACTAAAGTGTATTAAACTGTAAATGATTACTTAGTTAACTATTTACCTAATATAAACATATTTTTGATAGAATACAGCGTAATTAAATAAAAAAGCTGATTAAACGAGCAGTGATATTTTGGTCGTAAATATACGACTCTGGCGAAATGGGCCCGAAAATATTTGTCGGATTAATCCGACGTAGGCGGTTAAAAGGTTAATAAAATGACGCCCTGCTTGACTTCACTCAATCGACTTAATATCTCTAACTCCATTAATAAATATCTGTCATCTGTCAAAACACCCCCTTTTTATTGATAATATTAACCAATACAATAAGTACTTAAACTGAGTGTGATTACGTTGGTATATGTACTTATTCGAACCGCGAAAGATTAAAAGTCATAAGTCGCAAGTTATAGATAAATGTGAAATTATTAGAATTGAATATTCCAACCAAAAATCATGAAATGTTTTATTTTCAGGTTTCGAAAAAAGCTGATTCAATATATCCTATTGTGTCGGCAGCTAGTATTGTGGCGAAGGTGACAAGAGATCATGCATTAAAAGTATGGCAATTCCATGAAGGGTTGGAAATGACACACACAGAGTTTGGAAGTGGATATCCTGGAGGTAAGAAGCACAATAAATGCTTGGTATGAATGAAGCGAAAGAAGTGTGTCAGAATCGTAACAAGTCTCTGCCTACCTCAATGGGAAACAGGCGTGATTTTGTGTAGGCTTTAGTAGATACCAAATAATTTTAATATACTGTGCAACTCTTTAATTATCTACTTGTATACAAAATATTTTTTAACTATAACTATCATAAAAAAAATTTGGTTGAGGCTTCTGTTTCGATAGTATAGTATTAGTAGAATTTTATTTATTATATTAAATACTTAATTAATATTTTACTTTGTTACAAGATCCGGATATTACACTCAGGAGTACTACTATAGCCGTTGTGTGTTGTGTCATGTAAAGTAGACATTCTCTAAATAGGTATTTTATTAAAAGTAAAAATACACTGTTGCCATAATTTATATACGAGTAAGTGATAAAAATATTTTAAATTGGATGGGCTCGTGGCTAAGTAATAGCCGCACAAATCGATCGATCGAGTTTAAGCAGCGCTTGATCGCGGTCGGCCTCTGGATGGGTGACCATCATTTTATACTGAGACCCCTCCGTGCCTCGGAGAGCACGTTAAGCCGTCGGTCCCGGTGGTCAAATTAAGATCTACGACAGCCGTTACGGGTAGTCAGAGGCCTGAGAGTCTGACAACTAGTCATACCACGAGATATTGTGTTACCCAGTAACTGGGTTGTGGAGGGCAGATAGGCGCTCCATATAAAATACTGATATTCAGCTGCAACCAGTTTGACTGGAGCTGACCCCAATATAATTGGTAAAAGGCTAGGCAGATTAATTGATAAAAAGTTTTAATGCAATGTTTGGTTTTCAGACCCACTGACCAAAAAGTTTATTCGGGATCAAATTGACAATGTGTTTGGATATCCAATGCTGGTCAGGTTTAGCTGGTCGACAGCAGAATTGATGCTCCAAGAGAAAGCTGCGACATGCACTTTTGAGGAGGTAGACGACCAAGGATCTACTAAAAAGGCGAACACGAAATCTATTAGCTCATTTTTTGCAAAGCCTGATGAGGCGAAAGCGAGAAAACGACACAAGTTCTTCGAAGAAAGACATCTGAATGTTAGTAATCCTTTTGAATAATACAGTATTTTGAAAGAAATATTCAGTCTTATTTAATTTGTAGTTCTTATTTTATGTCACAACACACACAAACACACAACATCGGCATTCCTCATGACTAAGAGCTCGACTCGAAGTTAATTTTAAGATATGATCTGTAACGATGAGATCTGGATAAGGACTGGAGTCTTTGACAAAGCTTTCAAAATCATAAAGCTAATAAAGTGCTACCGTGTCCAAGCCATCAGTCCTTTATCATGACTTTTGATAGAGATAGGAAATCGATTGAAAAGAAAACCGTGGGCGCTGAAGAAAAGAAAGCAGCCGCTTCTCAGCCAGATAAATCGATGACTTTAGAAACGTAACGTAGTTGTAGTTTTAGTTATAAAGTCATTTCATGACTGATTACCACCTAATTGACTATAGATTATATTGAAACAAGTGTAAATTAGAAGTGTGCGTCTGAGAATATCCGTTTAGCAGCGCCATCGGCTTCGCGCCATCACCTTTGTATTTTAATTTTACTGTTGAATAATCTATACTAATATTATAAAGCGGAAGAGTTGTTTTGTTTGTTTGTTTTTAACGCGCAAATTTCTGGAACTACCAGTCGGATTTGAAACTATTTTTTATATCATAGCCAAATTCATGAGGAATAATATAGGCTATCTAATATTCAGGTACACCTCAGCTAGCCTATAGTATTAATTTTTGTTAAGTAAGCCGGAAGAAAAAGCGCTGCTGAACCTCTAACCGCGTGCGCTGGCGTAATGGTTAGTGATACTTAAATATAATGTTCTAGAAAAATGACGGTCTTGAGTACTTCAAAAAAAAAATACAAACAAGTATATCTAAAATATACCCTATACCTATCTCTTTTATATAAGCCACACAAGTTATTTTGTGCTAAATATTCATCAAAATTTAAACGTGATTCATGAGCATTACTTATTGCTTATAATAATCCTTACGAACGAAAGTTACTTCATCATCAAGACAATTTTATGAAGATATACTTTACTCTTTATAGCATAGCATGTATTTGGACGCATAGTATAGGAGATAAAGTACCTAAAAGAAAAGTTTTCAACACCCGCGCGAACGATCCGTGTGAAGGCATACTGAGCATTGGCGGGAAGAGATAAACTGTGAATTATTTTCTATTTGTTGGTTAGTACTAAGTAGGTAATTATAGTATGTACCTATAATTATACGCGGATGAAGCCGCGGGGCACAACTAGTTTATTATAAAGTAAAGCATAATTAGCTAAGTTTAGCGTGATTACATATATTTTTTACATAACTTCCCGAAAAAAGGATTGCTATGTTTTTAGGGTTCATGTATGTATGTAAGTATGTCTGTATGTTTGTGAGTTTCTTTATTTCACTTCATCTTCTAAAAGGCTCGACCGATTTAGATGTATGGGGTATCGTTAGAAATGTTGCTCTCTCCCAAGCAACATAGGCTAGTAAGATTAGTAATGAAATATAGTAGCTGTGGTACAGGTGAGTACAAAAAAATAATTCATTCAAAAAAATAAAACCACGCAAAGACAAGGTAGATGAAGAATTTTCATCGCAGTCGGGGGCCGTATAAGAAAATGTTCCACAATACTGTCCCCCGACTGCGTTGCAATTTGTTCACCTACCTTGTTTTTCACTTTTTAGTTTACCATTTTATTAAATTAATTATTTTATTTTTCAATACAAAATAAACTATTGATTGATCGTAAACTGTCCAACTATTGAATAACTTACATTAATTATTTAATAAAGCATTAGTTGAAAGTGCTATAATAAAATGTAGCTGTCCTAGGTACCTACTTATTGAAATAACAACTAACGTTGCTATTGCAACCGCGATTATGAAAATGCAGAGCGCATAATTGACTGTGGTAGTAGGTACCTATGCTGAAAGCTCTTTTAGTTTTGTTTAACTAAGCAAGTGAAAATGACACACCTGTGCATTGCTGATCAGTAGAAATCGACAACAATTTAAATGCAATTTATGCTGTTGTCGTATGTTTTACCATACAGCTTGTATTAAAATTTTATTATTTTGGAGTCCATCCCGATACCTTCGCAAGTCGGAAATGTTGGTAATATTTATTGTTTTGTGCCGCGAAAGTTAAGTCAGTTTATATTAAGTAAGTACCTAGATGTCTGTAAAAACCCAAAAAGCTAAATGAAAGAGGGTTCCTTGTCCTGCTTTTGGAAGTACATAAGATATTATCAGTATTATGGACCATGCCTCCTTAATTTAGGTAAGTCTCGTCGTATACCCATGAACTCCATTGCTTACTTACACGTGGGGTGGCGAAGTAGCCGCAGAATGCACAGTACCTAATCATAGCAAACAAAGACATTAACAATGTTTGTATTGACCTTTAGTGGTAATGTTAGGTTCGAGCAACATGTGTACATTCTCTTGCACCTCAATGAATCATTGATCTCAGTTGACTCTAAACTTAATTCGTTGCTTGTGTATGCGTGTTGCAATATAAATGGCTTAGTTAAAGGGAGGTTCTTCCAAGCTTATTGGATAGGTGCTACATATTGTAAAACTCTATTATGAAAGAGTAACTTTTAAGCGTTCTTACAGTATAACCGTAGGCCATTCACTAACTGGGAGGAGTTTTATTGGTAGATCATGAGTGATCATCTGAGTATTAAATCTGCTGTTAAGATCACAGAAGCTACTTCGACTGTTACACATCCGGAACGATTTTCACGTAGGTTGTAGTCCATTTGTGTCTGATTTGATTGGTTTTTGAATTTTTTAAATGCCTTGGGACGGAGAGTGATGTATTTTTAGTTTTAGGCTAACATAGTCCATTAGATGGTCCTCCAACTTTTTGATGGGTTAGTTATTGCTGCCCTCAAAGCCTTGAATAACGAACGAAGTATTAGAATGCTAAAAACAAAAATCTTTGCGTAAAATAATCATGGTTGCCAACTTGCCAGGTCTAATTTTCTAAATGTCGGAATTTAAATGGAAAAGCGGGATTTTGGGCGTCATCTGGCAACACTAGGTATAGTAAGTAAGGTATAAAACAAATAAAAAATATCAATTTAGACTAACAGTTATATTTCGTCATATGTGTTTGTCATATCACAATATGACCGATGAAACGACGATAAAACTTTCACAGACAAATTGCGGTCTATTAAAGATTTCTATATGCGATGAAAGGTCCCGATGTTTGGGGAGGCTCATCCAACAAGGCTCGCCGCCGCCGGGGCGCGCGGTCTCTAACGTCCATTAGCATGCGAGCCGTGACACGCGTGCACCTACTTACCATGAGCAATGCGGAACGCGCTGGGCTCACTCTGAGAATTTAATTGTGTTCCATTATCATATTTAGGTTCTTTTACGGTAAGTCAAAAGTGAAAACTGAATGGGAGCCAACGTCGGTTGTCATTCGTTAGTCGCGATCGATGGCGACAACTTCTTTCGGACGGTAGAGCGAGATTAGCAGCGACATGGCGATCCTTAAATATTTTGCCGTAGTATTAGCATTTAGTGCGAGCGTTTCTGCAATTGTTGGACCAGCAAACGGAACCAAATCATCTTCATTAAAAACCGATACGTATTTAGATGCATATTCAAAATCGCGTATAGAAGCAGAGAAGGCAAAACAAGGTGTCGTGATAATAACAGCGAAAGACGGAGAAAAGAAGATTTCAAATCGTGACGACAGTTACCAATCTGGCTATGATTACTCACCGCCGTTTTCAAGTGACAGCAGCTTTAGTTCTTCTGGATCGTCTAGTTACTCTGGACCTTCGGCTTCTAACAGCTATTCGCCACCGTCGCCAAGTTACGGGTCACCTGTGAAATTTGAACCGGAGATAACTTACAATTCTCCACCGAACACTTACGGTCCACCTTCTCCAAATTATGGACCTCCAGCACAGAGTTACGGGCCACCTGCTCATTCGTACGGGCCTCCAGCACAGACTTACGGACCACCAGCACCGTCATACGGGCCGCCGAACCATAAGCCTTTCCCACCACCAATATACGGCCCGCCTCTGAAGCCGTCTTATGGAGTTCCATACACAGCACCAGCTTTAGGTTTCCTGGATAAACTATCGCTGAAGCTCGACATTTTGACCATAGCAAAATTGCTGTTGAAATTATTAATCTTCAAGAAGCTTGTGACTATGCTCGCTGTGGTTTGCATGTTGTTGGTGATACCGAAACTCATATCGTTCAAGAAAGATAGCATCGGTGGTGGTAATACTGACGAAGATGACCGTAGTTTTGGTGGCAAAAACTGTAAGTTTATTTTCTTTCATTACCTTATGAGGAAATGCAATATAAAAATCATTTTCCTATGTTCCCATGACTGTCGTCCAGTAATTAATTGATTTAAATCGTAAAAGTTGCGCTATGCAGGTGCATGTGAATAGTGCACCTCGCAAGCCGGTACGACTTGTACCTCTTATTTGGTTATCGAAATGTCAGTTGTTGTCTAGTAATATGGTTTGTTCACGTAGGTTTTTATTGCAAGACAGTGGCACTGTCTTATGTCCGGGGTTCACTAGAGGCGTTATTAGATAAGGTCCCGGTAAATAATAAGTAGAAGAATAAGTATATTATATTTTACCAGGAACAATTCTAATTTCCAAACTTCTGTTAAAATTCTTTACTAAATAGCTTGGGTTTTGAATTCCGACTTCATACTCGGTAGTTGTGTTCGACGACTATATACCCATGAGGTATCTATGCATCCATTGTTTTATAAACAAGAAACTATGTAGTTCCTAATTGAAGTGTGAGTCACGCACGGATCAAGTAGTTGTAATTCGTTACTAGTGTATTTTATCTTGACTACTGTAGCTATTCCATTATACAGTGTAATGTGTCTTACATAACATAAAATATAAACTTTTATACTGACACAAAATACTGTCGCATAACTTGGTAGAAAATTTTCTGAAACACCCATACAATCTCGTACTTTTTTACACGCAGAAGAGCCTGCTATTGTCCCTATTTTTCGCATCTAGGCCGTTCCCCATCTTTTTAATTGTCGTTGTATGTATCTCAACGTATTATATATGTAGCTTATAACAACCTCCTGCAATACATAACGCCATTCTTCCCTGTTTGATCGTTCTAGCATGTTTAATTAGTCATCAACGCATTTTGATAAAAGCAAATTCACTAAAATAAAATCGTTTTCCTCCGCACAGTGGTGGAGTTAACATCGGTGCATCAGTTGTTGGAGCGGGCGATCTCTGTGTATGGTCAACAACAGCCGGGGTGCGGTGTCACATGTCGCGCACGCAGGGTTATCGACGACATCTACGAATTTCAACCATATTTCAGGTGAATGAAGATGTCAATCAAATGTTGAAGAGTGTCATATCTCAAACAATCGACGAACGACTTTTTTATTCAGATCCAAAATGAACCATGTAATATAACAGAGAATATGTTAAAATAAGAATATCAAGTGTTATTTTTTAACTGGTGAAAAACATTATTTTGGGCAGCAGGTATAAAAATAATAGACAAAACAAAGTGAATCCAATCAGCACCAAAGTATTCATGTAATTAGTTATGACTTTTAGAGTAGGTAATTGGTTCATTAGATATGATGAAAAGGTCATATTTTTCAAGCCATGGACTTATTGTTTGCCATACTTTATCGATTAGGTAAAACAATACTTATTCCTGTCATACTGTTAACCCGTTATCGAAATTGACCTACACCATACACCAAGTATATTTATTTTGGCATTTCACCAATCTTTAAGAATATTTGTATCTTTTTCTTTCAGGGCTGACACATAATCTTCTTGTGGTGTAAATGCTGTAAATTACATCGGTTATATTGGAAAAGCAGGTGCCATTGAAATTAGTCTGATTCAAGTCATATCGTCACCGACGATCTATTTATTTATTTATTTAAATTATTTGTAGATAGTTATTTATGTGATTATAAGTTAATAAAGACTTCGTTTTACGTCAGTCAGACATTGTGTATGTTTTTTAGATACCTAGTCAGTTTTTGGAAGGTTAAGAAAATCGTTTAATATATTGGAAGTGGAGTTGTGCGTGGGAGAGTTATCTAAGGTAACTAAAGGTAAATTTGTTGTAGTGTACCTATTCGTAGCGTGTAGTGTTATTATAGTAGGTATTGTACAGGTACACCTGAAAGTAAATATTATTTATATTAAGTATTAAATATTGCAGGTCATAGAAAGATTTAATAGGTAATAAATCGCACGAAAATTAAATGTACGTTGTAACAAAGTGTTTCGTAATTCTTAAGACCCTGCATGCGTACGGATTTATTTGTCAAATTGTGCAATTGGCTATTTGGGTGAAATTCTACTTTCTCTGCATCGGATTAAGGATCAAAGACCGAGGCCTCGTAAACTTTAACAATGCTACGCACGGTCCCGTACGAGTACCGGCACTGAATAGTAATGCTACGGCGATGCTTCATTGTTTGTCTCTGGACAATTAAAGAAAATTAGGTGACGTTTGACGAGTGTTTGGTATGCGCAGGATCCGGTGATCGCTTTGCCTTGTAGGGAAAGTGGCGTATGAAAGTTGCTTGCCTGTCTGTGTTATTGATTTTTTGCAATGACCGAATGTATATGTCGCAGATGGATTGTAGAATAAGCTGTTTTACAAAACTGCTAGCTGATTTACAAAACAGTACTGTTATGAAAAACAGCTGAACGACGTTTAGCGGTTTTACATAATTACTGAACTATAACACGCAGAATTGAATGAACGTTTTGCGTTTATCAGTGCAGCGGGTCAACGATCAGAGATTATGTAAAACAGTGTGAAATGAACTGTCAGATTATTGATTTTAGTTCGAAATTTTGTCGCATATGGCTCTAATATAATAATAACCTAACTTTATTTTACTTGTCAATAGCAAAAAATTATGAAAATTTTTAATTACGTAAATACTAAACCACTATAATAGTCGACAATATATCGGGATTATGAAAGAAAATAAACGAAATTGATCCATGAGCGAGCGAAGCGAGCTTGGGAGTTTCGTGTAGGTACCCCGACACGGACAGGTTAGGTTCGAAGAGTGTTTAGGTTTTTTCTAACCTTACAGACACAAAAATAGGAGCCCTATAGGGCTCCTATTTTATCCGTCGACCCAGCCACGGAAAGTCAAATCAGAATACAGTATCGCTTTTTAACTTGAATGGTGAGTATCCATTTAATATACCTAAGTATACAATAAACAAACCGTAACGTATCGCAATGGCAATCCAGGTGAACGTTGTTCTATAAAATATAGCTATAGCTGTTTTATAAAACAGTACTGTTTTGTAAAGCAGCTAGAGATTTTGTAAAACAGCGGATTCTACAAACCATCTGCGACATATACATAGGTACCTACATACAATCACGGTTCCCATCAATTGGGGTAGGTAGAGATTATAGATTTCCACCGCTAAGTTTCTGACACATCTCTTTCGCTTCATTTAGGGTCATTTACCTTTTCATGGTGCTCGTCGGTTTAGGTTGCTCTTTCTTGTGAGTGGTAGCTACGTCATTCGAAGTCGCCTATAGGTACGAGTAGAGTATGGGTAGAAGAGTCGGGTTCTACATATACTCGTACTAGTTCGTCAATCTCCTTTCTATAAATTGACAGTATTTAGTTACGTAATGAGTATGACTGTCAAGCCACATCCAAATGAAAATCTGCGCCCCCGATTATAGTTAAAATAATACCACAATAGCCTACGTAAACGATAAACATCAGTTTTTAATATGATATTAAAACTGATGTTTATCAATTTCAATTAAGACATTTGCGGTACATACTAAGTAGGTATGTTTTTGTATGATAGTAATAGCTAAAATTCGATACTGGACTTATTTCAAAGGAATCTTTCAAGCAAACTGGGGCACCTTTTCCTGGCCTGAAACGGAGAACTTAGTACTACAACAAAATGACGCATTAGGTAAGGCGAAACCTAGCTATATTCTAAGTCCCGATTGTTCATAGAAAAGAAAAAAAAATGTGTTCTACATACCTACTGCTATATTAATTCCCGAGACTTTATCCTTATTACAATTGAATCGTCTAACTTTAGCTTTTTGTGTTCTCTGTTAATTTAAGCCAATTCAAGCAATTGACATGTGCTCGAGAGGGCAGTAAACTGGGGACAAGAGATTTGGATGTGGGATTTATTGTCGGGTTAAAGTATCAACCCCGCAACGTTCCAAGAAAAAAAATGTTTAAAAATATAAGTAAATGCCCGACAGCATTTCCTAAACCGCATACTGGATGGATTATCAACTTTACCGGGCCTGTCAATTCACTCAATAATTATAAACAACAAGAAAACTGCCCCTGATATGACATGTCAGTCGACTTGACACATACCTAGTAGTAGTCAGTCTGCGCAGGAGTTACCCGGGTCTATGACCGTCAGAGTCAAAAGAAAACTTATTCTGCGGCTAGATATCCAAACCACATTCAAGGACATAAAACCGCACAAATTGTTGTTTCTTTATTTGCTTAGTTATGACTCTTGTTTTGTAAAAGGATAATTTGCTATACTTATGTTACGTGGATATGACATGATATACTTATTTGTCAGAAACCTCTGCGCGACAAAAGGTACCTAGCCTATGTCCTTCTTCAACGTTCAATATATCTCTCTATCAAAATTGATTAATATTAATTCTGCGGTTTAGGTGTGACAAAGAAACACACACAGAGTTACATTCTCATTTATAACATTAGTAGGGATAAGCTATTAAAAATCAATTCTCTCATATGTATAGAATTTATTGTTGATCCAATTCAATTCTGTTTATTTATTTTAAAATAATATACATTTTCCGCTCTCCTATTTATTTAGTAAGCTAATACATATATATTTTTATTTCATATGGATAATGAACGCATCAACCTTGCAATAATTAATCAAGTGTTGACGCGATATAGGCGTCATCAACACATCCTCATTATAGTTTGGCCTAATTTAAACTAAGTGTAAACATATCATTATTAACGTACAAAATTACCGTTTGGCAGAATTACAGGTTGCAAACTTGTTGTCATATATTTTATTTAAGAGATGCATCTGCTGTCTATGCAGTGGAACTAGTTACGCTACTGTATAGATGTTCCTGCTCGACTGTATTAACATAAGAAGATAAGAGATGTTCCCGCTACTCTAACATTGATATACCAGTATTTACGTATCCGTTATTATATAATGCTTAGGATTTTTCGTCGTTCGTAATAATATTAAATACGGCCGGGGTGACAGTGAGACACGTATGTACCTATGCTTTAACAACATGTCGCACAGTGTGCTGGATTTCAAAATATTTAAATTTAAATGTCTAAAAGGTTTCACATTCAGCATAATCCCGGTAATTGAAACAGATAGTTTCGCCAGATACTGACACTAATGTCAAATCCCGCTTTATTGCCATTTTTCAACCGACGAAAAATGGCCTACGTAGTACCTACGTACGTACGTAGGTAAGTAACTAGTGTTCTACTTCTTTGTCTCTATGACGATGATGTCTATTAATAACTTATGTATTTATTTTTATTCATTATTAATGCAAAGTTGACATGGTACTAGGACAGGTATAAACAATTCTTTGTTTCGGAAAGCTCCTATATTCTTCCACGCTGAGTCCATACCTCAGTTTAGCTTAGTAAACATGTTTTTTATATTAAGACTTCTATAAAGAACATGGGAAAGATTTCTCGGGTAATAAAATAAAGCTAGCTCACTGCGGGTTGACGATTTCGGACTACCAAGTCCGGGTTTTGCTCACGATGTTTTCCTTCACTGGATGTCAGTGATGTCTTAGAAAGTAAGTACATTGAAAAAGTCAAATTGGTATGTGCCAGGTTTAAACCCACAGCCTGTGGCTCAGGAGGCGGGCCTGTAATCACTCGGCCACCACAAAAGCATGACAAATAAAACATATTATTAATTAATGCAAACACATCTAGGAAAAAAAAAGATTTTGAAAAATATTATTCGAACACCTTTCTAACTCGCAATCCAGCCCACTTTGTGCCAGTGCGACAATGAACTTGGCGGAAGCACTTGTCACGCCCGCAGCGACGAACAATGCCCCATGAAAACAGATAATAGCAATTAACTATTCCATGGCGTTAGAAATTAGGGCACCGTAGGTTTAGGATCTAGTACAGTAAGTAAGTTTTGTAATGCAAACCTGCATACCTCTAAAGGCATGCTGTATACTTTTGATTTCGTGTAATTTGGCGTCATTTCCCTGCTGTAATAATTGAAAGTTGATGTTAGTTTAGATACCTATCTCCAGGCATGTACCCTTACAGCCAACAGGCTTTGAATGGAGTTTGGATTTGGAAAATGTGTTGATGGGGACCACTGGGCGCCTTTCTGAAGGTTTCCCCCAAAATCAAAAAAACAAACGTGTAGCAAATTGTTCTGAAATATTTATTAAGAAGAACAACGCGAACTCTCGCTAGGATGTCATTTACTTTAAAAAATTCTACAATTACAAAGAAATCTCCTTTAATCATTAAGAAAACATGTTAGTAATGTATACAGTGACGGCCATTTCGTGTCGTAATGATAAATGACAATACCGAGAGTACTCTAATAAGCAGTATAGTGGATGGTCTATTTAATGCATTGTGTCAGTGGCGGCAGGATGGGCCGGCCCGTGGTTATTGCTGGCTGAGTCAAGTGCAGGAGCATTCGCCTGGAACGCTCGCTGGCTCACTGTGGAATCTGCACGTGCCCTTACCACACGTGTGCCCTGACGTACCATAACATCGCGGGGACTGTGTTTACTTATTCAGTGAGCGTACGCGACACCTAACATCATATAAATCTTAACCTAAAGCGCCGATTTGCAGTAATTAGTGTTGTTTAAATTCAAAGTTTAAAAGACTTCATGATAAGGTGTGAAACTATGTAAGTCATTATTTCAATATTTTGTTTTTTCCGTGTGCTTTGTTTTCACATAAATATTAACAGTGCTTTGATAAAAGATGCCAAAAAATTAATAAAAGTCGTAGGTTGGATATAGAAATACCTAGGTACCTTTCATATAGTATACTGTAACATCTATGGTGTTTTATGTAAAGGCTGATTAAAATTTCGAAACGCGTAGGTAAGACCTACATACTCACCCAACTGCCGAGAATAAAATTACGTAATGTCGGATAACGTTATTCAGTCTGCTTTTACACAATACAATTATTGTGTTAGAGAATAGGCTGATTTGGTATGGTCTCTACAAGTAGTTTCAAACTTTTGATGTTACAAAGTATTGTGCATTTAGCAGGTGTGACTACGAATTTATCTCTGTTCTCTCAATCGATACATGTTATCTGTTATCAGTTTACCTACACAAGCATTGTTTGAAAAAAAAAAACCTAGTTATTGCCAAACACGGTGGATTTACGTCGGTCCCATAAAAAACAAACAGTTCGCATTCATTCAAATGTATCGATCATTTTGATCTCTTACAAATACCGCAACAATCATAATAGTGACGTGAATTGAAAGTTTTATGTGCTTATGGGAGTACTATTTTTAATTTGTTTTGATAGTAGTCTATATTCAGACCATTACATTCTGAATTAATAGATGTGTGGGAATCTAGAAGCTGTAGCGTATTCAAGGAGCAGATTATATAAGGTATTTTTATAAAATATATATTTATTATTGTCATTTCAGTAGTCTGTTACTAATAGAAATTTTTAGAAACCTTGAAATATTGCCAAACAAAATGGTAACTTCTTATCAAGATTGGCTGCGATAAAGTTTCGGTAGTTCCGACACAGTTCATGTAGATACTTCGTGTAACAGCTATATTAGCTATAGGATGTAGAGGTTAACTACGTTTTCGGAAGGACGTTAGAAATCGCGGTTGGCACTTCCTCTCAAATTGATAGTTACGTGTAGCTACGTCTCGGAGCCCACTGTACCGTGGATTTTTCCTAGCCGACATTCCTTTGGACGATGTTTTTCTGGTTAATTATTGCAATAACTGAGTATGTTTAGCTATTCTTTGTCTTGCTGTTGGTTGTTGCCACGTTCTTATCAAAGAAGTCATCAGCCCATAGCAGTCCGTTGTTGAACATAGGGTAGGCCACAGAGCCCGATCTTTGTCTTCTCCCATCCAGTCCGAAATTGTGTCTTACTTCTTGACGCCTTTACTACTGAACCGATTTGACAGGCATAAATATAGGGAACACACATTTTTGTGGAAAAAGAATTACTGTGGTGAGCTGAATTTGAACCTCTTGGCTGTGCTCTGCACACTGATGATGACGTTACGTGAAGAACATAACATAATTCGGTGAAGTGTGCAGAGGTCGGGAGAACTCAGTTGGCAGATCGCCTGGAGTAGGTATTTATCCGGTAGGCGCAGATTCAAAATCCTGTTGCTTACAGTATTTTCCTTTTTAGTTTTTTTTATTTATTAGAGTTCTCTACACCTGCGTTAATGCTTTTGAAGGACTTATCTGTACATGCGATCCTTTTATCCTGAAATATAGCTTAATTTTCTTGGTGAATCTGACACTAGATAGGACTGCTATCAATTTGGTAAGTTATTTAGTTATTTGGAGATTAGGTTTAAAATACATAAACTAAGCCGGCAAAGCCGTGGGTGAAAGCTAGTATTTATTATAATATAACACCGTTGTAAATTGCAGTAGCTAGGTGTCATTATGGAATTTGAAGGGCTTCTAAATATCTAATTGGAGCCGTTGATTACCTATCTAGGGCGGCATCAACTATGTAGGTAGATAATTATAGGAACGTCGAAATGTGAAGACCTTTCGTGACTAAGTTAATTATAATGTAAATTAGTGTTGCTTTAGATATACGATCAAAGGGAAACGATTTGTTTAGCTTTTTTTGTTTTGTTGCAGAATTATGCTGTTTTATGATAAGGAACATTAGCTTTGATTGCCAAAGAGATCGCCGTATCATTTTATACGCATTGAAAGTAGTCTGAGATATTATAAAAATGCCAGAGATAGGGCCGATGATGCGCGCACTAGAGTTGCAGAGGCTGATAGAGGACAAAGTGGCCGAATGGCGCGAGAGGTCAGCGAGGGTCGCCGGAGCAACCGTAGCCGACGCTTATCAACAGCCACTCAACTTCAAGCGACACACATATCGACGTAAGAACAACGCTGAAATAAACAGAATTATCGCAAAGTACTCGAAGCCCACTAAGAGAGCGGACGAACCCTATTCGGTAGTGCGCAACACGCCCCAGACTTCCCCAAAACGCCCACCAAGAGCTAAGAAACAATTGTCAAACCTAAAAGTGCTATCCAAGAGCGAGGACAATTTGACCAGCATCGGCGACATGAAGGACGAAACTGATCCAAAACAAGAAGCCAGAACTTACTTCACGCTGTCCAAGTATAACACCAAAAGCTGCGAGGATGTCACAGCATTCGTCGACGTTCACCATAATATGAAAAGCAAAAATTTTGAACAAAACAGTATTTTGAATTCCAAGACAGTAGTACAAAACACAAGAAGTAATCTTCATAGTATCTGCGAAGGTGTTACAGATATTTCAGAGTTTTCAGACAGTGGATTAGAATGCGGAGATAAATCATTTGCTACATCAACCCCAGTATCAAAAAGAAAAACATGTCCACCGTGTGGTTCCGTGCAGACATTAAACTTTGAAAAGGTTTCCATGAAACGTAACAGTGTCAGTGATTTAAGGAAAGGGGTTTCTGAACCGAATATTCTTAGTGTGGCATCCAGTGAAAGTGGAAGTTCAGTAAATACAAGAACTATTGATTCTAGAAAGTTGTGGAAAATGTTAAAGCCCCCGTTCAAAAAAAGTGCTTTCGATTGTTTACTGTTGTGGCGTGGGAAGAAACAAAACTCAACAGAAAACCGCAGGCAGAGGTAAGTCGTCATTTTTCTAAGGAAGTTAGTACCTAACGATCTCAAGATACAAACATAATTATAATTTATTTATTTGTAACATTATATATTAAAATAAGATCTACGCAATTAAAAACTTCAACGCTGACCTCAAAGAAGGCAAATTACTACTTGACAAAATAGTGCTAATAATTTTCTGACTTGGTAGGATCGATCACATGACCAATATCGCAAATGGGCTTCTATTTTTTAGTATTGATGTTTCGTATAAGAATAAGTACTTAAATAATGTGATGAAATAAACGGTAGGTAATTTCTTATATTTAGGTATTTCAAATCAAAGGTTCTAATTTAGTTTTACTTCAAAAAAGGAGTAGGTACATTGACTTACCTCCCTATTTCATGCTATACTCAGACATAATTTACATTCCGATGGTCTTTTTTAACGTCTTAAATCATAATATTGTTAATTAAACTAAACATTAAGTATGCTTACTATAAGATAAGTTATAATTGTTTCCTCTTGATACGCTACTGTCAAGACTAATTTCTAGATAACCCCGATCGCTCGATCGTCCGCGAAACATGTGCGAACTGTTTATTAACGACACATGAGCATGACTAGCTAGGTTTGCCAGAGACAACCATGGGTTTAGTTATAAGAATACAGCTTTTTAGTTCGGGCCGACTTTACCGGGTTCTAACCGCGCCTCAACATTGGTAGTCGTTGGTGATTAAAATTAAGTCTACCTACTCTAGGACTCCGTTCCAGACTGTTATTGCGTAAGGAGAAAATACATAAATACTTAATATAATTACTTGACACCTTTTCCCAAGTCAGAAACTACAGTACGCCACCTGATTTGTTTGCTCTCAAAATTATTTGTTTTACATTAGAATGTAGAATGGCGTACCAACACGATATGCTAGTTACCTACGGCTTTACAAGTTATTTCTTTATACATGAACAAACATTGCAAAAGTTAAATATTATAGTAATTAACCTATTTCGAAAAAAAAAAACAGGAAAAAAACATTAATTAAGATTTAGTAACAATTAATATTCCGCTTCACTAGCGCCTCTGTCGGGCAATGGTCAGTTGATCTATGTCTGACGAATACAATTGTTTGAGCAAAACTCCACAGATGGCGCTGCGTGTGTACAATCATGCGCAGATGTTACAATCAGGCAATCAATTTATTTTTCCCAAAATAAAATATGCATTTGCAACTAGGCCAGTTGTACCATTCTACTGAAAATAATAATTATAATCATAATCGACTAATAATTCCGAAGTTTTACGCAGTTTTTGTACATGGCCGTATTGTATACGTCTTCGGTTCTGGGTGAATGTAGGTACATATTATTTTTACAATTATAATAATTTTAATATCTTATGTTTTCGCGATCACTACACATTATAATAATACAACTTTCGTTTGATGTTTCGAACACCTTGCAAAGTTCGTGGTCGCAGGAGGACCACGAATGCTGCACCGTGTTCGAAACGTAAGTAAAAAACAAAATACAATACACGCAATTAATCCGGTAAAAAGTTGCTATTAAATATTTTATTTAAAAATTCCATACACGGCTTTAACATGTCTATAGAAATATGATAAATATACCTATGGTTAAATTTGTACCTACTGATACTAGCTAGCATAATAATAATTTACATTCCTTAATTCTTCTCGATTAGTCTAAAGTATTAATTCTCATAATTGCTAAGCAGCTGCCAATCAGCTGCATTTTTCGTTTGTATAAAGTGGAAAATTTAAAACTAAGCTAAGTACCTACTTATCTAAAACATATGCCATGTTTGGTGAGTAATCTCTGGCCTTGGGTTTGGTCATCCACACAATTGTGAACAGGTACCTCGTTTACATTACCGTGAGGTTGTGTAACATCAATGTGCGCTCAAGTAGCAACTATTATTATAGCATTTCCTATGTTACTGTGCCATTTGTATAAAGGAAACCGGTGGAGTCTCATTTTTGATGACGAAAAACAAGGCATCCGTCTGTGATGTTGATTCACAATATTGAATGCACTCAATCCATACACTGGTTTAGGATTTCTAAAATTATATCTTTTCACATTTATAAAGATTAATTATATTTGAAAAAATAGAGATGAGAGCTAAGGAGCTTTAAACTTTATACATGAAGCAATTATAAAGAATAATTATAAAAAAATATTATTAAAATTATTATATTACAATTATAAAAAAATATATAACTTTATAATTAGTCCATGACTTTATAGGATAATAAACGAATTATTTTATGAGATGAGTTCTGCCTGATGCGGTCGGGAATTATTTTAGAACCTAATAATTATATTAATTAAATTCCGACTAATACAACTTTTTTGTCAATCAAGTCGAGACAAGTCTAAACAGCTTTAAACTTTTTTTTTTTTGTTTCTTTGAGTTAAAATGTGTTTTAATTCATCTCTTTACATGACAGGGATGGGTACATATTTAAGAAGCGTTTTAAGAACACCAGTTTTAATTAATACGGCCTTTAATCTGCATTTAATTCATCAAGAATTTTCGTTCCACTCGAACGCGCCCGTATAGCTAGTAGTCTCATCACATCAGCATCTTGATAAACATCTCATCTGTCTCATCAAGAAAGACTCATTGTACACGATAAATGGCCTTGTTCTTTGTCCCAAGTAAACACACACTTTATATGTTAAAAGCAGAAACAGATAATTATTTGAAATAAACGGACGACTACCTTTGAAAACTGGATAGTCCATTACTTACTGGGAAATTGCCGGGACGGACTAGTTATACTGGCATCACGATGAATGTTTGCCTTACGGTATGATAACGAGGTGCATGTTATTCATCACTTTTTTTTAACCATCCATTGACTCATTTCCTGTAGGCTAGTAGCATGCCTACGTGACGCCTGTTGGGGAGGAATGACTAGAAATATTTTATTATATTAAATATATCTAATTCTATTACTACAACATAACAAATTATGTAAAAGAAATAAGTTTGTTACACATATTAAAATTCAATTCAAATAAACAATCAGGCACCGCAAATGATGTGAAACTAACTAAGTATTATATAAGTAGGTATATACTACTAGGAACTGACAAATGAGTTTGTTAAATAGGGTAAATCCACAATAAAATAATTATTTTATTTATGAACTTGCTATTTAAGTTTATCCATTACTTAGTATAAAATATAACTAAGTGGTTCATATTTGAGATCATCAGTTCATTTAAGAATTGATATATACGTAGACAAGTACTATACCCTAATATGTTCCATGACAATTCTAAGAACACGACGAGCTGAGTACGATCGTTCCACGGAACAACAATGCCAGCTATATTCTGCCAAATGCAAATTATCTGCCTGCTCGGACTGCACATATACGTTGTTCAAATGATGATACACCTCTTATTATTAGGTTATCGACATACATTATGTCTGATTACTTCTATTAGGTAGTTATTTGTTTTATATTACGACCCCAAGGACAAGATAAGGTACGCTAAATGCTCTTTTTCTGAGGATCGTTTTCCTATTGCTAGAAAACAATAGAGTTAAAGGTTACAGTTTATAATTGCAATCGGTAATCACTTTATGAATCAGGATGTCAAATTGTCAACTTTAGGGTGAAGTCATGATAAGCTTTGTTGATTGTCAAACACATGGACAAATCATTATATGTAGGTACAAAAACGTCAAGTTTGAATTAAAAAACTTACCGTCTTATTATTGCTTTAATAACACAGCTGTAGTAGGACACTTACACTGATCCACTGGCGCCAATAATTCTTCCGTATTTTATTTTCATAATGCTTCCGTGTGTGCTTTCCAATGAATTTTTTCATCAATTCTAGGACCTAAGAACTTAGTGGTTTTGTTTCATTTAATTTGGTAGTTTTTTGAATAATGTTCACTCAGGTTATTTTCTGTTGATAGTCTATGGCAGAGATGTATTATTTTTGTCTTAATTTATATTTAGTTTTAAGTTATAATTATTCATTATAATAAAACAAGTCGTGGTTCGTGGTCGCAGGAGGACCTCCTGCGACCACGCACGCACGCAGCTGGATTGCCATTGCGATACGTTTAACAAAACTGCTACCCACGTTTAGACGTAATGCAGAATGACATATCCACAGTGGGACAGATTTCTTTATTGTCTAGGTATATTAAATGGATCAAGTAAAAAAAAAATATACTTCGTTCTGATTTCTCTTTCCGTGGCTGGAACGACGGATCCTATTTTTGTGTCTGTAAGGTCAGAAAAAACCTAAACACGAAACCTAACCTGTCCGTGTCGGGGTACACGAAACTCCCGAGCTCGCTTCGCTCGCTCATGGATCAATTTGATTTATTTTCTTTCATAATCTCAATATATTGTCGACTATTATAGTGGTTTAGTATTTACGTCATTCAAAATTTTCATCCTCTTTTTTGCGACCGACTTAAAAGTAAAACAAAGTTAGATTATTGCTGTTAAAAGACACACAGAGCCATATGCGACAAAATTTCGAGCTAAAATCAAAAATCTGACAGTTCAAATCACACTGTTTTACATAATCTCTGACCGTTGACCCGCTGCATTGATAAACGCAAAACGTTCATATAATTTTGCGTGTTATGGTTCAGTAGTTATGTAAAACCGCTAAACGTCGTTCAGCTGTTTTTCATAACAGTACTGTTTTGTAAATCAGGTAGCAGTTTGGTAAAACAGCGGATTCTACAATCCATCTGCGACATATACACAGCTTAAAACTTTATCCCTCGAGGGAAAGGCAATCATAGCTTCAAAGAACTCGTTTTGCAGCTGATATATTTGTGACTACATAACCATGTGCTAGTTTCCTGCTATTTCTAGGATTAGCATTGAATTAAAACGTTCATTCGCTTTATGTATTTCGGCTAGTAGGCAGACAAGTCACACTCGTTAAGGACACAAAATTCAGAATTATCTTATAGAATCGGCGAATATAGCGAAAAGTTGCTGCCTAGCTAGTTAATCACAAGACTACGTACCTAGTTAATGAATTCACCACATGCAAGCTTTATTACGCCAGACGGGTCATTACAAGCAAGGAACCATGGTTTTATTGATGTGAAGATCATTTCTTCAATTTCAGGCAAAATATTTTCGTAACCGTCCACGGAATATATTCAGACAAACTTTCAGTGTTATATCATGTTGAGTATTTTGGATACTATAATTTAGTTATTAAGCTAAAGATGATGCAAGTAAGTAAATTCCCTAGACCCTGACGCGCTAATTGTTCCATCCTTGCAAGATTGGCGTCAAACGTCAGTTTAAAGTTGATGTAAATACATAACATTATTGTAATAACCCCATTGTTGTAAGGGTTTTGTCCTAACGTAATCATTATATAGTAATAACTATGTGGTATAAGAATATCTTCCATCAAGTTTTACTCAAGGCTCGGAATGGCGTCAATATGATATTTGCGCAGATCTGTACAAACAAAAAATGAAATTAATTTATAGGTACTACAACGCAGATTTGATATTCTTAAAATGTTATAATTAAGATTTTAAGATATTGATAACAATAGGAGCTACAGTCGGTAATTAAATAGTTTAAGCAATATATTCTCCATCAAAACTAGTTTTGCTAAACTACATAAGTAAATTTAGGTACAAACAAAAACAGGTGTCGTGGGAATTTAACATGAAACACACCAGCTATTAAACAATTGACCATATAAAAATTGGTTTTCATATAACAGCCTTGGAACTCTAAAAACTGGAGTAGGTAAACCTCTAACAAACAAAGCTTATGGTCATTGCAATTCAGTCGGGCAGTCGCTGACACCTCGCGCTGTCTACAGCCTGAAAATTCGTTATACTTACGCAAAATTTACAAGAACTTTTTCTGTATGTAGTGATTTGTTTTTGTATATTTTTTAAATTATCGCTAAACTGTGTGAGAACATAGTGAATTATTTTTGTGAAAATGCACACGAAAAAACATGAAGATCCGTGGAAGTTCGTGTATAGGAAGTTACAAGAAAAGGAAATCATCAGCCGAACAAAGTGAGAGATTGTGTTACCTTCTTACTCTACTTTTTGTTTTATACATATATGTTACAAACGTTTTATCATTCCAAATCTATATTTTTTTCACTTTCACTGTCACCTACTGATTAATTCCGCTCCATTATATATTTTTTTATGTGTGAAGCGGTGTTAATGAGGTATGGACTGAATCTGTGATGAAAATTTAATGAAATTGATTTTTCTCTAGGATCTCGTTAGTTGTAATCTGTGATAATATTTTCCTTGTTAAAATTGAAGGTAAAACATAATTCTATTATATTTTGCATAAATAGAGGACAATTATTTACAGTTACCACTTCTAGCGAGAAAATCTTATTGAAAGGTCGGCACTGTTATAATTACCGGCTGCTGGCGAGGATAACGGGCACAAAATCATGTTTAAAAAAATGAATTGTGAACACATCCTAAACGTCTTTGCTATTAAAACCATACCTATATCGATTTTCAGGGATTCTCTTTTATCTTTGATAGTTACCTACTGTTTTCAAATGGATTACATAGATAGCTAGGGCATTATGTCACCATGACCTTAAACTTTCTATTACAGCTTACAACCACGTAATGTTATGGTATTTGGCTCATTGCCTGACTCGTCGCCGCAGATCGATTGTAAGCAAAGATGATAAAACTACAAGCCTCGCCTTATTTTCGCCCGGCGTTGAAAAAGGACAGACGTAGAAGGTTATTCAGTTTATTATCTTGAAAGCTTCAGAGATTAAAAATCTGATGTTTTTGTGTTATTATCATCATGATACACCTGATGACATATGAGTAATCAGAACAAACGAACTGTTTGTGAAGAGCGTTGAGCCACTAACAAACAGTCAATAGAACTGCGTAGGGGTTTATGACCACAGGGAATTTTGTAAGAGCCTATGCTTTTAATTACGGTAATTGTTTTTAGCCATTGTTTACATAGTGATAGACGATCTAGTTGATATCAATATCTAGGCAAACCCACTTCTTTTCTAAATATACGAGCAATTTCGAGAATTATAATATATTTTGTCATTGTTTTCTATTATTATTTTAAAACCGAACCGTAAACTTAATACTGTTACTCAGCTTTAAAAAATGATAGTTTAGGCTCCTAGAACTGCGTGAGTCTGAGTCGTGACGGTTAGGTTCATCTTTTTTTGGAGTGTTTGGGTAGAACAAACTCTAATCTCAAAGCTTAGCCAGCCAATGTGCTACCGCGAACCATGTTGCTAAAAGATCTACCTAATTAGGTAAGTAGAAATCTAATTGTATATTCTTCTTTTGATACAAGAAGAGTGTTTCGTACGACAGCTTCATCTTACTTCTGGCTAATTTTAATTCATAATTAGTACGCTTAGATCAATTTAAATCAACTTAGTACCTTGGTACATTGAATTGACATAAATTAATTCCCATTAGTCATACACAACTAACTTGGAAGGTAAAATAATAAAGTTATTATTTTAACTAAGTATATCTGTACCTACTTACCTCGTAGTTTTGAATGAGGAAACAAGTTAAGTTGAAAACTAAAAAAAAATCTTTAGGTAGGCTTGTAGGTATAGTACCTACATATTTAGGTATGTGACGTAGTAAGTTCATTTTAAAAGATAGATCTTTGTAGTTTCATGTTCGTATTCGTCGAGTTCGTGGACCGTAAAGCCTGTGGTAGAGCCTCCTTTAAATAACCTTGAGTTGGTCACAACCTCGATGGCTCAAAATGTGGTCGAACTTAGAGTCATTCACTGTGTGCTTAGATATCACTATCAGTTTTTTAACTAAAGCGATAGTGTCTTTGTGTTGGTTAATAAGAATATTTACTACTTACTAAAATATAATAATACCTATATAATACCTACTTTACTAAAATATTTTAGTGAACGGGCCTGAATATATCCTACTAGAAACATAAACTTACCTAACTAATATTTGTCCGTCTTTTATAGAATGCATTACACCCACACTGTAACAGGATACAGCTCTAATACTGTGTCTAACGGTACATGGACTGTTTGCTTTGTCATACTTACGTTGTTGTGCTGCACTTGTTCGTTGTTTATTACTTGCAGTTACCAAAAGAGTAAAGTAATAATCAGTCGGCTGTATCGATACATTCAATGGACTTTAACCTATATAAAAAAAGTTATACGTGGGGTTACGGTGAATGTAGTTCTGATCCCGGCACCCCGTTGCCGGCGAAGGTTAGGTACTGTAGGACCGTATGGTTTTTAGTCGGTAGGAGTCGGGCACAGCGTCCATGATGTATATTCCACACAAAAAACAGCTGTATGCATCGACTTATAGATTTTTAGTCCGAAGCAGATTATTGTAGTCTTGTAATATCGATTTTTACTACCTAGAACTGTCTAGGTTCAATAATATGTAGATATTAATAAAAAAAAACGGACATGTGCGAGTCGGACTCGCATTTGTCCGATTGTCCGAACAAAAGGTTCCGTACAAATTTGTAGGTTATAAATAGCTCAGATAATTGTTTTCGTACGTTCAATCAGCGTTCATACCGTTGCTTAACCTCGATGATTGATTACGTACTTTAAATAATGACTATATTTTTTATGGTTTAATTATAAATGTATAGTTTTCAGATTTTTCCCTGTACTTGTAGTATAAGACGATATTATTTGCCAAATTTCATAGTTCAAGATCAACGGAAAGTACCCTATAAATTTTGATTCGCTTTAGAGTGTTGAAATATACTTAAGTACGTTTTTTGCGACTTAAACGGCCGTATCTTTTTTTAAGTTACCTTTAAAGTTTGTTTTTTTCACAGCTTCAAGGGACTTTAGACTTGAGTATATGGTTTTAATTTCAACTCGATACCTCCACGCATACCCGAGATAAAGGGTCTTGACAGACAGACGGACAGACAGACAAACGGACAAAAAAGTGATCCTATAGGGATTCAGTTTTTTCCTTTTGAGGTACGGAACCGTAAAAATGAAATAATTATGTTCGATTTTTATCAGAGATGGTATATGCGGAGGCCAAAAGTACTAAGTTCCAAATAATTACTTACTGTTAAATATCTCAGTTTACCATTTTCCCTGGTCTGGTACCTACGTATAAATGAATGAATTTGATTATCCAATCGTCGGATAATAATAATTGTTATAATGAGGAATGTACCCACTTATTATATAAATTTATTATATTATATTATACAAGCTATACTTAATATATTATAAAAGCTTTGACAGGTTTTGTAAGCCAAGTTACATTGCTAAACTGTTTTACATAAAGTCTAGCTTGATTACAATGACAGCTGCCAAACCAATGTGACTAGTTCTGAGAAAATTCTGATCAAATCGATACCTATAAATTAAAGAAAGTACTGATCAAAACGATATAAATAAATTAAAAATAAATATATACCTATTCAGTCAATATTTTACAGTATGTAAATATTGGTTTTAATTCGGGCAAATAAAATTATGACAAAACCCAACAAAAAAAAAAACCCAATAATAACCGTGTCCGCGGCGCGGTTGGTGCAGTGGTCGAGAGGCTGACTGCTGCCCTGCGTGTCGCGGGTTTGATTCCCACCCGAAGCAAATATTTGTATGACCTACAGATAATTTTTCCGGGTCTGGGTGTATATCTGTGAAATTATGTGTCTGTAAACGCACCCACGATACAGGAGCATCTTTTAGGATGAGACAAAGTAAAGTAAATTTATTATTTTAATGGTCCTCATTCTAAGTCACTATCGTTATCATCATTAAAATTAGCTTTTCATCAATTCTATATCTTTTAGTCAATTTCAGTCCACGCTTGCGACCACTAGGTCTGAGCTGCTGAGCGTGAGGTCTTGGGTTCGATTCCCATGTCGGGCAAAGTGTTATTGGGCTTTTTCTGTTAGGAAATTCTCAGTAGCAGCCCGGAGTTAAGAAGTTGGTATTGTGACACCCCCGTGCTTCGGATATCACGTTAACCCGTCGGTCCTGCGCCTGATCTCTCCGGTCGTGTCGGATTGCCGTCCCATCGGACTATGAGAGTAAAGGACGAGGGAGTGCACTTGTGTTTGCGCATACACTTGTGCACTTTAATATCAATGCAATATAACTCGACAGCGCGGTTGGCGCAGTGGTCGAGAGACCGACTGCTGCGCTGCGTGTCGCAGGTTCGATTCCTGCACGGAGCAAATATTTGTACGATCTATAGATAATTGCTCCGGGTCTGGGTGTGTGTGTGCTTGTGAGATTATATGTCTGTAAACGCACCCACGATACAGGAAGAAATTCTTAGTGTGGGGCAACGTTTTTCAAAGAAGAAGAAGAAAAGAAGAAATATATCCTGCGTACTTGGCTAATATCCTCGGAGATAGGCCACCGTGACCGATATACGGCCTAGAGTAGTGGGTGTTCATAATTAAAATCAGAATCGCTAAACAGACAAGAAATATGCCACGTCAATGCGCTCATTGTTAATCTATATTTAAGAAGACGAGGTTTTATTTTTGGAAAGGGAATACATAAAAAAATAAAAATAGTCGAAATATAAATTGAATAAATAAAAAATTCTAAAAAATTGGTCCCATCCCTATCATTTTTGCAACAAGACGTAACCTTGTAAAGACGTCATAGATAATTAGGTTAATTTTTGGAACTATTTATTAGTATGTTTTTTTTTTAGTTTTCTAGCTGATTTTATATATTATGCTGATTAACATGTGGTACACTGTACTTAGAAAAATGTTAACACGCTAGTTACGAATAATTTTTCATGTGTATTTTTAAATCATTCTTACTACAAAGTTCAATCGCATTATAGGTAGTTGTCACTTTTGTTGACATCTGTCATTCTAACCATGCTATACTTTACGGACTGTAGGTTATAAGTACTTGTATAACGAACGAAAAATCGGTGCTAAGTATATGGTTATTCATACTTCTCTGATCAAATGACGTCATTCTTTATAACACATACACAGTTTTTACCTCGACACCTGTTGCTGTTTGATTCAAACTGTAGGTACTGTTGCACACAACATTGACTTGTTGTAACTCATACAATACCTACGCAAACGGGGTTGTGGGTTGTGTGACCTACTATAATAACACATTCTGCCGATACTTATCTAAGTACTTTAATTTTGGTATCTAATTAATCAGACAAAAATATTAAAGGTTTTCGGCTGACAGTTAATGATTTTTGCATTGTTATTTATTTTTTGTAATTGCGGGGAAACCTTCAAAAAGCCCAAAAAGGCGCTTTTGGGGTTATGACCGAGGTGTAAAACCCGACACCGGTGGTCAGCATCGGCTCATGAAGAGTATCCCTCTCGGGTCTTCTTAAGAGATTTGCTCCATTCTTTTTTGACTGTGAAATATCTATCATTCAGGCATTGCCGGAATCCTACCGACTAAAACCACACCGTCCTACTCTACCCTTTACTGAGGTCCCGGGTACGCAGGAGGATTCACCACGACGAGAGACTAGCTCCAGAACCTTCGCTGTGCTACAATTAGGGCACATCCCTGGGATGCTTAATAATTACTTACAATAAACGATTTCTGAAAGATGGATGATACAGGATTTATAGAAGATAATGGATGATTCGACCAAATTTTTTCATGGTCCTAATCTGTAAAGCGCGTAGGTAGTCAAAAAGTTTTGTGGAAAGAAAAATATGGCCGTGAGCAGGATTCGAACCTGCGCCTCTCGGATAAATACTCCAGACGCTCTGACCACTAAACCATCTCGGCCTCAGCTCACCCCGAATTCTTCTTCCACATTTTAATCGCGTAATCTTTATGAGCAACGAAAATAAAAACGCAGTATCATAATATACATTCCTTAATTTACTGAGAGGCATGATAGTGGTACGTTAAATTACATAATTATATTCATATAACTTTATTAGTAATGGTTTTACCACGGCTAGAAAGAATCATTGTTTGATTGTTTACATATTGATTGTATGACATTACAAAAGCACGTGCTGCTAAAGCAGCACATTTAGTTTGCACATTGCCGCGACCCAGTGTGCGGTGTGCGCCGATCGTTCGCCTGTGCGTGGCTTGTTCACAGCCACCTTGAAACGACTTGCATTACGTCAGTCTGGCCGGTTCGCCGTAACTGTAACCAAAACAAACAGACACGTTTACACGAAATAATAATTTTAAGTGATCAACCCAAAACAGTCTATACAATCTTACTCTCGATACCAGCGCAAAAGTAAATGTGAAATATTAGTGTCACTGAACTTTGTGTATTAAAGTAGAAGCCAGTTGCTCTCGAATCGCGGCAGAGAATAACGTTATTTCCGGATCCAGTCTAAGTATTGAGTTTACTGATACTGTTTGTGTTTACGTCATTTTCTTCCAGACCATATGACTCGATTAGTTTGTGATTCATTGTGTGTATCAATGACTGTGGGTATCTGCATATTATATTAGTCTTAGTTGCCTGCCGGTTGTCTTTCGTTTGTAGTTAGTCTTGAAATATTTTGATCAGTGTATTATAATTTTCTTATCATAATGGATGAAGAATCAATGTGGAAAGGTTTTTACGAAAAATTGCAGCAACAGAAATCTATTGAAGAGCAAGTGCACGACACTCGGTATGTAAAGTATCAACATTAATTTGGTTTATTATGTGTATTAAACGAAACTCTTTATTTGTACCTACCATAAGACCTACAAGTATTAAACCAATTTAAATTTCCCAAGATTTTATTTTTTATAACCATTTACCTTCTTTAATCAGATTTAGTGTTTCTTTTCTCCGATCAAAATTTGATAAAAGCTATATATATATAGGCAAGATCAATTATACTTATCAGTAATCCATGTCAGATAATTATAATCAAAACTAATTATGATTATCTTTTGAGTTGTACTTTAGTAGATCGTAACAAAAGAAGACAAAGCCGTGCTTTTATAGGTAATAAAATAATTATCAAGACGCTTATTATGAATTAGGATTCTTAGCAATGCTAAATAGATATAACTTATACCTATATCTTTTATAAATTAATATCTTTATCATCTTTAACTTTTTGGAATAATAAACAGTCGTAAAGTAACGCCATCTAGGGATTACGTTATCTTGCTAGTTAGAGTAACACCATATCTTTTAAGTCGAATATATATTAAAATAATAAACAAGATGATGTGAACGCTCAGTATATAGACGAATATTCAGTTAAGTTGTTTCATAAACCAGTGAAAAAAATATTATTTAAAAATTGGTGAAAAATATTTATTCATTAGTCAAATTCTAAACTTGAAGTAACGAAACGCAACTGTCACTGTCACTGAAACGTCAAGTCTCAACATCTCAAGTCAACCTTTATAAAGTACGATATTGTCAAAAGAAATATTACAGAATACTGAATAGGTTTTGAGAACTGAGGAGAGTTCTGTCAGTTTATTATATCACTCGTCAAAAATTTGCGCGATGCTGCTTTAATCTATAATTAATTAGAAAATTTAATGTTCCACACTTACGACAGTTAAATTGATAGTGATAAAACTAAAACATACAACAAATAGATAGCTGAGGTCAGTGATAAAGTTTAAAAGTGAACTGAGATAAACGAGTAACTCAATATATAAAAGTTAAAATCTCTTATTTGAACAGTGCACATGGAATTTTTGCGGGCCAATGTTTTAAGAAATTTTATAGCATACAGAACCCACTTCAGACAAATGCATTTGTTAAAAAATAAAGCGTATATAGAAGGCAAATGGGTTCCTGCAGGGAGTGGGGAAGTGTTCGAAGTATTCAACCCCGCCGATGACACCGTTATAACGAAGGTGCCGGACATGACAGCAGCAGATGCTGAAAAAGCTCTTCACGCTGCCAGTGAAGCTTTTAAGTCTTGGAGGAGTGTGACAGCTAAAGATCGCTCAAAGATAATCAGGAAATGGTATGAGGCTGTTGAGGCGCATATTGATGATTTGGCATCAATAGTAACTGCTGAGAGTGGAAAGCCATTATCTGAAGCTAAAGGAGAAATTGCTTACGGCAATTCATTTTTAGATTGGTTTGCTGATTGTGCACGACATATTAATGGAGAAGTAATACCAAGTCCATGGCCCAATAAACATGTGATGGTTACAAGACAACCAGTTGGTGTGGTATCTGTCATAACCCCATGGAATTTTCCCTTCGCTATGATAACTAGGAAAGTAGGAGCTTTGATGGCTGCTGGGTGTACTTGTGTTATAAAACCATCTGAAGACACACCTCTGTCAGCCCTTGCTGCTGTTGAGCTAGCAGAAAAGGCTGGGGTGCCTAAAGGAGTGATCAATGTTGTGACATGTAGTAGAAAAAATGCCCCTGAAGTTGGTAAACAACTGTGTGAAGATGATGTTGTTAGGTGCATTTCCTTTACAGGATCTACACATGTTGGCAAATTATTATATGGACTTGCAGCAAAAGGTGTTAAAAGAGTTGCTTTGGAATTAGGGGGAAATGCTCCATTTATTGTTTTCCCAAGTGCTGACATTGAGCGAGCTTTAGATCATGCCATGCTTGCAAAATTTAGAAACAATGGACAAGCATGTGTAGGGGCTAATAGATTTCTAGTACATGAAGACATATATGATAAATTTATTGAAGGATTCAAAAGGCATATTGGAACAAAGTGTGTCTTGGGACCTGGCACACAGCAAGGTGTAACATGTGGGCCACTTGTTAATATGGAGCAAGCAAAGAAGGTGTCTGGCTTAGTGAAAGATGCAGTACAAAAAGGTGCAAGCACGTTAATAGGTGGAGACTTTGCTACAAACCTTGGCAGCAAATTCTTTAAGTCCACATTATTAGTTAATGTGACACCTGACATGAAAGTATATAATGAAGAAATTTTTGGCCCTGTTGCTACTGTTCTGAAGATTAAAACTGAGCAGGAAGCATTGCAAATTGCCAACAGCACAAAAAGTGGTCTAGCTGCATATGTGTTCACCAAAGACCTTGGACAGGCATTTAGAATGTCTAGAGATCTTGAATTTGGTATGGTTGCCATCAATGATGGTATTCTATCTGCGGCAGAGCCACCATTTGGAGGCATTAAAGAGTCAGGCATTGGGAGGGAGGGCAGCATGCATGGTGCAGAAGAGTACACTGATATTAAATATACACTGATGTCAGGACTGGAACATTGAGAATACACAGTTCCTTAAATATAATAATACAGAGACAAGCTCTTTCTCCTGTGTATTAAAATATAATCCATAAATCTTCCATCATGTAGATAGATTTCAATAATTTGAAAATTATTATTCATTTTAAGATTGTTAGAACACTTTATATATTTTTATTCATGTTAATAAATTTAAAATTACATAGACATATCTGTATCGACATATTCAATGCCATTATGTAAGAGAATAATAATTATATTACCTGTTTTTAGATTTTTAGAGAAATTGCATTTATACTCAAAACTTGTATGTTGTCTTGATTTCAAATTTAAGTGAAAGACTTCTTGGCTGTTTTTATAAATGTCACTTCCATACAACAATAGTAAATAAATGGCTGAGGTGGCAGATGGGCAACCAATCTCGGTTCTTTATACCCCATATTATATCCATACTAATATTATAAATGCAAAAGTAACTTTGTTTGTTACCTTTTCACAACTAAACGGCTGAACAGATTGTAATGAAATTTGGCAAGGTGATAGATTGGACCTTGGAGATGGACATAGGCTAGCTTTTGTCACGCAAATGAAGTTGCGTGCACCAGTTAGTGGAGTTATAAATTACCCATCGCTACTGCCACCTTGAAATAATATTATGGCATTATTGTGATATAACTACGTTCCTGCTTCATATTATGTTTTAAGAGTTGAAATATAATCCAAGTAAAATGTATGTTCTTATTATAACATTAAGTATAAACTAAGAGAGAAAATCTGGACAATAAAATATGTTTAGAATAGACCTTAGCTCTTATGAATTATTCCAAAATGTACTAAAATGTGACAATAATATTTGTTTATTATGAGTGATTAAAGCTATAATTTATCTCAGATTGTGTGTGCCTTTCTTTATAAAACCTTTATTTCTTACCTCATGTACATATTTTAATTAGCTCAGTAAGTAGTCTGCAACATATGTCGATTAACACGCACCAAATCTGCACCGACTATAGTGCTGATTGGGATAATTATTGTAAATATACTGCATTTTCTGTATTTATACCTCAGAATAATGACTAAGATTTTTGCGATGATAAGACTGTACTGCAAACAGTTGGATAGATTATATAAATTTGGATATGTGACTTGGTATTCTTGATATAGACCGTGCATATAGATACCTATATTATACCAAAAAATATCCACGAAAGAGCATAAAGGGTACCCCTAAGACTTCAAAGACTACATAGTCATTTAGTACTTCCTACATTATGATAAGTACAAAAATGGATTAGGTGTATCAGACGATTTAGCGATGTACTGCAGATGTTCCGGTCATATTTAGATAGTAGTCATATACCTACCTAATAAATAATTACATTCTGACTGACCCTCAATCTCGCTACCAAAGTACCTATTAAGTATATAGGTAGATGCTAGCGGCGTACCGCGAGTCAAGTTATTAAGAGATAGATTAATGCTGTTGCCTCGCTCATTAGCAGACACAATAGATTTTGATTGTTACAACGTATAATTCTGTACGTTGCTGAGCCGAAAGGTAATTAAGTTAATTTCATTGATTGGCGATTACTGCCCACACCTAAAATCCTATCCGCAGCTCCGCCTTACACCATTTAATCGTAGGTGCCTATATATCTTGAATATGTAAGTATTTTCGAATTCATACTGATATTGGTTTACTTTCGCGATGAGTAGGTACGTAGGTAGGTACTACTGATTAAGCTCGTGCCTTCTCTGTATGAGAACAGGCCCTTGCCCTGCAGTGGGACAGTTATGGGCTGGTTTTTTTTTATTCAATTCATTCTGGTACCTACTCATCGCGAAAGTAAACTATTACTTTCGCGATGAATAGGTACGTAGGTAGGTGCTACAAAATGATACTGGATTATTAAAAATATTAAGCAGGTCTTCTTTTGTGCCTCAGGTGGGTGGTACTCAGTGGGTCTCGTCCGATCCAGAAGAGGAGGCGGCCTGCTTCCGTAACACGATGACGTCAATTTGCGACGCCTCTATGCCGCGGGTCAGGTGCGCCCAGCGCCCTGGTGCAGTTTACTGGTGGTCGGAAGACATTGCGCAGTTGCGAGCTGTCTGTCTTAGGACCCGACGGCAGTATCAGCGCATTCGGCGCAGAAGACAGCCTAGAGTTTCAGAGGAGGAAACAGATAGAGCCTATAGGGCGTACCGAGAGGCGACTATGGCGCTCCAACACGCTATCGCGGATGCCAAGTCTCGGTCTTGGCGCGAGCTCCTCGAGGGTCTGGACAGGGATCCGTGGGGAAGACCGTACAAGATGGTCATGGGCAAATTACGTCCATGGTCTCCTCCCATCACCGAAACCATGGATCCAAGGCTGCTGGAGAGAGTTGTAAACACGCTCTTTCCTGTAGTTAGGGACAGTCCCTCACCGGTTACGACATTGTGGGACTGGGCTGATGAATGGAGAGTGACTGAAGGGGAGCTAGACCGAGCCATTAGACGTATGGGGGCTCGTAACACCGCACCAGGACCGGATGGCATACCGGGCCGGGCATGGGTCTTGGCTCTGTCTGCTCTGGGAGACCGCCTAAGAAGGTTGTTCGACAACTGTCTCAAAACAGGCGTGTTCCCCTCCAACTGGAAGGAAGCCGGATTGGTTCTATTGAAGAAGGATGGTAGGGCCGCTGATTCTCCCTCTGCATACCGTCCCATTTGCCTGCTCGACGAGGTTTCCAAACTCTTCGAAAGGATAGTTGCTGAGAGGCTCGTTGGGCACCTGTCGCGTTCTGGTCCTGATCTCAGCGATGGCCAGTATGGTTTCCGACAGCAGCGTTCTACAGTGGATGCGATCCTACGTGTCCGCTCGCTGTCGGAGCAAGCAGTGTCTCAGGGTGGGGTGGCGTTGGCAGTTAGTTTAGATATAGTCAATGCCTTTAACTCCCTGCCCTGGGGAACTATAAGGGAGGCACTAGTATACCATAGAGTGCCTCCTTACCTGCGGGGCATTGTCGGGGCATATCTACGCGACCGGCACATTCGCTATGTGGGCCGGGATGGTAGCGTTCATCGGAGGGAGATTACGTGCGGGGTTCCGCAGGGATCGGTTTTAGGTCCACTACTGTGGAACCTTGCATACGACGCGGTTCTGCGAGTTGACCTCCCCCACGGCGTCAATGTCGTATGCTACGCAGATGATACTCTGGTTTTTGCCGGCGGGGACACCTTCGAAGAGACCATCCGGCTTTCCGAGGTTGGGGTGGCAAAAGTCGTGGCATCAATCCACGAGCTGGGTTTAGAGATAGCGCCTCATAAAACTGAGGCGCTATGGTTCCATAAACTGCCGAGGAGCAGAGAACCACCCAGCTCGTCAGTCAGAGTAGGAGATGCACAAGTCCAGGTGGGCCGGTACATTAAGTACCTTGGCCTTGTCCTGGATGGTCGATGGGGCTTCGAGGAGCATTTCGAGCGCCTGGTCCCCCGGATCGAGAAGGCAGTGGGTGCTCTGCACAGACTGCTGCCCAATCTTGGGGGACCTCGGGAAGAAGTTCGCCGCCTCTATGCGGGTGTTGTGCGATCGATGGTCCTTTATGGAGCGCCTGTTTGGTCGAGTAGATTGACAGGCGTCCGACGTTGTAGGACAAAAATCAACAGCCTGCAACGGAAGATGGCCATACGCATCGCACGAGGATACCGAACAGTATCCTTCGAGGCGGCAACTCTCCTGGCACGCTTTCCACCGCTGGATATCCTGGCGGATATGGATGCAAGGGTTTATGCCCGGATCCGTGCCATCCGCCAAAGTGGTAACAGTGTGCCAGGAAGCGCATTTGTTAGGCTGAGGCGGCAGGAACGGCGACACGCGCTCGAGCGGTGGCGCGAGCGGCTACAACTGCCGCAATATTCGCGCAAGCGCGTTGTCGAAGCCGTTCTGCCGCACTTCGAAGCCTGGATGAAAAGAGAGGAGCGCATCTCCTACAGGCTCACTCAGGTGCTCACCGGGCACGGTTGCTTTGGTGAGTACCTGAACAGGATTGGGCGAGAGGCTACGGCAAATTGCCACCATTGCGGAGGTGGCCCGGATTCAGCACAGCACACGCTCGAGGTGTGCCCTGCGTGGGCAGCTGAGCGGCGGGTACTAGGGGCAAAAATCGGGCGAGACTTGTCTCTGCCAGCAGTAGTAAGTGCTATGCTGGCAGACGCAGCGAACTGGAAGGAAATGGCCTCTTTCTGCGAGACCGTTATGGTCCAGAAGGAGGCCGCTGAGCGGGATCGTGAAAGGGCCGATCCCGCTCGGAGAAGAAGGCGTCGTGGAAGCAACCGCCTCGGCACCTAACAGCCGAAACCCCGCCTGTATGATTAAATAAAGCAGGCGGGCCTTTGGGGTCACGGGTGCATAGAGCGGGGACTCTTTTCACCTATCATGTGACCCCAGAGAAGACGGTGGCATAGTGGTCACATGCCACCGTGCATAGCGAGGCTTAGGGGAGACCCCTTTACAGTCTCCCCAGGGATGTGCTTTAATAAGCATTGCATAGCGGGGGTACTGGAGCTGGTCTGTTCAGAGGACCCAGTGCCCCCCTTCCATATGCTGATGGTGACCACCGGGGTGGTTTTAGTGAGGTAAGAATCCCACACTCCCCGGTCTTATCCCCGAAGACCGGGCGCCTTTTTGAAGGTTTCCCCCCGAAAACAAAAAAAAAAAAAAAAAAAAAAAAAAAAAAAAAAAAAAAAAAAAAGGTCTTCTTTTGTGAGATCTTATTCTTATCGTAGGTACCTATGGTTACCAACAAGTGACCGACCTAGAGTCCGAGCTTTAACCAGGTAGGTCTCTGACATGGCTCTACACGACCTCAATTATTCAGGTGTGGCTTCCTCACTGTTGATGTCTTATTTCTTATACGCACATGATTTCGAAAAGTCAGTAGTGCGTGACTTGATTTGAACCTGCGATCTTTGACTTGCCGGTCCAAGAATCATCTCTAGGTAATCAAAAAAATTCTTCTTGCGTTTACCCATCCACAGGCTGATCGCGCCAAGAGTTGTTGAACCTTAACGATCGTTCACCAACCCAAACTTGTAAATCAATTTAGGTAGGTTTTAGGCCATACGTATTAGTTGATTTTCTTTCTAGTCAGGGGAAGAGTTATTTATGGATTAATTAAAGATAAACGATGAGATGACAAACCTCAAGATATTGAACTACATACCTACACTTATTAACGTTTTGTTTTTTTACAGCATACAAGAAGTAGATGACAGTTTCTTCGAAAAATTTGGTTCTATACTCAAACAAGCTTCCCAAAAGGCTGCATTAGAGGAATCTACACCATTAGCTCCATTGAAAGAGGTTGAAGAGCAAGATGGCGTACAAAAATCGGAGGTTGATCTACAAGCTGAGAGTAGAAGCCTATTACGAGATTCTGACAGTGGAAACGAAACCCTTCTAGACACGGATTCTGAACCAGATGAACATGACAAAATAGATCGTTACGCGGAAGCTGTCGGTTGGAACGTGAGTATCAATTATTTGATTTTGGTAAAAATAATGATGAACGTAACACCTCTATTTGATTAAAAGATAGGCAATGAAAGTAGTTGTCTTCTGAAAACATCGTAACTATACCTACCTACTGAGATAAAGTAATATAAATGTAATCTCCATCCACTATCATGATATTATTAGGTACGACACAATAAAGCTACGCAGTTTTCATGGAACGTAAATAAACACTGTCGCTTTTAATTGTCTATATCTCTACACTATTACAATAATATTGGTAGGCATTCATTAACCGCACTTCACAAGAATGAAACAATAGATAAAAAAATTTGCTTATCTCCTATACTTCTAAAATGTAAGGCTTTGTTCGGATTATTGGGTCATTTTTAACTCAGGATTTATCTTATTATCTATAGGTACTAGTGATCGCCCACTAGCCGAAATTCGAACATAATTAATTTAATTCAAGATAAATCTTTGAAAAACATTAACGCATGCTTAGCGAACTCTAAAGTTACAATATTAAATGGAAAAAGAATACGGTTGCGAACAGAATTCGAACCTGCGCCTCCCGGATAAATACTCCAGGCGCTCTGATCACTAAGCCATCTCGACCTCTGCTCACCACCGCGAATTCTTCTTCCATATTTTAACACGTCTTATGGCGACGTCATTGCAATCAATTCAGTACCTATACAGGTGACCGAAACCGACACGACCAACTTTGCAGCTAATACAATGTCGTAAAGAATGCAATTACCTTAATAATTCAAGATACATCTTTGAAAAGCATTAACACATGCTTAGCGAACTCTAAAGTTACAATATTAAATGGAAAAAGAATACGGTCGCGAACAGGATTCGAACCTGCGCCTCCCGGATAAATACTCCAGGCGTACCTCGGTTTCGGTCACCTGTATAGGTACTGAATTGATTGCAATGACGTCGACATAAGACGTGTTAAAATATGGAAGAAGAATTCGCAGTGGTGAGCAGAGGTCGAGATGGCTTAGTGGTCAGAGCACCTGGAGTATTTATCCGGGAGGCGCAGGTTCGAATCCTGTTCGCGACCGTATTCTTTTTCCATTTAATATTGTAACTTTATTATTAATTTAAATTTTAAAGAACGTTTTTAAGGTTCTATTGTCAAAGACATAATATGTGTGTGTGTGTGTGTCACTTAATATGTGTTTTATTAATATAATGCATTTGTAATGCATAAATAAAAATATTAGCTTTCTGCTCTCCTTGTCTATATAAACTTAAACTGTACAAATTTCATACTCCTCCGTCCGTGTAATTTTTGTAAAACGGGGTACCTACAAAGTTTTTGCTTCATGTATTATTATAATGATGAGTAGGATAAAGATTCTTTCATTAACATTATTATGCTATGTCAGATAAAATATCAAGGCAAGACTTAGTAAGTATTCCCGTAGGTAGATTATATAGCTATTGCCTAAATGCCTACGACTTCATCCGACAAATGTATCGAAGGAGAAATATGATCATAATATTTCCTTCTTTGGAACCCACATCTTTTATGTAGTGGTTCAACGTTATAGAAAAAAAATTACATGCATAAACTTTATATCGAAATCCTGTACCTAGTTTACCAGTAAATTTTCCTTTTTATGCAAGTTATGTACTAAAGTACATACAAGTGCACTGTTTGATCTTCTACAATTAAGAATGTTTGACGTTTTGAAGTATACCCTTTACAAGACTGTCCGTAATTTATATTTACACGGGCCGACCCATTTTCCTAAATTGCTTGTGGAGAAAAATGCATAGACATTAGACAATAAACATTTCATCGGGGCGGAAATCACTCCTCTCGCGACCGGCGAGTTAGCCAAGTGTCGTTACAACATCGGTTGTATTTTTGGGTCAGTATAACTGAACTCCAGTTAGGTCTAGATTCTCGGATTGAACTAGACATTGGGCTATACCTATGCTGGGAAAGTGGGTCACAGTTAATTTTGGACTCTGCTGAAACGATGCAGTGACATTAACCTGAGGTATTTGTTATCATGGGCAATATTCCAAGGCGGTGTCACGATTGCAACGCTCGCTGCGTGTAACCGTGTTATTGTTCTTGAACAAATTCTCTTATTATGCGATGCAATAGTAGAGGATTAAAAAAATGCTGCGTTAGACCTTCATGCCGAATGTAACAATGGAAAGCGTATTGCAGAAAATCATACAAACACAAACAACGAAGAACAAACACTTACTAAACTTCGTATCATACCTATGACCGACATTTGATTGTGTACTACTGAATATTGTTTGTGAAGAGAATGTACATAGGTGCCTATATACATGATATCGTGTATTACATACTCAACCAATTGACGTTGTGTAACCTCTTCCTTTCCCCTTTGTATTAGGTACTTACCTACAACTCAAACACACAATAGTCGCGCTACTCGACCGTGTTTCTGGCACATAGCCAGCAGATTTTTACTTTTCTCATTTTATTTTGTCAACTTGCTCACCAAGGTTGATCTCAATGACCGTCGTCGTTACCAATACGTCATTTCCAATGTCATTCCCCTTAGAGTTTGAATTTGTAACATTTCCGTGTTTGGCTTTTCGTAACAGGCGCCTGCAGGTATTAGAGAAAACTTTTAACTGAATTATTGTTATAACAAAACAGTTTTGTTTCTAAATAGTGAATTAAGTTCACAAGTGTATGGTGGCCGGGGGCTCCTTAATTAAACATATCCGTTAGCAGATGTATGTTTAAAATGCAAAAGCAAACCTGAGAAATCGATAATGACTATTAAAATAACTTCAAAGCTACCTTATTATAAATACATTTCCACTCGGTATGCCGAAGTACTTTACTTTTGGATCATCTAGATCTAGACAGTTATTCGCTTGATGTATTGCCTGGATATTCTCAACATGCATTAACGTAATCTCATAGTCAGGGTTGTGGATTTATCAGCAAAGCTGAGGATATAGGTTTATGAAAACTTTGTGTAATCGTTGATTAGATTCTCTACTGTCTGGTTTTGTAACACACACCTAAACAACGAAATATACATACAAACCATTGGGAATAAATGAATGGGATTTCAAATGAAGTCACTTTCTCTGACTTCAATTTTAATTTGATAGGGAGTGAGCAAGACTTGATTAGAAACGCTGCCATTTTCAATCCTATTCCTTAGCCGCGCGGGTTCTACGTGTAAGGTTTGTGGTTTTATGTATCTTTTTAAACTGAGATGTAGTGTTGGTGGTTTTTGAAGTCGAAAACGATTTGAGTTGGCTCTGCCAAAGCTGCCAAGTGTTTCATCATTAACTGGGATTGAAATTGAACTCATGGCAACTACGGAGTTTGAAAATAAAATTCAAAAACGCCTCTCTCGACTTTTCCTAGAATACTTATACCTTGTTTCAATTCCACCCTATGTTTACCTAACATAGAACGTCTTGAATTCTAATCTTGTTGAGAAAACACACTAAAACAGTTACGTACTTGTTACTACTGAAGTTCAGTTATGTAAATAAATTGGCAATAATGTAAGAGAGTAGTTTCCGTTCCCGGCGAGCCCAAACGCACGCGGTTAATAAAATAAATAAATCGTTCAGCACGCGCGCCTGTTGCCTTGTTAACTGGGAACCTTGGCTTTTGATAGTGTGTGGAACACTTATATTTATAATAAACATTGCCTGAGAGTTTAGGAAGTTATTTGAATAGATATACCAAAAATATTAATTCTAGTATGGCTTTTCTGACTGATAATTTCCGTCGTGTGCTGGAATTTGTAACTTCGAGATTAGCGAACACATTCCGCTAGGTAGCTAAAATACATACTAAATTATAAATATTACATTTATGGTGCTCTATAACGGCCTGCCTCACGATTTATAGTTCCAATTCAAGTGTTACATATTTTTTTCTTGGGCAGAAATGCATTTGGGGTTCCATTAAACTTTTGTTAATGTACTGTTGCGTAGATATCCTTGCTCGTTCTGAAGAGGAACATAATATATTACAACTTTTACATTAGTACAGACGTCTATAAGTGTTATAGACTTGAGTTGAATTAGAGAGAGCTAGTTATAACGATTACGTCAGAGGATAAATCAATAAGTAGGATAAAAAAAAACATTAAAAAATCTCTAAGATGAAAGAATTACAATTATTCTAAATTAATTACATAATAGATATGATGTTGGTCCCAGGTGTCAGACCTCACAGGATTTTTTTTCTGTATGCTGACATAATTGATCTCCCAACCGGAAATTCGGTCATTCCTTGGATGGGGCATTCCAACACTTATGTGATTGTAAAGTGAGACATCATTGCATTCGTGTCTCATTTTTTTATTATTTAGGTGTGCTCTCGCATTCGTCTTCGTTGGCGGCGCTTTGCAAAAATAGAATTTGGCGGCAGTGCGGGTTCAATCCCGAGTCCCGGTTGGCCAGACTCCGCCAGTGCACCGGCAGCTCCCACCACATTCATTTCTCTTCACTTTCCTCGAGTTTTTATTTCCTTATTAGAACATTATCACGTTATACTCCAGTGAACTATATCAACCGTCAATGGAAAGATGATGGACTACGACAGTTTTCTTATTTCATGACCTAGTGTTTTTCATGTTGTGTTATAGTGAATTTTGTGAATATGTGACAGTCTTTAACGACTGAATCTTTAGCAAAAATGAATGGAATGGGGACACTTCGGACTAAGTTCAGAGGCGTGAAGAAAGAACTGTTGGAAAGACAGACAAGCATGTTGATCCAGTCTATGACAGTTTGTACATAGTTATGATTTAGCTTAGCAATTAATTTTAGTTATTTCATATAAAATAATATTTTATTCTACTGCAACCTAGTAATTAAATCTCGGCTTTAACAGAACGAGCAATAAACAAGTACTCGGTAACAAATCTTTTTTATCGTCTTTGTTATGTAAAATTTTCGATAAACTTGCATAGGTTGATGGTTGGAATAAACTACCTATGCATTTCAATTTTATTGTTTTAATTCTGATATTCAACTTTGGCGGACACTATGAAGAATTAATAATTTTTTTATATAGGTTTAATAAAACACCTAAACTCTAAAGTGTTCAGACTTGCCAGCAACATATATTTTAGTTACCTGGGTAGCTCGGTATTTATTTTAAAAACCCAATCATGATGAGTCATGAGTTCAGAGAATAACGACCTTTTTTTATAAATAAAGTTCACTAGTAATTCTTAATCTTAGGTTTTCGCGATCACTATACATTAAATAAAACAACTTTTAACCGGATTAATCGCGTATATATATTGGTTTGTTTTTCCTGACGTTTCGAACACTTTGCAGCGTTCGTGGTCGCAGGAGGACTAAGATGTCAGGCGTCTCAACAGTTTATTTAAAATTATTTCAGTCTACCGTACATATAATTGATAAAATTCATAAAATTATTTTTGTCTCTGATACATATTTAAAACTAAATCGCGACGGTATTTCCTAAGACTATCCCTGAGAAGAAATACCGAAACAAACTCAGAGGTCACAGTAGTTTTAAATTTAGAGATACAATTTCACTAGTTAATTAATCATCTGTGAGGTGGAACAAATACAAACCTAGTTGTTTCGTAACCAACGACTGGTTAAATCGTAAACACCACCACCTTTCTATCAGATCGATAGGCTCCCACGACGGCGCAGTAACCCAACTATTTTAAGAGGGTCACTATAAACACGGTGGAATCTCTTATGGTTGTGACATTTGTGTTCGGTCGCGCATTCGAATCGTTCCGGTGGTGTCGTTACCAGGACACCCCATCATTCAAAACTGTCGATGATTCATTCGGTTGTGGTTTTAGCTGCAGTGCAGAGGGTATTGTTGTGCATCTTAAATTCCCGATTCCATCGACTGGTTTATGAAATTGCGATATTATTACGATTCATCGGTGAGTGTTACGTTGGTCTCTGGTGCCTCTACCTACACTAAAAGTAGTGGATGAGTAGACAGTGAGCAAACCACTTATAGTATCTTCGAGTATTAATGTTGTCACGTTTTGATGTGGCTCTTCACACAGATTGTAGTTTAGCTAAATGATAAATAATAAGTGCATGCGAGTTTCTATCTTAAGTGGGTTGTGATATATGCTAGAAATCTTTAAGTGGGGTGCTATCGGAAGCTCTATCTCTAGATACTTAATATATAATAACGCGTAAATTTTTTTGTTAATCGACTCCGTATATTGAGTCAAAATAGACCTGTTATAAATAATATAAAATTAATCGGTTAACAATTTTGGATATTTTGTAATACTTAGGTACCTACATAATTGCATCATAAATTTTGATGGTGGTGTTTCTGCAGTTCGAAAATATAATTGAGAAAGTTGCTGTGATAGAGTACTCGCAGGTTTTTAAATTTTCATTGTTACGTTAGATGTTTATTCTAAAATAGATTCTGGCGATAATGTAAGTAGTGGTTTGTGAACTATAGTTTATTTAGTTACTGACTTAGATCGCATTGCACGGTCTTTGTTGAGAGATGGTGATGACAAAAATTAAGAGAGGTTGCAAAAGTAATACGCAGCAGTTCTCGTAGAGTTTGTAGTGGGTGCGAGTTCCACATAACCTACCCGATTCCCCGTCGGGTGGCATACGCACAGACATTTAAAAATAGTGGCTGACTTAAAAGCTGAGGTGCTATCTCTTCGAATGGGAGAAGTATAAAATTATACTTCATAACAATAAAAATATCCTTTTTTCATTTAATATAATATCTTTAGAGTTCGCTAAGCATGCGTGAATGCTTTTCAAAGATGTATCTTGAATTATTAAGGTAATTGCATTCTTTACGACATTGTATTAACTGCAAAGTTAGTCGTGTTGGTTCGGTCACCCGTAGTGATAGCAATAACGGCGCCATAAGACGTGTCAAAATATGGAAGAAGAATTCGCGGTGGAGAGCAGAGGTCGAGATGGCTTAGTGGTCAGAGCGCCTGGAGTATTCATCCGGGAGGCGCAGATTCGAATCCTGTTCGCGACCGTATTCTTTTTCCATATAATATAATTACTTTAGAGTTCGCTAAGGATGCGTTAATGCTTTTCAAAGATTTATCTTGAATAAAAATCTGTTGTGTCTGCTAATTAGCGAGTCAACAGATTACGAAGTTGAAAACATGATTATTATTATTCACTCTCTAAGATTAATGTACGTTTGGCACTAAACATGGCATAAATTGTCAACTTTTCTTTCAACCGATAGAAAGCGAATTTACCAGGCAATAAATACGGCAAATACTGAGATTATTTTTCAATTGCGAAGAATAGACTCGGTATATGTATAGTATACAAAAACTAAATGTCGATTAAATGTCATTTTTAGGGTTCCGTACCTCAAAAGGAAAAAACGGAACCCTTATAGGATCACTCTGTTGTCCGTCCGTCTGTCTGTCTGTCTCGAGAATGCGTGGAGGTATCGAGTTGAAATTAAAACCATTTACTTAGGTCTACGGTCCCTTCAAGCTGTGAAAGTTAACGTAAAGAAAAGATACGGCCGTTTATGCCGCAAAATAACTATATTTCCACACTCTCAAGGGAATTGAAATTTATAGGGTACTTTCCGTTGACCTAGAACTATAAAATTTGGCAAGTAATATCGTCTTATACCTACAAGTACAGGGAAAAATCTGAAAACTATACATTTGAAATTAAATCATAAAATAGTATTTATTTCATTTATGTACATATGAACTGTTTAGTATAACCACAATTTCACTTATTTATCACAATAATACAAGTAATTATAGGTTTTAGCAACTGAATTTCCGGAAAAGCTCGGAAAAAACTGCGAGACTCGATTCCTGAACTATTTATACCTAATATGTACCTACAAATTTGTCCGGTTTTTTTATCACTAGATTCAATTATCGCGGAAGATTTTATTCGAACACTTGCTAGGTTTTGGTTTAATTGAGGGGGTTATTACTATAATAATAATCTTCCGCAGCTTTCACACCTATTTGTGTTGTATATGAAGATTAGAATTAACAAGAGGTTAATTAACTCGTTATTCTAAACGAAAGTACATTTTCAGGTCGATGAACTTTATTTGGAAGTCCTTTATGAGATCTTACACAATGTCGGGGGATGTGACGTAGGGTGCGAGGTTGGGCAGCTCGCGATGCTGTCCTACATACAAGAAGCCTTCAAAATAGCCAATGATAAGCACACAGAACTGCTCACACAAGCAGAAGCCAAGGAACCGCCGGAGTTGATGTTGAACGTAGAAGTGGTTGAAGCCAAAGACTTGGTTCCTAAAGACCCGAACGGACTAAGCGATCCGTTCGTCACGATATACTTGATGTCCAACCCGACACATAGGTACAACACATCGGTCAAGTCAAGTACGCTTAACCCTTTGTGGGAGGAGCACTTCTCGTTGTAAGTATATACATGTGTTTAATCAGTTTAAATCTTTAAATGAATGAAATAAAAGTCATAATTTTAGATTAAATTGTTATGTGCATAGTTATGTACTCAAAAAACCATTTTGATGATGATACATGTCGGTGTCTCATCTTATACAAACAGTAGATGCAATGTTTCCAAGACATGTAAATAGGTATTACGTAGGTACGCAGACAAAAGCCAGGAGAAACGCATCGATCGCCGATGAAGTCATGTGCGATCATGGATGCAGTTGAATAGTTTACAAAACGCATTTAGAGATACTTAACTCTGTGCAAAAGTAGAGCGATTAAATTTAATGTTGATGTTTTGTTTGATTTAAATTACGGGTTATTATTTGATCGTTAACAAATTTTTGGTACCCATGACCTACTGTTGACATAGAGTGAATGACGCAGATAAAAGACGTTTCACACATTATTCTACAATGTAGAGTAACATTTTGATAAAACAAGTTACGACTCCTTTGGTGCAAATACTCGCGAGGCCTTGTTGTTGGCAAACATTTCACATAAATAGACTTTCAAAGTAATACTATTGTTCCATTTTACATATGGTTTGTTATACCTGCAAATGTTTATGTTTTCAGACCTATGCCAGGAAGTGTTCAAGAAGATTCCCTTGTATTGGAAGTATGGTTAGTATCGAACACCTGTTTATTATAAATCGTTTGCCTGTTGAATGAAAATTAAACATGCGTGACCATAACAATCGTGAAACTAGAAAATGCCAAAAGTGTACGAAGGGTTATAGACCTCAGATTCCGTTTTCGGTTGTGATTAGCAATTGACTGACCCGGCTTACCGGTATGGTTATTAGTGATTAAGCCGAGTTACTTAGCACGCAACAATAATGTGTAAATTACGCTCGATTTAATTACCTAGGTGACATAAAACTATGGTCATTAAAGTTTTATGCCCTAGTAGCAAATGCCATTGGAGGTCAATGGCATTTGCTACTAGGGCTGTACTGTTAATGTAACTACATAATTATAATGTCTGAAGTACTTATTTATTTATATTCTGCATTTATAATTTTTTAGGGATTTCGATCCTGCAGAGACGGTGAAAGAGAAAATGACGAAGATATTTGAAGTGAAAGGCGTGAAAGGACTCCGGAAGCTAATGAAAGAGATAGCCATCACTGCTTCTACGGGGAAGCATGACAATGAACTCATTGGCACTTCTAATATACCACTAAAAGTAAGTAATTATTATCTCATATTATTATTATTATATATATATCACCAAATATGTATCTATTTTCTCCTATGTTACATAAAATAATTATGTCTGTATTCTCCGAAGCCGAAGTGCTAGGAAGAAGTGAACGATGTACACGCACATTTTACTGATGACATTGTTAGTCCCACGTTGGTGAGCCACACAATTTGTCTGATCCGGGAATCGAACCTAGGAGGAACGTTCAGCAACCGCGCTTACGGCAGGCACTTCTTCTATGTTAAAGAAAAACGATTGCTGTTCCATATCTTATAATAGATATAACACCAAGGTCCTTTATAAATAAGTTTGATTTGATATGATTTTTAATATTCCAATGATGTTTAAATTTTGACGGGTCATTTGAGATTCTCAAGCGTGCTTTATTAATACGGTCGCGTAAGCGTTCCTTTTCGTTTTGACGTCATCGACAGACATTAATTTAAATGACTCTGGAGAGCTCTGGAGTTTGCTAACAGTGATATTTGTTCCAGTCAATACCTGCGGGCGGTATGACAATGTGGTTCAGTCTTAGCAAGAAAAGCAAACTCAGACGACAGGGCGTTGTCAAAGTGCGTCTCAACTTCTCCTCCGAGAAGAACTCACAAGTAGCTGCTCAGGAGCATCGACACCTACTCAGAATCATACTCCTACATGAACTTGAGAACTCAAAGGTAACTGCGTAAATGGGTAGCTAGTAATTTATGAATTAGTCACTCACGTATACCGCCGTCACCGTAGTATGAATACAAATTACTGACTTCCTACGAGTACTGACCTACGTAGTACGATCAATTTTATGGTACTCAATAAAAGGACGGTGTTAATAATTCAGTATATTTTTATTATGTCAGGAATTCGATCGATGCCTCAGTATGAATGATGTCATTACGCAAAACTGCATAATGAGCGTAACAGATGTCTCATATTCACGGAAGTCCGTGTTGCTATTCATATGATGCAAGCAGACTCATTAATCAAATAAATAAATAAAGGTCATTACTACTTTTATGAAGATTTTATACCGTTGCACTGTTTTATTGACGGGCAGTGATACGAAAAACGATCGTAAAATGCTGCTTTCGTCGATTTACTATCTACCGAAACGAACGATTCAGCTCAGTAGAATCGAACATTTGCTACTTTGGATTCGATTGAACTTATTCTTACGTCAACTGTTTTGATAGTCAGAATGTTTCGTTTTATCTATTTGTGATGGAACTTGATCAGATAAACCACATCCCTAGTTTTAAAGTAACGATATTTTCCGATCGTAAATGTGTTTCTGTTTGTGTTTCGGAATAAATAAACCACTAGGGTCATGGTTCGATTCGGACTGCTCGGATGTCTGCAGGTTCTTAGATTATATAAAGTACCAATATGACCGCCAAAGTGGCTTTGTAATTGTCGAGTTTTTTTTTATTATTATTGTGTCTTCAAAATGAAAGGTCGGGATCTTATTATCTTTATTATCAGTTTATAAAAATGCTTACAATTATATTTTTTATGTGCAATCTCCAAAATAAACATTTCCTTTTGTTCAAAATCAATTAAAAGTATGTATGAATGTAATATGCAGAGCTGACATCAGACATCCATTTAGTTCTATGCAAATAAGTGTTGATTACCTACTATGGACTCAGCACGCTTTTTCTTTGGTCTACCTACATGTTTCGGTATAAATTCGGCCTTGATTCTCTAAATGGAGACTTGGCCAAAGCCAATCAACAATTTGAATTTGTTTTTATATAAAAGTATGTACGGAAAAAATGCCTTATAAATAAAAAGTAAAATTTCTTATGTGTTGAAATATCGATATTTTTTTATAGAATCGCTCTCCCTTCGGATATCGACCTAGAACCTATCACACTGAAAAATTATATACGATGTCTGTTGTTCTAAATCCATCCAGAGCTAAGCCAAAACAACTCGTCTTCTCTTTCCTTGAAGACCTGAGACTACATTACGATTTGCACCCATAACAACAAGGACTGCAACATTAGATAACCGCGTCCTAACCCATTATTTGTGCCCATAACAAAGTCATTAACACAGTGGTACACATCGCTGCGTCTTCTTCCGGGACCTAAGCTTGTTACGAGAGCCACTGTATTACCTCCTACATCCTAGATAATGTAGCTTCACAGCACTGTTACGGGGCTTCTTGGAGTAACAATATTATTTTATTCGCAGTTAATAGTAGGTACATAATTGCGACGACACGCTTTATGCATGGCGCGGGTTTCGTACAAACATTTGAATGATCTACAGATAAGTTCTTACGGGACTAACTAAGTGTGTGTATATGTGACATTTGTGCCTGTAAATGTACAATGTATGAAAGAATCCTGGTCTATTTAAAAGCTTATAGGTTATTGATTGAAATACTAACTTTTAAACTATAGCGTTTTATGACATAACTATGAAACTAATAGGAATTAACGTGCAATAAATAAATACTTCTGGTACTCTTGAATTGAAACAAAGAAAGAAGAAAGTAAAACGGTGTATTCTGACGCACAAAACACAACATTATACATATGACAAAAATAAATAAAAGAGTACAAAGTAAAGACAGCACAAAAAATGCTTGACACTTTGATCAGTTCGCACTGATCGTGGTCAAAAGCGTGAGCTTCTGTCTGTCTATCATTGTTTTGTTCGTGGTCACAAACACCCTGCTTAATCAGTGACGTGTATAACTGGGTCGACAATCGATTGAAATGTATTATAGTGCCCGTTAATTCCGGTTATTTTCATGTTAATATAATAAAACACCTGGGTGGTGTGTGACACCAGGTGGCACCGTACTGGTGGTGCGACAACTTCAGCGCAGCAGCCGAAGCGATCCTGACGCAGCACGCGGCGCAGAGCGGGCTGAGCGCGGCCGACAACTGCCTCGCGCAGTGGGCCGTGTACTGCGCCGTCACCACCGACCACCCGCTCAGCTTCGCACTCTTCAACACCTTGCTGGATAAGATCACGAAGCCGTTACAGTCGGGTGAGTGATTTCAGTGTGAAGAGAGAAGCTGTACATAGCTTTCAATGGACCAGGCACGAAAAAGGAATTCGGTATTTTCTCTCACGTGCGAAATTAATAGGTAAACTCAAATAATTGATTTGGTTTGACCTGACTGACCAAGGGTTTAATGTGCATCACCTCCCTCTAGGACAAGTATCTCAGGTTATTCATATTTTTGGTTTTGTTAGGAGTTAATATTTTTGTTACTTTAGGATATCGACACCCTGCTCGTTGGTTAGTTGTTAGCAATATGTCAATTTAGATCTACTTTTTATATTGCAAAAAAATACAGCTATGAATAACTAGCTTAACTACCCTGCCCTGAACGTGTCCATTGCGCTGCAACATTATGCATATTTCAATTCCAGGTCTAGTCAATGAAGAGGACGTCAAGTTGTTTTGGGATGGCGCGAGGAAACTGCTCCCAACGTGCTATAGTCATCTTAGGAAGCTAAGAAAGAAGACTGCCGGAGACAAAACCGTCATGAAAACACTCAGAGAAGTCCTTAAGATTTTATACAAGTTGTCAGTTCTCGACGTTCCTGAGAATATGGACTTGTTCCCAGCGAATCTGTACGGTTGGCTCAGAGTTGATGAGCGCAAACTGACTATTCATGAAGTTTTAACACAGGCAGTGATTCAAGGAGCATCAGATTGGTTTGTTCACATTTTGGACAACAATGAATGTAAGGACAACACAGAGGATACAAGACTACAGCATTTGATTAGAGTCATACAGTTAGTCCGATCAGATTTGCAAAGAGCCGTAGAGTATTACGACAGAGTGTTTGTTGAGTAAGTACCGCAATTATTGAATGCAATTTTCAATAATATCGTTTAGTCATTCATTACGTACAAAAAAGTCATAACTATTATTAGCATATTTTTCTTTGTTACCATGTTTATTAAGTAAATGACAATAATATTTATATTATAATGTGGTCATTTTGCAGGGTAATGAGCTTTCCTTATTCGAAGGCGTTGTACGGGTTATATGAAAGCAAGATTGCATCATTAGTGGAGTCTGAAATAGTGGAAGTTTGTAAGAGTCTGAAGAGGTTGCGATATAGTGAGGGGTCAACGACTGCTCTGGCGGGAGGCATCAATGGGGAGACAAGACTTGGAAATTCGTCAGTGGGTGCTGAACCACTGACTATGGGAACAACTTTGTTTGAACTATACCTCACTTTACAAAGGTTCTTAACGTGAGTATCCTCATTTTACATTTCAAGATATTGTTAATATTAAGCATAGGCTAATTTACTCGTTTTGAATCGAATTTTCTTTCCACTATGAATTAGCAAAATAGGGTGAATGTGTCATCATCATTATATCTCCTTAGCTACGAGACGCAAAATGTAAGAGTGTCTTGTTATTTATCTTTATTTTATGACACACCGCAGTATACATAAATTATTTAGGTCTTCATAATTATCTTGTTTACTATAACATTTGTCATGTATTTCAATTTAGTATGAAATAATGTCTTTTGTTTCACAAATAATTTGAAAATAATTATACTTTAGAACGCATGAAGTCATCGATATTTGTGTCAAAATATGCTCATATCGATAATTATGGAACAATAATAAGACCTCTTCCATAATACATTTAAAAGGAACATTATAAAATTCGTTAACCTACCACAAAGTAAATACAATTTCAATAATCGATTCTCCCATTTGTCCTGGTACGTATTTGTGTTCGATGCGTGTATATCGTACGATCACATAAAGTAGAATGACTCAAACAACGAACTAAATACACGTGTAATCTTGTTAACTATTCAAAGGCATAGACTGCCGCGTTTAGCTTTTCCTTTGTTTTTAATAGCATGGAAAATTATTCAAGATAATTTATTTTACGATATGCTGTATGTTTGGGAATTGGGGTTTTTAAATCTTTTCTTATTATTCAAATTTCGTTGAGTCACGCTGACTTTATGGTTTCGTTATTTATAAAAAACTCAACCGCATAAATAATTTGCAAATACAGGTATATCATTGTCCCTTCTATATGAAATGATCTAAAACTGTCATTATTCTCATTTCAGATTAGGGCAAGGGCTTAACGAGACCGATTGGCAATCATACGCCATATCAAAATTTCACTCGTGGTTCTTCGGCGGTGTGGTCCAATGGCTCGACATCGCTGCATACAAAGCACTCACGCGCATAGAGAAGGCCGTAGACCTTGACAATTTGGCCCCAGTGGATACTAACGTTAAATACAGTAGTTCCGGAGTCGATACCTTGGCTATATTCTATCAGATCAAGATATTCTGGCAACAGCTGGCGTGGCCTGACGTTGAAGGTTGTTACACCTTTGTGGCCAAAATTATTGATGTAAGTGAACTTTATATTAATTCTTGATTGTTGGTATAATGATATCATACATTCAAAGGGGTAATAGTGTGCAACGGGTAGTGTAGTGGATGTGTTTTAATCGTTGAGCTACTTTGATGGGCATCGTCAAAGGAGATACGGATTATCAAAGTGATTGTCATAAATCTAAATACTGGATACCATTTCTTATATTAAAGACATACTTGAGCTTTATAAAATTTAATTAGACGTTGAATAAATATTTCTGAAACTAGCTTCTTCGACACGTGTCTAGATATCCATATGTATTAGAAAAAACGAATATAAAAACTCGAACCACGACACAATAGTGTGGGGCAATCTTTCTTTATAAGACAAGGGTTGTTAAACTAACCTTTATGGGGTAACGATACTAGAAATAAAGAATAACTCGATCCCTTTTCATTTTCAGGACATCTGCCGCTGTTGTGTATTCTACTCCGATCAGATGGCGAGTCGCGTTGATAATGTCGGCTTAGTGTCCAACGTATTTGAAGAACGGTTTGAAGTGACGACTGAGTGGTGTGTTGCCATCAACAATATCGACTACGTTCGACAGAGTCTAACCCCCTTCGTAGAGGAGCTGGGCATGGATGAGATTATACAGAAGATGTGTGAAGCTAGGTCTCCGATGGAAGCACAGAGGTAGGTTTCTACAGTGTTTTGGGTCCTAATTATAGTTTGGCTGATTCAACTTGGGCATTGACAGCATAATACCAAAGATGTGCGAGGCTAGATCAACAATGGAAGTATAGCGATAGGTTTCAGCAATAGTTTGGGTCCTGGGGAATTATATTCTGGCTAATTTGAGTTGATCATTGAAGACATTAAAATTGCGTATTTTCTTGATTTCAGATGCAAAGAAACGCTCCAGAACGTAATAGCTAACGCAATAGATACTGTAAGAAATAAAATTGTGGATCTTCTAGAAGTTATGGTTAAAAAGGTGAGTTCTGTCAAATTCGAACTTTACAATTATTAATAGATAACCCAGCTATGTCAATACATAGCATCAAGCCTGTATCTCCGAAGTGATAGGCAGAGAGATATTGTTGTACAAAGTATCGCCTCACGCCTGTATTGCCCGAAGGGGTAGGCTGAGGTGTACACACACACACTTGTATACCCACATATCAACAATCCTGATAATGCTGTTAAATTAAGTGCCATGTATAGGTGGTGAGTCTATTGCCATCTACCGGGCACAGTTCCAAACTCCGGGCTGCTACTGAGAATTCCCTTACAAAAAACCCACTTTGTCCGACTTGGAAATCCAACCCAAGACTATGAAGTCTTGGGTTGCATGAGCTCAGCAGTCGTACTTGGGACCATTTAACCTAGAGATTAAGTGGTGCCAAATGCGTCTTTTACGGAATTTGGTCTAGTGACCAACGAGGCAGTCTGCTGTATACGTTGTACAGTTACAGTCGTATTGACATTATTATTTGGGGAGTGTTTCATATGTTATCCTGTTGAACAAGAGAGTTGCTTGACATGAGTCTGATCATATTAGATTAAACACCATGTCATTGAAATGTCAACAGTTGTCAGAGGGTAACATTTCACATAATTTCGATCACCATATTTTTGTGTTGTGCTGGTCTGGCCAAAACACCTTGAATGTATAATGAAACGAAGTAAATTTACAGAAAATGAACATTTAATAGTGGTTACTATATAGTATAGCTATATTTGCATATACTGTACACGGTGATAGCCCAGGCTTCATCATACATTTCTGAAACATCTACTTTAAGTACAAATACTAATAAACTACCATCACGGTTACAGATGATGCCATCAATCACTCGGTTCCTGATCGAGGGAGCGGAACTCCTTCATCAGGACTGTTCGAGCATGGACCGCGTTATGCGTTACTTAGAAGCCAACTTAGACACATTATACCAACACTTGAACAACGAGAACTTCTCTAGAACTCTAGATATAGTGTGGGAACAACTCGGAGAAGTCCTATATGAACTCATACAGGCTAATTTAGAGGTCAGTCGATGTTTTATTTATCCTTAGTTATTTTTCCTAACTTAGCTGCTAACAGCTGTAATTATGCATAGTGTTATTAATTATTAACTTTCTAATCGGCTGTAGTTATTTTGTATATGTAATCTTTTATCTTACCAGTTCAAAATAATCTTTACATACCAAATTCAATACATACACTAAACCTTTCATTTTCATACATTTTAACAGGAGCCATACAAAAAACATAAATATACTGTTTTCTCTATACTACTAATCATTAATAATTTCCATTTGTAGCAAGAGAAACTCGTCACCCGTATTCGCTTGTTTAGGCGTAGATATTTTGGAAAAAACAAAGTGTCCCCCAACTATAGTTTGTTCAGGGTAAATAATATTGCATTTGTAACGCACGCTATTGCAACGTTATTAGACATGTGCACTACACTAAAATTTGTTTAGTTGAGTTTTATTTAGAATAGTTTTGACTAAGCAGCATTTTTTTACATTCAATATTAGAATTCTAGTGGCTTTTAATGGTTCAAAATATCGAAGCATTTTGTTAAAATCGACGTTATATCAATCCAATCCAATAGTTAAAGTTTCCATTGTAATTGATATTCTACTGTAAACTATTGAAAAAGTAACTAGGTGAGCTAATTAAATAGGATATTCTTTATGAAATATTCCGATTTAATGCCGCTCTACTTCGATGATGACTGTACTAGGGTTCATTCAGTGTTGGCATCAGCAAAGCGTGACGCCTTGTTAAGGTTACTACCACGGGCAACGTTTACGTTTTATCGATATCAACGCTAAACGAACTAGTGCGATATCAACTTAAAATAGTCACTACATTATGCATTACAATACTGAAGGAACTATGTAGTTTGCTTTAGAATTTAACTAGAAACAAATGACTAATTGATGGTCGTTTGTTCCTGGGTAATTATTTTTATTCACGCCGACGTTTGAAGGCTAAACGTCACCTTATACAACAAATGACCGCGAAATGAATGTAAAGCAGAGCACTACTTATAATTTTAAGAGTTAATTTTAAATTATTGTTGTTGTTTTTAATAGCACCGAAGGGCAAAGATAACTCGATATATCGACCCGCGCCGTTTGAGCAAATCGGCCGCCGCCAGCCTTGACGCGGTAAACATTAGACCTAGCAAGCACCTTGTTTATGTTATTGTCCTATGTTGCTCTTTTCCCGACGAGTTTATGCATTATTTTATATACATTTCGAACTGCTTTCTATAAATAAATGAACGGCACGTGCAATGCAATGTATGTAAAATAATAAAACAGCTTTTGGACTTGGCTTCGATCTTCCGTTTATGTTATAGTCGATGAATTTTTCATTGATTATTTATGTTAATTTATGGTAAAATATTCATAAATGTTTGTTAGCTTCAACGAGCTTATTTTTCGAAGAATGTCTGATATTGTGAAAGTGTACAATGTTATTAGTCCTCTACTTTCGTCATGCGTATGTCCAAATGTAGCATGTGTTATTCTTTCAAAAATATTCTATTATAGTGTTCGTTCATACTTTTTGAATGAGTATCGTTAAGTGTAGATGTGAGCACCATCAAAGGTTATCCGTTGTTGTATTTAAATCAATAAAGAATATATTTAATATAGTAGCCACAATCGTAAAAGTGCAACCTCAAAAATCTAGGATTGAAGGTTGTATAAATAGGTACCTTACCTTATTATTGCATGATATGCATGTATTTAATCATCATGCGAACATGACAATCATATCAATACCCTTGTCCTCCACATATGCATGAAGGGTGATGGTTTGAATATTCTATCAGCTTTGTATCGTTTAATATCTACTAGCATCTTGGTGATGGAAAATGTCTTTGTACTTTGCCTGATATTTGCTTTGAAATTAATTTTCTCATACAAATATTACAGAAACGCCGTCCACCTTCATTTTTCTCGAATCTTCACGAGTGTGTCAAGATTATGATACGTTCATTCCGTCAAGACAATAAGGAGACCTACACATCAGATACTTTGAAACGTGTAGAGTATTTACTGAAGCTCCATGGTATGGAGACACGAGAACTGATTCACCAGTTCCACCTAGAAAGGTGGCAGGAACAGCAGACTATACAGGAACCCAAGATGGGGATGTTGACTGTTAGAGCGCAGTTTATAGAAGACACTTTGAAGATAGAGATCATGAATGCTAGGAATCTGATGCCGGCGGATTCTAATGGTGAGATTTTTTTTATATTATAGATATGTATTTTTTAAGGAGACAATATTCTACTGTAAGAATATTATCAGTGTGGCATTTTATATCTACTATACTAAGTTTTCTACATCCCGTGCAACGACTTACCTATTATTCTAATTTGTTTGTATTCGGCGCAGCATGTCTTCTTTTTCCTTAAATATCTATCAGCCGTCAACTCGGTAGTCACTCCTTTTCTAGCCTTATGGTCCTTGGTTCGATTACAGGAACGAACAAAGTTATATTGGGCTTTTTTGCTAGGACTTTCTTATTAATAGCAACCCGGAGTTTGTGATTGTGCCCGGTATATGGGAATTGGCTCAACATCTATAACATTGGACTTAATAACTGCATCGTTGAAATGTGGGTGTATAACAGGACATCTCTGTCTTACCCTTCGGGGAACACAGGCAATACTCTGCGGGATGTAACAAATGTTTCATAATAATTTCAGGTCTATGTGACTCGTACGTTCGAGTGGCGCTACTTCCAGAAGATTCCTTTGTAAATGTACAAAAGCCGAAGACACAAACGCATAACAAGAACCTATTCCCTCTATACGATGAAATGTTCCTTATGTAAGTAAAATATGTCGTAAGGCCAAGATAAATAAACATTATTTGCACGTCCTTTGACTTGCTATGTTCTCGTCTCTATATTGGACTTGCAGTATGACAGGTGAATGACAGTGACAGGAATTATGCTGACTCAAAGCACGTGCTAAGTAATATTTATTTCTCATGTCCTCACATTTTTATTCTAGTACCTATTTACAATTTATTAAAGAATTTTTGTGGTTTCATTCAAGTGTATATTTCGTAATTGCTTGATTTGTTTCGAACACAATCGTAGTCACTGCTTCTTACAATTAAAGATACTGATTTGTTCGTATTTTGTTTCAGTTTTGGACATACGAATTTCAGTACCAAGTATAATTTCCGAAGCGATATTTTCCTAAATATTGCTTCGGAAGTCGTACCTGTCACTGTCACTTATATGTCAAAGAAAAGGGATGACAATAGGCTTATGAGACCTTTTAGTTAAACGACACTAAGCATTTTTTTTTGTATTGGTATTTTTCAAGGTAATCGCATCTGTACGACATTGTATTAACTGCAAAGTTAGTCGTGTCTGTTCGGTCACCTGTATAGGGACTGAATAGATAGCAATAACGTCACCAAAAAGACGTATTTAAATGTGGAAGAAGAATTCGAGGTGGTAAGCAGAGGTCGAGATGGCTTAGGGGTCAGAGCGCCTGAAGTATTTATTTGGGAGGCGCAGGTTCGAATCCTGCACGCGACCGTATACGCTTTCCACATTTTGTTTTAACTTTAATCAATCTTTTTTTAATAAAATTGTACAAATTATTTAAACGTACATCAGCTGTAAAATATCATCGAGTGAGATTTATGGCTTCGCAATCCTCGTAGCAGTGACTTTGAAGCGAAAAAATACCGATACAGCTAATATTGGATTAAGTTCACGGATCGAAATAGATTATAGACGTGTAGGCCAAATAATGCACATTATTTGGCACACTGCCGTGGTGTTTATATTATAACATCTGTATTTCTTTAAATAAGTTTATAAACTATTTATGATTTAGGTACACATACCTTGCGGCACCTTAAAGCATTAATCTTTTATGGAGCTATTATTGATAACTAAAGTGGTCTAAAAATAATTCATATCGTAATCTTGTAAATTATTTGATCTAAAATTAGATGTTGAAAACACGTAACATTATTTGATCAACCCGACATTCTTCCCGATTGACGCACTTGCACACTGATTAGTGTTATTGCGCAAAAATTTTTTTAAGTGGGCTTTTATATCCTAGACTAAATATATACTTCAATGAGAGTAAAGATTTTAGATGTTTCTCCATGACAAATGTATACGAAAATAATATTTTTAACCTACTTAAAAAAAAGAGTTTCTGTATTCGACCCGTATGTATGCAATTTTCTCAAAACCTACTGATCCGATTTGGATGAGAGTTTTCGTTATTTACATACATATTTTTCAGGGAAAGTTTTAGTATAAAATATAATTATGATCTGATGAAGATCTTCGGAGATAGACAATTGAACTGTTGAATAACTAACAGCAAATCATCCACGATTGTTGCGATTGTAGGTCTATATATTGTTTTGACCATTAAATTGACAATTGAAGACGGTTCCTGTCTCTTTGTTAAATAAAATAAAAAAATTAAGCAACATTATTACAATACCTAGACAGAGTCAGCAACATTTTGCAGAGTACATTTAAAATGTTTCGGAAGAGTATTTATTTATTATTTATTTTTCATTTAAAAAATTCCAGCCTATATTAATTTTTTGTTTCGAATCTACAATCAAAATATACCAAGATAAATAAGCATTACTCAACATGTACTTTGGTTTAGATAACTTCCCGTCTCTTCTTGCATTTGTATTTAGTTGTTTTTAGTAAGCCTTGTATTTTTTATCTACATTTTCTTTTTTCTGCTATTGTAAATTGTCTGACAGAGACAAGAATAATCTTAGGCCAAAGCACGTTCTAACAATTAATTTTGAATTATCTTGTTCTTTGAGTAGGGGGAATGCTTCGTACTGGGCATCAATAAACCATGTATTATTTTTAGCTTTTGTAATAAAGTAATTCGAAAATTATGAAATCAACTGCCTATTAGTCTAGTAGTCGCAAACGCATTTCGTGAGGACCTGAGTTGCATTCCCACGTCGGGCAAAGATTATTGGGTTTTTCTGTAAGGAATTTCTCTTTAGCAGCCTGGATTTTGAAATGGTGCCTCGTTAATGGCATTAGGCTCACTATCTTTTACATGCTACTTAATTGGTGAAACGTGTGTCTACAGCAATGTACCTACACTTTTACCCACCCCTTCAGAAAACAGCCGTAATGTTATATTATCAACTTATATTCCGGACTTGAGCAGTGATAGCCTAGTGGTATGACCGTTGGATTGACAAGTGAAAGGTCTCAAGTTCGAAACCAAGGCACGCACCACTGTCTTTTCGAAGTCATGTGCGTATTATAAATTAATTATCACTTGCTTAAAACGGTGAAGGAAAACATCGTGAGGAAACCAGCACACCTGAGAGATGTTCTCAATGGTGTGTTAAGCCATGTTAGAGACTTATGGGTAGTTTAAACTCTGACACTAGGTTTTTCATCAACCACACGATAAGGAGAAGAAGATTGCGGACTGCACCTATATTTAATTATTGTATTTTTTTGTAGTCCTCTAACATCAGAACAGCGTCGTATCCCGGAAGGGTTGATCCATCTGGTGATAAAGGACAAGGACATGTTCAGCGTTAGCAACACGTTCGTAGGCGAGGCCTACTTACACTTTAGCGAAGTGCCCGACACTCCGGCGCCGATCTCCAGCCTGCCGCAACAACTACTGCCGCTCTCCAAACCCACCAGTATAGGTCAGTGACCTTAACTTTATGTTATGAATACTACCGTCCCTCCACGGTTTTGTCCTTGGAAATGATAAATGATACTTACTTCTGTAAACACATCTCATAAAAACACTTTTCTTTTTTTAAACTACATGGCGTCGGCATTTTGCATTTTGCTATCTGGTTTGTGTCGGAATTTCTTCTCAGAGATATGAGAAGAAATTCTGACATAAACTCAAAGTTCAATGCCTCTCTTAAAGTCTAAATATCAATTCTACATATGAGTAGGGATAAGTCTGCAATGGCCCTTTGAGACAAGAGCCCACCTAAACTATCAGACAGCACATATGTATCAGTCATCGTATAGCTCAACCACAATTTAGGGAGCCCAATGACCCGAAGCAAAACTATATCAGTTGTCAGTTTGTGTCATTCAAATTTAATCCGACCACCAATTCAAGATAACGCACAAAACAACGCCTCATTTCTTTGAATTCGGTTCTGTAGGTACATAAGATGTCAAAAACAAACAAACTAATAAACATTTGGATTTATAATATTAGTATTTCTCATCATCCTAAATACCTTTGGGCTTACCTTCCCTGTAAGCCCAAAGGTTTTGGAATAATCTGTTCAGCCCATATGAAAGTTCGTCTGCCTAAGGAACATATAGATCATTCCGGCATTCCCATCTCGTCCAACAAACTCCTAAAGCCAAAAGTAAAATAGCAAGAAAGTGTTTCTGTGTACTGCATATTAAGCTTCGTATCGCTCGAATATTTTCCAAAGCAAATTTATGAAGTGAGTCTTGCAGAGTTTATACCATTATACCATCAGGCGATTCGGAATCCTATAGAGCCCAACCAGAAAATTCCATATCAACTATATTTCAAATCTGATAATTAGGTATCTAATCCAAATACGGTGCGGTTCGAGCAATGGTCTAGAAATCGGTTTCTGAGCCGCGGGTCGCAGTTTCGATTCCTGTACGGAGAAGTTATTTGTATGGCCTACAAATAAACGTCAAAAAAACTATGTTGGGTATGTGCATGAGAGATTTATATATGTAAGAGCACTCACGATACAAGAATAATTAGTTATTTGAGACAGACAAATATAATAATATTAGGGAACTACATAAAAAGCAGTTGGGAGACCCATGTCACGGTTTGACAAAAGTCGCTGGTTCGAGGCCCGTTTGTGTCTATTATTTTTCAATATTTACTTAGAAAAATAAAAATTAACTACTTATTTTATATAATAACAGCTAGTAATATACGATTTTATTGAATTCAGTAATATTTATTACAGATGGCGAGGCTATCAAAGCACTAGAAACTCGGCAAGGTGACCGACAAGCGCGCGACTTCATCAAGAAACAGAGAGCTAAGTTCCCTAGCAAGCAGTTCTTCTCACTAGGCTGAGAATCTTAACTATTTCCTTACATTTAAAATTAATAGGAAGATACTTTTACCAGATTTGTATGTAGCAAGACTGTAATATTTTAATGCAACCATTAATTTCCGATATACAAAGGAGAGAAAGACATTATTTATTTCATTCTCGCAGTAGGTAAATTTTAATTGAGTACAAGAAACATAAAAATACTTAACAGACTAATATACAAACAGTAAGTTACTAAAGTTATTATATTAAATGGAAAAAGAGTTACTAAATTTACAGTGTAAAACTATCTTTATAATCAGCGCAAAAACTAACAGGGAAATTCTTTTTGTGTGTTCTTCCGCTGCTGTTTCTTTTAGTGTGTGATTTGGTATGTTTCGATTTGTGAAACAAGATGTCTGAGTACTTATATTGCATCGCTTTATTATTCAAACCATGGCACCTACGTAAGTACATTGTATACTGCATATCTTATGCATATTTTCATGTGTTGAGATACGATTTATGCAGCAGTTGATACACGATGTTGCTCGATAACATCATGTTTACTGTTTACATTTGAAGAAGTCTTGCTACATATATTTCAGGTAAATATTCTTTCCAGACTGTATATAATTGCTTCCTTTTCTAACGCACAATAGAAGCTTTAGGCTGTGGTAATGAAGTTCCGATGCTAAATCAGAGAATTAATAATACTTAAGTGATATTTTAAAATCTAAATTAGTCATATATTTCTGGTTTTCTTAACAAGACCAAGGAAAATAATGTGCTGTGCGGTTTCCACAGATGTTTATTTCCAATGTTATTATAATACTCTTATTTTCGCGACTTTTCTGAAACAATACGATAAGTATAGTCTATTTAAACCTGCCATTATATATTATGTGAATAAGGAAAAAGCGTATGTTGGCAGATAATGTTGTATTTATATGTTTCCTAGACCTTAATGTCTTCGTTTGGTCTTAAAGGGTGGACTATATATAAAAAAAAATGCGCCACAATCAATGCTCGGGCGTAGTGTGGATATGACCCATTACCCATTAGAAAAAAGAGGCTCAGAGAACAAGCAAAAATAATTAAAACCGTAAGCTACTGTCGCTGTCTACTTGTACACCTCACTGTTGGGCAAAGGCATTTCGACCATAAGGCATTCAAAACATTGGCCTACAAGCTGCGGATCGTCTAATGATGATTTAAAGATTTTGCTGCATCTCGCGACCCAATTATTTCTGTGAATAGAGCCCTGTAGATTGTCCAACATAAATTGACGTATTACAATATATTTTGTTTTCTAGTAAAGACGTCCGTAAACTGGCCTATTTTTGTCATTTTCTAACTGCTTTACCCAATGAGTTCTATATCGCGGACACTTGCTGCAAACTTTTACTCACAACACGGTTTTAAATAATAGAGAAATACATTGCACCAAAAAATGTATCTGGCAATATAGCCAAGTTATACTTCTCAGCAAGATTGCCAGCAAGATGCAAATTTCATACCCCGCTTACAAGTCCCTTAAGATGTTCAGTAAATGACCTCTTTGGAACAGAAGTACATTGCAGTTATCGCCAATTTATATTAGACGACCTATACATATTGTATAATAAATATATTTTTATATAATGTAAGTGCATGTATTGAGATATTGTATGTTGAAAAGTTAAAATTAATAGATTATGTTGAAGTAAATGCTATTGCATAACTATTTGGAGGACTGTTGTATTAAAGCAATAACACTGATTGTAGTTGTCGGGTAACATGTGTATGTGTGTTCAAAATGTGTATTTTGATATCTTCAATACAGCTATGTTGAATTTAATCATATATCTTGCCTAGTCTGGGTGGCGTTTAAAGTCTTAAGTTAAATTACAAGCCACGACATTTTGATTCCGACGAAACTGTTGTATCCTTTCGTGTCACTTCAAAATCGTGTGCGTAGCCCTTAAGGACATTAATGTAAAAACACCGTGAGTCACGGAATGAGAATCTCGAGGGCATCCGACATAACGTAGGGACAATAAATTATCATTATCATACATTTTTGTAGTGGTAGGCATTTCTACCATTATTTAGATCTCATCTCATCAACATTTAAAGGTATCTTAGTTTTTATATTCACGAATAGTAATTTTTGTTTCTACAAGCGGTAGAAATTATTTGAATGTGCCTAGAGAATGCATAATTTATAACTTTATTATAACTGAGACATAGATAAAATAACTTTATATTTTATGCACACTCTGAAATCAGATTCTAATAAGTTGTTTATACAACTATATGAATCTAACAAGAAACTCTTTAGGACACAATGATAAATTTTTGCAATTATATGTACTGACATAGGTACATCAATATAATAAACATATTGCTGATAAGTGTGATGTTATGTTTGTCTTGGGATGAGTTTAGATGGATTATTGTGTTCTAGAGCCAATAAGTTATAGTGATTTTCCTATATTTATAGAGTAGTCGATAAAGTACAGCAGATGTGTGTTTAGGTACTTTTTATACTGTTGAATAAATTGTATACAACTATGTCCTAGAAATTTAGTAGATGGTGTATTCTGTGATAAAGAGAAGTGCCTTATTTTTTTATTGAATGAGTATATAAATATTTATTCATTTCAAATTGTACCTATATTGATCAGGCATCAGTCTATGTAAACCCATTTCATTTCAACTGGCAATATAATGTTTATTATTGCTGAGGTATATTTAAAGCTTAAGTTAAAGATTCCTAGCAATAAATGTCTGTTTATATTTATTTGCAAATAAAATTATTATTTACAATACCTTTTTTAAATTGACCCCTTAGATTTTAAAAATAATCTTTAAAAAAAAACAGCTTCCAGTTTCAAAATAATTTCTTAATTAACATGACCTTAACGAAGGCCATAATTGCCGTCAATATCTACAAAACCATACAAAGTGTTGTGTAAACGTGAACGGGGCACTAAAGTCGTAAGTATGATAAAGCAAAGCAGGAATGTATAGCTAATGCGAGTTGTTTATGGCAAATTAATTACACAAGACGCCAGCACGCTGCTCTCAAAGGTACGGTGTTATTGCTTCATGCATATAAAGTAATAACTGCTACAATCTCTGTGTACTATTTCGTTGGAGTCCATCGGAACACACGGTACGATATTTTTGATCTTTTCATACATTTTCGAAGTAGTAAAAAGCTTTTGTTTCTCCGTTTTATAAACGTTTCTGGGATATCTGTCCTATTAATTTATCAAATAAACTATGTCACTGATCATTCTTATAAGTCATGGTACAACATATAAATTATAAAGATATAATATCTCGGCAATTGATATTGATTAGGTGTGTATTCTTTACAACTTAATTTAAGCAAAACGACGTAATAAAATGTGGACGGAGCAGAGGTCGAGATGGCTTAGTGGTCAATGTGGTCATAGCGCCTGGAGTATTTATCCGGGAGGCGCAGGTTCGTATCCTGCTCGCGACCGTATTCTTTATCCACAAAAAAATATAACTTTGCATATAACGCATGCTTAACGAACCTTCGTTAAGCATGCGTTAATGCTTTTCATAAATTGATCTGTATTCATTTAAGCAGTTTCACAATTATGATGTCGTAAATAAAAGGGAATTATGGATGGATGAGTCTCATAATTATTGCATGATAAGAGCAATTTTATACCTGTCAAGCTGCCAGATACATATTCCCCGTAGAGATGAGTTCTGTACCTTTATAGTATGCCAAGCCATTACTGCAAAGCCATAATACTTTACCTTCGTCATTTAAATCTGTAAACGTGTCATTCAAAATTAAAATCAAATTAATTAAAATGTCACACAACAAAGGGCCAGTCGTCCGTGACGCGCGGTGGTGGAAACGCGGCATCAAATGAAACATCTCGGCGGACGGCGGCGGCGCCTTTCATGTTCCTCCCCTCGCTTTGATCGCGCCGCGCCGACAATCCGCTCGACTACTTATCGGTTCAGATTTATTGTGATTCGGAGGCTGTGGGCCGCGGGGAGTCGCGCGCTGCTACTGCTCTACTCGCCCATTCGTACTTCGCTTACAATGCTTATTCATGTGTGTAATATCTTAAACAAAAGTGTTGCTATTGTTTATATTCGATTTCAACCACCGCATAAAACCGTTGATGTCGATAACTTGCTATTACTTCCTTGTTCGTGAGCCTTGAATTTTATTGGGGTTCGTAAAATGGGTACTTTAAATTCAATTGGATTCTTTGAATAAAATCGAGGAAGGGAATCTCGTACATTTACGAACTCTATAAACTCTAACTCTGGGTTCAATTAATCAAACTTTAAACCATCATATCGTCGCTTTTCTTACTGACATAGGTAGTTTGCGTAACTGAACATTTTGAATACCCTTCAACTACTCTTGAAAGAGACTCTAGGATTCTAGGGTTTGCCAAGCCCACAAACCTACACACTCTTTATCTTGAATTTCTGAATGATAAGTATTTTCTTGTGATATCTGGTCAGGAAAGTATCACTAGATGGTGCTCATATCGATTTGGTGCCTGGGAAAAATTATCAAGAAAATTACTTATAAATAAACTAAAAAGATGTGATAGTTACTCCGCCAGTCACCAATTTGTCTGTCAAGTGTAGGGGCTATGCTAATTGCACTATAAATTAATCAATTATACCAACTCAACCGATCAGTCCAATGGCGGCCACTCCCAGGTTACGCCACAATTGCTGTAAGGTACCTATAACCTATTGGAGATCATAAGCCGTAATCATAAAAACACACCTATTAATTTTTTTAAATTATACACGTACAAGCGGTGACAAGCCATAAAAGTTAAAGGTATTTTACCTTAGCACGATTATGATTAAGGGTTAAAGCTTTGGTTAACCTTACTTGTTTCTTAGATTCGGTGTTTTGACCACGGTCGGTAGACGCAGACGTGGACGCAGATAGGCACATCCGCGCACTCCGTCATTAGAAAAAGAAAGCTTTTAATCCAAACTGTTTTTGCAAATCATACGCCCACATACTTTTTACTTACTAGTTAAATTGCAATACTGCAGTTATGGTAACTTTCAGTTCAGAATAGGTCAATTTATTTCAAACTTAATCTTATTGCGTGCTCGTCGCTGTATCTGACATAAACTTACCACGATGCAGCCAGCTTCCATAATGTGTTGTTAATAGGATTAAAACTAAAAGCGGTTTAGATAAGGCAACTTCGTTCTAACTTGTATTGTATATTATAAATATGACAGGGAACATAAATATTAAAATGTATTAACAAAATATTACAGTAGTGAGGATTATCACTTTATCGTGACAAATTTTATGTTTTTCTCCTTTATAAATAACTTTCGAATGATATCTTGTTTAGATGTATGAGATATCGTTAGAATATTTATGTAAACCCGGGTAAAATAGGCTAGTAATATATTAAAAAAAAATCACGTTGGGGTGTACCTACCAAAAGTTACAAAAACTTCCCACAAACAGTAAAAAAAATATTACAGTAATGTAACTGTCACGAATCTAATTCCCGAAAGGGATTCCCAGAGGCGTGGGTTGAGATGTAACCTTTGACGTTTGACACAGTTAACCTACGATATAGCTAGGTAATTTATTTTGTGGCTACACGACGATTATCCTAATGTGATAGTCGGCAAGTCTTTTACCGCAGCTTCAATTCGACCCAGGGATCAACTTGACTTCACAACCGCTAACCAAGGAAATGCGTAAAAAGATCTCTATTTTAATTCCGTCAGGAAGTGTACCGATCTTGAGCGTCATTGAGAATGAGTACTTATTTTTTGTTTCCATCAGTGCGAACCCCGGTAGCGGACTGTAAAAAGTCCACCATTATATGTCCGTTCGCGTGGTGACTAGCAGTTTATTACTTCATGCTACCGATTGTACCTATGACATCAAAAATATCTACGTACACCAGTATAGGTAGTTGGGCTATTTATCTAATGTCAGAGTTAGATATACTAAACTTTGTTATTTATAACTTGAATCGCGAACTTCTAAGAGTTTATATTTGAACATAAAACAAGCTAAATGTGACTGATGTTGTTGTATAATAAAATTAATGTGGCGTAATTTAACGCCGCGAGAGCTCAACGTTCTGCCAAACAGAATTGAAATGTGACTATAAGGTAGATAATAAAACGGTTACAAAATTATACTTATAGTGAAAAACCATGGCTACAAATATTTTGCTATTTTGAATTATTGTTAATTTCTAGGTCACTAGTGAAACTACTAACCTAACAAGGGATAAGGATTAGAAACGCTTTTTTATATATTTTTTCGATTATGCTTTTTCGTGTAGTGCCCTAAATATTCATCGTTCTTTTAAATTAAAAATTAAATAATCTATACGATTAGGCATGATTGTGACATTTTTGCGGAACCCTAGCTTTATCAACCAGTGATGGACATACGTTTATTTTGATCGTTTAAGTATTTTCTAAGGATCGTGCAGATGCAGTGTCGGGGTTACTGGTCTTAAATCAGTAGTTCTGCTAGAGAACTATGAATTTAGTTATTTGAATAAATCGGCAAAGGCAGAAACTCTTCTTCAAAACTAGGAAATCCATGGGGCAGCTGATACACTAAGTTTTCTTCTTAGTTTCCAGTTCAGTGGGAAATGAACTTACTATCTACGGATAGTTAGTTGGAATACAAAGTAGTTAGCTGGTGTCCTTCCCCGTAACAAAGTTTTATCGTGAGGCGGCACTTCGGAAAAGCAAGATTGAGTAACAAAGCACACCAATCTATTCGGTTATTATATTCTTAGGTATCTTTGCTCTAAGTGTGTGAGTTTGTCCAGTAGTTCTTTATTAAGAATTGGGCGTAGGTAGGTACGATGCTGGTGAAGGCCTATTACATCCTTCTTTTATACTACGACCCTTCTGACTATCTGGTGACCATATTCTTTGTCTATTGTACAGCGGGGACAAAATAGTTGATTTACTTATAGAAATAGCTACGCGTGAAATAATTGGAAAAAAAGCTATAATTAAAAATTTACTTTCGATACCGACTGTCTGATCTTTGATGGTATTTTCGAAGCACGGAGTATTTCAAAAGCATTCATAAGGATGGCATTTTATTTAAATAAAATAGAAACATGCCACAAAACAAAACAATATAGTTATCTACTCATAATGTCAAAGGACTTTAACAAGTCAGCAATAATAGTTGTGACCCTGTTACGACGTACTGAAGAGGTTTCGACCGGTGTTGAATAGCTTTGTATTATTGGCATCGTTAAGAAATTTGCATTTCCTATTCCAAGAGATAATGAGCGTGAAGGACTCCGGCACAGATTAATATTTCTTCGAAGTAACTATAGCCGGGCGAAATAACTATTAAGAGGTATTTTCATTTTCCCTACCCAATACAATTATTCATTTATTGATTCAAGTTTTTTAAGGCGGACACTGATTCTTTCAAACTTGACTAGGTGTGCGCTTTCAATGCTGTTGTTGTTAGTAATAATGTTCAAACGTTATGTAGGCAGGCGCTGGAATGTGGTATACATTATAAAACACAAAAGGGCAGTATTTGTAAGTACGTTTGATCGGTTATGGATAGCTATGTGATGTGTTAGATTAGCTTTGAGAGCATCTTAATTGATGGATTGATGACTAAACACTAAAGCATGGAAAAAGCAGAATAACCGAATGTAACCAACTATAAAATGAATGTCAATCAGAATTTGACCGACGATGAGAATTTCACATAAATTGTTTGCCTATACCTATTCACTATTGTCTAATATTTAAAGTGTTTTTGCAAATGCAATTTGCAGTCCCTCCTAATATTTTTCATATTATTGTTAATGATCACTTCTGTTCTTTAGCGTTTCTCTCAATGAATGCAAAACGCAAAGCAATGTTTATGAGCCAGTTCGAGCTGTAACTAATGAGTATTCACTGTAAGATGTAAAAAATAAAATAAACAAAAATAAGTCTCAAAGAGCTCCGAAATTGTTAAATTTACAGCCTTAAATAATTTATTTATTTTATTGCTTATTACATGATTAAATATTAAGCAATATAAAGAGAACGCGGAACGAAAAAATATTATGTTCATTGTTATGGAAAATGGGCTGTATAATGGTCTTTTATATTAAAAGCTCTTTTAAAGAGGCCGTCCCACTAAGTCTTTAATGGGATTGAATAATAAGCTATAAAGGTTTTGAATGGTCTAACTAAATGGTTTATTCTTTCCGCCCTGTTTGTGAGCGGTAGTCGCGCGTAATTCTTTAGATGCCTGATTTACTATTAGGGATAGCTAGATTGTTGTATTGAGAGTCGATAAAATAAGCTTAAATGGTTTCGGCTCGTATATCAGAGTCGGCATCATAAAGGTGGGTACCAACTGTCAAATGGCTCATTGTGGCGGCTTGGCTTTATGATGGCATTTTTACAGGCAGGTACACACTTTGAACGTCTCCCATGCCGCCCGCCAATTATATTCTACTTAACTCGGTATCTACGTCCAGTTTTATACACTTCGGACAATTTGCTTTGAAATAACACCTGCAGGCCATACACATGTCAAATCTTACGATAAAATCTTTATTGACTCGAAAACTTGGTTGATATACGTAAAAAGAAATAATTTTACGACCCCTTGTCAGCCTGACCGTAAAATTATAAGCCCTTTTAAATCATTGTCTCTCTATAAAATGTCTTTAAAGTTGTAAACTGAAAAATAGTCGTCGATGACGTGTTTGAGTTTAGTCTGGAATTATAAAGTTGGTAGAGAATTTTATGAATGAGTAGTTTGTGTCTTTTGAACTACAATTGGGGACGATAGATATTTAGAAGGGTTATGACAATGTTTCATAAGATATAACAAGAACATATTCCTCTAGATTTTATCGGTTACATAACAGTTTTATCTCTTAATGATGTAAGACTGATCAGGGGCGTAGCTAGTGCTTAAGTGGCCCTGTATCAAAATTTATTCAGGGCCTACAATTTTTTATTTTTTTTTCCTTACACTGTACAGTTGATGGGGGGCTTTGCTGTGGTCCCGTATAATTGATATGGCTGATACGGCGGCAGCTACGCCCCTGACACTGATATAGAATTAGCTTAGACTGATATAGAATTAGATTTTTTATCTACTGTACTTTTATGGATGGAAAATGAAATTAGTAATAAATTTATTGAAGCGTAGCGTTGATAACAATAACATTTAAGTTATGATTTGATCAGCGAACTGTGGTCTTTCTGTTGTACTACGGCCACAGTTTCTCTATGAATAGGTACCTACCTACCCTAACTATATTTACAAATGAAGGTAAATTTCCACTTTCAGTACTTTCAGCAGTGTTTTGTTTTTAATAACTTCCCAATTTTGGGAAATTTTCATTGGTATATTTATCATGACTGTCTGATTTATGGCTCATAATAAAAACTCTCTTAGTAATGAACTTTGCACATAGTCACGTAGGTACAGTTCATGCTTTGTTACTCATAGATATTTTGATACTATCGATTACCGTCCATTGGCTTCATTAACTTCTTATTTCTAATATGGAGAGACAATATTTGTCGGAAGCGTTGTCGTTGATCTTTCAGAATGTTTACAAATCCTGTCAAATAAAAAAAGGTAAGAAATTTTGTTCAAAAAACTAAATATAAAACTAGATACCTATACGTATCTGTGAAGCAGGAGGCGGTGTGCGCGACGCAGGCGCAGGCCGGAGGGCGGTCGTTTTGTTTGGTGTCGATGCCGTTGACAGGTGGAGGGTGCGCAGGGCTTGCGGGGAGCGCGGCGCGGCGCCCGCGCAGCTCGCGTGGCCCTCTCGCCTGAGTCACGCGCGCCTCGTAATGCTTGCATAATAATAATGACGGATGCCGATCGCGCGGCGGCTCCTTTGATCTGCGGCGCGTTTGATCTCGCCGCCGGAGCCGGTCCCGCCGCCCCTGCCGCACAAACGAGCCGCCCGCTCGCCTACTCGGTCGGGCGGCGCGCGGCGTTGAGCGCTTGGCCCTTCGCCCTCGCTCTAAATAGAGGCTTTATTTTGTAAACAGCGGGAGCGCTACCGTGCGGCGTGCGCGTGGTGCCGGGGCCCAGTGGAGCGCCTGCGCCCGCCAGTATGGGGTGTGCTCCGGCCCGCTGTCTGCGCCCGCGCCCGACCGCTGAGTACTGCCGGGAGCGATGATGCGCCACCGCGGCTCGCTCCGCCGCTACAGCCATTGGATTGTTTGGACACTCTGTGTACGCATTGCTTTATTATTTGGTGACATGTGTTTTCACACCGGTTTCAGATAACAGTGATAATAATTAGTGAACGTTTACAATTGAAACGGACGCGTTCACATGGTTGTGGTCCTTTCAGTGTATACTGGAGTAAATATTGAAAATTACCGATAAATATTGAAGTGGATAATTGTTTTGGTGTTGAATAGGTTATTAGATTGGTGGTGATTCGGTTAGAGAATATAATATATTTTTTGCAGATGGTACTGCACTCGTTTCAATTGAAACGTACTTTGTTATATATAACCTGCGTTTTTAACTGTACTGAAACTGTAGATATTTACTACAATAAGTAAGTATTAAATAGATCGATCTCTACAATTAATTTCAAAATATGATCTATACTGTACCGTTACAAACAGTTTACCTTGCAGTGGTTGTTATAGAAACTGCTCGAGAGATTTATTTACTTTCAGGGTAAATTACTGTTACATGATATATTCCATTAAAGACATGATCAAAACAATACGGTGTTTATCGACATTTTCGTGCAACATAATATTGGTGTAGATAGCGTTATTAATAATGAATTAACAATATAAGTATTGAAGGGTTGAAGTAACGAGTGTCAATCATAGTCCACAGTCTACATTTATACAAGCGAAACTAATAAGATTTAAATAAACATTTTGTTAGATTGGAAATAAGTATTCTGTTATCGCAACCTCTTTAACAAGTGCAGTTGCGACGTATGAAATACATGAAAATATATCTATCTGCGAAGTTTGGGATTTACAGTTTTGGAAATCATGTTTGTGCATTTCGTTTTAGATATCAATGAAATTATGTATTTTTGTGGAAAGAAAAATACGGTCGTGAGCAGGATTTGCCCTGCGCTACCCGAATAAATATTTTTTTTGATTACAATCAATAATCATGATCACTGAACGTTATTATCGAAAGTCGTGAAGCTGAGTGGTTGGCGGCCCGCCCCTTAAGTTGTACCTACAACTTAAGGCCTTCCTAAGTGCAAATAAAAAATGTGGTATATCAGTGTCATATTTACTTTCTTAGTTGGTATGTATTATATCATAGATATACATATACATAAACCTGCTTCTAATGGTCTGAAATCGCCAATCCACGGCGACGTGGCGTGGTGATCAATTCTCGTGCCTTTCCAGAATAGAAGTGACCCTTGCCCCACTACTGGGCAAGGGTCTCTTCTATTCTTTCTACAGTTATGGCTTGATTATGTTATATTATTATGTAGAAATCATTAGAGGCTGCTTTGATTATATATACTTACATATTATTATTTATAGTGGACGTCAAGGAACTTATCATCTGGGCAACTCGAACACAGGTTTTGCAATTGTTTTTTATATCTTATAATACATAAATCCACCACTTAAAACCTCTGGCTTTTCCATTGGTATTGGGAAACTACATTATAGCACTTTAAGTCTACATAATGAATAAAGAACGAGTTAATAAGTTAGTCAATATGTAGTAGCTTATTTATTGCGTAAATTATTATGTTCAAGCTACAGAATTATAATAGCAATATCAAATAATAGGAAACATCAGCTTTTATTCGTGTCTTTATTCGTTAAATGGGTCTTATAAGAATCCCGCTTGACGTTATGAAATGTTACCACACTCCAAAAATTGACCTTTCTCGAGATAATTATTTTCTTCTTTTATAGTAACTGTGACTAGATTTTAATGACGTCATGACTTTAAAGAAGATAATTTTGATGCATGAGGATTTTAGGCCTTCTTTACAAATATACCGGTAGGATATTTGGGGTATTTGTTCTTCGAAATCCACAAGAGGAAGTGCAGCATGGGTATAGATATTTCCGATTATTTACTGTAGTTATATATTTATTAAAACCCCTACTTTTTTATTTGAAGTATGTACCCACACGTAAATGCAGCAGCAACCGTAGTAGTTCATGGGTAGTTGTTATTTTGAACCTTATCTTCCTGAGGTTTGAATTTGTTTTTAATAGATATTTAAATCCAGCTTATGCTATATGCACAACAGAAAAAAACAAAATGCCCCGGTCCCTTTTACATAACATAGCATGACGGCTGTATTCCCCGGAGTAGTAGGCAGAGGTGTACACAGTTGTACACCTACATTTCACCAATGCTGTTAGCTGTAATCGTATTGCCGTCTACCGGTCACAATTCCAAACTCCGGGATCCTATTGAGAATTTCCTTACAAAAAAAACAATAACACTGCCTGTCGGAAAACGGTTGTAGAATAGGATCGAAGGTCTCTGTCTGGCAGGATTTTAACGGTAATAGTAAATAAAATCCACATTAAGGCTCTCCGCCACTGAGATCAGATTTACTTTGGGTTACTGATTAGTAGTGAGGAACTTTATATTACAATGTCCAATGTAGGAATTCAAATATGAAATCAGAGGTTTAGATAGATAAGTCTCTCCACTCGCCGTAGTCGCCGATCGCCCGTAGTACCTCAGTGTTGCAACACCAATAATATAAAACAGTATTGCCATCTCCGACATGCCTAACCGGGGAATCGAATCCGAGATGTCATGCTCAGAAGTCGCGCTTAGGATTACTAGACCAATGAGGCAGTCAGTTGCCTTTTAGTTTGGATAAAATCAACTAGCATTTAACCACTATTGGTCTTTGGATAAAAATAGACAAACTTATTAAATTATATTATTTGGTCTATTGAATATATTTATTTTTGTGTTCAGGTGATATTGTGTGGTGTTTGCGAGAGTGTGGCGCCACCTGACAGCCTGCACCTCGTGTGGCTCTCCAACACTTCTCTCACGTGCAACGATGGAACCCCTGCTGGGTATGAAATATCTCAAATTTTTTATCATCAACAACTTATAGAAGACTACTGCCATTTTTACTACCTGTTGGAAGTTTGATGATCGCAGAACAAGCTCCGAAACACTGATGATAATTCGTCACATTTAACCGGTGTTTCGGCTACAAAGTGTAATACGTACACGTTGTAATAACGAAGGTAATTTTGATGCATAGGGCTATAACTATTTAGATTTATATCGCGATTTTTGTGTGGTTCTTAGTAATATAATGTTTGGCTCATAAAGTCAATTTTAGTGTGTAATATGTTGAACTTTTTTCATTAAAATTCAGGATTCAAGCGGACTTTCAACTAACATGACATAGGAAAGCATCACGCCTGTATTCCCCAAAAGAGCAGTACACCCACATTGCACCATCATTATCCACCTGCTCTTATCCCAATTTAATTGGTATTTAACCACTGCTGTTACTAAGGCCATCTACTGGGCACAAGTCCAAATTCCAGGCTGTCATTAAGAATTTCCTAACAGCAAAATCCAATATCTCTTTGCCCGACCTGTTAATTTAACTCAAGACAACTGAGGCAGGTTTGGCTTAAAATTAAATAAGTCATATTTGTCAAACGACCCTTTTGGTTAATTCTATCAACACAACGTTCTTAACTACGTTTTCTTCTAAACTTGGTTTGTTAGGATATTTTAGTTGGAATGTAAATTTTTGTTATTCTAGAAAAGCAGAAGATAAACAAGAATAATCAAATGGAATGACAATTTCAACGGTTATTTTCTTTTAATTTCAGGTATTATTTCCGGCGCGGTATGAACAATGACCATTGGGTTGTGTACCTCGAGGGCGGTGGGTACTGCTGGGACACAGCGTCGTGCAACGCGCGCTGGCGCCGCCGGCCAGCGCTGATGTCGTCTGCACGCTGGCCCCGGGCACGCCGCGCGCCTGCTCTACTCTCAGCGGACTCTGACGCCAACCCACTGTGGCATGCTTCCAACCACGTGCTACTGCCCTATTGTTCCAGTGACATGTGGGCTGGTACCAGAAACACTCGACACCCTGGGACTGGATTTGTGTTCGCTGGCCGACTCATCGTTCGCGCTATTCTTTCCGATCTGCTCCACTATGGGCTTACAGGACGCATGTTGCTCGTTGGATCCAGCGCTGGTGGCGCTGGTGTTATGTTGCACGCGGACGCCGCAAGGCGAGCACTGCGCTCTCGAGGTATCCGAGTCGCTGCCATCGCCGACTCTGGCTGGTTCCTCGATCGTCCTACGCGGACACGACGTGCTCCGGCTGCCACGGTGGCACGGCTCGGACATACTCTTTGGCGAGGCAGACCACCGACATCTTGTATGCGCGAGCATGTCGCCGAACCATGGTTATGTTACTTCGGTTACCGACTTTATCCACACATTCGCACGCCCCTTTTCATATTCCAGTACTTATTTGATTCGGCTCAGTTGGCTGCAGAGGGCGTGCGCGCTCCTCGGACCAGATCTCAATGGGACGCTGTGCATCAGACAGGTGCAGCTTTGTTGTTGAGCCTGGGTCCGGTGCGTGCTGTATTTGCCCCCGCATGTCTGGCTCACGGGGCGCTCGCTCGGCCCGAATGGCAAGCTATTAACGTGTCCGGTATAACATTACCGCAGGCCATTGCATGCTGGGAGCAGAGGCTTGGCGGTGGAAAAAGGCGGACACGCGGTGGGTGTGCGCCGCGCAGATTGGTGGAAAGGTGCACTTGGCCGCAGTGCAACGGCTCGTGTCCGCGGCTGCGCGACCCGCGGACCGGTGAAGAGGTGGCGCTAGCGTCACTACTGCAAAGCTTTGGGCTGGACGTGCGTGGCGCGGCTGCTGCCATGGGGCTGGACGCGCGAGCCCTGTCTCGAATGAGTCGAGCCGAGCTACTTCCGCTGTTAGCGCCCCACATGTGATGTTTTTATATGGACTTTTAATGTGCTCTTTGGCACAATGAATCTACCTCGTTTTTGTTGTACAAGTACAAGTAATATTACGTATAGATGTTAGATATTATTTATTGTTCGTCGAACTCATTGTATAGTAAAGGGCTGGAACTCTCTATATTGTTTTCTTTCGGTGTTCCGTTTACCAAAAAAAGTATAAAAATAAAAAGTCAAGACATCTTTGGCACACCTGTATTTTATGTAAAAATTAACACCAATCCTTTTAAAGGACCATGAGACTAGCTTGGAACTAACTACAAATATAATATCTAAAAATATCTCACTACTTGTCCATGGGGCGATCTACGTATGGCAGTGATGAGGCGGATATTCACGATCAGCTGGTAACTAGATAAATTGATTGGGTAAGTATAGACGGCGCGACGGTTCCGAGCGGTTCCGTCCGCGCGGGAGCCAGGGCGAACGACGGGCCGACGCACCGCCGTGGCCGCGACGCAGCGTATTCACGTGGAGTCCCCCGCTTCGAAAGCGTCTGCGGTTACGTCATAAACGAGAAGCGCGCTCTACGCTGATCATTATGGATAAGTCGACGACATCGTTTCCTAAGAAGAAGTCGGTTGAAATAATATTAGATTGAGTGCGCCAGCGCGAGGCAAGGCGCGCTGATACGTTGCGGTTGACGGTGTCAGCGTAGTCACGCAGGGAGCCTCTTAGAAAGAGGATGTCAAGCACGGTGGGTGTGGTTTGTGCCATCGCAGAAAACAGGGGAGAGCGCGCCGTCGGCTGCGGAGACGAAGAGATCGCCCCATCTAAGTACTGGAACAGTTCCGTTGGGCTGTTCGTGTTCGCCCATAAGTGAGGTAGAATAGGCCAAAGCCACGAATTTTCTGTAATAATAAAACAAACATTTAGTAATACTTAGAAATAAAATGATTATATTAATAAACAAAATCAAATAAATATGAGTGTCATCAATCAGTTTATATAATATAACTAGGGGTCCGTCCTGGCTTCGCACGGGTGAACATTTACACCTTGGGTTACATTATTGAAGTTTTAGTAAGGATCCCTACTATTTTCTAGTAATAAATATAGCCTATGTTACTCAGGGATAATGTAGCATTCAAATGATGGAAGATTTTTTGAAATCGGGCTAGTAGTTTTTGAGTTTATTCGTTATATACAAATATACAAATCTTTCCTCTTTATAATATTTGTGTAGAAATAAGTTGGTGTTTAATAGCTAGCTTAAATAAATTTGAGGGATTATTTTCAGTGAATCATTTTTTAAATTACACTTTGAGTAGATAGCGGCCTATATTGTATATGCCTATATGTAGCAGATACATGTGACTAGGTGACTACCTAAGAATAGAAGATACTTTTTGTAATTAAGAATTAATTATTATTCACCGGTTACTACTCACATACATTCTTCGGGTTGTTACGTGAGTAGTAACCGGTGAACAAGAATTAATATGAATATGCCTCACGAAAGTTATTATACAAATATAATTAGGAATTGTTAGATACTTAGTGTACCTAATTATTAAGATTGTTTTTAAAATTATCTTGCCAATATCCAATATCCTAGTGATGAATATGACGTCGATAAGCGTTAGGCGGTACGCAAATGTTACTACATGTCACAAGTTATGCACATGTATCTATCAATGTCATATTCACCATTGACTGTGGCTTCATTGATGTTACTGCTATCTCCGAACATAAGTTAGAGAGAAAAAAAGCAAGAAAAAGATTTTTATTTTTACACTCCATCGGACACACGGTAGTGACGAAACACAAATAGATGTACAATTTTCAACACAGATTAAATTCCGCTTTCAAAGGCACTTAAATTACTAATATCTAAACTATGGCGCAATCTAAATGTATAATTATCTATGATTAGTGTTAGCTCCATTAAGAGTATAGTGTTCTGACTCTGACTCCTGTGACTATTAGTGTCTATCATAGAAATAAGAATGTCTATATAATCTATGGTTTTCGGGCATCTAAAACCCCTTAGTTACCCTGTTAAACATACGGATCTATTGTCAGGGGACTGGAACTGCAATCCAAATTGTTATTAGTATAGAATAAACAAATTATGTACGAGTAAATACTTACGAGAAACTATAGCATTATCTACATAGCTGAACAACAAACGCTTGTCAGCTTGGATGAGTGTCTGCAGAGTAGGGCCCTTAGTGCCCACGCCAGTGCCGAACTCACTGGCTGGGGCTAAGTGGGGCCCTAACTCTCTCTGAACTATTTCCAAGAGTCCTGCATGAACACTTCGGTTTGGTGCACCGTCTGGCAGATAGAAACCGACAGGAAAGTGGTGGGCGTCTAGGAATACTACCTGGAAAAGGAAAGTTAGTCGCAATGGTATTAAAATGAAATTAAATATTGTATTCATTTATAAAAGGATGGGACGAATGCTACTATTAACTTGGACTCAGACTATAAAAACCCAGCATAGGTATCGCTGATTTCAAAACTGGTTCAAACACCTAAATAGAAAATTATAATCAGTAACCATTCTGTACCATTGATGCAAACAATGTTTTATAAATTTTGATTGAAAAAAGGTTACAAGTCTTACCTCTTTAGTGGCGTCAAGAAACGCTCTGATTTCTCTGAGCAGCGGAACTAATGGACGGACTCGAATTAAATTGTGATTCAGCCAGTATCTGGAACCAATTAACAATAATTAGGCATAACAAGGTAACCTTAAATCAATGCCTAAATTTATTTTTGCATTCGACATGTCACGTAAATCCTGAATACTTGCGCAATAACTTTGTTATTGAAGTAACCGTGCGATACCACTGATCGATTGACCAGTGTGCTGTTGGTATTTGGAACAAAAGGTTTACCAATTTCTGCATTAACTTCTATTACATCACTTCCAAGAACCGCAAATTAATTACGCGCTCGAATTGGCATATGCGGGCGTAAACAATGTTAATTATTCATGTTGTGACACTTATGTTTTATAAGTAGAGTGAATCCATCGCATGTGAGGTTAAGCAACGTTGATTCGGTCAAGTATTGGACAAGGGGCTGTACTTAAAACGAGACCACGACGTGCCTTTAAGAACCCTTAAGCCGTCGATCGTGGTTATCGTATCAATGAGAGTGATAGCTGTCGCGGACGGTCCGAGGTTCGAGTGTCATCAAGTAATCTAGCTATAGCATTGCAACTACTCTGTAAACAACAGGCTCACTTAAAAAGGTCAGAGAGCAGTAGTTCCTAGAATATGAAATGCTGGATGTACGGTGGCACCGACGCTTTAAATGATGAAGGAAAAAGGTGTTTTCAATCAAGTTTAAATGTACCTGTCTTCTAAATTCTGATAGAAGTCGTAGTAAGCGATTCTGAAGTCGAAGTATCTGATGCCGTGAACCAGCTGCCCCCAGATGGAGCGGTCCTGGCATAGCACGAAGCTATCCCGGGACACGGAACTAATCTCCGTGTTGAATCGCCAAGCCCCTGCATTATGTGTGCCGGCAATCGCTAAATCACCGATGCGCAGGTTGTTGATTGTAGACCTGAAGTGTTAATGAATTGAGAATTAGGTCATGTAGAAAAATATAGACACCCTGGAGTTTGTCTTGATGCAAAAGTCGTGGTGTTGAAATAGTTTGTGAAGCAAGCTATATTGAAACAGCGATATAATTAGGTACTACTTTTGGTAAATATAGACGCGAGGTATTCTCTTACATGCATACGTATAGTATTTACTAGTAATCTTGATAGTGACTGTACGTGTAAATATTTTAAATTTTATTTTTAATACGTGACATTACGCAAATATATAAAACTAACTCACGCAGCATCTTCCATCCAAGAGGGTTGAATTTTCAAACAGTTGTAGGCTTGTATTTCATTGGGATCTCCGGCTGCTACCCATGGCCACAGACAATGGGGTCCCTTTATCCCGACGCCGGTGTCCCAGCCGGCAGGCAGGGTTCCCTGACCCAGTGACATGTTGGTGATCACATGGCCGTCTACGGATGATATCATGTGCACTGCTAGAGCATTGTTCCAAGACTGCGGCCGGTCATCAAACAGACCGATCTATGGATTGAAAAGAAGTAGAAGTTATTGAATTTAATAGAGATTAACTATTTGGTAAATATCAGTATATGCAGAAATCTATGCTAATATATTTTCGCAAAAGAGAAAAATCAAACTATTCACAGGAATCTAAAACAGTGATAATTTTGAGTGTCCACCACAGTACATAGCTAAAACGTCAACATGAACGTTGATTTCCTGCCGTTACATTCACACGCAATTGTATTTGATATGTGGATATGATCATTCATCGGCAGGCGACATGTAAGCGAATACACTTCCACCATTATTATATTTCGTAACATAGTATTTGAAGGAGCTATGAATGATGTCGTGAATAAAAATTGATCGTCAACGGACGCAGTGTCACGTCCGTATGATTGCCATTTTATGTTACGTCAAATATGATTTCTAAATATGGTTTTTGTGTTTGTCTAGTGGAAAATTACTTTTATGGTTAACGATTGAGTTTTACGATGGAAGTATTATGTACTTTCGATAATTTAAAATAAAGGTCCTAGTTGTTATTGAGTTTTTCTGTTAGGAAATTTGGGCACAATTTGGAATTGTGCCCGGTAGATGGCAATAGGCTCACATTGCATAACAGCATTGGTGAAATGTGGGAGTACAACTGTGTACGCCTACCCCTTCGGGGAATACAGGCGTGATGCTATGTTATGTTTATATTGTTCGCACCAATCGCGACGTACTTCTGTACGCTCAATAATAAAGCGCATGTTATGACTAACACAGGGTAACAGCTAAATTCGTTCAATTCACTGAGACAGATTTGTTATATTGTGATAAATTATCAAACAAAGGAGTTGAGTTCATAGACTTATGATTCAAAAAGTTTTGAAGTGTCATTTATCATTAAGTCGTCTCAACCGCCGACTTTGCTCATTTCTCGTCATCTCTGTCCTGCGAGTCTTGTTAGTTCTACGAACGAAATCATTAAACAATTTAAATGTTTTGTAGTCAAAGAATTTAAATGTATATTCTACAGGTACAACTTAAGTAACCAAACAAGGAAAACCGAAGATTTTGGTGTTCGTATTTTTCAGGAATTCATAGACGATCACTTTGCTTAATTAATAAAATTGTGATTAGAAAGGTCTCATTTTGTCTAGTTTTGTCTAAGTCAATGTTGATAATGACACTTTTATCGTTGATTATCAATATGTGTGATTCCATTCAATGATATTGAGTTATTGTTTAGAGTTTAATCTTTTTTTTTTGGAAATTCACAATTAAGGCTTGGGTTTTGAATTGTGTCCAATTGATCAATAGGCTCTCTACACAGGAAGCTTAATAACAGTGTTGGTCAAATGTGGGTTTACAACTGTGTACACCTCTGTTTACCCCTTGGGAAATACAGGCGTGATGCTATGTTACCTATATTATACATTTATGTACAAAATACATAATTATTACGTAAGAGCATATTTTTCTTAAGTGCGCATTGTTGGGCTATACAGCCTAGATGCAACTTCAAAGCTGTTGTAATGATAATCTACTTACTTGTCTGGGTATAGTAAAACATCCGTTGAAGTCCCAGTTGAGTTCCAGTGCATCCTGGAGGGTTACTACCCGTCCGACACGGATATCAGGTGAGTGGACTGTCAACCATACTCTGCCACAAAGTGACTTTTCTAGTATCTGGTTTTCAGTTGCTGGAAATAACAGGTATCGTAATCTTAAATTCTGCACTAGAATTTTTACTGAACAAACAAAGTTATTTATGATACGTATTTAAATTATTTACATCAAAATCCTAACGTAATCGCGTTATATTCCACTTATAATAAATATGAGGAAAATATACTACACAATTTAATCGAGCATATCCGAAGCGATATTCACGTCCTAATAAGTGTATAATTACATGTATTAAGTTAATATTATTATTTATAAAGATTAAAACTATTTAGATCTATTCAACTGTTATTCTGTAACATAAAAATTTGAATGTAGACACGGTTCAAATGTCTTGGTTGGTGCTTAAAAACGCTGTTACAGTGATGGAATATGTAATCTGTTGGCTTATTAATTACCAGACACAAATTGACACCATACATGCATTGTTACGAAGTATTATTTTGTACTTCTCCGATTACTAGATCCGTAAACTAGATTATTACTCATGGCAAAGATTCTTTATCGCTATTCAATTTTAATAGTTCCTTTCAAAACTGATACTGTCACTTCTCTTTGAAGTGGCAAAGTAATCACAAGATGAACTGCAATTTAAAATAAAAGTGCCTCTAAGTATTTGGCCATTCGGCTCTTAAATAAAGTTTTTACTAAGATAGGGAGTCGAGGATACAACTCGAGTAGAGTCGCGTTACACAGCAAATTATCCATAACCAGTTAATGCCGTACAACATCAGTATATAACATAGTATTAGTACTTAATGATCATGTTCCGAAGGTTAGTACAGATTGCTTTATAATGTGCTATTTACAACGCGTGCCACCAGCCACCATCAGTGTGGTCCATTGGAACCGTACTTATTACGTACATACACGTTTAAGAGTCCGTATTATACGGCTCGGTTTTACGACCGGCACGACATCCGGCGGGCCCTTCTGCGGCACTACGGAAACTGAAAACGTTATATGAAAATTAAAGATGTGCATACAAATTCCACTTATGGAGAGGATCCTCTATGGAGAAGGGATCCTTAGTCTTTACACAATGCAAATTCTTTGCACGCGATTCAGTTGATAATGGTTTTAAAAGTTTGATGAAAAAACAGAGAATATTGTAGCGTATTACTAATAGTATGTGCATTTAAATGGCAAGGTCGCAGGGTGGAATCCAAGGCACGAACCACAAACTTTTTCTAACCATGTTCATAAGTTATCTATATTAATTGTGTTTATAACGGCGAAAGAAAACAACCACCAGCATACTTGAGAGATATTTTAAATGGTGTGTAAAGCCATGTCAGAGACTTACGAGCAGTTTAAACTTTAACATATAGTTACTGTTGTTCATCAAGCATACCAATAAGAAGAAGAACAACTATGGAAAGAAAGAATGAGCATAGAAAGGTACTACGACTCTTGTGACATTGCGAAAGGAATATCAGCCCCGAATTATCCCGCTTCAGGGTAAGACCGATCGACACTATCTATATTATTATGTTATTGATATTGTGTCATCAATTAACTTTGTACGTGCTTTGAAAAAGTCATATTGATACGCATACGCGGGTTACAAATTCGGCATGCGTATCAATGTGACTACAGTGTGGTGGCTTCGCTCAAGTAAATTCGTTTGGACTCATGAACGTCTTCAGGTATTCCAAAAAGTTCAATCCGAGCTTTGGAACTTTCTAGAATACTCGAGCGCGTTCATGTGCTCAAACCAGTTTACTTGAGAAGAGCCACCCCAGACGCTGTCATCTCAAACAATTAATATCAATTCCAAATAATTTGTTTATCAGACATCTACATCATTGGATGTTCCACATTTCACATCGATTGTCACGGGGTCTTGTGGGTCTGTTTGAACTTTTCCCGGTTACGTTGGGGTCGTTTTTCAGTCTAACCGGATACAAGTGTCTCCATAATCTAGTTGGTTAGTACTGGGTAACACGATTTCTCGTGGTAAGACTGGTTGCCACTGAGGTGAATGTTACAGATCTTTATTTGACAACCTGGACTGACGGTATGACGTGCTCTCGGAAGCAAGGAATGGTCTGATATCAAATGATGGTCACTCATCTACTGACCAACCGCAGTAAGTACAGCTTATCCTTGATCGATTGGTCTGTGCTGCGGTTCCTCAACCAGGAGCCTTTCTATGCATTAATCATGTATCTGACACGGAAAAAAATGCAAAGAAAAGGTTTTATCAGTATGTGCTGCAAGTTCCAACAAACGTTATGTAATGCAACACTAATGACATAATTGCACCGGCGATGTTTACCGAAGCATATTTAATGATATGTTTAGTAAATCTACCGCGTGGTCTTCCTTTTACGGGCACCACTGATTATGTAAGTGTTTGTTACTATAGTTAGCTTAGCCTTTGTAGCTGGACGAAGTGTTGTCGCAATTTAGTGTTGCGAAGTCGAGGTAACAGGCAGTAGAGAAACTGTTGGTATTTTTTGCGTAGATATATTTAACTAAGTATCATTAAAATCATTAAAAAAGGCGGCTTTTGCAAGCATTCGTCTACTTTTAGTTTGAGAAAAATCTTTAATATTAAGGTCGTTCTTACTCAGTGGTAAGTGTACCTATTGTCTTTTACCTTTGTCACGACATTTTTCTTAATTGATATACCTATGTTTGTTGCGTATTAGGTATATAATTATGTACTAACTACTTCAACTCCTGTCACATGGGTGGGAGTTACGAAATCAGCATTTGTATGGCGATGTTACATGACAACATGAATTCAAATTCTAACTTATTCAGATATCTAAGATAATTGTGATAAACAGCGTAATACCCGTCATCATACATTTGTTCTTACAAAATACAAAATCTGGTAATCTAATCAGATAAATTGTACCTACCTACTTAATAATAATGAAGTAGCTATAAAGCCATTAATTAATAGTTGATAAGTTCGGAGTTTTTAATCACTTATAAAATTCTGTGATTTTGTTTATTTATTTAATCCTATTTATCACTCTTATATCAAAGAATTTGCTTTGATTTAGGAGTGATAAATATGATTAGTATACTCGCGACAATCTAAGAAGTCCGAATTTGACGTTTCTTTTTTGAGTGCATTTTTTCAATATAAAGTTAAACTTGAGGTTTACGAATGATACTCGTTGTTATAGTGTATGGATAAAATAGTAATTATTTAGGATTATGAATTTAATTTAAAAAAAATTTTACGTAGACGTTCACACAAAGAAACGTCAAATCGGACTTCTTAGATTGTCGCGAGTTTAGTAAATCGCTTTATAGGTAGGTATTGAAATTATGACGCAGAAGACGTCTGGGACAGAATTATTGAGTAGGTACTTAGTGTCCGTCTAATACTTACATTTAAAATAAAAACAAATTTTATTACATTATACAGGCAAAGAAAGACAAAGAACCGAAATCAGATCCATACCAAAATTAAAAGTAACATCGAGTATTGGGGAGATAGATCCGAACCAAGAAAAACACGCAAAATGAACTGCGGGTATTATTATACCTTGGTTACTTTGCATTTTGGACTCGTATAATACCTTATGGTGGGCGTCCTTAATAATAAAAATATATTTCTAAAGTTATTTTATCGAGGAATGAAAAATACGGTCGTGAACAGGATTTGAACCTGCGCCTCCCGGATAATATAAATACTAAGGTACTCTGCAATTAAGCCATCTGCCTCTGCTTACTACTCCGAATACTTATTTTAATACGTTTTACGGTGACGTGATCATTCAGTTCCATATAGGTACAGATGAATACATGTTTTAATGTAAAATATATGTGATTAATACGGATAATAATACTTTATTATTACATACAGCCTCAGCATCTACAAAGTGGGGAATTCGTTGGTTTTCATCGTTATCTCTACATAAAATACACCATAGAGCGAGAGGTAGAGATCTAGCTCTCGCCCCCTCTTGTCAACTTTTGTCTTAGTCTCCATAGTGTTAACTTTCAGAGATATCGTGAAATAGTAGAGGTTAAAAATATATCGAGTGTCGTATTATAGGTATATTATTTTATTTTTTTCTAACTGGCCCAGCGAACTTCGTACCGCAATTATTCTTGTTCTAATAAAAAATCCAATTTGGTGTAGTCGTCTGGAAGTTATGCGCGTACAAACATTTCGGCGATTCATTTTTATTTATATGATGATTATAATAGAATTATGCACTACAATCGTAATTTCTTCAAAATTCCTCTAACAAGCCTAATTAATGCTTAGAAGAGATTGTAACTCTCACTGCGGTGTCGTTGGTGCCTTAGTTTTTTAATTAGCCAGATGTGTCCGAGCATTGAATGTTTTGTATGGTACTGTACTAACGATAGTTAAATGATTCTAAAACTGATACCAACAAACTTAATGTAATGTAATGTAAAGTAATGTAAATTGTATCTGCGTGAGAGTAGTGCAATGTGTGTGAGGAGGTGAGTGAGGTGAGATGTGTGTGGTGTAGAGTTGTGTAGATTGAGAGTAGGAGACAAAAGACGTTTAATAAACGGGTATCTAAGTACAAGTATAATGATTGACGATTATATAAATAAGGGTTTGATGAGCTCCTCTGTATCGTCGTAGACAAGCGACATTACATATTCCTTGACTTTCTTTTTACATTGATAAGCGTTTAGCGAGTGGACGTTAATTTTTGTATGCAATTTGTTATAAAGCAGAGACCTCAAGAACCGACTGTGGCGTTGTGCAAAGGTTGAGTTTACTTGTACTTTCGTTACAAGCATGAATTGGTCTTCTTCGGATGAGCCTGGGTGTGTCAGGAGGTGAAAGAGTAGCATGTTTACGAATGACTGTGCGGAGAATGAACATCTTTCTGGCTGTTAGGGATTATTTAGATAGATAAAAATAACTCGTTTTACGTTTCCTGAACAACCAATAAATACATAAGTATCTAGTCGTGGCTTGTTCAGCTACGACGTCCTAACTAAATTAATTGATATATAAATTTAATATGCTGTATTATTAATTAAATATTCTTCAAGATAAAACAGACAAAAGTTTAGAGTAAATACCTATGCATACAATGATGGACACCAGAAGAGTCCTTCACAGTGTTTTGTCAACTACATTTGAATTGAACATAATATCTCTGCTCTCTTATTTTTATTTATTCGATAGTAAGTGTTATAAACACATTCACAAACTTTATACTGTAGGTATAGACTTCAATATATAAGTTCTAATTGGTAAAAGTTGTAGATTATACAACGATTAGACTTGTTGTGATGATGTTAATGATGTTCAGATTTGATCTATGTATATCATTACGTGAGTATTAAGTCGGAAATAATTATATATCACCTTATGTAATGTGGTTGTATTTTTTAGTCTGAACTGATATATTTATATATATTTACTTATTTAGATTTACGTCGTTGATGTAAGCGTTGATTTTTATTGACTTATGTAAGTAATATTTATATAAGTTGCGTCATAAATCTTATATATTTATAGGAATGTGCATGGTATGTAACTAATCCTACTTATGCACATTTCATAAATATTTTTATTTTATTTTATATATTATTTCGATGTAGGTACACAGAAATTAAATATCAGATTAATTTTGTAACGAATTCTGTGATAAAATATACAAAAAAGTTACGGTGCTTAAATTTCAATAGAAGTAATTTCGTTTTCAATTATATCCTGGCTATAAAACGGTTCGCTGTGAGCATTACCAATGAAAAAAAAAAAGTTGTCCTAAAGAAAATACCTAAACTATGTATTCTATATTGGAATTAAAGTTCTATTGCATTGTTATAAAGCAGAAGCTTATTATTTACCTATATCGAAATCATTTCACTATTTAATACATCGTGTATGTTTTAAATAGTCAATAATGTAATTCACTATTGAATTGGATATGTTCGTGAATGGAAACACAAACACTTGTCATTGTATTCTACTGAAGTTGATACACTATAAAATGATACATGTTATGAAAACAAAAAAAAACTCACGTCCAATAGTTGCCCCAAGAGCGGTGACGGCGAGCGCGACAAAGGCGAACCACGACACGGCCATCTCACTGTGGGGCTCTCGCGCCACTGAACTACGAGCAGATTTGGCGTTCTTTCGCTAGAATTGATTGCTGCGCAGGAGACGTGCACTAACAACAGTTACACTCCACAATCTAATTGTAAAGTGTAGCTCGTTATGTTTCTACACTTGCAAGTCACTTTTGCACACAGTCGCGCGCCAATGGAACGTGTTTGGTCTAAATTATTGTAGGGTTTCCAATGCCATGCAGTATGTAGACGCTAATAATGGTAGTGCGGGCTTCCGACAGTTCCCTCATTTCCGATCGGGTGTCGCGTGCGTCGGCGACGTAACAGGCTGCGTTCTGGAGCACGTGCAGATCACCGGATGTCGCTGATCAACTCACAAAACGGCTTAAAAGTGGATTTATTTGATTTATTGATAGAATGCAATTCAGAACATCCTTTCAGATATTTTGCCGCATTGAATTCGGTGCGCTGCCGTGCTGATTTGTTCGTTCATCATGCAAGGAGTATTAACATTATCCTTCTCTTCGGCTTTCAATAAATATTCAACATCCGTTCATTAGAATTAGGAGGCATAATGTGTTCAAGTAACGGTTTCCATATTTAAAAATTGCACATTGTTTTACCTAAAATATAAAAACTATAAAACTGTTCTCATAATGACTATGAGAACAGTTTTATAGTTTTTATATTTTAGGTAAAACAATGTGCAATTTTTAAATATGGAAACCGTTAACTGTGATTTTGAAATAATATGTCTAGCCTTTTCCCAACTACGTTGAAGTTAGCTTCTAGTGTAATCGGATGCAGCTTGGTGCCAATACTTTACATGCTGCGATTGCCTATGGTCAGCCTCGTGGTAAATCTGGCTGTCAGACTTTTAGACCTGACCTTACCCGTAAGGACTGTCATACTTCTTTGACAACTGGGAGCCGTTTAACGTACTCTCCGAGGCAGGGAGGAATCTTGATATGAAAGGATGGTCACCCATCCACAGACCAGCCGTAGTAAGCGCAGCTTAACTTCGGCCGTTCGATCCATAATTTTCTCTTTTGACAAAATGTTTGAAATTTTCTATAGGTAGAACATACCTATAGAAAATATTTCCAACATATTTCGTCACTTCCAGCTAGGCTTTGAACTCGCATCTTTTGAACACTTATAAATAAAGAGTACAAAGGAAGGTTATAACAATTTACTTTTCACAAACTGATTACAAAGCAAAAAAATTACCCCCAAGTTAAGGAAAACCACAAAACAAGTTAACTGAAAATCTGAAGTCATCTCTGAAGTTCGGTAAGGAAATCAAAATTCAATTAATTACCGTGTAATTGGCTAGGTGCTGAAGATTTCCGGCGGGAGATGTGGGGCGTAGGACTACTGATCTGTTTTAACTGTAAATTAGATAGGTACCCGCCCGGCTTCGTTTTCGTACCCTTATTGATGTACATCAATTTTGTTCGATTTCGTAATGTCCACAAATCTATAACATCAAAATAATGATCTACTAATTAAATGTCATACACAGGCTTTACGCATAGAGATAACATTACTCATACATACTAAATTCCAACTAGTTTGGGTTATTGTACTATAATTTTATTATGTACGAATTAAATAGTTTACTTACCAGAGGCTCCCGCTTGAAATATATCAGTGTTTTCACTTAACATCTGTTCCGTAGTAACGAAGAATATTGTCCACAAACAGACAGACGCAGTGGAGGACTTTGTTATGAGTATGTAGAGTTATACAAGTAATCTCAATTCAAGATATGTCTTTGAAAAAGCATTAACGCATGCTTAGCGAACTCTAAAGTTACAATATTAAAGGGAAAAAGAATACGGTCGCGAACAGGATTCGAACCTGCGCCTCGCGGATAGATACTCCAGGCGCCCTGACTTAGTTGGTCCTGTTCGCGACCGTATTCTTTTTCCATTTAATATTGTAAGTAATCTCAAATATAAAATATACGACCAAATGCGAATCGGTTCAGTCGGATTAGTGGAGTTCGGTATAAATATTGATGTGATATAAAGTCTGACGTTCGATACATCCTAGATGCCTCTGACAGCATTTTATAATTTTTTAAAAGGATATTTACTTTTTTCATCTTGTTTCCCTCTTCTTAGCGCAGCCGTTTTTTTTATAATTTGTTTTATATAAAACGGCCTGCTTAAAACTACTATTTTCTATCGTCTCCTTGACCGATAGTTTGAACAATAATTAAATAGAGAGATACTATGGCATATCTCAGAAAGATTGGTGTTGCAGTAAGTTGTTATCACCCGGTGACGATACACACATCTACAATGGTTTTCTCTTCTTTGGATCTGAGTAACTTTATCGATAATTGTTAATGAACATTACGAGCAAAGTAGTTATAGACACCATTACACAAATACATTTCTTTTTTATTGTTTAAAATTTCTCGGAGGTTCAATTCGAAAGTAGATAAAACCGTAACAAACGAGATTTAACTAATACTGATATATTTTTAAAACGCATGCGTAGCGGGTCTTAACTTATTGATATAATTGTTAAGTAATGCATTTATTACTGTAGAAGGTTAAGAGATTATGTACATTCCGAATTATAATTTGTTGAAGATAACATTTATTTGTATAATTATTCTAAGTATTACATTAATTCTAAAAACTAAAACTATTTTAATAATATGAAAAACAAAGCTATTATCTAAACTAATAAGCCTATTATTGTTTAAGGTTTATTAGAAAAGGGTTAATTAGTGTCAGTAAATAAAAACAATTAAGTTTAAATACCTATAACATTTTATAAAATTAAATAATAGTTATTCACGCACTTTTTCATGTGATGTCGACGTGGTTAAAAGAATTAGTGAACGCTTTAAATGCTGAAAGGATTTAAATATCTGTATACAATATTTCCATCATTGTCACACTCTAAACTTAAAGAAAGAATTTTGAAAACAAGAAATCCTTCTGATAGAATAGAAATTTTGATGAAAAACTTAGACATTACTTTATTTATTATTTTATTGCAATAAAAACATTGTCTTACACTAGAAATTTCTACATAACATACAGCCCATTACTTTCTCACTGTAGGGCAAGAGCCTCTTCTCATACAGAGAAGGCACGAGCATTCATCACTACGCTAGCTCACTGCCATTTGGCAATAACAGACAATCAAGTCCAGGTTTCTTCACGATGTTTTCCTTCACCGTTTGTCTGTGGTGTGTCATGTTACAGGCTTATCCTATTGGTAGATACATGTCAAATTTGAACCCACAACTCTCAAGAGGCGGGCCAGTAACCAGTCGGTCGCACGACACCGTTTTAAGCAAGTGATAAATACTTTCTAATACACACATCACTATGAAAAGTCAGTGGGGCGCTTTGCGTTCGAACTTTTGACCCACCAGTCTTACGGTCAGACTACTAGTCTATCACTGCATTTTTACGGGTTACAGTATGTTGTTATGGCCTGAAGTTGCTGCTGCTCTTCATCGCCACATCATAACCACCCTGTAGCTGTTACACTGCAGGCAAAGGACTGTTCTGACAGTCAAGGATAGAGATCGACCAGATCGACATATTTATATATCATATATAATTATATTTTTTAATACATGTTGAGGCCATGTAATGCCTATATTAATTTCTATTTTTCAAAGAAACATTGAAAAAATAATAGACAAGAACGGGGTTTGAACCCGCGACCTTTGACGTTCCGTGTCATCACTCTACCAACTGAGCTACCTTGTCGTGTTCAAACCTATTGAATTTTCAATCCTCTTTGTATATATATTTATATATATTACATATATCTGAAAATAAAATGACACCTAGGTTCATCAGGTACCTAAACTGGTGGGAACCCATTTTCTCTAGTTTTATCTTTATCGTTACATTTTTGGTTGATTTAGGAATTGAGTTTGGTTAAATTATAATAAAATAAAATATATTCTGACCCTATAACAACCTTAGTGTTCGAAAACGCGCCGTAGTCAACGCAACGCACTCATTTATTGCGTGGCCTGGAAGAGTGCTGCTGACGTCATCATCATTTTGAATATATTGATATAGTATATATTTTAAATAATATTCAAATTGTATGTCGTTATTGTCAATTCACAAGTGATTCATTGTTCTTTAAGAAATCTGTTTTCATTCTCATTAACCAATAAATAATTATCGCTTGATAAACAGTATCTTTAGATAAGATTTGTAGGAACCTAGGTATATCCATCAAAACAATAATTAAATTAGTAGACACAACACGTGTTTAGGTCACATTGCCACTGTACGATAACAGGATAAAATATTTAAAATGTTGTGAATAAGTATGTTTGTTACCTATTCGTTGTTTATTTCTTGTAAGGGTCATCGCGTCGCGCTATCTTTATTTTTTATTACGCTTGACCTTACGTTTAATTGATTTGTTAATTTATCTATCTATGTGGGCCTCTTCCTTTTAGTTTCTTTGTTAAACCTATAGATAATCTACTATGCAACACATCTGATAATCCACAATCGATTTGGCATATGCACCCTCTAATATACTACTACCACAATAATCTGAAATGTTGAAAACGTTTCGATAGTTTCATCAAATTTAAATCGGAATTAACAAAAAAATTATAACTTTAATGAGTTCAATACACATTAAAGTTATAAATTTGTCTCTGCTCACCTCCGCGAATTCTTCTTCCACCTTTTATATATATATAGCAAAGCATAGCAATGACGTCGCCAAAAGACGCATTATAATGTGCTAGCTATTCAGTCCGTATACTGGTGCTGTATAGGGACTGAATAGATAGCAATGACGTCGCCAAAAAACGTTTTCAAATGTGGAAGAAGAATTCGCGGTGGTGAGGAGAGTTCGAGATGGCTTAGCGGTCAGAACGCCTGGAGCATTTATCCGGGAGGCACAGGTTCGAATCCTGCTCTCGACCGTATTCTTTTTCCACAAAAAATTATAACTTTAAAGTCCGCTAAGCATGCGTTAATTAGCGCTTTTCAAAAATGTATATGTTTAAATACACATTTTTGAAGTATTGAATACAGTTGAGATTTGTAAGGGGCATCCTTAGTTGTTACCGACATCGATAACGACAAACTGCAAATGCATCGATCGTTAACGACAAACTGCGAATGCATGATACCACCTCTATCTAGTTAAGTGCTACGGATATTATTACGCACATTCTAATAAGAGAAAACCTCTTGTGTACGTCAGTGTACCTATATTATTATAATGTAGAGAATATTCACAGGTTAAAGTATACTAGCTGCGGCTTAATCAGTGTAGGGTCTTTGCCATTGGGATCGCCTGCGATATTTTACAGGACCCAATAGACATCTAAGTTATAGAATCGATACCTATATTGGGATTGCAGCTGATATGAGCACTTGACCACAACAAGGTTGCAAAAGTAACCCAAAATTAATTTACACAAATTTTCTTTTAAGTTATTTATTGTATGCCCAAAAAATTATCCAAGCAATAATTGTATTTCGTGTATCAACATATTAAAATCGTCTATATAAGAATATTTTATACGATTAGCATAATTACGGATATATGTTCAAAAGCTGTTGTTTTATAGATCCTAAACTACAATTAGGTATTTTAATTAAAATATCGCTACAATGTTCAATGTTCTCAGAATAAAATACAAATGGTACTACGATCACTGGGCTTCCTTTTCCATGTCCATAAAGTTATCCAGGGCTTTAGCTTGTTTATCTAGTCGGTGGTCACTGGCCGAAGATATGATGGACGGCGCCCTGCTAGGGTTCCGGAGGACTGGCTTCTGAAGCTGCAAGAAGTTTAGGGAAGCCTTCAACTCCTTGATGAAAACTTCTTTGTGAGTTACCTGAAATAAAGAGAGAAAGAAATAAAAATAATAAATAGTATTTCCTTTACAACAGTGTATCTCTAATTAGAACCATATCTATAGGACGACTTCGATGGGCAACCGAAGTCGTCCAAGTACTAAGAGTAATCGCCTAGTCGTCCGACTACTCAGTTTGCAGCCGAAGTTGACCAAGTTTGTGATAGAGTGACAGCAATTCGAAGGTGGTAGTCGCTTCTATGTAAGAAACGTTTCGACCGGGCCACCTACCGTACGCTGACGACCCGGTGTAAATGATTCTTTAAATACGTCACAGTCGGAGATGTACACTAAAAGCAGCAAAAGCATCTTCTTATCTTTGACTGTTTTGAATTGTATTAAATAATTTTAAGTTCAACGAACCTGCTCACGTACTACAATGTTGCGGACTTCGTTCATAAACTCGATGGCTGTTATAAACAGGCAGAACACCAGTCCCACCACCAGAACCACGAATAATCCGATCAGATTCTCCATTTCAAGATCGCCTTCTATATCACTATCATCGACTTCAGGCTAAAAAAGTAAAGGATATCTTAAAGTTAGTGATAAAGAATATCCCGGGATACAGGGAAAGGTTAGTTAGGACCATATGGTCTTTAGTCGGTAGAAGTCGGCCACAACGTTCATAATGGGTTTACAATTTATAGAAAAAAAAAGGATAACACCATAAAGGATGACTTAGTGTGCTTCTTAAAGTCACTAAAAGGATTGACTTCGTATTAGAAATATAGATTAAATAAATATAGATTATATATTGACTTCGTATTAGCGTATTAGAAATTCGTAGGTGAAAGAAAAACGTGACGAAATCAGCTGATTTCGTCACGTTTTTCCTTGGAGATGTTCCTGGCGATATGTTAAGCCATGTCAGAGGCCTACGGTAGCGTAAACTCAGACACTAGGTTGTTCATTAACAAAATGATAAGCAGAAGGTTAATTACTAAAATACTGTTTTAGTCAAAAACCACAATTTTTACCATCCTAGTGTGTAAATAGGAATAAATTCTCTATGTTAAAAGTTAAGGAATTATCAAGGGTAGTAATTATGGTTGAAAATATTTTTCAGAGCTATTTTGTGGCGGTTTTGACATAGCTCTAGTTTAATAATTTTAAGGTGTTTTTTATACGATATGTTAGATAAGTATGTTATGTTCATTTTAATATCTATTTCGTTTCAACACATAATAGCTGTGGGCAGGTAAATATTTTAATGGTGTCCATACTTACATTACATATCTTGGCTCCGTATTTCTTTTTCCACCATTTGTTTTTAATTTTATCCAAGGTGGTTAATTCTTTCAGTTTCAAAATTGCTCTATTTATGTCAGTTCTAAACGGTGAGTCTGTAAATCAATATAATAAAAATAAAATAATACATAAAAAAAATTACTTCTGAAGTGATTCCCTGTAAAGTGCTCTTATATGTGTGTTATGATGTATCCAGCCTTATGTAAAACATTTACAATAAAATATTGCGATAACTATTGAATAATATCCATTGCTGTGTGTTGGAATGAAAATTAAGTAAATATATATCGTATACATAGCGATTACTATCGTGATACATAATAAGACTGGGGGACAGATGGAGTGATGATACGAATTCGAAAAAAGGCTATAGTAGTGCACTTGCACGGTTTATGGTTTAACTTACTTGCAGGCATTGCTATCCCATAATCCTTGCTATCTAATTCACCTCCAACTTTCTTGAGATCACAATTCCTTTTCAGCTTGTACTCTATAGTACTGGACTCCATGAAGAATGCGTACTTATTCTTACTCTTGAAGACTCTCTTCTCTCCTTCGTCGTTACTGGTAACTAGGAGTGCAGGATTCGCTTCCATAGTTTCGTATATGTGTCGGTATATTTTGTCTTTGGAGGACTGGAAAAGGATTTTTTTTAGAGATTCGTCTTCACGGTTGAGGAAAGGAGGATATTTGGAATACTGTTGGTAATTGGGATAGCGAGATTTCAAAGGAACTAATAGCGCCATCTTATTTTACGGACTGTAAAATGTTCACAAGTAGCATCACCTATTGATATGCTTACAGGGATAGTCTGTCATTGTTCAAATATGGCGACCAAAAATGTGTAAAGGCGTTTGAGAACATTTTTGAGATACGTGTTTAACCCGTTCTCATCAAATAATTATCATAAGATTATATATAATTATTATAAGATTGTGCTGTTTAAATTTATGTGTACCGTAAAAAATATAATCAATTTTACATTATGGTACTGACTTTGACAAAATCTTTCATTTCGGTACTTCATCTCACTCCATAAACATTGCCGTAAAATAATTTGTAATACTCCTATTACAAAATACCTGCACCAATTCTCTAATAGTACATTATGATACAAGTGCCCTAAGTTGGTCATTACAGACGAGGCTGAATTGTTAACTAAACTAAAATTGAATTGCGAGCCTTGGCGAGGGTAGCAATGACCGACCGAGACTTGCACGCGGCTCATACGACGTTTTTCAACACTCATGCGAGGAAAAAAAGAATGAAATAACAAAATTACAATATGTAAAGGCATTAAACTATAATAAATTTTTAACTATGATGGCGAGCAAATTTCCTTTTTTCGTACGCCGGGGTCTATGGTCTATTTGCGTGCAGGAAGGACGCTCACTGACGAAGTTGCCAAACAACCTAATATTATAATAAGATTAAATTAATACTTTTTTAATTATAACAAAAACTACCCAATGCTAATTCGGCTACAGAAAAAAAAAATATTAACTGATACGTCATATTTTATCTAACACTGAATCCAAGACTGAAAAATGGTAAATATCAGCAAAGAAATTTGATGTCTTTATTCACGAGTTTTAATGAGATACAGGTCAATGATTTCAATACACTTGCGAGAAAACATGATAATAAATTTGATTAAACTTATTTTATTAAAATAACGCGCAGATGCGCCGTGTCTATGGTCGATGCACGTAGAAGTAGATGCAGAGTCTTGACTTGACGAAGTTGCTTGAACTTTAGTTTGACAATCTATGGTTTGACGAGTAAATATATTTTATAAAAAAAATAACTATAGTGAATATATTAATATGCCTCATTATGAACCTAAAAGCAGTGTAATAAGAGCCACTTTACGAGCAAGAGTTTTGAAAATAGATTTTTGTCATTTTGCATTCAATCTAATATTTAAACATGTTGGGAAATTGAAATGTTTTTGATTGTTTACCTAAATAAAGGTAATAAGATAATATTGCTTCAAAAAGTGAAGGCTTTATTTTCGTATTCCAAATGACTTTCCTTTCCTTTAACTACGCATTCACTTTATACAGAATGTAATACTGGCAAGTTCACGTGCGCTTCCCATTGTTTTTTTTAAAAACTGTTGTGCTTAATATGCCTTATTGAATCATTTCCAATATACATAAATACTATCAAAGGCCCTTTCTTCTATTCCAGATGATTTATGGTGTATTGTCTGAGAGACAGTAGGTATAGCGGAATGTGCCCATGCTTTCGAAAATTTTGGAATTATTTCGTTGACGAATGAGAAAATCAGTAGTGTTATCTTAGGGTTTCGCGGTCACAACACATTATAATAAAATAACTTTTAACCGGATTAATCGCGTGTATTATTGGTTTTTTATTTCCTGACGTTTCGAGCATTTTGCAGCGTTCGTGGTCGCAGGAGGAATAAGGTGTCAGGCGTCTCAACAGTTTACTAAAATTATTTCAGTCTACCGTACATATAATTGATAAAATTCATAAAATTATTTTTATCTCTGATACATATTTAAAACTAAATCGCGACGGTTTTTCCTAAGACTATCCCTGAGAAGAAATAACAAACTCAGAGGTCACAGTTGTTTTAAATTTACAGATACAATTTTACAATTTTATCGATTTATTAACTAAAAGGTGTTCCGACGCACGCAGTAATTGCAAAGTGCGTGCAAAGCGTTCGAAACGTCAGGAAAAACGATAGCAGTCAACGGCTGATATAATTTTTAACAGTTTAAGTAATCATATTATGTCTTTAAAATATTATAGTGACCTTAAAAAACTCAATAGTTGATCCTCCAGAAATAGCGCCATACAAGATTTTATTTTGCTTAGCTAGGTCATCGACGCTGTTAATTGGTTCATCTTCTAAGGCTGATGTCATAGAAGCTGACAGCTGGGCGATGTAAGTTTGACACACGATCACCGCAAAGAACCACCACATAGCACACACCCAGCGGGTACCAAACGCCCTGGAAAATGTAATATGTATCAATTATTGTTCACCAGTTACTACTCACGTGCATTATTCGGGATTACTCGACTAGTTTCCAACTTGAATGGAGCCCTTAGTTATGAGCTGAGCCCGCCGCAATGTTGCGAGTCAAACTCGGTCAGTCAAACTCAGTTTGAGTCGCTGGCTTCGTTGGAGTTCAAAACTAGTCCGGCAATTCCGAAAAATGCACGTGATTAGTAACCGTTGAACAATAATTGATATATAATAACTTTCGTAAGACACATTCATATTAGTTATAGTTTAACGGTTATTACTCACGCGCATACTTCGGGATTGCCCGACTAGTTTCGAACTCGAACGGAGCTCTTATTCATGAGCTGAGCCCGCGGCGATGTCGCGAGTCAAGTTCGAGTTCGAAACTAGTCGGGCAATCCCGAAGTATGCGCGTGAGTAATAACCGTTAAACTATAACTAATAATAATTGATATGATTATGTCTCACAAAAGTTATTATACAAAAAATATAAAGTTGTACTCGAAATACGTGTCATATTTTTATTTTATATAATATAGCATCACGCATGTATTGCCCGTAGGATTGGTTGAGGTGTACTACGTAAGTACACTCATATTCCATTGTCACCGTTTTTAAGTCTATATAGTTACTATGTACTAGCTCGATGATGAGCCTATTGCCATCAAGCGGGCATAATTTCAAACTTCGGGTTACTACAATTTTTATTTTATTTTATTTAAACTTGATACATATCTTACAAAGACGTACTTAATGCCTTAGTCATTCTCTCCCAGTCAACCTTAGGGTGATGCAGAGATAACATGGTAGGTGCAATAAATTTCTGATATACAGATATTTTGATATTAAAATACATACTTATTAAAGTACAATATGAACAATAAACTAAGTCATTCTAACAGATAAAGTCAATAATCTTTGCCAGGAATGACCACCAGACTTCACGCTTAGCAGCCGCCTGTGCGACCACTATACTAATGAGGCAGTCTCGATGCTCATTGGGAAGTAATCAATATCTGCGCAAATTAATCAATAGTATTCAGATTGAAATAAAATTACTTTGGCAATATGTCACATCCTTGTGTCATGATAGAACCCATTGTTAGCCAGGCGCAGTTCTTAAACGTCCAAATATTTTCCAACTCTTCTGGATCTTTCTCGCACGGTTCTGGATTTTCCCAATCTGCTGGTGATATTCTGGAAATAAGAGATACTCAGAGACTCGGAGAGACTCATTTCATGAATCAATCATATTCAATTGTTTTGATTTGACGTGGCTGTTGACCGGTAACATGTAAAAAATAAAAAATAGAATTATACCTTAATAAAGTGCTAATTATACTGATCGTTAAAATGAGATCTTTTTAAAGTTATAATTTTAAATGTAAAAAGAATACGGTCGTGAGCAGGATTCGTACCTATGCCTCCCGGATAAAGGCGCTCTGACTACTCCACAACAAGGCGGAACGCCTTGTTTTGGTGGGCGGGCTCTAGTAGCCGTGGCTTGGTCACCCATGGTGAAGCTAAAGGAACTCGAGGAGGGCCGCTTCTCTGGGCTTTGCCTCCAAGCCCATGTTGGAGCGCCAGTAGGTTTCGGGCCCAAGGGGGGAGCCGCAACTGAGGTGGGCTGCCGCGTCCTATGGGTGGCACCTCGGCTGAGGGATGGGGGCCCCGCGGCTGAGGGATGGGGGCCCCGCGGCGGGAGAGGTGTGCCGGTATGTCAGTGTGCCGCTCTCCCTAGCTTCCGTGGTCTTGACGGGGCTGCCACCGTTAGATGGCGGTCGTGGTGGGGCCGCAGGGGAGGAGGAGCGCCGGTATAACAAGGCACCGCTCTCACTATCCTCTGCGGCCGTAGTGGCAGGTGGCGGGGCCATAGACCTGATACGTCGCAGGAGACCTTGGGCGTCTGGACAAGGGGTCGTCTGAGGCCCATTGCACATGGTGTCTGAGGTGGTTGCGGCATGCCATATGTCTGGTATACCGTAGGGGCCGTGGGGGGGGGGGGGGGGGGCAATATCCAATCCAGTGAGGAAGTCCGTCAACGGACGGCCTCGGGCGGGTTCGCGTCGTGTGCGATAGCATTCCGGCGTCCCGCCCTCAAGCAGCTGAAGAGGTACACCATAGAGTTTTAGTGGGTTCGAGTCCCACATAACCGCGCTGTCTACCCGTGTCAGAGCGAGGGCATTTCTCTACGTAAAAAAAGGGAGCTCTGACCGCTATGCTGACAGGTGACCGAAACGACACGACTAACTTTTCAGTTAATACAATGTCGAAAAGATGCAATTACCTTAATAAATGTAGATAAATCTTTGAAAAGCATTAACGCACGTTTAGCAAACTCTAAAATTATAATTTTAAATGGAAAAAGAATACGGTCGTACATATAGGGACTGAATAGATAGCAATGACGTCACCAAAAGACGTGTTAAAATGTGGAAGAAGAATTCATGGTAGTCAGCAGAGGTCGAGATGGCTTAGTGGTCAGAGCGCCTGGAATATTTATCCGAGAGGCGCAGGTTTGAATTCTGCTTACGACCGTATTCCTTTTCTATTTAAAATTCTAACTTTAGAGCTCGCTAAGCAGGCGGAAACGAAGCCTTATAAGACCATCTTACCTGGCACAAACAAAAAGAACTATGGAAACCACACAATAAGCAGTTGCGGTGTACATCCAGACCTCAAAGGTGTACGGATTTAGGAAAGAAAACATCCCAGGTTCCACTTTACGGTCCTTAGTGAATAGAATACTTATTCCTAAGGACATGAAAGGTACTGAAAAGTCAACCACTTTCTTCCGCTCCTCCGTTATAGTTAAGTCACATACAGCTAAATCAGCTTTCTGTAAAGATAAATGGATTTTTATGAAAAGGAAAGTAAAAAAAATAGTAATTACCAGTAGAATCTGAATCTGCGCTCGTCAGACGGATATTCATCTCTCGAAGATGACTATAATTATTTTATGTATATTTCATAATCGGCTACCTACTTACGGCTGGCTTATGGCTTTTTCATTTACTCATTCAATTAAAATGTATCTCTTAAATGTTTTCTTTTCATACTGAATTTATTATGTTTAATACTAGCTGACCCGACAGACGTCGTTCTGCTAAAAACTATTGGACTGTAACTAGGACAAGTTTGAATATGATAAAGAAAAATGTGGCATTTGCTCTTCATAAGAACCTTCTTCGGTCTTCAAGAAATATTTGAAAAAGAATTATCCAAATTCGTCTAGCCGTTCTTAAGTTTAGCAACACATTTAGCCATTGATTTTGATTTATATAGATTATATACTGATACAGCGATTTCATACTTAAACGTGTTGATGCTATTATTAAGTACAAGCTTCTGCCCGTGACTTTGTCTACGTGGAAATTAGAATAATTAAGAGAAGCAGTTAAAAAAAGAACAGACTCGCAAACTTTCGAGGTATCTGAGCATCAGACTGGCACAATTTCAATCTCCAGGCTGCTAATGAGAAATTCCTAATAGGAAGATCCAATAAAACTTTGGTGGATCTAGGAATCGAACGAGGACCTCCAACGTAGTACCATTAGATTTTCATGTTACCTTTTTTTGACCGGTGGTGGTTTTTATTATAATAAAACTATCTTTATCTTATCTTAGATTAATGAGGTCGTCGTTTTATTTTGATTAACCTACCTTTTCATATTATACATACTTCGCCTTGTGTTAAGCACTTACCTTATCCAATAAGTACCCAATGAGACCGTTCCATTTTTTGGTAACTGGGTCAATTTTACCATAACCCATATCCTGATCGATGAATCTATATGTATAATTAAAGTTTTCTTCCTTGAGTATGCGAAATATGTTCTTTACTAGGTCTACGGAGAAACCCTCGAACTTTTCATTAGGGTCATCATCTTCACAGTCCGCCTCACCTTCACATTTTACTTTGTTGGTGAAATAGGGTTGAGCTTTACGAGATATTATCTGCAATATGATATTAGGTATATTTATTTTTACAATACAATATGATTTTAATTATTGTTATTATCTTATTACTCACTTGCATTCTTTGGGATTACCCGATTAGTTTCGAAATTTCATGAGCTGAGCCTGATGTCGCGAGTCAAAACTCAGAGTGCACGTGAGTAATAACCGTTGAACAATAAATATGTAGTTCATATGAATGTGTCTCAAGAAAGTTATTGTACAAAAGTACAATATGATATTACTTTTAATTTAATGAATGGTCGTAGAGACAAAGAGTTATGTTTGACAAAGAGTTATGTAAGAAACTTCTACTTAAATTAAGAAGAATTTATAGATATTTGTATAATCCCACATATGTATGGAGAGGTCAATTAGTATTGTTAAGATCTGCATTGAAAAACCATATTTAGAGATACATTTATACAGGCATTTAGAAAGTATCAAACAGTGTAAGACGGCATTACTTGTATCCAAATCATGATGGTCTTTCTTAATAAAGTAACATGCAAGGGCATTTAAAAAATTTCCTCTATAGAAAAATAATAATGCATTAGTGCGTCGTATGTCGAAGTCTTCATGCATTAACGTACAATAAATACAAATTACTGTTGCTTTAGTCTTTTAAATTTATTATACTTACAATAAATTCTTTACTGTTTTGTTGATTATTGACACTTTCAGCATACCGCCTGGTTTCTTTGATATCGGTATTGTTGGCAGACTCCCATCTACCAATAGTTTGTCTTAATCTTACGTGTATTTCATTGACATAAAGAATATAGTTAATTCTGCGGCCTTGTTGGTCAAATTCTATATTTCCAGAAACACCAAGGGTTTTGGTCTGAAAATAGTGAAGTCATATTAAAATTTACATCAAACTCCATTTTTATTTACCTAGAGAAATGCCCTCGCGTACAGCTCTGACACGAGGAGACAGAGCGGTTATGTGGGACTCGAACCTACTAAAACTCCATGGTGTACCTCCTCAGCAGCTTGAGGGCGGGACGCCGGAACGCTATCGCACACGACCGCGAACCTGCCCGCGGCCGTCCGTTGCCGGACTCCCTCACTGGGTTGGGTATTGCAACCCCCCCCCCCCCGCTACGGCACACCAGACACATGGCATGCCGCAACCACCTCGGAGACCATGTGCAATGTCCATGTCCGGACGCCCAAGGTCCCCTGCGACGGGTCAGGTCTTTGGCCCCACCGCCTGGTACTACGGTCGCAGAGGAACAGCACTCCTCTCCCACCGCGGGCCCCCATCTCTCAACTGCGGCGTCGCCCATACGACACCGCAGCCCACCTCAGTTGTGACATCCCCCATAAGGCGCGCCACCTACGCCGAGCCAACATGGGCTTGCTGGCAAAGCCCTGAGGACCGGCCTTCCTCGGGTTCTTCACCGTGGGTGTACCAAGCCACGGCTACTAGAGCCCCACTACAACAAGGTGGAACCCCTATAGAGGGGGGGGGGGGGTCAACAAACTCCATGATTTTTTTAAATTCTGAATACCTTAAATATTATTGCAAAATATTGATAGGAGATTAATAAAATCATTATAAATAATGTTATGACTAAGTAACAGCCACACGGCACGACCACTCGGGGTTAAGCTGTGCTTACCGCAGTTGATTTGTGGATGGGTGACCAATATTTTATATCGAGATCTATACGTACCTTGAAGAACACGTTAAACTGTCGGTGCCGGTTGTTAACCGAAGATATCGACTATGACCGTCGTTACGGGTTGGTAACTAGTCAGATACCTAAAAGTCTATGACAAGAATAATGTCAGCTCCTTGGAAGCGTCCGCCTAGCTTTGACTTTTCATAAGTACTTGTAATCTATCTGAAGTAAAAATATTTTATTTTAAAATTTAATTTACAATCTGTCTTACTACAAGATAATGTGTTACCCAGTAACTGTGTTATAGAGGTCAGATAGTCAGCCACCACATGTAAAATACTGGAATTAAGCTGATTCCGGTGACACTGGAAGCGGACTCCAATATATTTGCGAAAAGGCTACGCAGATATTTTTTACTCTAAGAAATTCAAAATTCAAATATTTTTATTTCAAATAAACCATATTACAGGCACTTATGAAAAGTCAAAACTAGGTGCACGGTTCCAAGGCGTTGATCTTATGGAGAAGAGCCGGCAAGAAACTCCATAGACACTCTTTTTAAAATAAATTGGTTTAACAATAAATAAGGTAATGTGAGAATAATGCAGGTTAATGAGCAGACTAAGAAAGGAAAGTAAACTTATATAGCCTTTTAAAATGATTGCCAAGGCAGTTAGGAGCCGACCAGTCCTGACAAACAGCACCCGTTCACGAGCATGACGCGCACATCAGCCTCGCTTAGCTCAACCATTTTGTAGGGAACTCGACGACCCGATGTACGACGCCACCATCAGCAGGACATTTTAGCGAGCATGACAAACTCGTAATGCCTGACAATAGGCAGTATGTATGTAATATGAGATTAAAACTAACATTAATATCCACATGATGCTCACATTTTACAAAGTTATATATTATGGAAAATTTCATAAAGAAATAATAATGTAAATTTAAAACTAGTAGGTTCGATACTAGCTGTTATACAATCGATATGTAAATTTACATACCCAAGAGTCAAATAAAATAATAATACAATTGGATTAATTGTACGTCAATAAAATAAATTGTATAAATTAAAAAAAAATAACAAAAATCAAAAATGTCAAAATAAAGGAAAAAACATAGAAATATTTAAACTGAAAGCAAACAAAATGTCGCCATAATCAAGTAGGCAAGGTACCAGTGGGTCGCAGTGTGCAGGAAGGAATCGTGAGCCAGGCATCCCTATCTGCCATATAATGATTAGTACTATAGTACGCTTTGGACATTAATATGCGTTTAATAACAATCTTAAACTTGAAATCCGGCAGTTCAGTTATATTAGAGGGGATCTTATTGTAGAACCTAACACTGTTACCCATAAATGACTTGCTTGTCTTTCTAAGCCGAAAGCCAGGTACTATAAGCTTGTGCTTATTGCGCGTATTTAAATTGTGGTAATCACTCTTTTTATTAAATTCGACCATATTTTTACGAATATCCATTATGTTACTAAATATGTACAAGGATGGTAAGGTGAGTATATTTATTTTCTTGAATAATTCACGGAGTGACTCACGGCAGCTAAGGTTATAAATAGCTCGGACTGCTCTTTTCTGTAATATAAAAATGGTCTCGATATCAGCAGCTGATCCCCAGAGTAGAATGCCGTAAGACATAATACTATGGAAGTATGCAAAATAGACCAGCCTAGCCGTAGACACATCAGTCATCTGTCTTATTTTCCTAACGGCAAACGCAGCAGAGCTCAGTTTTCCTGCAAGTGCCTCAAAATGAGGTCCCCACTGGAGTTTAGAGTCCACTGTGACGCCGAGGAATACAGTTGAAGCAACCAAATCTAGTACTTTACCATCAAGTTTTACATTAGAAACTACATTGGGCACGTTAGGTATAGAGAACCTAATACATTTCGTCTTTTTAGCGTTCAATAGTAGGTTATTGGCAGAAAACCAATTAGATATTTTATTAAGTGTATTATTATGTTCTACCAGATCCTTGTCCTTTCTATTTACTTTGAATATAAGTGAGGTGTCATCCGAAAAAAGAACTATGTTTGACATTGTGTCCTTTATGACATATGGAAGGTCATTAATATAAACAAGGAACAAAAAAGGGCCTAAAATCGATCCTTGTGGCACTCCCATTTTAACAAGTGAGCCTGAAGAAGTTACCTTATCAATAGCTACCCTTTGTTCGCGATTTGTCAAATAGGAACACACAAGATCAATAGACCCTCCTCGAATTCCGTAGTGTTTTAATTTTAGAATGAGCGTTTGGTGATCCACGCAGTCAAAGGCCTTAGAGAGGTCACAAAATACTCCTACAGCATCCCCCGCATCTTCCCAGGCCCTTAGTACTGTTTTGATTAGGGTGGACCCAGCGTCCTCTGTAGACCGGCCCTTTATAAATCCGAACTGTTTAGAGTGAAGTATACCGTTTTCATTGAAATATTCCAACATTTGATTCAACATTATTTTTTCAAAAATTTTACTTAAAGCGGGTAATATAGATATGGGCCTATAATTAGATGCATCGCTCGAGCAACCTGCCTTAAAAATGGGTACGATTTTACTCGATTTCATAAGATCAGGAAATACGCCGTCTGTGACGCAAGTATTAAATATTGATGCTAACATTGGTGCGATCTTAGTTATTATTGATTCGATAGCTTTTATAGACAATCCCCAAAAATCCTCGGTTTTTTTAACAGTTAAAGTTTTAAATGTTTTAAATATATCGTATTGTGAAACGAAACTGAAATTAAAATTTGTGACACAGGAACTAGTATTTTCCTTTAGGAGAGACTCTGCATTTAATGCAGACGATGCAAGACATTTAGTAGTCACTAAAGGTATATTTGTAAAAAACTGGTCAAAGAAGAGTGGTCACAATCCGCAAATCCTAATCCCATAATCCTTCTGAAAGATTCTCATCCTCACATCACGATGAGAATTATAACTCTATAGAATAACAGAATGAACAGAATCGTGTGCGTACCTTTAATATTTCTTCCTGGAATGCAGCTCCGAAAGCCCACGGCTCTTCTTCACCAGTACAGCCGAATACAGGGGGGTGTTCAAGATCCTTTAGTGTTTCAGCGCCTAAAGCCTTAACTAGGTGATTCGCGACGTCATCTAGTATCAAGCTTTCGAGCTGTTGGAATAAAGTATCATAATATATAGACCTAATCAGACCATTACGATCCAACTGGAGAAAAAGGGCCTTTTCTCATACAGAGAAGACATCGGGATTGATCATCACGCTAGTGCACGTGTTCAACGTATGTCTGTGATGTCTTAGATTAACTAAGAAAGTACAGGTACATATGACACTGAAAACGTTATATTGGTACATGCCCGGTTTGAACCCACGCCCTGTAGGTACATCAAGAGACCCGTAATAACTCGATCACCATGACTGTTACTCACCACGACATTATATACTAGTAGAACCTTTCGGCTCAGCAACGTACAGAATTATACGTTGTAACAATAAAAATCTATTGTGTCTGCTAATGAGCGAGGCAACAGCATAAATAACAGCCAGTATTAGCATGAACAACATAGACTTAATAAAATGATTACCTTCGTGTTTTATTTTTGCACTAAGTTAAGTCAATGCACAGTATATACATTTATTGAAGCATTCTCTTACGATAATGTGCCAGTATATCTTGGGAAACTCGATACAAACTTGTTGTATGGGCAGATGTATAAAATATTAACAACTAGCAAAATGTTTCCTTTTTCCGCGATATTAATTTATTATCTTATGTGACCTACGAGTACCTATATAATACCAAATTTAAATCAAAATCCGTTCATTCGTTGCTAATACATAGGTACACAAACTCACAAACATAGAATCTTTCACATTTAATAATACTTTTGCATACTCACACTAAACTGTATGACGGATGATGTTCTTACTTCAGAGTTCCAGTTGCCTACTCTTGTTGCTAAGAAATGCCTCTCATTTTTAATTTGATCATATTCAGTGATACTGAGCCACGTTATATTTGAAGGTAGTTTCGCCAATTGCTCGGCTACTGTAGATGTGTCGATCGAGACGAAAACGTAGTGCTGACAACATATAAAAGATTCTTGATTTAAAGTTTTGTTAATAATAAGTTTTGTTATTTGTAGATTACCTATTGTTTACAGTTGCGATTCGCGAATTCTAGCTTAAAATTGTTTCAAATAGAATTAATTAATTGTACCTAATTAATGTCTTTATCATCAAAATGTTGTGTTTTAAGTTTTAGCCCCCTTAGGTAATTGTTGCGGACAATATATCTTCTTCAAGGGCCTGCGCAAAATTGGCATAGCGTAGCTTAGAAGATGCACGCCAAGTTTCCTGATCGTGTCATTATACTGAAGTAAAGCTAGGTACTATTATGCAGAATCTTGACAACACTTTTGAGTATCCATTAAAACAGCTGTCGTAATGAGTATGGAATTCTTTAGAAGTTAGCAGCATTTTACTGTTTAAACAATCAAGCTATTCCGTGCAATATCTTTGCCAAACGTGGTCGGTATATGGAAATAGGTATAATGAAGACTTTTTACACTAATATCTCCTTTATTCTGGCAATAAATCATAGAATCGTGAATCATAGTTTATTACAGTATCAACTACAATAACATACCTGGTATTCAGTAGCCAATTTTGCATTATCAGCTGCGGCCATATATTGTAAAATTCGATCAGCCTGACAATCTAGCAAGAAGCGGCTTACTTGATTCTCCCTTAAGGCCTTAAAGACCTGAAAGTTTCAAAAACTTTATAACATTGCTAATAATTAGGCGTAAGCTTAGAATATCACAACGCTATTATATCAAAACTTTGTTTCAGTTTTCTCAAGTAGGTACCTATCGTGAATGTAGGTTTAGCCATAGATATTATTATTAAGTAACATAGTAATTATAATGATATTTTATACATATAACGTCTATATATGTAGTTATTTTTGTTAAGAACATTAAAAAAGAATAGATACGAGTTAGTCATGAACTAACGACATCTGCCGTACTGTGGTAATGCTCTTAACTGTCAACTGAGCTTTCGTATCGCTTGCTCACATCTATCAAATTTAAAGCCTCTAGACGTCTTAAAACGTTCTAATAAAGCTACCAGATATGATTAAGACCGGAGTATAGTCAAATCTATTGCCGATCTTAATAAATAGGTATTAAGTCACCGTTACAAATAAAGTATAGCGTAAAGACGCCTAACGATCGCTCAAGTTAGAGCACGGGAAGAGACACGGGACGGCAAGCGTCGTAAGTTCAAGCACGACTTGTATCAATTCGTTTTTTTGGAAATTCCTGACAAAATAAAATACTACTATTTTGAACCTGTGTTCCGATAATTGCCCATGCACGAGAGCCATGCATAAGAAATTCACTGAAAACAGACGCACTAAACAAACGTTATATTATGAACGGGGGCTTTTGGGGGGGTCATGACAAATAGTATATAAGGTCTTCTCTTTGTCTATAGCATATTTATTCGAGAGTAGGAGAAACGGCTTTAGGCTCCTTAAACACTGAGACCTGCAAAGTTCCAATCAGGTCAGGTTTTTCGCCTCACATTTGCATGTCTGTAGCATGCATATGACAATAATTACCTGTCGGTTGTCACCCTCCGGGTCCAGTTTAAATAAGATAATTTGTGAATTAACTGACACTTCAGCTAGTATTTTTTGGATTCTCAACAAACCTTAAACAGTAAATCATAATTTAAAAACACCAATACATCATAGTAAGAAGTAGATAAGCTTGACTGTTTGGTAAAATTCTATAATAATATCGTAATCATTGGTAACGTCCACGAGTCAACCTGCTCCGTTGAAAGTAGTACGTAAAATCATACGCTTCGTTATTGACGTAGTTATAGACCTGTTCATTTAATATAATAACGGTGGGAAAGGTGGAAAATGGATTACTCAACACGATATGGTAGCTAAGTGCTAAAAAGGAGAGTTAACGTTACATAGGCATTTAACTGAGTGACATAACGCCTTTCGTTAAAGTATTAACCAATCAATCATAATGCTGCTTAGACATATCAGTCAACATACCAAAATGATCTTCATACATAGCTGCAAAACATTCCCACTTATAATATTTCAGAAGCTTTCCATAGGCAAGTGCGATTTCTTCAGAGTCCGGATAGAAATTTATAGAAATCTTTTTAAAAGTTAATTCTTCTTCATTATTTGGGTCAGCTTCTTCATCCTCGTTCAGATTCAAGTCTGGGTCCATAGGTTGCGAGGTAGCTTGAATGTGTGGTATGTTCGCAATAGCGCACTGGTCTCTCGTAGCGCCATCTGATATTGGATTTTGTGGACCAAATATAGCTACTGGTCGTATTGCATTGCTGGAACATACTGAAATTGTATAACAAAGAGAATTGTACTTTATACGAAAATAAAATCAATGGAATTATGTTGGTGCAATTTCTTTGCAAGCTCTCTTGAGTAAACAAGTAAACTAAGCAATTTAGTTTCTAAACTCTGTTCATTTTAAAACAAAATAGGTACCTAACTAGTATTCTGGAAACTTACAAAATACATAGATACATTAAGTTAGAACCAACAACGATGGTTCTGAATCCCAAATTGACTTTAAAATAATATTGAAACGACCGTGGTATAGGGAAATCTAAAATAACGCATTGTTTTCTGGGTTTGACGTTTAGCTGGCAATGGAATTGTAAAGGATTTAAATAGATTTTGTGGTTCCCTATAATTAACATACTTTGCATAAGTATACAGCTATGCCAGAGGCCTACAAGCGGCTTGAACTCTGACACTAAGTTGTTAAGAAGAAACAAGAAAACGGACATAATATAAAATACTAGCTGTGCCCACCCTTGTCACCTAGGGGTATAAAAAATAGCCTACTACCTATCCTCAGACCTACCAAATATACACAAAAAAAAACATAAAAATCGGTCAAGCCGTTTCGGAGGAGTTCGATAACAAAAACTGTGATACGCGATTTTTATATATTAGAAGATTAGAAGATAGCTCCCCGCAATGTTACGTAGAGGCGTCTACCTACCGATGTATCAAAACACTATATTTTACCGATGCAGTTATTCAGGCTGTTTCTATTTTACACAATTCCAAAGTAATATTAATATTTTTCCTAACAGAAAATCGCACTAATACTACTTCAGCACCCACACCTGCATCCACTAGGCCAAAGAACCAGACACGCCAGATTACTCAAAATCTCTGTTAGTAAGTATTAAAGTTTCCAATACTTACATTCTCTCCAAACGGAATAGCTGTCGGTCCTCAGCGGCTGCATGGTGACCGGCTTGATTCGTACCTCACCGAGATGGACATGGTTCAAACTGTCGTTGAAGGCGGTTTGCTGGGTCGTGGCATCTCTCTCGAATATACCAGCTGTTTATCAAAAATATTGTGTATTTTTATTACAACCTCCGAGAAATGGCAAATATGTTTTTTTTGCCATTCGTCGTTATCAAGAAAAAATATGACGGCGATAAACTTAACTTTAGATATATTTTGTTAGAAATATGATTTGTGTTTGAAGCCGCCTAAAAATACATTATAACATATACTAATAAGATAAAAAATCCAAAAGGAAAATGGAGGCATCTCAATTCTGAATTTCACAATATTAGTATAGTATAGTGCTGAAATATCCACAGATAAAAATGTTTTGACAACCAACTGTACCCATTTTAATTTTAAATAAAATTAATTTTCTTTCTAAATTCAGGAAGTTATAATGACAACAACAGCTCGGAAAGTTCATACAACGCTGGTTACACACAGTTTCATCAAACATAACTCACCTATTTGATATGAAATCTCGCGAACCTCCTGGTAGTGAAATTGTGGAGTACATTGATGGATACAAAACAACAATACAATTAAATACCAGCACATGACGTAAAAACTTTAATGCCAGTGCATGGTTTATAAAAACAAAAACTATTTTACTATAATTTCTAGGCGCACCGCTTAGCGAACGAACGTCTGGCTAGCCGTTCACTCAAATAAAATTAAACTCTTCGGGAGTCATAAAAAACTGGAGGTGGCAAATACAGAATGGAATATTTTACTCATTTTCTAGAATAAATATACCCATTCAATTAGTTATTTGGGTCTTAAAAGTATTGGTTAATATCAAATGGTTTTTTTTTGTGTCAGTGTATTACTTTTGAGATATAATTAGTCATGAATTCATGGTTAAGCTATTTCCTTTGAATCTCCATTGATGATATTCTGAAGTCGCGGTAAGGACGTCGAATCGTCGCGCTGTGGGACTGCGGTGACGCTGCTGGCGCTAACGTGACGTGACCTAAAACTGCTTTCCAAAAATACTTCAGACGGTGAGGAGGCGGCCGGCGCGCCGCATGCCCGCCCAAACAACATTATATTGTATTCATAAACCAGTACAGACTTTTACAATGATCTCTCTCAAAGCTTTTGTCATTGTTACCTTCGTTGTTTTCATACAAAAGGCCTACGCAGTCCGTACGGCCAGTTTCCCAATAGGTATGTGAAAATTTTAAAACATTATATACAACATTTTAACAACATAACCTATTGTGTTGTGTATGTTTTCAGGGGGTCTATTCAATCGGGAAACTTTGCCAAGTTCAGTACAGGCATATAAGAACATGATTGAAATGAACCAAATGATGACGTACCACGGTCGGGCATTGGACTCGAAGGTAGTGGACAGCTATTCCACTTCGCTGGAACGTAAGTTGTTATCATCATATTAGCCTGGAAAAGTCTCCGAGAGCCTTTCGTAGAGCTACACGTAACTGTTACCAGAACATGTTTTTTTTTATGTGACGTTTTGCATTTTTGGGACTTTAATAATGAAATGATTCTTATTTATTTATGGTTTTTTTAATATATAATTTTTTTAATATGTAATTTTGTCTAATATATAATTTTGCCATACAATCCTTAATATTTTTATAATCAACTGTCTCGTTGGTTTAGTAGTCGCTGAGCGTGAGATCTTCGGTTCAATTCCAAAGTCGGGCAGAGATGATAATCTTTTATGTTACGAAATTTTCAGTCGCAGCCAAAAGTTTAGAAATATGACCGGTAGATGGCACTAGGCGCACTACCACATAAACAGGACCCAATAACGGCATTGGAAAAATGTGGGTGTACACCTTTGTCACCCATGCAGAGAATATAGGCATGATGCTACCTACGAGTATGTTATTAATTACGTTTAGCTCAAATACACGATCTAAACGTGATTACATGCATTCATATTTAAAATTTTTGCGATGGTTTTGTGGACAAATAATAATGTGGCCCTTTACGAATATATTAGTTGCTATTTATTGCCATCGCATGATAGAACAATAAGTTACCTTTTTAGAGCTGTGTTATTCTCGACCATATATATTATTCTCTGTAAAGTCATATTTGCAAAGCCGTTAATATCCCGATGCTATAGTCAGTGAGTCATAATTTAGCAATTTAATTTTAGTTATTCCACAATAATAGTGCACTTAAATTAAACCGTTGTTTCCCAGTGTGTCCATTCACCGCAGGCAACAGAGGCATCGTGGCTCTAATAGATGCTCGCCCGACCAACGGCATCTGCGACACTACTTGTTTGTTGTGCAATAGATTAAATGTAAGTAATATATGACTATTCTTTATTTTAACACAACGGAACAGGATACTATATATATTCTATTGAAGGAGTTATTTTGTTTTTATTTGCAAAATACGAATAAAATATCCACATTGATGGAACAACGTGATCATTTTATTAGATTTTCGTTGGAACTACCACTAAAAACACTTCAATGAAATTGAGTACCTATGTGTGTAATTTCGGAAATGGAACATGTGTTATTCTGGAACAATATGATATACATACTTTAATTATATTTTTATTATTATTAAATAATTATGTCCTTAACTGACGTGACACCAATTTTATTATCAGATTTTACTTATCTCCACACCACTACGATTTACGAATTACGAAATGAAATTATATATTTACGATTTATGAAATGAAAACTTACCATTGAGGTTTAATTTTTCGAAAATGATAAAGTAAATGCTTCTTCAAGTTCTTCAATGTTTTCAGATAACCCACTTGTCTTTGGGATGGGAGCCCATAGCGACGCAAACTGAAGATTTCTACACATTTGCTTATCATCCACCGCCGGATGTAATCTCTAAAGCTTACGCAACGCTCATAAAAGATTTGCAGTGGGACAAGTTTACAATACTATACGAAGATGACGGCAGTGAGTTTTACTTCTAAGATGATTGTATTTAATTATAAAATTACACTACATTTCCCTAAAATCGAGATATATGTGTTGGCAAACTAAATTAAAATTAGCGTTACTATTGCTATCCTATACTAAGAGCTACTGTAAGAGCAAGATGGATTATGAGATGTAAAATTCAAAAAGTGAATACAAAATTTTCTATACGACTGTAATTTTAGCAGCCATTTAAAAGTGTACCTGCCGCTTAATAAAGAGACGGAAATCTTAGTTTGAGGTGCCTTAAAAGTCTCTGAATTCGTCCTGTCTTGCTCTTGGAGTACCTAACTGGAACTAAAAGCCAGCCAGGCTTTAATTTTAGAAAAGTCGACTAATATCGGCACAATTATTAACCAATATGTAATGTTGGCTGTAAATTAAATCCAACTGGCTTATGTAATTTAAATGAATATATTCAAATAAAAAATCAAGTTAAGTGAACTCAAAAAAGTGTCACTTAAACTTGATGAAAACTCAACTATGGAGGTCAAATTACTGTCTAACCTAACATCGCTATTATTAACCCGGGAATATACTCTTATGCAGTTGTGATCGACAATGTTATAAGTTAATAATGCAATAAGTACTTAAGTTTATTTCAGGTTTTATACGGCTCCAAGAAGTTATAAACTCTTGGCCTACCAACGCGGATCCAATTTTATTTAAAAAACTAGATCCTAGCAGCGACAACCGTGAAATTTTCAAGTATATATTAAAAGTAGCACGAATAAATTACCATTTACTAGATTGTAATGTAACTAATATTCATAAATATATGACAGAAATTACACAAGTTGAAAACTCGACTGAATACCAAGTAAGTATTATGATATATCTTTTTTTTTTTATTGTGGAAAATCCATCTTGGTAGCTGTGCCGGACTCATCTTCATCCCCCTGCCCTTTTCCCAATTTATTTTTATGACCGGCCACCTGCCTGACTTCAACCCTCTTTGGGAATGCTGTTGTTGGTGGTAACCGCCACCGATACAGTCTCCTGCTATGCCATACCAAATGTTATCCATGCGCCAGGTTCTGATGTTATCCTAATATTACACTCCACTAACCGGGCTATAATAAAATATACGGCCTAGAATCCGTACGATATCTACATAGTATAATAATTCACAAAACTACCACGTTCGGCCTCTGTTCTAACAACACACACTGTGTCGGACTCCTACCGTCTAAAAACCGCATGGTCCTACTCTAACCTTTACCGAGGTCCCGGATTCGCTGTAGCAATCACCACGACCGCAGGAGGTTATGGTTAGTTGAATACTCCAGTGTTTTTGCAGGCTGGCTACAGTTAGCTTGCATAGACATTTCAGTATGTTGCTCGCACGTGCGTGGCCGTCCGCGCTGTACTGCTGGTCCACGCCTTCCGTAGCCGGAGACCGTTAAGTGCCCTCTGGAACGTGGCCTTTTTTTTCACTTGGAGGAATGCCCTCGCATACCTCGCTCTGCCACAGAGAGACAGCGGTTATATGGGACTCTAACCCACTAAAACTCCACGGTGTATCACTTCAGCTACTTGAGGGCGGGACACGGGAATGCTCTTACACACAACCGCGATCCCACTCGCGGCCGTCCGATGCTAGTCTCCCTCACGGGGTAGAGTATTGCACCCCCCCACTGTGTGTGTCTGGTGTACCATACACCAGACACATAGCGTGCCGCAACCACCACGGAGACCTTGGGCAATGGGCGCCAGACGACCCCATGTCTGGACGCTCAAGGTCCCCTGCGACGGGCCAGGTCTGTGGCCCCGCCGCCTGCCACTAAGGCTGCAATGGATAGGGAGAGCGGGCCCTCTCTATACCGGCACTCGTCCTCCCCTGCGGCCCCACCACGTCCGCCATCTAACGATCGCCATCGTTCAAGACCGCGAAAGGTAGGGAGAGCGGCGCACCGACATACTTCTCAAATTTTAGAAAACCTTCTAAATTCTAATTTCAATAGCTTGCTGGCACCGACTTCAATAATTATATTAATTGTCCTGATAAATTGAAGTAAGTAAATAACGCAATATATATAATATTTTTTTATATATGCATTTTTACCTAGCTCTCTGCTAGGAAGGTTTTAAGGAGTCGGATTTTTTATGATTATTTTTTCCTTTATAGGTATATTGACGTATTTTCTCAAACTAATATATCACGGACTAAGTAATGGAAAACACAAAACATAACGAGGAAGCCTGGACGTCCGAAATCGTTAACCCGTAGTGTTGTTTCAACAGTTGTGATCAATTCTAGTTCTTTAAGTGTATGATAAGAAGTCCTGACACATACAGGTTGATTTTGATAATGTACTCATTAATTTTAATTCCAGAGTTTTATTTTAACAAATTTAGATGCATATAGTCTAGATCTTTCAAACATCGAAGATCTTATGGCGAATGTTTCTACACTGCACCTGACCAGGGCAAATGACATAATATGGAAAGACAAAAAAATGGGTGGAGAGAATGCATTAGGGGTATGTTCAAGTTTAATAAATATGTTCTTTATCATTGAATACTGGTTTACAAAGCAACGCAACCCCTTGTCAAAAAGCTAACCAACACTTATTATAGATAAGTGTTGGTTAGCTTTTTGAGGGCTCTTAACTTTATTTTACCTTCCATAAAAATTTATTTGTGCATAGTGCATTTTGTCATATTATCTTAATTTGATATTTGATACAGAAAGGTTTGGTATAATTTTGAAGAGTTGTCTTGCATATTAATTTTGTTATGATACTTAAAGTTTTAGTAGCAGATATTATATTTTATAATAAGTTTTCATTACTCTGTTCTCTGAGATACATGATGGAACCATAGTCGGAAAGTTAACTGTGTTTATGTTTTTAGTATTCCAACATATTGGGCAACGAATAACCAGTTTCCTATGTAATACGGTTGACTAATGGCATCGGTGAACACTTCCCTTTCATTTCCAGTAATAAAATGAATAAAAAAAAAAGTTTTACATACAGTTTGTACCATATTATTTACTCTGTTTTTAGCTCGAAACAGCGTTGACAGCTGATGCTTTAAGTCACTTAGAGAAAGCGATAAGAAAAATGGGGGTTGGAGGTGACCTGCCTGAGCCCCCCGCACTATGCCTTAGAAGTACTAGATCTGAGTATGAGGAGGTCGCATGGCCTGTGGGGTACGATCTTAGACAAGCACTGCGAGAGGTAGGAATATACAAAATTATACGAACTCTTTTTTTTTATTATCCCTTTTAGAACCTAGTTCATAGAAGAATACCTATAAAAATAGACTTAATATCAAAATTGGTAAAATGTGGGTGTAAACTGTATAGATCTCGGTGTACCTCTGAGGAATAGAGGCGTGATATTATGTGAGAACTATTTCATGAAGAATTCTTCCTTTTAAGGTCCAGATGAAGGGCTTCACAGGGCATATTGAATTTGATGAAGAAGGGAGAAGAATAAATTTTCAGTTGCACTATTCAAAATTGAATACAAGCAGCCAATTTATGTATGCAGGTGACTGGGACTACAAAAAAAATGTTATTACAAAGATGAACGTAGACGACAGGTCACTCGCTGTAAAATCCAATTCAAAGATAAGGGTAACGTCAAATGATGTATTATTACTTTTATTAAATACATCGAGAATAATTGATTATTAGCAGTTTTGTTTTACCCACGTAAATATTCCGTACGGGATTCTAACAGCCGAATGGCGTCCTTATTACGTGGTCAATTCATATTTATGGGCTCTGTTTGAGTTTGAAACTGGTGGCTAAAGCAATAATTAAAGCAAATCTTAAAACTTACTTTTTTATTTACATATTTGAAGATTGAGAAGTAGTACGATTTCCACTCATTGATCAGTACCTTTTTATTTACTTATTTTAAGTTTGAGATATGTTGTCTTTTCCACTCATTAAAAAGTACGTATGTACTTACTTATTTTAAATTCAGGAATGTACTAAACATCCCTGTTTAAACGGTACTTTAATAAATAAACAAATTCTATTAGGTGGTGACCAGAATTGGAAAACCATATTTTCATGTAGAAGAAAATGAAAATGGTACGGTATACCGAGGTTATTGTGTCGATCTAATTGATGCCATATTTGAACATATCAGGAATACAACGAAAAAAAATTTAGAATATGAATTCTACATCGCTCCCGGGAATGAATATGGTCGCCAAATAGAAGGTACAAATAAATGGAATGGAATTATTGGAGAATTATTAGATCATGTAAGTTATATTAGTTTAATTAATTTTCTTTATTTTAGCGAAGTAATGTTGTGTAAGGCTCGGTTGAACCAACTTAATTTTAACCATAGCTGACGTGTTACTTTATTATTTTGTTTAACAGCTATTCCATGTTATTTCTGTCGAAATGACACAGTAACACGTTGGTGAAGTTTAAAGTTAAGTTGGTGAAATTGAGCAAATGATAAATAAAGGATAAGTCAAATCAAGAGTTAATTAATTTGAACTACAGTTTTGTAAAGTTTCCTTCTTTAAAATAGAATTTAAAATGTAAGAAAATAACACACACTATTTATTTATCTGTTGCAGAAAGCACATTTAGGTATATGTGATTTGACAATAACATCTGAAAGAAACTCAGTGGTGGACTTTTCCATACCTTTTATGAGTTTGGGGATCAGCTTGTTGTTCAGAGATGAAGAACCGGAGGCTCCCGACAGATTTTCATTTATTAAGCCATTGTCTTTAGATGTTTGGCTATATTTGGCAACTACATATGTGATAGTCTCATTTGTACTTCTCATTTGTGCACGGTTGGTATCAATATTTTTTCTTTATAAATTTCCATATTTTGAAATATTATATGTAGATATTGTTTTCAACTTGTGTTTATGACTCAATGTTTGGCATCTGATTGTTTCTTTATTCTGACATTTGAATCGTTCTACTCCTGCATGACTCCATTTTTTTTTTTGGATGGATTGCTATCTCTTTGTGATTGTGAATTCAAGCATCACGGGTGTCGGCTGCTATAATGGGATTTATATTATGAATATTGGTTTCCAGAATGTGCCACGATGATTGGGTTAATCCTCACCCATGCAATCAAAATCCAGATAATTTGGAAAATATTTGGAGTCTCTACAATTGCATGTGGCTTACTATGGGTGCCATCATGACTCAAGGATGCGATATTTTACCAAGGTATGGAGATTTCTAATGTGATAGAAAGTAGAGTTGGGCTAGTCCTACTAATATTATAAACGCTAAAGTTTGTATGTATGGATGTTTGTTACTCTTTCACGCAATAACTACTATTCGGATTTGGATGAAATTTGGCACACAGGTAGTTTATAACGCGGATTAACATTTAGGGTACTTCTTATCCCGGCTGGATCTAATTATGAAGTCCACGCAGACGAAGCCGCGGGCAGAAGCTAGTAATTTATAAATGCGATTATTTGGATGTTTGTTACACAAGGGTATTTCTGGTTAAACATTAAAATAACAATCTAATGCTCCTTATCTAGTGAAATAAAAATTTGCACCTGTGCAGACCGTTAAACTGCAAGTATTTTATTAACTTTATTTTCGATATTAATATTCTATATCATGAAGTCGAGTGCATCATTACAATTTGAATGAATCATTATAATTTGAACCTGATGTAAATTTTAATAAAAGTCACAACACCCGTTCGTGAGGTAGAGAGGCTCTAGCAACGGTATTTTCTATTCTATTATCTAGAGCAGCGGGATCGCGGTGGATATCAGGCATGTGGTGGTTCTTCGCTCTCATCGTGACTGCTTCGTACACAGCCAATATGTCTACATTTCTCAGTAACAGTCGTCGAAGTAACGATATCACTGATGTTAAGGAGCTCTCAGAGCAGAACAAAATTTCTTACGGAGCTGTGCTTAATGCCTCTACTTACAAATTTTTCGAAGTATGTATTTTATTAATACTAGGCATAAATTAAACACTAATTGATGCTGATAATCTCGGGTGCTTCCACAAAAACAATTCTTGTATGCATAAACACCGTATGCTATGCGAGAGCTTTTTGAAATACTTGGATTTCTACAATTATATTTTTTGTGAACAGTAAAAAGCGACCTGAGCGGGGCTTGAACCCGCACTACTACTACACTAGCGCAAAAATATAACTTTAGTGTGCTTCGCATGTGTTTTAAAGTCATACAGTACATTACTGGATGTTAGTCTCAAATTCTTCCTACTAACTGCTTAGTATTATTATTTAAAATTATTTATTTTTAAAATACGAATTGTACTTTTTATATTCATAGACGTCAAATGATACGGTCTACTCAAAGCTTTGGTCGGTAATGAGTTCTGCTAAGCCTACAGTTTTCACGAATAGTAATGATGAGGGAAAAGATCGCGTCATCAAGAGTAAAGGGAAGTACGCGTTCTTTATGGAATCTACCACCATTGAATATTTTATAAAGAGGCAATGCCAGTTAAAAATGCTCAGTTCTAAATTGGATTCAAAAGAATATGGTATCGCTATGGCTAAAAGTAAGTTAATAATGTAATTATATATTATTTTATGTTTATCAATCCGGCTTTATACGACACACAAATGATTCGCCTATTTTACCCCTTTCAAGGATGAATTTATAAAAATCATTTTGGATTTTGTCTTAGGCTTCCTGATTCCCCCCACACTAGAGTCTTTCGAGCGTCGTCGTCTTGCCAGCGCCCGCACAACGTCAACGCGGCGCTGGCGAAGGGGCGACGCGACGCCAACACTGAGCGGCTCCCGAACTTAAAGGTTAACGCAGCGCCAGCGCAACGTTTTTTACGAAAAGTACAGTCTGCAAAGAAACGTAAAAGTTTCAAATTCATGACAATAATTTCATTCCAAAACGAGCTTTGCTTAAAAAAATATGTCATCATCTGATTGTGTATAATTTTTTATCAAATTAATGTAAACAACACGCAATTAAATATTAGTACTCATATAAACTAACTGCTGTTAGATTTTGGGGACAGAATTCCATAAAATACCCCATAAATCTACTTAATTTTAAAATAATACTTACACAAAAAGTTTTTAAGTAAAGTGAAAATCCAATGTAAAAGCATGTCAAATGCTCATCTTGGCATTTTCAAATAATCATAAAACTGTTTTTTTATTATTTTTTATATGTTTACAATACAAAGCGAAATAATCGCTTTCCTGAAGTGGAAAATTCCACAGAGGATCTTCCCAATATTGACAACTATGTTTCTGTTTTCGTTTACGTAGATAAAGAAAAAAATTTGAAAAGCATTAACGCATGCTTATCGAACTCAAAAATTATAATATTAAATGGAAAAAGAATACGGTTGTGAGCAGGATTCGAACCTGCTCTTCTCGGACTGCGGTTTACGTAGTTTTTAGCTTATCAATAACGTTTACAGTAGTGTTTCTTCGTCGGAATCCATTTTCACACTGATTGTACCCGACAGGCGTACCTAACGCTAACGCAGCGCTGCGTAATGCTGCGTTGGGCAGTCGCTCAGCGTCGACGTTGTGAGGGCGCTGGCAAGACGACGACGCTCGAAAGACGCTAGTGCAACAAGATTTTTATGTCCGAATTATTTTATTTCAGTAGCCTTGAATTTACTTTAATAAGTCAGGCAGGAAACTTATCATCACCCTTGTATTCCTAGAGGGATTAGGCGGTGTCGTACACCCATATTTGACAGATGCCGCTGTTAACCACCATCGCCTATTACCATCTACCGGGTACCGAGATACCGACTTCTTACGGACACAATTCTTGCCAACCCCGAAACAGAACCCAGTACCCAGAACCTAGCAGCGGCGTTTGTATTCAAAAGACCAATGAAGCAGTTTTTTCCAGTGAGGCAGGAACTCTTTAAATAATTCCGTTTGTAAGAATATGTATTTAAGGTAGTATTTATTATGTTTTAGATTATCCACACAAAGGGTGGGTTGACAATGCAATTTTATCTCTCCAAGAATTAGGTGTATTGGACACAATGAAGAAGAAATGGTGGGAAGAGGAGGACAACAAAGAACATTGCGAGGTTCGATCAATTTTTCAAAGGAAATTTATTTTTGTTTTATTTTTAAGTAGAACATTAAATACAGTAGTCGTATTTAAACTTTACCTCTTTGAAATTAGGCGTCCTGAACGGCTCCTTGTATGTAATAATCGCATAGAAAATTCTTTACTTGCTAAAATATCGATATTTGTTAGGAAAAATGCGAAAGAGATCGAACGAGCGAGATGAAAGTGTGACAGTACTGTAAATTTTATAGTAAAATTTACTATTGCTACGTCGCCACTTGCGTAAAACTTCAGAGAGGCACAGTTATATACGCTTACTGTTACATTGTTTATTTTTCATTTTTATATTTTTATGTACACACATTAAGACATAACAATATATAATAGAAACGGCGAGTACAAGGGCCATGAAAAGGGGTTTTCATTAATAAATAATATTATTTATTTATTACTTCTTTCATTACAGAAAAAAGTTAAAGAAGAAGACGACAGTGGCTCTCTACAGATGAAGAACACGAGTGGCATATTTTTAGTGCTCGGTTCGGGAGGAATCTTAGGTCTTTTTGTAGCTGTAATTGATTTCATGTTAAATGCCCGACAAATTAGTGTCAAAGAAAAGGTATGGTATGAGCATAACTTTATTTAAGTTTATTATGATTTAATTTTGACTATAATTATGCATTTGAATAAATTAGTAGGTAATAATTTAACCATTTATAACATATTTATAAGGAATTTTTTTCTTGCCCAACCTTTAATACTACATATTTCAGTATTGCATTTTGGTCCGCTTTCTCTGCATATAATTTATATACGTTATTGGTGATTACATCTTTGATTAGTTGTTTATTAGGATTTGGTGACTTGTAAAGGTACCTTATGAGTACTACTTACTTTTTTTCGGACTCATATATGATGATGCTATTTTGCAGGTAACCTTCTTAGATGCTCTGAAAAGTGAGTGGTATGCGTCTATGAACCCGCGCGAACTGCATAAGTTGGCGGCGCCCCCCCGGTCTGCCGCCCCCTCTACCGCGAGCCCTTCGCCCCTACGCGAACGTTCGCAGTCACGTGCTGTCTCCGTCCTCAGGGCAGCCTCCTCCTTCATCAACTTTGATGAGATTTATTGAGGACACATAGCATCACTCCTGTACTCCTGTGTATAGCGTTGTGCACCCACATTTCACAAATGCCGTTATAAAGACTCTTGTAATAATGGTGATCATATTTATTGAAAACAGAGGACTAATCAGTCCATGAAATTGTAACAATGTAAATTTGTACTTATATTTATTGGTTGATAATTATGACTATTATCTATTGTGCGGTAATATTCAATGAAAAAAATAAAACAAATTTGCAAGCTGCATAAATAAAGGATAGTAGTTACACACACATACTTAATACTTTTTTTAAGTACCTTTTATCTGCAATGAAAAGTACTTTAGAACAGTGTTGTAATAAAATACAGTATCTACGGTATATTAGGCTTAAATACGTTAAGATGGAATAAATCGGCCGCGGACCGAAGCACCGAGGATGCTCGAGATGCACTGCGGGACCCCGAAGCAGTGGAGGACGGACGCGAATGTTTCACCGGTTTTTCTGTTTCCCAAAAACTAAGTGCAAATGTCAGCTCAGCCCAGAGTGCTTCGGATTGAGTCATCTGAAATTAACGAATCAGGCGTGAACTTTAAGCAAGAGAACACGGACAATCGGACACGTTATGAATAGGAATGTTACTGACCTCCTCCTGTCAACTGTCAGTGAGAATATCCGATGTGCAATTAAAATTATAATTATTTTTCTTTTTCTTTTCTTTATTATATAATATAATCTAAGTAGTACAACATCTATTGCAGTTTTAATTAGTTTATAACACAATTCAAACTGTTTTTGTTCTGTTTACACAACAATATGATGTTAGGTCATTCGTATTCATATCGTGATCATATAGTACGTGTAAATAGTTAATAAAAATTCTGATCTTCAAAACTTTGGAAAAATTTAAATAGCCGCACTTATAAAACTTACAAAAGTTTTTTGGATATCTTGGTACGTTGGTTACAAACTACCTACGTGAAAACACATTAATACAAATTCAGGTCTCTATTTTGTCACCTAACAAGATATTCGCTACCTATCGTACAATACAACGAAGTAATTCTTTTCGCTGAAAATAATAACGTTTTGTTAATGCAAATCATCAATTCCACGTCGCTAAGGCTTTATACGCATTAGCATATGAATGTTATTTGACGCTAAGTGAATTTCCTACCTTCTGTTCGACGGCGACATCTCTGACGTTCCACAGGAATTCAAATATACCCATTGCGGTGGCCATGCCGCATCCTATACCCAGTACTACAAACACACCGCCTACATTTTGTACGCCCAATTCTGCTGCAGCGCCTTCTTCGCTCGCTTCTTCTGCCTGAAATATAGTAAAAGTACACCAATCAAGATGTAATCTAAATCTCAGGTAGAGAAAAGAAAGTAGGGTTCTTTGTCAAACTCTCATGTATGCGGTGGGGGTTCCCAGAAAGGGTAAGGCTTCTATGTATTTGACGTGCCCCAATACAAATGCACGGTCTTCTTCTTCTTATCGTATGGTTGATGAACGACCTAGTGTCAGAGTTTAAACCACCTGTAGGTCTCTGACATGGCTTTACACACCATCAAGAACATCTGTCAGGTATGTCGGATTCCTCACGATGTTTTCCTTCACCATTTTAAGCAAGTGATAATTATTTATAATACACACATGAATTCGAAAAGTCAGTGGTGCGTGCCTTGGATTCTAACTTGCGACTTTTGACTTGTCAGTCCAGTGGTCATACTACTAGGCTATCACTATTCACGGTACAGGTCCATAACTTAGTTCCCGGGCATAAGTTAATCTTGTATTATACGAAAAATTGTGTGACTCACAACGCATGCTTCTTCTTTGGGCGCTTTCCACCAACGGTTCTTGACCTCTACAAGTCTTCCACTTTCAGCTAGTTTCAAGACAGCATTGTCAACTGCAGTCCGATACGACGAATCTATGATGTTAAAACGGTAAAAATTTGTCGTAATTAATTACTACTACTAGTTTTTAATTACCGTAAATATTTAATATCTTTCGTTAGACAAATTCATATTAATTATTATTTATCGGATATTACTCACGCGCATTCTTCGGGATTGCCCGACTAGTTTTGAGTGGCGACATCGATTTCGAGTTCAACACGTGAGTAATAACCGTTATACAATAATTAATATGTGTTCAGTTGTTGTGACCTTTTGCATCTTTATATATTTGAACAAAAAAAACGATCTTAAAAATTTAAAAATTTGTTAATAAGTAGGTGTCTTTTAATCATTATCGATAAAATTCTAATGCCACCCAAAATCGACACAGGGTGACGAAATAACCGTATTTTTTCCACTAGATGGTCACTATACTAGAGAACTACAACCATTCCACGTATTATCACTGAATTTCACCACTTTGTATAAGCTGTTAAAACAATTTCAGCAATTAATTATAGCAATTTAAAGACATTTACTAATAAAAAATCGTCGAACAGTGAGAAGTTTAATCATATTATAAGGATGTCTGAAGTTAGAAGTTTAGGTCTTTGGCATTATTTAAGGAAGTAATCATTTATTTAAATTGCTGTTAAAAATAATTACCAAAAGGCATAGCTATCCCATAACCTTTGGAGTCGAGTAAACCACCAACTTGCATTAGGTCACAGTGTCTCTCCAACTGATATTCAATAGCCGTGGATTCCATGAAGTAAGCATAATCTCTTTTGCCTTTCAATACTCTTTCCAATCCTTCATCGTTATTTTTAACAAAGACTGAAGGCCGAGCTGATTCCATAGCACCGAACATTTTTTGATATATGGACACATTGGAGCGCTGGTGAACAAGAACATTAAGAGTCATATTAAAAACTAGCTGTGCCCGCGACTTCGTCGGAATGGATGTCGGAAACTGTTACTACTACATAAATTTAAAATGTTAACTCTCAGATCAATGCAGATCACTTGTTGAAGTTTTATGAGCGCAGATCTTTTTTTTTTCTCTAAAAGTGACCTAAATATATGCCCAATTTTGTACTGATTCCTATTGATCAATTCTTCCGATTTAGAGTAAATCGAGCACGGACAAACCGACAAATTGACGAACAACTAAACAAGAAATTCTGAACTTTATTCTATGACTTATTCTTAGTCCCTTCAATTTGCTTTTTTCCAATAATATTCAATGTAAAAACACGCGAAACTTAGATTCTTATTATATGAATAGAATATATAGATAAAAGAGATAGATGAACTTTAGAACAAAAAAAAAAATGTGGTAATGTAAATACTTAAAAACATTGAAAATAACTTTCTTGTAAAAAAAAAACATAACACTCATTTTTTGGTCGTCTTTCTTTACCATTAATTTATGCTAGGCCAACTTTTTCAACGATTTGCGTTTGTCATTAAGTTATTGGTTTTCTGTCGATTTCCGAAGAAAATATTCAACCAACCTTAAAAAAAGAGTATGTAGATCCACCCTTTAAGGTGCCATACTTAATTTGGGTTTGCATAGCGAGGTCTTCTACGCTCTTGATAGAATCATCCATAGCAGCATTTGTGAGAAAAGCTGCCAGGTTAGCAGTGTAAGATGAACACATGATCAGAGCAAAGAACCACCACATACCGCACACCCATCGCGTTGAATAACCTCTGTTGTACAATGAAATGAATGTTAATATAACAGGTACAACTTTTTTTTTAATGCCTTCACTTATCGTATGTACAAAGTTATTCTTTACGGCGAAAGCCCCCAGCTTAAAACAGTTTCGAATTTCAATAAATCTCAAGAAGAGGAGAGACGGCAGTGTAACGGGGAATTTAGTTTGTGATTTGTATTATACATATGTAATAGGAACCTAAAATAATAAACATAAATAAAGACATATCAAACTGGTCATTTAAACTTACTTCGGCAAAATATCAGAACCCTGTGTCATAATTGACCCCATAGTAAGCCAGCAAGAATTCTTGATGTGCCAAATATTCTCTAATTCTTCAGGCGTTTTGTCACAAGGATGAGGATTTTCCCAATCATTAGGCGCCAGTCTGAAACCAACCAGTGAATGACTCACTTTATATATCAATTATAAAATGGAAAGTTCGTTGTGTCATAGTTAGTTACTGACCTAGCTAAAATATGAAGTAATAAAGACACCATTAAATAAGCTGCTGCCATATATATCCATACATCAACTGAGAACGGTTTCAGAAATGAAAACAGTTCTGGTTCGGGAGAAGTCGGCTTTAAATGTAGAATACTTATGCCCAATGTCATAAAAGGCGTCGTAAAATCAACAGAAGATCGACGTTCATAAGTTATAGTCAAATCACAGATGGCTAAATCAGCTTTCTGAAATAATAATAGCGTAATATGTAAGTATTCGAGATATAAGTATGCTTTATTTAAGATTCAATTGTTATGCTACCCACGAACCCTTTCTAAAAGATGTCCCACAAGACCATCCCATTTTTTTGTTTCTTTGTTGTATGATCCGTAACCATTTCCTGGCACTATTTCGATTTCGTAGTTCAAGTGTAATATTTCTTTAAGTATTTCGTGTATTAAATCTTTCGAATATCCTTCATATCGATCGTTTCCGGTTAGCGTTTCACCTTCCTTAGGGACTACTTCGACTAAAAACGGTGCTCCGATGCGTGACACAACTCTGAAAGTTTTATTTTGCCATTTTTCTGCTAAGCGATCCGTCGTTTCGTCCGCAGATCTAACATAATCAAAACCGGTTTTTGGATGCCACTTTGCAATGCTGTTAAATCCACTATTTGATAATTCCATTATTTCTACATTGAAATTTGTTCTTTCGCCAGTTATGTTGTCTAAATTTATTAGGTTTGTTATTCCAATAATAGGATTCTGAAAATTTAAAATCAATATTAAATGGACAAGGAATGGAGTTACTTATTAAGGTTATAAAGAATTTGAATAATTAAATTACCGTCAACAAATGATTGGTAAACTCTTCACCAGCTTCCCATTGGTCTTCAGAATCACATGCAATTTCTTGAGCTTCTAATTTAAACTCCTCAGGAGATTTTTCAACGGCATCTGTAATAAGTCTTGCTGCATCACTAGCAAGAGCAGCTTCTACCTTTAATGAGACCAAGATAATATATTAATAAATATAAAAACATCGATTATTTTTGATATAAATTATATCAAAGGATTAGTTACCGTTATTTCATGTGTTTGTCTCGGAATTTTTACATCAGATGAGCTTCTTGCTTTCCAGTCTGCTAAATAAGCTCTAGTTCTTGAATCCGAGTGATCGAAAATTCTTAAACAAGTCACGTTTGATAGTCCATAACGCAATTCTTCTAGATCTAAGGTATGGGCATCTAGTGACATAAGAACGTAACTCTGGAAAAATCATAACCGATAGATTTCATATACACATAGTGGTTAAGTTTTACTTGCAACCCCTAATACAACTTTTTAAATAAACACGTTTATCTAGAAAGCTTTGTTGGTATAATTCATTTTGCGTTTGTATTTGCCCTAATTTTAGGATTCCATTCTGCTTAGGTTTACATAACGCTTTTTCTTTGCGATGATAATGAAGTTCAAACAAAGTTTATTGATTCTTTTTAATCCAAAGTATCAATATAATTCCGTAAAAAGATTACGGTTCGTGAGCCAGTAATATTCGCCTACTTTTCACAGTTATTTACAAGAAAATAAAAATGTATTAGTCATTAAACTTTACAGGATGAAGTTCAGATAAGGTAATAAATAAAATATTTCCAGCGATTTACTCACAAGATGTAATTTGCATAATTTCAACTATTTTAGTGGATTAGGAACAGACTTACCATATAATCTTCAAAAAATTTGACTTCATTTGCCTGTCGTAAATATTCAAGCACTCTATCTGCTGGACAGTCAATAATTACCCTTGTCTCACCGGTGGCTCTCAATGCTTTTAATAATGGTCGATTATCTTCACCAGGAATCAGTCTTCGTACTAGCCATTTTACCTCTGGATCAGAATGCTTTAAAATTTCTTGTAGTCTTATCAGACCTACCAAAATGAAAAACAAATATATAATATGTGTCACGGACGTAATCTTATATATTCTTGGGTGAAGCCACGTGAAGCATGCAATCGGTCACCAACTTTAAATGTGTAACTAGAGCTGTCACCAATTGTTGGACTTTATTATTGTGACTTATTGTGTAGCTCGCGTATTGATAATCAAAATTGTAGTATACTATAGACATTTCCCGTGTAACATTGTACGCCCTTTTTATTTACTACTCCACATACTTAATATGTAAAAATAGGTGGTAATACTGTAGTTGTAACTTTTATCACTACTAATTATTTGTTATAATCATGTATAATAACTAAATGCCACTTTTCTCTAATTTAAGTTTATTATAATGTAAAGTTATAAAACGGTAAGTATGCTCTTCCTAGCCTGAGGCATAGGTTCAACCTAGTTCAGGCATATATGCAATTTTTACTTTATGTTAATTGTAAGATATATTGTAAACTGTATGCACTTTTCTGAATAAACAATTTATTTATTTATTTTATTAGAGGATATGGCGCGGTTTGCTTTCAGTAACTATACAACTGGCACGTTTTTTAAGCTATTAATTTAATACGTATAATATGGCTTACCATGATCGTCATCGTATAACAAAGTGTAGGACTTCCAATCGCTATCAGTGATAAAATGCGCCACAGCTTTGGAGAGAGCCACGGCTTCTGGGTACAAATTTATGCCAGGTGGACTTGGTAACTGAAGTCCTCGAACTGGTGGCGGCCGCCAAACTGCCTGTCAATTAAACTTCCGTATACTAAGGTGCTTCATGTTTAACAGCGATATCTGTTTTCGTCGTTTTTGTGCTTCGGAGGACACCACCATGTTCCCAGTTGTTGTCAATATATCTAGAGCTAATAAAATAGAGATGGATGTCTGAACAAATCTCAAATGTATATGAGATACGGTACGTTGTTCGATTTTAGAGGAAAAAAACTGCATTCGAAATGTTTTTAGTGTTTAGCTTGGACTAGTAATCTACCGAACATACACACATCCTTAGACATACATAATTTACCTATCTCTTATAGTTTCAGATTTGTCTAAACTGACCCATCACACTAAATCCTCAGCAATACTTGTATAAAAATCTCTTTTAAAATTGAGATTATTGTTCGTGGGGTGGTCTAATTACCGTTGATGACGTTACCCTGTCACCAGAGACAGTTCTCGGGGTATAAGCCATCAATTGGAAGGGTATGCTCTTTTGTCATACTTGTGCGTTCCACAAAGGTAAGTTAATGTACTTTTGGTAGGTTAGGTAGACAGTTGAAAAAAAAAAATGTCACATGTGTGTGCCTTTTACTTGAAATCAGAGTAACATCACATCACTATCTTCATAAAATCACTCTTCATAATTTATATTAATAGAGTTGTTCTGGTTTAATCAAAATATATGATTGTTAGCTCCCCGTCTATCCTAGTTATTTAAGAGTTTAATTGGTACCGTCGAGGCTAATAATGAAGTTGCAAACGGAGCGAAGAGAGTCAAAATTAAACATGTACCTATGTTTTATATTTGTTTGACACAAGTTGCCGCAAATACTAAACTGTTTCCCTGGTCAAGCGCAACTGCAGAGTAAAATTCTGTGGGCCCAATTCCCGGGTTGGGCAAAGTTAAGAAATTCTCAGTAACAGCCCGTAGGTTGGAATTGTGTGAAGGTCGCAATTAGGTACCATCTAATAAATTACATGGGACTTCATATCGGCATCAGTAAGTGGTACACCTCTGCTTAACCCGTCGGGGAATATCTACTGGCGTGATGCTGTGTTATGTTATGCTTATGAAGTAACTACCTACTACAAAGATTTGGTGGCGATTACTGTAGTGTGTTAGCATAGGCTGCGAATCTTTGTGTTGTAGACCCTGGTATGGATTAATAATAAAAAACATGTTATCTTGAATTATTTTTTATTTAAAAGCCATCAGTATCACTGACATAACTGGTTAAGGAAAACATTGGGAAAAACTAGACTCAGGATGGGCGAGTGGTAGATTGACTCTCTTTTCTTTTATGTATGAGGTGAGGGCTTTTTTAGTAGTGGGACTGTTACATGATGGTTATGTAATATTCATCATCATTGTAGCAACCCACTTTATGGGCGTCTATTACTATTTTTATTTATTTGGATGCAAATAAATACAATATCTAGCTACTTCCACAAAATTGAGGGTAGTCATGCATTACCTGTGCACCGCCCGCCCGCCCGCAAATATATGCACATACGCAAGCGGTGAAAATTCCGACTACCACCAACTACTCTACACGTGTTTCGCCCCTCCACGGGGCATCATCAGGAGCTGTTAGACCGTGCAGTGTCCGCCACCGAGTGACTCGGCACTCGACAGTGATATGATAGTGAGTAGATATTGTATTTATTTGCATCCATTGTAATGGACTTCCGCAAAGTAACGCCTGAATCTATTCAATATTTTATTTATTTTATTAAGAAAAACTCACAGTGACACATTACACTTTACAAGATAAAATTACAGACATAACAAACCATCACGCTTGTTTTCCACTAAGGGGTAGGCCGAGGTATACACTATTGTACACTTACATTCCACCGATGCGATTATTATGTCCCATATACTTACCGGGCACAATTAATAATTCATTAATAGAATAAAAACAAACTAAATTGTGCCCGATCATAAAACCTAGGTATTTACGTTCAGCAGCCACTAGATCAATGAGGCATAAAAATATAACATAACATTGTATCACGCCTGTATTCCCGGAGGAGGTAGGCAGAGGTGTATACAGTTGTTCACCCAAATTTCACCGATGCTGTTATAAGTCCCATGTAATAAGTGGTGAGCTTATTGCCATTTACCGGGTACAATTCCGAACTCCGGGCTGCTACTGGGTATTTATCTAACAGAAAAACTCAATAACACTTTGTCCGACCCGGGTATCGAACCCGAGACTTCATTCTCAGCAGTCGCGACGAACGAGTTAGTTATATAAAGCACAGAGAAGAGCCGGCAAGAAACTACATAGACACTCTTCAATACTCAGTACATATCTACAAATAAATAAATAAGCATTTAATTATTTTTTCTGTCTGTCTGTTTGTTCCGGCTGATCTAAGAAACCGAATCTGATAAGATCTAACTGGCAGGTAGCTGACTATATAATGAGAAACTTAGGCTAACTATAATATAATTATACGCGCGTGAAACCGCGGGGCACAGCTAGTTTGAAATAAATTCTTATAACATTATGAATGTGAGGCTAATGTGAGAAAGAATATGACACTTGGCTCAGAAAACGTATCCCAGAATCGAGAAATGGTTTTCACACAACTGCAATATTTTTGAACGACCTATCCAATGACACTTCATACCATGGGACAGATCAGAAAAAAATATCAACCCCACTTTACTCGACCTCTGTTCACTCCGATTTATCTATACTGAATAGATAGCGACGACAACACCTAAACACGTACTAAAATGTGGAATATGGGCTAGTAAGCAGATGCAGAGATGACTTAGTTGATTAGAGCACTTATCCGTAGAATATTTAATTCTATTTTTCAAAGAAACATTGATAAAATAATAGACAAGAATTTTTCAATGTTTCTTTGAAAAATAGAATTAATATAGGCATTACATGGCCTCAACATGTATTAAAAAAATATAATTATATATGACGTAGAATATTTATCCGGAAGGCAGGTAACTTATAATTTTTTTATTTTTATCTCGCTGAGCATTTGTTAGTGCGTTTGAAAGATTTACTAATTATAATTGTTCAATATCAACCACGTTTTTATGGAGATGGATACCTCTTCCCATATGTACCTACCTGTATATGAGGAACCCTTGCAGCTCGGCAATGTGCTTCGACTGCTGATGCGGATACAGGGTCAGTGGGCCCGAAGACTGCTATCACACCGGTCGACAGCAACTCACATGCTGCGAACAGATAGTAAAAAATTAATTTTAAACAAAAAATGAAAACCGCCTTCAAAAATCTACTACACTAAAAAGTTTAAAATAATATCAAAATTTGCTTATAATAAAATCATTTTAAAAGAACAATATTAATAATAATCTGTTAATTTTGGAGTCGGTGCCTGTACTGGGAGAGGGTTATTGTTTTCCTCTTGTTAGTCACTTATGTTCGTTGTGCTGTGGTTATGTTACCGGCCTTTGTATCTGGTTGTAAACCCCCACATACATCAGGCACCGACTCCAAAATTAACAGATTATTATTAATATTGTTCTTTTAAAATGATTTTATTATAAGCAAATTTTGATATTATTTTAAACTTTTTAGTGTAGTAGATTTTTGAAGGCGGTTTTCATTTTTTGTTTAAAATTAATTTATTTTAGTCTTTTTAGTTTTAAGTGTGTTATATATATATTGTATAGGTCATATATAAGTTTGTATACTTCATAAATAAGTTAATTTAGAAATTTTATAATATGGGTAGGCTTTCGAAAGCCGCTAGGACTTAATTACTGCATCGGTGAAATGTTTGTGTACAACAGTGGACACTTCTGCCTACCCCATCGGGCAATACAGGCATGATGCTATGCATGTATTGAGTGGCATGAACTGTACATGAACATGCGATTACAGCAATTGAGAGTGATTTGCTATAATTCATTGAAGAGTTCCATCGTCTAACTTCGAAGATCTTCATCAGATCTTTACTAAATTTAAATGGGACCACCTCTGGGGACTACTCTTTCAAACAAAGATAACGAAGGACATACATAACAAAACATGGTAGCTACTGTAAAACGTTGAGGAGTTCCCTTGACTGTCCTTCGTCTTCATCATCAGACCCCTAATTACAGTCACAACCCATCTAGGTGTAAAGTTCTCATCAATACAAATTAATCAAGCCCAAACACCAGGTAATTGCTGTAAATCTTTAAAGAGTTCCCTCGACTGTCTTTCAGCTCCATCATCAGATCGACTCCACACCTTCATTAAATAGTAGTGCTTTAAAATACTTAATGAAAAAATTAACAAATGCACTTGTCGCCCCTACAATTTTCGAAGATTTCCCTCGATTTCTCGGGGATCCATCATCAGATCCTGGTTTCCTTATCATGGTACCACCGTTGAGATTTCTTCTTTCCAACAAAAAAAGAATTATCAAAATCGGTTCATAAACGACGAAGTTATCCCCGAACACACATAAAAACCTCCTCCTTTTTTGAAGTCGGTTAAAAATAAAACAATTATCTGATTGCATAACTTAAATAACTTAACACCAGCATCACGCTTGTACGGTTAGGCAGAGATACAGTAGGGGCGGGCACGTCCGTGGTAACATTTTGACCTTGAGCTGACCTATCGTAGTAGGGAGTTTAAATAGTATGCGAGGCTATCTTAAACTGGTTTTGTTACCACTGGCGTGTGGGCTACGGTACTATTGTATAGGACACCCACATTTTACGGATGCTATTATTAAATCCCATGATCCCACAATCCAATAGGTGGTGAGCGTATTGTCTTCTGCCGGGCACAATTACAAATGTCGGGCTGTTACTTAGAATTTATTAACAGTAAACTCCAATAACACTTTACATTCCCCGGGAATCGAACCCCGAACTGCACGCTTCCGATCACATGACCAATTGAGTGGCTTCGCAACTACAATTATGCTAAGAAATGTCTGTTTAAATGTGGGACGTGGGATCCACCCAAGGTGACCTTTTGTCACGGATGTAACAATAATAACGTATTTTCTCATAGATATCAGTTACCCAGCTATTGTCTATTTATTTGTTCATAGATAAAAATAAATATAATATCACCCTCTCTACAGATTTTCCTTAGTTACGGGTTGTTAACCAGAATACGATCGTTATAATGTTTTGTTGACATTTATCTAGTTATTTAGCAAATAAATATAGTATACCGTCGCTACAAAGCTATTTTCTCTATTTAGTTCAATTTTGCTAAATCAATATGAAACCAATGGACAATAACTAGACATCCATCAAATATGAGTTTAATAGGAAATTTGAACTATTGTGGTGGAACCCATTGTGATCGGAAAATGCAAAATTGATCAAACATCGTCCGTTGTTTAATTTCTGTTGTGCAAAATTGATCTGAAATTAGTGACGTCAAATAATAATGTGAAAGCACTTTGTTTAGGGAGCACTCAAAAATACTAACAGCAAAATAATTATTATCAGATGTTAATGGAGTTTAGAGAGACATTTTTGATTAAATTAGTCTTATTTTAGAAATATATAAATCGGGTCTATATTGCGATATTTTATATAAAAGGGTTTTACGATACCTTTTTTGTTTCCGAGGTCATGGGCAGACTGAGGAGTCGGTCGGTGCAATTCCGTCGAAACGTCGAAACTTTAGAGTTCGCTAAGCATGCGTTAATGCTTTTCAAAGATTTATCTTGAATCGTTATGGTAATTGCATTCTTTACGACATTGTATTAACTGCAAAGTTAGTCGTGTCGGTTCGGTCACCCGTATAGGGACTGAATAGATAGCAATGACGTCGCCATAAGACGTGTTAAAATATGGAAGAAGAATTCGCATTTCGAAAGAGTTCACTAAGCATGCGTTAATGATTTTCAAAGATTTATCTTAAATTAATTTTAAACAAAAAATAAAAACCGCCTTCTAAAATCTACTACACTAAAAAGTTCAAAATAATATCAAAATTTGCTTATAATAAAATAATTTTAAAATAACAATATATAATAATTATCTGTTAATTTTGGAGTCGGTGCCTGTACTGGGGGAGGGTTATTGTTTTCCTCTTGTTAGTCACTTATGTTCGTTGCGCTATGGTTATGTTACCGGCCTTTGTATCTGGTTGTAAACCCCACATACATAATTGAAAAATATATCGTCGGACATACATACAAAACAAGGTAGCTTCTGTAAAACGTTGAGGAGTTCCCTTGACTGTCCTTCGTCTTCATCATCAGACCGCTAATGACAGTCGCAACCTATCTAGGTGTATAGTTCTCATCAATACAAATTAATCAAGCCCAAACACCAGGTAATTGCTGTAAATCGTTAAAGAGTTCCCTAGATCGTCTTTCGGCTCTATCATCAGATCGACTCCAGACCTTCATTAAAAAGTAGTGCTTTAAAATACTTAATGAAAAAATTAACAAATGCACTAGTCGCCCCTACGATTTTCGAAGGTTTCCCTCGATTTCTCGAGGATCCATCATCAGATCCTGGTTTCCTTATCATGGTACCACCGTTGAGATATCTTCTTTCCAACAAAAAAGAATTATTAAAATCAGTTCCGAAACGACGAAGTTATACCCGAACACACATAAAAAATAAAAAATAAATAAAAATATATACGGTCGAATTGAGAAACCTCCTCCTTTTTTGGAAGTCGGCTAAAAAGCAAAGACTGAAAGATTTCTTATTAATTCTTGCATTGATAAAGCCATATAAGTCTTAATCTTAACCAAAAGGTGAAGAAAGTCTATGTAATTATTAGCGCAATTAGTTCCATCTAGTAATACTTTCTATAACTAACGTTCTCCGTAGAAAGCTGAGCTATTTTAGGATTTAAAAAATCCTATTTGATCAACAAAAGATACATTTTCGACTGTCCTGTTGGTCTAGTGGTTAGTGACTGTCCTGTTGGTCTAGTGGTTAGTAGCCCTGACTGCTATGCCGGAGGTCGTGGGTTCGATTCCCACCCAGGACAAATGTTTGTGTGATGAGCACGATCATTTGTTCTGTGTCTGGGTGTAATTTATCTATAATATGTATGCATTTAGAAATATATAAGTATGTTTATCAGTTGTCTAGTACTCATAACATAAGCTCTGCTTAGCTTGAGACTAGACAGCGTTGTGTGATAGTTGTGGTATATTATTATATTATTATTATTATTATATTTTATTCTTAAAATATGTCTTATTAAATCGGTTCAGTAATTAGGCGTCAAGGAGTAACAAATAAAAATACAGATGTTCATTTGGATTTATAAATAATATTAGCAAGTACGCGTAAACGCCCTAGTCTACGAGTGCCAATATACACAAGGAACTAGATTGAAAATGCTACCTACTATTAAAAAAATTACTCTCTTCTCTCTTTCCAAATGAAATACATTTTTTTATTTATTTAAGAAACAAAAAAGGCAAAATGCGAAGTGTCAGTTTATTGTCTCACCTGCTTTCGAAGCTGTGAAACTGTCACCAAACGGAGCATAAACGACTTGCATAACAAAATGGTAGTGCTCACTCTCCATCGAGGCCCGCGCCAGAGCCGAAGCGAAAGCCACTTCCGTCACTGTATTTGGGGGAAATATGGCTCCTAGAAAAACGCCACCAATTATAAACAGCTAACAATTTTATCAACAACGGCGACATTTTTAATAACATAATAGTTTTTGCTGTTTTAAAGAACACAATATCCATTAAACAAATTGTAACCGTAATTTTTTTGCTTTTTTACCACACAAAAGAATTTAGTTCACGCAAAAAAAAGGTTTCTGTTTGTAATTAGAGTTTTTTTGTACTGAAGAATATATTCTATCAACATGTTTGGAAACTTTCTCGCTGCAACAAATGGCTTCTCGTTAGTATTCTATATACAGTTGCACAAAGTTGTTTCTCAGTCGTAAACTCACTCACCGATGTTAACAGTCGTCTTCAGAGTTTCAAATTTCCGAAATACGGCTCCAACGTTGCCGAGAATTAATATAATTATCACAACCGTCACGTACACTCCTGCAAGAGCAATATTGTAGCAAATAACTTTGTTATCATATAAACTGAAAGCAAATTTAAATATGTCCAGGATAAAATACTTGATTTCGAATGAAGTGAGTAAAGTAGAAAGTACTCGCCCCGGTGTAGCATTTTCGAGATGAGATTTTCCGGAATAAAGTAGCGAATTGGAACAATGAGATTCAGCGCGGCACAGCTGTCGCATTACAAGTTTGCCGGTCGTGGGGTGTTTACCCGACACATGGCAAACACCGGATGGCCCGGATGCACGAGATTGGGTACTGTGTAGTGCTCGAACGGGATGCACCGCTAAACGTTCCCGGCGCGATGCACACATTATCACAGCTGTTTTGCCAACTGAATTTGGAGCTATTATTAGAATGTCTAACGGGTACAATGTCCCACTTTCCGTGTTAACAAGTGATAACAATCCGATGCAATAATGTAAACCTGTAATTGATAAGATTATTGCATGTATTTCACAGAAACCAAAAAATATATTTATGGCACAAATTCTAATTGTGTTTTAGTATTTATTGCTTCATATTTGTAACTCGTTGTCTGCGATTTTATTTTGCCAATAATAAGTTTATTAATGAGAGCCTTGATAAATACCTACCTCAAAAGTTAAGAGGCTTTCGTAAAGCAGCTGGGTCAAGGGTTTGACGTAGAAGGCAGTACTCCTGGGAATGGCGCGATTGCCAGGAAGTTTCTCTCTCTGGAGCCTTAAATAAATTTACTATTTTATACTATTTACAAATATGATGCTTTGAAATAGGGGGTAAGCCCAACCGGACATAATTACAAGTTCCGGGCTGCTGCTGAGATTTTCCTAAGAGAAAAACCAATAACACTTTGTTCGACTGGGGAATCAAATCCAGGGTCTCACGCTCAGCAGTCGCACTTGTGACCACTAGGACATTAAGGCATGCATGAGTTCATATAAGTTTACTAATATTCTAAAATTAATTTTGATCGTGTTCTTGAGTTGCATCGAACATACTCGTAAGTGTCAGTGAGTTCAGTGGAGCAGGTGAACTGAATACGCCATGGTCAGACAAGTTGGCAGCGCTCCAGGCTCCCGGCACACTGTCACGATAACTATTATCACTGGTGACTGTGACTTCTCAGAATTAACTGACCAACCGTTCACTCTAGACTAGTCCGCACCTAGTACTTCGGATTGTTTGGCTTGTAAAGTAGGTTGGGATACAAAATAATTAATGGTTTGGCAGAATTCATTGTGTATGTTCCCCACAAGAAGTCTCTAGGTCTATGTCCTGAAATTTTAATAATGCGTGCAAGACGTGGTTTAGTATACCTATTGAAGTAATCATTATGAGATAGATATTATAAAGTATTTTTATCGATTTATTCAAAATTTTGTACGGTCAACCGCACGGCAATGGTAACACCTGTACTACGAAACGTTAAATTGTTACCACCGACGATCGGTTGACTAACAAACACGTTTCAGGTTTTGTTGAGGTGTTTTTACAGTAGTAATAAACAATGTATCCTACTAATATAATAAATGTGAAGGTTTGTGAGGATGGATGGATAGATGTTTGTTACTCTTTCACGCAATAACTACTGAACAGATTTGGATGAGATTGGGCACAGAGATAGTTTATAACAGATTTTTATCCCGGCTGGACCCAATTCTGAGGTTCACGCAGATGAAGTCGTGGGCAGAATCTAGTAATCTATTCTACAAACATCAAAAAAGTCTAAGCAAAATGTGCGGTTTTGAACATTTGAACGATTTTTACGAAAGGCCGGGTGAAACCTCGGAGCACAGCTTATATGTTTAATACAATTTGTAAGAACAGTCGCCAAATCTATTTGAAAATTGATTGTCAATAAAAATAAAAATAAACATTATTTTATTCTGATTGAAATAAATTCGTACTTTAATTAAAATCAGAAAAAGTTGTGGAACAGCAAAATCTCTTTCATCCATCCTTTCATCGTTATTTAACGAGATCTGAGAGTGACTCCGTAATGGTCGCGGCGGTATATTCCACAATTTTCGCCAAACTTATAACTAACGAATACAGATCCGCCATTAAAATTAATTGAATGAATTCTCCTTGTGTTATAATAACATTTTAAAACAAAATATACAAAAAACAACGTGAAAATAATAGTTTCTACATTTATGAATCTATTGGTTTTAGATTCGCATTTTATTTTCATCTATAAAACTTTTATGCAATAATTAAACTATTTATTCGCAAAATTTTAGACCTATTTTATTGTACGTATCATAATTATGAAGCAAAAGTACAATTTGTTGGTGATAGCCTAATACCGCTTATGTAACAATTGGAAATAGGCGTAATTTTCTTTGAGAAAGTTTAACATGACAAGAAAAACATATTAAAAAAAAAAACATACGCTGGCCGTTATTTTTTTACCATATATTACATTAATAATTCTTGAGGAATCTGTGACAAAAAATTTTCTATAAGTATTTGAGGCTATTTATCTACTTATTTATTATAATTTCTATTCTCAATGAAGAAAAAACCGCCTGCAATGGAATGGTGAAAACAATACATATACATACGATCGCAGCAATCGCGGGTCATTTGCTGTTAGTCATTAAAGAGTTCCATTGTCTATCTCCGAAGATCTTCATGTGTATTTACGAAAACCCCATCCAAATCGGATGAGTAGTTATTGAGAAAATTGCGGACATACATACAGGTCGAAAACAGATGGTCCTTTATTGAAGTTTTCTTTATTGAAGTTGTGTGTTTAGTATTCCTTTATTGATTAAAGGGCATCCTGAAGGCGAATACGTGCTCAAATTTTGTAAACTTTTTTGTAATTTTCATTATTTCATTATTTTTGTAACTATGTATGGACATTGATCTGAAATTAAGATTATTATTATTATTATTATAAGATTTTCTTCTTGTAAGTTAGTTGAGCGGTATTTACAATTAATTACTAGTTAAGCGGAATTGGACTATAACCGACGAATCTTAATATATATAAATCTCGTGTCACAATGTTTGTCCTCAATGGACTCCTAAACCACTTAACCGATTATAATAAAATTCGCACACCATGTGCAGTTCGATCCAACTTGAGAGATAGGATAGTTTAAATCTCAAATTATAGTCGCGTGCGAAGCCGGGACGGACCGCTAGTTGTAATATAATAATTTGTTCTTATATCGTTTGATATTGTGTATTTTCTAAAATAGGAACCTCATCCCGACAAACATGGCCGACATATTCATTTTGAATTTATGAAATTAAACGCATCATCATAAAGTAATTTCCCATACGAGAAGTGACGCCGTTTATTGGACAGCCGACCAAATAATAAAATTTCTGATTTAAAAAATGTAATAAATGTCGGCGTTGATCGTGGGTATCATTCATCCCTGAAAATAATTTAAATTTTGTTATACCTGCTTCGTATAAAAATGTTGAATAATAAAGTTATGAACGCGTAAGTTAATTTTCGTAACATACTTTATAGGAACTGCCTCATTAGGCTATTGGCCGCAAGGGCGAATGCCGAGCATGAGGTCCTAGGTGCAATGCCAGGTTCGGTTACAGTGTTATTAGGATTTTCTCCAGGGAATTCTGAGTAGCAGCTTGGAGTTTGGAATTGTCCCCGGCTGATAACAATATGGGTCAACTTTTACATGGGACTTAATAACAGCATTGGTGAAATATAGGTGTACACACAACTCTGGTATGTACACCTCTGTTTATCCGGGATCATGGGAATTCCAGGCGTAATCCTTTGGAGTGGATCCTATATAGGAGAAGTAATAATTACCTACACATTCAAATAATATGTTATTTGAAAATCTTGATTTCCAAACGAAGTGAAGCTTGTACTATAGAAGTCAAGGGGCTCTCTAAAGTAGGTACAAGTACATTTTAATAGGTCGTTTGGTGACGTCATTCCTATCTATTCAGTCCCTATACAGGTAACCGAACCGACACAAAATGTGGAAGAAAAATTCGGAGTAGTGAGCACAGGTCGAGATGGCTTAGTGGTCAGAGCGTCTGGAGTATTTCTCCGGGAGGCACAGGTTCGATTCCAGCTCACGACCGTTTTGTGGAAAGAAAAAAGTCTTCTCACAAAAATTTAAAACTTTAAGAGCTCGCCACGCATGTTTTAATACGTTTGAAAGATTTGCTTGTAAGTATTTTCGTGTTTGCTACATTTCAAAATCGTATTATAACATTAGGATTATAATTAATGTTTTTTTTAAAGTTCCTTCAACGTTATAACTTAATAACAGTGCTTTTAACCTCCAAAAGCATACATAATTATTTTACTAATCTGTGAGTAAATCTAATATCTAAAACCTCTTAGTTGAATCCCATTAATACTATTGATATCTGAGGAACTTATAGAACGCGCCACTAACTGAGCATCTAATGCTTGTGCCAATGCAATCCCACTAGCTGAAAAACATATTTAAACTGACATAACACTAATGTCAAAGTACTTCCTCCTTTCAGTGTACAGTGTTTTTTATGTGATAAAAGCTTGACATGAAATCCTGTTAGAGCACAGCAAACACGTTACTCAAACATTTAAAAACATAAAATCCTAACCTAAGAATGTCAAGGATTTACAAGTTATACGTACGTAATATTATTATACCTAAATCTTCGATCACTTATAACAAACTAGTGATCGAAGACCTAAATGGTATTTTTATTAAATTGACAGGGGAAGCTATGTTTCTTCCCAAAAATGCCAACACTTGATTGCTACTCTGATAGCATATAATATTAATTCTGTTATAGAAAATATAACGAAAAATAGTTTAAGTGACGGAATAGTACCGTTTATTTTATAGAAAAATAAACGGTACTAAAAATATTTATAGAAAAATCTTGCAATCAAATAAAAACTGTATGGAAGATCATAAACACAGAGACTGGCAAAGTTAAACAACAGGATACTGAATTATCTTTGATCATCGGAAACAAAACAATGACAGATAAGACAGAAGTTGCGAACTTTTTCGAACAATATTTTACTGTCATTCCGATACAGGTCACTCAATCACTAGTCTCATCCCACTATTAGCTGAATTGATTCTGAAGCAAGTATTTACTGAAGACATTAAAAAATTTGAATTTAAATCTCCGCAGCACTTGCAGTAAAAAAAAATTACAGGTGACAGATGTAGCTACAGCTAGATTAGTGTAGGTACTTTACTTATTTTCATAGCATTATGTCCTACGGCATTCTGTTGTGGGGATCAGCGGCCAAAGTTGACTCAATCTTTATTTTACAGAAAAGGGCAATTCGTGCTATCTACGAAATTCTTAAGAGATTTTTTTAAAGAAATTAATATTCTTACACAACCGTCACTTTATATTTTTGAAAATATTATGTATTTCCGAAAGAACTTGTAAAGATTTAATATAAACAGTGACTTTCACGACATAAATACTAGAAACAAACATAAAATAGTAGTGCCGAAATTTAGATTAACTAAAACAAATAAATCACATTTAGGCAATGGCCTACGCTTCTATAATAAGCTCCCAAAAACTGTCACAGATCTCACGGGTAAAAAGTTTAAATCATATGTTAAATTGGTTAATCAAGAAATCTTATTATAATACTAATTGTTTATTGAAATAATTTACATACATGTTTATATAAAGGTCTTAATTTAAAGAGGTCTATTAAAATATGATTCTACCCGAACTAGGATAAACCTGTATCTCAGGTATCACAAGAGCTATTTATTTTAACAGATATTTCCTTAGATTTTGTATATATTAATGACTAAATTATCAGAGTTAACAATAAATTTCTTAAAAGGTTAAGTGTACTAAAATGAAATATAATATTAATAACTTTTATAAAACAACGCTCTAATAATAAAGATTACTATTTTACGTACCTATGTAGTGTAAACGTAGATAAAAATTGTATATAAGCATTTTAATTATTTTGTTGTGTGATGCACTATTTACATTGTGTTATGTTTTTAATAAAGTAGGACAAAAATTTGTTCACATCGTCAGTTTCAATTCAACTAGGCTAACATGGATATTATGATGTAACGCATACCAAGGTTATTCATTTGTTTATTTTAATATTAATTATGCATATTCAAACGTACTTAAATATAAAACGGAGCCCGTCTTCACGCGCCCTCATTATAGTCAATAGAGTTTATGTACCGGGATTCAGCTATTTTCTTTGCGGGGCATTCAAGACCACCAGTTTTGTGATTGCTAGGTTTTTTGAATCGCAAGCATGTTGCACAATGTGGTGATTGAATAACCTTGGTATGCGTTACATCATAATATCCATGTTAGCCTAGTTTTCAAAACTGACGATGTGAACAAATTTTTAATGTCTTCAGTAAATACTTGCTTCAGAATCAATTCAGCTAATAGTGGGGACGAGTCTAGTGATTGAGTGACCTGTATCGGAATGTCAGTAAAATATTGTTCGAAAAACTTCGCAACTTCTGTCTTATCTGTTATTGTTTTGTTTCCGATGATCAAAGATCAGTATCCTGTTGTTTAACTTTGCCAGTCTCTGTGTTTATGATCTCCTATCAGATTTAATTTTATTGCAAGATTTTTCTATTTGACTACTGAGAAGTTTTGATATAGCTAATATACATACTTTTTTAAATAACTTTGAGTACTTTTTGACATAGTCATGAAATGCTTGACTAGCAGTAAGTGATTTCTCATAATACAATTTATAAAGCATATCCCTACTTTTTCTGATGCCTTTGGTAGCCCATTCATTAAAGTTACGTATACTACAAGCTTTGACATTTTTAATAGGACATGAAGTGTTCAGAGCCTGGCATATTATATCAAATAGTTGACTATAGTTCGTATCGGGGTTTTTAGAAATAAAATGAGTTGTACATAAATTATTTTTATTTTGAAGTGAACCAATTTTCAATTTAAAAGAAATTCATTGACCCATATGATCAGATCTCACGCCACTAACCAAAGAAAAGTTCTGTACCTCACTATTTGAACAACAATGATCTATAAAATTACTCGAAGTAGCATTAATTCTAGTAGGTTCATTAGAAATGTGTTTCAAATTATATGATTTGAACAACGCTAAAAGTTTATATTTCTCGGGCGAAACAGTTAGTAGGTCAATGTGGAAATCCCCACAAATAAAAATTAATTTCTTATTCTTAAATATTCTATTCAGAATAACTTCCATTGTTACCAAAAGCGACGAAAAGTTTGATGAAGGAGGCCTATATACACAAGCAATAATGTGACTTCCTATCTCCGCGCATGCTACCTCACATAAGCGATCAACAGACAAACAGGTTACATCTTTCCTTTCTTTAAATTTTAAACTATTATTATATAAAATCAAAGTACCTCCCCCTTCAGCAGACAATCTATTAAACGCACTGGCGATTGAGAACTTATTTATATTGAAATGCATTTTATGTGGTTTCAACCATGTTTCACAAAAACCTAAGATATCAATATTGTACCTATCTAATAGGAGGTCTACATCTAATATTTTGCAAGAGAAACAATTAATGTTTTTTGGTGATATAGTAGAATGTTATCATCAAACTTCTCTATTGTCGGCTGTAGTAGTTTAAACAGTCTATCACAGTATCGTTAGAACACCTAAACGGTACTATTCCGTCACTTAAACTATTTTTCGTTATATTTTCTATAACAGAATTAATATTATATGCTATCAGAGTAGCAATCAAGTGTTGGCATTTTTGGGAAGAAACATAGCTTCCCCTTTGACTACTGAGAAGTTTTGATATACACCTCAAAGCTGCTATGGCTCTTTCCTCAAAAGGCCATTTCAGACGATCCCTGCATGGTTACACTCACATAGATATGTACTATTATGTTTAAAAGAGACGTTGACCTCTGAGTTTGTTTCGGCGTTTCTTCTCAGAGATAGTCAGATATCAGCGCCAACAAGTTCAACAAACAAAGGAAAACTCGGTCTACAGATATAAATATCATTAGGATTATTTTTAATTTCAAACTTGTTTTTGTAAATGCATTAAAATCAATATAAATAATGTACATGTGAATACTATGTAACCATTTACAATGATTTAACCCGTTTATTTTTTATTGTTTTCTGGCAGATAGAGTATGTCATTCTCACTAAAATGTCTCGCCGATGGTGGCGTGTGTGTTGGGTCATTCGATTCCCTACAATATGGTTGAGTTGGGTGATGCTGACGCATGTGTCATGTTCGTGAACGGGCGCTGTCGGTTGGGACTGGTCATCTCTAAACTGTCATAGCAAAATGTTGAATTGTTAAACTAAACTCTTTTAGTATTGGTGGTATTTTTGTAACTCTTACATTGTTCTCACATACTATTTTGCAACAAAAACAGTGTAACCAATACTATTGTAAAAACCTATATGATGAAAAAGAGTAACCGTGGAGTTTCTTGCCCGTTCTTCTCCATAGGAATCTACACTTTGGAACGTGGCAACTAACTTCTGACAATTCAAAAGTGCCTGTAAATGGTTTATTTGAAAATAAATGATTTGATTTGATTTGATTTATAGCTAATAAACATACTTTTTTGACATGCAATTTCAATTGTTCTGGGCATATAATTTTTTGGACAAGAGATTTAGTGTCTTCACTAGATTTCAATTTATCATTTGGATATATGGCAATAAAGCTTAGGTTACTGGGGCGCAATATTAGTATTAATAATTATATAATTATTTTTATTGGTGTTTACCATGTCGGCAAAGGTAATTTTTTATACCGTCATAGGTTTGGCACAGTTTTCTTGGATGGACTCTTGAATCCATTTTTGGAAATGATCGAGGCAATCCGTAAGTTCACGTTTTTCTCTCATCCCTTGAAGACAGTTTTGGACTTCCCCAGGGAAGTCCAAAACTGGGAAAGGGATGAGAAGGATTTGAAGCAAAAGGCCAGCCTTTACTTCAAATCCTGGTATAACACTGCCATTTGGGAAACGCCATGTTCTACTTTGCGCGATAAGGCAGTGATCCTCAGCTTTTGTTCGGAGTTCAGTTTCCCTCCTGAGCAATAGTGCAGACTTCATTTAGACATTTTTCTATTGAGGTCATCCAGTTGCTAATCTCACTGCTCTCCAGTGACTCAATTTTTTCATCAGCTGCATGGCACGGTGTTTGGGACTTGTTATGAGGGCTGCTAGGCTGCAGGGTATTCCGAGGGCTGTTTCCAATATGAGCCATAGTTTTATATTATGTTTTTGATATTTTGTTACTAAACAAAGTAATATCACAGAGTTAGCAACATTTACACAATTTGTTTCTAGGTCACAGATCACTTATAAATATTTAAACAACATATATTTAATTAAATTGCTTATAGGCACGTCCACTCTACTACAGAGCTAGCGAAAAAGTGCATTATAAAATTAAAAACTACATTGATGATAAGGAAGTTTGGCATTAACTATTTTCTGCGCATGTGGCTTCCCTGGCGATTAGTGGTTTCTACTAAAAGTCTAAAGTATAAATATTCGTTTTTAAACTTTATGTCACTGACTATTTTTTATTGACTTGTCTTGACAGTCATATCTTATCATTATCTAATTATTCGCTTGAATTTACAAGTTTGACATTTCCATTATAGCACCATTGCACTGACATTGTATCTAAATTTATTAGTAAAGATAGTCGAACCGACATCACCATATTATAAATGCGAGCTCAATGTAGTCATTAATGTTCTAGAACTTAGAGGCACGGAAGAAATCGCGTTATCCTGTGTTTCTATCGCAGATGGCATAGAATCGGTTTGCTCAGTATATATATATATTTTATATTATTTCACGCATTAACCTACATTGCTCTCGGATATTTCTGATCACAAAAATGTAACAAAGCAAGACTGTACTATTATATATACGGGCTTGGGCGCCCCACGGGCGCTCAATTTTTAATAGGCCATTGCAGATGATCCCTACATGGTTACACTCGCATAGATATATAATATTATGTCTGGAATTTAAAAAAGACGTTGGACTCTGAGTTATTTTCGGCGTTTATTATCAGAGATAGTCAGATAGGAAACGCCGGTGCAATTTAGTTTATAAAAATGGCTTGTAATAGTGTCTTCAAAAGGTATATTTACAGAAATAAAATCACTTCGCTTATCCATTGCTATTAATGTGTACACCCACATTTCACCGATGCTGTTATTAAGTCCCATGTAATAGGTATTGCCATAAACCGGGCACAATTCCAAACCCCGGGCTGCTATTCAGAATTTTCTAACAGAAAATCACAATAAATCTTTGCCCAACCTGGAAATCGAACTCAAGACCAGCAGACCACTAGACCAACGAGGCAGTGGAATCTGAATATTGCAAGTATTTTTGTCATAGAGAGGGTTGACGGGATAACTTGTAGGTATCTAATGTGAAAATTGCTTGTAATCTTTAACCTTATGAATCTGAAATGCCTTTTAGGACACCAAAGGTCGAGAGGGTACCCTAATCTTTGCAAGTAACCTCACGGGACTAGAAATAAGAAAAACTGAGCAAAAACGATCGCTCCCAAGTGATATATTTAAATTGTCGTCACGTTCACATAAATCTGATCGACTTTAAAGCCGAGACTGAATCATTTCTAATTCTCCTCAATTTCCATTTTAAAGTAGCGTGGGAAGCTTTTGAATTACTGTTAACCCTTTAAGGTCCTTTGGTGGCAGTCAAGAACTTAATTACTGCGGGTTGGTTAGTGCGGCCTCCTTTACGAACGCCGCTCACTTTGGCCGCACTATGACACGCTGATTGACTTGAACGAGGAATTATTGGTTCATTCTATTAAAGGTTTACTTATTGGTTTATTTTTGCAGTTTATTTCGATACTACTTGCTTTATACATGTGAAAATGACAATTTTGTTTCCCTATTTCTAAGTCTCATAGTTATCATGACACACATGGGTGACCTGAACAATCTTGACACATTAGCACGTAGCTATATGTGCCATGTCTAATTATTATTACCAATGTTAGTGACCAGTATTATCTTAGCAACCAGCGTTGCAAAGAGATCCTTATTACGCTGGTTCTCCTTATAGCCAAGGTAATACTAACTTCAGAAGAAGTTTAACATAGCATTTACCTCCCCAAAGGATTAAGCAGAAATGTACTGTTGCACACACACACATTTCACCGATGGTGTTACTAAGTCCCATGCTAAGTAGGTCACCGCCACCTATCGAGCATTGTTCCAAACTGTGGACTGTTACTGAGAATTTCTTAACTGAAACACCCAATAACAGTTTGTTCGACACGGGAATCGAACCTAGAACCTAAGGCTCAGCAGTTGCGCTTACCATTATTATACCAATGACGATAGGCTGCACTGACATATTTTTGTGATTTGCTAACTATCAGTGTCAAGTGTAACTACCTAATAATATTCCTCCCGACCGTATTTCGGTCACAGCGGCCTATCTCCACGGAGATTAGCCAAGTACACAGGAGATATTATAATGCATAAGTGTATGCGCAAACACAGGTGCACTCCCACTTCCTTCACTCTCATATTCCGATGGGACGGCAATCCGACACGACCGGAGAGAGATTAGGCGCAGGACAGCTTTACGTGCTCTCCGAAGCACGGGGGTGTCACACCACCAACTTCCTCACTCCGGGTTGCTACTGAGAATTATCTAACAGAAAAACCCAATAACACTTTGCATGACCTGGGTATCAAACCAAGGACCTTACGCTCAGCAACCGCGCTTGCGACCACTAGACCAATGTGGCAGTCAACTGTAACTGTGTGTAACTACCTACAGAATCTTCTTCTTATCCTATGGTTGATGAACAACCTAGTGTTAGAGTTCAACCCGCCCGTAGGTCTCTAACATGACTTTACACACCATCGAGAACATCTCTTGCTGGTTTCCTCACGATGTTTTCCTTCACCGTTTTAACTAAGTGATAATTAATTTATAATACGCATATGCCTTCGAAAAGACAGTTGTGCGTGCCTTGGATTCGAACTTGCGACCTTTGACTTGTCAGTCCAACGGTCATACCACTAGGCTATCACTGCTATCTGTAACAGAATAGTGCAGTATGATACAAATGACCTAAGTTGGCCATTATCTACACTCGAGGCTGGATTGTAAAGGCATTACGCTGTTTTTTTTCCGTATTGTAAATCGTAAAGCACGTGTGCGTAATAAGCCGTATTATGAACCTAAAAGTAGTGCGGTAACAGTCACTTTACGACCAAGTGTGTTGATAAAACATCTATTTGCCAGAAACATGGTGGTAATTACAGGCAGTTTTAAAGTTTAAATCTAAATAAAACTATTTGAATTTCCGTGTCCGGGCATTAACTCTTCATGTGTAAAATAAAAGGCGGACACATAACTTAGTAATTGTTCGCACTCCGACACAACGCGCGGCTAGCCTCTATTCCTCTAACCTCAAAGAGAAGTTGCCGAACTTGTATGGAATTTGAGGCTTCAGTAATGAATTTTGTTAATTTCTTTGAGTTTTAGGCGTTTGTAGTTAGCTGGGGGTGTTTGTTCGGTGTATTTTTGGTAGAAGCTTGTTGGTTGCCTTCCGGTTGAGATAAAACATGACCATGTCTTTCCAGTCATAACTTGTCTTATGACTTAGGTAATTAAGAGATGTTAAATTATAGAGTATCCTGCTGGGAGTGGTAATAGCTTAGGTCATTACCTACTAAAACAGCATAATAAACAATTTTACCGTATAAAAAAAAACGGTTTAATGGTTACACAGAACTTTTCATGGTATGGAAAAATAAGACTTCTAATTAGGTGCATAAAAATAACATCATCAATGAGTAGAAAAATTATAAAATAAACAAAAAGATATGTTAGGTACATTAAAAGATCAAAAATGTTACATTGCAAGACAAAAAACGGACATAACTCGAAAACAGTAATATTATGTTATATAATATACAATGTTGATTTGATGAATAAAGCCATGAGTGCCATATATATTTTTTATATGAAATTATATTTAGCTATTTAGTATTTTTATTTCCCATACATAATTCAATTTATATTACCGGAGTCCGACTTCTAACCGACTGTTTGAGCTCAAAGCTCACGTGCTACACACTGGTCAAGGATTCTTCTGTTTGTTTCAATAACAAGACAAATTGCAGCAGTCAAGTCGTTTGTTACACTAAGAGTCTTCTTTATACATTGACATACGATGTGAATTAACTTCAACCGCGTAGGTAGAAATGCATTGATTCAAGATAAATAAAGCAATTTCCGTTCTGCGAATTCCCTAAGTACATTTTACATTTATTGTTTATTTTTGATCTTTGATATGTCGCCTGTATTTCTAGAAATGGTAGGCAGAAACGTGTACACAGTGGTACCCGCATTTCACCAATGCATGAGTCACATGCAATGGGAGGTGAGGGTAAAGCCATCTGCATCATATTGAGAATTACCTAACCAAAAAATCTAATAATACTTTGCTCGACCCGGGAATGTTTCCCAATGCCATAAGACCAATCGGCAGTTTTTTTGCTATTGCGTTTTGTATAAATGATTTTATTTCTGTAAATAGATTTGTTGAAGCACTTTTACAAGTAATTTTTATAAACTAGATGGCGGCTGGCATATTATCAGGTTTCTAAGATAATATGGGCTTGCCAAATTCAGGAACTGTTGTTATCTTGATTCAACTATATTACGATTATGTTGGTAATAGGTATATACCTACACCGAATCGAACCAATATAAATCATCAAAATTTGATACTATATACTTATATATATATATTATATTTGATATTATATATAAAATATAGTTGGTATATCTACAGAACGGGTTGTGTTTCTAGGCAATAAATAATTGAGAAGCAGAAGTCGCCAGCCGTCGTTTTCACATTCGTGGGTCCGGCACCTACTTGTTTTCAATGCCTAGCCCAGATATAGCGGCATAAAATTTTATAGACTTGTGTAAACTCGGTCTTGTTGGAGTTGGAAAAGTGGTAATGGCACCGCGCGGACTTTTCAGGGTTCTCTCTCTGCGAAATACGAATTGAAAATGGAAAATAATTTTAATGTAAATCCGCTCGATGGGTGAGTTTTAAATTAAAATTATATTTGCGCGAGAATGTTTTGTTTATCATGTTTCACACGGCACCGAATTTGCATATTACAAATTGTATGTTTCTTTTTGTGCCAGTATATCTGTTTTATAAATAATAGGTAGTAATATTTGTGTATTGACGGAACCAATCGCTCAGATTTTTTATAGACACGCCACAGAGTATTTGCTAACAAAGTTATGTGGGTTCACTAAGTTGATCTGGCTGAACAGTCGAGGAAGGCACCGCAGCGCCGCGCCGCGCCACGTCGCCTGCCCGGACGGAACTTGAGCGTCCCTTAACTGCTTCATTACTAACACAAAACTTCTAACTGCTGAGAACCTGATAAAAACTAGCCAGCTGAGATTGCCGTCTAGCTGTTCCAGTAATTGAAAAAACGTTTTTGTACAAAATTGAATAAGTTTTCGGTAACGAAATGTGCTATGGCGGGTCTCTGAATTAATATTACGACTTTAACTTATTCATATAATATGTCCCTAGACGTTTTTGGTCTATGAAACTGGAAATAAAATAAAATATGTTGTTCTGCTATGAAATTTGTAGTTTTTTATACTGTTGTTTATATTGTTTTTGTAAAGAACTGTAGAAAAAGCAATACCTTAATTAGGACAACTTTAAATACAGTTATATAAATCGGTGTTTTTGATATATTTTACAAGATTTTATTTAACTTCACTGGTTTGTTAGTTAGTATTTTTGGGAGAAACTTTCAATTCAATTTTGAATCAGTTTCCACGACCGTTTGCTTAAATTTAGTTATACAAGATGGACGTGTTTTTAATAAAAAAAAATATGTCATATTACATCAACACCTGAAGTATTCCCCGAAGGGTTAGTCAGAGTAGTACGCAGTTGTCCACTGACATTTCACTTAGTAAGTCAGTTAGTTATTTTGTAAAGCTTTCTTTTAATCTATACTTACTTATTTGGGAGGAACCACAGCGAGACAAAAAGTTGTTAAAATTTTACCGCTCACAGAATAAGGCTATACTTACTCCCGAAAAGAACTGGTTTCGATTAAGGCAATAACAGTTAGCATAAGTGGGTAGTAGAAGAAAGCAGGTAACAATGAAAACGGATCCTATTTTCCAACTAAACTGCGAAAGTAAATTCCATCAACGGAAAATATAATATTTGAACTCCGTTCATATTTGAAGCTTACCTATTATACGACACATAATCCTGAAGACATAGTAATGTACCTACCATTAAGAGAAAACTAAGGTGATGGAACGTTTTGTACCTAAGGGGTAATACAAATGATAGACAGACATTCGGACTTCTTTGTCTAATAAAAAATGAATAAATATCCATTGCATGGATGAGATATCTGTATAGATTTTATTAGAAAGGCTAATGATCTTTTAATGGCCGCAAAGTCCTATTATGTAACTAAGGCCTATTTATGACCATATATATGTGTAGATGTTAATCAAAAAGTTATAATTTGCGTATAGCGAAATAGTTAAAAATGTACTTAAAAGTCAAAGTCAAATAATTTATTTCCATTAGACCGTTTACAGGCACTTTTGAATTGCCATAAGCTAGTTTCCACGTTCCAAAGATTCCTATGGGGGAAAAGATTTATCTTTTTATCAAATAGGGTTTTACAATAGTAGGTATTAAATTAACGCGGCCAGCTCTCGCAGAGGTTACCTACCAGTATATGGGGGTCTTAAACAACTCGTGACAAAAAAGTGGCTCTTTCCTAACTACACGAAATATGAAGCTAAAACCATCCAAATAAAACCCAAAATTGAATAAAAAGAAAGGGCATTTAAATTTTTTCATTTGTATGGGAGCTACGCTATATGATGCCACGGACAGCAGAAAGAGACATACATGCATACGCGTAAACTTATAATACTTCTCTTTTTGCGTTGCGGGTTAAAAATGTAACAATAAACAATAAATCCGCTGTTTTTGTCTTTTTTATTTTGACGTGTGGAAATCTTCCTAAACTTCGTGCTGGACTATGAACATCTAAAACCACTCAGTCCATATCGTACAGTCAACCACACGTCGGAGATGATATGTATGATGATATATGAGTAGATTGACCTATGCTCCAAATAATAGTTACATAAAACTTTTGCGATTAAAAATGTAGTCTGACGTCTATGTCGACCCTTACGAAAATTTATTTGTATTCTACACTTACGTACTACGGTAGGTTTACATACGAAATTAGATAATCAATTTTAGTCTCACTGCTAATGTTTCATTTTACTGTTGAAGTATATTATTATAAGGTTTACGGTTTTCTCTGGGGAGTAAGTATTTAGTTTTTGATTAAGATTGTTCATGCTTCTTAGACGTTAATTTAAGTATAGGTAGTATATAGATTAGGTAGACCAATTACATTATTATTAGTCGTCATAGGAAGATGTCATATGTCACTTACAACATACACATGCTCAGATAGCCTAATCTCTCTGTGACATCCACGTTTACTAACTGAATAGTTGGGTAACCAAGAACCGTCATGTCAAATATTACGACCATTACACGATAGTAACTCTTGAAGTAAATTCCAATTTCATTATGCATTCCTCAAGCATGTCTCAAAGTAAACCATCTCTGTGGTCACGTCATGTTCGCTTGGCACCCAGCCAGTCTTCAGCTGGGACACAAGAGCTATCGAAATCCATCTACGATGTACACCCTCCAATAATCCCTTACCTGTTGAATAATGGATGGTTCCTCGTATTTATTCGTACTCTCAATGCTCCCCGGAGTCCAGTTACCTACTCCTTATTTGAATCGTATTTAATGATGTTTACGACAATAGCCCTCTGGGTCTAAATCGGTCGTGATTGCCAAATATTGGAAATGATTGGAATAGTTATTTAAAGGGAACGTCGGGTTTGTCGTTTTCTATTTGATATAACAAGTATATTGAAATATGTTTCGATAATTTAAATTATTGTTCGGAATATATTTATAAATTAGAATTTAATTAGAAATATAACTAAGACTTAATAAGTACCTACTTCAAAGGCAAGGAAGTCCAGCAATTTAAAAAAAATAAGTACAAAAGAATTAATGTAACTTAAAATATACCGAAGGTCTCAGAACCAGGTATCTGCGGAATAAATAATAAGAAACATAAAACCTTGTCTAAATGTTATAAAAATCTGAACCCCAAGTTTTGTGCTAGCCAGGTCTCTGCGGAATAAGCTGTTTATGTGTGAATAGTTGCAGACTGATAACATTTAGGTACGATTTGCTTTCCCAGCAGTAGTTCTCTGAACAAACGTTTCGATCAATACAAACTACACAAAATGTACGGCATCTCGTGTTGTTTGTTAAGATTTTAGATTTATGTGATGGTTAGATTTTATTGGTGTTTTATCTTATTCTTATTATCAAGTGGTTGATGAATAGTGTTAGAGTTAAACCGCAAGTAGTCTTTTGACCCATGTAAATGTAAAGGCCATCCTTTATACACCATCGCCAAAAACATCTCTCAGGTCTATCGGTTTCTTTAGGATCTTCCATAAATACCAAGTGCTTGCAAGTGATAATTAATTTCGAATACCTACGCAAATGACTTCAAAGAGTGACTGGTTCATGCTTTGGATTCGAACTTACGTACTTACCTTAGACTTGCCAGTTCAGCGGTCATACCACTATCATTACTCGTAACATTTCCATCGATATGTACATATGGTCGTAAATACTATATTTCAAATAAATTCTATGTATTTACAATACCTGAGCAATTTACGGACTGCTCGAAATAAAACTGTGGTGCACGGTGCACTATTCTAAGCATAATATAGCAGCCACTTTTTTTTGAAAATTATGTTTTTAAAATTTCGCCGATGATTTCAAAAGTACTGTGTTAAATATCTCTTCTAATAAAATTTAAATGTCGTAGATTCTATATTAGATTGATGACAAGGATAACGAAAACAGAAGAAGAAAAATGTCTGTTGACAGTTATAAGACGAAGTTTAAAAGGAATGAGTTAAATGGAAAACGTTTTAAATTCAAACTTAATAAATTTTCATAAACTTTTGAAGTGAAATTGATAAAGTGAATTAGTATAACTTGAAAGTAATCTCTTTGTGTCTGAGTATTTTCTTTGTTTCGTGAAAACGGTAACAAATTAGTACTTCCGTCTACATTCATGTTTTCTAGGAAAATTTAAGTTGTTTGTACAGCTAATGTTAAACTGTTGAGAGAACACAATTGTAAGATTATGCTTATCTGTTTACGCTTACTAGAATAATTTTTCCGTTTTCCTTTATCTAATAGAATTTGGAACAGTCCTCTTGAGGCGTCATGATTGTTATACTTTTAAATATTTAATTATATATTTGTAGCATTAGAGTATTTGTACACACATATCGTTGAATTTATTCGGGAGTTTCACAATTTTGCTTGCAAATATAAGAGGAATAGTTTGCACAGCCGAGCTATTAAATACTAACCTAAGCCGGTGTGTCTCAGACATCGTGTTGTGACAGAAAGCTGGGTGCTCAAGCAAACGTGACAACTCGTAAGTATGAATACATAAGTGTTCATTACACGCACACATTTGCATCCAGCCCGGGTGCTGTACGTAACTCGACTCAACTCAATTTCCTAGCACTCAAACGGTTTCCCGGTCCAGGGGGTGAGGGGTGAGGATCGGGGGCATTACTCATTTCCGTATCATAAAGCACTTGTGCTATGCAAATTTGTTTACACTCTAAAGTACTCCGTATAGGTATAAGGTAATAATACTCGTTTAAGTGTGGAGTTTGAAGTGCGTAATTATAAATTAAATTAATTTTCAATGCAGTTATGTGGCAGCCCGTGCATGACGTCGCCTCTCGTTCCTGGAATAAGCGACAAAAATATACTCCCCTAATGGCGTGGTGGTTTCATTTCATAATTTCACGTTGTTTGTTACGTAATATCATTAGAGTTATTTTAAAGAGAATGTTATAAATTATAACGAAAATTGTTTCCTTAATATTGTTGTGTTCTTTAATTAAGCCTACAAGTTACGTTTATGGGATATGACATGCCGGGAAATTTTCGTATTAAATAATTATATCGTTTTGGAAGTTCAGGCAATTACGGATATAAGGAAATGGAAGCCTATTTCCGGTGCTGCGAAATGAAAGCTTTTAAACTTTCTTCTTGATCTTAACATTTTCCGCTCTATCAAAATTTTTATAAGCATTTGTTTTTCTCCGTTTCACGAATAATTAATTAAATATTACGAGTAAAAGGTATAATTAAAAAACCAGTACCTATTGAGATGTTGGCTGATAGAGATTTATGGAAGATAAAGGCCTGTTGCGCTGACCACAAATAAATTAATAAAAAAATTAAGGAAACATTGAAAAATAATAGACAAGAACGGGGCTTGAACCCGCGGCCCTTGACATTCCGTGTCATAACTCTAAAATGAGAGCTACCTTGAGCTACCTTGTCGTTGTCAGAATCTATTGAATTTTAAGTATCCTTGTATTCCTCTTAAGGAGACGCCTGGCGATATTTATTTAGCAATCATTTACAGATCTACTAAACAAATTGACTGAACCCCTGATATTGCGTCGAGACTTGGGGTCACTCTAGTTATTTTAAAAGAATACAATAGCTGTCAACATTCAAATTTATTTATCGGTTAAAAATATCGAACGTAGGTTCAATCATGTCTTAGGGATACACTTGCTATCCGACCCCTAAAACGCAACTTGATTAGTCTTTTCAACACTCTTGCTCGTAAAGTGGCTCTTATTGCACCGCTTTTGGGTTCACAATGAGGCTTATTAATCACGCGTGCTTTTTCTTCATTTTTACCGCTGTAGTGCGGTAATAAAAAAGAAAACAGCGTGACAGCTTTAAATTTAATGTGTAATGACCAACTTAGGGCACTTGTATCATTATGTACTATTAACAATCGGAAGTCTTAAATTGATAAACCACTGCTTAATTACTTTGATTTGATAGACATTGATTAATGACGTCCACATCAAATTGAGCGAAAGATTGTCGAAATTCGGTCGCGTCGTCAAGCCCATCCGTCAAACCATTCTGTTGGAATAATCGTCAGTATTACACAGTGATTTGGGAACATCTGTCATTCCAACACGATTCTGTATTTTAGTAAAAATTTTCGTGGAATAAATTTTTTGGTTTCGATGTTTTCTACTATTATCCATGTTATTTGCGTCAGTCATTAGCAGACACAATAGATTTTTATTGTTACAACGTACAAATCTGTACGTTACTGAGCCGAAAGGTTAACGTATATGCAGCATGTTTTTGTAAATCGTTCAATGGGTTTTCATGGAACATAATTTGTGTTAGTATACAAAGTACAAACCCATTCTAGGTATATTTTCTGTCTGATGTTTGTAAAACTTGGGTTATAAACTTAATTTGTAATAAACAATTCTATTTGATCATTATAAGCACACTACGATCCACAATATAAGACAGGTAGGTACACAGTCATGTGGGTCAAGTGTGCGCACGCAAAATATTTCAAAAACCAATAATAATTAGGTAACGGTAATCTCACCCTTCAGTACCCCAGACGATGTCTTTTGCAGTGCACTTTTGGCGGTGCCTACTGACGCGCCATTTTGTTTTCGCAGGCAAATGAAGATTTTTGCTGAAATTATTGCGATATTTTGTTATCTTGGGAGTGTAGTCTTTTGTTGCTGAAATTACTTGATTCAAAATTTTCTATTTTAATCAGAAACTACATATTATTCAGTTTTAGAAATAATATTATTTGTTTGGTTATGGCGACGCAATGATGAATGATTGTAATCGAACCCCGTTTTGATAGATTGGGTTAAGTGTATGCATGAGGCTGTCGTGTAAGTGTGCACCTGCGCACTCTTACCCGATATTAGTAACTTTGTAGCAATGCTTCAATATTTTGTTTATCAGAGTTCAAATACGTACAGGACATGCCTTTAAATTACCAGAGGAAGGGTCCAGAGATAATTATTGTCACGATTGAACAGCTGGAAGTTGCCAAACTGTTAAACTCAAACTTTTATTTGCTTTCCACAATGGTAAGTAAAATAATGTAGTACATCGTGGACCCTGTTGGGCACGCAAAAATTAGGAGAGAGGAAGGACATTGGTAAGAAGGTACTTATAGCATTGGTAAGTAATTCTTTTTATTTATTAAAATATCTATGCAAATAAATTATATATGTAGTAGAATACCTATTTGCTATTCTTAATTTAATAATTATTAATTATTGTAAGTATCTATAGTTTTTAATATATACCTATATATTTATTATTTTTAATTATAATTTTAAGTAGGTACTTATCTAGATAAGTAAGTATTAATTGATACTTACTATTATATAGTTACTCAAAGGGCCAACAAAAAAATTGTGGATATCAAGTTGAATTAAAGGAATCAAAGTAATACCCTTTGAAGATGTTTAAAAATCGGTATTATATGGGAAGCCAATATTTTAAGCATAATTGTTAAATTTATATGTAGAATCTACGGGTACCTTTAAAAACGTTGACTCTTTTGGCATCCAGCCCGTATAGATCCACCAAATGAAGATAAGGTACCAAGTATCTGTGAGAACTGCTGGCACAAGCAGGGTATTAGTTTTCAACAACACACTTTCACTTGTGATACATTTGCTGGAGGGTAACATTTTTGTTTGTTAATATAAATATCTATATTTATGTTCATGTAATAAGATTTTTTTTACCTGATAGTTGACTTTAAGTTGTCTATATTGATTACTTATAAGTTTTGTTTTAATTATATTCAAAGTAAGAAGCTTCACCATCTGCCGAAAATAAGAAGCTTGAAATGACATTATTTTATGTTGCGTACACTTACCCACACCACTGCGCATAGTTGCCCGTATACCATTATAGATATATATTCCAGTCCAGTCAGAGCCAGTCGAGATGGCTTAGTGGTCAGAGCGCCTGGAGTATTTATCCAGGAGGCGCAGGTTCAAATCCTGCTTAGAACCGTATTCTTCTTGTTCCATTTAAAATTATAACTTTAAGGTTCATAGAAATTGTAAAAATAATGTGTGCTGTTCGAATCGAATAGGTATACTTTAAATAAACAGTTCTGAAAGTCTATGTGTAACCGATGCCCGCGGGGAATACGTACGTGGTATAAGGAATATTTTCATTTCCATTGAAAACTTACATTGTATGCAAAATTTTGTAAGCAGTGAAAATCCTGCAGGATTATTACTACACAATTCTCAGTCTTCCGAACTATTCCACCACACATGTGGGCTAATACAAATGTGAGTTCCGGACGTAACGTCCATTATATGATACAATGGATGGTCAAGTGTGGTGTCAATATCAGGCGGGGAGTGAACGAGCCACTCAAACTTACATCTCATACTACCCTTACCTTACCCTACCCTTGCAGAGGCAACACGAGACGACGCGACAATAAAAGTGTAATAGAAACACTTGAAATAAAACTTACGTGCTTTTCGTACATAGATATAGGGTCCGAATCTTTGGGAAATAATCAAAACATAGATTGCATGTGGCATTGTACTGTTTGACTAAGTGAAAAGCAAAATCGTCACCAGCTCGGAGACGCTAACTAAGTGAATCTTGGCCTTTTTATGACTCTCAAAAATTTACAGTCGAAGTTAGAGAGATGTAAGTGGTCCGCTTCTTTGATATTTATAATTCATAATTATTTATTTGTATAATTGTGGTAAAATGCAGATCATGTTATTATATGTCTCTTTCCTTTGGGGGTAGGCAGAAATTACAGAACGTCACTCACCTGCTATGATCCTTATTTTATATGTATAATTGCCGCGTGACTTTTTTTGTGGAAACCCATTCTACGAGATATTTGCGCATCTTGTAGATAATATTGTACAGAAGCATAAACTATATTTTTAAGAGCTATTATATCTACATTTTAGCAAATAAATTATTAACTTATCTGATGTTTTACTTCGTTCACGTACATAATAAATTACGAAAAGAAAATTTTTCACACATTCGACAATTTCAAGCAGTAGGCTTGAATCCCACGCAGATTAGTCTCCACCACTTCATACCAGCAGTGGGGTGGCATCTGTAGTGTGGGTCGGCCATATAAAGCCATAAAGGAAAAAAGAGAAAATAGAGTTAAGGTAATAACTTTTGTGAGACACATTCATATTAATTATTGTTTAACGGTTATTACTGACACACATTCTTCGTGATTGCCCAACTAGTTTGACTCGCGACATCGCCGCGGGCTCAGCTCATGAATAAGGGCTCTGTTCGAGTTCGAAACTAGTTGGGCAATCCCGAAGAATGCGCGTGAGTTAACCAATAATTAATAAGAGTTAAGGTGGGTTAGTAATGTTAGGATTTTCTTGATTTCTGTATTTATTAATCATTTACAGCGAAAGTACAATATTGTACTTGATAACAATAATATTTCTGTTGTGTCTGTTAATTAGCGAATCAACAAAATAACGTCTCATAAACTAAATGTTATATAATATTTACGTGGTGCAATACTTCGCTTTTTTTCTGGTTAGTATAGAATATAGGTGCCCAGTAATTTTATTATTTTTCTATTCACTCAATTAATCTTATCTATTCGCCTACGAAATACTAAGTGTAATGCCTAGTCTAGACGATCCATCAGACTTGTTCCATAATTTATATCTTTTCTTTTTCGTTCAATTCGGGTTTTTGTACAAATACAGGACTAATGGCACTTGATTACGGTCTTATTGTACCTACGAAGTCTCGCCTGATTGATTCACGCGATGTGTTTTGGAATCTGTATGATTGAGAAAGAATCAACTCACACAATAGAGCATCATGCCTGTTTTCCAGAACAGAGATATACAGTTGTCCTGAAGGTATACTCACATTTCACCGATGGCATAGGTAGCATCGATCCACCAAGTCCCGTCCCCTGTAATGAATTGCCCAACCTGGGATCGAACTCAATGCATTACGCTAAGCTAACAAGCTGGCGTTCAACAGACAGTATTACACAGTGATTACATAGAATTCAGTCTTATCAATTTTAAATAACGCTCCTATAAAGTCGGAAGATTTTCAGCAGCCCAACGTTGAAACAGTGTCCAATGTATAGCGTCCTTTATAAGATAAATAATAGAAATCCTTTTATAAGAATAACATATAGTCTATTACCGGCGTCATCAACAAACACTTGCTTTGGTTTTTAACCGACTTCAAAAAAGGAGGAGGTTTCTCAATTCGACCGTATATATTTTTTTTTTTTTTTTTTTTTTTTTTTTTTATGTGTGTTCGGGGATAACTTCGTCGTTTACGAACCGATTTTGATAATTCTTTTTTTGTTGGAAGGAAGATATCTCGACGGTGGTACCATGATAAGGAAACCAGGATCTGATGATGGCATCCCCGAGAAATCGAGGGAAACCTTCGAAAATTGTAGGGGCGACAAGTGCATTTGTTAATTTTTTCATTAAGTATTTTAAAGCACTACTATTTAATGAAGGTGTGGAGTCGATCTGATGATGGAGCTGAAAGACAGTCGAGGGAACTCTTTAAAGATTTACAGTAATTACCTGGTGTTTGGGCTTGATTAATTTGTATTGATGAGAACTTTACACCTAGATGGGTTGTGACTGTAATTAGGGGTCTGATGATGAAGACGAAGGACAGTCAAGGGAACTCCTCAACGTTTTACAGTAGCTACCATGTTTTGTTATGTATGTCCGTCGATATCTTTGTTTGAAAGAGTAGTCCCCAGAGGTGGCCCCATTTAAATTTAGTAAAGATCTGATGAAGATCTTCGAAGTAAGACGATGGAACTCTTCAATGAATTATAGCAAATCACTCTCAATTGCTGTAATCGCATGTTCATGTACAGTTCATACCACTCAATACATGCATAGCATCATGCCTGTATTGCCCGATGGGGTAGGCAGAAGTGTCCACTGTTGTACACAAACATTTCACCGATGCAGTAATTAAGTCCTAGCGGCTTTCGAAAGCCTACCCATATTATTAAATTTCTAAATTAACTTATTTATGAAGTATACAAACTTATATATGACCTATACAATATATATATAACACACTTAAAACTAAAAAGACTAAAATAAATTAATTTTAAACAAAAAATGAAAACCGCCTTCAAAAATCTACTACACTAAAAAGTTTAAAATAATATCAAAATTTGCTTATAATAAAATCATTTTAAAAGAACAATATATAATAATAATCTGTTAATTTTGGAGTCGGTGCCTGATGCATATGGGGTTTACAACCAGATACAAAGGCCGGTAACATAACCACAGCACAACGAACATAAGTGACTAACGAGAGGAAAACAATAACCCTCTCCCAGTACAGGCACCGACTCCAAAATTAACAGATTATTATTATATATTGTTCTTTTAAAATGATTTTATTATAAGCAAATTTTGATATTATTTTAAACTTTTTAGTGTAGTAGATTTTTGAAGGCGGTTTTCATTTTTTGTTTAAAATTAATTTATTCTGACTAGTGGTCGGGATCACGGCTGCTGAGCTTGAGGTCCTGGGATCGATGGATCGAGAGTTTGGAATTGTACCCGGTGATGAAAAATTAAAGTGACCTATAGAAAGTACTCCTCTGCATAACCCTTTGGGATATACAGGCATGATGTTACGTCTTTGTGTTATGTTCATAGCACGTGTGAAGTTACAGAAAGTCAAAAAAGAGGCGGTAAGTAAATTATGTTCTGCAATTAACGAGTAGTAAAAGGGGGTGTCCGACATTGTTGGCACTTACCTCTACATTAAGGCTCTATACACAAATGGTGGGCGTAGGCTTCGAGTTTAATTGATGGCATACTTCTTCGAAGTGTTACTAACGTGACCATGTACGCGGGAACTAGGGATATGTAACAATCTGACACAAATTAGACCTAAGTATATTTTTGATATCAATTATGTGAAGGGTTTTTAGACTTAGGGAAGCCACTGACCCATATTTTCTACATCTTTTTGATAGCAATTACTTAGAATATAATTAAACAAAGACATATTATAGTTGACAATTTCATTTTACAGCGAATCGAAACTAGGCCTAATAGGGCGTAAGATATATGGCGACATATTGGAGACAAAGGTCCCGCCCAAATATAAGGTCACCGAGCGAAGACATTAGTCAACACCCGCCGGTCGATGCTAAACAAATAATATATCGTCTGGGATCGCCCATTCTCGGAATATGTTTTTATTCCGTATCGAGAAAACCATCGAGATCCTATTTTGTTTTTTATTTCACCTCTGCTTTTAAATAAGCTGTGTAGGTTTATGTTCGAATGTGGCGGAAGCTAATGATATACGTTGTTTATAGGTCTAGACGAGGGGTCCGGGAATTTATCGGCACGATTGTTTGTTTTTATACCGTTATCTTAAACATAGTTTGTTGTGTCCAAGATATAATAGATATGAGAGTGTTTGCGTAAGCAACTATTTGTATAAATGATCAAATAGAAACGTCTAAATGTAAGCAAGACTGGAAAAAATGCAGAGGTGTTTTAAAAAATAATTAAAAGTTTTGTTGAAAGGGAGCACTGGAATGGGCGGCAAGGAAATAAGAAAGAAAAAATGTTTGTACAGTGGAGTAGAGTTAGCTGTGGGCACAATCGGGCCACCTCCCGGGGAAGGCAAGCAGCAACCATTTTTTGGTTAAAGAGTCCTCCTCTCGAGGCGAAAACGTTTACCATTCCATTAAAGTCTTCATTTTGCATACCTCGCTCACCTGCTTCTAAAATTACAAGGAACGTGAAGATTCTCCTTTACGGAACCATATTTTCAAGTAAGTAGGTATATGCGGAACACAAACACAATTGCAGGATATTTTAATCTAAGGAAGTAGACGTTATCCTGCTCTCTTAAAAGATAAAAATATTCGTGAACTCAACAAATGACTCCTCTGTATTTCTGAGTGCTGCGTTCTTTTGTTATAAAAATAAAATACATTTATCTTTCCGGAATAAAGCCTGTCAGTACAACAAAAGATTACAACAAAATGATATTTAGCCTAGATAGTGTTAAATAGTTCTCACTAACATTTGCCTGGTCTATAATTATCTGGATAGAAATCTAAAGCCTCTAAGAAAAATGGGTGGGGCGACGGGGCTAGTAATGACTTAGTCATTCTACGAAGTAAAGCCTTGCGATATTATGTTTTTGAATATTTCCAGTTTTTAAATACAATGGCTAACGTGGCACAAAAGAAAAAACACAAAAACGTTATTCTAAGGCCAAAGAGAAAAACAATCGCGGGTGGATTGAATAGGTAATTTAATGCATTGTATAGGAAGCAAACCAATCGGGAATATAAATAAGCTTTTTATATAACAGAAAGGTTCTGATTTAAGGAAGTTATTGAAATTAATCACCCGAATGCGGGCTGCGGTTGATCGGGTTTTATTTAGGCGTGCAATACCGTTTAATACTTCCGAGAGAAGAATATTGGAAAGTAAAATAATTTTAAATGTAGCTAAGATTGTTACAATGTACCTACTTATTTTTATTGGAAGTAAATCATAACTTAAAGTTACAAATTTTTGTGGAAAACGAATACGGTCGCGAGCAGATTCGCAGCATTTTCAAACTTTTATCTATAAATCATAACTTGCTGAATGCGTAAGATACTCGATATTCTGAGGCCGGCCTGCACAAGTTATGGGTTCCATCGATACCTTCGCTAATCATAGTCGGAGTTGCGGTGAATGCAGTTGCGATTCTGGGACCTCGACAAAGGTTTACTAAGGTAATAAAGGACCTTGTGATTTTTAATTGGTAAGAGTCCAGCAAATCATGTATGATGGTTTTGCCATTCATTAAATAACTAAGGAACTCGATAATGTAGGTCACACAGCTGCCAAGCTTAAATGGAGCTGGGTAGATCATATCTACCTATATACTATATATATTTACTATATACTATCTACTATCCAGACTGCAGCAAACGACTACGCGGCAAGCTCAGACGAAGATGGCGAAACGTATTGGAACTCTTACTCAAAGGATTGAAAAAGGTACTGCATTTTAATACAAATTGCTGATGTAGACCGCATAGCTACCAGTCTTGAATTAATAAAGCTGGATAAACTAGGCTTTAATTTATATTGAAGACAGGGATATGTAGTAATATGAAAAGCCTATTTTTATCTAGCTGTATAACACAGCATTGGCTAACATTAAATATTTAATTATTTGTATTATTTATTAATATTACATCTCAAACATTAACCTACATTGTTCTTGCACACTTATCAACATAACAGTGTAACAATGCAAAGACGTAAGTTTTATTATTTATTTTAAAAGAGTGTTTACGGAGTTTCATGCCGGTTCTTCTCCATAAGACCAACTTTTTGCAACCGTGCTAAAAACTTGAATGAAAACGCACTTGTGACTACTCTGGTGTTGCGGGTGTCCATGGGCAGCATAATCGCTTACTATCAGGCGAACCGTCGGCTCGTTTCACATAAAAAAAAAACTAAAATCAATTAACGTTTCATATGTATAATGCATGTAATTTTGCCTATGTGAAATAAAAACCTTTGACTTTGTAATACAATTATATTTTCATCTAATGGGACCGTACTGGCTCACAATAATGGGTAACAGTAATGGTGAAAGAGATGACAAACTAAAAAAATCCTCTTTCCAAGATTACGGTACAGATCTTCAGTACTTATATTGGTTGTCATAAAAACGCTGACTCGTAACATTGACATGATGTTCTATAGATGATTGACGATCTGATGGTCTGACCTAGACCTCCTAACTAGTTTGTAGCGATGAGTAACACTGGCAACAAACCGGAGTATAAAGACGTGATGGAATTTTATGTTTAAAGTCATTATAGAGCGTCAATTCCTATATTTTATAACACATACAAATATATATTTTACTGTGGCACCACATTTTGGTCGCGGAAACCGAAACGTTTTGGTTTATCCTCTCCATTAACCTCCTCCGCGGTTCATTTATTATTCTGGTCGAAGATATTACTGCACCCTTGTCGTTTTGTGACCACAGTCGTTTGTAATTGTAGCAGGCGCGGGCGGTACCAAACGATTAACGCCTTTTAGCTATGATCAACACGCTGCTCACTATTTGGGAGCTTTAAGTACCTACCTTGGGTTTCTTACTATATTGACCTTACCATAATTAGTAGAGGCTATTGGCTTTTATGATGACAATGATGATGATGATGATGATGATGTGGAAGAGCTAAGAAATAATATCAAGTAAGCAAGATTTTAAGCCCATCACATGGCGCTTCAGGAACACTTCATAAACCTTGGGATAATAAAGAAATTAGGTGAAGTGTGTTGACTAGCGAAATCAAGGACTAAACAATATCACCAATTTTACCAAAGACATTAGAAGAGGTTTTAATGTTTTTGCCTTTTAGTATCGAGCTACATCAACTACTGCTATTAGCACTCTAATTCAATATATATAAATATGTTGCTTCAAAACGTTACTTGACAGAATACATTCCTTGGTGTAAAGTTTTGGCTTATATGACAAACACACACAATTTGTTAGTCCTCTTTCCCGAAGCTGTTGAATATATGCAGATGGTTGATGAGGACGACGCTAAATTGTTCTCTTAATGAGTTCTCGGAGCAAACTTTAGGATACTGCTCTTTTGACGAATTAATTTTGAAGTTCGACTTAATGGTGCTCTAACAGAGTTTTTGCATAAAGCCAGGGCGCATTATTGCTTTTAATAATGGCTGCCAAATTAAAAAGAAGATAAAAAATTATCGCGTTTTCAAACAAGGGTCGTTTCGTTTACTGATATTTAATAAATAATTAATTTCGTTTAATCCTTAGTTCCAACCATAAATATTAATAAAACAGTACCTTTGCCTACCGCGAAGAAGTAATGTCAAGGTTTTCCTGAAACATTTTAATTAAACGTCACTTACAGACTTTTGGTGAAAATGGAATAAACAATTTCGCTGTTGACAGGAGCCCGGTGCTGACCGTTTGGATTGTGGCCAGAGAGATACGAATTTTGCGGCCATTTTTACACTAGTTCTGAACGATTCGCGGCGTGTGTAACTGCGGCCGGCCTATATAACTGAAGTACTTACTTTATATCTACTCGCTCAGACCCGTTGTAGGGTTGAAATATGACTTTTATGAATGGGCGAGTTTGTGCGGTTTTTAGGAAGCCACCTTTTGATGTTTGAGTTCCATTCCTGCTTTTAGCTCGCTTTCAAAATGGTTTGTTTTCGTTCTCAAAATAAAAGTAGGTAATTATCTTGTTAACGTATCAACGTTATGTGTAAACTTATATATGTTGGGCATAATAATTGGTGTAAGTCGTAGCATACTAAATTTTACAATTAACCTGAAACTTTGCGACGTTATAACATTAATTACTCCTGTAGTTATATAATTTAATTTGAGTTTAGTTTAAGTCGTTTGTTGTTCGAGGGACAGCTAACATTTTAGTTATGTTATGTTTGGGAAGATTTTAATTACTGCAGTTAATTTACATATAGAGAGTTTAAAATACAAGTGTTTTGTATCCTAACTCGGCGAATTCTTTTATTGGTTTTTAATAGGCACTTAAATAGTTTGCTTTAAAACATAACATAGGTAGGTATTATATAATACAATGAACATAGGTACCCATATACCTTACATAAGATATTGGATAATATTTATAAAACTAGCTGGTGTTCGCGACTTCGTCTGCGCGACTAAAGGTAGCCTATGTTCTTCCCCAAGACGCAGTTTATGTTTTAAATAATAAAAAAAATTAATAAAAAACTCCTTTTCAAACATTACGATCATCAATTGATCATCAAGTGAATTATCAATAGTAGTGTAAATATATATTTACCTATATATTCGTATGGCGAGTACAAATAATAATTACAGAATAGGTAGATACTATAAATAAAATCAAGCCAATTAATCAGACAGAAATTAGATTCACATCAAGCAGAGTGGCTATTTGTGCCATTGCCAAGTAGGGACCTGATAACATGATGTAGAAGCCAGCTAGACATAAAACATTACACGCAAAAACAAACTAATTTCCTACGCCCTACGTAAAATACTAAGATCATAAGTTTTTACGGATTCCAATGAGGCTGTGATTTCAGTACCTAATATTAATTTAAAGTTATGGTTAGGAGTGTAATCATCGTAACGGATTAACCCGTTAACCTTTAAAGTGAGAATGAATTGGCTTTTAAATAAAGCCAGTACCCATTAGACGGTTCATCTAAAGTGAACCATGGTTTGTGAACAACGATGAATGATGAACAGAGAAATATGATTACTTAGTGTTTAGACAGGTTATGTGAATTGAAATATTTCCATGTTGGTAATTCCGTTCATCAAGTTACGGAAATAAATTGTATACATACTTTGTTGGACGTTTAGTGCTTATAATATGCTTTAGGAGGTAGAAATGATCCAAACAAGGCTCCGTTCGAGTTCGAAACTAGTCAGGCAATCCCGAAGAATGCGCGTGAGTAATAACCGTTAAACAATAATTAATATGAATGTGTCTCACGAAAGTTATTATACAAAAACAGTATCTAATTATAACGAAATTAACAACACAGTTGGCCACACAATAGGTGTTCACAGAATGCTTTTATCACCGCGACATCGCTCACTATAAACAAGAAGTGCCTATGTAAAAGCAGCTTGTATGTAAATGTATCTATATTATCGCCTTTCACGTTTCGAGAGTCGCCTCATGGGATAACAAGCATGTTCCCTATCTTCCGCAAACTACTTTGAGAATATACGAAAGAATATTCTTTGTTCGTATGTCAAAGGAAATATCCATCAGAGTTTTGTTGTGTCGTAAAATGTTTGCGAAAGATGTTACTGTGTTTAAGAGGCTTATTTGCAACAGATTTATTGGTTCTCATATTTTTACTTTGAAATTGAATTGTAATGTAAATAAATAAAGCGGTAAAAGTGGATATATAAATATCTATATTCAAATGTAAGTATTCTCTTAAACATTTGTACGTAAGTACATATGTTTAAGAGAATACTTACGTTTTAAATTTAAATGTTTAAGAGAAGCTGTCTCATAAAACGCAGAAGCGCATAAAACTTATATATCGGGTTTCAAAGGTCGAGATTCAAAGTCATACAAAGTCTTTGACGTTGGAAAACGAATTATGAAACTGAAATGGAGTTGGGCAGGATACTTGGCAAGGCGTTATGATGACAGGTGGAGCAAAGCTGTAACCAAGTGGCATCCGAGGACAGAATCTTGAAGTGTTGGTCGCCCGGCGGCATATGCGCGGATAATATTGCTCATATCGCTCGAAAACCTGGATGAGACTATCATAGAAGCGTGGAGATTGGCACAAGCAGACAGAGGCCTATTCCTGCAGTGGCTGAAATCAGGCTGTGGATCATCATCATGATAATACAAAGGAACACACATAAACATAAATGTTGTCAATGACTGCGTATTTATAGGTATCATAGTAGATAAATACTGCAATTGGAAACACCACATCGACAAATTAGTCAACAAAATCGTTCATCTCTTAAAAAAAACAGACAAACTATTATTATGAATACCGCACTAATAGCATATCACGCATATGCTTCTTCTATTATCAGATATGGAATTGTTGTATCAGTCGTTATTATTAGAGGTTTTAGGGCACAGAAAAAGTGTGTTCGAGCAATATGCGGAGCCAGCTTCCTTGACAGCTGCAAACCACTATTTACTTAACGTAAAATTTTACCGGTACCATGCCTTTATATATTAGAAATCTGTATACTAGTTAAACGACATCCTGCACTTTTTGATAAATTTTATATTATGTCTAGACACAAGCATAAATTAAAATTACCTATAATAAAACAAGAGATATTAAAAAAATGAATATTGTATGGCAATAAAATATATAAACAAAATTCCCCAAGCCATTCAAGAATTACCTTTCTCCAAATTTAAAAACAAGTTATACACATTCCTTTTATGTAAAATTTATTATTATATTAATATATTTCGAAGATAAAACTAATAAAACATAATCATATTTTGAAGATAAAACGAATAAAACATAAATTTACATAGTTTAATAGATAAGTAGACTAATTTTGCACACCTCAAGGCGTCGAATATGCGAACTCTAGTTTAAGACCAACATGTACACCATGTAATTTTTTTTTTTCTGTAAGTACTTCTGTTATAGACACTTTTACAAGCCATAAAAAAAAATTAAGTTAGATGGCGTCGGCATTTCCTATCTGACTAGCTCTGAGAAGAAATGCCGAAACAAACTCAGAGGTCAACGTCTCTTTTAAAGAGCAAGCAAGAGTTAGCAAATAAATATATAAATTGATTGATTGATTGATGATGATGGCTGTCTAATAATATGTATGTAAACATAAATCATCTAGGTCGAAACTTACCAATCAATAACCTTAAATATAGTCATTCCGTGTGACGACAGTATAGAGCTGCTATCGCTGATTTTATTTACAATGTACCTACTTTATAATGAGGCAGTAGTTGTCAACCAAGATTGGCTATCGCAGTCATATGAGACGACACGAGTGCCATGTACGTAGTTGAAGTAGTCGCCGTGACCGTTATCGGTATGAATAATCATCAATGACTTAGTAGCGTTATAGAGCTATACAACTATAGAAACTATATGCTACATATTAATAATATTCTTTAGTATTGAATAGTACATTCTCTTAATAATCGTATAAACTTTGCATATGAATTCAAAGAGGTGGTTTAAGGGCAGCTAATCTCACTTCAGGCGGTGTTAAGATTTCTGAGTTCAAATAGACTCGCCACATTGTCTAATGGAGATTTGTCCCTCTTTTCATTCTCCTAACATATTTTATTATTTCTCCCTAATAAATGTTATATTTATTCAAGTGGAGTTCGTCTGACTTGAAAAGCTCCGTGTTAAATGTTCCGAAAAATATTTGTTTCTTATTCAGTACATCCAAATTGCGATTTCATGCTACATTTACTTAACATTGGTGCCTGAGAGGTCAGACTTATTTAGAAGTGTAATAATTAATTAGCATATGAATTACGATTTCGGTTCATATGACGATGTGTGGTAAGTAATGTTAAATGTTATTGTGTATAAAGAGACTGCCTCGTTGATCTAGTGGTCACAAACGGTGTTGCAGAGTGTGGGGTTCTAGGTTCAATCTCCGAGTCCGGCTGTAGCTTTTGTAAGGGCTTTGTGTTAGGAAATCGCCAATATTTGCCCGGAGTTTGTAATTTTTATTTGTGTGAATAAATAATGGACGCTGTGCCGGGTTGCTATTAACTAAACGCAGTACACCAATAACTTTTACTGGCATCCCGGGATCTTGCAGCTGCTTTCACTGTGACTCCGGTAGGTTATGGCACCCTGGAGTGTCTGTGCAGGCCGGCCACAGTTGGTTAGCAATGAAAATCCAGAGTGGCGCACGTGCTGCCGTCTCGAGCCAGTTGTTAATTGGGCGGCGAACTACCCAAGTGCTTCCCCCATAGACACAGCTCACGGTGGTTGGAGATCGTCGAGCTGCCCCTAGCGCCGGGCACGTCTTCTGCAGTAGTAATAAGAGGGATTTGCTTCTTCCTCCCTTTCCGCCGCCAAACCTGCGCTGCCTAATTCTTTGGTCAACACAAGCATGATGCTATGTTATGTATAATATGTATATAAAAATATTCTCTATTGAACTATCATAAAATATATTTTTAGCGATGGGCCGATGTTTGTTTAACATTCGGTTTCACCGAATTTCAGCACTTTTGGCCGAACTTCGTATGTATTCGACCGAACTTCAGTTCATTGTACCAAAGTTCACCGAATTCCGGTACGTGGACTTGATCTCCGCCCGGTTTAACAATTTTGCGAATCGGCAAAAGTGGATTTATATGTTTGTATTTTTGGAAGTATTAGTCTTTATGAAAGTCTGATTATAGATGATATAAATTGCTAATAAAACCTGTTGTTTTAATGATTTCTATCTAATTAATTTCATTATATCTATGCAATGCACTATGCTGCATGTTAAGCAGAATAAATCAAAGCACAGACAGGTATTATCAAGTTACTACTCTTCCTGACTGCCTCGTTGGTCTAGCGGTCGCAAGCGCGGCTGCTGACCGTGAGGTCCTGGGTTCGATTCTCAGGTCGGGCAAAGTGTTAGGAAATTCTCAGTAGCAGCCCAGAGTCAGGAAGTTGGTGGTGTGACACCCCCGTGCTTCGGAGAGCACGTAAAGCTGTCGGTCCTGCGCCTGATCTCTCTCCGGTCGTCTCGTATTGCCGTCCCATCGGAATATGAGAGTGCACCTGTGTTTGCGTATACACTTGTGCACTATAATATCTCCTGCGTACTTGGGCTAGACTCGTGGAGATAGACCGCCGTGATATCAAGTTATGTAGTAACTACGATAGACAACGCGCAAACTTATCATGAGTTGTCGGTCTTTTGCAAGCGCGGGAAAATCGTTAAAAATTCGGCCGAATTACGGCCGAAGATCGTTCGGTTGAACGCACAATAGTCTCGTCCCTAGTAATTTTGTCATTAATCACTATACAAAATCATATTATAAACGAGTATACTGCTACCGATTATCATTCATCCACATATCATTAATCTATTTTTGCGACACCCAGGCATGAAAATAATAACGTCATACTGGGGGCTAAAAACTATGTCACGTTGGGATTGTTTTGTCAGGTGTCAATCTAAGTAATGTATTACCATAGGGGAGCAAAAAGATCTCGGAAAATCGTTTATGTGGGAACCAACGATGGTGAACACATTTATGTCTCCCGCCGTGCACTTTATAAGATTAATTTCTAAACAACACAACACAACAAAATGTTTAAAGTTATTGTTGTCATACATCTTACTTTGATGGCATTAGTTTAACCTATATAGCTTTTCGGCATATTTATTTATAGCTGCACCGGTTGTTATAAATATAAAATTAAATATTATTTATTAGCACGTATGGTGTGAACCTATTGCCGGGCACGTTACTGTGTGAACCTATGTTACTGTGTCAACTAAGAGTGGGTGACAATGCATTATTCGCCATTTATATTTAAGTACTTACAACAAAGATAAGATACCAAAATAATATATATACACGCGGAAGAGTTCAACCCTCAAAAACCCACAAAACAATTATTGACGAAGTACTTAAAGGGTTACTTACAAAGGTTACTTAAGAGCGTTAATCTCCAAGCCCAAAGTGTGATGAATTGATTGATTCTGCCCTCGCCACCGGATAAACTACATCCTGCCACGAAATATCCCGATTAGTAGGGAACAAGAGCGTACTACCGACGCCATTAACACCAGTTAGTCAAGACCTACAAAGGTTGTTTATTTCCTTGGTTCGTTGTATAGCTTTATAGGAACTACAAGGGTCTTTAAAGCTGGTCGAAGTTTCCCACTGATGTTAGGTTTGGTAGTTGCGGTTTTAACGTTTATCCGTTCATTTGTTCTTGTAGGTAAGCTTAGACATGAATTACGTCTTTCTCTAATTCACTCGTGGTTTTTACTCGGCAGTCATTAAATTCACATTGAGGCGTGTAAGAAGTTAATTACAGAGATTCTTCACTTATAACAATCTTTTTACGTACTTTCGGTTCGGTATAAACAGGCTGAAATAATAAAAATTAATATGAACGTAGCTATCGAAGATTTCCAGTGAAGGTTCACTGTTTGCGTTTAAATGGGGCAAAACCCTTCGGTGAAACCTAATATAATTTTATTGTCAATGATTTCGGTCGAAAAGCTTACCACACGAATGCTAATATTGTATTACATATTAGGTGATGACGTCTTATCTCGACTTAACCAATGTTATATTATTGGTTATGTATATTGGGTGTGCCCTTTCAACGCATATGAATGGACAGTTTTTTGAATATTGAAAATAGGAAAATTACTAAAATATTTTTTTAAGAACTCTTGTTTTAACGATATTCACATTTTATTTAGAACTGTTTTACTTGGATACAGATAAATCTTTGAAAAGCATTAACGCATGCTTAGCGGACCTTAAAGTTATAATTTTTTGTGGAAAAAGCATACGGTCGCGAGCAGGATTCGAAACTGCGCGTCCCGGATGAATAATCCAGGCGCTCTGACCACTAAGCCATCTCGACCTCTGATCACCACCACGAATTCTTCGTCCACAGTCTTTTGGTGACGTTATTGCTATCTATTCAGTCCAGGTTTTTTGTTTTACTTGGACATCGTAAATATGAATGGAAAAGATCTGTATTTTTTTGGCATCCATTGACGGATAAATAATTATTCGTACAATAGTCATAATGTCAAGCGCTTTCTTCTGGCTCCATTTTAAATTCAAATTAATTTATGAAACTTATGTAGCATAAATTTATGTTTTAAATTTATATGTAAACGTATGAATGACGTTTCGTCTCCGAAAGCGAACAAAATACAAAAAAAAAAACTTAATTGCTTTATTAATATCGCAATAGTTATTAATAGCAAATTAGAATAGAAATAATTAATATTTAAATAAAAATTTACAACAATTCAACGAATTAGAATATAATTTAGAGTGGAGATGGATTATACATATACCTATTCTATAAATCTTTTTTTTAGGTACCTAAAAAGGACTGTTATGTTTTTAGGGTTTATGTATGTATATATGTTTGTGAGTTTCTTTATTCCATCGTAACTTCTAAATGCCTGAAACGTTCCCGCGTGGAGTTTTAGTGGGTTCGAGTCCCACATAACCGCTCTGTCTCCCTATTTCAGAGCAATGCGTGGGCATTTCTCCCTGTACAAAAAAAAGGACCTCACGCTCAGTAGTCACGTTTGCCACTAGAACAACATGAATACGAAGATACGATACCATTTCGACTTTTCGCTATCCTAACCGTCGATCTAGTTTCGGATAAAGCGATCCATTCTTATGACGTAAGCCTCCGAACAGGGAACACAGAGATTTTCCCGGAATCTGGCCAGCAAAGCGTACTGTCGCGTGGAATTGCCCGCTGCATGCACACACCGATCGTCAAAAGCTGGAAATGGATTCCGACTGTACTTTGCCTGGCTTGCGATATCTACAAAATAGAAGTAAAGTGCCAAGGTGTTTCTGTTTAATTTCAAGATCATGCTGACATTCTACTACAGTTCTTAGTTTATTAAAGGGTGACCCCTTAATGATTTAATTAACATAAGTAAAACATTTTTTTTTAAACCTGAGTATTAAACGCAACAGTACTAATTTTATTTATAATTATCATTAAACTAATTTGACGAAAATTTCCCCTAAACCTTCAGACAATCCATACAAGTTACACATTGATAACAGTAAAGTTTCTCCACTAATAGATTGATGTGTGAAAAATTTTAGGATATGACGTGACGTTGCCGTTGGCGTATAAATGTTATAAGCCCGCACAGACAGTCGATAATAAACGGTGATCCATCATAATCTTACGATCACATAAGCTTGGCGTATCTCTGTTATAGTAGGTACACTTATCAAGTAAACTTAGGAGAGGGTTTGTAAGGAGAGCCACAGTAAGCTGCAAAGATATACTAACCAACCTTAACTTATCGCAAGAAAATGTTGTATAACAACACAGCATTACGCTTGAATTCCCTGAACGATTAAGCAGAGGTGTACCTAAAGTTATACATACATTTTTGTGGAAAGAAAATATACATAAGATGTATCTCAGTTAAGTCTCTTGTAGGTGGTCTCTAGCTCATTGACATCTACCAGACATAATTCTAAACTTGGGGGTGCTACTGAAAATTTTGTAACAGTAAACCTCACTAACGCTTTGTCCGACCAGGAATCGAACACAAGAACAACCGCTCATGAGTTGCTCAGAATTTTAAAGTAAAGTTAGTGTTATTTTTTATAGACATCTTTTATTCTAGCGTCTCTTCTGAAACCTTCTCTTGAAACCACAATTCACTTTTTCATGTTTTCAATAAATTAAACACGGAAATTGAAATAAAAAGCAGCGTGAAACGTTGTGGAGTGAAACAGGATGTAGTGACGAGGAAATGAAAGGCGATTGACAAAAATATAATAGAATATGCGGCGAGAGTGGATGGCAGAGTCGGGGTAAGTCGACATCGACAAACGAACGCAGCATAATCAAATGAGAAGGAGGTCAGGCGCAAATTAAATCGACGAGCATGCATGGTGGTTAAGAAACATAATTCGCTAACGAGGTGTCGGAATGGAAATCGTCAGTCCCTGCTTACCCTAATGGGAATCAGGCATGTACGTACATATGTAATAAAAAAAAACTCTTAGTTATACACGAACCATAACATGGTGACAAAAATATACGGAAACACAAAACATTTCTATAAACGGTAACAACGGGAATGCTCCAACATATTTGTGAATTTTGACGAGCGTAGGTATCTACCTACATACACCCCTATGAATTGATGTTGATAGAAGTGAGATAGAGCACGAACATTCACGCGTTGATTCAGCAAAAAGTAAATTTCAGACGTGTCAGCTCAAACGACGAGGTAACGTTAATCTATTACAGATTACAGTACTTTTGTGTGTAGGTACATTATCTGCGTCACATACCACGAATTTTAGGTATTTCAAGTAATTAAAGTATAATGGCTAGGTGAAAGGTAAAGTCGTTAGAACGTATCAGTAATATAAAATAGCATAGCAACATTTTGCTGAAGCCTTTTATGTCCGATGTATCTATTTATTGACAATACTGGGCACAATTCTGAACTCCGAACTACTATTGAGAATTTCGTAACAGAAAAACATGATAAAACTTTATCCGATCCGGGTATTAAACCGAGGATGTCACGGCCAGCAACCTGGCTTGCGTATACTAGACCAATAAGGTAGTCGGTGTAGATGGGAAATATAATTTCATGGAATGATGGAACATTGACATCATGAATTTGTAAGCCGTTTCTCCTATTCGAGAAACATTAAAAATGCTACGGATAGCGAAGTAGATATCATTTTCTAAGTAATTAATACATTTTGAACCAACATCTGATGCTGCGAAGTTTTTAATCAAGAATATGATCTTGCATTAATATTAATGTGTTAGGATCATATATATCTTTTTATATCAATTTAGGTTACGCTGGGGCTCTTATATCCTTAGGGACGCATGCCCTAAACAAATAAATAATAAAATAATCTTTTTTATATTATATAATAAAACAACTTTTAACCGGGTTAATCGCGTGTATTATTGGTTTTTTGTTTTTCCTGACGATTCGAACACTGCAGCGTTCGTGGTCGCAGGAGGACTACAAAAAACCAATAATACACGCGAATAATCTGGTTAAAAGTTGTTTTATTATAATGTGTAGTGATCGCGCAAACCTAAGATATTCCTTTTTTATATTGTTCACCGGTTATACTCACGTGCATTTCTTCGGGATTGCTCGATTAACTTTTATATACTTAGCTTCATTTGTTTGTTAGTTTATTTGGGACAAATCTGGCAATTGAACCACCGAACCATTTGAGCTAAAATTTGCACACGTTTGGTTTTAGTAACAATGCACGATGAAGGTTTGTGTTCAAAACACTTTTTTTTTACAATTCTAAAATTATATTTCAGAAATGTAGTTGTCATGCACAAAAGTAAATCATGGCAGAAACAAATGGAATCAATATTTCAGTGATATAGTTACTTTGGTGAAAGATTTCATAAAACATCTTGTTCGACTTGAATTGAATTTTCTGTTAAACCAGTTCATGAAATACAGAGACTGTTAACAGAGAAATTCAATAACACTTTACCCGACTCAAGAATCGAAACCAGTACCTCATGGAAAAATCTCAGTACCAATCCAGTTTTTTTTGTTGTTGTGCCCGGTTTATGGCAATAGACTCAACCCATGGGATTCAATAACTGCATTGGTGGAATATGGATGTAACACCTCTACCTAACCCTTCGGGGATACATGTGTGATACTATGTTTATTTATATGTGAAATAATTTATTGATTATTATTTACATACCAGACACAAAAGGGGAATCGTTGAATACCTACTATAAGCATTATCTTCAATATTGGTATAAATATAGGCATGTGTGTATATAGCTGTTTAATTTGGGGAAATTTATTTGGGTCGGACTGTTTAAATATCCACTTTAATTATATTAAGCGGCCCATAAAGATATTTTATAAGCCCCGTTCATAAAACAAGGTTTTGCTCCGTAATATGTCCTTGTGTGTGTGTGTATGCATGTATCTTTGTTCAAAATGCTTGAAACATTTTCCTTATTAGAAGAATATGCTTCGCAAGAATTTGCCCACATTTTCAACCATTATTCTTCCTGTCAACCTAGGCTGCAATATTTTTTTCATTCATAGTTATGAACTACGCTTTTCTAATTAATTATTTTTGAACGGTTCACGTTCATGTGCATTTTTTTGTTTTTCATTATGAACTTACTCAGTTTAAGCGGTTTTAAGAGGAAAAAATAATAATAGTGAAAACTTATTTTAGTCATTGTTCTACATATTTTACTTTAATGACTTCTTATTTTAAAGAACAAATGCTTAATATAAAACACTGTCGCAAAGAAAATACGAACCGAGCGTATTAAGGAAAACGAGCTAACAAAAACGCGTCAAAATAAAATTTCCCCAGACGCATTACCGTCACACATTATGCAGGAGCATCATGAATACTTAACAAAATAATGAGATGCGTCAATATTACCCAGTTACTTCGGAGTCTTCGCTGCGCAAATACGTGTAAATACGCGTTCTAAATAATTAGTGTGCCGAGCTAATAGGTTGCGGCGGGTGCTAACGAGCGGTCCCTTCCACATTTGCGAGTGAAGCGCGGTACAGCGTCTTGTGAACTATAAGGGGTACGCTATGTTGATAGCGTATCGGGTACGAAAGTACGTTGCGATGGTTGTAATATATGGGCTAAACTGACGTCAAACTGAAATTGCATCGAAGTTTACGGGGAGCCACGCTCACTGTAGTGTTAAATGTCCGTCGCTCATGACTGCCGCTGTAATACCTGCCCCGCTGTCAACATAGCGAAGCCTTTAATCAGTAAGACCTTGAATCTTGTATAGCCAATATAACACCCCGACCTTTCCTTTGATAAATTATGTATATGTCACGCGTCATGTCCTCGCATCATCGATGTTCTGACGGCTAAATAACACAGGCTCTGCTCTCTGACACTCGCTAACGGAAAATTTACATGGAAGAGGGAAAGAGAATATGTTTATGCGCCAATAAGTTGCTTTTGAACACGTTTTGCATGTCTTTCAGCTGTATGTAAGCATCTTAGATGTAATAGTAGGTATCACTAAGTAGAAAGACATTGAAAGTAGGTATTGAAATATTTATATGAACTTGTGATCGTAGTGGCCGTGTGGTTACGGGCCTCCCTATTGGACGAATGGTCATGGTCAACTGTCACGTACCAATTGGTGATCACTGCTTGTGCTTCCTCTGTGTCTTTCTGTGCTTTTGTCCAGAAGTGGAGCAGTTACCGGGCTGGTTATGCTGATATGATTATGTTAATAAAATATTATCAACGGCCTTGTAAGTCTAGTGGTCCCAAGCGCAACTGCTGAGCATGAGGTTTTGGGTTCGATTCCCAGGTCGACCAAAGTGTTATTTGGTTTTACTGTTAAGTAATTCTCAGTAGCTGCCTGGAGTTTGGGATTGTGCCCGATAGATGGCAATAGGCTCACCATCACTACATGGGACTAAAACAGCATTGGTGAAATGTGGATTTACAACTGTATATACCTCTGTCTACCCCTTCGGGGAATACAGGCGTGATGATATGCATTTTATGTAATGTTATGTAATATTATCTTCACATTCATGTATAACTTAATAGGATCACCATAAAATATGTAAACTGTAGTACCCGAACGAACTTCGATATTCATTTATCACATATTTTAATTTCGTAGACATTGCGATGTAAAATTTTTAAGAAACTTAAGGAAGTGGAGTGGTTTTTTAAAACCTACTGCCAAATTTGCTCCTCTAACTTTTTGTATTAAGCGCACTCGCAATATTTTGTTACAGCCATTTTACTTTTAATTGTTGAAAGTTACTAAAGTTTCAGACTAACACTTTATCACAGTTAGCACAGTCTGAACTTAACTCGACAAATTTCGTTCAACATTGAATTCCGTAAAACCGTTTTGCGATGTTTTCTTAGAAAAAATTCCGTCATTATTTTAAGCCGAGCTCAATTTAACTCTAAAAACAAGTCCCCTGGGCGTATCCAAACAACCATTTGTAAACAGGCGGATCTTTTAACCGGATCACAGCAGCAGCGACGCCAAACATTTTATCGTAAGTTCTTTTTATTTTTTGAGTATCTTTTAGTTAAATGAAAAACAGCCGCGCGACAGTACGGGTTCGCTGAGCTGAACGGGCGGTATTATGTAAGTTATTGCTCAGTAACGATATCTCAGCTCCGATATCTCATGTCTAACCCACTATTGTCAGTAGTATGCCTTCCCGGGGGCGTATTCTATGTGTCGTCAATCTCGTCCCATCCCTCTGGCTCGTCAAGTCTTACAAACTTGTTTGGTATTTTTAGGGTTCTGCAATTACATCCCTAGGGGTCGACGTACTGCCTGACACACTTGTCTTTATAAAATGCACTAGCGCCTATTCGTGTTATGGATTCAAGATAATTCACATTTATTTACCCTTCAGTTTGTTGGAGCTCAGTCTCTATTTTTTTGTGGTTTATCTAAGATACTGACTAGCGATATTATGATTAGTCAAAAAAATAGCATTTTCTTCACATAGGAATAATAACTCCTTAATTAAAACAAGGGTTTAACTCAACAAATAGTTTTAGATACAATTCTACGTAGATCTAAGACTCTGAACATTCTTAGCCCAGATCTCCCTAGGTAATAAACCTAGGCTATAGACAAAGACAGTGCCTTTTGTTGGTAACGTCGGGTGATAACGATGTGGTAAGCAATTAGTCTCTCAAGTGTTTAGCTGTTGAAGACGGTACCTAATGGCACAAATCTAGAATATATGCAGGCTTTCCGTAGGCTTCCATACGTTACTATAAAGTTTGGGTATTACGTGTAAAATAAATATAAAACAGACAACTTGTAATGAGTACAATGTTATTTATAATAGTTATTTTTCTGGCGTAAATGATTTAATATAGGAAGATACACCTATAAATTTTTTAACCAAAAACATTTTAAGTGCTTGTGTAGCACATATGTAGAATAAGAAATAAAATTTCATGTTATCTGAAAATGTTCACTAAAGTGTGCAAATAACTTTATTTTTACTTTACTTAATTGATCTGTTAATCTGTGACTACAACATGTCATGTATTATCGGTTATTTTTACCCTCCAAATTGGGTAATAGTAGTCCTATTACCCAATTTGGAGAATATTGAGAACGAATATGTAGATTATTAGTTTTGTTACTTCACTTTGTAGAATTATTAGTATTGTTACTTTACATATAAATAATTTATATGAGAATTATGTCATAAAATACACAATGATATATGTATGTATACATTTATTTGCTCATTACTTTCTTTCTCCCATTTCGGAGGTTTAAAAAGGGGGTTCCACCTTGTCGTGGTGGGGGGGCTCTAGTAGCCGTGGCTTGGTCACCCACGGTGAAGCTAACGGAACCCGAGGAGGGCCGCTCCTCAGGGCTTTGCCTTCAAGCCCATGTTGGAGCGGCGCCGGCGTAGGTTGCGGGCCTTATGGGGGGTGTCGCAACTGAGGTGGGCTGCGGCGTCGTATGGGCGGCACCGCAGCTGAGGGATGGGGGCCGCGGTGGGAGAGGAGTGCCGGTATGTCGATGCGCCGCTCTCCCTACCTGCCGCAGCCTTGACGGGGCCGCCACCGTTGGATGGCGGACGCGGTGGGGCCGCAGGGGAAGAGGAGTGCCGGTATTGCGAGGCGCCGCTCTCCCTATCCTCTGCGGCCGTAGTGGCAGGCGGCGGGGCCACAGACCTGACCCGTCGTAGGGGACCTTGGGCGTCCAGACACGGGGTTGTCTGGCACCCATTGCACATGGTCTTCGAGGTGGTTGCGGCACGCCATTAGTCTGGTGTGCCGTAGGGGGGGGGGGGGGTGCAATACCCAACCCCGTGAGGGAGTCCGGCAACGGACGGCTGCGGGCGGGTTCGCGGTTGTGTGCGAGAGCGTTCCCGCGTCCCGCCCTCAAGCAGCTGAGGAGGTATACTGTGGAGTTTTAGTGGGTTCGAGTCCCACATAACCGCTCTGTCTCCCCGTGTAAGAGCGGTATGCGAGGGCATTTCTCCACATAAAAAAAAAAAAAAAAAAAAAAAAAAGGTTTAAAAAACTGTTCCTTGAGCTCTCTTTTGTAATTTTGCAGTAATTACTAATGTGATTGCCATGCTGCGCCGACCCCAAATAAATTGGCATGATGCAGGGGGATGATGTGATGAATAGTATTTATTTTATGGGTGTATAGTATTCAGCGATTATTGCTTCTTCCTTCTCTGTGTGAACAAAAGTCTCTACTCCGCAGAGTACTGGCTGATATTATAATTCCATAAAATGAGGTTTTTCAATATTTATTATTTGATAATTTGATTGAATTGATATTTCACGATACAATTCCTTTGATGATTCGCACAATTGATATCGTAAATACGAAGCGAAATTATATCGTGTGTGGCGACAACGTTGGAAAACTACAAAGTGGAACGAATATATTGTAATTTATGGAGTTCATGTTGGTGTAACTTTTGTTGTTTGAATTCTGCCTTTGATAGCCTCGTGAAATACATTATTACTTTGATATTTTTACGCCACGATTACTTTGGTATTATAACATAACGCAGCATTACGCCTGTATTTTTGTAAGGGATAAGCAGATGCGTAGGTACTATTGTGCAACCTCAGCAGCCGCACTTGCGACCACTAGACTAACGAGGAAATTTTGTATTTTTGATATAGGTATTATGACTTAATACTATTTTGCAAGGAAACATTGAAAAAAATATAGACTAGAACGGGGCTTGGAACCCTTGACATTCCGTGTCATCACTCTTAGTGTCAAGGGTCGCGGGTTCAAGCCCCGTTCTTGACTATTTTTTTTATGTTTCCTTGGAATTTAGTAATTAATATATGCATTACATGGCCTGAACAAGTAGATATAAAAAATATCATCATATATGATTTATTAAGACTTATTAAAGCATTAACGCATATATACAGGTGACCTATGTCAAAATATGGACAAAGAAATCGCGGTGGTGTGGAGAGGTCGAGATAGCTTAGTGGTCAGAGCGCCTGGAGTATTTATCCGGGAGGCGCAGGTTCGAATCCTGCTCGCGACCGTATTCTTTTTCTATTTAATACCTATAATAACTTTATTATGACTTGTCTTTTTTTTTATGGAATATGGGCAACCGAGTAGACGGCTCGCCTGATGGTAAGCGATTACCGCCACCCAAAGACTGCCGCAACCCCAGAGGAGTCGCAAGTGCGTTGCCGGCCTTTTAAAGGGTTTGGGCCTCCGGTACCCTCACTCACTCGGCGAAACACAACGCAAGCGTTGTTTCACGCCGGTTTTCTGTGAGGCCATGGTATCAATCCGCTCAAGCCGGCCCATTCGTGCAGGTGCATGGCTCTCCCACTTGTGCCAATTGTGTTGTAAGTATAAGATTTCATCAAAAGTATTTTCGATCAGCATCCATTCATTAGGCTATCCCAATCATTCGTTAGTACAACATCCACTCGTTGATATAACATCCATTCATTGGTACAGCATCCATTTGTTGAGACAGCATCCATTGTAAACATAAACTACATCAAACGAATTGCGTTTGTCAAGCGTTGTGGAATGGAATTCCAAATGTTCTAGTGCATGTACAGTGGAATATTCGGCGTTGGGCAAGCAATATTGGCATTTACTGCTAGCATTGGTACTTCAGGGTTAAGTGGGCACACTGAATGTAAATGTAATATGGTATTAAAAATAAAACAAATCTTTTGTTAAATCAAGTAATGGTGAGCGTTTTTGGGGATCGCCATAATAACTATAATAATAGTAGACAGAAAAAAAAACATTGTCCAATATTTTAGGTAATATGTATTGCAGCGACTTTAAAGGTGGATTCTTCCAATGAAACTGAGCAATGTTCGAACTTTGAAAAGTTTATAAATTAAATTCAAAGGAGGCCGGCGAAAGTTCAGAGTTAGTTGGGCTTGACGTTACAATATTGATTTGTGCTGTAATTTATTTATAAATTAATATCACTTGAAAAAAAAAAGTATAAGACTGTAATGCGGTCGAAAAAGAAATGGGTGGTATCTGGCACAAAAACAACTATGTGCCGTTTCAATAAATCAGTACCTGGATGACCGAGCTTTGCTCGTTTTTTTATATTGTTAAAACGACGTTATCTAAAAATGAAACCTAGCTAGATCGATTTATCGCCCCCGAAACCGCCTGATACAAAATTTCTTGAAAATCGTTGGAGCCGTTTCCGAGATTCAGATTATATATAATTATACAAGAATTGCTCGTTTAAAGGTATTAGATTAGATAGATAGATAGATTAGATTACACATGGACTTTCATATTGTAGTTTATGGGCTTACATGCAATATACAGAATAGTTAATTATTAGGACGTACGCACTGGAGATTATACCTGAGATATTAAAAATAAACGAAGAGTTAGTATGAACTATGAATAAAAATTATTTTATTCGATAAAGGAACGAATGATCAATGATGTGACGTCTGTCTGACTTGACAATTTGATATTATTTCCACTTTGTTGCCTGTATAAAAAATGGGATTATCGATTATCCTTTTTTTTTATTATTATTATTATCGAGATCAATATAAAATACTTTTTTTAGAAACTTATGTAGTTATTAAAACCCAATATATAGTACTTCACCAAGCTTCTTTAGCTAAAATAAGTTTATCAGTATAAAATGCATAAATCGATTAACTTATTTCATTTGGCAACATTGCATAAAACTGGTAATGAAGGAAATCAATACTTAATCTTTTTAGGTTTATATCATTTTTGGCTATTGATATCAAAAAAACTAAAAAGAAATATTGATAAATCTTCAATTTCTGTAACCTTAGGCCCAGGTCCATCCGTCTTCTGTAGTTTTAAAAAAGCAATGGAATTTTTAAAATTATTTAATTTTAACATAATCGTACTTTAATTTAGTGATCCTTTTTCTACAATTTTGGTACGAAAACCTAAAAATGGAGGTACTTACACACAGTATTGGCGCAACAGTACATTTAAGTGAAGGGTCACTGGGATCCCCTATGTTGTGGTTTGCGGAGACAAGTGTAAATATGTTCTGGACATAGCTTCGAGAACGTTCTTAGATTTACAATGGCAATATTATTGTCATTATAAATGTTCACGGTGACGCATGGTGATTCGACACAAGATATTTTAATTGATTCTTTTTTTTTGGGTTTTCACTTTTCAAATTCTCAGAAGAATCTTGGAATAACTTCCTAGGCTCACCACCTAATACCTACGTGTGATTAAATAGTAACGTCGTTGAAATAGGACACCTCTGCCTAAGCCCTCAGGAAATACGCATGATTCTGTTAAGTTGCGCAATCGAAATTAATTTTGTAATATATAATATAAATTGATAATAATATTTGTTTACATTTATGTGGGCTAGGCGCTACACGGGTGGAACTTCGCAGCGATTTGCATTTAAAGTACCTTTCAGGGGTGCAGTTTGTGGGCAGCACACCGGTATATGGCGGATTTCGATTGCTGAAAGATATATTACATGAATCTAGCATCACAGTATGTTTACCGTTGGGATATTCATTGCTTCGTAATTTGTAAATTATTATTTTATATAAGAACCGGTAATGTGATGATCAAAATTAGAAATAATAAAACCCACTTTTCTCACGAAAGTCACGAAATTAAAAAAATATAATTCGCACATATCAGGAAGCTTTTTAATTTTAAAATTAATTTCGTCTTGTCCATTTTATGAAATGATATGGTATAACTGATTGCTGGTGTGCTTACCTCTATAGGGTTAATTGAAAAGTTTTCAGTAAGTGTTCCAATTTTTGTGTACAGTTAATATCAACATCATTAAAGACATGTTGCGCCGACCCTAATTAAATCAGGATAACGACAGGGTTATCCTGATTTAATTAGGGTCGGCGCAACATGTCTTTTTCGGTAATAACTTCTTTTCTATCCATATCATCTTTTACACAATCCTTCCATCGTTTCCGCGGTATTCTACTCGTGTACATTCAGTACAAGTATTAACTCACGTACATTTTTCGGGGATACCAGAATACTTTTGTTGAGATGTAGCAAATCAAATTAACCCTTGACATCGCAATAACATCGCGGAATTTGTCATCTCGGAAAACAATTAGGCAAGTAACAACCATACACATAAATAAAATGAATACTAAGTTAGTCTCTTGAGAGTTATTTAACAAAAACCTGTAGCTGTCTTTTAGGAATTTTAAATATGTAGGTATAGTTATTGTAATTTCCCCAACATAAACTATAAACAAGATGAACAGCGCAACATTAGCAAAATACCCTTTAGAAGCGACGATAAAAATTCTTTGAATCTCCCTAGCATCATTAAAATTGTTTGTTTCGGTAGACATTCATCAAGCGGTAGTTTAATTAAAACGAAAATCTTATGGCAACACTTTTTGCTGTCGACTGACCCAACGGGGTAATGTGATTACACGGCAACATCGAGTAATAAAAATGGAGTGCTTATAATTAATATTTTTTCCTATACATTCAAATTTTGCATGTTGTGTGCCCGTATACGTACTACCGCGAGTTGGCAAAAGGCACACAATTAGGAGTTATATATCACTTGTATCTATTGTTAATATACTTACTACTAGTTTGACTTCGAGTGTAAGTATAATTCAGTCATAATCAACGGATCTTTAATCAGCTGTGGCGAATTGGCGATCTAAGTAGGTATTTATATCTGCTTATTCAAAATTTCGTCTGGTATCGCTCACCTGTTCACCCTCCATTTCTTCTTACTCCATGAACGGCGGCCATTAATTTATGCTAAATGCTGGCGGTATTACCCGACGCTCGTGTAAACATAATGCTGGCCGATGCATTGAGGATAGAATTTAAATGTAAATTTGTACTTTTTGCCCATTCACGCCGCTTTTTTGTACCGTTTACATTTTGAAATTCAAGGTTGAATTTGAATGGTATACTGTGAACAGGGTTCCCATAAATTCTGGATGATTTGTATACATTTAAAAGTTGGTTGTATTTTAAATGCGCATCGTTAAACAACAAATAGATATATTGATTTTTAATAAGAGAGTTAGTAGATTTAGCAGCGGTATCCTAAAGGGTTGTGACATTCAAGATGAATCGTGTGTGTTGTCAGAACAGAGATCGATCTTGGTCTGTTTTAGAATAATTGTGCTATGTAGCTCGTATATTGGCGCCCGGTTAGTGGAGTATGCTAGTAGGATAACACCAGAATCTGGCGCATGGATAACATTTCGTATGACATAGCTAGATAGAAGAAGATCGTATTGGTGGCGGTTACCACCACCAACAACAGCATTCCCAATGAGGGTTGACGTCAGGCAGGCGGTCGGTCGTAACATATAGCCAAAACTTTTGAAAGAAAAAGAAAGAAAGAAAGCGGTAACGAGAATCGGCTTAGATTCTATTGGGTATCTAAAATTATCGGCTTTTTCGGTTTATACAATATATTAATAATATAATTAATAACATATAAGTAATAAGTAATAATATGTCTTGTTTAATATTTTCAATAATTTAAAAGTATAAAGTTTCCTGTAACAGTGTGAAATAGAATGGAACATTTTATACTTCTCTTGTGGTGATAAAATGCATCAATAGCGACAATTCTTCTGCAAAATACCTATAAATTCAATTCAACGTGTATCGTATCTATGCTATCGTAGGTGTGCTATTTTACTATTAACACCTTTTATGGCAATATTTATATTTTTAATGTACCTGTAGATATATTTTACTATTTGTATCAATAGTTTGCCCATTTACTAATTTAGGTACCGAGAAAAGTCAAGTGATCAAATATTTCTAAAAAGAAATGCCGAAATAAATATTCATAAGGTTACAGTCATGAGGATTTTGAAGACCAGAAATCTTGTTATTATTATATATACCTAGTAGGCAATTTACATACATTATTGCATTATACCTTTTTAGATATTATAATATACTCCCAACTATATTTCAGTCACGGCGGCCTATCTCCATGGAGATTAGCCAAGTACGCAAGAGATATTATAGTGCACAAGTGTACGTGCAAACACTGGTGCACTTCCTCTTCCTTCACTGACATAGTCTGATGGGACGGCAATCCGACATGACTGGGAGAGATCAGGCGCAGGACCAACGACTTTACGTGCTCTTCGAAGCACGGGGGTGCCACACCACCAACTTCCTAACTCCGGGCTGTTACTGAGAATTTCCTAACAGAAAAATCCAATAACACTGCCCGACCTGGGAATAGAACCCAGGACCTCACGCTCGGCAGCCGCGCTTGCGACCACTAGACCAATGAGGCAGTCATTATATACATTTTAGATATTATTGTATTAATCAACGTTTTAATGCAAATGCAAGTAACTAATACGGTATTATAATTATTATTATGTAATTTTCATCAAGATAACTTCACTACATACATTAGATACCTAGGAATTGTGTGTATGTTGTCATAATTGTGCTACATTTGGGTTATCGGGTAAGTGATACCTACGCTGAATGGCGTAAGGGACGCGGGGCGAGAGGGCGAGGATGGGGATGGGTATCATCAAATGATGGTATCGATAAATTAAGCCGATTAGACGAATTAGTGACTATAGATTACCAGTTTGGTTAGGAAGGGAAAGTGATTACTTTTCACTTCGTCGTTGGTATCCAAGTTGTCAGAATATACATGGACCTACCTAAAATATATGACAAGAATAAAAAAGGACTAGGATTTCTCAAACGTGTATTTTTAATAATTATGATCTATGACGACTCCGCTGTGGGAATTTAAAAATTTCTAGGCTTATTAGCTTCTAGGATTACCTAGTAAAAATATATATAAAAGAAAAAAATATCAAGCTGTCTTAAAATTGAATAAATTCCCTATAATTTAATGCTTTCTTTTATATTCTATTAATGATAACTAACCCATCGTCAGATTTTAAACCACAGGTAGCCCTCTGACGTGGCTTTACATACCATCGAAAACATCTCTCAGGTATACTGATTTCCTCACCATTGTTTTTAGCGTTTTAAGCAAATGATAATTAATTATTACATGATTACGGAAAGTCACTTGTACGTGCCTTCGATTCGACCCTGTGAGCTGTGACTTGTTAACCTAACGGTCATACCACTAGGCTATCCCTGCTCTATTCCTGAACAACATAAACATTAAACTCGCCAATATCGCAGAATGACCTGTACTTCGGTAAGTATTCGACTTCACTGTGTCCGATACGTCCGAATGTCCGTAACTCGCAAAATTTACGTACAACGTGCGTTCAAGTTACGTCCGTACGTGACCGAGATTTACGATGGTTCGACAAGCTCGAAGGATTTGCCGATGCCAACGCGGTTCTGTAACGTGTGTAGGGCACGTATGCATCATCAAATCGCTTCGTCTTCGATGTGTAGAGCCCTTAGGCGACGACCCGCAGATTGTCGCTTCTGTACGTGATTATGAGGTGCATGTACTTGTATTCAATTTGATCGCTGATGAAATATTGCTTTGGATGGGATTCATGTTATATTATGGTCAAGCGAAAAAAGTAAATAAATAAAAACGAATTTATTAAGAATCCAAGATTACATTTTGAAGCTTTCATAGTAGAATCACCTCTGGTCTAGTTGTCTACCTCATCGCGTCCGATACGTCCGAATGTTCGTAACTCACAAAAAAGGCGCTCTAGTTAAGTATGTTCGTACCTGAGCGAGATTTAGGGAGGATCGAAGAGTTTCAAATATTTGCTGACGTCGCTGTGGTTGTGTATAGTGCGTAGGGTTTTTCTACATCATTAAATAAGTTGGCTTTGTCCTCGATGTGTCGGGGTCCTTCGGCGACGACCCGCAGATTGTCACATCCGAATGTAATTATGTGATGTATGGTACTACTATTCAATCTACTTAGCTAATGAGATTATATTGTTTTGGATAGTACAGAATGTGTGAATATATTTAATGTTTAGCGGAAAGTAAATGAGATATACCTAAATGTGAAAATAATAAATGAAAAGATAAAAAAAACTGGGCATAATTATTATTTTACGAGTACAGGATTATATCTCGAAGGTTTTATTGCACAATTCCACATAAATATGAATGAAACAGAGGCTTTTCCTATGAGAGAGCATATTGGAGATAATAAAAACATAACGTAAAAAATATATAAATTGCGTAGCACTCGTAGCAGGTGCTACGAAGCGTGAACACTGGCGTTATTATCAGAGAGCGGGTTCCGTCCCAAAAACCCTTTTCCTCTTAACCGTCTAACCGGAAACCGGAAAACCCGTATTCAATGGGTTATCGTTGGAAATTGTGATTTGGAAAGCGTGTGAGTTTTACACCTCGTATTTTACATTTCATCGCGCGAGTGCTTTCCAGATAAAAAAGCTATCGGGGATGAATTGCGTTGAATTTATCCTGAGTAACGGGCTTTCCCTTTTGAATATTTTCATGAGATTCATTTGCACTTTTATAAAAACAAAAATAACTATTATATTTTTTTTGTAATAAGATTAAATTATATTCGCCTAAAAATTTGACATTTCACGTTTTTCCTGGAGCATGAATACAAAATGTTAATATAACTCACATACTGTTAACATGGAGCGAGTGTGGACCGTTCGTTACAAAGAGCAAACAACGTAAACACACAAGTTATCCGAGGCATGCACGCTGGGCCGCGCGACATCGCGCCATTTTGTTTTGGCTAATTAACGTCGGATTGTCACAGTACCCCGGGGACCTTGTTAATGTACCTATGTGTTGTACAGAACGTCTAGTACGGACTTAAATTAATATTGTTGATATTTTTTTGTTTGAAATGAGTTTGCTTTGGGTTATGTCGATGTCAGTCTATGGGAGCAGGTCTTAGATTTAAATTTGAAGATAAGAAACCAAATATTAAATATTTAGTTTGTAATAAGTACCAACTAAGGTACATATAATAATTATTGTTTACCGGTTCCTACTCCCATGCATTTTCACTCAGCTTGTGACTAAGGGCTCCGTTTGAGGTCGAAACTAGTCCGGCAAACCCGAAAAATGCGTGTGAGTAGTAACCGGTGAACATTAAATAATATGAATGTGCGTAACGAAAGTAATTATACAAATACATATAATAAGACCATTACTGACACTATCTAATAATAATGGATTTGTCTTGATCATAATACCGGCCATTTGAAGCATAAATAGACAAATCCACATTTTTGATTCAGCTATAGCGTGAGACCGTATCTATTGCAGTTATTATATACTAAGTCCACGTCGAGCTGTGACCTTAGATTGAAGAGGAAAAATATAACAAAAAATCTACAACCAAACCAACTAATACTTTAATAACAAACGAAATCGAAAAATAAACAGATTCCGAAGAGAACAAAAAATTTTAAGTTTGAAATGATTATTTTTTCTTAGAATATGTTAGGTAGAGCAGATTAATGAAATAGAAAATACAGAGAGAACGTCTATAAAACCACTAACAAGTTTGAATATCTTAAATTATTTTTTTAATAGAAAGCCTTAGATTAGAACTTTTGTACGTTTTCTAGGAAATCTTTAATTATGTATTTTTTCTAAAGATATACTGGAAGTCAGAAATAAGTTTAAGAGTTAATTTTCGTAAATGCTATAAAAAATATTTAAGCTGCGGGATTTTACTTTAGAAATATTTGATGAGCTCTTTCGAAGTGCCTTATTTATTATGTTTCAATCTAATATTGACGTAAGAGTACTAAAATATGTTATTTAGCAACACGAGCTATTTTTATAAACCTCAGCGAGATTTGTGCTATAACAAATTTAAGCGAGACTGTAAAACATTTCTTCCCTTTTACCACAAAACGTGATCACAGTAATATAAGTTTTATTCTTGGTATAAAAATTCTTAGCCTGATATACGACGTTATAAATCATTCCTTTTGCAGTAATAAGTCTAAGAATGTTTCCAGTCTACCTCACTGGCCAGTAGCCACGTCAACTGTACTTTGAAGCCGGGTTCAATTCAAATGACAGTCAAACTTTAACATTGTAATCAGTCTTTCAATTAGGATAATCTAAGTACACGTTTTCGACATTTGGAGCTGAGAACCAGCTCCAAATGTCGAAAACGTGTCCAAAAGATGGGAGTAGGTATATTTCTCATGGAATCCTGAATAACTAACTAACTATGGCAAATACCGGTAATATATTTATAATTATAATTTCGATCTAGTATGGAGGTCGTAAAAGTCAAAAACTTTCATACATTTTTAAGTTATAACGATGACACAAATTCAAATTGACAAAAATACATTGAAAGTATTGGTAACATTCTGTATTGTCAGACTAACATATTTTATCCTTCTATAAACGATATAATATAAACTGAAGTGATTCTGTTAGTACACAACATTGAGATCATACTGAGAAACAAACTGAGCCCGGTTACTGGAGTGTGATAGAAGGATAACATTAAAACCTGGCGCATGGATAACATTTGGTATCTAGACATACATACACATACATAGCATAGCTAGATAGAAGGATACCGTATCGGTGACGGTTACCACCAACAACATCATTCCCAAAGAGGGTTGACGTCAGGCAGGCGGCCGGTCATAAAATATAGCCAACACCTTAGCAACATGCCAGATAGGTATACGCTGCGCCAACCCCAAATGAATTGGGATAAGGGCAGGGGGATGATGATGACTGAGAAATAAACCTAACATAACTTTTACAAGAGTCAAGTACCAATTTGTAGTCAGTTCATATTTTAGTTTTATTTCTGTCAACTTTTAGACACCGGTGTCTCTTACTTAGGTACGGCCTAATTGTTCTTTACACATCTTCTATCCCCGCAGGGGATATGAAAGTTCCTGCTTCTCAAGATTTATTATAAAGAATCATCCGATCGTCGAGAACACATGGATTCGCACAGTCAGAGTTACACAATTCCTTCATTGCCATTTTGGGGGTTAAAATGTCCGCATTAGGTACGTATTACTCTATACGTAATAGAACTGGCGTCAAAAGAGTAAAAAATTGCTAGCATTTTGCTGTACGTCGAAATAAATAGCCTATTTTGTAAGAAAGAATTCTTATTTTCCAACTTGGTAGAAAAAAAAAACTATTATCGTACTAGTTTTTGCCTTGCTTAACATCTTTTTTACTTTCAGGCATTTCAAACTGGCCTTTTGTTGAAAAGTATTGAACAAGTCAGGCTTTTTATAGATAAAACTAGAGATCTTTCAGTTCAACTCCTAATTAGTTAGTAAAATGATCTCGATGATATTGAACTTTGAAGTTGTTCTGGTTTTATTATTCTTCGTTTTCTTTGTCTTCTTTTCATAACCTTCTTTTTTATCTTCGCTATGATTATTAGGTATAATATTCCTCAATGGAATGTTTTATATTTTCAATTTCTTTACCAAGCTTTCGAAAAGGTCGTATAGAATTATATGTTTAACAAATATAAAATACATTTTCCGTAGAGTTAGACCAGAGGTATATCGACTACTGGGAGGTTTTACACAACCTACATCACTTCACCACTCCACGTCTTTCCTGACCATCCGAAGATAGTCTGGTAGATATCGCTATTAGCGATAAAACCACCAGTGTATGTGTATGCTCAATTACTAATTGGATTTTTATAAACGATATTATTATGTACACCACAATAAAGCTTATTCTATCGATCTCTATCTAGATTTTTTAGACTATCTTAGCCGCCAAACCTGATTTCAGGCCAAACTTTTTAGTCTTTACCCAAACCGGCTTAACCTGACCGTGTCAGGATAAACCAGTTTATCCTAGGACTAGTTTAGTTACAATCAATGATTCAATCAGTTCGGCCCAGTCGAAACTAGTTAAGCCTAAAGTTTTTAAGCTTAACTAGTTTGCTGCGTCTTAGGAAACCCATTTGGCCCGAAATTAGGTTTGGCCGCTAAGAGATACCATTAGAGCTTCCTAGAAGGCCTCGTGGAAAAGATCAAACACCTAGTAAATTTAAGTAAAATCTTTCCTATCCTTTTCGCAATAACATTGGGGTCGCCTTCCAATCAAACCGGATACAGCTTAATACTAATATTATACATGGAGCGACAGCCTATCTGACCTCCACAACCGAGTTCCTGGGTAACACGATATCTCGTGGCATGACTAGTTGACACTTTCAGGCCGCGTTGTCAAACGCGTTGTAGCGGTTGTCAAAGATCTTAATTTGATAACCGGGACCGACGGCTTAACGTGCTCTCCAAGGCACGGAAGGGTCTCGGTATGAAATGATCGTCACCCATCCACAGACCGACCACGGCAAGCGCATCTGTACGGCTGTTACTCAGCCACGAAGCCTTAATCAAACCAGTCAATCAATCAAGCCAGATCGAACACCTAGTACAACAAATATATTTGTGCAACTTTACGACAACCGTTACAAGTAGTAACTACTGCAATAGGAAATACAATAATATTTTTGTGTGTAATAAAATATAAAGAAACACTTTACGTTCGTGACAAAGCAATATTTGATAGGTGTATCAGTTTGCTGCCGACAACGGTTCGTATAAACATACGACGGGACGTAACTTACGAGTATATAGTCGTATAAAGTAAAATGGTCGTGAACTAAGCTTTACTCATTTACCTGGCTTCTATCTATTTATTTTATTTGTAGTTTTATACCCCACAGTCATTATTTTGTTATCTTGTTATCACTATATTATACCTAGTTGCAAAGACGATACTCAATTATGTTATGGATTGTTCAAATGTTTGCGTTTAAAAGCTTGAATAGATGTTTACCTCAGTTTGTTTGTTTGGTATTTACTATTTATAGTTAGAAGGAAATTATCATACACAGTAATAATACTAAGTACGTAATATTTATACCTATATATGCCGGTTATATATGCCCGTGATATAGTCCGTGTGTATATCGGAAAACATCTTAACCTATTGATATAAATTATTACCGAAATGCCCAAAAATAGGTTGCAATGCTTAGCGCCGATGATTATATTATATTGAGAACCACTAAGTTACACTACTTACTGTGAAAACTTCATAAAAAATCAGGCCAGTCCACTGGTTTCAGTTAAAATCTTTTGGGCAACAGACAGATGAACAGAAAATGTTTCTAGAAGTTGTTGTTTAGGAAATACACGACAGTTAATATTTTGGAAAAATATTCAATGCAAAGAAATAGTATCTACCAGTACCTACTGTTTCATTATACTCGTAGTAGGCAGGGTCGGTGCTGCCGCTGTAGCATTCGGCAAACTGAATAACTGGGTCTTCTACCATCATGACCTTAAACTGGCAGTTTTGTCTAATATCTTAAACTCGTTGTGACGTGGACTGTGTACGGTAGACATATCCGCACACTAGACCAGTTTCACCTCAAATGCTTCCGAAAAATTCTTCGATTCAATAGTTTGATCGTGTGCAAAATACCGAAGCGCTGCGACGAGCTAATGTTCGTGGCATTGAGCCTTATTTTCTGCGGCTTCAGCTTCAATGGTCCCCACCACGTGTTATGCATGTAGGAAGGTATGAAAATAGGCGCTTTTCGTGGAATAGAATATACATATTTTTATCTAGTTTACGAAGCGCACCAATCGAGGTGCTGTAAGTGTAATAAAAAAGGCGTGGTTCAACTGAAGCTGTTTAAATTGGTGCGCTAAGTGAAATAGGTACTGCGGCAAAGCGCATCTTTTATTCTGAACTGAATGAGGACAAACAAAAGCAGCAAAGGAAAGCAGTTGTTGCGATACAAATATGTGCAAAAACGTCATCTGAAAGGATAGCAGCCTCACGTTGGAGCGGAGAGCTCTAGTCAAAAACAAAGCTTCCGATTCTATTGGGTGGCGTCAACCTGAGCTTGACTTAAGACGTGACGAACTGAAGGCTCGACCACCAGTCGCAATCAGTTAAAACTATTACAACGGTCTACATGTCCGCAATATGCGCGGACCTTTCTGAGTTTAGGCAGTGCCATGACCGAATTCGGACTTCATTAGCATCCTAGTACTTACGAGTACCTATAGATAATTAATATTACGTTTCTAATGGCTGATCTACGTTTATGTTGAGGTGTAGTTACACACAAAATTACGCAATGAATTAACTCAGATATAAATAACAGCATTTATGTTAATAAAACAATTTATTTAAACTCGGCAATGTAAACTTACAAAATATAGTACAGACATGAACAGGATATTTGGCACAGTTTGAGCCGTGGTGGATCATTTCCGATACCAATTACATATATATTACATAGGTTACTCATGTGATATTCAATGATAATGATTTCACGTTAAGATCGGTTCGTTAAATTTTATCGATATTCCAATTAACTATCACGTAAATATATTTAAGTATCATGTAAATTTCCGGCAAGAGTAAATTTACTTTGATCCGTCGTTATAGCAAAAAAAAACAAATCGTTAAACTTATTATATATATATCCACTGTAAATTTCCTAATTATTAACTCTACTTTGGCAGTACCATTGTATCGATTTATTTACAGATTAATTTAACTGGAAATATTAACATTCTCTTATACTAGTGTAATGAAATGTCAATTTATTCTAATCGATTTATAGATATAAAACATCGATATACCTACTTATTTCGTAACGTATATCTGAATCATTATAAAGATATACAATGTTTAATAAAATTTGTTTAGAAAATAATTTCAGATGTTCCAAATGTGAAGACTACACACATGTGGGCCATAAAATAAATCGTAAAATTTGGCACATGTATCTTTGGCAAGGGGGACGCTATAAATCATAGTTCATTAATAAATGAAGAATTTGATCAAAACAATATTAAATTCAGTTACACCGGGTCGCTTAGATTACAACATCACTTATCCTATACAAATAAGATATGAATGTATTTACAATAATATATCGTAAACATCTACGCTACTTGGAGTCGACAAACGAACCTTCAGCTAGTTTGAACATTCACAGCGGGCCGCGGTATCACTGGACTCACACCAGATGCACTTTTGGCTGCGAGGGTTTAAGGAGCGTCCGCCGCGCGGTGCCTACACGTCGCTGGGTGGCGAGGCGGCGGGCTCCGGCCGCTAGTGCAGCTGGCTCTTGGTGCTGAACCCGTAGTGCAGGTATGGTGAGCCAGCACCGTCGCGCGTGCCACCGGGCCCGCCGCCGCCGCCGCCGCCCGCGCCGCCACCCGGACACTTCAGCGCCGAACGCAGCTCCGACGCCATCTCCGAACACAAGGACGCCTGCGCATACAACAATACCGTACAACATGCCTCAAATATAGATGGATAAATTCCGTGATTAGAAGAAACCTACCTCCTCCTTCTGTGATCCGGGCAGCAGTGAAAAGACAGAATTTAGTGAGTTAAGATTGAGTGAGTAATGGTAGTAAAAACATTCCGTGAATATATCTGAAAACAAAAACAGTTTTCTAATAATAATCACTTCAGTGTCTAGCTAAAAGTGCCTGAGCTAAGAAAACAAACACAAATAAGAGCATAGTTCCTTTCCAATAACTACAATCTCGCTAGCTTCTACTTAATTACGGTTAATAAGACTCACAGTAAAATTATGTTACCTATTTATCTTAAAAATAAACCTAGAACAATACAAAAACATAATTAATTATCGAAAAGAAAATTAATGGATACAACATGCAATATTAACCAAAATACACATTCATCAAAATTAATTTGTAAATAAATTATGTGGAACAAATTTTAATTGATATCGAATATCGGCGTCGACCTGGAAAAATACGGGCTAGTTGCTATTTCACAGAATCTCCAGTTTCATCAATAGCCACTTATATAAGTAGCCTGCATCCTGATGACTGACGAATGGAGCTTTGCTTACCAATAGTCAACTGTCTTATAATCATCCACCTGCAGAGATTTCTCTTTAATAAAAATACTCATCGAATGTTAAAAGTATTGCCACAACCACGCCCACCACGAATGGGTGATCGCAGTCAGATTTGTTTCACAAACTGACAGTGGCATATACTCTTTTTGACGCATGGTTATTGTAATCCTTCAATATTGATTTAATTAAGTTACTTCATAATTAAATTCAACTCACCCGTTCGTCGACGGCAACTTTGCGCGACTTCCAGACGAATTCGCAGACGGCTATGACGCACGCGACACCCATTCCACCCATTAGTACGACGAACACGCCGCCGACGTTTGCCAACCCTAACTCGTTTGCTGTTGACGATGACTTCGATGTTTCGTCCTGCGTTATGAAATTAAAAATTAGAATTTAAGATCACACCTATATTTATTGAAGGGTTCGTCAGAGGTCCACTGTTGTACGCGCTGCTACTTAGAACTACCTTACGGATAAACTCAATATTTAATACAATAGGAATAGAACCTCAGACTTTGTCTGCCGATACTTTGAGGCACTCTATGGAAATGTCTTTACAAGCGAAATAATAGTACAAAATATTTTGAGCCGGGGATTATACAGATTTTCATAAATATACAAGGAAAATTAATTTAAAAGAGATTATCACGTGACACTGTTTTGCCTATAGAACAATAAATGAAGTTTTCACACAGAACCATTATAGGCTAAATTCCTTTTTTTTGTGAGTTTGCACGTCTTTCTCGATAAACTCGAACGTGATCTCGAACCTGATCTTCTCATTTGAAGTCCCAAATTAAATTAAAAAAACTATTGCAACAAAATATCTTGTTTAAGCCTCCGGGTAGGCTCTTCTCGAGGTATTTAGTTAGGTCATGCTAGTGGCTTAATACGTCACAAAAATAAATAAAGCGGTTGTCGAGTATTTTGCTATTTGAAAAATATATTCTTTATACCTACCACATTTATTGCATACTCATGATTTTATATCGCATTAAGGCATGCAAAGTGAATATTAAATACTTTTTTTTGGTAAGTAATTTCTTTTATGTGATAGGGGGCAAACGAGCAGAAGGAGCGTCTGATGGTTAGCGATTACCACCACCCATGGAAACCCGCAACACCAGAGCAGTCACAAGTGCATTGCCGCCTTTTTTAAAGGAGTACTTGAAGGTTTGAAGGTCGTGTTGGTCCGGATATACCGCAGGCGATAGTTCATTCCACAGTTTTGTTGTGCGAGGCAGAAAGTTTCTAGAGAAACGCACAGTTGTGGACTGCCAACCTTCAAAAAAATAAATGATGGGGATGGTACTGCTGTCACGTAGAACGATGGCTGAAAGAGGTGGCAGGGATCAGTCCGAACTATTAAAAAACTGTCCTACGAGCGAATTAACGAACATAGTTGAAGACCTTTCATGGGAAGAAAGTTTCTTCGTTGTTTTATTGTGTCATAATTGAAACACTGTTGAATACACGTGACACACCCTTGCCCTTTTATATCCCATAATACCCTATAAACGTTTAGTGACGACACTGACGTTTCCCGAACGAAAATTTGCAAAACAAGGAAAATTATTCGAGTTGTTTAGATGCCGTGAATAAATACGATGGGGTTTAATGAAAATTCTTCCTTTGAGGTTGCTCTGAGTGCTTTCAGGATCAATTTTAGCTTGAACTAAAGTTACGTTAGCTGGATAGATATAAGTTGTTAAACGGTTCCTTTTTCTATAGTTTGAAGCTTAAAAGGTCTTTATTATTTTAAGCTTAAAAACCTCTAATCTTTCGGTTTTATTTCTCTATGTTTGTAACAAAATATTTTGTAAACACTGAAATTCGGGAAGGAATTCGGAATCGTCGTGTTTCCTCAGAGCACAACACTACTACGAGTGGCTAACGGCGCCATTTTCCTTGTACTTACCCTACAAGACCCTCCGCCACGTTTCTCCTTCCACCATTTTGTTTTCAGAATGTGCAATTTTCCTTCCTCTTGCAGTTTGAGAACGGCCCCGCTTATGGCCGTACGATATGGCGAGTCTAAAAACAATTCGAAGGTTTAGTATAGTTAAGTACGTGAGTATAGTTGTGTCGAAGGGACACTTGGGTATGGAATCGTTGTTTTGTAAAGTATGGCCCCAACAATACCGTTAAAAAATATATCTTGGAATGTAATGTTTTGCAAATTATTACTTAATATTATAGCTGTAAGTGTGGAATAGTATGTGGGTATGCCTAAAAAATTTTAAATATCCCTTTTAAAGACTTATCATTATAATACATAAAAAAATAAGTAAACGAATTTGTACTTATATATAATTCTTCATTCAAAAACATTTTTGCACATGTCGACGAACCACGTTCTTAATAAAAGTTTTTCTCGTGGTACTGAACTAGTTATTTTTGCCAATACAGCTATAAAACTTTCCCCATTACGCCAACCATAAATACGGATTGTTTGAATAATCGGTTTAGTAGGTTTGTGCGAATTAAATTCCAACTTTTATAAAATTATCTGTCCGATTTACTTATTCGTAACAAAAATAATTACAGTAGTCACATTGGCAAAAACTTCTTTGAAAGATAAAACTAGAATTACAACTAAAACTATAGAAGATCGATTGCTAACAGCCCGGCTACTTCTACTGCTGCTCGGGGATACACCGAAAATTAAATTCATTCAACATCTTTGTCTAATTTCATCCGGCTGCTAGGCTGCAAATAAAGTACGAGGCACTTTTGCATATTAACGTTGACATTTAATTTTAAAGTTCCACTTACTCGGCGGCATAGCAATGCCGTATCCTTTTGAATCAAGCATGCCCCCGACTTGGGTGAGGTCGCAGTTCCTCTCCACCACATATTCGATGGTGGTAGATTCCATCAGGTAGGCATACGCGCCTTTCCCTCGCACCACTCGTTCCTCGCCCTCTTTGTTGCTCGTCGCGAAAACTGATGGCCGGGCTGACTCCATGAAAGACCACATCCGTTGGTAGGTGGAGAAGTTTGAGTCCTGTTTAAGATGAAAGTCTTTTTTTAAATACTATATAAAAGACACTATTATTACTAGTATTTTGTTCATTGTTTGGACTTTGCTAAAATTTTAATTCTTCATAAGATTCGCAGCAATGTCGCAAACTTGAAAATTTACGCAAAACAATAATACAAGTACTGTATTCTGTTTTCCCAGTTAGCTGTTGCCTCGCTCATTAGCAGACACAATAGATTTTTATTGTTACAACGTATAATTCTGTACGTGGCTGAGCCGAAAGGTTAGGTATAATAAGGTATCAAAACAATAATAAGATCAATGAGCCTTTCAAGAATGCTTGAATAGACTTGTTTTCCTCTATCTTCATAAACTCAATATATTAACTTTATCAAATATAAGTTGGTAACACACCGTAAATCCTCGACATGGCTGCCTAACAACAGATTTGAAGATCGTTTCATATTTATGAGGCTCTTGTGATCTTATGCCAAGCTTAAATTCATAAGGTAAGAGTTTTTAATATGACACAGATTTATTCCATGAAAATAATATGTTACATTTTATATAGTCAACTCTTAGCGTGACAAGTTACCGTCAAGTGTTGTTTAATTTACTCTCAAGATTAAAGGGGAAGTCTTTTGGTTACTTTGAGGTTTGCAAATTAACCAAACGCGAATTACGAAATCAGATTTGTTTCGTTAAGCTATCACCGCAGCCGATAGGAATCGAGGCGGAATTTCGGTGTGGTTTGAATTTTAGCGTAAGTAAATTGCTTGTGATCCTACTATTACAGAAGGGTTTTTAAAACATAAAGTAGTAAATGAAAAACACTATTCGTTATTATGGATTAAGGCCAACATCCTGTTTATATTATTTATGTCAACTTAAAAACTAATTATTATACTACTGCCCAAAAAAAGGAGTCTTATGTTTTTAGGGTCCATGTATATATGTAAGTATGTGAGTTTCTTTATTCCACCATAACTTCTAAATGCGTGAACCGATTTCGATGTATGAGTTAACGTTAGAATCCTTACATTGTCCTGGATAGACTAGTAAGATTTAGAAATGGCAGGCTTTTTTTTTCTTGTTTTTCCTTCGTTTCGTGAAAATATAACTTTTTATTCTTTTTGAAAGGCTCGCTTAGCAACTTTAAAAAATAAAATATATGTTGATCGAATAATATGTTGTTCGAAAAGTTTCGTTAGATATATGTCTAAACATATATCTAACGAAACTTTTTTAAATACAATACTTAGTTACGCGGTCTTTACCAAGAATTATGACAAAAGGCATCCCATAATTATGTACTTGTTTGTGCCAACCAGCTACCACGCATCGAATACACATACTTTCAGCCATTTGGCACGTACATGTGTGCACTCACCCTAAAAAACGCAGCGGTAGAACCTCCTTTCAGCGCGCCATACTTAATCCTGGTTTGTTTAGCGAGATCTTCAGCGCTCTCAATGGGCGAGTCCATTCGTTCCACGGTCAGGAAAGCGGCCAGATTAGCCGTGTACGAAGATATCATGATCAAAGTGAAGAACCACCACATTCCTGCTACCATACGGGTCGATACCGCTCTGGTGCAAACGAAATTGGATTAAAAACAAAAAATTAAATAAACAGATGTAAGACTATCATTAAAAACGTAAATGTAAACCTTAGAGCAACACTGAAAATTTTATGTTATAATTAAACAATCTTAGCGACTGTAAAGTGCCGATCAATATCTATAAGTTTCAGTCTAGCTCCAATGCCAATAAAATTATGTGTGAGAATGCAATATATGTGTTGTATCTAAATTAATTGCGACAAGATATTCATTCCACATCAAGCTATTTTCGTCTGCAACTCGCTACTGCAACGTCGATGTGAAATCAATATCTGGTATTTATTAGTATCTAACAAACTTTGATGCAGCAAGCTGTGGATACTGCACAAGCACAAAGGTCACGGGTGCGATATCAGTGACGTTTTCCAAACTAGTTGTTTGTTGAGCTACTAAATCAACTGAAGGTATTTAGCTAAGTACTGTGAAATGGAAACCAAGGCTAGTCGAAATTGCCGACACGTCTCTATTTAAATTGGACGCTCTAGGCGACTACCGATGCTTGAAATTCACAAAGGGCTGTGGTCGCTTTGAAACTAATTAGTAAAAGGGAGTTCTTCTTCATCCAAGCTCTGCAACTGAAGGCTACATTTCCGTTTTGTAATTACCGCGAGATTGCTCTTTCAGTCAATTTTACCCATTTTATTATTACTGAGTGCTTTAACTGGAAACTTCAGTTAGTGTCTAATTTTTCTCATTTAAAATTGTGACTTTGGCTGTAATTTTGTGGTTTTGAGCGGAATTGTAGCCATCAGAGGCGGAAGGGACTTACTTCGGCGCGATATCCGAACCTTGCTGCATCAAGGAGCCGATAGTGAACCACAGCGAGTTCAAGAGAGTGAACTGATTCTCCAGCACCGGCGGCTCGTCTAAGCAGTTCCTGGGGGAGTCCCACTCGTACGGGCTGAACCTGCGCCCAAAATCTGCCCGTCATTTATTTACAATATTTTTTATGATTGTGTGCCAACCTACTTTTAGTGAAAGTTCAACAGCGGGAGTTGTAGCCAACAATCTATTTCAGCAACAATTTATTATAAGTAAAACAATTTATCTGTATCTATGAATTGAATGACACCCTGTGTACGTTCGCGCACTTTATTAATTAATTTTTACCGTGTAATGTAACTCCATCCCGGCAGCGTCCTCATTCGCCTCTATTCATCTTTTATACGGCACGAACGTAAAAAGAGCGTAGGTAATTAATTCGATATGGGTATAAAGTTATATCCAAAGGAACGTTCTCGGAATTGAAATTCACTTCCGAGTAAGTTGGCGAAAGATTGAACAACCCCTCTTTTATGTTCTTCTTGCGAACTTCGCTGAGTTCACTATTTTTATCACCAGAAATGAAATGCGTGTTTAGAAATTCGAACCAAGTTTTTATTAGTTTCCTCGCTTTTGCTTTTAAAACGAAAACATGCTTAATTTCATTTCCGGCGAGGAACTGCTCGTTGGCAGTTTGGTACTAATAAAAGTGAATGTTAGGGGTCTTTCTAAATTATCTTACTTGGGCAAAAAATCACAGCTTTGCTGCATAAGAGATCCGATGGCAAACCATAAACAGTTTGCAAGAGAGAAAATATTTTCCATTTTTTCACCATCAGCAGAGTGCGTATGATGCCATTCGTAAGGAGTGAACCTATCAGACAAATACATTTATCAACCTGGTAACAGTCAGCACTCTTCCAACTAATATATAACTAACACATAATTTAAAAATTTTCATTGAATCCGAATACCGTACATCATACGGTCAATAAGGAAAAAGACACACAGTTCATCTTTTAAAATTAGTTGAATTTTTTCATTAATTGCGCCAAAATCGATAAACATGCACCAACACTAATTTCAGATCACTATGTGTAATCAATGTAGTTATTCTACAATATGTATCTACTTACCTTGCTAGTATGAAAAGCAGTACGGACACGCCAAGATACGCGGTGGCCATATAAATCCACACGTCCAGGGACAGCGGCGATAGAAACGAGAACAAGTTCGGTGGTTGCTTTATAGGCTTGCGGTAAAGCACGGAGATGCCGAGATTCATGAACGGCATTGTGAAGTCAACCACTTGCTCCCTAGAAAACAGAAATTGCGCTATGAATACGGTACACAATACACTTCAAAACGCCACAAAGGTCGCGAAAGGTTGAGGCAGAAACTAACAATTGCAAAACTATTGCAAAGTTATAATATCCCTATACATTGTATAGTATAGTATAGGGACTGAATATAGCAATGACGTCACCAAAAGACGTGTTAAAATGTGGAAGCAGAATTCACGGCAGTGAGCAGAGGTCGAGATGGCTTAGTGATCATAGCGCCTAGAGTATTTATCCGGGAGGCGCAGGTTTGAATCCTGCTCGCGACCGTATTTTTTTTCCATTTAATATTATAACTTTAGAGTTCACAAGGCATGCGTTAATGCTTTTCAAAGATTTATCTTTAATACTATTGCAATTGTTTTTCATAACTGATTATTTATAACATATAAAAAAAACTTAACGCTGTTCTTATAGAATACATTGTAAATATTTCCATGAGTACCTGTCGTATGTAATGGTGAGATCAGCGATCGCGAGGTCGGCCCGTTGTTCCAACAATTCCCTTATCATGCCGTCCCACTCTTTAGTCTCACGGTTGTAGGACCCGTATCGACCGTCAGGCGCCAGCTTGAATGTATAATTGAAGCCCAGAATTTTAGATATCTCGTGAATTAGATCAATGGCGTAGCCCTCGAATTGTGCGTTCCCCGTTAACTTCTCACTGGCCTCTCTTCTCATACAATACGGCGAACTCTAGGGAATTAACAGAACAGATTACATATGTAAATATGTTAAAAAAGAATTACTACATCAGTAAACAGAGTTTACATACTTGGGGAATACACGTGAAATGAATTTGTAAACAGCGAGCTCGGAGAAATGCGCGAGTGATTTTTTTATTTAAATACAGGTTTGTCTGTCTTCTGTGTTTATGCTTAGAGCTTTGTATGTATCAAGTCATGAATACGGATATGTCTCGCATGAATGTTTTCTCTTAGGGAATATATTTTTACAGTGTGCCAGTCTACATAAATCCCCTCTTCGCTTCTCGAGAGAACATTCATATATATGTGCGATACGCTAATTTTGCCTTTGTGGGCCACGAGAGAGCCGTAAAATGTTTCTGGTAGATTAATGCCTATATCTTGAATGTTATTTATTGCTTACCAAAATGGTTGTTACGATGAGCGTTTTATTCTGAAGTATTTCCACTATCTGCTTTTGGTTTTCCCCGTACGATCTGGTGTAGTTGACGCCTTCGGAAGAATTCCAAGTTCCAGCTTTTTGTAATCCGTCCCTTGTTAATTCAATTATATCAAGAGTGAAATCGCTTCTGAATCCTTGATGGTCAAACTTTATCACTCCGGTTAAGCCTTTCATTTCGACCTGTTCATTGAATTAACGAGTTGAGTATTTTGGTAATCAAGTTCAGAGATCTATAATAATTTTGTTATGAATTGGTGAAAACTTTTGGGTCAATTATACGTTACGACGATTGCTAGAATTAGCCTTATCGTTTATAGGAAGTATAATGTCACTTCTTCAAGATAGTTAATATTTGAGATAAAACTTATAGCCACAAGAGGGTTTTAGAAATTACCGCTACTAAACTGCCAAACATCATATGGATATCGAATGGTCATTACACGAAACCGAATCGAACCAATATATTTAACTTCGCATTTCTTAACAAAAGTAGCTTCATTGGCTCACAGGTCATTAAGTTCTCGTAGAAGCACACGTTTATTGTGAGAGCAACAAAGAGCCACAGTGATTCACATAAAAAGCGGAATCCCGGGGTGCTTAAGCTGAACATTGCTGTAGCAGTTAATCCGTCAAGTCTCACGTTCCAGCACTTAATCCCACTATGTTGGTCGCAGCTTTGTTCAATGACCACTAAACCTTCACTTTTTATTGCCAGACTTCAGTAAGCTTTGAACGAAACGTAACGTCGAAATCGTTGTACGTTTGTTAATAGATTTCGAATACAATAAAATAATTGTGCTAGCGAATGTCAAAGTATTATTAAAGATCAAGATACTGTTGTGTATTCGAACTTTTATTCAACCAAACTTATAACGTCTCTTGTCTCTTGTTTGATGGATGCTTAAGTTGTTACAATATACGCAAAATTAAAATTGATTATCTTATTGGGCTGATTTTGACGTCTACTCCATAATGTTAGACACAAAAATAAAACAAGATCTCATAATATAAACATGAATACAGGATTCGACTTACGATTTTCATGTAATTGATGAGGCTGTACCCGTGGGGCCATGTGTCTTCAGCTTCGCACGAAAGAGGTCTTACATCTATTTGTTGTGACGTATCAAGATCATGTAACGCTTTAGAGAACAGGTGTACTGCGTCATACATTAAAGCCGTTTCCGTCTGTATACAAAAAAAAAAAAACCCAAAGAAAATTAAATATCAAGAAAGTTTCGCATCAAGGGTTCAGGATTTTTTTATATCGTTTCTAATGCTACGTAGCCGACTTAAAAGGAATTACCAACGGAGATGTTACTGTAAAGAAGGCTACGCGATTATAGAGATTTAAAATGTTATGCGTATTTGTGTTTGTATAAAGTACTTAATACTATTGTGCTCACCTTAATAAAGGTCATGTTCTCCTGTAAACAAACAATTAATTTTAATATCTGTTTATGTTTGACACAAATAAATTCATCATTTGGCCTACATATAGATGGGTGATTACCTTAGCTGTTGTGTGTCCCAGTTGAAGTTTACGTCCTTTCCGGGCCTCGTCGTAAACCCAGTCCCTTACGACTCTTTGGACATCGGCACGTTCAGGGTCAAGTAATCTTAATGCTGTAATATTTGTGCCGCCATATTTGAATTCTTCTAAATCTACACTGTGAAGGTCCTGTTAACAATTCAAGTTAATGTAAACAGCAGAGGAGACCCCAATTTCTTATAATGTTATTGCGAAGTTTTTCGGAATACTTACTAAAGAAGTTATTAAATAACTATGGTAGTCTGACATCATTCCTATTTGCTGTGCTTGCTGAAGTACATCTCTTATCCTTTCTGTTGCACAGTCTAGTACAATATGTGACTCTGCAGAGTTCTTTATTTGTTTCAACAGAGGCCTGTAAAGGACTTTGAGCTTTAGTAAGAGTAGTTTTGTATCACAATTATCTGTTTCATGAAACGTACCTGTAATCATGAGAATCTGGAAGTTGTCTTACGGCAACAGGCAGTTCCGACGGCCCGTGAGCTTTGAGTAGCTCTTGTAGGCGGACTAAGCCATCGCTGTTTTCGTAAACTATTGTGAAGGATCTCCATCCCCAAGCTCTCACTAAATCCACGTATGCCTAAAATATTAATCATCTTTAATTTATTTATTTTTTAAGTATTACCACAAATAATTGTACAGAGGCGGGCCTGATAGGCATAAAAGGTAATTTCTAATATTAATTTCAGAGTGATGCAGAGATAATGTAATTATGTTTATTTGTCCTAATTCATTAAAAAAAATTAATTGTTGTATGTATGTCTGTACATATTCTGCATTTACTGTTAGCAAATCTGGAAAATATGCAACCACAAAATTAACGTTCGGTAGATACACTAGGTACATTATCAAATTTAAACCGATGTTAATTTAATAATTATTGTGTGAATTCATTATAATTAGTATGACACATTTTATTTAATTATTTACATTAAAACAGGCCCATTAAATTTACAATTGAATATTAAACATACGTAGATTTATAAAATTGCTACATGATGAATAATTTATGGTATATAGTGTTAAAATATCGTTTTTATTCATTGTAATGGTTAATACTGCTATAGTTTTTTTTGCGTACAAGTTTCGGGATTACCTATCTAGTTTGGAAGCAAACGGAGCTCTTCTGAATCTTCATTAGATGTTCACGCAGAGAATTCTTGGGCCGATATCTTTTTTATGGTTCTTACAATATCATGTATGTTTTTTGTACGTTATACCCATGCTATACAAATGAACCATCGACCTAATTGCGGATGTCCAATCTTCCGGGTGGCTGCACCATTTCATTTTTACCAACGATGGAACTGCGCCGCGTGTGTGTTTAATGGCCGTATCGTTTTAGTATTCAATTTTACGAGTCCTGTGTGTTTTAGGAAGATGGCGGCTTATTTTGTTTATCTATATGCTGTTTAACTATGTCTCTTGTATTGGCGTGAACTTTACTTACAGGTGTGTTTTAGGAAGATGGCGGTTTATTTTGTATGTCTATATGCTGTATCATCTATATCTCTTGTATTGGCATGACCTTTACGTCTAGGTGTGGTTTAGGAAGACGGTGGCTTATTTTGTTTATCTATATGCTGTATCGTTTATATCTCTTGTATTGGCATGAATTTTACTTCCAGGTTCCATGTTTCTCGGCCGGTTGATTATTGTGGTGGCCGAGTGGATACTGCTTTGCCTCTTGAGCTTCATGTTGTGGCTCAAGACTTGGCATGTGTATCAGTATCACATGTAATGTCTTAGTTAATCATAGACATACCTATAGTGAAGGAAAACATAATGAGAAAACCTGAATTGGTAGTTTGAAATCGCCAATTGGCAGTGAGCTAGTGAGGTAATTTAATGCTTGAGTCTTCTCTATATGAGAATAGGCTTTTGCCCTGTAGTAGGATAGTTAAAGGCTGGTTATGTATATAATCTTAATTTTCCATGGCATGCTAATCCACATTATTGACACTAGCTTTGAATACCCATGGTGTAACGGACTAACCAAGACACTATACCTCTTATTACAAAATGAGGTCTACACTTTAGTTCACAGTTTTCTTTTCGACGTCTTTCTATTAAAAACTTTATAACGATTATACTAAGTTGTTGGTACTAAGTTGTCCTATTTTGTATAGAGAATCTTACGTCAGTTGAAATAAAGTTTAAAGTACAAAAACAATCTCGAAGGAGGAACTGTGACTATAAACTAAATAGATCTTGTTTTCTAATGAAGTGTGGAATATGTAGTTTTATCCCACTAATAGCGTGAATATGCTCATTCATTAGGTACTTAATAATGATTCAATTACTTTACGAATTTAGGTAAAGTATTTTTATGTGGCTACCTCGTTGTTCTTGTGATTGAAAGTGCGGCTGCTGAGCGTAAGGTCCGTAAGGGGTTCGATTGCGGGTCGGGCAAAGTGTTACTGAGATTTTCTGTAAGATTTACTCACCTAATAGCCCGGAGTTTGTAATTGCGCCCGGTTGATGGCTATAGTCTCACTACCTATCACATAGGACTTAATAACAGCATTGGTGAAATGTGGGTCTACCACTGTGTAAGTCTCTGCATACCCTTTCAGGGAATATAGGCGTGATGGTATATTAGGTTATGTTTTTTTGTCTGACTATAAGAACACGTAGGCACGGAGCCGCAATCTACAGCAATTGTTGTAATCCTAAATATTGTTTTTTTTGGTAGCGCAATCACTAGGTATTGTTTATAATTAATCACGTGTTGATTCTGTTTTAACTAATTAATTGAACCACATTAATCACTCTCATTAAATATTTATACAATATGATTATAAGGTTCATCATTACTGGTAGACTATATAACTTCATTTTGTAAAACCTTTATTGTGTTCCCGAATTCAATTAAACAAAAATATAACTTATAATAATAGTATAAAATTGTGGTGGTAAACGCCTCCAAGCGGCTTGAACTACGCTGGATTATGTCACCACGTTAGACTTTTATAAGACACTTACTATCCAAATTGGCCTAACGACGGCCATAACCGTGGGGAGGGGAAAGAGGGTAGGGAGGCCTTTGCACTGCAGTGGGAGAAAGGCTGAAAATAAAATAAAATATTGTTTGGATTACTTTTTATTATTCTGTGGTTGATGAACAACTTAGTGCCAGGGTTCAAACCGCCAGCCAGTAGGCCTCTCAGCCTCTGACATGGCTTTACACATCAAAGTCAAAGTCAAAGTCAAAATCATTTATTCCAATTAGACCATATAAAGGTACTTTTGAAAGTCAAGAAATGCCACGTTCCAAAATGTAGATTCCTATGGAGAAGAACGGGCAAGAAACTCCATGGTTACTCTTTTAAAATGTTGTGTTACAATAATTTAGGTACATTTATTGATAAAAAGACATTATGTGATAACGATGCAGATATAGTTGTCATTGTACATCACCGAGAATATCTATCAGGTGTTTTGGTTTAGTGGTTGCCTCAGGGTGTTATTCATTTTAAGCTGTTGCCTCAGTCATTAGTAGACACAATAGATTTTTATTGTTACAACGTACAGATCTGTACGTTACTGAGCCGAAAGGTTAAAGCAAGTGATCATTTCTAACACGCACACAACTCGAAAAGTCTGTGGTGCGTGCCTAGGGTTCGAACTTGCGACCTTTGACTTGCCAATCTAATGCTAATACCACTAGGCTATCAGCGCAATTTGTCTTATAACCAAATGAAAGAAAAATATGCTACTCATCCGTTAGACAAAGTCTAGACAAGCCACGGACAAATTATAAAGTAATTACTAACGTTAAGCTTATAAACGGCAAAATTAATTAAAATCTTTGTGATAAGTACTAAACAATTCATTAATAGCAAGAATCAACTTATAATAATGGAAAACGTTTTGTAAAGCAATGGGTTGTTTTAAGCTTTTAAGATTTAAAGAGCTGGAATTTAATTAATTTCTGATCTCTTTAAAGAATTGTTAACTAATAAATTTTCTTCATTTATGTTTTTGTTCTGTTTTATTTCTTTCTACGAAGACTAACTGCACGCAATGCAATTAAGAAGAAATTTTCACGTTTCAATAAAATTAACTAAGTAAGTATATACCTTCATTGTTTTGTTACATTTTGAAGTTAATTGGGCAACATAATTTTGGGATTTGATACCTAGTATCGGACATGTCATCACTGACACAGTACATATCTATCGCTGGCGTGGCATGCACTATGCATACACATGAGAGGCCTATGTCCACCATTGGACTTCTATAGACTTATGATGATGATGTATTCAATCACGCCTGTTTCTTATTGGTACAGTGGCACCGAAAAAAGCAAACGAATCATCAGCAATTTATATGCTCGCAAATTGATCGCGAAACCATCAATCAAAGTTACAAGTCAACATCAATATTTTTTTATGGGTGTGTTTACAGACACGTCACATTACATGCACATTCGCCCAGAACCGGACCAATTATTTTAGATTATTAGCTCTGTGAGGGAATCGAAGCAGGGTCACGCGGCGCAGCAGTCGATCTCTCAACCATTGAACCAACCGCGCCGTCAATCTATTTACTATCAATATAAATATAACCATCATCTATCTTGATTTCAGAATATATATTTATTTACTAGTTGTACTCCGCGGTTTGATCTATAGGTATATAACTTTTCTCAAGTGTCGGGCTATAAAATACAAAAAAAAACCTATCGTTTTTCTAATTCAATTGGTAGTCCCAGAGATTAACACGTCAAAACAAAAAGCAAAACAAACTTATAGTTTTATGAATTATAATAGTTAAGGTTTATACTTAAAAATACCTAATTTTACCTATTACGATCCAGTGTATGTTTGTATGTTATTTCTATTCAATTATCCCAAGCAGTAGGTATAGTATACAGTTTCTTGATATCGTAACCACGGACGGAGGAACCCCTCAGGGTAGTATTGTCGGTCCCATAAGGAAAACATTTTCAATGTGCACGCCGCCGTCCGGCGATAGGGTCGACTAAGCCTCGCATACTAACGCCACTTGCCGCAATTAAGATAATTAATTAACAAAGTTTTGTGCGACAGTCTCTGAGCCCTATTGGCCGTACTTGGCGAGTGGTCACTGTTTACCACTGAATTGCTTTACTATTTCTGTGTTTTATTCTATTTTATTCTGGTCTTATTTTATCTGTAGGGACTATTTATTTTTGTCAAATACATTAACTTAGACGAAGGATTAAATGGAATAACTAAAACTATTTGTAATACCAACTAAAACCAAAACGAAAATTAATTTCATAACGGCACACATACTATTAAATTTTTTAATTTATGATCTAAATTATATTTTACCAAATTAAAAATGAATTTCCATAAACGAAATTAGAATCATAATTTCAAAACATTGCCAATAAATAGAGCGAAAACTGGTTTGCAACATACTAATTTCTAATCGTGGTACATTGGATTAAACAATCTGATAATTATCCAGCTCAAACCCGAATTAAATTTGTTCATGCACATTTGTTCTTAAATGCATATTACACGTAACATATACATTATCCGAACAGAATAATAACAAACTAATCAGCTTCAACAGACTGTTATTCGTGGCGGTATTTATACAAAAACTAGAGAGCTCATTTCGCTACAGATCCTCAGATAGGAACCCTGAATTCCATTCACAAACGAAGGCGCGTTTATATCCGAAAGTCATTTTATCGAAGAGATAATAAATTATAAACGAATATACTACGTACGCATTACGTTAGGGAACAGTTTTCTGCGCCAACAGTGTAATTAATGCTGACACTACGTAGTTTCACTCTTAATTACTATCGATATTATTTACCGTAATTACAGGTTATGTTATATACCTATTCATGAAACTGCAAAAGCTGAATTCTGTCTTTTTATTCAGTACGTCTAAATAATTCAGTCCAACATTTTGGTCGCGACTCCAACGCTTTGTCACGATTTTATTTTGGGCAATAAATTCTATTTTGGGAAACATCCCCGGCTTAAATTCAAAGCTTTTCGGCCGATATCACAAATCCCTTAACAATTGAAATTAAATATATTGGGAGAATTATTAATAAAAACGACTTACTCGGCTCAAAGCGGCTGGGTGTGGATAAAGGTTGACAAGGCAGGATTCCCTTCGGGTTCGATAGTCCCACCTGGTCTCCAAATGAGGCAGCTCCATTGTGTCACATATTGACTGGACGTGTGCCGCAGCGGGCGCGGATTGAGGCCCAAAGATGGCCGCTACGCCGCTTCGTAGAAGGTGACATACTGCGCAAAAAAGAGACAAGTTAGCTACTTACTACTCCTTTAATGTCCTTAATACAAAAGGATGAATTTGCGTTGAATTTACAATTCTAGTTTTATTGCAACCAGATCAAAAGCATAAGCGTTATTTAATAGGACTAGTATAATTTTTTATTCGTCATGAAGAAGATCATAAAGCGAGGTTTTAGATTTCTTTTACGTTTTTATTTTATAGCCTGGTTCACATGTATTTTGCTTAAGGGAACAAGAAACAACTAATTAACATCATCATTATTTCGTCTCATAATTCATCTCATAAGATAAACCGTTATATTATATCCATTTGTGAACGAAAATGCAATACCACGTTACAATAATATATATTACGACATACTCTGAAAAAAAAAACATATCACGTACGGTCACGTTGTCACGACAATGTTAGACGTGACCGAGGAGGAAAACTATTACGTCACACATCCCGGTCTGAACTGATTGTATCCGAGCGATCCCGGACAGTGGCCAGGTCGCCGGTTATATAAAGGACACAACTATTTTAACGAGGACATTAGTTTTCACCTAACAATATAAAGAATAAAGTTTGTATAATTTAAAAGATTTTGTCAAATCTTTTAACATTGCGTTCTTTTTTTATGTCACGTCTAATGCGTTTTTCATAACCTCATATAGTATTTTATGACAACATAAGCCCACTCTTGTAATATACGTATCGTCCTGTGTTCCAGTCCCACATGGAGTCCATGTGGGACTGGAACACAGGACGATACGTATATTACTTATCTGTGCTACTGGGACAAGGACATTTCATGTACCTAGGTCTTTAGTTTTTATTGCTTTTTTGTTTGTAGATTAAATAATAGTTTATAAATGTGTCATAAATATATTTCTATTAAAACAGAGATACTTTGTTTTGATGTAGGTTACCTTTTCACACTAGAAATATCTAAATGAACTTCATTGACAGCTCTTTTATTTTCCCGTGGAACTTTCGCAATAAGTTGGATCTGTTCGAAGATTGATTAATTAGAACAAAACTCGGCCTACGAAACGCTTGGCTTGAAAAGTTATTAACGTGGTCCGGGTCAATAAAATTTTCATTTTAATCAGAAAACATAAATAAGCAACCCCGACTAACACTTAATACTTATTATATGTTTACAACATTTGTTATTTTAGGTTCGATCTAAATCACTAATATATAAATCTTTAAGTCTAAAATGTTTGTCGTAACATTCGGTAAACACAGTCCATGCAATTGAAACGGCAGTCACTACTTAGTCGCTCATAAACCTTTTTAGTCCTATGTCATTATTAAATCTAAATACTGTTAAAATTGTAAATCAAATCACATTGTCTGACACGGCTTCCACTCTTCAAGGTCTAAACACAATAACAAATGTTCTATCATAACCACAACTAGCAGAAAATAAAGTATGGTCAGTTCCTTCCCACTGCCAAGTGACATACAGACGATCAGCCATCTATCTTCATTACATAAAGGTTGAGAGGGACATAAAGAAACGTCGGGTGATATATTATGGAGGAAAGATTATGGCTTTGAAACGACGGTGACGGGCGATAACGGGAGCGCGTTAGCGACACCCCACTTTGAAATTCGCTTTTCTTGACAACTGCCTACCAAGTTCTGGTGAAAAAGAAAACTTATGATGTAAACGTGGGTGTACTTTAGTAAAATAAACCAATTTGAAATAACTTTACGCCTTTTTAAAACCTAAAGTAATTTACCGCGAAACGCTTCTTCTGCTTATGTTAATGGCTCTTTGCATTAATGAGTCAAAAGTCAAAAGGTCTTCCATTCTCTTTAATATTTTAGTCTTTCTAAAATAATCTTTAACTGTTTCAAAACAAAAGTATTAAAACAAAAGCAGTATTAAAATAAAGGAAATGCAACATCAGACGTACACATAATGTGTTTTCTGAAGTGGTGGGCATAGTACCTACACTCCTTTCACAATCACGTTTCGGCGATTAAGGTTAGTAATAGAGCCAATTTCAAAAGAAGTAGAGGTTTCTGTAAAAAGATAACCTTCGTGTAAGTAGAACCGATTTCTACTGGCAAGGAATCATTGATTACTATCAGTTTTAAGGTTTGGGGTTGTAGATAAAACATTGACATATAATTTCCAACTCTATTTAACGGTGATAGATAATTTTTTATCTTATATGAATGCTATAGGTATAACGGCCTAAGTGGATGTGATCTACGAAGATTCGGAAATGCTATTGACCAAGGTAAGCAAACAAACCTGTCGACGAATCGGCTCGTATATCTCAAATGATGAAAATGAAAAATAAACAAAAATCTCCTAAGTGACCTTAAGCTTCCTAAGTTCTCTCTGATATGACTTGAGATGTTTAAACGTTTAAGTTTAATCTCATGGTCTTTCTTATACATATAAGAAAGAGTACATAAGTAGGCGCTATTTTGGAAAGGGCGAATGGCATAAGACTGCGTTTTCACCCGTCATCCTTTCGACCAGCTAACTTAAACGAATTTGAGCATATCGTAATAAATACAAACCTCGTTTAGATGCATGGAAACTATCTTGCGGCGAGATAGTCTCGACTTGCGCCAGGAGCTTGGCTCTGGGAAGTACTGCTCGGTCGGCGTTCACTCGCTCTACTGCGTAACGGAACGCAACCTCTTGTTTGTCGTCCTCCGGGTGGAACAGACCACCTGTTAAGCAAAAGATTTTAATAACACATTATACTAGGTATTCATTTACAAGATATAAAGTAAACATGGTTACATAAGAAATATTTATACAAAGACATGATATATTTAGTTTGTATACATTTTTTATCTCAGTTTACTCTTCAGTCCGTTTTTTCCGCTTAGTTTTCAGTCATACAAACTATTAACTTTTATATAACGTTGGTACTTAATATAATTACTCCTCTTATTCTATTACATAAATATCCTTACGACTTGTGAGGATTTTCCCATTTCTATAATCACTACGCTTAGGAAACGCATTGGTAATTGCATTATGTTGGTAACAGGAAAACACTCCTCATTCTCTTCACGCAATCTCTTAGCTACCTTTTACGACACCACAGAATAGTTGGGGCGGCCTGTTTAGTACAATCATTAAAGTGTAATAACGCGTATGGCAGCATTTTCAAAAGTTTCGCAAGTGGTCCATTAATGAAAGTTTTCGAATTATTCTTTTTGAGTGACGTGTGATGATTGGCAGTTATAAATAAAAAGGTAATATTGGGATCAGTTAATATTTAATATTTTAATTTCATGAAAAGTTTTGCATCTACATTACAAATTTACACAAAATTAAATTAATTATACAAATAAGTCAAGGATTGACTGCCTCGTTGGTCTAGTGGTTAGTAGCCCTGACTGCTATGCCGGAGGTCGTGGGTTCGATTCCCACCCAGGACAAATGTTTGTGTGATGAGCACGATCATTTGTTCTGTGTCTGGGTGTAATTTATCTATAATATGTATGCATTTAGAAATATATAAGTATGTTTATCAGTTGTCTAGTACTCATAACACAAGCTCTGCTTAGCTTGAGACTAGACGGCGTTGTGTGATAGTTGTGGAATATTATTATTATTATTATTATTATTATAAGCTTTTTAAACGGACCGTCTCTTCGCCGCTTCCTACTACTCGAGCTGGGGAGAAGAAACTAAGCAAATTGTTGCTGGAAGTTTGTTGCACCGTATTTTGTCGCTATTTTTCATAATAAACTAAAGATTGGTTCTTTTAGAAAAAAAAAAAACAAACGTAGTGTGGGACTAATACCCACCAAATTTCCATTTTTAGGGGAATTATTGAGGGCTATGCTCGGAGTTTCTTGGAAGATCGAATTCGAAACGAGGTAAGCCGTTAGAGAATCAAAGTCACGGATATAGCCCACAGGATAAGTAAGCTGAAGTGGCAGCGGGCTGGCCATATTACCCGCAGATCCGATAACCGCTGGGGTAAACGCGTTCTTGAGTCGAGACCGCGATCGGCAAACGTAGCGTAGGACGTTTTCAGGCTAGGTGGAGTGACAATCTGCGCAAGGTGAGGGAAAAGCCGAAGACAGCTCAGTCAGTAGCAAGCACTTCGAGAGGCCCATGTCCAGCAGTGGACTGCTATAGACTGATGAAGATGATGATGAACTGTTATGACGATAAGTTTCCTTGTTAGAAGGTAATACATTCAATTGTTGAATTCTAAGAGAATAAAAACAGCTCGCATACCTACCTATATCCAATGTTATTAAAAAATCTCTAAGTTGAACATTACAAAACAAATTAAACAGACGGTAAAAACATTGTAAGATTATTTTTACATAAACCATAGCAATTTCTAACAGAATCTGAATAAGTACATAACATGAAAATATAATTGCCCCAAGGGGCTATTCTCAAGAACCAATTATATTTAGATCATTGCTTTAAAGGTTTTTGAAACAGTACCCTCGATTAAACATAAATCAACGTTGAATCCCGTTTTAATGGTAATTAATTCATTATTATAATTAACTTATACATAATCCTTACCTATTCGGATGGTGTCGGGTAGAGCTGACAGATGACCGCAGAATAGAATAAGGAATATAGCCTTCGTCCCTGTCATTCTGTAACAAAGAAAATTACGTTATTTTTGTTGACAAGGAGCCATGCAAAGATGGATTGGGGAATGATCAATCAATATTTTATCCGAGTTGTTAAACTAAGTGGCAATATTTATTGGTGTATGTATTTTTTAGAGTCGACTGTGTATGTAGACGAAGTTATTATGAGCCACGCTACAACATACGAGGTAAATTTACCTCGTGTGTAGTAGCGTGTGTGTGGAGTACCCAGTGATTTTAATAGAATACAAAAAATGCTTTTTTTAAGGTATAATATTTTAATAGTCATGTTGCTCCATACGTAGCGCTGTGTTACGTCTTTTTGTGATGTAAAGTTCTAAGCTTTTTTAACCGACTTCCAAAAAGGAGGAGGTTATCAATTCGGTTGTTTTTTTTTCTTTTTATGTTTGTTACCTCAGAACTCCGTCGTTTATGAACCGATTTGGAAAATATTTTTTTTATTTGAAAGCATATACTTTCAGATTGGTCCCAATGAAATTTATGAAAATTGGTTTGGTATTTTGGTATTTAAATCAAAATAACTGAAAAATAATACGTCGTCCAAGTAAACGAAATGGTGTATTTTGCTTTCTTGTGACTTTCCAATAGCTCTAATGAACTGCCTATTTTCCAGCTTTATCATCAGATGATGATGATGAAACCGGAAAATAAGCACCGGAACTCCGTTTTTTTTTGTTAATTTTAATACTTTTTAGTGTAAGCCCGCATTCTCAAACATCTCTTTTTACACGACTGCCCAAAAAAAGGAGTGTATCTAAGTATGTATGTATGTATGTACGAGTAAGTATGTTTGTGAGTTTCTTTACCTACACCATAATTTATAAATGCCTGAACTGATTTCGATGTATGGGGTATCGTTAGAATCCTTACATTGTCCCGTGAATAATATAGGCTAGTCAGATTTTAATTTAATTTTTTAATTAATTTCTTCTTGTTTTACGCAGTTCACTACTCTCTTCTGAAATAGCCTTAGATCTAGATTTCCTACTTTGATATAGGCGTTTCTCCCCTTCTTTGCTCGTCTCAATTAAATGGCCCTGTCTCATATGGACACCGCGTTGAGTAGGTCTACCCATATTCACTTCCGATAAATCAGTTATGGAACGCAAGATTCACTAAAAAGTAAGAAATAAATTAATTTTTAACAAAAAAGAGAACCGACTCCAAAAATGCATTAAAAAGAAAAAAAAAATGCATTATTTACTTAAAATTTACATACAAATTTTATTTTTTATTTTTGAGGATACTGAATAAAATCTTTTTATTAGGACAATAATATACAATTATTATTATTTTTGGAGTCGGTGCCGATCCAAAGGTAATTGGGAAAAGGCTAGGCAAATTTAGACATTAAATAGAACAGCCCAAGCCAATAACATATTCAGACAATAATAAAATAAAATAAACAAAACTAAGCTGTGGTGGCCGAGTGTTTACAGGCCCGTCTCTTGACACAGGTTGGGGGTTCAAATCTGACATTAATGTTGAAAACATCGTGAGAAAACCTGGATGTAGTGGTCTCAAATTGTCAACCTACAGTAAGCTAGATTGGTGATCACACTTTCTCATGCCTTCTCTGTATGAGTTATGTTATGGTCTAGCTATGTATACAAAACGAAAGCCATTAACTTATTTATGCCATAATAACTATAACCGTCCTTTCGCATTTCAGAGGCCATCATGAGCATTGGATAATTTTAGATGTGTCATAGAGATACTCATAGCGCGATGCAATTAAACACGTTCATTGCAGTCACACGTTTGTCGTGGTCATTTTTTAAAAACCTTAGCGTCACGCCATTACACCTGTGGGTCTACTAGGAAGAGGTACACAGATGTACACCCACATTTCACCAATGCTATTTTTAAGTCTCATGTAATAGGTGGTGAACCTATATGTATAACCGTGCTGCTACTAAGAATTGTCTAACAGAAAAAAACAATAACAATTTGCCCGACCTGGCAGTCAAACCCAAGATCTCATGCTCGGCAGTCGCGCTTGAGACCACTAGACCAGGGTTTCTCAAACTTATGGCTCCACGAACCCCTGTTAAATAAGGAATTCTATATATTCTCGCCTTCATACGCACATGCTAACTTATCATCCACCACTAATTTAATCTTGTCCCCTACCATCAAATGGCGAACCCCTAAGGGTTCGCGTACCCCACTTTGAGAAACAATGTACTAGACCAATGAAGCAGGTCAATCTGTAGATGGGTAAATATTAGGAGCAATTTAATCTAAGTGTCTCCGTGCTGTGGAGAGTACGTTAAACCGTCGGTGTCGGCGGTTGTTAATTAATAGTCATTATGTCAAGTCAGAAGCCTAAGCAACTAGACTAGACTTAGACGTAAGTTACCACCCCAAAAGAAGAATAAGAAGATGCTTCACATTGCCTACCCTGCTGTAATACAATACGCTACTCAGTTGTAAAAGAAAAGCGTCATACAAAGTTTACTGCCATTTATAGAATGCCAGAAATAAACGGGAAAATGATTCAATCTACTTAGGCGTGGGTGGCGGAAAATATTGAAATGAGTTAGGTGTTCTACTGAACATAAAAGAGTGCTTATTAATATTTATTGACACATAAGCGTTTAATAATAACACATACAATGTTCTAAGTTTCCACACTAGTCGTTTATGTATTTATTATGCAGAGATGTATTTTAGGACAACTACATTTCACCGATGCTTTTATTAAGTCCCATGTGGTCCTCCAATAGGCGGTGTGCCATCAAACGTACACAATTCCAAACACCGGGCTGCTACTGATAAAGGAATGTTTATAATCCTTAATCTATATGAATAATACTCAAATGTTACTATAAATGCACGAGAGGAGGGGTGTGACTTTAATGCATCAAATAATTGCTAGGTACTCCTATGAATGATGATAATAAAGAGACAGAAAGTGTATTGACATCAAATAAGTGGTATTTCAGGATTGCTTGAATTCATAATCTTATCCATAAAGTCAAATACTAATAGAATTAAAGAAAAAATGCTGCACTATTTTTAAATGAATTAAAACATGATTAAATCGTATACCACGATTAAAACCTTTTTATGAAGACGTAATTTAATCAATATCAACTATAAATTCAGTTAGGGTAATTTTAATATTATTTAATTCGTGTGAAAGGCGATTTATCCTACTAATATTTTAAACGTAACTGTCTCATTGGTCTAGCTTTTGTTAAGACATTCTCAGTAGCAGCCTGGAGTTAGGAATTTGGCGATGTGGCATCCCCGTGCGTCGGAGAGTACGTAAAGCCTTCGGTCCTGCACCTGATCTCTATCTGGTCGTGTAGGATTACCGTCCCAAAGAGAATTCCCAGACCGAAACTACGTGGTGAGTCTAATAAATACCTAAACAAAATATCGTTATGGCAACTTCTTTGTATTGTGTAGATCAATAGCATTTTATATTTTGTCGGAACAGTCCAGATCTTCGTGGGTACAGAGTGTAGGACACGCTGGGCAAGTTATCACAGGGCACGCCGTAATAGCGGCGGTAAGGCCCGTAATGGCAGAGTGGCTAGAGAGGAGACACGGCGTCCTCAGCTTCCGGATGACGCAGATGCTCTCGGACCACGGGTGCTTCGGGAAGAATCTGCGTCGTATAGACCGGGAGACGACATCGAGGTGCCCTCACTGTGACAGCTCCCCCGAGAACACGGCGTAGCACACACTAGAGGTGTGCCCGGCTTAGGCTGAGCAGCGCCACGACCTCATAGGGGCAGTCAGGGTGGCCCATCACTCGCTTCCAACTGTGATCACATTCATGGTTGGGAGTGAGAACGCATGGAGATCGCCATCTTTTGTGAGTAGGTAATTCTTGCGAAGGAGCCGGTGGAACGCATGGAGAGAGAGGCGAATTGGTCCCATCCCTGCCGCAGAAGACGTACCAGGCGTCGGAGCGCGCTCAATGATCTCCGACCATCTTGACCCGTAGCCTGCGGGCGACGGACTTGGGTACTTCGTTGCTCGAGACGGTAGTGCGCCGCGATCTGGCCAACTAACGGGGAACGTCCATGGGTACATGATCGGGGTATGAGCCATAGCCTGCCGGGGTTGCGGTGAAGAGAGTCACAATCCCGGGTCCCCGGTATAGGTGAGAGTAGGACCGTGTGGTTTTTAGTCGGTAGGAGTCCGGCACAAAGTCCATGATCGACTCTCCAAACTAAAAAAAAAAATTAAGCAAATTATCACACTGTCATTGCTGTTGAGAGAAACCACACTCGCATGTGTTATCCGAGCCGTAGCCCCGCCTGCACATATTTTCTTTGCAACGGCCGACTTGGGCCCGGAATCTATTTATAGACTTTTACGTCAGCCATGGTGGACCATGTTCAGGGGGGAGCCTTTCGGCTAGCCGGATAGGCGATGCTGCTAGATATCTGTCCCTCCAAAAGTCAAGCCCAGTTTGTGGAGCGTCACCATTTAATGAGACCACGTCTTCAATAAAACTATGGCGACTTCTTAATCTTTGGGGCACAGGAAGGTGTTGGTACATTGGGTGTCGTGGGTCTGTTTCCATCCTATTCCTATCAATTGATCTAGCTACCTGCCTACAGATTTCTAGTGGCGCAATACTGGCTAGGGGGTACCGCCGAAAAGGATAACGGAGGAAACAAAGTTTCAACAGAATCGGTTGAGACGTGAACAATTAATAATTACCTGTTTTTCGTATTATCTATATAGGATTTTATGGGTGAAATATATATGGGACCAACTTGGAATTATCTTCTATCCAATAAAAAAAGAATCTTCAAAATCGGACGACTCTGTAAAAAGTTATGAGTGGTCACTTTCTCCTTATGTCGTCGGTAAAAAAATACACAACCGTGAGTGGAGTTTCACCTGCAACCCTTAGATCGGTACTCAATTGCTCTACCAACTAAGCTAGCACCGATCACCGCTAGATAAATCGAATCATTCCTTCATCTTTTACTGTCTTATGGTGACGTCATCGACATTTATAAAGTCTCTATAGAGTGATTGACTAAGAAAATCTATGCGAGCACTTAGTATCAAGACCTTTTAGGCGACTGTATGCACAACTCCTTTGTTAAAAAATACAGATTCATAAACCAACGAGACTAAAATAATATGTAATACAAAAGAGATTGCAAATTACGCATAATATGGAAAATGAAATTTACATTAGAAAAATATGATTCTAATGTTAAAATATACAAAATATTGTAAAGACAACTCGAATAATAACTATGATTCCAATACTAAAATACACATAATATTGTACAGGCAATTCGTATGTATGATTTCAATACTAAAATACACAGAATATCGTAAAGCTAATAAATTGCAAATGTTACAAGAATGCACGTTGACGAAAACATATTAAACATTACAATGGAAATATATGAAATGTTGACGTTGTGAGGAAATGGTTTTGTAGAACAGTTAGAACTAAAATAACCGAATCCATACTCATAATATTATAAATGCGAAAGTAGCTCTGTTTGTTCCCTTTTCACGACTAAACGGCTGAATAGATCGTAATGAAATTTGGCAAGGACATAGACCCTGGAGAAGGACATAGGCCTTTTGTCACGCAGACGAAGTCGCGGGCGACAGCTAGTATATTAAAAAACTAAAGCTGCATAATGTCTCGTGAAATAGTTTTGGTATACAATGTGGTAAAGTTTGAGGGGTCAATGTACCCATATTTACGAACAACTTTACTGTGGAACCAACAAAAAAGCGCGAAAAAAAATATGCTACTCCAAACATTTTGATCGAGTAGATACGAACATTTACAGAAAAGATTTTTTTTTTTCAATCCTTCAAATATTTTTTTTATGGCAAACGAGCAGACGGATCGCCTGATAGTAAGCGATTATCGCCGCTCATGGATACCCGCAACACTAGCGGGGTCGCAAGTGCGTTGCCGGCCGTTTAAAGGGTTTGGGCCTCCGGTACCCTCACTCACTCAGCGAAACACGACGCAAGCGTTGTTTCACGCTGGTTGTCTGTGAGGCTGTGGTATTACTCTGGTCGAGTCGGCCCATTCGTGCCGAAGCATGGCTCTCCCACGGTAAAAACATCTTCAAACTTGGTTCCATAGTAAAAGTTGTCCGTATGTACCTATACATGAGTATATTGAACCCCTTAAGTATGACTAAGGATTTCTGTTACACGTTGTATAATTCATTTAAGAGATTCTAATAGAGGTTCGTAGTTAAGTAATCGCCAGATCAAACGATTGATGTCAAATTGCGCTTGATACTATTGGCCTGTAGATGGTGAATATCATTTCATATCAAAACCCCGTTCTTCGAATAGCACGTTAAACTATAGGTCTCGGTTGTTTAACGAAGATCATGACAGTCATTAAGGGTAGTCAGATGCCTGAAAGTCTAACAACCAGTCTTATCACGAAGTATCGTGTTACCCAGTAACTGGGTTGTTGGAGTCAGATTGACGTTTGATGTTAAAAAGTGGTATGAAGTAAATCATAGCATATATACTTATCAATTATTTTTACAGTAAGACTACACCCGAAACTATGAACTTGATTTAGTTGTATAAATAAAAGTTAAAGATATAAAAAGTTGGCAGACATGCCACGTGACCCCGATGTCTACTAACAATTAAACGAACAAAAATAGAGATAATAAAAGTAAAAGGTGTCTGGCTGTCGTAACTAAATTAGGTATACAACCTTAAACTTAATTCAGGCGTGCGGTTTATTTTAAATAATACCAAAAGGAATACGGTCGCGAACAGGATTCGAACCTGCGTCGGTTCGGTCACTTGTATAGGTACTGAATTGATTGCAATGACGTCGCCATAAGACGTGTTAAAATATGGAAGAAGAATTCGCGGTGGTGAGCAGAGGTCGAGATGGCTTAGTGGTCAGAGCGCCTGGAGTATCTATCCGGGAGGCGCAGGTTCGAATCCTGTTCGCGACCGTATTCTTTTTCCATTTAATATTGTAACGAGAGTTCGCTAAGCATGCGTTAATGCTTTTTCAAAGACATAATTATCTTGAATACCAAAAGGCTTAAATCAAGCAATGGGTAGTTTCAAGATTGTGGTTAATGATGACGTGTTAATACATTTAAAATTAGTAATCACACGGTTGTGTAGTGTGGTTACTAATTAACCACACTACAAAAAAAAAAGTGGAAACTAATTTGATAATTTTTACCGTGACGGTAAAATTTATTAAATTATTTTCCACGATAAGGACAACTCGTATCGTAAGGAAAAGCGACATGGTAAAATCTAGATGCTCTTAAAATAAAGTAATTTCAAAATTGTGGTCGATAATGACGTGTCATTGCTTTTATTGCAATTAGGATAGCGTGGTAGCGTATTGGTGATGGAAAATTGTGCAAAATCTTTACACTTTCTATTTGTACAAATTCATGACCGTAACAAGAAAGTCGGTGGTAGTTATTATGTGGTCATAGCGAACATCAATCGCCTTATTATAGTAATACAGGAACGTCACATCATCGCATCATGTTATCTGCTTCGTTGGTCTAGTGGTCGCAAGCGCGGTTGCTGAGCATGTGGGCCTGGGTTTGAAATTCGGGCAAAATATTATTTGGATTTTCTGTTAGAAAATTCTCAGTAATATCCCGGAGTTGGAAGTTGGTGGTGACAGCCCTGTGCTTCGGAGAGCACGTAAAAGCCGTCGGTCCTGCGTCTGATCTCTCTCCGATCGTGTTGGATTGCCGTCCTATTGAACTAGAGAATGAAGAAAGAGGGAGTGCACCAGTGTTTGCGCATACACTTTAGCACTAGGTATAATATCTCCTGCGTACTTGACTGATCTCCGCGGAGATAGGCCACCGTGACCTAAATACGGTCAGGAGGAGTATTATTATTGTTACTTGAACGTCACAAAAAAAATGGCTCAAATATACAACTAAGTTAAGGATTCCACAATACCCTGTTAAAACATGGACTGCTGCAAAACGAGATTCGCGTGCATGCTATGTTCTTCATTACACATTAGTTGTTAGTCTATTTTTGCAGTTGTGGTGTGCTTATAAAGTGGCACGTCTACACATGCCCTTAAAGTAATTACAGGTTGCCATACAAAGGTCACAGCAGTTTGCGGAGTTAGTAATGTAAGTGGAGTCACGTCTCGGAATTAAGCAAAATTGTTGAAGCTAACTTCATACACGGTGCAACTAAACGAACTGTTAACTACATTAGCGGTGTTATAACTCGACTTTATTTTAATTAGTTTTGCTGATGAGAATGAAGATAGGTATACAATTAACTGAGGTATTAAATTTCGGGTCATTGCAGTGGTTATATAACCATTTAACTACAATCTATTTATTTATTTATATACACACAGAGAAAATTAAAATTTAACATTGTACAAAGTAAAGTGGAGCACAAAGGTACTGCTTATTTCATTAAGAAATTTCTTCCAGCAGACCTGTGACTGGAGAGTTTAAAAAAAAAGATGTAGACACAGTGTGTTACCAAAAATAAATATAAAGTCATGAAAAATTAATCAAATAACTAAAATTAAATATAGTACATACATACAAGTAAATATAACAAACTACATACATGCTCTACATATATATTATACACAATATAATAAATATTTATACACAAGTACAATCACGGTAATGTAGAGAGGAAGTATTCTTTGACACGTTTCTTGAAAATGGAAACGGTTTGGAGTCACGAATGCTAGGAGGAAGTGAGTTCCACAATCTTACAGCATGAACGGAAAAGGAATAGGAGTAGAAGTCGGATTTGTGAGATGAGAATTTAAGAAAAGTTCTTAGGTGGGACCTGCACGGGGCATCGGAAGGGCGAGTATACGAAAAGTGCTCTCGCAAGTAGGAGGGATAAGTAGAGTTATGTAGGATATTGAAGAGGAGACATAGGATCTTGGTGTTCCTGCGAAGTCGGATAGGGATTCGGTGAGAGACGTGGTCGTATTTCCTAAGACCAAAAATAAAACGAATGCAAAGGTTTTGCAAGCGCTCAAGCTTATTTAACAGCTCCTCTGTAACATCCAAATAGCAAGCATCTGCATAGTCAATAATCGGCTGAATAAGGGATTGGGCAAGGGAAATTTTAGTATTAAAGGGCAAAAAGCTCTGGAGACATTTTAATGAGTGCAAAATGCACTTTTCGACTAACCTCATTGACTTGAGCACGCCACGATAGATTCGAGAAATTAGAATGCCAGTCCAGTAGGTCCTTACCAGTTTCAGTAAAGGCAATTGGCGAGCCATTTAAACGCAATATTGGTAAGGTAAGTTTCAGCGAATGTCGTGCATATCTGCCGCCAATTATCATAGCCTGCGACTTACTGGGATTGATCTGAAGGCCGTAAGACCTTGCCCACTCACTGATTCTATCCAGGTCGCTATTCATAGTGGCAATTGCAGAATCAGCGTCTGCTAAAAGAAAATGACGATAAAGCTGCAAATCGTCTGCATAAAGATGAAAATTTGAAGAGATAACCTTAGTAAAATGGAGAAAAGGAGAGGAGAGAGAACGCTACCCTGAGGTACACCAGCAGTAAGATCACACCAATCAGAGAAAGTCTCTTCAACGCGGACACACTGTGAGCGCCCTCGAAGATATGAATCAAGCCAAGCCAAAGAAAAAGAAGAGAAATTAATAGAATGGAGAATTCCCAGTAAGATATCAAAGTCTACTGAGTTGAAAGTACAGCTGAAATCAAGTAATACTAGTAATGTGAGGGACTTATTCTCCATAGCCCAGCGAATATCATCTGTGACCTAAATAAGTCCCAGTCAATCCCTCTTTTGTACAGAATAATACTGGTTAATTGTCAAAATGGAGAATATTTTGTACATTATACCTAATCTAAGTAGATATAACTGGCGCCCTATACTTATCTCGTTTGTCTACTGTACAAAGTGATACACATTTATCTGGAGACTTGTGGGTAAAAGGTTGTCGTGCTAATGGATCAATATGCAAGGACAGAAATACTGTAGTTCACTTGAAAGAAGTGCATACATGTATCACGCCTGCTAACCACGTGGGAGTAGTCAGAAGTGTACACGCTTGTATAGGTACCCACATTTCTCCAGTGTTGTTAATGAGTCCTATCTAAAAGGTAGTGAACCTATTGCCGTCTACCGGGCACTATTATAAACCGGGCTGCTGCTGAGAATTTACTAATAGATAAACTCAATAACACTTTTACCGACCCGGGACTAATCTCAGGGCCTCACGGTTGGCAGCCGTGCTTGCAACTACTTGATCAATGAGGCAGTTAATTTATAGTTAAGGAAAGTATGAATTCATAGAGCCAATAAATATGAAAGTATGACGTCACTGTTTTATTTACTCTAAGACTCGATCATTCGATATACACATTTGGACCATGAACGGTATGGTGGAACAAGGTGTGGTGTTCCTCCATTGAAAAGGGAGGATCCTCCAATCAGGCGGGTGATATTGGTTGACGGGCCACGGCCCAACGGTTAATGTCGGGCAATTGTGTAAGTACCTATAGCCACGTTCGCCGTCAAACTGCTCGCGCATTGCAGGATTCGCGACGTCATCTTTGCGAGATGTCGCTACAAACGCTTTCTCGTCATCCAAAAGTAACAAAATTTCCACCTTTTGCAAACAAAGCTTTATTTAGTATTTTTAAATGTTGCTTGAAAATCCAGAAATAGCATCATAATTGGTTGTAGACGTATATTCAGGTTATTAATATAATTATGGTCGGAATTATGCTGCTTTTTTTACACGACTGCCCTTACGAAGTGTTATGTTTTTATGGTGCATGTATGTATGTATGTTTGTGACTTTCTTTATACCACCATAACTTCTTAAAGCGCCTGAATCCTGGATTTAAATAAATGCGGTTTCCTTAGAATCCTTACATTGTCCCGGGTAAAATAGGCTAGTAAGATTTTTAAAAATAGTGTAGTAGTGGTTATGGTATACAAAAAGGTTTGAAATAAAAATAAAAGAAAACAAATGGCAGGCGTTCAAGCATTAAATTTAGTTGTATTGTGTGGTCGTACGTCTTAGGACTTCTACAAGGAAGAACGATCATTCATCAAGGATACATTTGCGAGGTGGACTGGACATTCCAGCTTCAGCCTCCTCGTAATGAATGTCCGAGATATTCCAAGGGTAACGTTACCGACTCTTATTTCACCTTAAAACTTCTGCTAGTCACCCAAGTGATAAAAGTTAACCCTTATCAAACGGACCCACTAACTTCAAAAAGTGGCAAGTCCCAAATTGCTGAGAAGGTCAAAGATACAATGGTTTCAATAACTATAAACTAACAGTAATGATCGCGCAACGCCTTTGAGACTGCTTGTGTTAAAGTAACACATAACATAGCTTCACACCTGTATTCCGCGAAGGGGAAGGCAGAGCTGTACACAATTGTACACCCACATTTTAGCAAAGCTGTTATTCAGTACCATGGTGGTGGTGCATACCAGGTGGTGAGCCTATTGACATCAACCGGGCACAATTCTAAACTCCGAGCTGCTGCTGAGAATTTCCTAACAAAAAAAAGTCAATAACACTTTGCCCGACCCGGTGATCGAACCCGAGACCTCATGCTCAGAAGTCGCGCTTGGGCCCACTAGACCAACGAGGTTAAACTATATGCTATGATAAATATTAGACCAAATTTCACTGCTTTACCGTTTTAAGATAATATCTTGTAACTGCCGCATTGGTCTAGTCATCCCGAGCGCGACTGCTGAGCATAAGGTTGGGTTCGATTCCCAGACCGGGCCGTGTTATTGAGGTTTTTATTAAGAAATTCTCAATAGCAGCCCGAAGTTTGGAATTGTGCCCAGTAGATGGCAATACGATTTAAAAACAGCATTGGTGAAATGACTAAGGGCAATTTCGAAGAATTCAAGTGAGTAATAACCGTTGAACAATATTTAATATTATGTAAACAATTACCTATGTTCAATAAATTTCCAAAATTTTGTACACCATTTCATGGTAGAATATTCTGAACTTTTCTGTAATCATGTAATGACTAACTGACAATATTCTAACAAATAAAATTATCTTTATCTTTACAAAATTAAAAGTAGACACTTTCCAAAAGAAGATTATTTTGTGTTAGTTTAAACCTGGCCGGTAGGCCTCTGACTTGTGTTATTAACTTTTATTCATTAAGATCAACCGCGACCGACGCTTTGAGTTCCCTCGTAAGCACGTTCCCGAAGCACAGAGACGCTCAGAAGCGCTCCTAGGTCACCTATCTACAGCTCGACCGCGCCAAGCGTTGCTTGAACTCAACGATTGTGTACCGACGACAGTTTTTTGCAACGGGCTGTAAGCACCGCCACTAATTTGTTATTAATTAATTATTTTCCTATTGAACGATGTATATCCGTAACAAAAGAATGTAGGTCAACCTATATTATTTATATTCTGAAGTAACACGATATAGCCATAATCATCTAAAATTGGAATTGGAACCTGTGGGCTTACTCTTGAAAATAATTCCGCTCGATTGACATTGGAAATATGTCAGTTCGTACTTTTAAATGCCAAAATGTCTAATAAATAATTATAGATTCAGGATATTATGAAGAGAACATGCTTTAAAATTGAGGCAACTATAATGTAGGTAAATTTATTTTAAAATTACGCGTTGTTTTAAGACGTCAATTTAATATTGGAATTCGATTGGAATTGGTATTAGTTTCAAGAGTAACCCCACAGAAGTAACATTCAAATAAAAACATAACAAAATGTAATTAGTATTAGAAAACGGTAACTGTATTACCGAATCCTTTATTTGTTACAACAAAATATAGTATAATAGATAGGTAGTTCTATAGATATAATAAACTATAATGTACACCAGCAGAGTATCATTTATATTTTTTTTTTAATAAATGTTCAATTAAAAATCTGCCAGAAAATCTTTGGATGGGCAGGAAATATGTTATCAACAGCAAATAGTTCAGTTAACGTTAGTCAGTGAAAGTTTACTAGAATACCTACTATAGTTATGAATTAATACATATATATTTTAAAGTATTATCGCATGCGGAATAAATTCTCAACTTGGATAGAAAAATTCGACCGGGGGCAGGTTTCAGCAATGGTGATTTAGGTTTACGGCTCACGTGTAGTTTATCTTACCGTCGCGGTTTGCGCTCTCGTCGCCGCATGGGCAGCTCTTGATTAAGGGCTCCTGTGGGTCCGAACCTAGTCGGGCAATCCCGGTAAAATGCACGTGAGTAAAGCCATTCATATTCTTCAACATGTATATCACTCTTTGTTTGATTGTATTGTTGCAGGATAAGGTAGAAAGGCTTGAATTCACCAACTATAAATAACGTTATCCGAGGGGTAAATAAGAATTTCTGACAGACATTGTTTAATACAAAACCCTTCAATATTATAACATTGGGTAGATCTTATGTTGATAAAATCCACTATAAGTTGGAATTAATGAAAAAACACGTTTCCAAGTAACCAGGGGAATTACTCTTGAAGTAAATACCAATTCTAATATTAAATCAGAGCATTAAAACAATTTTTAATGTCACAATAAATTTACTTACATCATAGTTATCTTAATTTTAAAGCACTTCGGTTTATTAGTATCTCGATTTTTTATTATTATTAAGTAATTTTTGCATTTAAAAGTATGAACTGACATATTTACAATGTCAATCGATCGGTTTTATTTTCAAGAGTAAGCCTACTGATTATGAATGATTTTTGTTCTACGTATTTTCTAAATGTACTTACCTACTCAATTTGAGACAAATAGCCTAGGAAACAGACAAAATAAGCTAACGTAACCATCGTTCAATATCATTAGCTTTAAGATTATAATAAAGGTAAGTATAAGCCTTCCAAGGTGTGCGTAATCATTGTCTAAACTCATTTTGTATACTTGCGTAATTTCTTTCAAATAATTCGCTAGAAGTATTGTTGTGTATTTCGAACTGTGACACATTAACCAGTAAAACTTTAGGTATAACTCTCGCGGCTTGGAATCCCCTTTCTCTGTAACCCTGTAAGAGTACCCACAACATGTCATCAAGAGCTTACCCGTACCCTTAGTACTAAAATATCCATCCCCAAACCATATTATACAAGACATGTAAGACGCTGACACAATATGACGCTAAAATCTTCCAACAAAGGAGAATTATCCTTTTTGTTACACGAATTAGCACTTGTCTAACATCTCTACTGTTTCTAAAGAGTTACTTACTTACTGTATCTAATACTTTTATGCCATCCATCTGTTTTATGTTAAACTAGCTGACCCAGCGAACTTCTTAGAGAAATTTGTTTTCTGTTTGTTTTTTATTAAATTTTCTTTTATACAAACCTTGTCCTGACAATAACGAACACAAAAAAAAAGAATTATCCAATTTGGTGCAGTCCTTCGGAGGTTATGCGAGTACAAACATTTCGGCGATTCATTTTTATATATTAGAATATTTAAAATATCGACCCGGTGACATGATACTGAAACCCTAATAATAGGTAAAATAAATTGTTATAGGGGATCAATATCTACTAGTCATCGACAGTAAATACAATTGGGTTGCTGATCGCAGTATTTGGGTGACACTTGTGCACATCCAGTCCTTTGGTAGTCTTCGATACCCAAGGGAACGGAGGATATAACTTACTATTTTCCTCATAACACATGGTAGAGTTTGTGTATACATCATAATAATTACCCATTCAATTCCATGCATTGTATATGAAATGGGTAATTAAAACGATAATGCTGAAAATGGCTTAACTGATACTAATCTGTCCTCTCACGGAACATTAAACTGACCTTATAATGAAATTATACAGGCTAGGGCAGTAGCTGTAATTAATTTTCAATTACAAAACGAGGAAAAGTCTTTGTTATGTTGAGAGAAAAATTACAAAGGTAATATCGTCGCGATAAATCAAAATTTCGTAAATAACTATTTATTGAAATTGACTGAAATACTGTAGCTAGTGTCAAAAGTAATGTGAGAAGATGAATGATGAAGAAAACTATAAAAGACAGAGAAGCATATTCATTTAAAAAAATACAACACAATAAATGTGTGTAGGTCTCACCGACTAAGAGTGCTGAAGGCTTCTACCCAATATGTATACTTAATTTTAGTATAGAAGATACTACTCTAATTACAGTCCTTATTAGTTTTTCAATTCTGAATGGTATTATAGCGAAGTAAAAGCTGTAAAAGGGATCGCTTCGCACGTCTTTTGCCGTTAATTATGATGCACTATGAAAAATATAGTTTTCATGAACCATCGGTTTCATTCAAAACGCGGCGCCAATTAACAAACATTAAAAGCAAAATATTAGGCTACCCCAGTGATTCGAGATATTTAACTAGTAAGGAATGATTATTTACTCTATGCTTAAAAATAAATTATTTGTCCTCTAACAGAATATATCATCATTCGTATTCCAGCCTTTGTAAATATTCAGTCGGGCCGTAATAATAACAGAATAAAATTAGAGTCTCATAAAATATGTACGACATTTTATCTAGGTTTTATCATACAAGATCTTATGAATGAAATCCTTATGAAAAATATATTACATAAATAATATGCAGACACAAAGAAGCGTTTACATTTTGTCTTGAATATTTCTCACGGTATGATTTGCTAATGCTTGACGTCAGAACTGTCACATCTCGACACGAAAACAGGCTTTATCAGGTTTCAGGCTATTTAGGGTAAGATTAAGTAAATGTTTTCATAACTGACATGTATTTGGATACATACCAGAACAGTAGAGGTTCTGTGTTCAAATTTAGATGAGAAGAAAAATAAAGAGTCTTTGGAAAAATGAAAGATGAAACGCTACTATTTATTAGACGGACTGCTGTTGTATACAATGGGTATAAAATAATCCTTAATATTTATTACGTAGGTTTGTGTACTTATCAGTAAATGGGTATCTAAAACTGAATGAATTACTATATAATTAGTCACAATTAGGAGCCACGGATAATGCTTGATTGCAGGGTTTGTTGTGTGACAGTTTAATTTGATAATTAGATTCATATTTTAATAACACATACCTGTAATAGTACTTTACGTCACTCACACACGAAACACCTGTGTTATGTACACATTGTCACCAATTAATTTACTACTACACGAATACACACCAACCATTCACTAACACCAATCACAGATAACATTTTTACGTTGCTATTAGTGCATCAGTATGAAAACTGTCAGTTCTTGCGTTTAGACCATAGGATTCCTTTGGCACGTTATTCGTCTTGATTAATCGGATACGTATCGATTTGTATTCGAGAGGAGAATCGAGTCATGTGTGTATAGGTCGGGTTAGCGTGCGGCGTCCGCCCGCGCCCGTGGCGTCGTCGAGCTGACGGCCGCGGGCAGGAGCGCAGAAGCCTCACCGCGCCTGCGTGCCGACACCCTGCTGATGGTCGCACATCCACTGAGATTATGTACTAAATTGAAATATTTTTACATGTGTACTATATTAATTAAGAAGATATAATGTTTCAAATCTGCCCTAAAAAGAATTCTCAAATATAAATAAGTAAAATAACATAATTCTTTAAAAAGCATGGCATTTAGCATGGTTAAAATTTATGTTCAAATATTTTATTTACAGGTAGGTATCTAAATTTTAACAAAAAATTGTGGAAGCAAAAAGAATTTCCGAAGCGAGTTTCGTGTTAGTTACAATTTCCATGCCAGATACAAGTAAAACAAACATAAGATGGAAGTCATAGGCAGTCTAGTTTGTCTGCCCCATACGCATCCCACTGTCGTACGTTGAACTTGCGTCGAGGATTCGCATCGTCAACGCAAATTGTATTTTCATTATTCACACCGCGATTATTTTGCCCTTTGACAGTAGACTGTAAAAGTTTGTGCAGAAGAATGAAAGCGGTGCCGTCATGGAGACCTCAAAAAACTGTCTGCATTGAACAGAGTGAGACAGGAAATATGATTCGTCTGTTTGATTTCATATCGTTAAATTTTCTTGGTAAATATGACGTGGATGTCATCGTTTTATCATTAAATATAAAAAAGTTACTAAATCAATAACGTTTTGTTTGTTTGAGTAACCTGTACATTACAAAAAAGAATACTGTAATATACGTCAATGTTTTGCAAAAATATTTTCACTTCTTTTACATCTGTAATTGATGTTATTCAGTCAGACCTGAGTCTGACTGAATAGATGTGTAGTCATTGCCTGGATAAAAGTCTGAACTTTTATCCAGCCAACCCTACACATTACATTATTTGGTGACGTTTGAACCCAAACTATGTATAAAAAAATCCAAAACTTAACAAATGTTCCAAAGTTTATTAGGAGACATATGATATGATTTAAACACAAGGCAAAAATATTTACACGATATTAAATAGCATTTAACAACTCCGTTTTTATGAAATTTATGTTCGGTGCGAAAATCGAATCAGTTAGGTAACTGAAAATGTTAACATTTCTGTAAGTTTATTTATATTTATTTATTTAAGTTTACTCTGCGTACTTCCGCAGTAACTTAAAGTTGAGGGGATTGTGACGTGTTGTGATACGGTTGATGTATTAGCTTCACGAGGCAAAGCTTGTTGAGTTCTTAGTAGCAAACAATTTCCCGGAATAGACTTTGATAAACTACAGAGATTATGTAACCGAACAGCACAAAATAATAGATTTATTCTGCTCCATAATTTCGACATCTTAGGGATAGATTTATGTAAAAGTACTAGTATTTATGAACTGCGTTAGACACAGGTCGTGTTCCTGTCATATCCATGTTGGACTCCAGCCAATGCCGACAACATTATCTGGTGACGTTTGAACCCAAAATATATATATAAAAAAATCCAAAAGTGGACAAAGCTTCCAAAGTTTATTAGGAGACAAAATCAGATTACGCCGTTACGACGTGACGAATTTATAAGGGTTTTATTATTAGATTTTCTGATAAAAGCGAAAACTTGACGGTGTTCTCGTGTAGAACAATTTTTCCGGAAAGGGCGGAAAGTTGTGAAGGCACAAAATAATCTTGTAAAAACGTTGCCTTTCCTGAGTTTGATAATGGTATATCTTAATTTTTTTAGATTAACACGGTCCTACGTACTGAGCCATTTTTTTTAGAAACCAAAATCTAACTAATTCTTGCTTGTGGCTAATGTATGGATGATCATCAATACAAAATCCGAATCATAAATAATCAAATTCGTTATGACTGTTTGTTACAATCAGACAATCATAACCTACGAATAATCATATAGATATTAGCAAAAATATTCAGTTTACGTCACGAGTAGACAACCGTTAAAGTATACTTTTAGTGGGACTTTTCAATAGCGCCACGAGGGTACTAAACTTGCCCGACCAGTTGAGTACCAATCCGAGTCTGGCTCTTATCCAAGAGATAAAAGTCAAGTCAACCGCGGCCAACGTAGGCAGCATAGCATTTTATCAATTTCCTGCCAACATTTGATATTAATCATCCGAGCAAGATTACCTGCTCTGTGACTCAACAAAATGCATTTTTAATCTCATAAAGTATATGATAGTAGGTTTGAGTAAGATATTAATACCAATTTTAATCTACGTATTAAACTTAGTACCTCAAAGTTTAAAGGGCACAAGGAACATTCGGGCGGATGTCCCTTACGGCCTCTGAATCTCAAAATATTGTTTTATATATTTACTGTTTTAACCATTACCCAAGGGCTAAAATGTATTGAAATATGGAAACTAATATCGTATAGACTCTAAATACAAACATACTTAAAGGTAAACATGTTTCAAATTGGAACAAGACCCGTCGGTAGATATTGTTCATAAATAACAATTCTGACCGTACAACTTGCTCTTCGTATCGCAAAAGTTGTATATTTGTTTATTTTTCTTTCATATAGGTAAGTCAAGTTTCAGTAGCAAAAGTTTCGAGCCTTTAAACAGTACAAAGGCAACAGGAAAGTGTTGGAGTTATGTTTCGAGAGGCACACTAACAAGCAGCGACTGTATTTCAAAGCGAACGGCCGCGAAAGATACGTGGATCCGTTCTACCGTTTTATGTTACGATTCGGAAAATTGCTAGTTCTCTAATTCGATGTTTACTGTATATTAAGAACCTTCGATATCTACTTTGGCAAGGCTTTTATTATATCTAGCTAATATTATTTGCTCTTCTGTCGTCGTCTAACTAATGTTGATTCGTAGAATAAAATCCGATTAGATGTCCTAGGGCGATATCAATGAACCGTCACATAAGGACCTAATACTCCCTGTGGAGAGGTTTTTTGTTTGCCAACAGTGAGATGCGGCCTTAATAGTCTTGCAAATATACTGATAAAGAACATTTATTTAAGTAGAGCATTACATAAAGCTTAGGATTAGGCTGAGTAAGATATCTTGGAAATCTTCATCTAATCTTAAGTTAAGTACAATGAGTTACAGAAGTAAGAAAATTAGGGTATTTTTATAACATATTTGTCTAAGCTACGTTAGTCATAACGCGATTCTTGAAGTTCTAGTTTTGAAGCCAGTTTCCAAACCCACGGGAGACTCTTCCACGACCAATTTTCAAACTTTAATATTATGTGTCTACTTACGCGGCCATGTTATATTTCAGTAAACTTATAAAATTGCACTAGACATTATTAAACCGTATGCCTGTGAAACACACTTAAATGTAATTTTCCAAGATAAATAATCTTAGTAGAGTATACATATATAATAATGTGTTCACTCGTAAACAGGAATACTGCACTTTGGTTTGCATTGTCTCCGTGGCCAAAGTTACGACCGCGCAATGCGCCTCCCTTTGTTTTGCGAATATTTTTATTTTTACTCCTTTCTAGGGTAAGATTAGTGGTCCTATACAACCTTAATCTAGGTTAAACCCGGCTCTCGGATAGTTTATTTATGGCCCAACACATTTTGGTAGGTACAGTTATCCTTCCGGTAGGGATTTGATACCTTCCGGCTTTTCTCTTTGAGGTTGAAATTATGTCTAAGCTGTATTAATATTTGCTACTGTTATCTATCCTACTTTAAAACTAACATAATAACAAAATGTTTTATTAATTCAAATACAGTATTAAAGTAAACAATCTAATCAATACTTTATCTGGTTCCACATCTATTACTGTACTTAATAATATCCTCCTACATATGTAGATTTCTGATATTCCATTAAGTACTTGAAGTAGCTACATGTTTAATGAACATAGTAAATACAAGCTTCCTACTCTAGCACAGTACCTGCATATTAATCCATAAATATATTTTTAGCAAGTTCTGCACGATTTTACTATAACATAACACATTTTCCCTTAATAAAAGAAAGTACCACTACATCTACTGCCCTAGTCTTTCAGTGTCTTAAACGCCGTAGCCTTGGGAGGCATTCGTGAGAACTGTTATTGGCATCTAAAATTGAAATGAACCATTACGAGGGATCCTATTCCTCGGTCAGGAATTCAATTACGTAATCGTTATGTGAATACATCTCGACGCTATTGACATTATTGGAAAGATAGCTTGAACAAAAGGTCCTTCAATAACATTCTATCTATATTTTCATTATATTAGAAACATCCAATAATGTTAGTAAAATGCTGAACATACTAAGCCCTTCTAAATGGCCGTATTAGGAGACAGCTCCCGAATCATTACTTTTGGCAAAAGGGTTTAGGTGTCACAGTAAGTTAAAGAAAACAGCGCAGTTGATGCAATGAAAAGTCGGCTGTATGCTTGTATGCTTGTCGCGGATTCGATACCCGTACGGAACAAATACTTGTGTGATCTACAGATAATTGTAGTTACCGGGCCTGAAGTTTTTGGACATATACATACATATAATCACGTCTGTTGCCCATTGAGGTAGGCAGAAACAATCGATTTCCATTTGCTAAGATTCTGACACACCTCTTCGCTTCATCTATGTTCATATGATAGACGAGTACATGTCTATAACTGTGGTAACAAAAATATTCTAAGTATAAAAAATATATTAAAATAGAACAATCAAGACTCTTGACTCCTCTAAAGGCCCTGGACCGGACTCAATACCACCTTCATTTATTAAGCGCTGCTGTAGTTATGTCCTTTGTTCACCACTGCAAATAATTTTCAATACTTCTCTCAATGAAGGAATCTTTCCGGAAGTCTGGATAAACACAAAAATTACACCTGTTTTTAAAAAAGGGGATCCGGCAAATTTTAAAAACTATAGACCCATTTTAATTCTATCATGCTTTCCGAAAATCTGTGAATCTCTTCTGTGTCCAGTTATCACTCGCCACATAGAGAAAATAATTTCAACAGCTCAACATGGTTTCAAAGCTGGCCGCAGTGTTGAAACTAATCTTGTGGAATATGTATCTGATGTAACACTGGCTCTTGATAAAAGATTAGAAGTTGATGCTGTGTATACGGATTTTACTAACGCTTTTGACAAAGTTAACCATTCTATACTGCTGTCGAAGCTAGAGTACAATGGAATACATGGCTCATTGTTCAATTGGTTCTCATCTTACCTATCCCGTAGATCTCAAATTATTGCGTTAAATGGCTATAAATCCTACCCATATTATGCTATCTCAGGAGTTCCACAGGGTTCACATCTTGCTCCAGTTCTTTTTTCCATCTTTATCAATGACATAACGAGTCACATAAATCATTGTAAGCCATTAATGTTTGCTGATGATCTTAAAATCTACAAAACTATAACCTCAATCAATGATGCCACCCTGATTCAACAAGATCTAGACAGTATTGATCACTGGTGTACGTTAAATCGAATGGAACTAAATGTGCTAAAATGCTGTCACATTCGATTTACAAGAAAAAAACAAACTAAACTAAACAAGTGGCTTCATACAACATAAAGGGGACACAGTTAATGTGGTACGAGATCTTGGTGTTACCGTGGATAGTAAATTAAACTTCAATAGTCATATTAATAACATTTTAGAAAAAACAGCAAAAATATTAGGCTTCCTTAAAAGGAGCTCCAAAGGATTCAAGTTGGGACGAACTAAAATTATACTATATAACGCACTTGTTCGTAGTAACTTAGAATTCGCTAGCGTAGTGTGGAGTACACATTACGCGGCTCACTCACAAAGGATTGAACGAATTCAGAGAGCCTTCACAAAACACCTTGCGTATACTACAACTAAATGTTCACCCAGATGCCCATATGAACAACGCATTGGGTGCTTCAACATGAACTCCCTACGAAAACGTCGGTGTATAAAAGATCTAATGTTTCTCTACAAATTAGCCAATAACAGATTTGACTGCGACGATACCCAGATATCCTGTAACTAAACCATACCATGTTCAATACTCAATAACTAACATAGGAGTAAATTCACCTCTTAACAGAATGTGTATGGAAATGAATTCATTCATAAAATCTATATCAGATGCCGTGATATACATATATGACATATACCATGACTCGACAAACTCATTTCGATCCAAAATCCTGAAATCTCAGAGATATACCAGAAAAGCCTTGCCTTGACTTATAGTTTATAGTTTTTAGTCTTAGGTTTTATAAAAATATCATATAACGTTCTTCTGTTCTATTTGTGCTTATACTAACTTACTACACATTATAATTTCTTAATAAATTTCTATGTTACCCATTATGGAGAATGTTGGTTAGCCCGTAATTGGCTAGTGTGTAAGCCTGTTGCCGCATGTATATTTATTATTAGAGTATATTGTATGCACGAGCTATGGGCAGACCTAAATAAATAAATAAATAATCAAGACTTTCAATGCCCGTTGTAAAGGGTAATAGTTTTGTTTTTAATTATTTAAATTCTTTGATCCGTTTCGGAGCCTATTCGGGACAAATTTCAGACAGACAGAAATTCTAAAAACGATCATTTATGATTAGGCATTGTTTAAACAGCAGTTCTCAATTAATTTTTTGCATTTATTCTAACATCACAGACAACTATTTTTAATATTATTTTTTTAAACCTATTCAGTGTAGATTGCATTAAATTCACTGTAAAATTATTTTATCCCCATATATTTTTTTTCCTATTTTCTCGGAGCGTCTGCAATTTGACTCAGGGTAAACGAAATTATTAAATATGACGTTATCAGTATAAATAATGGCATTTCTTACGTCACCCCGCGGAATGAAAAGGGGTGATCCAATCCTACCGAGGCTGTAAGGCTAAATGGGTTTTCAAGGTATCACCGTTCATGAATATGGTGATTTTGACCCAACGACTTAGTGGTATACAGGCTACTAGAGCTGTCGTATGTAGGAAGCAATGATGCAAAACTTGATTTTATGATGCATTCATATATTTTTATATTCACCGCCTAATAGCCAGCAAGACGTTTTGAAATAATAATTCTTCACAATACAAATTTTGTTGAATTCTGGTTTCAGAGAAAGGGGTATTAAAGATAAATCTTTGAAAAGCATTAACGCATGCTTAGCGAACTCTAAAGTTATTATATTAAATGGACACGACCAACTTTGCAGTTAACGCATGCTTGTCGGTTCAGTCACCTGTATAGGGACTGAAAGATGGCAATGACGCCGCCAAAAGACGTGTTAAAATATGGATGAAGAATTCGCGGCGGTGAGCAGAGGTCCAGATGGCTTAGTGGTAGAATGCACCTAGAATATTTATCCGGGAGACACAGGTTCGAATCCTGCTCGCGACCGTATTTTATATAATAACTAATATTTTTACATTTAATATAATAATTATTATGTGTAAGTATTACTTCCTTGATATTTAAGTAGCTCAGTTTATTCGGATGTCTGCCGATCACTTTTAAAATTATCTATATTGTATTTATTTTTCGTAAAATCTGATAGAATGTTTTATCACAGGTTCATCGCACAGCGTACAGCTGCCCCTTTTTCATAGGTTTGACGTCTATCATTCAATGTCATACCGTCAACACCATGAAATACGTCAACCTTATAAAAAACAAAACATAAACGTAGAGAAATGACACGTATTGTGTGACGTCGGCCTTAGTTCTATTGTTACTCATTGTGATACCGTCTGTGGTCCCGTTTACTTCTTTTTTTTATTTGTGAAAAGTCCACCGTGGACACTGTGCCCGGACATACCAACTAAAATCCGCATGGTTCTTCAGTAACCTTTAGTAGGGCTCTGAGATCGCAGTAATCCCGGTACGTTATGGTGCGTGGAAGATATTGACAAAACCTATCGTTAGACACACCTCAAACGCCACGCGTGCTACCGACCGTTCTAAAAGCCATAAAAGAAAAATATGGAAACATTACAAACTTACGATTTCATAATTATTAACTGTTATAAAATATTTGTGATAGTTCATTTTGCATATTATTTTAGCCGTTCATTATTCTATTATATCCTGGTGTTTCGTGATTTTCTTATATGTAAATATGTTTTGAAACTTTTCTATATGCCATTTTATTCTATATCCTGACTACCTCTGAGAAGAAAAGCTAAAGCAAAGTCAAGAAGTCAAGAGACCTGCATTTGATATAAAAGTTTAAATCTAGCAATGCTTGGTGTAATTGGTCTGTAGACAGGTGTCTGCTTGCAACATTGTCATCTGAGCGTCTCTACGCTTCGGAGGTTATGTTAAAGCGTCGGTTCCAGTTGTTGTTAATTAACAGCAGCTAACACTAGGTTTACTACTCCCGACCAAATGACAGAAGAAGAAGATCTAATGACATCTACAGAAGAAGTCAAATAATAATCTGAGTTTAATTTTGCAAGAACCAATAAAATGACGATGAAGATCCGCAATCCATTGGTATTTGATAATATTCTAATTATCTAAATTCAAATACATATTATATTATCAGCCCAGTTCGCTGTTAGAACAAGCTTTTAAGTGCCTTCAATAATTCGCAGAATTTCTGCCACCATTAACTGGAAGCTCAATATTTAATCAGAAAGCTCTCTGCTCGGGGTGGCTAGTTACTGTAATTGCATTTGATTGCCTCGTCTGTTTGCTTTTTACTTAATTATTTTTTATAGGTGACTTTATATTTACTCAGTTTGCAAAAAAGGTCAAAAAGGCCTCATTATATTAACCTTTTATTTTTTTACTACATTGTACCCAATCTAATTGTTCGAGAATAATACAATCCAGTGGAATTCTTAGCACAATGTAAAATATAAACTCAGTATATAGAACCTGTGTCTAAAATAAAAGAAGGAACAATGTCAGTAAAATAATGACCTAATTTATTTTGCCCAGCCGTTGCAGGAGAACTGAATATAAAACAGCTACGACTCAGCGATGTGCATTATAAGAGTTTGCCTTCAACATTTTAAGATTTAAGTATCATACATAATATGAAGCCGAGATAGCGTGTCGTAATATAAAATATAGTCGACCCAAAATTGGCAACTTTGTAAAATATCGCTCGGTAAACTCTAGGGTACCGATTTGAATAAAATTTGCTCGTGAATATACTAACAGTTTAACATTAAGACATTAACCAGCAGAAGGTTGGATCGCAGACGGCCTAGATGCCTCAAATCCTACTTAGAAGGCACATGGGGGTTATTAAATGAGGCAACAAGATCAATAATGTATAATGTTCGATGTCGGAGCGTGGTGTTGACCTTTTGAAACTTCCGGTTAGGTCGCCCCGGTGGTTTGCAAGATGAGGGTATTAGGCATCCGCCCTTCTGTTTAATTAATGGAGGCTTGACCTCCGCCCAACTTTCTCTGCCTTTATTTAAAAGACTGTTATGTGCGTAGGGATGAAATAGTTTCGTTGTGTTTTTTTATGTTGGTTACTGGTTAATACATAGTTGGATTATATATATAGAATGCGATTGATAAACAACATTTTAATAAATTGAACATACAAAAAATATGTTTCATTGCAAAAGTAGGTACCTACTTACTTTTCTTTTGTTGATATAATTATAAAAGATGACAGTCAAAGAAAGTACTTATTCCTTCAAATAGAAAACGTTTACTTTTATTCCCCCCGACATATAGCTGATATGAGACAGCTACCTCAACATCATCATTATCATCATAAAGGCCTTTTCGAGATCCAATTGCCCTAGCTACAAATATATCCCCAAATGTACCAACCCAAGTGTTTCTCCATGATTTCATTCATTATAAAATCCAGTATGTCTACATTTATGATCCTTACAATACTAAGTAACTCAATAATGAATATTTATGTAAGAGCACATGAGTTGATGAGCTACGCTCAGTATCTAACAGTAAACAAAGTTTATGCATACGAAACGTCGTAAAGTCGTACGTCAAGACAGCGCCGCGACAATTTTCCTCGCTACATAAATTCGTCGAGTCTCTGAAAGTAGACAAGTTAATATGAGATTTCACATCATACGGCGGAAACAACGGTGCGTCGGGCTCAGCGCTAATGAATAAATAACAAGCTTGTAGTCGCTCGATCTCTCATGAGCCTGCATAAACAGTGTTTTTTTCTTCTTTGAATTCTGCGATAATAAATATACAACCACATTTGTAAAACGTGTTCATGTATTGCGGCAATTAAAAACCAGCTTTTTCGCTGTGGAAGCCTATATATCCATACACTGCTGTAATTTAATTGGAACCAAGTGTCGTTCAAGCTTAATGCTCTACTCGAGTAGGTAATGTTATGATTGGGTTGGTTGCAACCGGAAATCGAAAGTGGTGACTGTGTAAAAGGATGATTAAATTTATTGGGGGGCTTTACCTCGGTGTGTCACGTATCGAGCTGTTTCAATAGGTGTGACATCCGATGGTCGCTCCAGGCAATTGGCCGGGTGTACGCGGTCGGCCCGACGATGAGTGCCATTCAGGTCACGTTCACAGGTTTAGGTTTTTTTTTTAATTTCACGTACGCCGATTGCTTTATTGTTATGATTTGATGACACAATGGTTGATCTTATTTATTTAGAACACTTACTTTACTATAAAACCAATGACAACGTGTTTTGGGGGCTGAGTTGCCTGCGTCCGAGTGCACCCTTAAAATGGAATCTCTACACGTGGCCCCTGGGTGATGCAAAACAACACAACTCTGGTGGCAGGCTTCGGCCGCGGCTGGTTACCATCCACTGGACAAAACCATGCCGTGAAGCGACCTAGTCGTGTTTTGGGATGTAGTCCGCTGCAACCGTTGTGGGAGACGGGTCTGGGCAGTTGCATCGAGTCCCCAACTATCGTTCTCCCGAAATCTATCCACTCTACTTGGAGTGAATAGATTTCTTGTGGATCTACGTGCTCCATCCAAGGCATCGCTTAGTATCAGGCGAGTTGGTGGCCAAATATAGATCCATCTTTTATTAAAAAAAATACATGTACAGTAACTGCCTGGCAATTAAATTCAAATTTGAATGAGATTTGTTGACTAAACTTAAAGAATGAGAAATTAAGGCCTTACTTTGTTTTATAGAATATAGTTCCTAAAATTAAAATATCAGTTAGTATAATAAGAAATTTAATAACCGAAAAAGGGACATAAAATGTGAAAAATAAAAATATATTTTAGTCTTACCAGAGAAACTAAACCACTTTATCTAAAAAATGGGTCGTCCGACGAAAAAATTATTTCTTCATGTTCACCTACAAAGACTGTACTGCAAGTACCTAAGGTTATCGTCATGGGTGGTCAACATTTTTGTCTGAAAGCCCGTGTTTCTTAGGTAGGTATATCTTTTTTAGTTTCATTTGTTTGTATATTATGTTCTATGTATCTACATGTAAAGTTATGAATAAAAATGGCTTCTATCCGAAAATCTGTGTAAAACTCTTATACTAAAAGTGTTTTTTTTTTTGGAATAATATCGCATCAGGATTCGAACCTGCGCCTCCCGGATAAATACTCCAGGCGCTCTGACCACTAAGCCATCTCGACGTCTGCTCACTACCGTAATCTTTTTCCACAAAAGTTTATAATTTTAGAGTTCGCTATGCATGCGTTAATGCTTTTCGAAGATTTATCTGTATTTGTTAAGGTAATTGCATCTGTACGACATTGTATTAATTGAAAAGTTAGTCGTGTCGGTTCGGTCACCTGTATAGGGACTGAATAGATAGCAATGACATCACCAAAAGACGTATTAAAATGTGCAAGAAGAATTCGCGGTAGTGAGCAGAGGTCGAGATGGCTTAGTGGTCACAGCGCCTGGAATATTTATCTGGGGGCGCAGGTTCGAATCCTGCTCACGACCGTATTCTTTTTCCATTTTTTTTTTTATTAAATCGAAATACTTGAGCACCATTTACACGATCAGCAACGCTTATTTAAAAGGAAACGGTTTTACTTTATCGTAGCCAATACTACAACAATAATTAGTTCTTCGAGTGGTGGATAGTGTCTTAATTGTATTTAAAAGATAAAAAGAACTTTACCTTTTAACAATCCATTATCGCGTACAAAGTAAAATGAAGCGGACATTTTATGACTTGCCTTTTTAATGGTCTTCCAATGTCTTGGAGTTACGACTTACGAGATACTTCTAAGGTACTTGCTCCAGAATTACTTTGTTACGTGTCTTGTTCTGATTAATAATGCCAAAGTTTCCTCGTTACTCCTTTAGTGATTTTTCGAGCTCATTTTTACTTGTCAAAAGAAGATCAGCCATCAGCAATGTCCGACCTTCTTTGGTAGAAGTTTGTTTTTGATCAATTATTTTGAACTATAATGTAAATTAGCACTTGTTCAACAAAAAAGTAATTTAATTGTTTTTATCCACTTCAAATAAAGAAATTAACTCAGAATGATGATTCAAAATATTATTTTAGAAATACACGTAATTAACATAATTTTGAGTTAATAACTTTTGTTCAAACTTACTCTATTCCCTAAGTTGGAGTAAATGAAAGCCAATCGGAAAAGAATAGTTACAATCCGATTAAAAGTTTCCGAGAAATGCACGGACAATTTTTTTTATTTTATTGTAATGGCCTCTTGCAGAAACCCAGAGGGGTTTTGTCTGCGTAACCGGACAATATCTAAGGCGAGGCAGTTTGATGCCTCCAGCCAGAGCATATTTTTATAAACTACAAACTAAGCAACAGCGCTAAGGGCGTCCCCTGCGGGACACGAACCTCGGCTTAGGGTGGCTGGGGGGACAACTAGGGACTAGCTGGGTCATATCAGTTTCCTTATTATTAAGGGACGAATTTAAAGCTACTAGCTCGGCGCGGGCCGGCTCGAGCAAGGGTCGGGGTGGACATGATGAGACTTTTCGCGACGGACGCGGACCTCGCCGGTGAGGTCTATAACGAGGCGGTCGAGCGCGTCGAAGTGTGCTTGTGTGTCTGTTAGACTCTTGAGCTACAGTGATCCTATCATCGGGACGGAGGAGAGCGTGACGTGGTCGGCGGATTTTGTTGATCTGGGACGGCCTGTAATCAGCGGAAGAGACAACTAAGGGATTCGGATGATTAGGGGCAGATTCGAAGTATCTCTTCGATGCCCTTTTCATAAATTGCCTAACGGTAGGCACTCTGAGGTCGAGGTGGAGTTGAAGGTTCCTAATGAACCATGGAGCACCTGTCGCTTTACGAAGGAATCGATTTTGCGTTGCATGGACAAATATACATACATACAAATATACCTAACTACAAACATACACCTATAAAAAATGAAATATTTGTATAGAATCTCTAATAGATTAATTATCATAAGTGAATATATTTCAGTTCCAATAATATTACATAATACAAACGTGTCGAATTGACAACCTCCTTTTTTAGCAGCCGGTAAAAAAAAATGCAATAAATATAATTTAAAATGCAAGACGACAGTTAGTGCTGTCGTATATTTACGTAACTTGAATGTACAAATTGTTCAAACACGACAAGTTAGAAGCTCGAATCGTTCCAGCATCAAGTTAACATTATCTAAACGTTTTCTTTTTTTCTCTTTGCGAGCTAAGAAACATCCACCCTCTGCGGTGGAGGTACCGGGTGCGCCCGCAAGTCACGTAGCATTGCAAGTACTTGCAAGCATACTTGCAGGCTTCCAGAACAGCTGCCTCCACGGATATTTGTGCAATGGTTCCCTGAGGAACTCCCGAGGAAATTTAAATACTTTAACTAGAATAACTGGAGGAATTCTTAACACAAGTGGAAACAAAAGACTTTAATTTATAGCCCGCAGGAAATGTTTTTTGTTCTTCAGTGTTTTGTTTCTCAGAAATGAATCAAGGATATCTACTTAAATCTACTACCTTATTTTTGTTTAAGCGAAATTGTGGTATATTATTCATATACTCAGTACCTACTTTATATTCATTTGATTTTGTACATATGAAACGAATTGCAACAAAAATCTGATAATAGTTAAAATAATACGTAATATCCAAAAATGACAACAATATTTTAATATAAAAGCTAATTTCACAGCATGTCGTCCTTTAACTTAATAACATAGAAGTTACACGTCACACAAAGAGGGTAGGACACTTAGTATGAAGATAATTACTTTGTCGAGAGAATTTCACGAGTGTAGTCACGATTAATTTGTTACACCTGTTGTCTAATAGGACCTTTATTAAATAACTAAAGGTTTATGAGTTATCAACGCTAAGTTGTTTTCAATAGTTCACAAAGAAATGTACTCCAATTGAATTGTACATGCTTTTAATCGTATGATTGATGAACTACCTCGCGTCAGAGTTAAAATATAAGGGTTTATTAATAAGAATAGAAAATATTATCCTAAGTTCGATTATAGGAGCTTAATAAGTAACTATTTTATTCTTATTAATCGTTGCCACACTGCTGAGTATTGTGCCTCTGAAGTTAGCATGAAATCTGTATGCTTCCATCTGCTGTTATCAGCCGCTTGGAGTGCAGGGCTAACCGTTATTTATAGTTGACTTGATATTTGTTAATGAAAAATCTAGTGTTGCACTTGTAAACTATACGAGAAATGTTGGCGTCGATTATGGCTTCACCTTGGAAGAATGGCTCTCAGGTGTGCTGATTTCCTCGTGGTGTTTTGCTTTTTAAGCAGATGGGTGTTTTATTATACATTAAGAATTTAGTTTTAACTTCTTCTTCTTATCGTATGATGGATGTATAAACCAGTGTTAGAGATTCAACTAACTGTAGGCTTCTAACATATTTTCATACACCATCAAAAATATGTGAGCTGGTTGCCTCACGATGTTTTCCTTCACCGTCTTGATCAAGTGATAATTATTATTACACATTAAGCAGTTAATGTTACCTTAATTTTGTGTATACCGCACAATTATGTTGCCTACGGACTCATAATAATTAAATCTTCTTGCGCCTTCATAACGTGGTCGTGACGTCACCGATTCGTGACGTCACCGATAATTGTGGATTGTTGTCTTCGTAGCGTAGCATAATCAACTAGCCAGAATTATTTACAGGTGATCCATCTTTATATATTAGGACCTTATTTTTAATAACTTAATAAAAGCAAAACATCAGGTTTGGATAAAAGAACCACAACGACTATAATATTAAACCAAACAATACAGAATTCTGCAGAAAACCCGAGAGATCAATTACCTAAATATTGTGTTTTATATTAATGGTGAACGAAGGTAGATAAATTATTGGATGGACCGTTCAATGAATAAAAGCATTTAGAAAAGAGCCATTCAGTTTATTTTGGTGGCCATAAGCTACGAGTGTAAGACAGATAGGTATATAAATTAAGACGTTAAGTTATTTCTCTTAATAAATAAATGAAAACGTATTAAACTGTTGATCAACAATGGCTTCATCATCATTAAAATATTTTGTAGGTATTTATTATCCAACAAAATTAAGCCAGATCGATCGACAGTTATAACACAAAAAAAAAAAACAAATCAGGGGCAAAACCTCAATTCAGTGACATTTAAATAAATAACGATTAATCCGCAACCCCTGAGATCGGTATTCTTTCAACTAAATCATAAGATAATAAATACTACTCGCCAAGGTGTAATCCTTCTCCACTATTCTCCTCCACAACTGTTTAATAAGACATACAAAATTACAATTTTAAAATATAGGTACTTATGGAATTTATACAATATGTTGAAACAATCATCATCTCCCTGCTGTTATCCCAATTTATTTGGGGTCGGCGCAGCATGTATTTTTCTTCCATCGTCTCTATTAGCCGTCATATCACGCCTTTTCAAGCCATATCATCTTTAACCGGAGGAAGCAATGGATGGATTGTCCATCCATTGCTTCCTCGGTTGAAACACTATTAGGTACATATAAATACGTATGTAGACTGGTGCATTGTACATTGAAACAAGTTATACATAGGTATAACTCAGACACGTATTCGAATAATTCATTTTAATGGCCACCTCGGGGATAGTGGAAGAGATATACGTCGTCTTAGTATTAAATATTAGATCCTCTATGTATTCAAATACTTTTGTTTTGTCATAACTACCAGACGGTGAAATGCTCTTAGAAGTAAAAAAAAAAACTAGGCTCGACTTACGGTTGTAGAGGACGTCCGGTATATTCTGTCCTGGGAAAATGCTGTATGCATTCTTGTAGGAAAAATAATAATACTGCGGCTACTTGAACACATAGGACAAAAAGTCTTCTAAAATCTTCTCAATTATTTTCCACCTCCTGAGTATTGTGACTTTGCGATCAGCCGCTTCTCATCATCTTATTTTATTAACCGACTTCAAAAAAGGAGGAGGTTTCTCAATTCGACCGTATTTTTTTTTTTTTTATGTGTGTTCGGATATAACTTCGTCGTTTATGAACCGATTTTGATAATTCTTTTTTTGTTGGAAAGAAGAAATCTCAACGGTGGTACCATGATAAGGAAACCAGGATCTGATGATGGATCCCCGAGAAATCGAGGTAAACCTTCGAAAATTGTAGGAGCGACAAGTGCATTTGTTAATTTTTTCATTAAGTATTTTAAAGCACTACTATTTAATGAAGGTGTGGAGTCGATCTGATGATGGAGCTGAAAGACAGTCGAGGGAACTCTTTAAAGATTTACAGCAATTACCTGGTGCTTGGGCTTGATTAATTTGTATTGATGAGAACTTTACACCTAGATGGGTTGTGACTGTAATTAGGGGTCTGATGATGAAGACGAAGGACAGTCAAGGGAACTTCTCAACGTTTTACAGTAGCTACCATGTTTTGTTATGTATGTCCGTCGATATCTTTGTTTGAAAGAGTAGTCTCCAGAAGTGGTCCCATTTAAATTTAGTAAAGATCTGATGAAGACCTTCGAAGTTAGACGATGGAACTCTTCAATGAATTATAGCAAATCACTCTCAATTGCTGTAATCGCATGTTCATGTATAGTTCATGCCACTCAATACATGCATAGCTTCATGCCTGTATTGCCCGATGGGGTAGGCAGAAGTTTCCAATGTGGTATACAAACATTTCACCGATGCAGTAATTAAGTCCTAGCGGCTTTCGAAAGCCTACCCATATTATTAAATTTCTAAATTAACTTATTTATGAAGTATACAAACTTATATATGACCTATACAATATATATATAACACACTTAAAACTAAAAAGACTAAAATAAATTAATTTTAAACAAAAAATGAAAACCGCCTTCAAAAATCTACTACACTAAAAAGTTTAAAATAATATCAAAATTTGCTTATAATAAAATCTTTTTAAAGGACAATATATAATAATAATCTGTTAATTTTGGAGTCGGTGCCTGATGTATATGGGGTTTACAACCAGATACAAAGGCCGGTAACATAACCACAGCGCAACGAACATAAGTGACTAACAAGAGGAAAACAATAACCCTCTCTCAGTACAGGCACCGACTCCAAAATTAACAGATTATTATTATATATTGTCCTTTAAAAAGATTTTATTATAAGCAAATTTTGATATTATTTTAAACTTTTTAGTGTAGTAGATTTTTGAAGGCGGTTTTAATTTTTTGTTTAAAATTAATTTATTCCTACTTATATATTTTATTCCGTCCAGCGTTTTGAACTTCTACTCTAGGTCGTTTTCCTTCGGTCACCATCAGTTGCTCCAAGTTATCAGGACTTTTTCTTTGCCCAAAATATTGCACTATACACGAAATTTCATCCAATCCGTGCAGTTGTTTTAGCGTGATTGGTTCACAAACTTCCAAACTTCCAAATTCACTAACATCCGAACTTTTCATATAACTATAATATGTATTATTAGTAGGAAATAGCATGTTATTATTAAGAAATATATTCTAATTTTAATTTTATTAGCTCATTCAAGATAAATCTTTGAAAAGCATTAACGCATGCTTAGCGAACTCTAAAGTTATTATATTAAATGGACAAAGGGAATACGGTCGCGAACAGGATTCGAAACTGCGCCTCCCGGATGAATACTCCAGGCGCTCTGACCACTAAGCCATCTCAACCTCTGCTCACCACCGCGAATTCTTCTTCCATATTTTAATATGTCTTATGGCGACGTCATTGCAATAAATTCAGTCCCTATACAGGTGACCGAACCGACACGACTAACTTTGCAGTTAATACAATGCCGTAAAGAATGCAATTACCTTAATAATTCAAGATAAATCTTTGAAAAGCATTAACGCATGCTTAGCGAACTCTAAAGTTATTATATTAAATGAAAAAGAGAATACGGTCGCGAACAGGATTCGAACCTGTGAGCAAAGATCGAGATGGCTTAGTGGTCAGAGCGCCTGGAGTATTCATCCGGGAGGCGCAGGTTCGAATCCTGTTCGCGACCGTATTCTCTTTTTACATTTAATATAATAACTTTATTAGCTCATTCAGAATTCGTGTATATTTCAACTTAGTCCTTATCGGTATAGTAGTCTCATTAGCAGACACAATTGATTTTTATTGTTATGAAGTACGTATTTGTACGTGGCTTGATATTGGCGGAAGGATATTGATGAATAATAAAAAAGTAAAATAATAAAAAAGGTAAAGCTCACGATTGGTTTACATCATATTTAAACGGTCGTAAGCAACTAGTAGAAATAGAATATTTCAATAACCACACTAGAGAAATAGAAAGAGTGAGATCCGACGATAAACAGATAACAGCATCTATCCCTCAAGGAAGCGTTATAGGCTGCCTGCTATTCCTTATATATATAAATGACCTGCCAAAATCTATAACCGGACCTTGTGTATTATTCGCAGATGACATCTCATTACTCACCCAATGTCAAAATAATATAAACACAAATGACAAACTCTGCTCTCTTCTGTCTCAAGTAAATGACTGGATGTATAACCATAACCTAGAAATAAATTACACAAAAACAAAAATAATAACTTTCCATCCCCATCAAAAACCCCCCCTAAACATTAACTTAAATTTCAAAGGTACCAATCTTGAACAAGTAAACGACTTTACACTTCTCGGACTAACAATCGATACACATTTAAACTGGAAGGCTCATGCCCAAAAGATAAGAGCAAAAATCTCAAAATTCTCGTATGCCTTACGCGAAATCAAAAAGACGAACAACATAGAAACTGCACTAATAACTTACCACGCGTATGCACAAGCATGGCTTAGCTACGGTATTATTTTATGGGGCAATAGCACGGATTCACACACAGTTTTTACCCTCCAGAAAAAACTAATCCGAATAATTGCAAATATCGAACAAACAGACAGCTGCAAACCATATTTCCAAAAATATAAAATACTTACCCTGACCTGCTTATACATCTTAGAAATATGTAAATTTGTTCGACAACATCCAGAATTCTACACAACCCGCGAACAAAAACAAACTAAATACACACTACGCCACAAAAACAGACTAAACTTACCCACATCTCGACTTAAAATATATCACACCGGCCCTCTGGTAATGTCTATAAAAATATATAATAAACTGCCAAAAGAAATTGTAGAAATAGAAAAAAACAATATATTTATACTAAGACTAAAAAGATATTTAATAACAAAATGTTATTATACTTTGAATGACTTCTTTGAAGAAACTAATAAATAATGTAATAATTTAATTAATATGAAAATACACCTATATAATAATATAAATATGATTGTATGACATGAGTACCAATATTAAAAACAATACTATAAGTTACATATATGTTTCTCTCATGAATGTGATGTTACGTAGATATATATAAATAACATAATTTTAATTTTAGTAATTAATAAAGCCTTGTAAGTTGCTGTGCCCGACAGGGTCCATAATGATCGAAAGTCCCATGCAAACATAACACCTATGTAACATTATGGAATGCAATAAACGTTTGAGTTTGAGTTTGAGTTTGAGTTTGAATCTAAAGGAGCTAATTTGTATGACCAAAATATTCATATTTTGTCAAATGTCTCAAAATTGATGATATTTTCATTTTGACATTTCGTGTTCGTTCTGTTATCCCAGCCACCATTTTGATTAGGTAATAAACTATCTAATAATGTAAGCTCTAGTTTCTCAAGATCTATATTTATTTATGTATGTTTAGATTAAAATAATTCTAAACTGTTTTCCCTAAAATACTAACTTTCTTAATTAAAGACTTGTGAAAACAGATTAAGATTAGTAACTTAATGTTTATTAGGTTGGGTAACAATCCATTTATTACATGTTATGAGTAATAAAACCACTTTTTCTACTTCGGATCTTTTATGTACAAGCCAATAACTCTTACATCGTTTGTTAGTAGTTTTACGAGTACCTATCTGAACAGTAAATCAACGTTCTTATCGGGTAGGTACACGGTGTTCTGAGTAATCTGCTTGTTGATAGCTGTTAGGAGAGCGTCAACAATGTAGCGGTCACAATATGTTGACCGGTCGGCTTACGGCGACCGACACAACCCGTTGATTGGAGTATCGATTAAGGGGGTGGCTATTCCAATATCCCTTATTTGCATTATATCACGGACAATGCATTTACGTCTGGTGTTGAATAAGTAATTTTTCAGAGATTGAAAATTATATGTATTTTACTGAACATCTTTGAAACTGTAAATAAAAGAAATATTAAATTCAAGATAAATCTTTGAAAAGCATTAACGCATGCTTAGCGAACTCTAAAGACATTATAGAATTGCATTCTTTCGACATTGTATTAACTGCTAAGTTAGATGTGTCGGTTCGGTCACCCGTATAGGGACTGAATTGATAGCAATGACGTCGCCATAAGACGTGTTAAAATATGGAAGAAGAATTCGCGGTGGTGAGAAGAGGTCGAAATTGCTTAGTGGTCAGAGTGCCTGGAGTAGTTATCAAGGAGGCGCAGGTTCGAATCCTGTTCGCGACAGTATTCTTTTTCCATTTAATATAATAACTTTAGAAATATTAAAGTTAATTAATGATGTATCAATAAAATTTTCAGTTATTATGTCTACTACTATACTTAGTCATACAATATCCAAAATCTGTTTCTCTAATTACGCATAAAAATTTGGTCTATGATTATTTTGACGTTTCGTAGGTGTCTGTGATAATTATAATTTATTGGTTTTGAGATGCGAAACAGTGATACTTATTTCTTATTTTATAACATTTTTTATGCTACCTATGTTTCACTCTACTCATGAAATACGTGTGAATATATAAACGAAACTAGTTATTTTAAAAGCGTTAAAAGGGAAACCCAATTTGGCACGTCATGAGGTAGCACTATTTCTACAGAATGAATAAGCATAGCCAATGGGTGTTGTACAGTGTCTACAAGATAAATGTAGGCTCTAAAACAAATGTGGGAACTTATTGTGGACTATTTCGTGTCTGTACAACCTAAATGGATATTGCGAACAGCTTCTCCCGAGTTGAAATGGAATCACTTGACATGTGGCATGTGCGCATCTGTTGAAGCCTCTTGTTTTTATTTCCATCACAATTTATGCTAAACATCTGATATATTTGGGTTCAAACGATCCGCCCAGAGGCATTTGTATGTAAACCAGGACAACATCTGTCGTGACTTTCAGTTGACCTTACTTACCCTTTTGATTTATACCCAAAGGTTTTGTATTCAATTATTTTTATTACATCATAGGTGTAAACGGAAGACTTCTAAAAGCTGATATCGGTTTAACCTCTGAAATTTCTCGCTTAGCTCTTAGAAACAGGGCGAAAATACTTAAACTAAGTAGGTACCTACTTTGATACAGGGCGAAACTAATTGCGTCTTTCAAATTCAATATGTTTATTCTAACAATTTATATATTTTGTTTGACTTCGTTGTATATTTACTTGTAGCAACACTTCGTTGGTATTAAATAACTTTTAAGATTTTTAAGAATTCAACCATCATTGTTTAAGTAGATATATTATTTGAATATTTTTAGTACGTACCTAAGTATAACAACTTTTTTAAGGACACATTCATATTAATTATTGTTCAACGGTACGCACGTGAGCTTTTCGGTCGTTCCTACGGACTAATTTCGAACTCGAACGAAGCCCTTAGTCATAAACTGAGCTCGTGGCGATGTCACGAGTCAAACTCTTATTTGAATAGTTTTTAAAGAATTACTATGTCGGTTGGTCGATTTCGAGAGTACCTAATACTATAGCAATTGAAACCGAGAAGGTATTCCTGGGATGTCAGCACTGAGGCAAAGTGAAGTGAAATAGTTACTTGTAGTCAGTGGCGTGTATTGCATATAGGCAAATAGGCAGTCACTGCCTATTTTTTGAGGCAGGCACTCCCTTTTAGCATATATGCAATGCCCACCACTGCTTGTAGTTGTATCAGCCGAAGAATATTCAAGCAAAAGATTGGCAGTGGGTATTTTTTGAAGTTGAACGGAATGAAATGAAAAAGCAGCTTAGCCTCGAGCACCGCCGTAAAGTAGCATGTCTGTCTATATTCTACCGGATACATTTCGTCACCGAAATGTGTGCGCAGGTGCTTCATGATCTTATTCCACCCTCCCCCGTTTACGGGTGGTTGTGTGCTGTCCTTCTGCTTGCCCTGTAGCAAGCAGAAGGACAGCACACAACCACCCGTTCCTCGTGGAAGTTCCGAAAATGTATACACAACGATTTGGTTCCACGTTCATGATACGTACTGCTCGTGAATTAAACTCCCTGCCGTCTTCTGACTTTTCTATGAAATATAAGGTTTTCACTCTAGAGACATTCCAGAGTAATGATATAGAAAGGGCACTTCAAAAATGGACAGTTGGATAACAGAATGAATGACATATTACGTATTTTTGTATAAAAACTTTCGTGAGACATATTCATATCAATTAATGTTCACCGGTTACTACTCACGTGCATTTTTAACTAGTCGGGCAATCCCGAAAAATGCACGTGAGTAGTAACCGGTGAACATTAATTGATATTACGTATTTATCAGTAAATAAATCTAAATATTAGTTCAAGAATTCAAGTATTTTTATGCAAAAAGGCTCTTGCAGTTACGATATCATAACTGTAAAGTCATTAGAAAATGTTCTGCAAAAAAAAACTCATTTAAAATTCTCTCATTTTTCAGAGAATTCTGAGATTATACCGTATTTAAAAAATGTCTTAATCCAGGATTACAGGGATAGGGATTATGTACATTTCTTATACTTAAGGTAAATATTTTTTATAAAACTTCTATAAAGTCGATGTAGGCTGATTCTTTGAAACATTTTTTATAATATACATGCTACAAATGTTTGGTAGCACAAAGCTAGCTTTCGAGTTAAAGAGCCTTCCTTATGCTGTTGCGGCTTTCATATAGCAGCTGTTCAAATTAGCTTTCAAAATACGGTTTTTGGAGAAGCGAATTATTTGCGACCCACTGTAACTTAATTAAAGCCATCAGACAAAAGTGTGTGGATGGGCGAATGCACCATGATTGGAATATGCTTCACCAGAATAAGTTATATTAATTTTATAAACTAACTTGTAGCACCCAGACGAAAAATAAATGCGAATCGTTACGATTCACATTTACTCCTTAATAAAATACTAGCTTCGTCTGTAACCCTGAGATACATTAAGATAAAAATATTTAAAATCGTTTTTATTTTTTGTTCGTTAAAAGTACCGTAAGATATACTCTCATATGTATTTTGTAAAAAGCTATTATTTTAACATTACCAAAAGACGCTTCAATTTTATTATATTGTATTGTAATCAAAATATAACACAGTAACCTAGAATATATTACTACCGTTAAACTGGGCCTACGTACATATTTAAAATAAACCTCAGTCGTTGTCATTTATTTTATTGATTGATATATAGATAGGTATCGATGTAAAATACCATTAGAAACACCTAACACATTGAATTCAGCCTGTAATTGTCAATTTTAGGCTTAGCGCGGAAGCGGTTTGGTGGTTAGCAACAAAACCCGTCCAATCTGCAAGTTTACGATACGATCCAATTCGGCAGTGCCACCGAACAGCTTTCGGCTCGCCTGAAATACTGGGACACTTCCCTAATTATTATTGGTAAGTCTACTACAGCCAACTATTCAGGCAAAACGATATAGGGGTACTAGATACTTGAATGCACTGGAACTTTATTACAAATGCTGACAGAAAGAATAATTTAAAGTTCTACAATAGCAATCCTTCTTCTATGGGTTTAATAAGAATATAAGTTAAATACATTCGTTTAAATTAAGAATTAAAGGGAAATAACAAATTATTTTATTATTTCATAATATGAGCAAAACGAAAATTGCTCCTCTTAAAAAGCGACAGTTAAGTAAATAAAAAATTATAAATAAACTTTCGTGAACTGGATTCGAAACTGCGCCTCCCGAATAAATACTCCCGGAGAAATATCCGGGAGGCGCAGGTTTTAAACCTTAAAACCAATAAAATAATAATTAATGACCTTATGTTTACAAATAATTATGAATATAAATATCTTCCGCATCACATAAAATGCATTTTAGAAGATGGATGAAATATATAAAAATATATATTTATTCGGTTAAGGGACGTAACATTAATGCGAGTTTTGTTTACGTTGATACACAATATATTTATCAACATTATTTACATGAATGATTTTTCCACGTCAATGTTTTTTATCTATTCAACGCTTCGCCATTTCACTGCAGCCTAGCGCCATCTAGGATCTTAATGTGGAATTATTAGCAAAAACATTCATCACGCAACAATGGTTCAGGAACGTTTTAGTTCGAACAAAACATTGGCCAACGAAGGCAAGGGGGGTATTGTAGGATTTACGAAACCATCACAAGAGGTCGCCGTCAAAGTTAAAATATATTTTAGTTCAGAAAGATACGTAGTCGCCTACTTCCTCATCATATTACTATACTTAATTGCTTCGTGATAGCATTACCGTTTAACGGTACATAAATGAGAATCTGTATCTATAACAGTATAGTGTAACACTTTCCAATTTTATCACATTGATCTTGATGCACACCGATACAGATTATAATGTGTTAAACATTCAAATAGAGACCAGGCAATGCAGGGCTATTTTTAGCTCTGCAGTTAAATATCGGAGCCAGTAGAATAGTATTCGAAACAATTATAGTTAAGACATCCGTTCTTGAAAAGACATTTAGGTCAAGTACCCTTGTTTCTTGTGAAGATTCAGTAGAACTATTAACGGGATTCTTACAGATCAATATAAGGAAGTTTTACTTAGATGTTTTGTACGTTGGTGATCAATGATGCAATTAACAAAGTTATTGGGGCAATGGCTAACAATGACTTTTTGTTTACTGCACGCTCGTGGAGATAAAACTTTGGGTATGTCTTCTGAGTTTAATTTACTTTTATAATTTAAGACAAAACCTGTCCCTGTATACATATGTATTTTATCGGTATTCATGGTTCATTGTTTGCTCATGTCTACGAATTTAGTAACTTATTTCAATTTACTTTGTCAGAGCTTATGATAATAAAATGTTATATCACTTAGGTGCGATTTTCGACGACGGCACATTTTTATTAGAAGCCGCATTCAACATTGCACTTATGGCGGCATCCGAAGACCAAGAAAATCCATTTGTAGCAAATGTCATTCGAACACCTCCCGGAGACATATTAGAGGCAGAAAAAGCGATGTGCACGCTTTTAGAGGTAATGCTTATCTTTTAGAGTAGGTATAAGCAAGACGATACACTATTGTAGATTATATTTTCATAGGAAATATAAATTTTCAGAGTAATGTTTTCGGAATATTTGGTCCGACTAGAAAAGGTTCAGTGCAGCATATTCAATCGATAACAGATTTTCTTGAAGTGCCTCATATTATTACTGATCCAGTAGAAACACAAAACCGTAACTGGTCAGTTGTTAATTTATTTCCGCATCACATTGCGTATTCACAGGTACTTTATTTTGTTAAAAATATTTTTGTTTGTATATTGATTGATTAAAATTGATTTACAATATTTATTTTTACGGCAGGTTTTTGCTGATCTTATAGAAATGAAAGGTTGGACAGATTTCACAATTATTTACGAAGGCGCTGAATTCTTGCCATTTCTAGACGTTATTTTATCAATGCAGGATTTAGATACGGGTCAGAAAATTTTAATAAGTGTTGTCCAATTACCTGATGGTGAAGATTATAGGTAGGTACAAGTTTTAATTATATATAATTCAGTAACCAGCCGGGTGAATTAAAATAATTTTCTATTTTTATATTCTAGATCTCAATTAAAATTTATAAAAAAATCAGGATCCGTGAACTACGTCATAAATTGTTGCAAAGAAACCTTGCCATTATTATTAGAACAAGCACAACAAGTGGGAATAATGTCGGATGATCACAATTATATTATAATGAATCTGGATTTTCAAACAATAGACATAGATCCATTTAAACATGGGGGCTCCAGTATAACAGGTACCAGTAAATACATACAAAGTTTTAAAAACTTTAAAATTAAGTATATATCTGTGAGTCATATCACAATTTTGAGATACGTAAACATGTTGACTTGTTACAAATAAAGACATTGTTTTTCATGTTCAGGTATTCGCATGTTCGATCCAAGCTTAGAACCCATTCAAAACTTTATCACATCTTTAAATAAGAAAGTGGCTGAATTATCTGACAACAATATAGAAAATGCGATAGCAGAAAACGGTTTGACTCTAGATTTAGCTTTGGTATACGATGCTGTGACTCTATTTGTTTCAACTTTAAATACGATGGGCTTAGAAGAGGGTTCTAATGTGACTTGTGATGATGAGGATAGTTGGAGTTTTGGTTCTAGTATCATAAATTATGCTAGAACAGTAAGTAATTATTACCTATATAATTATAAAATAAAATTGTTAACTTAAGGTTTATTTTAGTAATACAAGTATACTACGTTTTTCAGATGGAAGTCGATGGGCTAACAGGTCTTATAAAATTTGATGAGGATGGTTTTCGTTCGGAAATTGAAATAGATGTACTTGAAGTCCAAAGTTATGGTTTGGAGAAGGTAATATTTTAAATGATAAGAATAAGATTATTTTGATCGGTAAAAATTTATAATTTATTAATTCTAACTTAGGTAGGATCATGGACATTAGAAGATGGTTTTGTTGAAACTAAAGTGGAAGTATCACCAGCTGAACGAGAAGGGTCTGAATCAATGAAGGGGAAGCATTTCATTGTCCTTACAGCACTGGTATTTAATTTTTTAACACTGAATCAAGTAAATTAATTGCTTCGATTTCTAAAAATATTATATTTTAAATTTTATTGCAGAGTGCTCCATATGGAATGCTTAAAGAATCACCTAAAAAACTAGAACGCAATGACCGATACGAAGGCTTCGGCATTGAAGTTATTGAAGATTTAGCTAAAATGAATGAATTTAATTACACATTTGAGTTACAAGAAGATGGTGTATACGGTTCATACAATTCCAAGACGGGCAAATGGAATGGCATGATGGAGAAAATAATGGACGGTGTAACTATCATTTGCCTTATTTTGGACCAATTTAAAGAAATTTGTGACAACCTCTTATCTGGTATAAAGTATAGTTAATATCAAATTCCAAGTTATTTTCTTATATGTCATGTACTATGTTGCCAAAATGTTTTTGTGTTACAGAGAGCGGATTTCGCTATAACGGACTTGACTATAACAGCAGCTCGACAAAAAGCAGTTGATTTCACCAACCCTTTCATGAACTTAGGTATAACAATATTGTATAAGAAACCGACTAAGGAGCCACCGGACCTTTTCTCTTTCATATCCCCGTTTTCGATGGGAGTAAGTAAGCAATATTTTGGATTGAATATATTATTTATTGTATTAAATATTTTTATATTATACTTTTTCTCTTTGTATAGGTTTGGGGATGGCTTGCAGGAGCGTTTGTTGGTGTGTCTGTTCTACTATTTATTTTAGGACGCCTAGCACCAGAAGAATGGCAAAATCCTTACCCGTGTATTGAGGAACCAGAAACGTTGGATAATCAATTTACTTTAGCCAATTCCTTTTGGTTCACTTTAGGAAGTGTATTAACTCAAGGCTCTGAAATTGCACCCATGTAATTAAAAATTTATTTTGATTAGATTTTTCTCGTTATTAACTGTATTGTATATAACAAACATTCATTTAATTTCAGTGCGGTATCAACTCGTATGGCTGGAAGTATGTGGTGGTTTTTTACCTTGATTATGGTATCGTCTTACACAGCCAATCTTGCCGCTTTTCTCACTGTGGAATCAAAGTTTTATGCTATTAAAAGTGTAACTGACCTTGCAAATAACCCGTACGGAATAACTTATGGAGCTAAGAAGGGAGGCGCTACCTTCAGTTTCTTTAAGGTAATGGAAATGCTCTCTGAATAACTAATTCTCTAGTGATGGAAATATTCTCGAACGTGTTTCACCTCAATAAGTTCCAATTACATTTAACTCAATTTTATCAGGAATCGGATAACTTATTGTATCAAAAAATGTACCAATACATGGAAGACCATCCTGAGTATCAAACAGCTACAAATGATGAAGGGCTAGAAAGGTAATTTTATTTTATTTTTACATTTTCCTCATAAAAACTTATATTTTCTATAAATCTGTCGCAAATCAAATTACAAAAGTAACAAGGTACGTACCTACTCGTACATATTTTTTGGTTCTGTCTTTGTAATTTTTATTAATGGCAATATGATTATAGGGTAAAATCTGACAGCGAAAACTATGCATTTCTAATGGAATCAACATCAATTGAGTATATGGTTGAAAGAAATTGTGACGTTGCTCAAGTCGGTGGGTTACTGGACAGTAAGGGATACGGCATCGCAATGAAGAAGAGTAAGATATTTCTGTTATATTTCTGTTTACTTTAAGGTGGCTATGTTGTATAAAAATGTGTTCATATTTTAGGGAGCTGGGGAGTTTATTGGATCCATATCCAGATATTATATATTATCCCATTACCAGTAATGGGGTATGAACTCATATTTAGTGCTCATTGTAAAATAATTTAATATACAAGATAGCGTATATCTAATTTAGATATGTGACATACGTATTCATAATCTCTGATTTTATATTTTAATTTTATGTTGCTAACCTAAAGCATTATAAATTTTGACAAAACAAAATAAATAAAATTGATGTGTCAGTTTGTAATGTCACAATAATATTTTTTTTTTAAGTTCATACTGTTATTTGCACGATATTGCTTTAAAATCAGTTTTTAGTTTTGTCTGTCCGCCGGTTTTTCTGTCTGACTGTTTGTTCCGGCTAATCTTCGAAATGGTTAGACCGACTCTGATAAAATTTTACTGGCAGGTAGCTGTCAATTTAAGGAGTAATTAAGGTTAATTTTCTATCCGAATCCGTATGACGTGGCGATGAAGCAAAAATTGTGACGAAATCCGATTTTGATGGAATTATTAGCAGGTAGTTAAATATACCAGTAACTTAAGCTTATTTAAAACCGAAAAAGAGGAACTCCTAAAAACAGACTTTCACATACGGGGAAAAAAGAACTCGTATTAGTACATTCAAATTCCACGCGGACAAAGTCACGGGTATTTATTTATTTTGTTATACTTTATGCATATTGGTACAAAGGCGGTCTTAATGCCATAGGCATTTTCTGCCAGACAACCTTGGGTTGATGCAGAGACAAAGCTTGGTAGATGCACTAACGTAAAAAGAGTAATTTACCGGATTTTTAATACATACATACAATATAATTTATTACTATGTTATGATATATATAGGTATAATATAAATATTATATACATAATCATATATATATAATTAAATAATATCAAAATTAATCAAAGACGAGATGAATCTGCCAATGTCTTATTATAAAGATGCAGTGGATATCACTTAATATTGAATATAAAATTGTAACGGTATAGCTGTCCGTATGTTGTCACACTTAATGTAATAAGTGATACAATTCACCATGTTTTTTAATATTCTAGATTCTCCTTATCGGCAACCAATGAGCGAGTCTATACTACAACTGCAAGAAGAAGGAAAATTAACAAGAATGAAAGATAAATGGTGGAAAGAAAAAAGAGGAGGAGGTGCTTGTACAGTACGTACTTAATTATTTTTAATGAATTAATTGTGCCAAGGAATTAAAATGATAAGCCGTGTTCATGGATTTTGCGAACTAGACCCTGTATCTTAAACAAATTTTTGAGTTAATTCCAAGAAATACTTATCAAAACCATGAGTGCTCGTATGGTTCTAGTACAAATTTTGAGAAGTCTCACATCATTTGTAGATACCAACAATGGGGGGTCCTCTGTAGGTTCGGGTTAGGTTCCGTGCAGACTACGAAGACTAACCACATTAGTTAACCGATCTGGGCTAGAAAACATTTAACATTCAAATAAATTACATGATAGTTAGTAGGGATAATATAAAAAATTCCTTGGCAAGAATCCCGCGATGTGAAAGATATTCTTTCAGAATTGTAGCCCATTAACAGTACGCGAATGGCGCGGTTAGTGAGATGCATCTTAGTAAATATACATTTATTATATAATTAGTAGGAACATAACAAATAAATCATAAAAAAAACTATCAAACCAATTTTCTAATGAAATGCTCTAACGGCCATCATAATAAAATACATACACAAAATTTCGTGTCTGTGTTCGTTACCGTTGAAGAATTCCTTCATCTGGAGCTAATCCTGGTTGTCGATTCAAGTCATGCTTACGTTAATAAATAATGCATTGTCATTGTAAATGAAGCAACATGTAAAAATTCAACTCTGTAGGATCAGAGAAAGTGATTCTAATTCAGCTTGCACGATTTGATCAAAACAAAATAACATACCAACATTGCAATATATTGAAAACTAAAAAAATTATGGATAAAAAAAGGTAAACAAAATCACTGACTGCAGTGAAAAGAGGGAAACAAGACGAAAATAGAGAAACGAATAACCTTTTACAAAAAATTTAACATGTTGTCGGAGGCATATTTTACGGTCGACGTTCGTTACATCTTAGATGTTACGTAGTATTCCTTTTATTGGGAAATCATGAGAACACACTTTACCTCTATACTACAAAAATTATGTAAAAGGCATTGCAAATGTATCCTAACCCATTTACACGGTGCTATCGATCAGGATGACGACGCAGGTGGCGGTGAGGCACAGCCTTTGGTGCTCGCGAACGTGGGAGGCGTGTTCATTGTGTTGGCGGCCGGCTCTGGCATGGCTGTTGTCTGCGCTTTCTTTGAGATGCTGTTCGATGTATGGATGATATCCCACAAGATGAAGGTATAATTTGTCTTAGTGTGTATAAGTACAAATGTTTCTTTGCGACTTTTTAGTGGTCTTACACTCTCATTAAAGCAAATTAGTAGTGTTGGACACGTGGAATAAAAGTGTAGAGTTCGATTACCAAGACACTACCCTTGGTCCGACGATAGTATAAATATATAGGACTAGCTGATGCCCCCGTCTTCGCCCGCGTGGATGTCGGATATCGCGACCAAAAGTAATCATGAAATTTTGATCCCGGTCCCGCTTTCCAATTACCGCTTCATAAGTGCCCATTTTTTTATGTATAGCTGTTGCCTCACTCATTAGCAGACACAATAGATTTTTATTGTTACAACGTATAGATCTGTACGTTGCTGAGCCGAAGTAATGGATGTAGTATGTTATCCTTAAGAGATAGACATGTGCCATCCCGGACTTTTCTGTAGACCTATATAAGATACACAATTCCACTATACATCATTTTGTTATATCTTTAGGCAGCGCACGGCAGAATACCTCGCAGATGGTAGATTTTTTCCTACTTACTTGACACTTATTGTCATATTTTGGACAATTCACACAATATCTTTATAAATATAGCCTATGTGTTATTCTGATGTATAAGCTATATTATTGTAAAGTTTCATTTAAATCCATTTAGTAGTTTTTACGTGAAAGAGTAACAAACATCCATCCATCCATACTTACAAACTTACGCGTTTATAATATTAGTAGGATAAATTAATTCTCCTAAAGCATATACTATGATTATTTGTAAGACCATTAAACAGTCTGCGTGTATTCTCCTGTCTTGTGCAACCATCTCTTTCGACCTTTAAGCGTGATATATATTTTCATTTTTAGACGTAAGTTTGTAAATATTGAGTTACCCTCTAGGCGATGTATTATGGTTTTTCAAAATGTGTTTTTTCGTTTTACCAGAATTGCATGATCCAGTGTGACCTCTTCCAGTGTGTCTGCTCCCATATAGAATATAGTAGCTTCGAGTTTTTCTCAGTAGTTATTATTATTGTCACCGGTAAGTTTCAAACCTATCACCTATGCCTAGTGCCGTTAATTATAATGACATTCATAATTAACATTAATATTTGACCCCTTAATCAGGTAAACACAGATTTAGCTTTAATTTAATGTTCTCTGTTAAATAGTTGCAAATAAAATAAGAACGATCTGAAAAATAAAAAGCTGTTTAATTAGTAATAAATCTTCTAAACACGACACTTTAGAATACTATGTGTCCTTGCTGGAGTAAACTAGTTCAGCAGGACTATATTTCTTCCCTTAGCTTACCTGATGTAATTTATTTACAGGTATCATTCAGAGAAGAGTTGATAGCTGAATTAAAATTCATACTGAGCTTCAGTGGCGATACGAAACCTGTTCGCCATCGGGAATCTACCGGCAGTGGTTCAGGGGAATCCAAGGAAGATGGTGGAAAGGACGGTGCTGATGCCGAGTCTGATGGTGACGAAGACCGTCATGAGCCGTCCCCAACCCCGCGCTCTGAGAAGTCGTCCCACTCTCATCACATTTTGCATAGCAGGAGACAGAGTAACGCGGTGCAAATGGCGAAAATGCGTAAATATAGTTTGAGAAGTGCACGGTAGATGCTTAGATACCCGAGCGTTGTGTATGATGTGTTAGCGATTGATGATGGTGGAAACAGCATAATATCGTTCACAATCAGGTCGTCAACATTACGTGAAATACAATTTTGTAGTAATTATTATAAAACAGTACCAATGCCAAATTCATTATGTTGCGTTTTGTAGATCAAATAATTAGTATCTATATTAAGGCCTATTTTATATGCAAATTGTGTTCATTGTGGACTAAATGCCACAGATGGATACTAACCATCATCAGATAGTTAATTAAGCCACAATATAAATTACGCGTGTCACTCTGTAATAGCTGACATAGCTTGAATAGGCGAAATGTAATTATGCATTATAGCTCCAAAGTCTAATTTGATAGTCCTTTGTATGATTTGTAACTTAACTGTTTTTCTTTATGTTGATTCGTTAGAAAATAAAAATATGAATGCAAATACATGTTTCTTTCATTCGATCAAACTCAATTTATCTATACATTTGTTACAACTTAACCCACATTTTGAATATAATTATATTTTTTACCTAATAATCAAGTAGGTATGTCTTGCATAGGCAGACTATATAGATAGTCGTTCAATGTACGAGTATGTTACATTGCACGATGTATATGATACCTACCCTTTATGTAACAATGTCGCCTCAAATTCTTTACACAACTTGATAGTGTACGTCAAGTTGTTAATTAGTACATGGTTTGAGAAATGCGTGGCTGTCCGTCCTTGTAATGTGTCCAGCGTGAGGAGGGTACGGTAATGAAAGCCCTTGATTGAGGAGGTGTCACTCTTTGGGGTCATTTCTTATAATTCAGCAGTGTTGACAACTAGGCTGAGTGAAAGCAGTCTGCGATTAGGTTGGTGTCTTTCAGTTTCAACGTTTGTGAATTTAATCTTCATAATTTAAGACAAAATTATTTATATATTCTACTAATGAGCAGAAAGATAAGTAACTGTTTCTGACAGCCTTTTTTTGTACGTGTTAAATCCGTCATGGATGCTGTACTGGAGCTTACCAACTAAAAACTCAGACCAAGATTCTGTGGACGATCCCATTGTTAGGGATTCCCCCCATTTCACAAGATTTCCTCAGGACCTAGGCAAACTAAAAAAAAACTAGTAGATAAGATAGATAGATAATGCGTTAATTTAGTGCAATACAAGTATATTCAGATGGTCACATATTTCTCTTTTGGAAGACCCGCAGTATTTGTAGCGCTTTAGGAAGTAAAAGGGGCGGACCGGTGATCATAATTGGTCATATAATCAGTCCGTACTTAAGTTTTACGTGTTCCTACGGTAAAAAAGTTATTTTATCTAAAAAAGCCTTTTAAAAATTGCAAAAGGTGAGTTGGAATCGAGCCCTCACGTGGTCGGTTCCGTTAGTGGATTTTATTTTATTATTTGTTATTGGCGTTGGAGCGCAGTTTTCAATTAATTATCTGATCGAATCCGAAATACCAGAAAATCTAAATGCGCCACAAAATCAAATTATTGAAGCAAGCTTTAGTGGGACTGGGCTGGCCACGTCTGGCATATGTCTGATAACCTGTCGGCAAAAACAACAGTGAAACAGTAAGAAGGCGATTCGGCAAACCGCGCAGGTGGCAGGACGAATCGATCGCCTTTATGAAGAACTGTAGAATGTAACAACAATAGCTCTGTAGCATGGCAACTGGCGTACATATTGGAAGGCTTTTGTCCAGCAATGGAACAGTTCAGGTTTATTTACAAACTTAAAATTGTCTCGTTGGTGTAGTGGTGCCAAGCGCGACTGCTGAGCATGAGGTCCTGGGTTCGATTCCCGGGTCGAGCAAAGTAATATTGTTTTTTTTTAACTGTTACGGCCCCGAGTTTTGAATTGTGGCAATGGGCTCACCACCTATTACATGGGATTTAACAACAGCATTGGTGAAACACAACAAGCAAACTCGCTTACAAATTGTAAATTAAGCCCAAGGTGATGTCTTGCTGTAATAACTTACGTAGAACCACATAACGACGTGCAAAGTTATAAGTTGGTGTCGGGCAATTTGTTAAGCTAATGGAGACGCTGAGAAAGATCGTGGGTGGTCGCAGAGGTCGGTCTCCATTCCGCGTTGGACACAGAAATAAGGACCGTATGTTTCCAAACTATGTAGTAAATATTTTCTTGTGTGTGCTTTAATGTGTACTTGGGTATGTAAAGGAAAAATCACCATTTTTATCGAATACTCATAAATTAACTTAACATATACACTAGACTTTAATATACTGAGACTGACTGAATAAATCGTAGTTGAAATCGGACGCAGCCTCTTCCTCAATACGTATAATGTCAAATTTTCATTTTGACATCAACCAGAACAACAACCAGACAAGGAACATATTTTTTTTTATAAAGTCACGGTGTTTAGTAAATGGCTAGAGATTAACAATTTAAGAGTAAATTTACAAAAATCTTTTTAACAGAAAAATAAATAACAGTACACTAACCATCTCATACAAAAATCAAACCATTACGGAATCTGATGAGATTACGGCGACTTACAAAACTCGCAACTCAAAAACCTGCATTACAAGCATACCATGGATATGTTACATCTAATATAAGATATGGTATTCTGCTATGGGGTAATTGTGTGGAGATTATTAAGGTATTTATCGTACAAAAACAGTGTGTCCGTGGTTTATGCAATGTTGCGCCACTAACATCCTGTAGATCATTGTTTTAGAAACTGAAATTACTAACTGTAGCATCCATATATATATTCAAATGCCGCGTATTTGCAAAATCACATCAAAATCTTTTCAACACTTTTGGTGAATACTGTAATTTCCATACTAGATACCCTAATCGATTATATTTTCCTAAAATAAATACCACATTGTGTAAACGGAACTGCTATACCATGATCATTAATATATACAATAAATTACCTAATTACCTAAAAAACTAACAATCATTATTTTTGTAAAATATTGTATACTTGGTTAGTAGAGAAATGGTTTTATACAATGTCAGAATACTTAAATATGAGAAACTATTAATTATGAGATATGTGTAACCTAACAAATTTTCGCATACCAGCAATGGTTAATATGTGGCTACTCACCTTTTGTATGTATGACCATTCTAACCATATTTATGCGAATAAATAATTTGAATTTGAATTTGTGTTTATTATTGTAAAGAATACCATTCACAGCTGTCGAAGTGTATAGTTTTTTTTTGTATGAAAAGAACGTTGGGAAAGAATAATACGAGTGTCGATAAAGGTACATATTATTTCGTGAACATTTATAGGCTGATAAGAAAGGAAAATAAAATACTATTTTCAATAAATACAATGTCATTTCCGAATCTGAAACTCAAGATACGAATATGACTTCATTTATCGTAATGTACTTTTTCGTTAACGGAAAACACTTTAAAACCATTCAGTCGACAACTCGATACATATTTTCTATTTCGGTAACATATTATAGTTAGTAATGCATGACTAAACCGCTTTCCTTTGGTTTGTTTGCCCAATTCCATAGCTAATCGAATTTACCTAATTGCTGGATAATGGATTTTCAATTAGGTCAGTTATTAGTCTAAAATTTCAGTGATGACAAATGGATTTAGGTCATTAAACATGACGTCATACATTTTATAGACCTACTAATTTATTAGTTATGTTTCTTTTATAGGGATAATTTTAAAGGAAAAAAAAACTTATACCAGGTATTAAATGTATTTACTATAGGTACCATTGTACCTAATTGTTAACATTGTAATTGCATAACCTAGTACGGGCAAGACGAAAGTTACTGCTCTTACAGTATGGAAATTTTATTAATGGTTGGCACTTGGCACATTCACTCATTCTTCTTCTTCTTATCGTATGGTTGATAAACAACACAGTGTCAGAGTTTAAGACCCGCCCGTAGACCTTATAGCTTGACACACCATCGAGAACATCTCTCAGGTGTGCTGGTTTCCTCACCATGTTTTCCTTCACCGTTATAAGCAAGTGCTAATTTATTTCTAATACGCACATGACTCGAAAAGTAGCACGCACCCCTGGGTTAATGCCTTGGATTTGAACTTGTGACCTTTGACTTGCTAGTCCAACGCTCATACACTAATACCACCACGCTATTACTGCTATTTTTATTGAGTCCTTAAAAATAAGTTACCTCACAATTAGGACCTTATATAGTGAGTCTGAAATGACTGTGCTACGTTTTATAAGCATAAAAGTAGCTACAGTAATCATTATGCACCGACAACTGCTGGATTTTCTTCCAGTAATTTAACTTGATACTTGAATAATCTTATTTACTGAGAGTTGCTAATGCACCAAGCGATGACCGGTAAACTTTACAGACTGTTTATTTAATTAAATCGTTCCAACTGAACACCTTATCTAATAACGTCATTTCCTAATGATCTAGTTTTATCTCGTTAAAGTATACCTAGGTATAAAAATATGACGACAATAAAAATCTCAATAATAAAAGACTGCTACGTTGGTCTTCACGTTCGATTTCCGGTTCGGGCAAACTGTTACTGGATTTTTCTGCTAAGAAATTCTCAGTAACATCCTGGAGTTTAATAATGTGCCAGGAAGATGGAAATAGACTCACCACCATATATTATATGGCATTTAATATAATAGGCGAAATGTAGGCGTGTAACTGTTACACTGTAACAGAACAACTTTGCCTATCCCTTCGAGGAATACAGGCGAGATGCAATGTATTAATAAAATACGTATCAATTTGGCCACTAAGTTCTTATAAAAAGTTCTCATTAGGTCGAGGTCACTGAATCTTGGCTCTCAGCTATAATGGACGCGTTGTGTGAGACCTATTTTTTATCCCGCTTGACAATAATCATAAATAATTCCATAAGGCGATGACATATGTGGGGAAAACAAGTCGTTAGCTAGCGGGAAAGCAATCTAAGAGTTTTTTAGAACCACTACCAGGCATAACTATTTAGAAAGAAACATATTTTTCAATCAACGTTTATTTTAGTACAGTATATAATATTGAATTTAAATATGTTTACATATTTTCTCAACATATAACATAAATAAAAGTAATGCTCTAAAATTCAACAATGTTTTTTTTTTCTCAAACTGTTTTATTTCAGATGATTTTTGTCCACATTACCGCTTGATATTAAGGAGGAAAAATGATAATGGTAGAGTGCAGGGCCCTTTATGTTCTTACCTTAGTATCAATTTAGCTATAGGATCGTCTTTTAGCAAACGCAACACTGAGACTACGCGAAGAATGTCGAGAACTATGTGAGTGATGTGTTCGGTGCGTGTCTGTCGACCGAATCGAGCGAAGAGAACGAATCTCGTCCTTCCCTTCGGCCTTCGCGAGGGCTTCGAAGCTACCATCCACAGTCTTCGGCGTCCGTTTCACTGGTTTGACGTTGCCGCTGAACTTCAGAGCGAACTTGAGTTCTTCGATTAACTCATATTTGAAGGTTGTCTGTAAGAAACAAGAGTAATAAATTATTTAACGTTTAGATTAATATTTTTACAACGTAATAAAATAAATCACATGTGTCATAAATTTATCTTCGACAGTATTGCTTTGTAGTATATTATATATCTATAAAAAGGTGTTATCTAATAAAATTAAATCGATTTAAGTTTGTTCTAGTATTTTAAAGACATTACTAATCAGTTTTCGTTATTAAAACGCCAATATTTGGGAACTTCATGAACATAATTATCAAACTATTATAATCATACTGCAATAAAGTGAGAACACCTAATAGTGTTTTCACATATTTATCGTTCAACACCCGTTTTACATTGGTAAGAGTAATTGTATTTTTTGTCTATCCATTTAAGGTACATACTTATGTTTTAAAGATACATTCATGGCTGATTAGTACCAGTACAAAGTGTTGAGGTTTTTTTTTTTCTAATAAACATTTATATTGATGTTTAATAACATTACTATATCTTACATATAGCATTAACTAAGGTAGGTATAGATACGTGTATATGTATTAATATTACAGCCCATGTGCTTTCTGGCAAAATCTATATATTCTTATTTTGCAAACAAATGGTTTAAAGACTTGAAAAGTAAATTAGTACAAGAGACTTAAATAACTTTGTTGGTGAAAATGGGGCATATTATTTAATAGCGTGAACCTTAATTTTAATACGAAGATGACCAATTAAAACTTCAGGCTCTTGCTGAGAGTTTCCTAACAGCTAAACCTAATTTCACTTAGCTCAAGCATGGCGGTCGTAACGCAGATCTGCATGTTGTGAAAAGAGCGGCTTATTTTATTCGATATAATAAAATGATTAATAAGTAGAATGTTTATTACTCGATTTCCTCAAACTGTTTCCTTACCAAAGTTTCGAAATAGAAGCAGACGGTTAGAGCACACTCTAACACTAACGTGCTCGTGGAAGCGGTAACTACGGCATTTCATTTCTTTTTCAATGCTAATAATTAGTTACATTAAGTCTCATATGCGGAAGAGCTTTAAAATGTAAAGGGCAGTAACTAAGTACCTACAAACTGTTTGAACGGAAGCCTTTTTCCATTGCGGGCTATACTAAATAACATATTACTTATTCAGTTTTTACTCACGCTATATTTAACAGATCTCTTGAACACGCCCCACAGCATATCTATGATGGATACCAATAATCCTAACAAGCAACCGACGCCGAGCACCACGAAGGCTCCCAGCATATTCTTCATACCCAACTGTTTTTGATCTCCTTCACGTTTCTCCTGTAATATTTGATTAACCAAAATACTTTAAATCCTGTATAATTAATTTAATTAACATTATTATTAACTACTTTCTCAGTTTATACTTTATATAATGGGACAATGGGAAATGAAAATCACTTCAAATGCATCCACACAGCATTTAATTTACATTGCAGACTAACTAGTGCAACCCTGAAAACTGTATTACGGACGCATAACCAGCCAACAATATACCCAGGCTAGGATCCAGTAGAAACAGATCTAGTGCGAGCTATTATCGGTCACTGCATTCGTAAAACTTGTAAGGAAAGACCGAACTAACAAAAATCCCGACACCTTTTTGAGAAATGTCTCTTAGCTATGTTGGCAGGTTTTAATTTAGGTAGACCAATTATTTAATAATGATGATTGAAAAAATAATTTTCAATCTTGACCAGACAAACCAAAGTAATCATTTACCCCACACTTTCCACCACCTCGTTTTTCGTTCCACCACAGTTTCTTTAACTTTGCAATTTCACCACTCTCTTTGAGTTTGAGCAACGCATCATCTATAAGACTTTTGTATGGTGATCCTGAAAACAAAGACATGTAAATATCGATATAGGTCTTTGGTAAGTTTTTTTTTCAAGTTATAAAAGCACCCATACCTTTCTTCATTCCGATACCATAACTCTTCGAATCCAGCAAACCACCAACTTGCAGTAAATCGCAGTGCCTCGCAGTATAATATTCAAGAGACGTTGATTCCATAAAGAATGCATACTGCTGGGTCTCGGCCCTGAAAACAATTTTTTTAATATTATGTTCGAGCAAAAATTTCTCACATTCCGTTTGGTGTACTTATGAAAGTCAGTATGTTATTATATCAAAGGTATTTGTTATAAGAAAGACTTTTTGATTTTATCGCTTTGTGGTATATATAAATATTTCCATAATTTACAAGAGCACACTCTACTCATAAAGAATATTGCGAGCAAATCCAATAAAAATATCTTAAAAATAATTAGATATTTTTACAAACCATTGTACTCCTACGTCGTTGTCGTCAACAAGCCAATGGTTTTCCATCATTTTATCGTACATTTCCTTATACATTTGACTTGTTGAATCCTATAAAAATTTATGAAATAGTTAGACAATATTTAAAAAGTCAGACCGATATCAAATATAATTATGCAATTAATTAAATAGACGTCAACTTAATTAAATAATACGATGAAAAAATTAAAGACTAACCTTAAAAAATTGTATAGTAGATCCTTTACCCTTGGCTCCGTACGCAATGGATTTTTTTTCTTTAAGCTCTGTCACTGTATTGAAAGGTAAGACGTTTTTCTCGACGATGAGAAAGGCAACCAGTGTACCGACGTAAGAGGCTACCATAACCATGGTGAAGAACCACCATATACTTGTAATCATGCGAGGAGCTAACGCACTGAAAAAAATCGGTGTATTTATTGTAATTAACATATAGGCAGTCGAGATATCTGATGTGATAGGTGAGGATACTGATCCTGCTAGTTTTTATTTTTGCAGATGATTATATTTAAAGTCGTTTTTTGTACTGATTCATATTTTAGGCTGAGATTACGACTTCTGGGAACTTATTCCACGCACTGACTTTTCGGTTGTTTAAAATATATTTGTGAAGATTGTTAGTAAGTACCTGTACATAATTTAGAGTCACTGGCAATGTTCAATACATTTTTATTGCAAACAAATGCTGCTATAATTGTGTTCTGGAACCATACTATCGTAGCATTGATTACCTAACATAAATTTGTTCTACGCTCGGCAGAAGATAATTTACGTCCTAGCTAATAAGCCTTTGCCAGCTGAATCTTACGGACCTTAATAATATATTGACTGTCAAACAAGAAAATATATCAAATACCTGTGACATGGGATTTAGGAAGCGTGTCTGTTTGCTTCATTCGGCAAATATTACTTATATAGAAACAATGTACTCCAAAACAGAGAATTTGTTCTTGTTTAGTGGTTCACTTGACGATTAATAAAATTTCATTACATTGTTCGAATGGTAATTTGCGGATTACCGGGTCTGGCGACCTAATCGAGGCCGCTGAGTGACCTCAGTCGCGTCTGATTTTTCTGACATTTCATTCATCAATTTCTTTGATATGTATAGTCCGAATATCCATTAGAGGAATGTTTACACAATAGCAAATTGCGTTGCAGAAAAAAACCTAGTCATCTACGTTATTGTGGAAATCATGGGGCCAACTGAAGTTTCAGATACCATACCCTACCGCTACACAGCTGAGAAACGGCCTTTGTCGTAGAATGATATGATATTAATTTCGAATAGGTGAGTAAAGCCAGCTAAGAAAATTTAAATATATAGATACTATAAAGTACCTCTTCCCCTGGACCGCCAACTGATGTAGACGTGTGCACAAGCCGTATTTCTTTATATTAATATTTAATTAACTCAAATATCAAGCAAAAATTGGAGTGCATAAATTTGAAGGAGTTTTACTGCGGACAAGCTGTGCTGCGGCCCCGTGTTTATAAACCTCCTTACTACTCCTAGTATCCTGGTACTGCCGAAATATTCGTCAACAGATAAGGTACGCATCTTTCAATATACCTGCGCACAAGCAAGACAGCACCATTAAGAAGTGCAAAACTCCGTCTATTCGTTTGTCATTGGATCGCGTTAAAGCAACCCACCTCCACGCAATGTGCGGTCTGACGCTGTGTGCGTACGCTACTTTGCATACCACACACTTGTACAACTTCTCTGCGCAAGAGTGAGACGGACCTCCTTAGCACTTATTATCTCCTGGTACTCGGTACAATATAACTCATGGGCTAGTTGGATCAAGCGGCTTGACATCGCGCACTTAGCAGCTGCCTAGCCTGAAACTGATTGTTTTGTCTTTATTATCTCCTGGTTATCCAAAATTCAAATGGAGGACATTAGTAGCAAATTCCTGTCTGAATCGAATCTCTCCGACCATACTGAAACTTGGGGGGGGGGGGGGCAAATTTCGTATACCATAGTAATAAAAGGTCAAGAGAGAACGACTACGAAGCCGACTGTCGTTCCTTTAAAGAGGAGGTCAAATCATTGATATCATATTTAAATTCGCAACAACAGGAAGAAAAAAAAAAAAAATTACACTTATGGAAATTAAAACTACTAATAACAGCATTGAATCCTCCATGGCCTCTCTAACAGCACAAAATGACGAGCTAAAACATAAAATGGGTCTACTTGAAGAACAAGCCACGAAAGACAGAAACTACATCATAATTTTAGAGGATAGATCTACAAAGAATATCAGAAAGACAAATATTGAAATAACAATGCTCCTAAGATGGCAAACAAACCACAGGATGACTTAATAAAAATGACGTTATGCTTAACTACTGATCAATATTGTAAAAACGGATATTAGCGACTTTTTCGAGTACAAAACAAACGCAATAGCAGTAAAAATGGTCCGATCATAGTGGAGTTGACTTCGACCATCCGGAAAGCTGATAGCTAGCTGCATTGAAGAAATCTAGGAATTTCAATTGAAACCATAACGAAAAGCTATGTACGTAACACCTTGGGTTTAAGACAGAAGAGTACACGCCGATATGTCTCCGATCAACTTACTACTCTTTCACTATATATTTAAATATATAGTGTAACCCATACACTTGTTTAGCATAGTCATTATTGAGGACGTCCATACAAAGGTAAAATGAAGAACGTCAAATCGGACTTCTTAGATTGTCGCGAGTTTAAGTAATATATAGTAAACTAAAGCCGATAGTGTAGTCGCATATATTAAAAACACACGCAAAACAAACGTAAGAGAAATAAATTTATCGCGCGCTTCATGCCTAGAGGTTCATATTCTGCCTGACCTTATAGCTATTGTAACGTACCGCTCCCTAAACAACCATCTTAGTACCATAATACGAAATAAAAAAAATATAATTACTGGAGATATAAATATATATCTACTATACAAGCAATTATATGAGCGCACAGACAAACTCAAATCTGTCATTAAAACTGCAACATTGTAATTCTTCACACAACCATCACAGATCAATGGATGGTTTTTCTAAAAATAACAGGCTTGGAAAACACTTCAAAATACACAAAAACAAAAATAGTTTTAACCTCGAACAAGGACTTGAGTGTCTAAAAGATGAAGAGTGTCCAGCGACTTGCTTCAATTAAACAACCCTAGTATTCTTGTTAATAGTCTAATCGAAATACTTCAAGATTGTATGAATCAAAGTAGTATCACCATGAATATCCCTGTGAGAAATAGACTTTTAAAACCATGGATGACTATTGGACTATTACGCTGTATTTAAAATAGAAATAACATGCAAAAAAGACTTGGACTTGACCCTCAATGACTTATTAAGAATTACCTATAAGAGGGATCGAAATTACTGTAACTGTATCATAAAAAAAAAACGAAGGCACACAATAATCCCAGAAAAACGTGGAATATCATTAATAGCTTTACTGAGCGTAAGCCCAGGAAATCAAATAAAATTGAACTATTGGAAATATCCACTACCGAGATACTGTCAACGTGATAAATAGCTACTTCTTTAGCATAGATAAGCTCCTTGCTGATAACATCACATCATCTCTTACGTCGACAACCAGTCCCTCTGTCTCATCCTTTGTCTTGCTGAATACTGACCCTTGCGAAGTCCATGCCACACTTACGAGTTTAAAAGCTGACAGTGCCCCTGGCTAGGATAAAATACCAATAAGCTTCTTAAAAGCCGCACACCTGCAAGTTGTGCCTATCATAACCCAACACCCACACGGTTTAATAAACCTATGCTTTGAGCAAGAAATCTTCCCGGACGCTATGAAAATTGCTCTTATAACTCCCGTATTTAAGCGTGGACACAGCGTTGACCCGTCAAACTACAGGCCAATATCAGTCCTGCAATCTATCTTAAAGTCCCTTGAAAGGCATAAATTCACGCCAAATTAGCTACTTAAATAAATATAATCTAGGTAATTATATAATTTAGGTAAGGAAAATCTACTAAGGCTGCAGTCTTATTGTTGACCACTAATCTAGTAGATAAAATTAATAAGGGTTGCAAATGTCTAGCTGTTTTCCTTGACCTCGAAATGGTTTTTGACATCGTATCTGTCCCCACACACTTACACAGACTTGATATCATCAGCTTTGGGGGATATAGGGTTTGGGATAGAGGAGGTCCCTCTGGACATATTTAAATTTAACCTAAGTAAAAGAAAACAGTTTAAATAGGGAAACATTTTACTTTAGGAGAAACGAACTTACGGCGTTGGTCAGGGGAGCGTCCTTGGACAGACTCTATTTCTTATTTATATTAATAGTTTTTGTGGTATGAAAATCGATGGGGGACAAATATTCTCATACGTTGACGACACTGCCACAGTCTTAGTCACAGTCAAAAAAAAAAGGTTTCCCTTTCGTAAGATCTTACTAAATCTAGGGGCAGAAGGAATTACACAGTCGCTCTTACTGTCGCAGTTAGACCTGCATTCGCTAAAAGGCAGTATGCAAGGCAATCTTCTCGCTTGTACAACTTTGCGAATAAAGAAACACGTATATAGGAACTCTCTACTCATATCTCTATCAAATCATAGGTAACTTTGTAAAATTTATAGTTTAATAGATCAAAATTATGATATATTTTATGGAAGTATTTGGTTCATCCGGTTAGGAGAAGTAAGCCTCCAAAGAGATGTAGTTGGCGTATCTAATCACCTTAAGCGAACACTGATAAATCTCACACTCTGTACCACATAACTGACACACACACCAAACACACAGAACCACTCTCACTCATTACACTAAATAGGGCGCTGTGATCACACCCTAATATTAATAGTAATATTATTTTTCTTCTATTTTTGTATCATACCATATTATAGAGAATGTGAAAGTAGAAAAGCGGAGTCTCATAACACAAGCAACTTCTTGCTTATATGGGGATCTCCTTTTAATTAATGTTAATCTGATATGTGTACGAAATAATTTTTTTTTTTATATAAAAACATTTTGATTTAGTAGAACTGATCGTCAGTAGAAATTGGAATGACAAAGTAATCTTCTGTGTGGCTCTGAAAATCTAGCAAATACTCGTAACGATAACTACTAAAAAAGCAACTATTAATAAGGCTATAATGGTTTGACGGCGGGGTTGGCGCAGTGGTCAAAAGACCGGCTACTGCGCCGCATGTAGTAAAGGAGCAAAGATTTACATGATCTACTGATTTTTATCCCGGGTCTGGCTTTGTTTGCATGTGAAATTGTCTCTGTAAGCGTGCCCACGATACAGGAAGAAACTACTAGTGAGGGGCAGAAATAAAAAGAATAATGATAGATCCGTTGCATCCTTACCATTCTCATCTTGGATTAAACAAAATAGCACAGCATAGTACTATAACGTTATTTTTCTTTCTTTCAAAGTTATCTAAGTCTAATTTTCGGCAGTAATTCATATCTTAATACTTACATAGGAGCAATTTCTGAACCTTGCTGCATAACAGATCCAATGATAAGCCACACGGAGTTAGCGAAACTGAACTGGTTCGTCAACTCCTCTGGAGACTCTATACATGGAACTGGGTTCTGCCACTCTTTGTTAGAGATTCGACCAACAAAGATCATTGTTACCCCTAGAGCCAACTGGATTAGTATCATGTAGTACCATACCTGGAGACAATATTGTTGAGAATTAGTAGAAGCAGTTAAGGTGCCAAGTTTAAAAACACAAAATCATGCTTAAGCGGCCCGTAATTTGATTCTTAGATATATATATATATATACCCATGGGTGAGATATAGAACAAAATCGAAATTGATTTATTCAAAGTCAGCTGGACATTACCTTAGTTGTTAGTTGAAAGGATATTGAGTCTAACCGTTAACGCTCGAAGACTCAAGGTTCAAGCAGGAAAAAACAAACCAACTCTCTAGCAAACATATTCCAAAAGCAGTACCCAAATATAATACAAAAAATTCAAACCTCTTTGGAAAAGACAGCCATAAAGGAGAACATCTCAGGTGGTTGCTTACTGGGCTGTTTGTAAAGGATCCCGATACCGAGTGTCATGAAGGGCGTCGAGAAATCGATACCGCCTTGTCTCTCCGCGGTCATTGTGAAGTCGCATATGGCAAGGTCAGCTTTCTACAACAATTTATGGAAATAAATATAGATAGTATCGCTTCATTATAATATGATACATCCTGTTCCATTCAGATGGATCTGTATGAAAAAAAAACAAATGAAATATTAAACTTTGTTCCAAGGAACCAGGTCGTTCATTTAAGAGCTTATTTATTAGTTCACATTAGTCTTGGGTTGCCTAGAGAAGGCCAAATTATCATTGGCATGTACGTCATTGCACCTATATATATTTTATACTTACTTCTTCCCTCAATTGCAGGGTCATTCCAGTCCAATGTCCATCAACTAAGTTACCATAATCTTTTTCCACAGCAAATTCGTAACTAAATCCTAAGACTTCACTCAGTTTATCAATCAAATCAATGGTAAACCCTTCATAGCGATCGTTACCTTCTAATGTATCATGAGATTGCTTCAGATAACCGTATGGTGCTGTCTGGGAAATAAATATTGGTATTTTTTATTTAACATAGCTTTTCTCCTGTGACTGTGTATGAATATTTTTAAACTTGGAACGTCTCTTTATTTATCTTGGTCGCTGATTGTACATACCACTTGTCATAGTTATGATAAAAATATTAAAACTAAACTATATACATTTATATTTTTATGCTGTTATTTTGTATAAATTAAATATGCTATGTTATATGTCCGTCTATGTTGGCATATATCAATATTATATTACTTGCAGGACTTACCAATGAAATAAGTACTCTCAAAGTTTTGTTCCGGAGTGCTGACTCCTGCGTTATTTCCGCGTCAGCCACTATAGGTCTGTCTATCGTCAACTCACCGTTTTTCCAAAAACCTATCTAAATGGGAATTCATATCCATTAACTATAAATAGCAAGGTTATAGACATATGGCGTCATATTGGTTAGTCTACTCACTGTTTGATTGCCAGCAGATGTTAATTCTAATATGTCAAAATGTACATCTGTTCGTTGACCGACTCCGTCAAATATCAATGATCTTGTTATTCCTTCGACTTTGTTCTGTAACAAGCACAGAAATTTAAGAAATGTCTGTTAAATTGCTGAATCCTCGAAAACCTGACGAGTAGCAAAAAAAAAGTACAACAGTAAAGTATCACAGCACACAGAATTAAGCACAGCTGAACAATAATCATGTTTCTTTAGGCAACGGCTATAATAAGATCTGCTGTCAAGAGAAAAATGTCTTAATGGCCACGCTTCGCGGCTTTGATAAATAAGCAGCAGTATTGTATTGTAATCCTTTAGACTCCCTTGTTATTGTGACACCCACGTGGAAAAAACGATATGTAAGAAATGCAAGAACCGTACAACTAACTATTAGCAATATTATATTGGACTATAAGAATTTTATTTAAAACTAGCTGTGCCCGCGACTCCGTCCGCGTGGATGTCGTAAATTTACACCATGTCGTGTATGAACACAAATTCATAATATTAAATAATAAAAAATGTTGATAGTCAGCTAACTCAGCCCAACGCAAAGCAGCTACTGAGGACTAAGCTATGTAGTTTTAAAGTAAATAAACCGTTTTTTAACCTATTTTTCGTGACCGTATATTATATCAAAATAAACCACTCGCCCACATGAGCGACCGTCATTATTCCGCGGAAAATCTTAACACCGCGATTCAGAAAGTGACGTCATACGCATAACGCCATCTAGCGAGTGATGAGTAAACCGTCAAAATATTAACCATGGAAAAGTTTTCGGTTTAAAATAGGTTTAACAGTGCAACGTGATTATTGTTTGTAGCTGTGCCCTGCGGTTTCAACCGCGTTCATTTGAAGAAAAAACCTAAGTACTAAAATATACTTCACCAGTGCCCTGCCCCCTCATGACCACGCCTAGCACATCATAAATGCACCTGCCTTGTTGGTCTAGTGATACCAAGCGCGACTACTGAGCATGAGGTCTCGAGTTCGATTCCCGGGTCGGGCAGTGTTATTGAGTTTTTCTGTTAGAAAATTCTCAGTAGAAGCCCGGATTTGGAATTATGCCTGGTAGATGGCAATAGGCAATTACATGGGACTTAATAACAGCGTTGGTGAAATGTGGGTGTACGATTGTGTGTACCTCTGCCTACCCGTTCGGGGAATACAGGCGTGATGCTATGTTATGTTATAAATGCTCGCGTGGTACTTGATCATTATTTTATTGCAGAGTTATTTTAAAACTACGATATCTCCGAAGATATTAATTGAAATCAAATGATGTCAAGCGCAAATTTATTCAAAATTAAATACTATATTATTTACTGATTATATAATATATAATCATCACAAATAAGGATTAATATCATGTTTATCAAAACACCTTCGCAAATGATGCATAAAAAAGGTTATAGTTAGTCAACCTTAAATGATAGCCATTGCGGACTTTTGTTTAGAACTTGTAAATGAAAACAATTTTGTCATACGTGATTTTTCCGTAACTTTAACCGTTTACGCAGTGCACGCAACGGAAGCTCTTTAAAAGAATATTTTTTCCCGTTTTTGCAACATTTTTCATTGATGTTCCGGTCCTATTGGTCGTAGCGTGATGTTATATAGCTTTATAGCCTTTCTCGATAAATGAACTATCCAACACAAAAATAATTTTTCATTACAAACCAGTAGTTACGAGATCAGCGCGTTCAACCAAACAAACTCTTCAGCTTTATAATATTAGTATAGAAATATAGATTAGGGTATTTTTTCTTCTTATTAATGGAATAGTTTATTGTTAAATTACCATTGATATTTTTGTTTAGGTACGACTCGCCGTGCACCGTTCTGTGTGCCATCCGTGATTTTGAATATTGGGACAAATGAATTGATCCCTGAAACCCGATCACCTACGGGATATTTCGCAAAAAATTGGTATCAGAAAGTATCGGCTGTGTTACAGTGGACTGAAAAAATAAATCTGTATGAGCGATTAAAAGCGAAGCCTACTTTTAAATGAAATTAAAGTAAGCTAAAAATACATTGTTCTTTATTATGACGATACAATTAGCGCAATGCCTGCAAGTTTGATTATTGTAGTGCCTATTATTTCCACATATAACATCTATTTGTATGACGTATAGTAAAAGATTACAGGGTATGTAAAATGGCACTGGAGCAAAGTGCTGAACTTTAATAAAATAATAAATGTACCTACCGTCTTCATAAAATTCAGAAGAGTCGACCCATATTTCCAGGCTTTATAATCCTCACAACTTATTGATGGCTTCTCATTAACTCTCACTTTTTGAACAGCTGCCGCGAACACCTCCACAGCGTCGTGTATTAGAACCAGTTTTGTTTTCAATTCCTCTGGTTCTAAAGATTTACCCGTCTCTTGGTTGAACATAGCGGTAAAGTTCCAGAGTTTCTCATTATTTCTGTCTTCTAGTGCGACTAGGCGAAATCCTGGAAAGGACAGCAATTCATTTTATAGCTTCTTAGTTCTTTCTAAGTTCATCTGCGAAACACAATGGCGAAATAATTTAGTTAATTTAGCCGTTGGCTCGCTAATTAGCAGACACAATAGATTTTTATTGTTATGAAGTGCGTATTTGTACGTAGTTGAGCGGAAGGGTTTTAACCGCTACAGCCGTTTATTAAATAATAACTGATATCTTTTTCTCAAGTTTAAATAACTACTTAATGTATTTATCTTCCAAAAAAATTGGTGCCTTGTTGTTTTACCCGTCATGTTAACTCCTCCATATCTGTAGCGGCTCATATCTATACTGAAAAGATCGGGTGATACGAAGATATACGAATGCTCTTCAGCCATAATTCCAACTTGCTGGGCATGAAGCAATATCTGTTCCAAGTGTCGTGATGGACAGTCCACCACGAAGTTTGTGTATCCGTTGTGTTTGGCATCAATAAGTACTTCCCTATAAAAATAAAAACAGTATTTATATTGGTTATATTTTAGTTAAACTCTAAAGTTATACATTTTTGTGGAAAAGAAAGTCGTGTGAAGAATTTTAAACTCATCCTCCGGACGTCGAACACTTGCAGTATTCATCTGAGGGTGCTAAGGCAAATATTGCTCAAAACCCTATTTTCTATCCAAAGCTTAAGTATTTTTATGGCAGGTATTTACCACCCCTTAAAAAAATATAAATAAATACAAAAAGAACCGTTATGTATAGCGAGCAAATGTTAAGCAGCGGTGTTGATTCTATAATTAATAAAATATGTGTTATAGAAATTTGTCTACGCTATCTAATCCAAAGAGTGCTGTTTATACCAGCTATTGTTTTTACTAAATCTCTTATAGTTTTACGAGTAGGAGTATAAAGCATCGCTTAATTAAGAAAAACAACACTGTTGACACCTGAGGTTTACACTTACCAGGTTGCGGAATGACGCCCAGACTTGACGTCTACAAATGGATTATTTTTCAAATCAAACGTTATACTTGTATAATAACTTTCGTGAGGCATATTCATATTAATTATTGTTCACCGGTTACTACCTACTCACGTACATTCTTCTGGTTTACCCAACTAGTTTTGAACTCGAACAGAGCCCTTAGTCATGAGCTGAGTCCGCGGCAATGTCGCGACTCAGACTGGCGCTACATCGTGCCACATGCCGTTTCGTCCAGGCTCGACTCACTTCTGCATGATGTAGACTTCAGAGCTGGTTTCCAGGCTGGAGGTAGTGTCCAACCACTGTCTCTGTTGAAATTCGGGCGACGGCGTATAGATATTCGATAGCTTCACGTAGGTACTTTTCGCGGAATGAAGTATTTCTCCCTCGCTAGTACGGATGCTTTATCAAACCGTATGAAGTGATCCGCGCCCGTGCTGCTTGCGTGTTCTGCAACTGCCGTCCTGTTGGTTTCCAAGCGTTTCAAACTACGTATGTGTTCAGTAAGTCTGGTTGAGATTTTGCGACGAGTTTCACCAATGTAACTCAGTCTGTTCAAACTAGTCGGGCGAACCCGAAGAATGTACGTGAGTAGTAACCGGTGAACAATAATTAATACAAACGTTATACTGTCTAGCCGGGCTGGGTACCTAAATATACATATGTATTCAATTGTAAACGCGCCTAGGTACGTTAAGAGTGTCATACGCTTTTTTTTTTTTTTGAGTGTGGAAAATCCATCATGGACGCTGTGCCGGACTCCTACCGACTAAAAACCACACGGTCCTACTCTAACCTTTACCGAGGACCCGGGTTCGTTGCAGCAATCACCGCGACCCCGGCAGGTTATGGTACACTCCAGGTTTGTGCAGGCCGGCCACAGTTAGCCTGAACACCTTCCTATGTCACGCGTGTGGCCGTCTCGGGCTGGACTGCTGATCAGGCGGCGAACCACTCATACCCGCCGCCCTCAGTCCACGGCTCACGGTGGCCGGAGATCGTTGAGCGCCCTCCGGCGCCTGGCTCGCCTTCTGCGGCAGGGGTGTGCGGGGTTTGCCCTTTCCGCCGCCTCCTTCGCGAGCATCACCTCCTCGCAGAAGTTGGCAACGGCTCCCCATGCGCTCTCACTCCCGACCATGTGTCTAATCACGGACGGAAGCGAGAGATCGCCCGCCCTTACTGCCCCGATGAGGTCGTGGCGCTGCTCAACCCAAGCTGGGCACACCTCCAGCGTGTGCTGCGCCGTGTCCTCGGGGCAGTTACCGCAATGGTGGCATCTCGGTGTCGGCTCCCGGCCTATGCGACACAGATACTTCCCGAAGCACCCGTGGTCCGAGAGCATCTGCGTCATCCGGAAGCCGAGGGCGCCATGTCGCCTCTCCAGCCACTCTTCCATTACGGGTCTTACCGCCGCTATTGCAGCGTGCCCTAAGAGTGTCATACGCTGTGAATGTATGTGTCGCAGATGTATTGTAGAATCAGCTGTTGTACAAAACTGCTAGCTGATTTACAAAACAGTACTGTTATGAAAAACAGCTGAACGACGTTTAGAAGTTTTACATAATGACTGAACTACAACACGCATAATGGTATGAACATTTTGCGTTTATCAATGCAGCGGGTCAACGATCAGAGATTATCTAAAACAGTCTGAAATTAACTGTCAGATTGTTGATTTTAGTTCGAAATTTTGTCGCATGTGGCTCTGTGTGTCTTAACAACAATAACTTATCTTTAATTTACTTTTGAATCAGAAGCAAAAAAACAAAGAAGAAAATTTAGAATGGCGTATATACTAAATAATTTTAATTCTACTATCCATCTGCGAAATATGCATCATATATGGCAATGGATTTAAATAGGAATTAAGATTTTTGGCGCATTTTATTTATTGGACAAACAATCGTATCAACTTAGTAAATATAGAAATGCTTGATGGAAGTTAGAATAGTGCCCAGTAGATGGCAATATGTTCACCGCCTTTTAAATGGGACTAAATAAAAGCATTGGTGAAATATGGGTATCCAACTGTGTGCACCTCTGCCTACCCTCTACGGGAATAGAGGCATGATGAACCCTTTGTTTGGTTTTTATCGGGCTACGAGCACCTCAAACAGATAGTGAATGAGCCACTGCATATTATATCCAATGGGCCACTGCATATTATAAAACAGAGCCCCCCGATGCATCTCTGTTTGCGATAAACTAAAAACTACCCAACGGATTTCCATGCGGTTTTCACCAATAAACAGAGTGACTTTTGAGGAAGTTTAAAAAAAGAAAGAAAGAGAACATTTGTTACCAAACTATAAATTACATAAATAATATAAATATTTTTTAATTACGCGACGGGGCGATAACAACACTGTGTATTTAAATGGCTAACGATCTAGTTTATTTAGTCGCAAGATGGCGTTATTCTATAATCATTTTAGAATAATGATGCATTATAAGATGTTTAGTTATTATATATATAGATATATGGAAGTGTTCACTGATAATATTACCGCACTATCCACACCACTTTTTTAATTTATATCGTCACTTGCTAAACTTGCTGGGAATTGTCATTCCGATCACTATTTTGTTTATTAGTTATGTACTTAGCGTTGATATATTTTCCAACGAATAATGTCCGCAACTTTAGCGATAGTAATCGCCAAAATGATGTACCTACTCTTGCTAAATAAAATTATTTTTTTAACTATTAATCTTGCTTTTTATTTATAGAGACAATGTTTAAACTACGACTACCGTCTTTTTTTCATCTTTAGGTTAGGTATTACCGTGCGAAGCCGGGCGGGTTGCTACTACACTTTAATAACATAATGATATTACAGTATTACCTATAGTCAGTGCCACTGAGTTCCCTCACAGTGACAACGTATGGGTTGGAATGGTTGCCCATCTGCATCAACTCACTCACGCGCAGTAAATTGTACCCTCTGACGTATAACAGCGTATAATTCCTCCAGTCCTTATGTATTATTAACTTTTTTAATGCCTGAAATTATATAACGGGAGTAGTTAGTTTTTCCTCGTTAAGTCTTTTTTTTAATAATAATAATATTTGTTTATTCAGAAAAAGTGCAATACAATTTACAAATTTCTTATCATTAAAATAAAGCAGACATTGCATATTTGCCTGAACTAGGTTGAACCTGTGCCTCAGGCTATCTATAAATCCAAAATGAATTATTTATTTCAGTCTTTCTCTTTTGCTTTCTCTATCAACAACAAAAGGCGGCCATTAAATAGTTATATCAAAATTCGAAATACCTAGCTTATTAATAAAGAATGCCTGTCTCATTAGTCTAGTGGACGTAGGTATACATGGCTGATGAGCGGTATGGGTCACGGGTTCGAATTTAATGATTAATATTTTTTAATTTTATGATTTTAGCAAAAAGGTTTAAATAAATCGTGCTCTTACAATCAAATATATCTCTACTAATAAATCTACTATAGCAATAAGAGGGGTTTTATGGAATTAGCAATCTAATCTTGATTACTTTTTATTGCCTCATGTTTTGTCATAAAATCAAAAGATACAGAGGAGGGATAATATGATACGATACCTATCACCAAAAACATTCAACCATATACTTAAAAAAATATAACTAAATACTTAGTAATCTTAAAAAAAAAATGTACTGCCTCGTTGTCTAGTGGTCCCAAGCGCGACTGCTGCGCATGAATTCTCGGGTTGGATTCCCGGATCGGTCCACAGTATTATTGAGTTATTCTGTTAAAAAATTCTCAGTAACAGCCCGAAGTTTGGAATTGTACCCGGTAAATGGCAATAGGCTCAGCAACTTATTACATGGAACTTAATAACAGCATTGGCAAAATGTGATTGTAAAACTATGTACACCTCTGCCTAAACACTCTGGGGAACACAGGCGTGATGCTACGATATCTTTTAGGTTCCTTAGAAAGTGATAATTAATAGCCACACTTCATTTTTTCTAAAGACAATTAAGAAGGTGCTAGATAGGTATATAAGAGATACAGCTCTAGTTGCATCTCCTATCCACCGCAGCCAACACGCCTACTGTACGGGCAAAGTCTCATAGACAGGGTGGAGAAGGTTATGGAGGACAGACATTTAGCGCTATGTGCGTTCCTCGACATTGAAGGAGCTTCCAACAACTCGACTTTCGAGTCAATCTCACTGCTGGTGAACGGGCTGACTAACCAAAATGTCGACCCGACTACCATCATAAGGGTAAAGTCGATGCTTAGTCATAGAGGGGCAAAAATTGCCCTTCATGATGAAACAATAGAAATATCCACAGTTAGAGGATGCCCGCGAGGTGGAGCCTTATCGCTATTATTGTGGACACCAGCTGTGGATGAGCTCATATTTAGGTTGGCAGAACTCCAGATCGATGCGCAAGGCTACGCAGATGACTTGATAATCGTCGTAAGGAGCTCCTGTCAATCTACTATCTCACAGATTATGCAAAAACGTCTCAACACCGTTAGTGAGTGGTGTGCCAAAAGTGACCTTTCCGTTAACGCGGACAAAACTGTCCTACTACCTTTTACCAAAAAAACGGCGTCTAGACAAATTCGTGATGTCAAATCTGAATGGTAAAATTATAACGTTTTCCACAAGCTAACGTGGAACACACATTTAGGTAATAATAATTAATTCAATTCTGTTAATTTAATATTTTTCTAAGGAAGCATTGAAAAATAATAGACACAGTACTGCGTTCGCCGTACTTTCCATTCATACTAATTCGGTAACAGCAAGAATTCATGAAAGTACCATGACATGAATTCATATAAATTTAATATTTATTTTTGATAAAATTTATCTATATAGATAATGATTAGGCTAAAACCTTTCATTTGAGATAATAAGATTAACTATTGCCTTCTGTTCAACAGACAATCCGAAGAACTTTATAAAATAGTTTTTACGGTAGCGTAACCTCATCACTAAAATGTTATAATTTTCCATGATTACATTTCAAAGAACGTGGAGTAAGAAAAATAACATTAAACAACTGCTAGTTATCATTTCAACAAGTTTAAAGGGGGGTTACTCTTGAAACTAATACCAATTCCAATCAAATTCCATGATTAAATAGACGCCTAAAAACAACGTGTAATTTTAAAATAAAATTACCACATTACAGTTGCCTTAATTTTAAAAAGCATTTTGTCTTCATAATATCCCGAATCTCTAATTATTTTTTAAACATAGTAATATCTTAGGTTTGCACGATCACTACACATTATAATAAAACAACTTTTAACCGGATTATTCGCGTGTATACGAACTCAGTGTCAGTGTCAGGAAAAACAAAAAACCAATAATACACGATTAATCCGGTTAAAAGTTGCTTTATTATAATTTTTTTAAATATTTTGGTATATAAAGCTACGAACTGACTTTGCAATGTCAATCGAGCGGAATTACATATTTCCAAGAGTAAGCCCACAGATGTATCAGTTCAATGAGTGAATTATTTATTGGTGTAACAGATTGCTTCAGTAGCCAAGAGGAATCGTCGATGTAGATTGCGAAATTTGTTAAATGTTTTGCATCTCATTCATAATTTTTTTTTGTATGTAATATTCGAATTTAGTTGTAAATTCTAAGCGCAGATTTTCTAACAGACATCTACATAAGCCGTTGGCTCGCTACTTAGCAGACACAATAGATTTTTATTGAAGTACGTATTTGTACGTGGGTGAGCGGACGGGTTTGATCCGGAGATACAATTTAATCTTGATAGCTATTATCTAAACAAACCTACATAATACTAACGTTAATTTATTTCTTGTATATCTAAAGAACTATAATAACCAGCCCTAAATTGGAGTCTACACATTAAAACAATGTTGAATATTTAGCCTTGATGAAGAACGTAAAGTTAGAAGTCCCTAGAAGTAATAAAGGCCATGTCTGTTAATTAATTCTAATTTCGTTTGATAATTTTATGATTTTAGAGGCAGGTAATATGTTAAATGGAAAAATATCAGAATACAATAGAGAGCGTGTCATTAACTAGCGAGGATTAAAAAATTTAAAGAGAAATACTGATTTGGAAATTCACTGAGGATAGGTTTACTACTTTTTTCGGATTTAAGTGTATAATTACAGATAAATCTTTGATAAGCATTAACGAATGCATAGCGAAATCTTTGTCATTTCCATCTTCAGTCACTTTACAGGTTTAGATGGCAATGACCACCAAAATACGTATTAAAATATGGAAGAAGAATTCGTGGTAGGGGTCGAGATAACTTAACGGTCAGAGCGTCTGGAGTATTAAGCCGGGAGCTGCAGGTTCTAATCCTGCTTACGACCATATTTTTCATAACTCACTTTAATGGCGTTATATTTTGTGTTTGTTCAAATAAATGCGCGGGGTTTTGGAAATTTTGAACAAAATAATGCTAATTATAATTTTTGAACGCTCTTTATTTCCCACAAATACACAATATTATCTAATATGATTGGAATCAAAAGTCACTAAAAAACAAATTAAAAGGCTGTGTTTGCAAATGGCCAGTTCTTTTTATTATTTATGCGCTTTGATACTTGTCCGAGGAAAAAGGCTGTACTATAGTACAGCTTTTTGCTTCAATGTCTTGCCCAGGCAAGTATAACATAAAAACCACAGGCCGCTTAAGTATAGTCCTCAAAGTGTTTAAAAAAATCGGAAATAAAAAGAAAACAACGTTATTGTGATCACGTTGTTTTTGAGAATGAATGGCTAGTGATTAATCTTTGTCAAAAAGAGAAGTACCAGTTAATTTTGCCAGTAGAACACAGTAAATTTTGTGCACATTAATATTTTTTTTAATTAATGATGTACCTATAGTGTTCTTATTTTGAACATCAATATGAAAATGTATGTAATAGCAGCATTCCCAAAAGTGTCAGAATATGGATTACCTACTGTATAATAACTTTCGTGAGACATATTCATATCAATTATTGTTCACCGGTCACTACTCACGTGCATTTCGGGATTCGGGAATTGTCCGACTAGTTTCGAACTCGAACGGAGCCCTTAATCATGAGCTCACCGGCGAACAATAATTGATATGGATTACTCTATGAAAAGACCTTTTTTAAGATAATTATTGGAAAATTTTATTCAAGTACCACAGTACTATCATTATAATAGTATTATAGTACCAATAGAGGCATGCCTGTTAAACACCCATATTTCACCAATGCCATTGTGGGGTCCCTGGTAGGTACAATCTACTGGGCAATATCCCGATTTCCGGCACACTTTCCCCGACCCGGAAATTTAACTCAGGACCTCACGCTCTGCAGGCACGCCTAAGACCACAAAACCAATAAGGCGGTTTAGCGGTAGAAGATTTAACATACATATTGAGAAATATCTACATACATTAAACCTTACCATATTAAAACCAGCAGGGCTAGGGTACATATTCAGTACGGACCAGGTTTCACGATACAAGTCGTTGTGCTGAATTAAAACATGGGGCACTTCTAGCATATCACATAATGCCTGGATGTTCTCGCTGGCTCGGCCGCCCGTACCGTCTATGACGCCGATTACACCTTCCTAAAATATAAAGTAAAAAATATTATCAATTTTAAATTAATATATATCTTCACAAAAAAAACTTTTTTAACTATTTGAATAAATCTGCGTTATTAAAAAAGATTTATTCTTATATAAGTTACAATTTCAAAATAAAACATAGCGCTGTGGAATTTTAAAGACACATTATAATTCCCACATTTAAAAAATGCACCAAAAATAAGAAAACTCAATTGAAAACTAAAATAAACATAAAGAAAGTTTGCCGCTCTGCAACCGAATTATTCAAAGCCATAAAAATAGGTGGGCAATGAAAAAGAAAAGAACAATTGAATTGAAGTCGTAAAAAAGTTACATTTTAGTCTCGGATCAATGAACAAATTGAAACGATAGATAGAGGCTACGAAAATTTAATGAGGGGTATCCATATCAATCGCAGGATCATATTATTCTCCACGCGAATAATTTCAAATTGAATAGACAAATGAAATAATCTATAGGTATGAATTTAAGGTCAAATTGTTTTTTAGGTTTTGTACAAGGTGTAAGGTAAAACCGTCGAAACAAATTAACTATGGACTCCACAAATGATATTATACAACTGAGTAAGCCTAAGTGAATCACGGGTCTTAAGGCAATACCTCCCATACACTGTACTGCAAGAAATTATGAGAAGGGACAACTTTTTATTCCCGACTTTTGCAACTTTTTTTATTCCTGGAAACTTAAATCATATTTAGTTGATTTGGGAAGATTGGCTCATTCCTTGTATTTGTGTAATACAATTACGTAAATATACCTACTTCTTAAACAAAGGAACATTTCATAAATACGATATAAATTTGTACCTCCGCCAGTTCGCATACATATTTGCTTATTTCCAAAACTTCCCCTCTTTTAGATACTTGTTTTATGGAAGTTGTGAAATTCAATTCATTTGCGGCCACTTCCAAAGCCACCTTCATGTCCTCGTTATCTTTGTAAAATATACCACCTGAAAGACATTAAATTGTTTATTAAAAAAAACAACGGCCATAGAATATCAACAATGTAATTTTCTTCTTATTACATGACTGCACAAAAAAAGGAGTGTTATGTTTTCAGAGTGACGGAGAGGCTATGATTAAAGCTCTAATTGGTCACACTGTAGACGGGTGCTAGGAGAATTTAATGCTAACAATTGATAAACTTCAACGATCGCTTACCAACCAGAGGTACTGAACTGAATATGAGTGCCTCAAAGTATTGATGCATTTTGTTGACCGGTAACTTCGATCATCTTACAACGAAAATAGTAAGATAAAGCATTTAAAAGTCTGTTTTGCTGTGACAAAAGGTGACATTCAAAGAAAGAACAATTAGATATATGGGACTAACCTAGTAAAGGTCCATTTTGCGCAAAAACACATTGCGATAACAACACCAAGAGAAACGCAAGTAACACATTCATGTTTCTACAGTAAATGTTACATCACATCACATTATAATAAACACTGCATATCATAGAAATCACAACACTGTACCGGATCATCGTATCACGTACCACATTTACAACAACTTGAAAACTATTAAAGTAAATGAGTTTACATTTTAACGTTGTAATTGTTAAACTTTACGGCTAGTCTATGTTTTAAAAAAATGCCGTAATAAACGTGGAGTTTAGGCGGTGTGTTCGTAATGTGTTTAGATTGCTATTGGACGGGCCCAGCGCGTGCGACACGACGCTTCAGAAATAATCCAGCGCCTATATTTAGGACGGGTTTTCCACAAAACGACACACTTTATCTCGATGCCGTCTGTCTGGGTCTGGAACGACAACATAGCGAAAACCGATTTACGGATAAAAAGTATTGCCGGTTTTTAGATTCGTTTAACTTTCAGCGCACTTTTGCTAAGTTTCCAATATTAGTTTTGTGTACAAGAGAAGAATAAAAATATTGAAAAATAAATTAGTTAACAATCCTATATCGACGGTTGAACGACTATTTGGTTTAAGCGACATTTCCGTGGAATATAAAAATGGTTCTATGGATATTTTATTTACGTTTTATTTTTTGAAAGTATAGAATTGTCTCTAAACCAAATAGCCTTTCAACCGTCGATATGTACCTACGTCTAATCTGTGGAAGCACAACGAACCTGTGGAATTATTTTGTGATATTTTTAACTATATCGGAATTTTTCACAAATGTAATTTTCAGTGGATACTGGAAATCGTAATTTCACAAAACAACGTCCAGTGTTTTCGTGAAATAACTAAATACTTAGTGGAAACGGTGCCTTGGCGTAGGTAAAAATAGGTTACGTATGCCAACATATTTATGTATGTAGTATTCCCCAGTGGGAGATCCAGACCATCGACTAATAAGTGGATAATAAAGAGCTTTAGAAAGTGTAGTCTTCGAAGACCAAATAAAAACAGAGAAATTTTGGAAGAGAAAACCAAAAACGCCGACCCCTCTACTATAATATGGAACTCAAGCTTCCTAGCTTAGACTGAGAAATAATATTTTCAAAAATACCCGTCTGTTGGTCCCCGTAAAGAACTGACCATTAGTGCCCATCTCTCTTTTACGTGGGTGTGACGAGTTATTTATTATTAAGGAGGCTCATCTTCTGGTCTAAATACTACTTTGGTTATAGTAAAGTACTAGTTTGTTCACCAATCATATTCTAAGGAGAAGAATGGTACAGTAAGTATACTGTAACTATAGAACATAACAAGACATAGCGCTTTTATCCTAGAAGGGTTAATTAAAAATAACGTAATGAGAATCAGCCCACAATTACTCTCATCCAATCAAAATTATTAGATACACTTCCTTTTTGGAAGTAGAATATGAATCCTGCCCACGACCTTATTTTTCTTTTCGCAAAAAATTCTAATTTTAGAGTTACCTATTAAAATATAACTCTTAGCTAGGTAGATATAAGTAGTAGTATTCGGTATTCAGTAGGTACTTAATACTGAATACTACAAGACAACAAACTTTGATCATATAGGATAATCAGACTCAAATAAGAAAGTTCTAGACTGACATACCCTGCGCGTTATAAAAGTCCCTAAAAATTTAATAGAATAAAAAAAGAAGAAAGTTTGCAACTCCCACAGTACAATTTATTATTCGTAAAGCCTAAATATAATTGCCCCGGGACCTTATTCTACGTGCGTGTGATGTGAGATTGATGTCTGTCAAAATCACTACTACACAAACACTATACTTATATAAAATAAAAGCATAATATACTTAGCATAGACGTAACTTATATACATCTGCTTTTTACATAACTTTAGTATGTCCCATTTAATGAGTACCCTATTGCCTATTGCCATGTACCATAACTCCAATCTTCGAGATTGTACTGAAAATTACTTAGCACTAAAATCTATGACTACTGTACCCGACCCCGTAATCGAACCCAGGATCACACGGTTATCAGCCGCGTTTATAGCTACTAGACCAACGTGGCAGTCAGAAGGTGTAACACGTTAAAAATAAAATTATTATGCTGTAAAATAAACATTATGACACTCTAAGTCCGCTATCATTTATCACGAAAGTTATACTTGGCCACATAAACGTTTCATCGCCTATTACAGCTAAACTCTACACAGCTGAAAATGGTTTGCACTTATAAGAAACTAGGTCGCCATAACACATTAAGGAAAAACGAAGTGATTCCAGTTAAACGAACCCCGAAACCGATTGTTCTACATTCCCCAAAGACTAGTTAGTATGCAAGAGAGTACTTGAGCATTGACTCACAGACGTGCCGTGTGTGATTTAGGAAGTACACAAACTCACATTTGTCTGAAGAAAGTCGCAGATTAGGCAAAAATATTATTAGGAAACCAACGAATGCTAATAAAAGGCGACTAATACGATTTTGGTTTATTATTCAGGCACTGAGAAATTCCTACAATACTCGTCAAACGCATGAACTCGTTAAAATTGTAAATCTAAATTTATGCAATAAAAAGATAGTTACACTGTAGGGTTTTTAGGAATGAAAGTCAATATCCAAAGGTAGAGGAACCTTAATAAACACAATTTAATTCACTTTGTTAGCTAATTTAGTCGCTCGCACAAAAAGTCGTTCCCGTGGATTGGTCCTAAATAAACACCAAATGGAAATTTACAATCAATGGTGCGATCGATGAATCCCAATAAAATGTTTACGAGTTTGATTTCGAAACTTCTGTTTATGAGTGAACCTATTGCTAAATATAGTTTGGATATTGCAATATACAAGTGTTAAAAAATGTATAAAGAGTTAAAACAATTAGTGCTATTTTATCTTGAAATTGTTTATTTGATCTACCTATGTATACTCTGAAATTAATTTATTTGAACAGTTCAGTGAAATAAAACATAACGATTAAAGATAAATCTTTGAAAAGCATTACGTTACATTAAATGGAAAAAGAATACGGTCGCGAGCAGGATTCGAACCTGCGCCTCCCGGATAAATACTCCAGGCGCTCTGACCAATAAGTCATCTCGACCTCTGCTCACCACCGCGAATTCTTCATCCATATTTTAACACGTTTTTTGGGCAACTTCATTGTTATCTCTTCAGTACCTATACAGGTGACTGAACCGATACGACTAACTTTGCAGTTAATACTATTTCGTAAAGATGCAATTACCTTAACAATTATAGTCACACGTCGGCACACGTCTACCGTACGTATGTAGGAAGGGGGAAGTTAGTTAATGAGATTTAATTATCTCAGTACTAGTACATTAGTTGCAGTTAATACAATGTTGTAAAGATGCAATTACCTTAACAATTAAAGATAAATCTATGAAAAGCATTAACGCATGCTTAGCGAACTCTAATGTTATAATATTAAATGGAAAAATAATACAGTCGCGAGCAGGCGCACAGTGGGCTGAAAAACGATCGTCATAGACTTAGGAGCAACTTATTAAAGCTTTTATTTATTTGGCAGAAATAGGTTTGGGTCAGTGCCTACCTCAAAAAATTACCTAAATCTAACCTATATCACAGTTTACTATGCCTACCTCAACAGACTACCTAAATACAACCTATATCACAGTATCGTATGTTTATCAATTTAATGCTATTTCAGTGTTCCAATAAATGTATTTCTTTATATTTTAGCACATGGTTAAGAAAAATGTATGGAGAAATATGTAAAAAAGAATATATTTCGGCTTTCGAAGTGCCCCTAATTTCCTTTGGCACGATTATCCCTTATTTTTCTAATTTTTTTGACATATCGCACAATGTACGCACGCTTTAGATTTTGAGAGGAAAAAAATAAAATGTGTTTTTAGAATATAAAATAATTTTTAACAAAAAAAAGAACCGACTCCAAAAATCTTACTGTTAAGTAAAATTGCACTAAAAAGTTATAAAATAATTGCATTATTTACTTACTACAATTTATATAAAAATATTTTTTTAATTTTAGAGGATTCTGAATAAATCAATTTATTAGGACAATAATATACAATTATTATTATTTTTGGAGTCTGTGCCAGACAAACTTTAAAAATATTAAGGAAGTTTCCTAAAATTTGCAAAGTATATTTAAAGATACATTAACCTTAATTATTTTTACGATAATGTAAAATAAAATACCTAATTGAACCTATTTACAAATGAACACAACAACTGCCTAAAGCGAACGTAATACGCTACTTCATGAATGTACTTACACGTTTATTATCCTTTACTGGCACCGACTCCAAAAATAATAATAATTGTATATTATTGTCCTAATAGATTGATTTATTCAGAATCCTCTAAAATTAAAAAAATATTTTTTTTTAATATATTTTTTTTGTACGAATTATTTTATTTCTTACTTTTTAGTGAATCTTGCGTACCATAACTGATTTATCGGAAGTGAATATGGGTAGACCTACTCAACGTGCTGTTCATATATATCTGTCGCAGATGGATTGTAGAATCTGCTGTTTTACAAAATCTCTAGCTGCTTTACAAAACAATACTGTTTTATAAAACAGCTGAACAACGTTCAGCTGGATTGCCATTGCGATACGTTTAACAAAACTGCTACCCAGCTTTAGACGTCATGCAGAATGACATATCTACAGTGAGACAGGTTTGTTTATTGTATAGGTATATTAAATAGATAGTCACCATTCAAGTAAAAAAGCGATACTGTATTCTGATTTGATTTACCGTGGCTGGGTCGACGGAGCCCCGCTTAGCGGGGCTCCTATTTTTGTGTCCGTAAGGTTAGAAAAAACCTAAACACGAAGTGGATGAACCTAACCTGTCCGTGTCGGGATACACGAAACTCCCGAGCTCGCTTCGCTCGCTCATGGATCAATTTAATTTATTTTCTTTCATAATCCCGATATATTGTCGACTATTATAGTGGTTTAGTATTTACGTCATTCAAAATTTTCATATTTTTTTTGCTTTTGGCAAGTAAAATAAAGTTAGGTTATTATTGTTAGGACATACAGAGCCATAAGCGACAAAATTTCGAACTAAAATCAACAATCTGACAGTTCATTTCACACTGTTTTACATAATCTCTGATCGTTGACCCGCTGCATTGATAAACGCAAAACGTTCATTCAATTCTGCGTATTATAGTTCAGTAATCATGTAAAACCGCTAAACGTCGTTCAGCTGTTTTTCATAACAGTACTGTTTTGTAAATCAGCTAGCAGTTTTGTAAAACAGCTTATTCTACAATCCATCTGCGACATATCCATATCAAAGTAGGAAATCTAGATCTGAGGTTATTTCAAAAGAGAGTAATAAACTGCGTAAAACAAGATGAAATTAATTTAAAAATAAATAAAAAAACTGACTAGCGTATGTTACTCACGGGACAGTATAAGGATTCTAACGATACCCCATATATCGAAATCAGTTCAGGTATTTAGAAGTTATGGTGGAATAGGTAAAGAAACTCACAAACATACAAACATACATAAATACACTCCGTTTTTTGAGCACTCGTGTAAAAAGAGATGTTTGAGAATGCGGTCTTACACTAAAAAGTATTAAATAGCAAAAAAAATATGACGGGTTTCCGATGCTTATCTTTCATCATCATCATCATCATCTGATGATGAAGCTGGAAAATAGTTAGTTCATTAGAACTATTCTAGAGACCGTAAACACCACCGGAAAGTCACAAGAAAGCAAAATACACCATTTCGTTTACTTCGACGACGTATTATTTTTCAGTTATTTTGATTTAAATACCAAACTACTAAACCAATTTTCATAAAATTTAAATGGGACCAATCTGAAAGTACATCCTTTCAAAAAAAAATTTCCAAATCGGTTCATAAATGACGGAGTTCTGAGGTAACAAACATAAAAAAAAAAAAAAAAATTATACAACCTAATTGATAACCTCCTCCTTTTTGGAAGTCGATTAAAAAAGAAAAGGTTTTAATCTGTTTATAATTTATATTAGGTACTTAAGGGTTATAAAGAGATTATTTGAACAGACATTTAAGAAATTATATGAAATATTTTCTGTAATTTAATAACGAGGATGGTTAAATAATGAGATCTTATAATCCATTGGCCATTATCTATAATAATGAATCTCATTAGGTAGGCACTGACCCAAACCTATTTCTGCCAAATAAATAAAAGCTTTAATAAGTTGCTCCTAAGTCTATAAAGATCATTTTTCAGCCCACTGTGCGCCTGCTCGCGACTGTATTATTTTTCCATTTAATATTATAACATTAGAGTTCGCTAAGCATGCGTTAATGCTTTTCATAGATTTATCTTTAATTGTTAAGGTAATTGCATCTTTACGACATTGTATTAACTGCAAAGTTAGTCGTGTCGGTTCGGTCACCTGTATAAGTACTGAATAGATAGCAATGACGTCGCCAAAAGACGTTTTAAAATATGGATGAAGAATTCGCGGTGGTCAGCAGAGGACGAGATGGCTTAGTGGTCAGAGCGCCTGGAGTGTTTATCCGGGAGGCACAGATTCGAAGCCTGCTCGCAATCGTATTCTTTTCCATTTAATATTTTAAAACATATCAGCCGACCGTTAGAAATGATGCTACCTTTGTAGACTTGCTTATTTTTACATTTCAAAATTCGAATTCCTGGCCTCACGGATAATGTAGAAATGTTAAAAGGAAATCAGAAAACGATACCTTCGATACAAACGCTCAATTTGATATGTAAACAAGATAGGCAGACTGAGACTGTTTATATTTAGACGTTTGCCTTTTAACTTGTATTGTTATTGAGTCATGTTACTTAAATAAATAATATATTATATTATATTTTTAACGGTACCTTGTATATTTTTGGAATAAAATCAATTTGTTGAAACATTGTTACAAATAAAGTTGTTTGTTATGAGTTTGTTTGTGACTATATAAACAGTCGATAAACGTTGGAAAGTCAGGTCATTCAAAGTCACAGCTTATAATGAGTTTTTAACGCTACATAAAGTTGCTTAGCTAAATAATTTAGTAGACCATATAAGCTGCTTAAGTACCTACCCAGTGGTTGATTGTACAGGAAAGTTTTGGAATGGAGATAAAGTATCGTTATCGGTAGCTGTTAGTGAGCTAGACAGGTTGACGACATCGCAAAAATAATTAGAAAATACTGGATGAGAAAGGTTAAATGCTGAAAAGCATCGGGTTAGGTTATCTACGGTTGAAGAAAAAAAAAATTGATACCATATAGTAATATCTTAGGTTTGCGCGATCACTACACATTCACATTCATACACGCGATTAATCCGGTTAAAAGTTGTTTTATTGTAATGATACCATATATTTATCCATATATATAATCAATTGCTGTTCGTTGGTTTCACTAAAACTCGAGAACGGCTGGGCCGATTTAGCTGATTTTGGTTTTGTAATGTTAGTCGTAGTCCAGGGAAGGTTTAAACGGTGAGAAAATATAGAAAAATTGCGAGGAAGATAGTAAAAACAAGAATTTCATTTGCCCATACAAAATTGTTCTACCTACTTTCCTGTCAAACATTTGACGTTCGAGGTGATGCGAAGTACACCGGGTATAAGAATGTCCGTCGTCAGTTATTGAGCAATATAAATTGATCATCAACTTACAATATTTATAAATTTTCTTAATCAAAACGATCTTGATTTGCTCCCTAGATTTTGGGTTTTCATTCTCCTATATAATCAAAATCAAAATATCTTTATCCAATTTGACCATTTGAAATGGTACTTTTTGAACGTCGTACATTACATTAAGACAGTCCCCAAAAACTTCACCGCTTCCTAATGCTTCACTGGAAAGAAAAAGCGGCGCAACAAACTCTCCAGCTACACGTCTTTGACAAGTTACAAATTTAATAAAATACTCTGGTTGGCACTCACATCATAATACAGACAAAATAAAATAACTACTATTTACGTCATTGATTTTTACTCATGCAATAACTCCAATATAATTTTAGTTTAGTTTAGGGCATTCCGTTAAAATTTAATTAAATCGGTAGTTAAATACCTAAATAAAGATGTGCCCGCCTCCGTGTACAACCATGTATGACGAATTAGGACCCGAGCCTGATAAACATCAGGCTCGCGGAAAGACAAAAAAAAAAGTTTATTAAAAGCAGTCTATCACAGGTGAGCAGGACTACCAGTCACCACAAGAAGCACCCGTTCACAAGGTTGATAAAAAGATCAGCCATCACCCTCCTCGCCATTTTAGAGGGAAGTGGGCGACCCCGATCGCTGACGCCACCGCGAGCAATGACATCTTAGGGATATAAACTCGAAAGACATCAAAGCTGTGGAATAGTACAAAAATATAAAATTGTAAGACAGTTGTAAGAGTGTTAATAGTCGGTTAACATGTTATTGTATTCGGGTCAAGCCACGTAGGAGTAGGACCGTCGTCGAGTGTACGTCTCGCGTGAAACCATTAAATTCAATATCTAAGTGTGTCTCGAAGTGCTGCTACTTATAAGCGCGGAGGTTTCATCTTTTCACAGGATACAATTTTTATGGTTATTAATATTGTCTTTATAACACGCTTTTTTATTTTGTCACATAGAAATTTGGACAATTGGCCTATTTAGTAATGTAAATGTATTTTGTTACATGTACTACAGTAAAAGTGCACATGTGATATGACCTCTTGAGTACCTACCATTTTTTTTTTTATATAGGTATTAAATAATCTCGGTACCACAATTACCCCGGTAAGCTTTGTAGGTATTGGTTATGCAAACAATTTTCATAACAAAAAAACATGCTTTATAAATTTAAAAATGAGCACTCAAGTACGGGTTGCCAGAATTAACCAGTTTAAATATAAAAACTACGTGGAACTATATAATAAAACGATATTGCTTGAACCTGAATGTTTAATTACCTTTACAATTTATTTTATACCAATAAGTTGGCAAATAAGCGAATGTATACCGCTTGCTGGTAAGCGGTTACCATTGTCTATAGATGTTTTCAACAGCAGAGGTAGCACACGCGTGTAACCAGTATACTGTAAGAGGAATTGCAGTGCCAGCGCATGTAATATGGGATACAAAAAACGAAAAGCACTAGTGACCTTGTTCACTGTTAGGAACACAACACTAAAAAAGTCTCTATCTCTATTATTTAACTAGAAAACATAAATCTTGAAAGCATTGTCTGAAATTTGTATTGAAATTATAAATATTAATCTTCAACATGGCCATCTTAAAAAATAATCATGTACCCATTAGCCGGAAAAAAAGGAAAATTTAAAAGCTTTAATGAAGACAAAGAATCATTTCGACTACCGGCCTTTCTACCTAATTTCTTTTAATAAATTGCCAATTAAAAAAAGTGAAGCTGATATTTGTTCAAGTTGTTAAATATTGTGTTATAAATTACTGATTCAAAATTAACACCAGCTTATATAACATTAAACTTAAGTGTTATATAGTAACTAACCTTTCCTGGAAAGTGAATGTATGATGGCAGTACCTACACTTTTAACAGCAAAAATTTCATGTTATATCCTCAAATACCTAAGAGTTATATGCATTTTTTTTTATATGCCGAAACAAAATATAGTGACACCTGTCATCTCAGACATACAACCAACATAAGCAGATAAAGCGCGAGTAACAAACGGGCACTTACCGTTAATCGGCACCAGTACTTAGGACGGGCTAAAGTAGCGCAATAATTCAATACTCGACTCCATTGTTTGGATAACCATTAGGCAGGAATCGCACTAGACAACGCGGCTAGAATCGAATACTACGTCATGTGACGTCACCTTTAGATTCATGGTTTGTATGTATAATAAAAACAATTGGTAGTGTGAACGGATGACTTAGATCGATAGTCAGTTTGAAAAATCATTATATGTACGTATAATTCTCTTTATTTGTCTTAAAATACATATTCAAAATAATTTTAAATACATAAAACAAGTAAAAAATGCAATATATATTTAAAAATATAAAAAACAGTATGCCACCGGTGTCGGGAACAGGGTCTAAGCCACTGGTGGTTAGGGCTCCATCGAGAGAAACCTCCTGACAATTCGTGCCGTGTCAAGGAGTACTGCTCTCTGCATCAAGCTCTTGACCCAGCTGCCTAACGAGAGCCTCCTAAGATGTTTGTCGAGGCTCTTGGGTATTAACCCATTGGCTGAGACGACTATCGGCACAATGATTGCTGAGTCAACATCCCACATATCGACAACCTCGTGTCAAGATATTTGAATTATTTATCTTTCTCGGCTTTCACGAGGTTCTCGTCATGAGGGATAGTGATATCAATAATCATTGTGCGACGCTCTGATCGATCTATCACCACTATATCAGGCTTATTGGCAACAATAGTTCTGTCAGTGATGATAGATCGATCCCAGTACAATGTGACACTATCATTTTCGAGAACTGGGTCGGGCACATATTTGTAGTACGGTACTTCTGGTTCCACAAGTCTGTATTTCAGAGCAAGTTGCTGGTGTATAATCCTGGCTACAAGGTTATGCCTGTGCAAGTACTCGCCATTAGCAAGACGAGAACAACCGGAGATAATGTGTCGGATGGATACCCCCGGACGGTGGCATGCCCGACACATGTCAACCGTACCATCCTTCACAATATACTTCCGGTAATTATTCGTCATTATAACTTCATCCATAATTGCACAAACAAAACCTTCGGTTTCCCCGAAAAGATCACCGAACCCTAGCCAGGCCACGGACGCAAGGGTATCTACATCGTGCCCATGAAGGGCCCGGTAAAAACGCCCGTGGAGTTCCTTGCTTTGCCATACATCCTTGCGGTCATTGGTACTGAGTGCTGCAAGATTGTGCCAGTTCTCTTTCACCAAGGAGAGCGGAAAGAAAGAAAGAAAAAAGGATTTATTTTTAGCGGAGTGAGTCCTTTATCTACAATGACCACATCTCGATGCATACCCACCTCGGTGCGGAGGAAATAACCTCTGAGACTGTTCACCTCACGGTTATGCAGGGTCTTAGCATTTAAAAAACCACGACCCCCACACTTCCGCGAGATGTACAGTCTCATCACCGATGATCGTGGGTGGTGCATTCGGTACGCGGTGTCCGGACTCTTCTATCCAGGGTATCAAGTTTCGTCTGAGTCCACTTGAGTATGCCGAAGGAGTACATCAACACCGGCATGACCCAACCGTTAAAGGCACGCACCTTGTTTCCGCCCGACAAAAGACTTTTAAGTACTTTTTTCTGGCGGCCAAAGAAGCGTTCCCGTAACGATTGCTTCATGTCGGCCTCGGTGATGCCTAACGCCTCTGACATACCCAAGTATTTATAGGTCTCAGTTGAGGCGAGGGTTCTAAGCTGTATGGAGTCAGAGAGTCTAATTCCCTCGGACTCCACAATTCGTCCCCGCTTTACATGCATATCTGCACATTTGTCAACACCGAATTCCATACTGATGGACTTACTAAAGGTTTTAGTGATCCTCAGCAAATCCATCACATGCAAATCAGTGTTGGCAAACAGTTTTATGTCATCCATGTAAAGGAGGTGGGATACAACCTGACTTCCTCGTCTCAACTGATAACCCAGCCCTGATTCCTCCAGTAATGTACTTATAGGATTTAAGGCTAGGTAAAACCATAAGGGGCTCAGACTATCGCCCTGGAATATACCTTGCTCGATCCTGTTCAATTCATCAGACCCTTGGATCCATCGGTATCCTGGATAGCGAAGAACCGTCCTCCATTGCCCCATACATGTAAACAAGAAGGTGCGAAGAGTTGAATTAAATTTATACAACTCCAGCACCCTCATGAGCCATGTGGCACAGAGTCATAGGCCTTCTTATAATCTATCCAGCATGTCGACAGATTCCTTCGGGATCGTCGAACCTGTTGGCTGATGGCCATGTCTATGAGGAGTAGCTCCTTAGTACCGCGGGACCCATTCCTACATCCATTTTGAGATGGGGACATGATTTTGTTACTATCGATATGATAAGTCATTTTTATTCTCAAAATGGATGTAAGAAGTTTATAGACCGTAGGTAAGCATGTGATCGGTCTATAATTTTTGGGTTCCACGGTGCTGCCTGATTTGTGGAGCAGGAGAGTAACTCCAGTGGTTAAGAACTGTGGCAGCGACCCATTCTGGAAACAAGACTGAAATTGAGACGCCAGGTGAATGTGTGAACTACGGAACCATTTAAGCCAGATATTATGCAGCCCGTCCGGCCCTGGGGATTTCCAATTTGGCATTGGACGGACTGCATCAGCTTTATCGGGCTTATAGAAATTTCTGGAATCGGTTCACAAACCCGCCTGACGCCACGCATCCAATTGTGTTCCGTGTGATCAACAGGCACCGACCAGATGCTACGCCAAAATGAGCACATGGCGTCATCATCTGGAAGGTGCATGTCACCCACACGTTGATCGGGTCGCTCCCAAGATCTGTATACCCACCTTTGATCACTACGGAACTTGCGGTTTTGGGTGTATCGATCAGCGCGTCGTCTATATCGACGAATACGATTCGCCCATGCGGAGACTTTCTGCTTCAGGAAGTCGATGCGCTTTGTGACACGAGAGATGTATTCGTCAGGGTTGATGCTAGTTCCCTTGAAAGCTCGCCTCACAAAGCGCATGACTCTAGGACGGACGTTGCCCTCCCTGAAGGATATCAGCTTGCTGATGAGTGCCCTAGCCTCGGCAATGCGACGCTCAATCCTGCACTGCCAAGCTGGTGTAAATTTGACATGAGCTACACGACACGCCGCAACAGCCCCACAGTACAGAATCGAGTGGGTGGCAACAAGGTCTGTGCTACTGTCAAAATAATTTGATAGAAGCGAGTCCAGGGCACACACCAGCGCTTTATTTTTTTTGCACCATGTGCAAATAAAAAAATTGCAAACGAGGTATTCGTGGCCTAAAATCGGGCGGTGTGGATCGATAGTCCCGCATCGCATGTTCCAAAGTACTCCTCAATTGTTCATTGCACTGGGTACTTACGGTTGTAGCCCCATCATCCATCCCTACATCTATGCAGTCAGGCTGCGGCGAAGAAACTGAATTGGACCGTAGTTGTGCCGCGGCCGGTGGAGGGGTAGGGATAACAGGGCCAAACAGCAATTCAGCGCGTTGAATGACCCGCACCTGATCCGACAGTCGTTGTGCCGTAACGTTGACAGATGGCCCAAATAGCTGAAACAGAGACAGCATTCTGGCACGGTACGCAGTCAGGTTAGTTCCCCCCTGTGTAGCCCCAAAGTATGCGCGCATGACGTTTTCGCTGATGGATTCAGTCGATCTCATGCGCAGCACATTACCACCGGAAGCGGGAACCCTATCAGAGGCCGATGCACCTCGGGATCCTGGGCAGGCCGGTGGCCGGAGTCCTCCCCGGCGACGTACAGGTGGTGGCGACGACGGCGGAGAGAAATACTCGTCGCTTGAGCTCGACGCAACTGCAGCGGCCGGTGTCACAACACTCACTGATGAGGCGGGTTCCGGCAGCTGCGAGGCGGAGCACAGCGACGAGACCGGAGATGGAACACGTGCGTGAAGATCTTTCGCTCTTCTCCTTGTCAGCATATCGAACTTAGGATGATGTTATTGTAAATTTAAACTTTATTGATGCGGTATTTTTTCTTTTTCTTCATGATTGTGGTTATATTATAATTATTATTAAATTTGGTATATTTAGTTAAATAATTGATTGAAATTTTTAGACAGCAAAATTTTTTATATGTCAGCTTGACAGAGGAGTGGCCAGTACGTATAATTATTATTATGATTCTCATACTTATAGTGTCTTATTGGTCTTGGCATCAATGTTTATTATATACTTCTTCTTCGGTTTGTCAAAAGTTAAGCTCTGATGAGCTAAACTTAAAAAGGCCAGAATACGCAAACATGCCTTTAAATCAGCTATATATAAGGTCCTAATTTATTGGGTATTTGCCTTTTATGGGGTCAATGTGTAAAATTAATGTTCACCGTTCTAGGAGCAGTTTTCGTCTTGCTAGTACTACGTTTAATACAAAAAAAAAAAAAAACTTAGCTTAAGTGAATGTATTTGACTTACATATTAACCCTTTCATAGGAAATTACCTAATAAATTAGTACCTTATATAAAAATATAACTTTAGATACACTATAGTGGATCAATTACCTACAGATATTACAAATTTAGAGCTTTTCATTTCGTAATCACATTTTAAAATATCAAAATATCGTAGGGCAAGTTGTCTGAATGACGTCATTAAGCTACACCCGCTCCCCACGACAGCACGTTACCAGCAAGCGGGACATCCATTGCTACCTTCGTAATTAAGCCATTTCTGCAATGGACAACAAACTAGTACCTACAGATGATAAGTTCAGCAAGCAGAAACCACAGTATCTATATATATATAATATAAAATAATAATATTAATAAATAATATTTTTCTAATATTTTTTTTATCGAGTTCAACTTAGGTAGAGCAGGCCGCACTTCAGTGGTAACGAAACCAGTATATGTTGACCGCGCATACTATTGAAACTATCTATTACGATAAGCCAGCACGAGGTCAAAGTGTTACCACGGACGTGCGGCCTACTGTACCTTAACGTCATGATAACTTTAAGTATGACAACTTAAAGCTCACGACCACCATCTTGTTCTAATGCATCGCCAAGTGTCGTAGAAATGTGAAATCAAACGAAACATGTACTTTAAAAAATTAAAGCGTATCAAGATATCAACATTACGAAGAAGTTATATCAAGGCTACTTAAAAGATTTTGTTAAAACTAAAAGTATTATAGTTAAATAGTCTACCTGGCTCAGCCTAATTTAACTTTAGACATTTCAGAACAAAATATCACTAGGTATTCATATTGTTATGGTTTGAGCCGGTGTCTTCATTTTGGTAAATCGTAGAACACTTATGAAAAACTGAACTCAGGAATGGAGTGAACCAAAAAAACCGAGAAGTCACAAACACAATGCCTATTGTTCTCTCAAATTCTTATCCAATATAAATAATGAATCGATCAGATCAGATTTTCTACAGAAAGTTGTTATAATGCAAGAGTAGATAAATGTATATTTCAATTCTTTTGTTCTTCCTTTAGGATTATTCTCTGCACTGCATTTTAAGACTATCACTTACAAAATATATGAAGTCAGAAGAAAGACGATCTTTCTTTTTTATCAGATGGCCTGAGGTAGAAGAAAGATATCAGATGACCTAAGGTGGTCAAGACTAAAGATATCTAGATGTTCACTGTTCCTATGCACAGTGTGACCGATTGCAATTCTGACAGTAAGTGGATTTAATATGGCGATGGCGGGCAGGACTCGCGTGCTCGACTCGCTCACAACCCACTATGGACCACTCTAGCAACACTTTATGCTGGACAGAGGTACCCAGTATTAATTAATTAAACTTTGCGTAATAATCGTATCACCAACAGAAGTCCTGTGTAAATTATGCTATGAAATTTATCTAGTGCAAGAAATTGGGACTGCTAGTTGAGATTCGTTCGAAATTCGTTGGAGGGAATGACAATCACCAAGAGAATAAAGTAATACCTTCTCGAAGTAATGGTTTAGGATTCCCTAGCACCGCGTAAAGTAAAATGAAAATGTGTGGCCGGGAGATGGCCGCTCAGGGTTTACAACTAAATACATAGATATACTTATATACTATAAAAGTTGTGACCTTTAGACAAAATAGTACACACACACAGTTTAATAATATTACGCCAGATTATTACAGCCACTTCAACAAAAAATATAAAAATAAAATATTTTTTAATATCACAGATGTTGTTTTATTGCTATTATATTGTTACTGCCCCTACAGTTGGCAGACATGGGATGAATATGAAAATGCGTTGCGAGACGTGATCTTCGATGAAGGCATAAACTTTACGAGGTCCTTCCAGATATCAATAGTGCATCATGAGGGATAATCCACTTTACTATACGATCATGCAAATCCTAGTCTACGATAGATAGAAATAAATTGATCATAAATAAAGTCTTTGACCTTCGACTGAAGTCCCCACCGCTGTTTATGTAAATATTTATTTATGGATATTTTACTAAAACAAAAACACATTCGCACACCATTTCTCGAAATCATATTACTTCCGAAAGCTCTTGCCATGATAATAATTATATTTAATGTAGCAGTACCATATTCCGAAACTGCAGTCTTCTAAATCTGGAAAATGAATGTTTAATTAGCAATTTTTAATTAACTATCTATCTTTTTATTGGAAGTCGAGTTTAAATTGAAATATAAAATTATTTTATCTGGGAAACAAATAGGTACGGTGCCATATATTATAAAGAAATAAAATTAAAAATAGACACATAATATCCCAAGGCAATTTCCTCAAATGACTAAACATACAGCAACATTATTTATTTATAAAAGGTACTCCAACGACTTATCCACTACTTAACTTACAGTATAAAAGTCTGACATTAGTTTAGGATTTTAGCGAATTTGTCACTTACAGAAGTACACAGCTCTTACATAAATAAACTTAAGGCTAATTACATATTACAAGTGAAACAATAAGAATAATTTAAATATACATGCATGCTTTAAAGGTACACTAAAAGACAAACATTTGTGATTCTGATTATATAAAGTAACGAATTATTAATGAATGGAATTAATAAAATATGTGAATAACAAGGACTCGAACAATAACATCGGTTCTTGAAGGAAACAAATAGTTGCATAGAAAACGGGATGTTAAGTAGGAATGAGGTGTGCGCTTAACAAATTAATGAATTACCTAGAAATCCCGAGCTTTCTTCAGAAAACGAGGTTGTACTCACAGTAATTAATGTTTCCCAGTCTCTCCTTGGAAATACGTGGTCAATTGCTTTCACTCAAGAATTGCTTATTCATTTATTGCACCTGTGACTAGAATAAACGGTAAATCATTTTATTTCTGTAAGTGCATCTTTTCTAACTACCTAGTCGATTTTCGAGTTTTTTTTATTTCAAGCAATAGAATCTGTACTACTTTGAAATATATTTTTATATTCCACTTAAGTTTTTTTTCTATCTGTTCGAACTTACTTACTATTCTTGGAGCAAATTTTGCATATAATATAGGGTGTCAGGTAAATAAGTTTCACAAAAAATGTCATTTATATACTTCGGTATATTGTCATAAACATACCTAACTTGTTCTCCTGTTTGCAATGATGTTTTTGTCTAGACATTGCTGCGATTCTTCAGAACAGACTTAAGTCTTGAAATCACAGATATACGCTTAATGCTACTATAAAACAAAACTCGCTTAGTGATGTAATTGTCCGATTTGATCCTTTGCTCTCGTATTTGCTCAGTTTGGATAGTTTAAAACGTTGCATTGCTATTGATCTTGAAGAAATTGTTGCAACTCTACCGAAGAAAATAGTTGGTTTAAATTAATTTTCATAAAAAATATGCTCGAGCGATATCGGTATTAACTATAATACAGTATTATCTAAAAGGAATTTATCGATCGAGGTTAAGCTGTGCTTGCCGCGGTCGGTCTGCGGATGGGTGACCATCATTTCATACCGAGACCCCTCCGTGCCTCGGAGAGCACGTTAAGCCGTCGGTCCCGGTTGTCAAATTAAGATCTATGACGGCGGTTACGGGTAGTCAGAGGCCTGAAAGTCTGACAACCAGTCATGCCAGGAGATATCGTGTTACCCAGTAACTGGGTTGTGGAGGTCAGATAGGCAGTCGCTCCATGTAAAATACTGGTATTAAGCTGCATCCGGTTTGACTGGAAGCCGACCCCAATGTAATTGGGAAAAGGCTAGGCAGATAATTATATATATATCTAAAAGGAATTTACCTCGATAAACTCGACAAAAGCTTCCTTGACATTATTTGACAAATTCAGTAGATTTTAATTTAATTCCTCATCCCCTAATTAGATACAAAGTAATCTGTTTTGAACTAGCTTACTATAAAAAAATATTTTAACCATAGTTACATTAAGGCATCACGCCCTACCCCACAGGATTATGCAAAAGTGTGCCTATCTACTGTTGTACACTCACATTTCTCTGTTGCAGTTATTGAATGTTATGTAATAGGTGTGGTATTATTATAGTTACTATATAATATATATACTTTATAATAGTTATTAATAATCACTATTCCGTTAAAAATACTTGACGTCGTATTGTGCAGACGTCAGACTACTTAATGTTCTTGAGACACGTGACGTCTACCGACATTCATTTATATATTTATTTGTTACTCATTTATAGGAAATATTTAACCTAATGTACAATGGGTTGCCTTACTGCTTTCTGCGATCTCTCGACATTTGATCTTTTTCCCAAGTCTGTAACTCCATAATGCATACTTTAAGAATTTTATGAACCGGTTCACCTCTATGTGTCGTATCTTTCCCAAAAGCCCTTAAAATCTATAGCATAGTTTATGATTTCACTTTGTACGACGCGTTAATCCTCTTTGAACGGTATTAAATTTACGAGCATCGTGAAAACAAAGCAAGTATATTATTCTGCAATATATTGTTTTATCTCATCCATTATGTGAATATCGAGTTAATTAATTAATACTTATACACTCTAAAGTTATATTTTTCTGTGGATAATAAATACAACCACAAACAAATTTGGAACCTAGGTACATGTCCCCTGTATTGATGGTCCAAGTCTTACTATAAACAACTTTAAATTCATCAATACCTTGACGGGTAGAATATTTTATTAAATCTATTTTTCTTAAATAGGTATGTATGTACGAGTAGATACGTGCAGGTTTACCATGGTTTATAAAAGTGAAAAAACTTTATTTTTACTGCAGCTATGACCATAAGCAATTTCGAAGCAAACATTAAAATTCTCATAGTGTACATAGTTAGTCAGCGGCTTTATGCAGACACCCGGTTTAAATTGCCTTTTCATATTTGTCTCTACAATCCTAAAATTTTCCCACAATATGAATATTCTTTACTGGTGAAAAAACAGTAATTTCTCTTACATATTTCAGAGTTTATGTTTTGAATTAACTCTTAGTAAACTCTGTATTTCGTACTAATATTTATGTGAGTATATTTACTGTAATTTAATAAGGTCCTCATTTATAAGGTAACTTCCTTTGAAATGGTTAATATTTAAGTCACATTCACTTATGTCAAGAAATAAATGGAAATATATATTTTTAATTCACTTATGTCAAGAAATAATAAGGTCCTCATTTATAAGGTAACTTCCTTTGAAATGGTTAATATTTAAGTCACATTCACTTATGTCAAGAAATAAATGGAAATATTTTTTATTATGGTAAAAGAATACGGTCGCGAGCAGGATTCGAACCTGCGCCTAGATAAATTATAGATAATTATATGATGAGATAAATTATAACTTTAAAGTTCGCTAAGCATGCGTTAATGCTTTACGTGCCGTATCCACTAAACAACTATTATTTTTTAATATAGCTTGTTTTTATTTCTGAGTTTGTTTAAATTCTTCTAGCCTATGTTACCCGGGACAATGTAAGGATTCTAACGATACATCTAAATCGGTTCTGCTTTTATAAGTTATGGTGGTATAAATAAACTCACAAACATACATAATTAACCCTAAAACCATAACACTCTTTTTGGTCAGTCTAAAAACAAAATATGGTTAAAGAAATAAAATATGTATTTATTTAAGCACAATATTTTTGTTCGGATAAATCCGATGACTAGTAGTAAAAACGGACATATTTACATACATACTCGTACATTAACAACCAAATGCATTATCCTCCTTGTGATTTCAGTTTCAGTCAATTTTATTCAATAACAATCTACATTGTGTCTGAAATCATTCTTAAAATAATAACAAAAATAATAAGTAAATTAAAAAAAAACGTTACGACTTCTATTTATACATATACTTTAAACAATTTTCAATGTGAACTCAAATTAATAATACATTGGTCATTTAAGAATATTACCGATGCAGTTCAGAGCGGTATGCGAGGGCATTTCTCCACAAAAAAAAAAAAATATAAAAAAAAAAGGGTAAAGATAGGTAGGTAGGCTTTATGAGTCCTTATTTATATAACAAAATTAATAAATCACTGAACTTATACCCATTGACAAAAAAATTATGTAAAACAAAATTAATCAAATATTTACAAACTACCTATGAAGAAACATCAACTACTTCTATCCATAATGCAGTAATGGTTCGTTACACACACACACACACACACACACTTAAATTGTTTAAGATAAATCTAAAATTTGTACTTAAAAGGCTAACTTTACTGAATTACTGGGGGTTGGGCACTAATAGTCGAAGTACAGGCTTTGCCTAGCTCGGCTCCAGACGCTAAATACATCTGCTTAAAAACTTACTATAGCCTAAGTTATTATTGTAATATGTACTAAGTTTTTTTCTGTATTAAAAAAGTTATTATAGGTATAATTATTCTTCCCGTCACATAACAATTCGTAGAAATTTAATCAGTGCAGTGACAAACAAGTCACCCGTACGTTCAAAGCGCCGGTCTAGCGTCATAAGTGTCAAACTCGCTCTACCGCGCTCTCTCGCTCTAACGAGACATCATTTTCACAATAAAACGAATGTTCCCACCATTTTTGAATTATTCAATAAAAATCTAATGTGAAAAGACACTGAAACAAGTTGCAATGTGTCGAGACAATGCACGAATTATAATAAAATATTGTTTTTTTTTGCATTCGAATGAATCTGTCGAAGAAGATAAAGGAGAATAAGTCTTTTTTATATTCATAGTTTGACCCATCCAATATTTATATTATTTATACACCAAAGTAATATAGTAAAGTTCATCTACCAAAGGAATTAATTCAAATATTTTATTTTAATTTGTATATCCATATTTTGATAGGTGTGACATAAAAATATTCAAATTCTGGACAGGTTCAGGATAATATTTTGTTTTAGCCTTTTGATGAACCTGCTTATATGCATATTTGGGGCCATCACCTTCAATATAGACCTATTATATATTACACTAGCTGACCCAGCGAAGATCAGTTCGTTTTCTTTTTAATTTTCTTTTATACAAACCTTGTCATGACAATAAGGAAAACAAAAAAAAGAATTATCCAATTTGGTGCAGTCGTTCGGAAGTTATGCGCGTACTTACATTTCGGCTATTCATTTTTATATATATCAGATATTTAATATTACTTTGTCTGCCTCATTGGTCTCAGGGTCCCAAGCGCGATTGCTGAGAATGAGGTCTCGGGTTCGATTCCCCGGTCCGGCAAAATGTTATTGAGTTTTTCTTTTAGAAAATTCTCAATAAGGCAGCCCAGAGTTTTGAATTGCGCCCGGTAGTTGACAATAGGCTCACCACTACATGGGACTTAATAACGTGCTTAGCAGTAGTGAAATGTGGGTGTAAAACTGTGTACACCTTTTCCTACCACTTCGGGGAATGACGGCGTGATGCTATGTTATGTAGAGTAAAGTAAGTAAATAAATGAGTATTCAACCATAACCTGAATGATACGCTGCCCCTCAATTTAATTTTACATCAACCTTAACTTTATTGAAAATGGAAAGCTTTTTAGACAGATTAACCACACAATTCATTTACACGTATGACTGGGCAGAAATGTAAACGTCACTTCGCGTTACAGTTCCATGACGTCATCGGGTAGTTTCACTTCTCTTTGCTACGAATTTGTAAAAAAAGAGGTCCGTTGAAAGTAATAACCCAGTCCAAATAATGTGACTAACGACTACGAGCTCAATCAAAGTCGAAATCAAAATCGTTGATTGGCTATCGAATTGTGGCTCACAGTCAGACTGATTTAATTATAAGCAATTGAAAAATATTAGTCGGTCAGATGTAGTTCAAACGTCCATCCAAAGCACAGAGTCTGTACTGAAATGCTGTTTCATAAAATATATAGGGCTCGTAAAAAGGGCCGAGACTATACCTAAGTAGTTGATTTCCAATGGAAGAGTTCCCGATTGCAGTTTTCTTGAAATTTAAGGTAGCATTTAGTATTTCTGTTTACGATTGCACTTAACAGAAAATGCTCAAGTATTGCCAACAAATTTTACATGTTAAATATTTAAAGGACCCAATTTTATTCCAAAATTGTGAAATAACCCGGCCCTAATTTTGTACCTAGCTCGAACCGCGAACAAATATATGTAGGTACCCTTTTTGCGCAAAAATAGTGATGAACCATTGAGAAAGACAACGATACGTAAACAATTTTTTTTAACTCATCCTCCTTGGTGGCCGTGCTTTACAAAACGTAAAGTATTATCTATTCGTTACTATCATTATGTTAAAATTACAAGGTTAATATAGGTTACATACATTAGTTCATCAGATGTTGATTTCCAATTGAAGAGTTCCCAATGCTGTTGTCTTGAAATGTTAGGTAGCATAATTATAGTAGATATTCTGTTTTGCAATTTCACTTAAAAGAAAATGCTCAAACATTACATACCTATTATTATATCTGTTTACACAAAAAATGGTACGTTGTGCATATTTAAAGGATGTGACCCATTTATATTCCAAAATTGTGAAATAGCCCGGCCGTAATTTTGTACCTAGCTCAAACGGTGAACGAATGGGTTATTATATGCACAATTTTTTACGCAGTAATAGAGATGACCCACTAAGAGAGACAACTATCCGCAAACAATTTTTTTAAACTAAGCCACTTCGGTCACTGCGCTGTAAAGTAAGACCAATTTTTTACTGTAATTGTGTTATGTGTAGGTACTAAGATTAATATGGTAGTAGTAAGTAATGTTTGTTCATCAGATGTTGCTCATAAACGAATATGTCGTTCGTTAAAAAATTCAATTCTGTATACGTCAATATGTGTCGTGTATGCCAAACAAGAGCTTATTCAAAGCCAAAATTGATGCACAGCCGTCTCATTCATAACGTGGAGTAATAAATCGCTGCCGTTAAGTAATGCGTTTGTACTGAACAGCGTAAAGTGTCGTACTGTGCGGCGATGTCAACACTATACTATCATAAATCAATCTAACTTTACCCTCAACACAGATTGTTCGGGCAACACGATGCACTTTCCAATGAAATGTTACCATATCTATGTCGATTCATTTTCTAAAGTCAATTTCCTTACTATTCGTTCGAAATAAATTAGCCCATTTGTTGTAGGTACTCCAAGAACAACAGTCTTGCGAAGAAGTACGGAATACAGAACCTGGGCCAAAACCGATTTCATAGTAAACTATTGATCGGTATAGAGTGACTGAATGTAATATGCATGAACGACCGTTTGTATAGGTTGCACTACGCAGTCCGGCTTATGCAGAATCTTGGATTAGTCAATAAATGGAGACTTTTGTGAGTTGCCTACAGAAACTCACAAAATAAAATTCCCGTGAAACGTGCAACGGTACAGATTACTAGCTACGTAGGCGGCGACCGATTAGAGCCTGTGACACTGGTAGACTTTATTTTAGTCATATTACATATAAATAATAAATTATAGGTTGATACCTGTACCTAAGAATTAATGAAACGATACTTACGGTGTAGTTGGGATTAAAGTATAGCGAAGAATACGAATTAGTACCAATAAAATGTGTGCTGAAACCCCCATTGATATAAGCTTCGGGAAAAGTCACGTCTCACATAATCACTTCAGTTATTTATGCTCTGTGGCGCACTCTTACAAGATCCTGGCATCCTTGTATCGAACACACGGTATGTTTACGATTTATCGTACACACTGGCTAGGTTAACTGTTTGTGGAACGATAACGGGTTTTCTATACAACCAATAGACGTCCTCTGGTGGAGTTTCAAAAACTGTAACTTTGATATGCAGTTAATTACTGTATAGCAAACAACATAATAACCTGGGCAGCTTGTTGTTTTAATACAATACATAATACTTTCACTACGTATTAATTTTTACTTAGTAGTCATGCACGATTTTAAATAGAAAAATAGTTTTGTCAGTATCCAAAACTGTAACTAAATATAGAAGATTGAAAATAAACGTCTGTCATCGCAGCAAGTTTCAATTATCCTCGAACCATCATCTATATAAAAGTAGCCCTTTATTGGGTACCTACTACTTACAATGACACGTTTTACAAATCAACGTTACATTCTACAAATGTATCTTTCTATTTTTGAAAACCCTTCAGCTTTTATTACGATATGTAAACTTCGTAATCAAAAGTGATAGAGTTACCTTTGGAGTACCTATCACACATCTGAATGTACGTTTCAACCAAAACATAAATTATAACTTTTTTAAGCGTTTTAGGACTATGTAAAATACCTATATTATTTTTTAATACAATATTTAACAGTGCGTAATTAATCAATTACTAACAGCTGTTTATTATATTTATAATCATTCTCGATTACCAATAAATCTCACGGAAGCAGATCAACAATAACTAAGCAAATCGAAAATTGTGTTGATTTTATTAGATGTTTATATTAAATAAACATCTAATAAAATCAACACAATTTTATCTATCAATTCGCCTTCATCGCATAATTGCGGAACGAATTTAAAATAACAATAAAATGTGACCTGATTGCAAGGAATATTTGAGTAAGTAGGTACCTTGATGGTGTGGAATTTAAAATCACTTTCAACATGACTAGCATCCTTATAAAAACACAACTGGACTGCGAACACGCGGTACTACGGATTTTATTGCCTGCGTTACATCATTTAGCGTTGCGCAAAGAGAACAATGAAACGGATCACAAATTAACATATTTTCAACCGAGCTGTAACAGCAATTGTATGCAGTGGAACAATGTAGCTGGGACTCTGTAGTCTGTAGCATAAAACAATGTTATTTTTATTCGACCATTTCGGTTAAATTGAGCACTCTCGTTCAGTTTAATATCGATATTCACTAAGACCGCCGAAGTTACCACCACGAAATTGCACTACTTCATACATTAGTGAATCAACGATCCTAATTACGCCAAATGCAGCGTAATTGTGTAGCCCCGCCTAAACTGTATCTCACTTGACTTGCCCATAGTACTTACCCCATTGACTTTTCCCGAGAGGAATAAAATAAATACACCCTACTAATGATCTGTAAGCAGAAGAGATTTTTTTTGACGCTGCTTCAGCGATTGACCGGAACCACCACTTTAAGGCTGGGTACCCTTAAATCACCATTTTTAAAATCAATTTTACAACAGTAAATCAAGTTTTTGAAACCCAAAAAAAGCTCAGATTCTGATCTAGTCGAAATTGCCATTAGAAACACGACATATTGCAAATTACTCGATAAAAAAAATCTGAAGTTACCTCTTTTTGAGATAGTTTTTTTCAGTTTTATTAAAAATGATCATTTTGATGAAAATAACAATTACACTATTGTTTAAAGCTGGCTATTTGGGACACGTTTTCCTCATTACTTTTTTAAATTGTAATAGTTCTTATAATTATTGTTCAAATAGTTCCTATAACTGTTATTCAAATAGTTCCTATAATTGTAATTCAAATAAATCTAATCATTGCTATTCTAAGAATTCAAATTCAAATAATATTAATTTTATTGATAATATTATATAAATAAGAGCACTTATATATGAACATAATAAATAAAAATATTTACAAAAATAAAACCTAAATTATATTAACTACACTACCACTAAAAGAAACAGAGAGAAAAAAAATAAAAAAGGAAAAAACGTAATTTAGGCGTCGAAGTACTCCTCCGCATCGCTGTCATCCGGTAATGTGCCCAGAAGACTGGCAGCATTGCCACGTTGAATGGCAATGCTAATTCTCTGACCAAAAAACAGGCCAGCCCTCTGGTCACGCAAAGTGTCGACCAGTCTGCCAGAAATTCCTTTGAAAAGTTGGCGTGCACTGGGACCCCATGACCCGAGCGTTTCGACTCCAAACGGCTCAAAGTCGTAGCAGCCGATAAGGTTGCTATATTTCCGCCGTTTGAGAGTCTCTGCAGCAGCAGCAGCGGCGCCAGCACAGCCAGCCGAGCTGGGAAGATGCGATGGAGCAAGGGTGTCGACACATGTTGCGTCCCACACCAAAGGCCTACCCAACTTCCAAGGCAATAACGTCATGCCGTCTGGTCTCTTACCATCGTCCCGCACCAAGCCATTGGGCTCCAAAACAGCTGGTACACCGGCGGTGGAAAGAGCCCGGCGGATAATGTCGTTGATGCTGGCGTGCCGGGCTATACGCCCCGCACTCCTGCTACAGGACAGGCCATGATGTCCCAGGCTGTCGACAGCTTCACCACAGTGGCACCGATGCGGAGCAACACAGGGAGCACCCAAACGCAGGCAAGTAGCGAGGCGAAAAGTTCCGTCATCCAGCATAGTACCTATGTTGGGTGACGGAAGTGCTTGAAGCCAAAGGCCCGACTCCCATTCTCCCACGGCAAGCAGACGAGCACGCTCTGCAGTATTGACTGACGTATTTAAAAGATTCTTCCGTGTCAAACTGCAAAGCGGCTCATCCCATTGCCTCTGGGAAGACGGATTGACGGGCAAGACCGTGTTGGGGCAAGCCATTTTCCAGGCGTTCACTGCATCAGACAAGCACGGTACTTCAAAATTAACCAGTGAGGATTCTAAGATTTTCCTGGTTAATTTTTCGGTACTGTGGACCGAAGACAAGAACGCTGGTAAGCTAATACTTGAAATTTTGCGGACGCCGAGGCCACCAAAGCGGATGGGAAGTGTAGCTTGTAGCCAAGCTCGATCGTCCAAGGCCACGTTCAAAATTGAGGTTAGAGTCTTTCGAATAATTTTATCGACTTTTTCCAAATGTTGAGGGTACTTCCATAAATGGGAAGACCGTAGAATATATGTAAATTTGGGACCAAAACAGCAATATCGAATAATAGTAAAAGCCGAAAGAACATTAATTTGGTAAAGTCTTTTCGAAATGTTATTAAAATTTTGTATTTTTCATCAATAAAAGGTTCAAACGATTCGTCATAAATTGGAGTCCCTAGGAGTTGGATGGAATTTTTATCTATTGTTTTTATGTGTGGGGCTACTGCGTTAAATTTTGATAAAGTCAGTTGTCTGTCGGTGGTGGGGGGTATAATTCGCATTTTGTTGGGTTTAATTCAAGGCCAATAGAATAGAACTTTTGTTTTAAAATTTGGAAATCCTGTAGAACTGTATCTACATCGCCCCCTAGGGTCCCGTCGTCTAAGTACCACACGTTAAATTTAGAATTTAGTTGCCTAATAATAGGATTTATAGCAATTCTGAAAATGGCCGGTCCCAGAGGGTCACCCTGTTGACACCCTACTGCGGAAATTAAATTAAAATTAATTAAATTAATTCCGCATTCAAATAATAATTATTCAAATAATTGTTATCCAAACAATTGTAAAAACTATATTTTTGCATGCCCGTAATGAGGGTGAAATATGTCCTGTGCTATAACTTAATGTAACACATCTTGTGTACCAACCATGTTTCAGGCAAATAAATGATTTATCTTATCTTATCTATCTTATTATCTTAAATAAATACAATTATATTTTATACAAATCAAAATACAAGTGATTCGTGTATAATGTGGCGAGCGCGCCGTCTAGTCAGTCGCTTTGGTCGCATCAATTCCAAGTGCCTGACCGTCTCGTACTCATCATTCGAGACTTTCTGTCTAACCGTAGCTTCCGCTATCGCGTAGAGAGCGTTCTATCGTCCCCTCATCAGTCCTAGTCAGAGTCCCTCAGGGCTCTGTGCTTACACCACTCCTTTTCGCGCTGTGCACCAGCGATGTACCTAAAAGCGCCAAATCCAAGTTGGCTCTTGTCGCCGACGCTATGGCCATCTATTACACCGGTAGGAGTGCATTACCCGATCTCTCCAGACTTCGGCCACCGCCTTAGGCGCCTGGTTCACGAAACGAAGGATCGAGGTCAATCCAGATAAGAGTGCCGCCGTTCGCTTTTCGAGAACGGGCGTCGAGGAGTTCCTTTCCTAGCTTCCACCTGCCTGATATATTTCTGTATTCGACCTATTACCATGTTCGGCAAGCCAATCTCTTGGAAACTGCAAGCCAAATACCTGGGTGTGACCTTAGATCACAAGCTGCACCTTAGAGCACATTCGCCATCAAAACAGTTCGCGACCGCGCAGCCTTCGCTGTCGGCTGTCTATTGCCCATGACAAACGCGCACAGTAAACTGTCTCATAACCTTAAGATCAGGCTCTACACTACGTGCATTCGACCTATCATGACTTATGCTAGTATCGTGTTCGCACACGTTAAGGTTTACAAAATCCGTAGGATGCTAACCCTACAAAACCGATTCCTTCGCAAAGTGACAGGTGCCCCATGGTTTGATAAGAATCTTCAACTCCACCTCGACCTCAGAGTGCCCACTATTAGGCAATTCCCGAAAAGGTCGGAGAAACACTTCGACTCCGCGCCTAACCATCCGAATCCCTTAGTTGTCTCTTCCACCGTCTACAGGCCGTCTCAGATTAATAAAGTCCACCGACCACGTCACGCTCTCCTCCGTCCCGATGATAGGATCACTGTAGCTCAAGAGTCTAACAGACACACAAGCACACTCCGACGCGCTCGACCGCCTCATTATAGACCTCGCGTCCGTCGCGAAATATCTCATCATGTCCGCCCCGACCCTTGCTCGAGCCGGGCCGCGCCGAGCCAGTAGGTTTAAACTCATCCCTTAATAATAAGGAAACCGATATGATCCAGCTAGTCTCTAGTTGTCCCCCGAGTAACGCCCTAAGCCGAGGCTCTTGTCCCGCAGGGGACATCCTTAGTGCTGCGTTGCTTAGTTTGTAGTTTATAAAAATAGGCACTGGCTGGAGGCATCGAACTGCCTGGCCTTAGCTATTTTCCGGTTACTTAGATCAAACCCCTAAGGGTTTACTGAAAGAGACAACGTCTAAAAAAAAAAACTAGTCGGTCGCCTCTCGGGCGTTGTCAAGGTAGGACTTGTGCCGATTTTTTTCGAACGCCGCAACGAGCCCCACCTTTGTGAAAACTGCAGTTATGGAGAGTGATTATAATAAAAAGTCTATTGAAAATTGGGTTATAAAATATATTACATTCGAATGATTGTATCAGAAAAACCAAAAATATGGGAAATAAAACCAACAATGGATGCAAATAAATACAATATCTACTTCCACAATTTTGAGGGTAGTTTTGCATTACCTGTGCACCGACCGCCCGCCCGCAAATGTATGCAAATACACAAGCGGTGAAAATTGTGACTACCATCAACTACTCTATACACGTGTTTCGCCTCCCCACGGGGCATCCTCAGGAGCTGTTAGACCGTGCAGTGTCCCCGCAGGCGGGCGATGCACAGGTAATACATGACTACCCTCAATATTGTGGAAGTAGCTACATATCGTATTTATTTGCATCCATTGTAATAGACTTCCGCAAAGTAACGTCTGAATCTATTCAATATAAAACCAACAAGCAGAAAACACGTATGAAAATTAGAATTTATGCATACTGCCTAACTACATTTCAACTGAATTACATTATCACAAATATACACGTAGTTGTGTTTATGTCACAGTATCCTATATTATAATACGATCAGTCGTGACTACACTTTTTAAAGTGTTTTTTTTTTGTATTTACTACGTATTGGTATCACGTTTATGAGGATGATTCTCAACGAAACTAGACTAAAGTACCTAGAATAGAAAATGTAGGACCATTTTCTATCAGGAACGAACGTCGTCAAAAGTGCACGTAATTTTTGTATATGTTTGACATTTGCCAGAAAATTATTTTGGCGACAAACGTTTAATAAATAATAGTTCGTTCCACAGAATTATAACTAATATCTTAGCAGTTCGTTCCAGTACAGATGTCCTATTATATACATGAACGTGGCTATGTGTAGAGATTATAGTAAATTTGAAACCAAAAGAGGTGTCTCTTTTGGTTACAAATTTATAAAATATAAGTGTCATTGGTTCTCAGAGCAGTGATAGCCTAGTGGTATGACCGCTAGACTGACAAGTCAAAGGTCGCAAGTTGGAATCCAAGGCACCACTGTCTTTTCGAAGTCATGTGCGTATTATTAACTAATTATCACTTGCTTGAAGCTACCACCACCTGTGATGAAGATACGAACCAGCAAATAACTACTTTTGAGAGACTGACTTTGTAGAGGCATTATTTAAAGCATCTCCGAATTTACCTGATTCTCCTACTACCCAGTTAGTCATGAAGAAGAGTGATGGTCAGTGTGAATTTTATCGTAAGTAAAGATGGCATACCTACTTTGCATGTTAAACCAACCAGACAAAATTAAATAATAAACGAAGATGTTTTATATGTAATAATACATTGGAAGTTAACTACAGACCCGCTGCGGAAGGGGACGAGGAAATATAGTCGAGTAAATAAAGGAGAAATGTAGTCAGTTCTAATATTTGTCCAATACAATAATACATTTAGGGTGTTGATGGGGTTGCCGTAGTTCTGTAGCGGTTCGGATATGTTCGCAGAAGTACAAACTGATGAGTTTCATGCCCTTGTTCGGAAACGGTATGCGTCGATGCTGATTTGTGTGCGTTGCAGCACCAACAGCATCCTTAATTTATGGTCAGACAGTTGGGATTCTCCATTGCTGCGGCACTGGATACGATTACACACCATGTGGTAGAAGCGGTTTCCCCAACTGACAAATGTACGTGTAAGTATTGTAAGAATTTGTTCGTGTACAGTGTGTAACACCCAGTTAAGTACTTTATGTGGGAAATAATTTAAAAAAAAATGTATTCGCCTCTAATTTTAAGAAGAAAGTGAACTTAAATATCGCCGCCACCTCTTGGACTATTGCTTCTAGTAATGGCTTTTCCCAATTTGAGGAACTATATTCAGTTACTCTCGTTGGTCTAGTGGTCCCAAGTGCGACTAATGAGCATGAGATCCTGGGTTTTACTTCCCGTGTCGGACATAGTATTATTAGGTTTGGAATTGTGCCCAATAGATGGCAATAGGCTCACCATCTTTTACATGGTACTTGATAACAGCATTGGTGAAATGAATACAGCTGTGTACAACTCTGCCTACCTCTTTGGGGAATTTAGGCGTGATGCTAAGTTATTTTCCAAACTACACGACAAGGTGTTAGAAAAATGGGATTATTCTGTGAGTTCTTCCATGACAGCTACTGCCCAAAAAGATAAAGATATCGCTTTCGTGGAAGGCAGTTGGACAGAGAATAGTTCCCGTGTCATTGATGGTACGTTGACGGCTCATGCTGCGCTCGACCTTACGGCTTTAACTATAGAGCTTCTTTCAGTTACAGCAGCCATGATCTGTAGAAAAGCTTGCCACTTTCCTGGCGTGAAAAATATATATGTGCCCGAGCAGAGCATAAAAATATTCTACCAAGGTCTAGTCGAAGTCCTCTGTATCTTCATATGATCTCATATTTGGCCATTAGAAAATTGCCATTGAAAATCAAAAAAACTTCCTGACAAAGAAAATGTATGCTATGCCAAGTCTGCAACCCGCACTCGCTAACTCAATATTGAATAATTTCAGTATTTTTACCAAAATATAGATTTTTTTATTGAATTTAACCGCTCTTACCTCCACAGGTACGAAGTACAACAGTGATAATTCTTTTTTATGTTAGCCTGTTTGTGTTAGTTATACTGTCACACTGCTGAACAAAGGCCTACCACAAGCTTTTCCAAATACTTTTTCCCCTGCACCACCTAAAACCAACCTTGATGGAACGCATCCAGTTCATTCCGCCACCTCCTCCTGGGTCGGCCTCGGCAACATTGGCCATTTTTGGGCACCCATGGTGTTGAGACTTTTACGCAGCGGTCGTAGTGCATATGGTTTATGGTAGCCTTTTTACACCACTGTCCAAAAAAGGAGTGTTATGTTTTTCATTACATCTATCATACCCGTCTTGGAGGGCAGCGAGGTGTTTAGTATTCTGTTTATTCTTTTAAAGCCCAGAATACTGAGTTCCATTGCTCGTCGGCAAACCCCAGGTGGAACTTTTACGACCTCGTAGGTTTCTGCACCGTAAGTTAGAATAGGCAGGATGTGCATGTCTATGAGTTTTCGCCTTAGGGAGATTGGTAAATCTCCCTTCATTAGTGGATTTTCTTTTCCTGCCTGTTTTCTAAAGAACGGTTCAAGTAAATATACTCATCGACATAATGCAATGCAATGAAAGAACTTGCATTATCAAAATTTTATAGATCATCCTGCTTTAAAAAAAATAGGTTTTGCTAGTTTTGAAGTTAAGTATATTTTTAAATGTTAATTGAGTCGATTTAAATTAAGAGGATGTGATATTTGTAAGAAGTCACTCTTGATAATTTTCTAGAATTTTGACCAACGACGGCAGCGTTCTCTACTTATCGCCTATTCGGCATTTTTTTTTTATTGTACGAATAAATTCTTGTCACACTGTGACTCAAACCATCATAGGCCTGGTAAAGATCAAATTATATTAAGGATAGTAATATCTTAGGTTTGCGCGATCACTACACATTATAATAAAACAACTTTTAACCGGATTAATCGCGTATATTATTGTTTCTTTGTTTTTCCTGACGTTTCGAACACTTTGCAGCGTTCGTGGTCGCAGCAGGACAAAAAACAAAAAACCAATAATATATAATAACCCCCGGGCAATATACACATTCCATACCAACAAGTTACTCACTACTACGAAAATTTTTGTAATCCTCAATAATAGTGGTCCTTCTGCAAGCTATTTTGTAATATGGCTCTGTGGCAACAGTCGGTGCCAAACGAATTCATTGTCATTGTATTTTTGCGATGTTTGTTACGCGCAGGCTAGGAATACGCAAATGGCTACTGCATCAGTATAACAGGGCCTTAATGACTGCCGACAGAAAGCCTAATGTTTTTTCATATTGATGGAATTGAAAATTCGTTAGCGTCAGAATGGCTGGTTGCCTATGGCAAGCGGTTCTGAAAGTATATTCAAGAACTGCTGTCCAATTGCTTATATTTGCTACACTTCTTGAATAATTGCTACGTATGATACATTCAGAGAAACATGAATATTTTTTTGACCAGCCATTCTGACTTCAGAATGGATAGTGGCCTCCGTGTTCAGCATGAAGGACGCAGAATTTCTAAAAGTTTGTTGTATCAATAATTGCTACTTTCACGAATTAAGTTTGAGATTCGTACTTACAGTAGGTACAAAAATATAGCTTTTATTAAAATTTGTACGAGAAGTGCCTAATAATTTGGAAAGGCAACAGTTTTTTTTACTACAGTGTCTTGATCAAATCGTGCAGGCCTTCACTTCAACTTATTATCCGGGACTGAAAAGGGTTCTAAAATACCGGCTCTATTACTATAACCCGGACCGGAACCGGAACCCAAATGAAAACCTTTATTGAACCGGTTCCCAAATAAAGCATATATGCCGCATAAGTGCATAGCTTGTTTCAAGTTCATACTTAGCGAGTTGAAGGTGGCGCGGTGCTAGGGAGTTATTTGCTAAGGTTGTCAGTTCACGATCATTCATTCCTGTGATTTATTCGTTTGCCGTCACAACGTGTTTATACTTGTTATGTGTTGGTTGGAAATAGTTTTATTTAAAAATTTGAGAACTTTACCAAGAAGGCGTCGAATGCATCCCCTCCTCTATATGAAACCTTTATTTAAAATGGTACGGAACCGAAATTATAGAATCTTTATTTAGAACCGGTATGTTGGAACCGAACCGGAACCGTACCGAAAAGTGGAACCTTTATGAGAACGAAACCGAAAAATGGAACCGGTTTTTAATCACTGCTTATTATAATGATGTTTTGTGAGTAGTCGTTTATAAACGGACCTACCCTCATACCATATTTGTATGATCCACAGATAATTGTTCCGGTTCTGGTTGTGTGTGCATGTGTGATTAATTGATTATAATTTCTTGTCTGTAAACGTACCGTTTGAAATAAAGGTTTCATAAAGAGGAGGGGATGCATACGACGCGTTCTTGGCATAGTTCTCAAAATTCTAAAATAAAACTATTTCCAACCAACACCTAACAAGTATGAACACGATGTATATTGACGAATAGAATAAGTTGTGACGGCCAACGAATAAATCACAGGAATAAATGATCGTGAACTGATAACCTTAGCAAATAACTTCCTAGCACCGCGCCACCCCACCCCTTCAACTCGCTGAGTATGAACTTGAAACAAGCTATGCACTTATGCCGCATATGACATGCTTTATTTGGGAACCGGTACAATAAAGGTTCTCATTTGGGTTCCAGTTGCGGTTCGGGTTATAGTAACAGAGCCGAAAAGTAACGGTATTTTAGAACCCTTTTCAGTCCCGTATAATTAGTCAAGTGAACGTCTGCATGAATGAACAAGACACTGCAGTAAAAACACTGTTGCCTTTCAAATTATTAGGCACTTCTCGTACAAATTTTAATAAAAGCTATATTTTTTATCTAGTGTATGTATGAAGTTCAAACTTAAATTCGTGAAAGTAGCAATTAGTAAGCAATTATTGTTACACCAAACTTTTAGAAATTCTGCATCCTTTATGCTGAACGTGGAGGCCACCATCCACCCTGACGTTAGAATGACTGGTCAAAAAATATTCATGTTTCTCTGAATGTATCATATGTAGCAATTATTCAAGAAATGTAGTAAATATAACCAATTGGATAGCAATTCTTGAATATACTTTCAGAGCCGCTTGCCATAGGCAACCAGTCATTCTGACTCTAACGACAATTCCACCAATATGAATAAAAATTAAGCCGTTCCATTTGCACATGATAATTCAATAAACCTCAAGCAAGTAATACACATAGAATGGATACTACCTCCCTTTTAAATCTCGTCAATTTTTAAAATGTTTAGTGCATTATATTTTTTTTTCTAAATCCCGGGATGATGACATGGTTGTCACTGAAGGTATCATACACTCAATGTCTATGCCTTGAAGTTTGGGTAAATATAGCTTGCTTAATCCGGTAGCTGGTAATCAGCTACTGACGAAGCAGGTTTTACAGAAGAAACCCTTACCTTGTCATTGCTAGTAAGTCGTATAGCTACATGATTAAACATTTAAATTGGTAAATTATTATAAGTAAACCTAAGAGTATTCTAACATGGATGAGGTAAATTACTCGTGAAGGATACGCACAACCTCGTTAACATGTACTGTGATTCAATCAATATTAATTTTGCTTCTCACCATCCGCTTACGTTAACATTTATGATCGTCTTTATAATACACAATCTAGAAAGCAGATCATAACTCTATTACTCGGAAAACGTCTGTTATCATCACCAGATTGGCATCAAACTTTATAACGGGATGTTTTGAGACGAGCTCATGTTAAAAAGTGTGGAATTGTCACTGGACTTTTCATAGCAAAATATGCTCCTTTTGCTTTCTTTGCACTTTTAAGTGCAAATATCCTTTATGGATATCATGCTGGAGAAAACCGCACAGTCCTCCTACACTAACCTTTACCGGTGTTTTGGGATCGCAAAAGAATTCACCAGACATCCATTTAAGTTTTCGTAACAAAACAGTTCTCACAACTGCTGTACTCGGTGTTGTCGTCATCCAAAAACTGGGGACAAAATGTAGCCTCACCAGCCACTCTTCCACCACAGGTCTTCCAACACTACTACGATAGCCTGCAGTTGATTTCTTAGCCTGGGCTTCCTCGTTGTTAAGTGGTACTTCTTCTACTATTAACATCTAATATCAGCTCCTTTTTAATTAACCTCTATTTGTATAATTATAAGAATACGAAATAATACTTGTTGTAAGTTGAACAGAATCCCCAAGACGATTCCATCCAATCGCCATGTGCGTGGAAGATTCAAACTAATCTTGTGAACTTCTTTTACAAAATTCTGTATGCTCGAGCGTTAAAACAGTGTCACCACTTTATGAAAATAAATGTATGTTAAGCAAATTTTATAATTATTTGTATATATTATAGTTATTTGAAGAAAGAAAAATAAGACCGTGAACAGAACTTGAATCCCCTTGAATTGAAAAAACCCTCCCTTTGAATTGCTACTCCAAGTGCCCTGTCAGCTAAGCTAAAGCGATCAAATGCATTATCCACTTTTAAATACGTTCTTCGATGAAGTCAAGCTCTTTATAAAATCACACTATCGGTATGACTAAGTTTTAACTATACGTTTATCTATGTAATGAATATGTGATACATTGTAAATGATCTTGATTCATAACCATAGATATTGGTCACCAGTTAAGGGCTTTATCACCAGACTATTGTTACCGTTTGTTTATTGACTTTTACGGAAACTCCCAGCACTAACTCTGGAACAAAGAGCCATAATATACGGCAGTATTAATGGCATCAGCCAAGTTTGTATGGATGATTGATAATAAACGCGAGATTATGACAGTTGAATACCTCATAGATATACTGGAAAACAATTGTCATAATAAGCGATTTCATTAAACCAGTTTTGAAATTGATTACTCAAAATGATTTAGTTGTATTCTATAATAAATTTATTCGATTAATGAATATAATAATAATAATAATCATTTATTCATATAAAAGTACACAAGAAAAACACTAGACTTACAATCTAAAAATAAGTGCTGGCATGATATTTGCCTGAACTAGGTTGGACCTGTGCCTCAGGCGAAAAAGTGCAGACAAGATATAAATGTCGCAAAGATTAACAAATAAAATAATAACTGGCAACACTGGGACGTCAAACGTATCTCTCTAAATATTTTTTCATACTTTTTCATAATATTATACAACGGAAATTTTCATTTCCTAATAAATCAATACCGCCTTATTTGAATCGAAAATTGAAACCTTCATGAGCCAAAATTAAAGAACAAATAATGAAAATAGACAAAAATATTAATGCCCGAATGGAACTGACATCTGTCAACAAAACAAAACTATAATTGTTAACATGAAAAAATATAAAAGAAGATGCTGACTCGAGCCAGAACTCGTCAGCTGGCACACCTACCACCCCCGGACTCGTCACTCAGCTCCGCCTCGCAGCCATCGGAACCCGAAACGCAAGTATCACCAGCAGCTGCAGTCGCGTCGAGCTCGAGTGACGAGTACTTCTCTCCGCCGACGACACCACCACCTGTGCGTCGGCGAGGAAGATCACGGCCACCTGCGAGCTTCGGGCCCCGAGGCCAACCGGCCACGAACAGGGCCCCCGCCGCTGGTGGAAATGTGTCGCGCATGCGATGGACTCAGTCTATTAATGAAAACGTAATGCGCGCATATTATGGGGCAACAGAGGGGGGAACTAGCCTCACTGCGTACCGAAATCGTATGCTCTCTCTGTTTCAGGTGCTTGAGCCAGCCGTCAATGTCTCGGCGCAACGTCTATCGGATCAGGTGCGCGTCATCCAACGTAACCATAGGTTGGATGATGCCTTACTTGAGCGGCTTCGCTCAGAAGTACACAGTAGCCGAGCTGCCTCATCCTCGCCACATGCTGTAGCGCAGCCTGAATCACTTCGGGCATCACGGCACACTCATAGTGAAGAGGAGGAGGATAGTGAGGCTATTGCTGTAAGTAGTAAGTGCAATGAACATCTGAGGAGTGCGCTGGTAGATGCGATTCACCAGTACCGGTCCATGCCCTTGGAGGAAAGACCGCGGCTACCGCGCTTGCCCATGAATAAAAAAAATATAGCTCTGGTGTGTGCCCTAGACTCATTGCTACCAGATTATTTTGGTGGGAGTGAGGACCTTGCCGATACCCATTCAATCCTATACTGTGCAGCTGTTGCGGCATGTCGTGTAGCTCACGTTAAATTTCAAAACAATGACAGGGCTACAAGACCGAAATCTGCCGTACCGGCTTGGCAGTGTAGGATTGAGCGACGTATAGGTGAGGCTAGGGCACTCATCGGCAAGCTTATTTGCTTCAGAGGGGGCAATACACGCCCAAGAGTGATGCGCTCAGTGAGACGAGCATTCTCGGGGACTGATATTCAGGCTCGAGAGTATCTTGCTCGGGTCACTGAGCGTATCGACTTTCTGAAGCAGAAAGTTTATGCTTGGGCAAGCCGTATCCGTAGGTATAAACGGCGAGTGGATCGCTATACCCAGAATCGCATGTTCCAGTGCGATCAAAGGTGGGTCTACAGAAATTGGGAGCGACCCGATCAAAATGTGAATGACGGACATCCACCGGATTTTGATGCCACGACTTCGTTTTGGCACAACATTTGGTCGATGCCCGTCGTTCACAACGAGGGTGCTTGGATGAGGGTGGTTGAGCAAGCGTGCGAACCACTACAGGAAATGGGGGACATCAACGTCGACCCCCAAGACGTAGCCAGTGCAGTCCGTCCGTTGCCAAACTGGAAATCACCGGGACCAGACGGACTGCACAACTTTTGGATCAAATGGCTACGCAGTTCTCACGCTTGCTTGGCATCCCAATTCCAACATGCCGTTGAATCGGGATCGCTACCCCAATTTCTAACAACAGGGCTTACCCACCTGCTCCATAAGACAGGTAATACCGCGGAACCCAAAAACTATAGGCCGATTACTTGTTTGCCAACGGTCTATAAACTTCTTACGTCCATTTTGAGAGCAAAAATTTATAATCATATTGAAAATAACTCGATCATGTCTGCCTCTCAGAATGGATGTAGGAAGGGATCCCGCGGTACCAAGGAGCTACTCCTCATTGATATGACCATAAGCCAACAGGTTCGACGTACTCGCAAAAATCTGTCAACATGCTGGATAGACTATAAGAAGGCCTACGACTCCGTGCCCCATGCGTGGCTCTTGAGGGTGCTGGAGTTGTATAAAATTAATACAACTCTACGCACTTTCTTGAAGTCATGTATGGAGCAATGGAGAACGGTCCTTCGCTATCCAGGGTGCGGACAGATTCAAGGGAACGCTGAACCTATTACAATCAGGCGGGGTATATTTCAGGGTGACAGCCTGAGTCCCTTATGGTTTTGTCTAGCTCTGAATCCTCTTAGTACTCTCCTCGAGGATTCAGGACTGGGCTATCGGTTGCGAAGAGGTGGTCAGGTTATCTCTCACCTTCTTTATATGGATGACCTTAAATTGTTTGCGCCAACTAAATTGCAACTGATGGGCTTACTAAAGGTAACTGAAACCTTTAGTAACTCCATCAGGATGGAATTTGGAGTGGACAAATGTGCAGTCATGCATGTGAAGCAAGGTGAGATTGTGGAATCTGAGGGAATTCAAATCTCAGATTCCATAAAACTTCGATCACTCTCCTCAACCGAAACCTATAAATACTTGGGTATGTCGGAGGCTTTGGGCATCGGTGACACAAGCATGAGGCAATCGTTAAGGGAGCGCTTCTTTGGCCGCCTGAATAAAGTTCTGAACAGTCTTTTATCAGGTGGTAACAAGGTTCGCGCCTTTAACGGTTGGGTTATGCCAGTCCTGATGTACTCCTTTGGCATACTCAAGTGGACTCAGACTGAACTGGACGCCCTGGATAGAAAAGTCCGTACATTGCTTACTGCAAATCGGATGCATCACCCACGATCTTCGGTGATGAGACTGTACATACCGCGGAAGTGCGGGGGTCGAGGCTTTTTAAATGCAAAGACCCTCCACAACCGTGAGATGTGCAGTCTTAGAGAATATTTTCTCCAAACCGACGTGGGCATGCACCGAGATGTAGTGGCAATGGACAAAGGATTCACTCCACTTGGTTTGGCTAAGGAGAACTGGCGTAAACCTACCGTACTCGGTACCGATGACCGCAAGGAGGTATGGCAAGGTAAGGAGCTACACGGGCGATTTTTTCGGGCCCTTCATGGACCTGATGTAGATTTCCCCGCGTCGGTATCCTGGCTACGTTACGGTGATCTCTTTGGGGAAACTGAAGGGTTTGTCTGTGCAATTATGGACGAAGTTATTATGACGAACAACTACCGGAGGTATATTCTAAAGGATGGGACGGTTGACATATGTCGGGCATGTCATCGCCCCGGTGAATCCCTTAGACACATCATCTCCGGTTGTTCTCGTCTTGCTAACGGCGAGTACTTGCACAGGCATAATCTAGTGGCCAGGATTATCCACCAGCAACTTGCTTTGCACTACAACCTTGTGGAGTGTACGGTGCCATACTATAGGTATACACCCGACCCAGTTCTTGAAAATGGTCATATCACATTGTACTGGGATCGATCTATCATTACTGATAGGACTATTGTCGCCAATAAGCCTGATATAGTGGTGATAGATCGATTCGAGCGCCGCACAATGATTGTTGATATTACTATCCCTCATGACGAGAACCTCGTGAAAGCGGAGAAAGATAAACAAATCAAATATCTTGATCTGGCGCACGAGGTTGTCGACATGTGGAATGTGGACTCTGCAATCATTGTACCGATAGTCGTTTCCGCTAATGGACTAATAGCGAAGAGCCTTGATCAACACCTAAAAAGGCTCTCGCTAGGCGGCTGGATCAAGGGCCTGATACAGAAAGCAGTACTCCTCGATACGGCACGCATTGTGAGGAGGTTCCTTTCTCTGGAGCCCTAACCACCGGTAGCTTGGACCCTGCTCCCGATGCCGGTAGCCTACTATTTTTTATATTTTTAAATGTATATTGTTTTTTTTATGATATATAGTTAAAAATGTAATTAATATGTAAATTTGAAAAATAATAAACTTATAATTAAGGGACTACATCAACTTTAACGTTATGTTTATACCTAACACTAGTTTGGTACTTGCAGTTTTATTTACAAACTATAAGAAGGTCTTCCGTCTGTTCGTAAGACAGATTTTGCAAATAATTATACACTGTTTTTTTACATTTAAAGCAATTATGGTTATAAATACTTAGGTGTCTATTTAGTCGATTATATAGGAGTGGGCTTTAAAATCTACAAAATCTATTCGAATACACATATTTTGAGGTTGAACTCGTATTGCAAACTATATCATTCCGTCTTTTGTTAGTAATGTTAGCATTGTAGGAGAGCTGAGAGTGCTGTTTTTGTATTACGTGCATAATAAATAACTGCCTTACAGTTAAAACGTCGATTTATAGAGCTAGACAGTAGGAAAGAGGAAAGGATGGAAGTGGGCTACTTTTAAAATTGCTCTGTGTGCTGGTTCCGGGAAGCATTGTAGTCTTTGGTGCTCCGCCCCACGAAGTGACACAGTATGTAAGGATGGATTGACATAGGGCCAGATAGACTTGGGTCACCAGTTTGGGTTCTGCAATTGTGCGTAGCTTTTTAAAAACAAACATTAATTTACGTTCTCTAGGTACTAAGCTTTCAATGTGTTGTCTAAAAGAAAGTGTGTCGTCAATAATGATACCCAGATATTTTATATTACTAGTTTTAAGGATATTAGGTCAGTGGCACGTGTTATTTAAAGGGTTATTACATCGGTGCGCGTATAAATGAGTGTCAGTAATGTTGTTATGAGATTTGTGCATGGAAAATGTTATATATTTAATTTTGTCAATGTTAAGTGTTATCAAATTGCTGTTGAGCCTGTTAGTCACGAGATTAAAACCTTTTTGTGCGCTTTCGTAGAATTCATCCCTGGTATTTGCAGAAAAAATTAACGCTTTGTCATCAGTATATGATATTATTGTGCCGTTTTCTATATCTAGATTAGACAGGTCATTTAAGTAGATAAGGAAAAGGATGGAAGCCAAAACGATGCCTTGAGGTACCCCAAATTCATGGTTTTGTTGGTCCTCACTCGTTGTTGTATCAATTCGTACACATTGATGGCGATCATTTAGATAATCTGCAATTAGTTTAAACTGTGTGCCCTTTATGTCTACAGTCTCCAGTTTGCGTAAAAGCAGAGGAATAGATACAGTGTCGAAAGCTTTGGCTAAGTCGAGGAAGATTGCTAAGCATTGGTTTCCCTTGCCGAGTTCTTCTGCGACATAATCGGTCAGGTTGTGTACCGCATCTGCTGTGGATAATTTCGAACTAAAACCAAATTGCATTGGCAAAGAAAACGGTTTTTTTCTAAAATAACAAAAAAAAAGAACCGACTCCAAAAATCTTTCTGTTAAGTAAAATTGCACTAAAAAGTTATAAAATAATTGCATTATTTACTTACTACAACTTATATAAAAAAATATTTTTTTAATTTTAGAGGATTCTGAATAAAATCAATTTATTAGGACAATAATATACAATTATTATTATTTTTGGAGTCGGTGCCAGACAAACTTTAAAAATATTTAGGAAGTTTCCTAAAGTTTGCAAAGTATATTTAAAGGTACATTAACCATCATTATTTTTACGACAATGTATTATACCAAATTGAACCTATTTACAAATGAACACAACAACTGCCTAAAGCGAACGTAATACGCTACTTCATGAATGTACTTACACGTTAATTATCCTTTACTGGCACCGACTCCAAAAATAATAATAATTGTATATTATTGTCCTAATAAATTGATTTTATTCAGAATCCTCTAAAATTAAAAAAATATTTTTTTATATAAGTTGTAGTAAGTAAATAATGCAATTATTTTATAACTTTTTAGTGCAATTTTACTTAACAGAAAGATTTTTGGAGTCGGTTCTTTTTTTTTGTTAAAAATTATTTTATTTCTTACTTTTCAGTGTATCTTGCGTTCCATAACTGATTTATCGGAAGTGAATATGGGTAGACTTACTCAACGCGCTGTCCATATATATCTGTCGCAGATGGATTGTCGAATCCGCTGTTTGACAAAATCTCTAGCTGCTTTACAAAACAGTACTGTTTTATAAAACAGCTGAACAACGTTCAGCTGGATTGCCATTGCGATACATTTATCAAAACTGCTACCCACCTTTAGACGTAATGCAGAATGACATATCTACAGTGGGACAGGTTTATTTATTGTATAGGTATATTAAATGGATAGTCACCATCCAAGTGAAAAAGCGATACTGTATTCTGATTTGACTTTCCGTGGCTGGGTCGACGGAGCCCCGCTTAGCGGGGCTCCTAATTTTGTGTCCGTAAGGTTAGAAAAAACCTAAACACGAAGAGGATGACGGGGGCTGTTCGCTCGCTACGCTCGCTCACGGGCCCCCGTCATCCTCTTCGAACCTAACCTGTCCGTGTCGGGATACACGAAACTCCCGAGCTCGCTTCGCTCGCTCATGGATCAATTTAATTTATTTTCTTTCATAATCCCGATATATTGTTGACTATTATAGAGGTTTAGTATTTACGTCATAAAAAAAATCATAATTTTTTTGCTATTGACAAGTAAAATAAAGTTAGGTTATTATTGTTAGGACATACAGAGCCATATGCGACAAAATTTCGAAGTAAAATCAACAATCTGACAGTTCATTTCGCACTGTTTTCCATAATCTCTGATCGTTGACCCGCTGCATTGATAAACGCAAAACGTTCATTCAATTCTGCGTGTTATAGTTCAGTAATTATGTAAAACCGCTAAACGTCGTTCAGCTGTTTTTCATAACAGTACTGTTTTGTAAATCAGCTAGCAGTTTTGTAAAACAGCTTATTCTACAATCCATCTGCGACATATCCATATCAAAGTAGGAAATCTAGATAGAGAGGTTATTTCAAAAGAGAGTAATAAACTGCGTAAAACAAGATGAAATTAATAAAAAGAAAACTGTCTAGCGTACTCGTATGTTACTCATGGGACAGTGTAAGGATTCTAACGATACCCCATATATCGAAATTAGTTCAGGTATTTAGAAGTTATGGTGGAATAGGTAAAGAAACTCACAAACATGTACGTACATACATACATACTTATATACACTCCGTTTTTTGAGAACTCGTGTATAAAGAGATGTTTGAGAATGCGGTCTTACACTAAAAAGTATTAAATAGCAAAAAAAATATGACGGATTTCCGATGCTTATCTACCGGTTTCATCATCATCATCATCATCTGATGATGAAGCTGGAAAATAGGCAGTTCATTAGAACTATTCTAGCGACCGTAAACACCACCGGAAAGTCACAAGAAAGCAAAATACACCATTTCGTTTACTTCGACGACGTATTATTTTTCAGTTATTTTGATTTAAATACCAAACTACTAAACCAATTTTCATAAAAATTAAATGGGACCAATCTGAAAGTAAATCCTTTCAAATAAAAAAATTATTTTCCAAATCGGTTCATAAATGACGGAGTTCTGAGGTAACAAACATTAAAAAAAAAAAAAAAAAAAAAAAAAAATACAACCGAATTGATAACCTCCTCCTTTTTGGAAGTCGGTTAAAAAATACTAGTCTTTTGTTGATGATTTTTTCAAGTATTTTGGATATCGAAGGCAGTATTGATATCGGTCTGTAATTGCTAACTAATTCTTTGGTGCCTGATTTAAATATAGGGATTACCACTGCCTTTTTTAAATATTTAGGAACGATCCCGTTTGATAGACACAAACGAAAAACATACGTTAAAGGGGGCACTAAAATATTCTTGAATCGTTTCAGTATTTTTTTGGATATGCTATCCCAGCCGACTGCGCAGTCATCTTTTAGCCCGGAAATGATTCGTGCAATGAGAAGTTATAAATAAAAAATGTTTGAGATTAGTCTTGTTTAATAGTATATTATGGTACAAGTATCTTAAGTTGGTAATTACAGTCGAGATTGAAATAGCAATGACCGAGACTTTAGCAATGACTTTATTAATGACCATTAGGGCACGCAACTCATACGACGTTTTTCAACACTCTTGTAAGGGAAATATAATAAAATAACTAACAATCATTTTGTAATTAAAATAGCGTGCGAATTGATTTTTTCGTACGCCGAGTCTATTGTTTATTCGCGCACTGGTGGAAGGAGAAAGACTGACGAAGATGCCAAACAGCCTAAGAGTAAAAAAATTTTTTTTATATATTACCGTCGCGAGCAGTATTTGAACCTGCGCCTCCTGGATAAATACTCCAGGCGCTCTGATCACGAAGCCAGCTCGACCTCGGCTCACTACCGCGAATTCTTCTATAATACGTCTTTTGGTGATGTCATTGCCATATATTAAGTTCCTTTACTGGTTTCCTTGCAAGTCTGGATTGTCCACGTTGTCCTTGTCCGGGTTAATCTCAGGTTAGCCGGATTTCCTTGCCCGCAGACGGCGCTTTCATTGCCTCAATTAACACCATAAAGTTACGGTTTTGCTGCTCCATAAGTAATCGCCATTTTGTATCGTCCATATAACTAGATTCGCGTTGATTATCATCTTCGTTACGTCCCTCGTACTTCTGATATGGGTGAAAGTGGGTGGTCATCGTTTTCGCAACTCTTTATCCATCGTAGATGAATGAAATGAAACTTCGTATGCACTCAACAGGTATAATTACTACGAATTAATAAAGAATCCCACAAAAATAAGCACACGTGGCTTGGAAGTAAAAAAAAGAACCGACTCCAAAAATCTTTCTGTTAAGGAAAAATGCACTAAAATGTAAAAAAAAAGCATTATTTAAAGTTACAATATTAAATCGGTACCAGCCAAACTTTAAAAAGTTTCCTAAATTCAAGATAAATCTTTGAAAAGCATTAACGTATGCTTAGCGAGCTCTAAAGTTACAATATTAAAATGGAAAAAGAATACGGTCGCGAACAGGATTCGAACCTGCGCCTCCCGGATAAATACTCCAGGCGCTCTGACCACTAAGCCATCTCGACCTCTGCTGGCTTAGTGGTCAGAGCGCCTGGAGTATTTATCCGGGAGGCGCAGGTTCGAATCCTGTTCGCGACCGTATTCTTTTTCCATTTTAATATTGTAAGTTTCCTAAAATTTGCAAAGTATATTTAAAGTTACATTAACCATCATTATTATTACGATAATTTAACAATGCCTGATTGAACCTATTTACAAATGAACACAACAACTGCCCAAAGCGACAGCTTAGTTACGTAATACGCTACTTCATGAATGTACTTACACGTTTATTAACCTTTGCTGGCACCAACTCCAAAAATAATAATAATTGTATATTATTGTCCTAATAAATTGATTTTATTCAGAATCCTCAAGATTTAAAAAAATATTTGTATGTAAATTGAAGTAAGTAAATAATGCATTTTTTTTTTTTTACTTTTTGTGCATTTTTACTTTACAGAAAGATATTTGGAGTCGGTTTTTTTTTGTTAAAAATTATTTTATTTCTTACTTTTTAGTGAATCTTGCGTTCCATAACTGATTTATCGGAAGTGAATATGAGTAGACCCACTCAACGCGCTGTCCATATGATACAGGGCCATTTAATAGAGAAGAGCAAAGAAGGGGAGAAACCCCTATATCAAAGTAGGAAGTCTAGATTTAAGGCTATTTCAAAAGAGAGTAGTGAACTACGTAAAACAGGATGTAATTAATTAAAATCTGACTAGCTTATGTTACTCACGGGACAATGTAAGGATTCCAAAGATATCTCATACATTGAAATCAGTTCAGGCATTTAGAAGTTATGGTGGAATAGGTAAAGAAACTCACAAACATACTTACATACATACATAGATACACTCCTTTTTTGGACAGTCGTGTAAAAAGAGACGTTTGAGAATGCGGGCTTACACTAAAAAGTATTAAATAACAAAAAATACGGAGTTCCGATGTTTATCTTCCGGTTTCATCATCATCATCTGATGATGAAGCTGGAAAATAGGCAGTTCATTAGAACTATTCTAGAGACCGTAAACACCGCTGGAAAGTCACAAGAAAGCAAAGTCACCATTTCGTTTACTTCGACGACGTTATATTTTTCAGTTATTCTGATCTAAATATCAAACTAACAAACCAATTTTCATAAAATTTGAATGAGAACAATCTGAAAGTATATCCTTTCAAATAAAAAAATATTTTTCCAAAATAATTAGGTTCATAAATGACAGAGTTCTGAGGTAACAAACAAAAAAAAATACAACCAAATAGATAAATTCCTCCGTTTTGGAAGTCGGTTAAAAAGGGTTACTCTCGGAACACGGCGAAGTCGGACTTAAATTGGCTTCAGCTTCACGGGTGTCTTTTTTGCTCTCTCGTCAACATGTCCGTTGCCATACCAACTTCACATTTTTAGTCGAATAACGTTAGGAATGTCAGTCTTGACAGCGACCTGCCACCCACTGTGTTGCCAAAGCCAATCACCAAATCACCACATCCGAATACACCGATTAAATCAATTAGACTTGACGTTCCGTTCCATGTTCTCCCTCCGACATAAATAATATAATAAAAATTCGAAACGTCATGAAAAACAAAATCCAATATCTAATATATACGAGTACTATTCCCCGTATTTAGCTGCTTCTGGTAGCTATTTCTGGCTACCAATCCTCTTTTTTATAGTATTGTGTTCATGTTAAATAAAATGTGTCTTTGTGGTAATTATTGACCATAATTCAATGTTAAACAATAATTACCTAGTTCTAAAATTATTATATTAAATGGAAAAAGAATACGGTCGCGAACAAGATTCGACCCTGCGCCTCCCGGATAAATACTCCAGGCGCTCTGACCACTAAGCCATCTCGACCTCTGCTCACCACCGCGAATTATTCATCCATATTTTTTTATACGTCTTTTTGGCGACGTCATTGCTATCAATTCAGTCCCTATACAAGTGACCGAACCGACACGACCAACTTTGCAGTTAATACAATGTCGTAAAGAATGCAATTACCTTAACAATTCAAGATAAACTTTGAATTAACGCATGCTTAGCGAACTCTAAAGGTTTAACTCTAAAGTATATTAAATGAAAAAAGAATACGGTCGCGAACAGAATTCGAACCTGCGCCTCCCGGATAAATACTCGAGGCGCTCTGACCACTAAGCCATCTCGACCTCTGCTCACCACCGCGAATTCTTCTTCCATATTATAACACGTCTTTTGGCGACGTCATTGCCATCAATTCAGTTCCTATACAAGTGACCGAACGGTCGGTTCGGTCACATGTAACAAACAATGAAAAATAAAAACTGAGGCAAAGATAAATATGAAACTGGCTTTATTGAGACATACATACATAAATCGAATTTATTTTAAACGATCACTTCATATCAAATGGTAAACCGACGTGATTTGGAATAAATATCAATTATTCATGAATATGGAGTTTTTATATGCCTAACCGGTTGGATTTAGGACGAAACTGTAAATGATTCATGAAAAATTGGATTTGATCGCATCATTCCATCCATTCACGGGGTATTACCTACCCTCTGCGGTGGATACTTATTCGATCACTTTCACTACATCTACTTCGAATTGGGAAAGCTTTCCATTTTGAAATATAAGAGCATAATCTGTTCTTAATTGATCGTTAAAGGCGCGACGGTCTTATATTAATTTTAACACGTATTTTATAAGATTAAGTGTCTTTTTCCATTTAATATTGTAACTTTAAGATTAAGTGATTTACATTTTCTGTATCTGATATTGCATCAACAAATGCAAATACTCGAAAATTCAACATCATCAGCCACAATACTAAAAATACAATCATGAGTTTAGTGTATTGACAAACAAATTTATAAGCGAATGCCTCTGTTCGTCTTATCACCAATATATATATATATATATATATATCATTCAAAACAACTTAGAATATTATCTTAATTGAATTAGAAATATTTAAGGTATGGAAGGTTATTTCTTTTCACAATATGAAATCCCTAGCCTACCCAGTTGTGAGAAACAGAAACATATTAAATACCATCCCTGCAGTAGATTGATACATATTGTACCTATGTATTAGTCGGTATACGTACATTGATTGTATGCACACAACCTGGGGTTGTAACGGACATGCACTGTCCATTTGTTAATTAACTAGTCTATGGTGATTGCATCATTCATGATCTAACAGACTGTTAGATGGTGCAAAGTTATTTAAAAGTGCTCTTGTATTATTTTAATTTAGTGAAGAATTTGGAACATATATATTGTTTTTTATTACAATATTCTTTTTCTATTGTGGGGTAGAACAATGGGACTTTATAACGGTATCGGTGATGTGAATGTGCGCGTACATAATACATCTCTACCTTACCCTTTGGTAAATATCTACAGGCGAGATGCTATGTAATGTATATGGTAAGGGAAAGTAATCATAGCATTGTCCTTTGTGTAAAAATATTACAGAAATCAGTTTATTTTGCAATATTTACACAACTGCCTAAATAAAATGATTGTTATGTTTTTAGGGTTCATGTATGTATGTATGTTTTTGAATTTCTTTATTCTACCATCACTACTAAATGCCTGAACCGATTTAGATGTATGGGATATCGTTAGAATCCTTACATTGTCCCGGGTAACAGGCTAAAAAAATAGTAATATAGTAGGTATGGTATATGAAAAGACGTGAAATAAGATAAAAAAAATCACACATGGTAGGCGTGCTTTTTAATTAATTTATCTTAAGCAAAGGATTCAGTAGTAAGTACCTACTCTTAGTTGTACATACCTACCTTTTTGAGGGACTAAGTAAATTTACCTGACAGCGCTTGTAATTTAGAAAAACAGGCATCAGGCTTATTTGATTTACTATTGACAAATAACAAAAATATTCGATAAATTATAGGAAACCTGCAAAGGTGAAATTTTGTGACATATCTCTCAGTACCAAACATGACTTTTGATGATTGAAAACTACTTGATGAGATTTCACATTTTTCTGACTGTGCTCATATAAATATGACAAATAAACATATCGATTCCTCAAATTATTTATTTTAACAACAAATTAACATTAATTTGTGTGTAGTGGTTATGACCTTTAATTAGGGATCCAACACTAACGAATAAAAAACTCATTGGCAAACAGAGATAGGTTATCAACTTCAGTCACAGATTAGTAATATATGTATCTTACACTTCGATTCGACCTGTGGGGTTACTCTTGAAACGAATACCAATCCAATTCCAATTTTAAATAGGCGCCTTAAGACAATGCCTAATTAACACGCTTTTTTTAATAAATTTGCCTGAAGTTTAAAGTACCATATGTTGTCTTCAAATTATTCCAAATGTATAATTATTTTTTCGACTTTTTTGCATTTAAAAGTACGAACTGTGGGGTTACTCTTGAAACTAATACCAATTCCAATATATAATTCCATAAACAGACGCCAAAAAAACAACGCCTAATTTTTAAATAAATTTACCTACATTACAGTTGCCTCAATTTTAAAGCATGTTGTCTTCATATATCCCGAATCTATAATATTTACTTTAGATATTTTGGAATTTAAAAGTTCGATCTGACATATTTCCAATGTCAATCGAGCGAAATTATTTTCAAGAGTAAGCCCACTGTCCCATGGCGAATGCACGCTCAATTTTTCGCCGCAGTTCTAACATAAATTAGTTTCTACTTTAATGGAGGTGTAATAGACGTGGTAATCGACATTATAACACTATCAGTATTTCTCAGCGCCTATAATTCGTTTTCCCCGTAAACACTTCCTGGTTAATGAAATAATATACACTTTATTTTAAATTATTATAATAGTACATTATGATACAAGTGCCCTAAATTGGTAATTACAATCGAGGTTGAATTGCTAACCGAGCCTTGGCAAGGGTAACAATGACCGAGAGAGACTTGTTGACCATTAGGGTACCGACGTTTTTCAACACTACGAAGAAAAAAAAAGAAAAAAATAACATTATGATTACATTTTGCAAAATCATTCAAATATATACATTTTCTAATTAAGATGGCGAACGAATTTCTTTTTTCAAACGCCGTGTCTATGATCTATTTGCGCGCAAGTGGAAGGCGGCTCACTGACGAAGTTGCCAAACAGCCTAATATTATAATAAAATAAAAATAGTGCTTTTTTATTGATAAAAATATTTACCTAATGCTAATTCGGCTACGAAACCATTTTTTTATTTTTTATTAATAGAAACGTCATACTTTATCTAGGTAGCTAACACTATCAAATTGTACATGTAAATTTCAGCGGAATTTACAGACATCAAATTTGTTTGCAATATTTTAAATTTTCAGCAAATTGTTTTGATGTCTATATTCACAAATTTTATACTCTCGGAGCTCGTGGCTAAGTAACAGCCGCACAGATCGATCGATCGAGGTTAAGCTACGCTTGCCGCGGTCGGTCTGTGGATAGATGACCATCATTTCATACCGAGACCCCTCCGTGAATGATATGATATGATAGCCATTATGGGTAGTCAGAAGCGTGAAAGTCTGACAACCAGTCATATCACGAGATATCCAGTAACTGAGTTGTGGAGGTCAGATAGGCAGTCGCTCCATGTAAAATACTGGTATTAAGCTGCATCCGGTTTGACTGGAAGCCGACCCTAATATAATTGGAAAAAGACTAGGCAGAGATTCACTAGTTTTAGACGACGTATTTCAACACACGTGCGAGGAAACTTATTATTTAAATCGAATAAAATTATTTTGATTAAATGACGCGTGAATTTCTTATGTTGGGCGCCTGGTCTATAGCCTATGCACGCGCAAGCCGGCGGCCGGCGGAAAAAAGAAATCCGCGTGTCAATGTTTCCTCGTAAGTATATTGAAATACGTCGTATAAAACTCATGATTAAAGACCAAGATATAAACACCAAAACTACCTATATGCTGAAAATTTAAAATATTAAAAACAAAAAGAAATTAATGAATTTGATGTCTATAAATTACTAACATATTACAGTTATAATTCTGTGCTACAATATCTTTGCTGAAATTTACCATTTTTGTAATTAGATACAGTGTTAAGTAAAATATGACGTTCAATTTAAAAAAAATAAAATGCTTTTTAGCTGAATTAGCATAAATTTTTGTTATCAATAAAAAAGTATTAATTTTAATTTAATATAATATTAGGCTGTTTGGCAACTTTTGTCAGTGAACCTCCTTTCACCTGCGCGCAAGTTAAGCGCAAATAAATCATAGACTTGGCGTACGAAAAAAGATATTCGCACGCCATCTTAATTACAAATTATACATAGTGGAATGTCTTTTCAAAATGTTATTTTCTTATTTTTTTTCCTCACAAGAGTATTGAAAAATGTCGTTTGAGCCGCGTGCCCTAATGGTCAATACAAGTCTCGGTCGGTGATTGCTATTCAACCTCGACTGTAATGACCAACTTAGGGAACTTGTATCATAATGTACTATTAATATAATATATACGTGAAGACTTGTTATTGACTTTCTGTTTACTAACACCTACTTTTTTATATCTTGCTATAGGTAAGTCTTCCAAGTAAATTAAATAAATAAAGTCATTTGTGTTGCATCTGGAACACCTTCATACATTTCTATGCTGATTTCGGAGAATCCTTGAGAATCTTAATACTTTTTACCATAGTTGGATAGCATAATTGTTGGAAATGGTCGGGTAACCTGTCTCCTCTAATTAAGCCCTTTTACGGTGGCAATAGACCAATCGGTGTCAACTTATCTCTTATTTATAAGTTAGTTTAAAAACTTAGATAGCTACGTTCTGACGTGCGCATTTACCGTCGAACCTTAAATGCATTTGAAGCGTAACATGTTGATAACTTAAGTGATATGACCGTTGGACTTGCTAATTAAAAGTCGCAAATTCGAACCACGGCATACAAATTTTCGTAATCATGTGCGCATTAAATATTAACTATCAAGGAAAACATCGTGAGGAAATCAGCACACCTGCGAGATGTCTTCGATGGTATATAAAGTCATTTCAGAGGGTAACGGGTAGCCATTCGGTTGAAATGAAATGAAATAGTACATTATGATACAAGTGCGCTAAGTTGGTCGTTACAGTCGAGGTTAACTTGCTAGCCGAACCTGCAGGCGAGGATAATAATGACCGAGACTTGTTATGACCACAGCGTACGCGTCTCATACGACGTAACACATTATTGAGGAAAAAATAATAAATAAAAAAGACATTCAAATAAGGAAATTCAAAGTGGCATGCAATTTCAGTTCATACACCGACTCTATGGTCTAGGAGAGAGACTGTCGAATTTGCCAAACAACCTAATAAGTATTAAACTAAAACAAAACGAATTATTTTCTACTTACAACTCAATTTTTTTATTAATTGACACGTTTATATATCATATTTTATAGAATACTACATTTAATCATAAAAATGGTAAATCTCAGCAAAGAGTTGGTAGACATAAAATTTCTTTGCTTTAGAAAATAATATATTTTGAATTCAGTATATAGTTTTGATGTCTAAAGACAGGAAGTTCCGAGAGTATAAGACCAATAATCACGAATTTCATGCGAAGTTTTTCAATACACAACAATTTTTTTATATTAAAATCTAATAAACTTATTTTTAGGGTTCTGTACCTCAAAAGGAACCCTTATAGGATCACTTTGTTGTCCATCTGTCTGTCTAGACCCTTTATCTCGGGAACGCATAGTGGTATCGAGTTGAAATGGTTTTAACCATAACCTTAAATCAAGGCATACCGTCCCTTGAACATGTTAAAAAAAAACTTCTAAGTTAATGTAAAATAAAAGGTACGGCCGTTTATGCCGCAAAAAACGTATATTTCGACACTCTCAAGGGAATCAAAATATATAAGGTACTTTCCGTTGTCCTAGAACTATGAAATTTGGCACGTAATATCGTCTTATACTACAAGTTTAGGAAAAATCTGAAAACTATACATTTGTAATTAAATCTTAAAAAATATTGTCTTTATTTAAAGTACGTAATCAATCATCGACGTTAAGCAACGGTATATTCAAAACTACTCGACTCCTGAACTATTTATAATATGTACCCACAAATTTGTACGGAACCCCCGGTGGGCGAATTCGACTCGTACATGTCGGGTTTTTTTTTTAAATTGCGCCTGTATTACTTTTTCATGCGCCGATTCTATGGTCTATGCTCGCCAAGGCAGCATTGACGAAGTTGCATATTATTAAAATATAATAAAGTGATTATTCTTCCATTTAAATCACGAATTCATCTTAATTTGCTGACAAAAATAAATAATTTGGAGAATCGAAATGTTTATATGTCATATTTAAATTAGCACAGTGACAAAAATCTTAAATCTCATCAAGGAGTTTGAAAACATCAAAACTCATTGCTGAGATTTAAAAGTAAATGTAAAGGTGTTATGCTGCTTTTTTTGCTACCGCACTGATGCGGTAAGTTGAAAGCCACTTTACGAGCATGTGTGTTTATTTACGTAGGTATATGGGTCTTTTAAGAAAAATACTCTACATACGTTTCATATTAAAGTTGGCGACGGAATTTCCTATCTGACCACAGGGAACTCAATAAACAGTCGCAAGGCAATACCAGATCAGCAGGATGTTTACTTTTGATCAACCATACGTTAAGGAGAAGACGGATTTCTTTATAGCCTTTAATCTGAAATGGTAGTAGCCCGTTGTACAAACTTAGGGACAAATGCTCGTTTCTAATATATTTGATAATTGACAAGGGGCCTTTCAGCCGCAGTGAAAACATCTTAGATTACAAGTGCGGCAATCCGGTGCGTAGTGAAATTCAAAGGTAGTCTTTTTTGCGGAAAGAAAAATGCAGCCGTAAGCAGGATTTAAACCTATCTTCGGATGATTTGCACAGAATAATCAGAGTGACTTCGCTATTGTAATTATACAGGATGTATAGGATTCAATCCTTCTCACGATCTTTGTGATTTATCTTTCCACAAAAGTTTATAACATGTCAGACTCTTTACAAAGTCTCCTTACAATACATTCACAAAAACAAGCTCATAATGGCTCTAGAATATCATCGACATAAACAGTCACCTCTCAAATAAGGTGATTATGTCAGCCAAATTTATTCGCTCAAGCAATTCTTGAGGGACGCCGATATTTTCCAATGGACGTCACAGGGCAGTAAACTTCAAATGGACATCAAAAATTACCATATCCATAAACCTATAAGATTTATTAACAATGGAATATTGTCAGATCAGTATTTTTGGTATTATCTACAACCGCAGACTACGTGTGCTAAAGTGTTATTTGAGTTTTCCTGTTAGGAAATTCTCAGTAACAGCCCGGAGTTTGGAACTGTGCCCGGTACATGGCAATACGCTCACTACCTATTGCATGGGACAGCATTGTTTAAATGTGGGTGTACGGCTGTACACACCTCTGCCTACCCCTTCGGGGAAAACAGACGTGATGCTAGGTTATGTTATGCAGACTACGTAATACACATTGTTGATACCATGGTGGTTTTTGTTCATTTGTCGAGCCTTTGAGCCAAATACTACACCTATATATGTGTTTCATGAATGAATAATTTTCTACTAACAATTCTGACACAGCGTTCAATGAGCGAAACTCACAAATAAATAGAAATACGCCAAGGGTTCTCATGTAGTTTAACAAAACGGACAAACGTTATAAATGAAGGGAATACACAAGGTACTTTAATGGCAGCCAGCTGCAAAACCTCATCATCAGAAGAAACGTTATATTTCTCTTCGCTCATTAACCGAGTTACTTTTATCCTCTCCACATCACTAATTTCTTTAATTGTTATTTTTAAGTCAGACCGCTGTTTAAACACGATCTCTTTCCTGAACCTGTTTTAATTTTTTAACAAATAATGACCACGTACTGAAATTGCTTCAAATTATTTTTTGTTATGCAAGCACAGAATTTATAATTAGAAACCAATCAACGTGGTATCACTCAAATAACTGTAAAATCGTAAAATGCTTTGAACAACCGAACGCCATCCAATTTCCTGAACTGAAAATGCAAAATGATGAAAACAAAGCCTGAAACCTCCCGAAGCTTTACTCCAATGATAATATGCAGGATAAAGCTAGGTGTACATGTAGTGAGACGCTATCAGTGGTCTTTATCAGATGCGGGCAGTGCGAAGCCGGCTACGGCGTAGGACACACGTGTGATACGGCGCGTCGTGATTCTATTGCAACCGCGATTTTCGTAAACGTGATCGCGAGTTTAAGTTTTTGTTTGTGGTAAGTAATGTGAACTTCATATGTTTTCATTTGTTAGAGTTATTTTAGAAGTTTGTCATTGGTAAATCGTGGTTAAAAGTCCATTTACTAGGACTAAAGCTGGTTTTATTCGTAGACAGTTATTAGTTTATTGATCAGTGCATATTTAATGGTGTAATTAGGATCCAATTTATTTCGATCACCAAATTTATTTGGTTTAGCCTTTTATTTATTTCTGCAATGATTTATATAAGACCAAACTCGGAGTATAACTTATAGTTTAGGGCAAGGCCAGATATCTTAACCGTTGTAGACACAGAACAGATTTCTAGAACACCATCCCTAACTTTTACTTAAGTGCATAAAATTATTAAAAATAAATGTAGTTTTCAGCAAAAAAATATATTTATATACTCATTTGTTTTTGTAGATATTGTTATTAACTCAGATGATTTCAAAAATAATCCTCATATTGTTTTGCTTGTTTTCATTCTCGCGTGTTTTATACGCGTTGTTTAGAAGGCATTGGGTTAATACGCGTGTAGTCTTCATGTATATTTTTTGAAGTAACATGTTTCATATAGGTACCGAAAAGCAAAATTACGTTATTTAGTTAGTATAATCAAAGAATGGTCGCACTTAAGTAGGATTTATAAAATTGATTAGTCTGGAACTTAAATACCTGTTGAAATTCTATTTGTTCATTCTGATGCACTCTAAAAATCCAATAATTATCTTCGTATTGATAATCCCTTCGCTTACCATATTTTATTTTATCATTCATATAGAAGTACTTCTACACTTCTACTTAATTATAAAAACGAATTACAACTAGCATAATCGAGCCTTATCTTCCAAGAAGGAAGAATATCTGTGTCTTATCAAAACCTTTGTTTTCAAGCTTAGGGAACACAAAATTGATGATGAATCACCCTCTCACTAAGAAATGCGAAATAACGTTAAACTAAGATTTAAGGCTATCATTAACAAATGAATACCTACATGTAAACTTGATTCAGTCATACCTACAGGCGGTCTACTACGTATTATTTTTTAGTTAAATTTTTTTTTTCTTTAAAACATAAATACGTAATTTACGGTTTTATAAAAAAAAAAACTAAAACATAGTAGGTAACGTCTGTATTCCCCGAAGGAGGCCTGAGTTGTATAAATTGTACACCCACATTGACTGTCTCGTTGGTCTAGTGGTCTCAAGTGCGGCTGCTGACCGTGAGGCCCTGGGTTCGATTCCCAGGCCGGACTAAGTGTTATTGGGTTTTTCTTTTGGGAAATTCTCAATAGCAGCCTGGAGTCAGGAAGTTGGTGGTATGACACCCTCCGTGCTTCGGAGAGCACGTAAAGCCGTCGGTCCTGCGCCTGCTTTCTCTCCATTCGTGTCGGATTGCCGTCCCATCGGTATATAAGAGTGAAGGAAGAGGGAGTGTACCTGTGTTTGCGCATACACTTAAGGCTTGCGACTACTGGATTATTGAGGCTTTTAATACAGACTTATTAGAGCTTATAACAATATACTATTGCTATAATGATCCTAATGCAATGCAAAATAATTAACCATAAAACTACTTAAGTTCATAAAATGTTAAGAAATTTAATTAAACTTTGAGATCTTTATTTGCTCTGCAGACGCCAATATCATACGCATTATAAAGAGCTTAAAAAGAATTAAGAATAATTTTCTGAGATCTTTTATACAATATTTTTATTTCAACCAAAACTTTTATTTTAAGATTAACTATAAATTAAATTCTTCAAGATAAATCTTTGAAAAGCATTAAGTCATGCTAAGCGAACTCTAAAGTTATTATATTAAATGGAAAAAGAATACGGTCGTGAACAGGATTCAAACCTGCGCCTCCCGGATGAATACTCCAGGCGCTCTGACCACTAAGCCATCTCGACCTCTGCTCACCACCGCGAATTCTTCTTCCATATTTTAACACGTCTTATGGCGACGTTATTGCTATCAATTCAGTCCCTATACGGGTGACCGAACCGACACGACTAACTTTGCAGTTAATACAATGTCGTAAAGAATGCAATTACCTTAATAATTCAAGATAAATCTTTTAAAAGCATTAACGCATGCGTAGCGAACTCTAAAGTTATTATATTAAATGGAAAAAGAATACGGTCGCGAACAGGATTCGAACCTGCGCCTCCCGGATGAATATTAACTGCAAAGTTATTCGTGTCGGTTTCGGTCACCCGTATAGGGACTGAATTGATAGCAATAACGTCGCCATAAGACGTGTTAAAATATGGAAGAAGAATTCGCGGTGGTGAGCAGAGGTCGAGATGGCTTAGTGGTCAGAGCGCAGGGAGTATTCATCCGGGAGGCGCAGGTTTGAATCCTGTTCGCGACCGTATTCTTTTTCCATTTAATATAATAACTTAAGAGTTCGCTAAGCATGCGTTAATGCTTTTCAAAGAGTTATCTTGAATTATTAAGGTATTGCATTCTTTACGACATTGTATTAACTGCAAAGTTAGTCGTGTCGGTTCGGTTACCCGTATAGGGACTGAATTGATAGCAATAACATCGCCATAAGACGTGTTAAAATATGGAAGAAGAATTCGCGGTGGTGAGCAGAGGTCGAGATGGCTTAGTGGTCAGAGCGCCTGGAGTATTCATCCGGGAGGCGCAGGTTCGAATCCTGTTCGCGACCGTATTCTTTTTCCAATTAAATTCTTATTCATATTCTAATTTTCTTCTCTCTTTTAGTAGTATTGTAGTCAATATAATTTAGGTTTTATTTTTGAAAATGTTTTTAATTATCGTGTACATATCTAATATCTGTTAAATATCAATACATAGAAAATATGTATATATAAATAAATTATATATTAATAAATTCTTAAGATAGCTTTAAAGAATTAAGCTTATAAAACCATTGAAAAAATAATGGACAAGAATGGGGCTTGAACCCGCGACCTTTGACGTTCCGGGTCATCATTCTACCAACTGAGCTACCTTGTCTCATTCAATAATGATTGCTAGATAAATATCGCCAGGCGTCTCGTTAAGACGAATACAAAGAAGATTGAAAATTCAATGGATATTGAACGAGACAAGGTAGCTCAGTTGGTAGAGCGATGATCCGGAACGTCAAAGGTCGCAGGTTCAAACCCTGTTCTTGTCCATTACTTTTTCAATGTTTCTTTGAAAAATAGTAATTAATATAGGCATTACATGGCCTCAACATGTATAAAAAAATATAATTATATATAATTTATAAAACCATATTTTTTCGTTAAAAATAAGTTATTCTTAATTTTCTTCAGTATGTATTCTAAACATACTGAAGAAAATAAAGAATAACTGATTTTTTACCAATTAATGCATTAGTACTTACATATTTTTATTTATCGTTTCAGTACGGCATTAAGAACGACAATAGATCACTAATATATTTCATGTCATAAAACATGAATGAACTTTTTTTAGATGAGAAAGGTCGATGTATTTACAGCATAAATATTTTTTCAACTTGTACGTAGGGGTTGGAGAAGTGAGAGGAATGCCTGGCCGCATTCCGGAAGGTCCAAGCGACCCGACCACAGAGTAGTAAGGAAATGGAGTCATCATTCACTCTGTCGTAAACACTACTACGCATAATGAATTTGTGTAACGCGTGGGAGAAAAAACGTCTGCATTTGACGATTGCCGAGGGCGAATCTTGACACTGATCACTTTTTCATGTCTTATTTCTCCAGTTACTTACTTCACTGAGGCGCCTCCGGAATGTTTCCATACCGCATGTATGACATGGTCATTCGTCGCTAAAACTGCTTCATTTCCGATACATGCCATCTATATTCCTATCACGTCACTTGGTGTATAATTTCCGGATCGTTTGGCATGCATATACTAACATATATTTATTTGTATTATTTCAATGTATGTTCTCTAATGGCTTTTGTTTATTTGGGATTTTTCATCCATATTTCGTCTAAAAATGAATTATAATGTTTTTCTCCATAAAATGGCATGTAATTTTTTTACTACCACTACCTAGGTAAATAATTAGGTGGTGCCGTTTCTCTATCTAAATTCTCCATCTCCATGATAATTCTGACTGTAAAATACATACTTAGGTACTATTTTACAGTCAAGATTAATAGACATATTAGAAGGGATATTCGAAAACTGGAGTTTTTTTCCATACCTGATAAAATACGACTACGTTATATGTGCGAACTTTTAGAAAGCGAATTTAAATGTTAGCTCTATTAAATTGAAACGCTTATGTTACACAGGTGTGTTGACAATCACTGACTGTATAAAATGAACAACCGTGCCTATGGCTCAACCGATTTTTTGTATTCTTTTTAGCTCGCGTGAAGTAATGGAAATGCAGAACGTAGCGCGGAAAATAGAACAAAATAAAGTAAGGTTATGTTTCGAATGCACTGGTGAAATAAAATTTTAGTGCGTGGAAATGTTTTACATAATTTGCGAATGCAACGGATACCTAGTAGCGGTAGCGAGGTATCAATGCTAAAGTTCGGTTCCAGTTTTAGTTCACTACTAATAATACTGCGCTACAAAAAAGTTATGACCACAATAAAATGTTATCACTCGGGCACAAAGTTACTGTTACTGTTAAGTGTTGACTGACAAATACGTAACAGTTTAATATGAACTTCTACACTTTTGCAAGTAGCTACAACACACTTACTTACCCTTGGAAGTGTTGTCAACACTTCTACGTTATTTCTATAACAGCGCTGTAAAAAAGAATTATATCTACTCCACATAAGAGCTTGATCTATATATAAAAAAAATATAAATAAATAAACATATAATACTTATTTTTGGAAGGATAAAATGATAATGTTGTTTTTTATTTTAAATAAATCGGTGCACAACGTTCACAAATAGCAAGCCATAGTAGCAAAGGGCTGGCCATGTCGGCCGTCTGTCAAAAATCCGAATGGTAATAAAAAGCACAACTGCAACGTACCAAATGATATCAGCGCCATTAGGGTAGTGTTCTTAACTTTAAAGCTCCGCAATTGTCCAGCATAAAAAGGATCTTAAGTGCCTCTTTGCTTTTATAAAACAATAAGTTTTTGCACTATGTATGCTGTTTTTTTATGACCTATTTTTATTTTATCACTGACATTGAACCGTACCTCTACCGACTAAAACCACATGGTCCTCTTACGTTTGTCTGGGTTCAGGATTCGCAACTGCATTAATGCCTCCTGCGGGATGGCCTTTTTAAACAATGTTTTCAGGATTCCCCATCTAGTTTTCAGAAGTGTCTTATTTAATTGTGTATTATCTACGAAAGTACATACTTAAGTAGGTATGCCATTAAAAGAAAAAAAGGTGGAGAAATGCCGTCGCATACCGCACTCGGTTATGTGGGACTCGAACTCACTAAAACTCCACAGTGTACCTCCACAGGCGCTTGAGGGCGGGACGCGGGAACGCTCTCGCACACAACCGCGAACCCGCCCGCGGCCGTCCGTTGCTGGACTCCTTCACGGGGTTGGGTATTGCATCCCCCCGCTACGGCACACCAGACACATGGCGTGCCGCAACCACCTCGGGGACCATGTGCAATGGGCGCCAGACGACCCCGTGTCTGGACGCCCAAGATCCCCCACTACGGTCGCAGAGGATAGGGAAAGCGGCGCCTCGCAATACCGGCACTCCTCCTCCCCTGCGGCCCCACCTCGTCCGCCATCCAACGGTGGCGGCCCCGTTAAGGCCGGAAGGTAGGGAGAGCGGCGCATTGAAATATCGGCACTCCTCTCCCGCCGCTGGCTCCATCCCTCAGCTGCGGTGCTGCCCATACGACTCCGCAGCCCACCTCAGTTGCGACACCATAAGGCCCGCAACCTACGCCGGCGCCGCTCCAACATGAGCTTGAAGGCAAAACCCAGAAGAGCGGCCCTCCTCGGGTTCCGTTAGCTTCACCGTGGGTGACCAAGCCACGGCTACTAGAGCCCCCCCCCCCCACTACGACAAGGTGGAACTCCTGGGGGGGATGAGCAGGTACCTACGTAAAGTAATTTAATTTATTTTATGTAGATTTCCTGATTTTTAAGATTATAAAAGCCATAAATTAAGATCCGTCTCCCATTACTTTTTAAATTAGAATTCCCTAAATCGCTCTACGTGTTGGACCCATGTCTCCTATAAGCCTAATAAGAAAGCGACTTATGCGTACTCAAGATCTCGTAGCGTTCGTTGAGTCCTCCTGCGACCACGAACGCTGCAAAGTGTTCGAAACGTCAGGAAAAACAAAAAACCAATAATACACGCGATTTATCAGGTTAAAAGTTGTTTTATTATAATATAAGACTTAATTTCAAAATTATTTAATTAATTAAATAAATTCTGATCGCAATAAGGGTTTGAGGTTTCATGACTGGATATGATGTATCACCAGATTCGAGAGGCTGTTTCATCTCCACACGTCACATTCGACCGCTGATAGCCTATCATTCGATTTTTTATCCCTAGTATACCTACCTACTCATATATAAACTAAACACCTAAATAAATGTAAACTGATTTAACAAGCTGCAGCCGACGATCACTGTCGACCGCTTCGTGCTAAATTAGAAGTCAAGCCTTTATTAAGTAAAAAGTCAGGCCTTAACTAATGTGCGATGAATTTAGTAGATTTCTGGGTACTTTGATTGTAACATAACATAACATGGCCATATTAACCCATGCTGTTATTAAGTCCCATGTAATAGGTGGTGAGCATATTGCTAGCTACCGGGCTCAATTCCAAACTCTGGGCTGCTACTGAGAATTTCTTACCAGAAAAAATGTATAACGCTTTGCACGACCTGGGAATCTAACCCGAGACCTCATGCTCAGCAGCCGCGCTTGGGACCACTAGGCTAACGAGGCAGTCTAGCCATATCAGCTGTCATAGATCTTCATTTGACGACCACGACCGACGGTTTACGTGCTTTCTGAAGCACGGAGAGATAATATAAAGTTATATTCACTCATCCCCTAGAGCAGCCGTAGCAAGCTTAACCACAATCAAACGATCTGTGCGGCTGTTACTTAGTAATGAGTCCCTATGTTATAGTGTTTTTTCTGTTAAGAAATTCTTAGTAGCAACTTGAAGTGAGAAATTCTGCCTGGTTGAGCCAATAGTCCCGTCACCAATACCTACCATACAGAGGACTAAATAGATAACGGCATCGGAGACATGTAGGTTTACTATAGGATTAGTACCGTACTGCATAACCTATCGGAAAATGCAGGCTTGGTGCTACGTCTTCAAAGACAAGAAGTTAAAAAACTTTTTCGTAGATGGTTCTCATTTTAGATAGTTTTTAGTGAACAAAGATGGAGCCTGAAAGTGCAAGTAAGTACTTCCTTCGTACATTAATAGTTACCTAACCATCGACCGATTATAAACTTTCATAATTTAATTAATTTTCAAAAGAATAACGAGCGAAACCAAAATAATGCTATATTGGTAAAAAATTGTATTCTAGAGTAACAAATAAATTAAAATATATAATAACTTTAGAGTTCGGTAAGCATGCGTTAATGCTTTTCAAAGATTTATCTTGAATTGTTAAGGTAATTGCATTCTTTATGACATTGTATTAACTGCTAAGTTAGTCGTGTCGGTTCGGTCACTTGTATAGGGACTGAATTTATAGCAATGACGTCGCCATAAGACGTGTTAAAGTATGAAAGAAGTATTCGCGGTGGTGAGCAGAGGTCGGGATGGCTTAGTGGTCAGAGCGCCTGGAGTAAATATCCGGGGGCGCAGGTTCGAATCCTGTTCGAGACCGTATTATTTTTCCATTTAATATATTAACTTTAAATTAAAATATATTGGATTAGAAGAATAGTTTATTAAAAATCACGTTATGACCATTGTGATCTTACACATGAGAAAACAGTGTTTGTAATAAAATATTAATAAATAAATTAATAATTTGAACTCGGTTATCTCAATAATTATCCAATTTACAGTACGTCGTATTATCAATTAAAATACATTCTAAGCCGTATTAATAACAAATCGTACATAATTTTAACACTTGAAGTGTGCTAGACACAAACCGCGCTATACCGTTCACCGGGCGGTGTTCGGTGAAAATAGCCCTTACAAGTAGTGGACCGATTTCGGTGGGGGGTCGGATTACAGTGACATTACGTTATATGTATTATATTTTTTAAACACTATTAAATGTCTTTTTCATTTCCTAGTGGTTAGGAATTCGCTTCTTGAAAAAGTGAAAAATAAGAAAAATTTAAAGAATCTACAAAATTATAATTTTGGACTTCTTTAGTAACGAATAAAAAACATCGATTGAAATCTGAACGTGGACTGAAAACACACATCCGTGTGCTCTTCTTCATTTATTACCTATGAGAAATAATTACCTGTAGGTAATTAAAGAAAGAAAGAAATATTTGATTTGGAATAAAACAGAGACACCAACTATGATAGGTTCAACTGGGTTGAAGTTTCTAGTACAACATTATAAAAACCAATTGAGTTATAAACTAAAGAAATAACATCATATGAGTATGAGTCTCAGGGCACACCAAAAAGGTGTCCAGATCAGCTGGATTTCAAGCAAAAGAATGCACTTGTCACTGGTTTTCATCTGGAACCTTCTGCTCCACGGACGTCAGTCGGCCAGTCAGTCAACCGCACACGTTTGAAAGCGAGAGAGAGTGTAGTTTGATTGTGTAGTGTAATTGTATAGTGTGAGTGCTATAAAAAAAATGAATTTTTGAAATATATAATGAAAGGGAGGGGTTTATAAAACCAATATATTCAATAATATTACAGATTATACGATAAATATATACGAAATATAAAAACAATATCATATTATATATGAAAGAGGAATCAATTACTTCTAGGTATCAAATGAAATATATGTTTGCGTTGACGTTACCCAGGTCACGTTGACTATTCATTAGATGTTGTCGAAGTATCCTTCTAAATGTGTTAATATTACTTATTCGTCTGATTGGTGGTGGGATATTATTCCGATCTTTCAAATTCAAATATTTTTATTTCAAAATAAAAAAGGAAAGTAAACTTATATAGCCTTTTAAAATAATGCCAAGGCAGTTAGGAGCCGACCAGTCCCGACAGACAGCACCCGTTCACGAGCATGACGCGCACATCAGCCTCGCTTAGCTCAACCATTTTGTAGGGAACTCGACGACCCGATGTACGACGCCACCATCAGCAGGACATTTTAGCGAGCATGACAAACTCGTAATGCCTGACAATAGGCAGTATATATGTAATATGAGATTAAAACTAACATTAATATCCACATGATACTCACATTTTACAAAGTTATATATTATGGAAAATTTCATAAAGAAATAATAATGCAAATTTAAAACTAGTAGGTTCGATACTAGCAGTTATATAATCGATATGTAAATTTACATACCCAAGTGTCAAATAAATTAATAATACATTGGATTAATAGTACGTCAATAAAATAAATTGTATAAAAAAAAACTTTGACGTTGCAATACGAAAACTACCGCGAAACGCTGCCGAGCTGTGAGATGGAATAGAAAGTTGCTGTGCGCAGTGCCTACTCGCGCAGTCTCTTTGACTCGTCACCCAGGTAAAGTTATTGTACAAGTATGATGGGTCTTTATATTTAATAACACCAAAAACAAGACATGCCAGATGTAGCTTACGACGTTGTTTCATTCTGAGCATGTAATTTTGATAAAAAAATTGTGTAACATGACTTCTGGGTGGAACTGTGGAACAAAAGCGAGCGCAGGCGTTCTGAACTCTTTGAATGAGTCGATTCGTTCTGGCCAGCAAGCGAGGGCCAAATACGGTGTCTGCGTAATTAAGCTTTCATAAAAATAACAATTCGACTAGCCGAACGCGAAGTTCCTTAGAGAGGTAGGGTCTCATTCTGTACAGGATCTTTAAACGGTAAAAACAGTTTCAAACCGAATCAACCAGATGCTTCTCGAATCTTAGTTCACTGTCTATATACAATCCAAGATTACGAACTTCGTCTACCCCATCGATTGGCTGTCCTATCAGGGTGACGCCCAGTATTAGGGGCAATGCGGCCAGCTGTTTTTTAGTACCGAACAATATATATTTAGTTTTATTTGGATTGAGTATTAAACAGTTACTTTCTGACCACGTAGATATTCTGTGCAGATCTTTATTTAGCTCAGCTATTGCAGTTTTGTACATGTTGGGTTTAAAAGATACATATAACTGTACATCATCAGCATATATGTGGTAATTACATGTTTGAAAACAGCTACCTATATCAGAGCAGTACAAACAAAAATAAAATCGGACCCAAAGTTGAGCCTTGAGGGACTCCCCTCTCTAGGGAAGCGAGCTCAGAAATCTGAATTCTGCCATCGCCTGATAGCAATCTCACAAGCTGCTTACGGTGGTGGAGGTAGCTGTGAAACCATTTTACCGGCTTATGATCGAAACCGTAATAATGCAACTTAGCCAAAGCAGAGAAACATCTATGCAATCGAATGCCTGGGAGTAATCAAGCAGAACCAGCAGAGCACACATCCCCTATTCCTGTGCCGACAAAATGTTGTCTGACACATCCCGGGGAGCCGTGAAGGTACCGCGTCATTTTCTAAACCCTGACTGTAATAATAGATTATATGAATTACTGGTCTCAGTAGCAGCCCGGATTTTGGAATCGTGCTTGGTTGATGGCAATAGGCTCACCCTATTACATGGGACTTAATAACAGCAGTGGTGAAATGTTTGTGTACAACTGTGTATGTACACTTCTACATACCCCTTTGGGGAATACAGGCGTGATGCTATGTTATGTTATGTTATAAATAAATAATTATTTATTGAATAAAGGTACCAACGAATCCTTTGTGCTCAAAATCACATAAAAGGCGGCCATATTTTAGCGTTAGGCATCACAAGTTCGCAGTAAAACCAATATTTTATTGAAAACCGTTAAATTAATTTGTAGGGAGTTTGGGAATTGAATGGCGTGGCATGGCTAAATCAGTTTAGAACTTCGGCTAAAATACGAAGGTGTCATAAATAACTAATTAAGGTTTGAATAAACAAGTTTGTTTAAGCGATTCCCAGTAGCACCATCTGTCATAATTTCGCTCTGTATTTATACTTATACAAAAACTGTGTAGACTAAAACTGTGTAAATAATTTTAACAGATGGTGTGAGAGACAGTCATGTTAAATGTTCCTTGAGATTAAGTTATGCCTTCTGCGGTCTTATGCATCTGTACATGGGTGAGCGCGATAAGAGTGTTTTTATTTGAGCCTCTTCGTGCTTCCGAAGGCACGTTAAACCGTCGGTACCGGTTTTTGTTAATTATAGCAGTTGTTAAGCCAAGTCCGAGGCCTACGGTGGCTTGAACAATTCTTCTAACAGTAGCCCTAGCTCTTAACGATACGAAAGAATAGAAGAAAACATCAAATCTGCTAGCCTTTTCCAAACTGTGTTGGGGTCGGCTTTCTTTTTAACCGGATGCAGCTTTATACCAGTATTTCACATGGAGCGACTGCCTATCTGACCTCCGCAACCTAGTTACTGAGCAACATGATATCTCGTGGTAAGATTGGTTGTCAGGCTTTGAGGCTTTTGACTACCCATAACGGCTGTGTGATCTTTATTTGACAACCGGGACCGACGGTTGAGCATGCTCTCCGAGGCACGGCCCCTCCGTGAATGATATGAAATGATGGTCACCTATCCATAGACGGACCGCTGCAAGCGCAGCTTACCTTAACCTTGATCGATCGATCTGTGCGGATATTACTTAGTCACGAGTCACTCAAGAAAAGATGATGTATCATCAAATATTAATTTCATAGGAAATAAAACTGTAGAGATACTATAATTGTGTATATTTAATATTCTTTCAAATTTTTTAATTGAGATGTTTCTATAATATCGATATAGCAGCCGAAACCACAATTTTTAAAGTTGTCTTTCTATCCGAACGCTTATATCTTGAGAACCCGTGAACTGATTTTGATGGGATTTTCGCTGTAGCGTAGCTTAGTAATTCAAGCAATATTATTGACATATTTCATTACGCTATGAAAGCACTGTAATATAACTTTGTGAATTTTAATGAAAAATATACCTACCTGCAGTTGAAGGCTATTCTTTGAATACTTTCTCTGCAGCGATCCATAAAGGCCAACCTTTTAAAGTAAATAAATATATTACCCGCCATTGCTCATAGGGGCCAGGCAGCTATATATATTTTCAACATTTAATTTATTTTTTAACATTTTTAAATCTATTTACATTATGAAAGCATTTCTTTAATATCGATCAAGAAAGGTTTAAACCTTTGTATGTGGAAGGCACAAGGAACAAGATTTACGATTTATATAGGCTTTTTTGTTGATCACTCCCTAGTGTAGGAAAGTACCTCCTAGTAATTAAAACTTTCATAGATGTAGTGATTTGTTCTACTTCTACTTAATTACTGGAGTAGTTTCATGTACATTGTCTTTACTGTCGACAGTTCTTTTATGCTGTCGTTAAATCCATTAAGTGATTTATCTAGATTGTATTTGACCCATTTTTTGTTAGTTTTGGTGGGCCTACTTAGATTAAATGCTGAATTCAATTACCACACAAAAAACTGTTTTGTAAAATTAAGATTTCCAAAGAACATTTTTAATTTATGTGAAACCGAAGAATCTTGGGTCACCAATTAAATATATTTGACCATAACTATACCAAGAACTTCAGTTAAATATGATCCTTATTTATAGTGGTGTACCTATTTATTAGCTATTCTGTATTGCATTGTTTATGAACTGCCTCATTGATATATTGTCTGGATGCGGCCGCTGAGCCTGAGGTTTTGGACTCAATTCCCAGGCCGAGAAAAATATTATTGGGTTCTTCTGTTAGGGAATTCTCGGTATCAGCCAGGAGTTCGGAATTATACCAGGTAAGTGACGATAAATTTACCACCAATTTGACTTAATAATGGCAATAGTAAAATATGACTGTACAATAAAACACCTCTGCATAACCCTTCAGGGAAAATAGGCTTGATGTTATATTTTATATTTTATCAATTCTCTGTTAAACAGGTATTTAAATGTGGCCACAGTGTCCGTGACGTCAACGCGTGATGTCATTCCATAACAACGGAACTAATATGAGAAATTTTCAGTGCGGAGCGCCGAGTTCCATACGCGTCCGTGGCGAGTGTGCTAAGGCATGTCATTTGCGGCCGAAGCCCACAATAGCAATCTAATATGAATGGTAGCACATTCAATGATGACATGCAAAACCTGAAACTTATTGTTCAGAATCAAGAGTACATCGATTTTATAATATGTTGAAGCTTAGACTAGTTTTATTTTTGCGATATACATAGTTCAGGTTTAATTACTTACGTATTACCATGGTTCGGTGAGTGTTATGGATTCAAGCGCCACTAGTAGGAATCTGGATATATATTTACAATATTCCTTATAAAAAAACGATTAGTTGTGTAAACAGTAACTATAGTATGGTTTAGTGGTCCGTAGCGCGACTGCTGAGCAGGAGGTCTCGGGTTCGATTCCCGGGTCGGGCAAAGTGTTATTGAGTTTTTCTGTTAGGAAATTCTCAGTAGCAGCCCGGAGTTTGGAAATGTGCCCGGTTGATGGCAATAGGCTCACCACCTATTACATGGGACTTCATAACAGCATTGGTGAAATGTGGGTGTACAATTGTGTACACCTCTGCCTACACCTCCTGGGAATACAGGCGTGATGCTATGTTATGTTATGTTATTTTTTCTCAAAATTATGGCATTTAATTATATCCGAAATGCCGTTTATATATTAAATTATTTCCCTTCCGCTCAGCCACGTTCAAAATTATACTTAATAACAATAAAAATCTATTGTGTCTGCTAATTAGCGGGCCAACGGCTTAATCTGCATATATCATGATTTGCTAGATCAATTTATTACGTATCTCGGGTTATTTATTGGGTAATTTAATTACTTATGCTCTGCACCAACATAACTTTAACCATAGGTATTGCTACTTTATTATTTTGACAGCTTTTGTATGTAAATTATGTCAAAATAACGCAGTAACATGTTGGTTCAGGTTAGATTTTATTTTAATTTAGTGTATATGTCGCAGATGAATTGCAGAATTAGCTGTTTTGCAAAACAAATCCGTTATGGAATAACAAAAATACATCTGCGACTTATATAAAAAACCATATAGGTAAAACGCACTTAACTACATTCACTAACACATAGGTATTCATCATTCATAGTTTCGCTTTTCCTTTCTTAGTAAATCCGAACCTGGTGTCAGATTTTTGAATCGTTTGAATAAAACCTTTCAATGCAATACCCGAAGTTATTCTGTGATACCTATATCACAGAATAACTTCGGGTATTGCGAGTGAATTAGGTTCCTTTCAAACGAGTCATTCAAATTGAATTCCCAGGAATATTCGTGAACAATATAAAGTTTGAGAACTGGTACTAATAACATAGATTTAAAAATATTATATTGAATGGATCTGCTATTCTTTATATACTCTCTGTAAACTATCTGCTACATACGCATTTCTGATATACCACTTTAATGCATCAACGTTACGAATAACAACCATAACGATATCAATTTGTAGCCAAGACTTCAAGTCTCTGATTAACAATATGAAATGTACTCGGTGAACTTCTGTCACAAATTAAGATACCTAAACAGTTACATATAATCGTAAACAATTTTGCTTCGATAGCTACTATCGCTTAATATCTAGGTTGGAAAAGTTAATAAAATTTATATATTAAATACAATATCTATAGGTAACAATGCGGCAATTGATGATGAGTCACTGTATGTATGTCGCAGATGAATAATAGAATCCGCTATTTTACAAAACTGCTAGCTGATTTACAAAACAGTACTGTTTTATAAAACAGCTAAACAACGTTCAGCTGGATTGCCGTTGCGATACGTTTAACAAAACTGCTACCCACGTTTAGACGTTATGCAGAACGACATATCTACAGTAGGATAGATTTGTTTATTGTATAGGTATATTATATGGATAGTCACCACCCAAGTAAAAAAAAAAAACTTTATTTTGATTTGTCTTTCCGTGGCTGAGTCGACGTTTGTCCTATTTTTGTGTCTGCAAGGTCAGAAAAAACCCAAACACGAAGAGGACGCCGGGGTAGTTCGCTAGCTACGCTCGCTCACTAGCCCCCGCTTCGAACCTAACCTGTCCGTGTCGTGGTACACGAAACTCCTGAGGTCGCTTCGCTCGCTCATGGATCAATTTAATATATTTTATTTTATAATCCCGATATATTGTCGACTATTATAGTGGTTTAGTATTTACGTCATTCTAAATTTTCATCTCTTTTATTTGCTACTGGCTCGAAAGTAAAATAAAGTTACGTTATTGTTGTTAAGACACACAGAGCCATATGCGACAAAATTTCGAAGTAAAATCAACAATCTGACAGTTAATTTCACAGTGTTTTACATAATCTCTGATCGTTGACCAGCTGCATTGATAAACGCAAAACGTTCATACAATTTTACGTGTTATAGTTCAGTAATTAAGTAAAACCGCTAAACGCTGTTCAGCTGTTTTTCATAACAGTACTGTTTTGTAAATCAGCTAGCAGTTTTGTAAAACAGCTGATTCTATAATCCATCTGCGACATGTATATTATTCGCATTTCTAGTCCACGGAAAACAATTAAGTGGCATTCTGCCCACACATTGTCCCACAAAACTGTATTCACTCCAGTTTTAAACGGCTTCATATGACGGAGTATTTCAATATCAATATGTGTTCCAATTCTAAGTCAGAACTTCACTATAATATCCTAGCGGAATTAATTAAACCACTTTAGTGTAGAATACTCTTATTGATGTTGCAGCTGTCAAAGTTAAATATGACCATAAAAAGTAATATCGGTGAGTGAGGTCGTAGTAAATCTCTCATAAGCCCTATATTAACTGATACAAAACTGGATAAGTATGTAAATATTGCGCAGTTAGAAGTACTATGACTATGATAATATATTCCGAATCGGCCAGTGACCATGTTTTATTAATAGAAAATCTCTCACATCATATCTGTCACTGCGAATGTTCTTTCAAGATAGTTCAAATCCCACTAAAAACATTCATGTAAAATCGGTTGCCAAAACTCCCAAGTTCATAATGCTTTGACTGTTAAAAAATTATGAGATAACGTGTAGAGCCAAACTCATACCTGAGCTCGGATTTGTATTACGCGAGTTTATGGGGCCTATCCAAAGTCAAAAGTATATAGCTGTACGTACTCTTGACTGTATCTCATTTAACAATGAATAACAAATAACTCTACCTATAAGCCCTGACTCTGCAAACATTACATTTCGGTTAAAAAGTATGGCATGGCCGTTTATAAAATTTCAAATTTCAATTTCAGAATTAATTATTTTCATATAATTAAAACAGTAGATTCATGAAAGTTATCATCAGCATACCTAATAAAAACACAGGAATAATGTCAAAATAATAAATTAACCAAATAAAATAACATTAATTTGATCAAAATGGTAATATTAAGCACCATGTCAGTCAGTCAATACAAATGTCATATACACAATTATTATAACAGCGATATGCCTACAGCAATCATGCCGAATATAGCCAGTCCAGCTGTTGTTATGTTAACGATCATCGCTAGGACGAACATCTCGGAACGCGTTGTTGTACTGAACGCAGAAAGCATCGTATGCTCTTTTAGTATAGTCGACCCACAGACTTCACGTGTACAGGGAAGTGCAGTATGCTCAAAATAGCCTTAATAACCTTCACACCATCTGAATAACGCAAACCTACGGGCTATATTAGTCATATTGGCTCGTACTGACAGTGCCCGCCACTCCCGTTTTATGTCAGCCTGGTCTTTAAGGTCCTCGGTGAGTATTTGCCCTAAATATTTAAATTGATTCATTCGATCAAAGGGGAAAATCATCAAGATGAATTGTCGATATGTACATAGTGCTCAGCGGCCCGAAAGACCATGTATTGACTTTTCTTTCTATTATATTTTAACCTATGATCACTCGCATATTTCGTACAGTTCAAGTAGCGTCCTCAACCCACAAATCGACGCACTCATCAGCACTATGTTGTCCGCATATTAATGTTCGTGGAACTATTACGTGACATAATATTTAAGTCCGTCAAAGGAACAATTATACCATACTTTTTAACCAAGATGGTAAAGTTTGCAGATTCAGGGCTTATAGGTAAAGTTATTTGTTGTAAAGACATTTTATCCTGAAATTCTTTTTCCATTTAATATTATAATTTTAGAGTTCGCTAAGCATGCGTTAATGCTTTTCAAAGATTTATCTTGAATTATTAAGGTAATTGCATTCTTTACGGCATTGTATTAACTGCAAAGTTAGTCGTGTCGGTTCGGTCACCAGTATAGGGACTGAATTGATTGCAATGACGTCGCCATAAGACGTGTTAAAATATGCAAGAAGAAATCGCGGTGGTAAGCAGAGGTCGAGATGGCTTAGTGGTCAGAGCGCCTGAAGTATCCATCCGGGAGGCGCAGGTTCGAATCCTGTTCGCGACCGTATTCTTTTTCCATTTAATATTATAACTTTAGAGTTCGCTAAGTATGCGTTAATGCTTTTCAAAGATTTATCTTGAATTTTCAGCTTTCTAGCATTATCCAGACCGAAGCTATGACGGTCCGAAAATACGACGAAACGCATCCAGAAAAGGTAGGTAGTGCCCCGCTTCCTTCGGCACGTCTTAGATTCATAGTAGCAAAGGAACTTGAAATTGCTATACACAAAGTAAATCTAGGGGCGTATCAACATCCACTCCTAGAGTTACTTTGTGTGTAGGCTCAGCTAGACTAGACATTGTCCTCCCATTGCGTAGTAGGACGAATATAAGAGGTGGTTTATGCCTCATGCGGTGATATACAGTCAAGATCTTACAAACAGTGAGTGGCGAGGGCTCTTAGACTAATTAGTGAGTCAATCCCGAAGAATATTCTTTCGTAATATCCTTGAAGCCGTGATAGTCCAGTGGTCTGACCGTTGTAGTGGCAAGTCAAAGGTCGCAAGTTCGAGCCCAAGGCGTGTACCACTGAGTTTTCAAAGTCATGCGTATTAGAATTTATTTATCACTTAGGTAAAATGTTGTAGGAAAACATCGTGAGGAAACAAGCACGCCTGAGAGATGTCCTCGATGGTGAGAAGTGAGTTAAACTCGATGGTGCGTAAACCTAAGTATCAGAGGCCCACTGCTGCCATAAACTCTGACACTTAAGTTTGTTAATCAACCACACGATAAAAAGAAGAACCGTGAACTGATTAAGGGTACAATAAATTATTTTGTTTGCATTTTAGTAACTAAAACTTATAGTACCTTTCACATAGGATGGGTTCTGGAGTTAGGTATTAGCATTTCGTAAACGGCAATGGTTGGAAACTAAAATAGCTGTCCAAGATAAATCTTTTGAAAATCATTAACGCATGCTTAGCGAACTCTCTTAATGATTTTCAAAAGATTTATCTTGAATTATTAAGGTAATTGCATTCTTTACGACATTGTATTAACTGCAAAGTTAGTCGTGTCGGTTCGGTCACCCGTATAGGGACTGAATTGATAGCAATAACGTCGCCATAAGATGTGTTAAAATATGGAAGAAGAATTCGCGGTGGTGAGCAGAGGTCGAAATGGCTTAGTGGTCAGAGCGCCTGGAATATTCATTCGAATCCTGTTCGCGACCGTATTCTTTTTCCATTTAATATAAAATAGCTGTCTTCACGGTAGTTTGCCTAACGATATGTTTTTGCCATTAGTCGATTTGTAACGTTCAGTAAATTCTAGCACTCATCCTACGCCGTGTATTAATTAGCACTGATATTTTCGACGAGCAATCAGTAGAAAAATAAATAGAAATATTATAATAAAACAAGTTTTAACCGGACTTTTAATTGCGTGTATTATTGCTTTTTGTTTTTCCAGATGTTCCGTATGCTGCTGCATACACGCGATTAATCCGGTTAAAAGTTGTTTGTTAATAGTGTAATATTACTAAATATAAATATCTTTAACAATTTTCATTGTTTTGCCAAATATTGGTATCGCTCAAAGTTTCAATTGTCATGTACATATGTTTTCATACGTTGTTTACAACATCAGCTATTGAACCATCCGGATTCGTATCCAACAAAAACACTACGTGTATCTGCAAAATGTTTCCAGTAAAATGTTCGAGAAGCTTTTATAGGAATTCCATTTGAATTAAACTTTCAAAATAATTTCATTGGAATTTAATAAGTTGGGATTCAGTAGCTGTCACAATCCATCTCTTCAATACTTAAAATACTTGCAAAGCTATTATTATAGTTCTTAATCTTTTAGAAAATGTATTATTAAGCTAGGCATTAGCGTTTAAGAACCGACTTTTATTAATTAGACTGCCGTTTCATTCATTGTCCTTAGATTCTCATAAGATATAATGACTTTCTAGAATATTTTCTTGTGATTAAAATACTGTGAAATAAATACTTAGTACTAATTTATGCTTACATATTTTATTATTAATAAGTATTCTTTTAAATAAATATTACTGAGCACTTGCTTTCACTTACCATTGTTCTTGTCGCTGTCACACATCTGTCAAACAACAAGTGTAAGATTGGGATGAGAACATCGCTAAGCCAAGGCACGTGCTAAGTAATATTTATTTTTCTTTTCCTTAGTATCGGCGATCAATAAGTTTAGTCTATTTTCGCAAGTTTGATACAGCGACTGAATCGGTAAAAGTAGCAAAAATTTTTTAAATGTGAAATTAGCATGTGTATTCACATAACGGCCTTGTAGACCAAAGGATGTAAAACTACTAATTTCATTGACATCTTAATGTTGATATACACTAATAATAGCAGCAGCTGTAGTAGGAAAATAACTCTATAATTTAGGAACATTCCACCACATGTAGGTGGAAACCATTAACATTTTTACGACAGCAAAGCTTTGAGAAAAAAAAACTATAACCCCTTATTCCATATTGATTAATCCAATAACATAATCTTTCACAAGGAGATTGGCCTTCTCTTCTTATTTGTAATTGACATGATTACAATGGTGCGTGCTTTATGTTCGATCCTGTTACTTGTCAATCCAGTAGTGATACCACTAGGTTATCACTGCTATTCTAAGTTTAGTTCACCTGATACATCTACTCGTAATACAAGATTAAGATTTTGACTAGAAGCTTAGTAGTACCAAGATTTAATTAAGTCTGTTATTCTGTAAGCAAATTGTAGATACTCACGCTGGCTTGACGTTAATTAGATCGACTCCTTCCATATATAGGGGTAGGCAACTAAACAAGATTTCCCAGTGTAGACTAGAGGCACCGTTTTTAAAGTTGGTTCAGATATTTCGTTTTCGACTTCGGTTACGCAGACATAGATGGTGGTTACAATGATTTAACTATAAATGTTGAACATGCGATACAAAGATGTTCGTATAGATAATGTTAATGGCTAGTAAATTAAGAGCTCGTACAAGCAAAAGTAAAAGAAGCGTGGACAAAAGCTAATACCTATTACGATTTTTCATGTTACACTGTCGAGTCTTTAAAGTGATAGTACGATAACATCAAAATCTGGCGCATGGATAACATTTGGTGTGACAAAGCTAGATAGAAGGAGACTGTATAGGTGGCGGTTACTATCAACAACATCATTCCTAAAGAGAGTTGACGTTAGGCAGGCGGCCGGTCATAAAACATAGCCAAAACTTTAGCAGCATGCCAAATATAGGAATGGCCAAATAAATTGGGATAAGGGCAGGGGGATGATGATGATGACTGTCGAGTCTTTAAAATATCAATAGCAAGCAGTAGTGTAAAAGTGCAAGTGCCTTATTGTTCTAATGATCATAAGAGCGGTCCTAGGTTCAATTCCTGGGCTAAGAGTTATTTTCTGTTAGTAAATTCTCAGTATTATTTATTGGGAATTGTAGTAAGTAGATGGCAATAGGCTCGGGGCCCTGGGATTTAATCACGCATTGGTAAAATTTATTACATTGGTCATAGTTTATTTATTATCTTTTAAATGTATCTATTTATATTATTAGTATTCTATACTTATATTATTTTATTATGTACATATGTACAACAGCCCTTAATCTTAATTCATGCGTCTTTTTCCATCCTAAGGTTGCCTAGAAGAAATTGCTGTGTGCGAAAAGGCCGCCCATTGTACTATTTTTATTTTAAGAAGGTTTTCCTTTGTTGGTATGTTCTTGGTCTAAATAAAATGTGGATACCTACCCCTTCGGGGAATAAAAGCGTGATGCTATATTGAAAGTCCATATTTAAAACAGGTAGCGTCATACACATACGCCATATTATTACAATATTATAATTCACTTCACTTGCTATTTGTAACAACAAGCCAACAAATATTGTTTCGTTTGAAATGAATAAATTCAGAAGTTCTGAAGGACGAACTTGCGTAACCTTTATTACAAACGATCAGTACGTATAAAATTACTTATTTCCGTTTCGGCTAAGTTGCCATAAGTAATTTATAGACATAATACAAGTCGAGAGCTGAGATAAATGGCTCCTTCCCAGCCTTGAACTTCAACCGGAGCTCGTAAAGAGGAGTTTATTGACAATTTATTACAAAACAAAATAAAATGTGTTACTTACAAATTAGTAACAATTCATAGGTATGTACGGTGGACTAAAATAATTTTAAATAAACTGCAATAAGCCGGTCACCTGAGTCATCCTGCAACCACGAACGCTGCTCAGTGTTCGAAATGTCAGAAAAAATAAATAAACCTACACGCGATGAATCCGGTAAAAATTTGTTTTATTGTAATTTAATGCAGTGGTACTTAAAAATAGGTAATATGCCGTTACAATTAATCTATCTGTCTCGTTGTTACACAACATAAAAAATGCTTTCCGTCTTAAATCCAAATCTATTTCTGGTGTAAATCTAGCGTTAATCAACGGTCTAAGCATTTGATTAACGAGTGCTTGTCGCCGCGACTTTAACTAATAGTCGGCCATCTTTCTGAATGAGACAATATGTGCTTTTATATTGCGTTCCTATTTTAACTTATTGAATTAATTAAGAGAATATTAACGGCTTATTCCTATATTTAGCTAATGATATTGAAATCTTTCATGTCCAGATGTCCGAGCATGGATCGTTATTGACAAACTAGTCGAGTCGATAAAAGTTTAAATGAATTGTATTTTAAACTTTTTATCGAAAGCTTATGTCAAGTTTAAAATCGACAAATATATCGACAAAAAGAACCATGCTCACTTGTCAATTACGAAAACTGCGCCTTAAGTACACATGTCTGCAAAACTATTGATGAGGCGATTATATTATATAATTATAGTACCTAGAACAAGTCGTTCAGATTTTATTGATAATTTGCCATAAACCTGAGTAAGTAAAGAACCACTTCATCAATTAAACACGAACATCTGGATCAGGTAATAAGTAAGTGATGCAATATTCGTTCCATATGTGAATCAAATCCTCAACCCATAGGGTAAAAGTCAATCGCTCATTGCACTAGTCAAGACGACATCAATTTAGTCAAAAGGAAATGATTGATTTTGTAAATAATAGCGTTGCCCTACACAAAATATTTCTGTTCTATCGTGCGTTTACAAACACAAATTTTTCATGCCTCACATGAGAATGTTCCCAGACCGGAACAATTATCGGTCGGCCATGGAAATATTGTTACTACTGCACCAGTTCAGTTCAGGACTACTACTTTACCTATTTTCTTTTGAAGTCCTTCAAATTCCATTCAATACAAATTTTAATGATATTGAACGCGATATTTTAAAATTTTTGTTTGTATACAGAATTCAGTCAATCGAATTGTGAAATTGCTAGGCCCTTCCTTCAGGCCGAAGTCACGTTGCAGTATTTTGAACCAATTTAATGTGATTTCAAAGAAGCAGATTTAACTGTGATCATTTTTTCTTGGTAAAGGAGAACAGGCGGCACGACCGGCGGCATTATATTGAAAATTAAATTTCACCGAGTGTTTATTTCTTTGTTCATTTTTGTATCTAAAATAAACTGAGTAAATTTTTCAAAATAAATTGAGATAGTAATTGTATATGACAAAAACATAGACACGGGTGGTCGGCACTTTTTTAATTAAATTAAATGAATAAGCCACTATAGTTTTGATAAATCTGCATGATTTTTCAAAATTATATTATATAATACTATATGGGCATATTCTTGTTTCATTCTATCAAACTGGTTGAGAAGATCCCGAGAATATATAGCCTTTATTAAATCTTGAGACATTGACAATTTACCACAAGCTTACATAATGAGAAACTACAGCATGTATTACCTTGGTACCTACACTATTATTGGATGTTGCTCGGTAGGTACTCGTGTAACATCAAGCCTCATAATATTAAATTATTTGAGCTGTGCAGTTTTAAAACTGTTCACTTGCACACGTATAAAATATTGACGTATATATTATCATTACAATAATATTTCTATTATCGAGTAAAAAGGTGTTGTAGTGGCGATGCCCATCTAAAATAAAATTATATCAAATTTAAATTCTCTTTTCTGCGATGGCTTCTTACGCTTTTTTGAGGATAGCAAGCCTAAGTAAAAACAAACGGAATGCTTGATGAGGTCGGCAGTTGTCCTAAATTGCAATTTGAATATCAGAATTAATCAAAGTCAGAGTTCATACTGGTCTGCGGAAAACAACTCGATTTGCCAAAATAATAAATATTTATCTGTTCCAAACTGAATTAGCAGCAATTTGACTATTACAACTCTTTACATTTCAGTGAACACACGATTAATGATTTTACTTTTATGTAAAAGTAAATTATGTAAAAACAAATAGGCGGGGACTGCCTTGTTGTTCTAGCGGCTACAATGTTATTGGGGTTTTCAGTTAGAACATTCTGAGAATCAGCCCGAGATTTGGAATCGTGGCGGGTTGATGGCAATAGGCTCACCACCTGGGGCTTTATAATGACATCGGTGAAATATGCGTGTCTTACAGTACCCAAAAGGCGTGATGCTATGCTATTATGTTAAGTTGATGCGAATAGTTTTCAGCTCTATTCATTCTATATTATTATCGTTACGTAGATGATATTCTCATATGCTGGACCAATCCTAAAGAGGAATTAGATTCATTTGTACAAAATTTAAATAATTTACATCCAAAGATTAAGTTTAAATTGGAAATTGAAGTAAATAATTCTATTAATTTTCTAGATTTAACCATAACACGGGAACATTTTCGACACATTTTCCAAATATATAGGAAACCTACTCATACGGATGTTGTTATTCCTGCGGCTTCCTGTCACCCTGGGCAACACAAACTCGCTGCTTTTCATTCATATATAAATCGGTTAATGACAGTCCCTTTATCAGATCAATCCTATAAAAAAGAGTTAAATACGATTTGTGAAATTGTTGTTGCAAATGGTTATGATCGGCGGATGGTATATAACATGGTTAGGGACAAAATTAACAAACAGGTGGCTGGGCTCTTATACGCGGTGCCACATAAGCGCGTTATTCATAATTATCGATCTAGTATGATTTATTTGGGTAAAATATCAGACAAAATTTCAAAAATTTTAAGGAATAACGACGTTTATGTGGCATTTAGAACTAATAATTCCGTTCGACGTGCCATTTGCAACGGCAAAGAAAAGACAGAGGTTGGCAGGAAGTCGGGGGTGTATAGGTTGGCATGTGATGAATGTGATTCTGTGTACGTGGGTCAAACTGGCCGCAGTTTTGATACACGTTATAAAGAACACATTTCGGCTTGTAGGAATGCCCGACCAGAGAGATCACATTTCGCGAAACATTTATTAAACACCGGTCATAGATTATCGGAAGGGCATTCCTATAAAGTCTTACATACTTGTAGTAAAGGTCTAAGGCTGAGCGTGTTGGAACAGTTAGAGATTATCAAACATAGCATTGATGGAACCATACTAAATGGGCAGCTTAATGTTTCCTCCTCCCCACTGTTGCGTATTTTTACATCAACAACCAATTAAATTAAATTATTTTTATTATCTCTTATATACCATAATTATTATTCTTAATTAATTCATTACATATTTCTTTACATCCATTTTTCTTTTTAAATTAATTTATTACAGATTAAAAATATTTTAATAAACTGAATCAAGTTTAAAAACACATTCCGTAGTTTTCCGTTACAACATGTGGGGGGGAGAAGGCATAAATAGAGGTGTGGCGTGCGGTTTTGGCTCACTCGGTGGCGGATACTGCACGGTCTAACAGCTCCTGATGATGCCCCGTGGAGGGGCGAAACACGTGTAGAGTAGTTGGTGGTAGTCGGAATTTTCACCGCTTGCGTATTTGCATATATTTGCGGGCGGGCGGGCGGTGCACAGGTAATGCATGACTACCCTCAATTTTGTGGAAGTAGCTAGATATTGTATTTATTTGCATCCATTCTATTCATTCTATTAGTAGGAACTAGCTGTACCCCGCGGTTTTACCCGTGTATTATTAAAATATAATTACTACTAACCAACAAATAGAAAAATTCACAGTTCAGCTCTTCTCTCAGGGTTATGCCGTTATGCACCATAAAACTCGCTCGCGCGAGTGTTGAAATATTTTCATTATACATTATCTTCTAAATTATCCAAATAACATGTTGTAAAAGGCAAAGTTTTATCTTCATAAAATTGTCTTGATGTCTAATAATAAGGCTCACAAATCACTCTAAAATTTTCATATTTTTTTTAGCACAAAACACTTTATTGTGGCTTATGTATAACAGATAGGCATATGCCATTGCGGATTGTTTTGTAGTAAGTATGTAATATTTTTTTAGAACATTGTGTTAACTTATCAACCATTACGCCAGCGCACCCATATAAAGCAGTTCGGAAGCGCTTTTTCTTCCGAGTTACGAGTACTTGCCAAAATCAATATTTAAGGTTAGTTGAGAGGTGTAGCCTAATATTAGTCCTATACGAATAGTATATCACAAACCTGGCTAACATACACAAAAAGATTTTTTCAAATCCAACTGGCAGTTCCAGAGATTTGCGCGTTTAACAAGACAAACAAACAAACAAGAAAAAGCTCTTTTGCTTTATAATATTAGTATAGATTAATCCCATCGAAAGTGTTAACCTTTATTTATCAACTACATTTAATCTTAACTAATAACTTTAAAAATGTTGGTGGAACGACAAATTAAAGTGGGCTTAATTAAGCTTTAAAAATAAATATTACGTTTTTGTCTATTTAGGTAGGTGAATGATGACAATGAATGTTTATCATTTTCTGATTTAATTTCGTATAATTTCCCCGATATGACGCGTGCACATTTTTGCCAGATTTCTGTAAAGTTATCAAACAAAAGATGACACATGCGTTTAAAAACTAAATTGTAAATCAAAATATTTATGTGACCCCAAGTTTATGTTCAGTGATTCAAAACTTTTTAGATTGCACAATTATAATGAAATTTTTTAATAAAAAAATCTTACGATTTATTCTTGTTAATGTAAAAGTGCCGTCACTTTTATAGATTTTAACAAGCTGTAACTTCCTACAAGAACGCACTCCTGACTGAAGTTTTAGCTTTGTTTCGCTGGTTTTGTCTGACCATTGTGCTCAGGCTGACAGTAGCCTAGCTTGGACAATGTGACGAGGTATGCTAACCTGTACCTTTGACGCACTATTACCTTCCAGTGTGGCGAATATAGCTATTAATCCCGAATTCAGTAAACGTTTACCGAATTCGGTTCCTTTTTAGGTGATAAAACTCGGTATGTATTCGATATAGTATCCATAAACATTTCAACAGTAAGCTTTTTAATTAACCTGTGATGTTCCCCTGCTGGCTAAATGTCTCCCACATATGCTTCCATACTTCAACCTTCACTATCACAATATCAATTATTATTCGTTATAAAGTGCAAAACTATTAACTGAATAAGAAAGCAGTACATAAATACTGCACGTAAAGGCATCGTCTACCTAATACGCAAAGCTTTTTCTAGATCGATGAATATCACTCCCAAAATTCATAGCCCAGACACATTACCATAGTCTCAACAGTAGTTGAGCATTTACTATCAAAGCTACCGATAGAAGCCAGTCTAGGGATCATCCAAGGATACCTAAAGGAATAGATTTAAAATTCAATTGTCTGCAAAGCGGGGGTAACAAAAGAATTCGCGCATGTAATTACCGACTATGAATAGCCAACAGAATAAAATGACGTCTGAAAAGTTCGGTATTTAAAACCCTCATTATTGCTTTAGTTCATACTGAATTTTTAGATTTACTTGAGGTTGTTTTAAATTGTTTTATAAATGTTTTGACTGCATCGTTTAAGTGGATGTTCGATGATGGGAGAATTATAAAAAATAACAAAATACCGATTAAAAATAATTCATAAGAAGTCTGGCAAATAATTATCAGGCCTCTATCGCACAAGCATAAATGAAAATAATATACGATAGGCTACTCGTTTATATTTTGAAACCGTAACTTTATAAATTGAAATCATCTTTTTGATCTAAAAGAATAAAAGTTCTTTGTAACCACGAACCGCTTTTATATCTACAATTTATTGAAAATTCTCGGAACTTTTCAAATCAAGAAGAAGGCTTAGGAACACTAAAAAAGCTGTTCTTGCAACTATCAGTAACATTTAAACAAAGTTATCTCTATTTTCAAATTGCTTCTATTTATTTAAGAGCATTTCGATTAAAAGTCGAAGAACTTAGTATCACAAAGAGACATTCATTACAGAATAAATCTATGGCCGTAAATCACAGCGAATCAGCATTTATACTTCTAGATTTAAAGACACTGCAAGAGTTTGAATCAACGTCTCTTCATCAGATCACTATCATAGAAAAATAATTGCTTTTAATTATTTGGCAACCGTCTTAAAGAGATATGTTGTTGTAAACAATCATTTATCTTTCACATAAAATTAAATGCTGACTACAATGAAAGCTGTTTCAAATGTTTTATTGTGTTGTTAATATAATTAATAATTTTGAATACTTGCCTGTTTCAAAACACTGATTAATCATCATTAATCAACCGGGGATTATTGCGGATACACAAATGTTTAACATTGCTGAATCTCTTTTAGCCATCGGCCTATTGCCTTCAATTTCCTAAATCTCCTTATTTACATAACATCTAGTGAAATAATGAATATTTCATGAGAATATTAATAGCGTAGCATTATTTTATCCTAGGTAGGTACTAAAGAAACCTTTCTCACAGGATATTCAGGAAGGAAATATTTATAATATTTTGGTCTCATAAAATTTACATCCAAAGTAAGGCTACAAAGTTATAGCGTTATAGTAGCTAGTCCATGTCACTGTCACCAAACTTGTGACATTTGAAAAAGTTACTTTCTCGTGTCTGACATTTGTAGTTGACACTTTTTACTTATTACACTCAATTTTTTTTTCTTGTTTCAGATTTGTTAATTTGGAAGTGAGTAAGATATGAAAGTGAAAAGTATATGTAGATGTACTATAAAATGAGACCTTTACATTTAAATGACAATGACGCTACGTCGGTCTGACAGCTTGCCCACGCGACTGCGGGTAACGCCTGTCCCGTCAGACCCTTACAACGCCCGACCTGTGGAAAAAATATCCGATTTCAATGACACACCGGCTCGTGAAGAAGTTATCGCTACTTGGAAATCCCTTCACACGGATGTCGAGAAGATAAAAACTGGATTTTCACCCAAAAGCGATCCCCCAAGTCGTGCCGAAGATAAAAACGATGACGCTTCACAAAGTTTTATTACTTCTTCTGCGTGCCATAGCAGAGATGATCAAAAGAGAATCTCCTATGATACCCGACAGGTTGAAGTCAGACCTCGTAAAAGCAATCGATGCACGTCATTCCTGCTCGATACAGGTCAAGCAGGTACGATTGAGTGTGGAAAGAACTCGACGTACCGACGGCGTTCCTTGTTGCAACGTCTATTGTCCTGGAGGACTCCAGAATGTGACTGTGAACTATATGCACCGAAGTGCCAACCTCCTCCACGTTTACGTCCTGAGGACTTGTTGTGCACCTGTGGCGCTAATGGAAATCGTATCCAGCTTCCGATAAAATGCAAACAAAACCCAGAGCGCGGTCGTTCCAAAAGTGTAGGATATGAAGCGGCTCGTGAAGTGGCTCAGTTTCGTCGGTTAGTGCAGTGTGTATGCAATGAAGTTTGTAAGGAGTTATCTACTGGTTGGATACTGGTAGATAAGTCTTGTTAATGGTGTTTAAAGTGTTTTGGTGCGGTAGGTGTGCGAGTGCTGGCGCAACAGTGGGTGCTGAGACAGCGGCGGCGTTGCGGGCGCGCGCTGAGCTCACGCTCGCTCGCCGCTACTATCCGGAAGGCGGATGGGGTTGGACCATTACCGTGGTCGGCACTATAGTGCAAGTGCTGTCCCACGGTTTGCAGCTTGGAGGCGGAACGGGACCCATAGCTTGTTCGGCCGCTATCAAGTACCATGTCTCACCTCTGTATACACATGGTAAGTATTTTATTTTAATATTATTTAAAAAAAACTGAGATTGTATCCTTCTAAAACTTCTGTTAGAATTCTAACACACAGTTCTTTTCAAAAAGGATTATCGCGCATTAATAGCGAACACTAAAGTTATATTTTTTTTTTTGGAAAAATATTATGGTCGCGAGCTGGATTCGGACCTGCGCCTCCCGGATAAATAATACTCCAGGCGCTCTAACCACAAAGCATAGTAAAAAAAAAAACTTTAAATGTATATTTCAAGAATTATATTTCTTTCTTCAATATTATCACCTACCTATTAAAGCCTATTACATTATGTACAATTGTTTATAGGTATATTTACATGGTGATTTAGCTCCATACAACTGAACAAACTGGCTGAAACAAATTACATGTTCACTTTTGTAAATCCGAAGTGTGTGAACTATCAACCCCGTAAAGATCGTCATCGATGGTGTAACTTTTAGGTTAACTTGAATTAATTCTTATTTCTACCCTTCTTCCATTCATTCGTTCTCCTTCATCGCATTAATTGAAATATTGTAGGTATAAGTTAATTATAAATAATAACAAAAAGTTATATTAAATCGTAAACAGCACGAAATTTTCATTGTTTTAACCGACTTCCAAAAAGGAGGAGTTTGTTACCTCATAACTCCGTCATTTATAAACAGATTTTGAAAATTATTTTTTTATTTAAAAGGATATACTTTCCAAGCACCGACTCCAGAAATAATAATAATTGTATATTATTGTCCTAATAAATCGATTTTATTCTGAACCCTCTAATTTTTTTTAAGTATTTGTAAGTAAATTGCAAAGTAAATAATTCAGTAATTTTTAATTTTTAGTGCATTTTTACATAGCAGAAAGATTTTTGGAGTCGGTTCTTTTTTGTTAAAAATTATATTATTGACGCTTTCTTGGGATAAAACAAGAAAACTGACCAGTAAAAAGTGAATGGTTGACTAATGACATTGTAAATAAAGCATTGTAGCACAATACAAGTCTTTAACCAAAGCACTGTCAACACAACACAAAAAAGTTTTTAATGACATTCTGCGTGAAATAGATGAGCCCTTTAAGGGTAAGGCTGTTGACAATATACCCTTTTTGTAATAACTTTTGTGCCTTTTTTATAACTGGCCATTATTTTTTTATCTCATAAAATGTTCAGAATATTGTTGTAGATTTAATATCCAAAAGGTGTATATAAATATGATAGCAATACTTTTAATGAATTACATATATAAATATTATATCGTTATTACTTATCATATTCATTTTCGCGGTTATGATTTTCGGAATGAGGACAGTAATTAAATCTGTTGCTCAGGTTTAATTAAAGATTCTTTTCTCATCGTCTACTTCTATTATTGAAGCATCAAAATTATTATTTTATGCATACGTTCCGGAACTGTATGATGGAATGGAAAAGCGAAAGAGTTTGTTGTGCACAAAGTATATTGTTCAACTTTGTGTATTGTGTGTTGTCTGTTCCATAATCATGACTTCATTATAAACTAAGGAGTGCCCCACGGTTTCACCAGCTCTTTGTTTTTGTTCGGTACGTTTTAGTAAATAGCACACACTTTTTAAAAGAATAATGAGCTGATTAGGTTGGTTAATGTACACAAAAAAAAAGAACCAAGAATAGGTTAAACGACAGATTTTTATGTGCCTCGTGGTGAAAGGATTAGTCACCTAGACTCTGCGTTACCGAGTGCTAGGTGGCCAGGGTGCACCGGACGTTTGGGGGATGGGTACCGCTATTGTAACGTCACTCGTAGAGGCTCTTTTCTTGCACCTTCTTTGCACTTTACAATTTTGGGCTCATTAAGTGTGAGTCTAGGTAGCTGAAAATTGTACCATCGACACGAAGAAGAAGAAGAAGAAGGTACTTATAAGTATATTTCTTTTCAAAACTGAACACCTAAAATTATGGATATTGTTTATAATAAATAATAGGGCTAAAACGTTTTATAAAACCGCGTGGAAAGATTAATGAAGAACCAAATAATTTATCATAGCCATAACGTTTATAAAAATTAAAGATCTTGGCAGCTACGACCGCTTGTAGGTCCTATTCTGTCGTTACAATATTCTTGAAGGTCCATAAAAGCCTGCAAATTTAACGTGTTTTACAAACAATACTTCAGTATAATTATATAATACACATTGACATTCTCGCGAACTGTGTTGTTGGCTCAACCCGCTCACTATGCGGAAATATAATGGAATTACTTTTTCTCATATCAATGGTAATTTTCAAATCTGTATTTCAATAGACTGTGTCATTTCCGATTCGCAACTTTTTCATTGACGTGAGAAAATCTTACTTTTTTCGAAGCTATCTTCGTTATCAACGTGTGCCACTAAATTTGTAAACACAAAACCTTTCTTAAAGGTAATTAATAATTAATTTATTAGTCTGTTTGACTGAGTTTGTGTCTATAAATATTTATATAGAATTAAACACAGAAACTCTGTTAGTGCTCGTAAGTGGGTAAATGGTTTACCTGTGCTTTAATTACCTATCTCAGTGTAGGTATAGGTACGTATACGTGTTAAACATGAATCTGTAAACTATTCCTTCTTTGCCAGCAGTTAGAAATTCGGGGCAGACTTTCCTGAATTGATATCAGATTTGATTTCTTTGCCTCGTGCATTCGTATTTTCATGATTGGGAAAAGGAAATAAAGAAAAACAATATGCAATCAGATGGCTTGTTACGGGGAATTTGTAAGTCAAACGAGAAATTGGTTATTGTTTTGCTGTAAATGTACATTTATAGGTATTAAAATGTACTTAACCAATTTAACGGTCCAGATTTTAATTGCGACCGTGCTTCAAAGGCTTAATTATCCCTCATTGTTGTCACTGGATACCAATCCCTAAACTAAATCAGAGACCTTCGGACGGCTTAAACAATTCTGACAATTGACATCAGTCTGGTTATATTACCTAAGAGAACTGGTCAAACCTTACATTTACATCCGCAAAACATTGCATAATATATCAATTTTAAAGACTGTTTTTACGTATACATTGCGCAAATATTTACATATTTTAATCGACTTCTATGAAATATTAAATTTGTTTATTTTATACATGGTGTTAGAGAATCTGGACATGAAACATAGATGGAATAAAGTGTTAACAGCATGTTTTGATGTAAATATTTTGTCAGTAATAGTTAACAACCAACCGAATTTCGATTTTAAATAAAATTAACTCAAGTAGGTATGTAGTTGTTATTAGCCCATCAAAAGCACCTTTTCATCTGAGAATACAAATGATTTACTTACATTTTTATAATGAGCATTGAAATTAAAGTGAATCCAGCAATATTTGTAGATGCATAATATCAGCGTCATATTTCTTAATTTTGTTTTTAGTCCTTCCTCCACTTTTTTTTAGATTCTCATATATTTATTAAATATTAGTTAATAATACGTATAAGCTGAATGTAAACGTAACTTAGTTGTCTGTAGGAATTGCGGTACGAACCGTTCAGTGACTAACAAACTTTGGTTGAAGTTTGATTGATTGATTTATTTAGAGTTACCAACATTTGTTTACACTACTATTATGTTCCAATACAATAAAAGGCGTAAAAACGAAGTGTTACAAACAATTAAAGGTTACTAATTTTTTTTTATCTTGGTAATAGTCATAATGTCATTGAACTACCTTAAATTATAAAGCTATACATAACCTATACATATTAAATGCAAACACAATGTATCCTAATTTGGTTGTTGTTGTTAAATATGCTTCGTCACACCTGTATTCCCCGACCGACAACAGATATAACACAGTTGTACTTTCGAGTCCCATGTAAGTAATTAAGTGGTAAGCCTACTGCCATCAACCGAGCACAGTTCCAACTCCCGGACTGCTATTGAGGATTTCTTAACCGCAAAACACAATAACGCTTTTCCTGACCCGGAAATCAAGCTCAGCAGTCGCCCGTGACCTCACCACTAAGCCAATGAGGCAGTTTGTTTATTTTATATGAATTTTCGTACCATTCCTAGTACCTAGTGTTGCCTGTGAAGCTCTTCTCAAGAGAAATACAATAAAGGCAGCCATAGAATTAAAGTACCGCTCGCCGTCTTCGTGATTGACGATCATTTCGCATAACCTTTAGTATTTTCTTGTCGTCATTGTTGAGGCTTGAATTATATTTTCTGCGTTCCTTTTTAACAAAAGATTTTATGACCAAAAACGTCCCTAGAAATATCCATTATAAATTTGTGACACCATTTTAATTAATTAATTTACATGCCTTTTTTACATTAACTACGATACGACTGCCTCGTTAGTCTAGTGGCCCCAAGCGTCACTCCTGAGCATGAGGTCTCGGGTTCGTTTCCTAAGTCGGGCAAAGTTTTATTGAGTTTTTCTGTTAGGGAATTATCAGTAGCAGCCCGGAGTTCGGAATTGTGGGTGTACTATTTTGTACACCTCTGCCTACCCCTGCGGGGAATACAGGCGTGATGCTATGTTATGTTAAGTATATGTTTTATTGATTGAAATAATATTGTGTCTACAAAAGTTTAAGATTTATTGGTATCAAGTTTTCATATAGGTATACCTTGTTACTCAGTCATTTGACCTACTTAATCAGCTTAATATATTTTATCAGTTGACCTCGATAATATTAATAGACCAAAAAGTGTATATTTTTGTTATTTCTTGTTACTGAACTTTATTTTTATCCCGAATGCTTTATTTTCCAATAAGAGCTAATTAGGTTAGCATAGTGTGTCAATAAATAACGGTCAATTAATTCTGGTAAATGGTCGAAGGTCGCAAAAATTGGTCATAAGTCATTTATTTCATAACAAAATACATTGTGTTGAAAATATTATAAAACTTTAAGTACATTCATATTTAAACCGATTATATGCATTTAAAAAGTAACAATATCACTTATAAGTAAGTATATAATTAATTTCAATAATTCTGTAAAATTAAATTAAATAATCAACCAACATTGCGTATAAATTTAAAATTAATTAACCATTAATAAAATAAATAATAATAGTAATAAAAACATTTAAACACAAATAGCAATTTAACAATAATTTAATTGTGGCTGTCATTTATCATCTATGAACTCATCGATGCTGTAATAGCCTTTCTTCAATAAATATATCTTTAATTTCTTTTTAAATAAGTTAATGCTGATTACACTTTTAAATTCTATGGGCAACTTGTTGTATAAAAAGACAGATTGAACTCTGGGACTATGATGAACCACATTCAATTTCGGTTGAATTGTGGAAGATAAGTCTTTCCTACGAGTACTATCTCTAGCTTGTCTTTCCTCAGTTGTCTCTTGCAAATTCTTGACAAAATTAGTTAACAACACAAGAATATAGAGACATGGCACTGTTTTAAATTCTATGGGCAACTTGTTGTATAAAAAGACAGATTGAACTCTGGGACTATGATGAACCACATTCAATTTCGGTTGAATTGTGGAAGATAAGTCTTTCCTACGAGTACTATCTCTAGCTTGTCTTTCCTCAGTTGTCTCTTGCAAATTCTTGACAAAATTAGTTAACAACACAAGAATATAGAGACATGGCACTGTTAGGATGTTAAGTCTGATAAAGTGTTCCCTGCACGATTCTGTCTGTTTCATGCGGAGCATTGTCTTTAAAGCTCTTTTTTGCATTACAAATGCCGAGTGGACATTGTACTTGTAGCTGTTGCCCCAAAACATAGTACTATATCTGAGCCTTGACTCAACCAAAGCAAAGTATACCACTCTAAGTTGGGTCAAAGTAAGTTCATCCCTCAGGCTTCTGATTGCATAGCAGAACTAACAGACTTCGTTAAAGACAAAGTCTCAGCTTTCCAGTTTAATAACGCATCAATGTGGACACCTAGGAATTTAACATTGCTAACTGCTTCGACATTGTTACCGCAAGACACAACGTTAAGTCTAGCGTTATTTCTTACCGTTGACTTGAATAGTAAACATTTCGTTTTATTCACATTAAGTTTTAAATTATTTGTACCGAACCAGTTTTCGAAAGCTTTTAGGGCAGTATTAATTTTACATGAGATGCAAAAACGATTGCATTAGTGTCATCAGCAAAAATAATTAGTTTTGTGTCAGATATTCGTTTTCTAATAAACTCAATCAAATCATTTAGGAATAGTATGAAGAAAATTGGGCCAAGAATGGAGCCCTGGGGTACACCTCGGGTTACAGTAACTAGGTTGGATTTATATATTTCTTCTTCTCCGTCTACAACTGACTTAATCTCTATGTACTGACATCTATTGTGCAAATAGGAGCTGAATAGCTTCAATATATTTTCCCGTATACTGTAATGTTCTAACTTGGCCAGAAGAATTTCATAGTCTACTGTATCGAAGGCAGAACTGAGGTCCAGAAAAATACCTGCCACTTTATGCTTGTCATTTAAATTGCAGACCACCTCGTCAATTAATGCCTCGATAGCATCGATGGTTCCTAAAGAATTTTGGTAACCGAATTGCTGACTATTTAAAATACTGTGAGTTCTTAAGTGTCTTAAAAGCCTATTCTTCATTATTTTTTCGAAGATTTTTGGTAATACAGGCAAGAGGGAAATCGGTCTGTAATTAGCAGAATCTGTTTTTGAACCTTTCTTAAAGATTGTAAGCACACGAGCGATTTCAAAATGATCAGGGAATAGACCTGCCTCAATGCACTCATTATAAAACGATGCCAATGGAATTGTCAATAGGTCAATATTATCTTTAATAATGATCACAGGGATCTCATCATAACCAGTACTGGATTTATTGGGCATATTTTTAACCATATTAAAAATGTCTAAAGCTGTGACTGCATCAAAACTCATGTTAGAATCTACTCGGTCAACACTTTCGGTTAGATATGTCATTGCAAATTTTTGGTCACAAGTTAGGTGGACAATGTTATCGAACCTTTTTGAAAATATATTAGCCACATCTAAAGCATTATTTGTAACTGTGTTGTCAATTTTAAGTATAATTTGTTCATTTTCAAGGTTTTTAGTTACATTGCGTTGTCTATTGACTATTTTCCATATGGTGATGCAATAACTGCCTGTATTCCCCGAAGGGGTAAGCAGAGATATACACAATTGCACACCCACATTTCACCAATGGTGTCATTAAGTCTTATGTAATATATGAAATTCGATAACACTATGCCCGACCCGGGAATCGAACCCGAGACCCCATGCAATGGGACCATTAGACCAACGAGGCAGTATAAATTTTCCCGATGTCTCTGTTGACACGCCGGGATCGTGGTGATTGCTGCAACCAACCCGGGACTTCGGTAAAGATGAGAGTAGGACCGTGTGGGTTTTAGATGGACGGATTCTTCCATGAACGGATGTTACAACCTTAAAGAAATAAAAATAGAAAGCAAATAAATAAAATAAAAAGCTATAAATATGCTAAAACTTAATATTGAATAAGTATTAGCTTTTGCTGCAGTTTCATCTGCGTGCCACGCAGATTACTGATATCCAAGCAGTGCGGATATCGGTAATCACATTCTATTATAGTTATACCTGTTCTTATTTATAAGCTTAAAACACTGTAGAGTTTCATAGAAATTCGTTCATTAGTTTTTGAAATGTCCATCCATCACAAGTACATTTAATTTTATAATAATGGGTAGGAATAAAATACAAGCCTGAAAAGGTACAATTTTCTTCCCATTGGCGATATAAAACCCGGCTTTTGTCCGTATACAGTCGCGGCTTCCGAATCAATCTTTTCCACTCTGACTGCTAGACAACAAAAGTGCCTGTTTTAGTATTGCTTAGTTTCTTATATAAATATTTTCGAGCTTTTGCCGTATAGCACTTTATTCATATGATAGCTGCTTGAAATTGCATTATGACTGCCACAAAATTTTTGGTTGTATTTATTTAATTACAATCGCAATTTTCTGCCACATTTTTGACATTGTTGTTTGGTTTTTTCAGTCTGAATAGAAACTAAGCATGACCAATCAATAGCTCTGTCAGATAAAACTGTAAAACTTATTTAAAAAGTTTTACAAACGGCCCCAAAAACTTACTGTAACTGACCTAATGGAACGTTAGTATTTTGGTTTGTTAGTAAGACTCTCATTATCAGTACAACTCTTCGATAACATTACTATTACTCTACAGTTAATTCTCTCAATCGCATTAACGCATGCGTAGTGAACACAAAAGTTAAAAGTTTTGTGGAAAGAAAAATACGGTCGTGACCAGGATTGCATAGGGACTGAATAAATAGCGAGGACGACACCATAAGATGTATTAAACTGTGAAAGAAAAATTTAGAGTAATGCGCAGAGGTCGGGATAGCTTACTTGGCAGTCGCCTGGACTACTATACTATCCTGTTTATGACCATATTTTTCTAGCTACAAAAATGTATGAATGGCATCACGCCTGTATTCCCCGAAGGGGTAGGCAGAGGTATACACAATGGTACACCCACATTTCATTAATGCTCTTATTAAGTCCCATGTAAAAAAAAAAGTGGTAAGCCTATTGCCATTTACCGGCCACAATTTAAAACTCTTATCTGTTACTGAGATATTCCTAACAGAAAAACCCAATAACACTTTACTCGACCTGGGAATCGAACCCAAGACCGGCCAGTCACGCTAGGGACCAGTAGACCAACGAGGCAACCACACGAAACGAGGCAAAAATTCTTAACTATTACTCTATTTAGTGTATGATAACTGATAACGTCGAACCCATTTCAGTCATTACATACCTGAAAACTTGAATTATAATAATTGATTTTAAACTTTCGCGATTTGTACACATTTTAGAACTATATATAAATCGGGTCTATATCGCGATATTTTATATAAAAGTCTTTTACGATACCTTTTTTGTTTCCCGACGTTTCGACCGAATTGCACCGGCCGTGGTCACGAGTAGACTCAGACACAGGTTTCAGTCAAATTGAATTATAATATCAAACTGAAGAAGCTGATACCCGATACGGAAATAAGTAATATGAATTTTTACGTCAGAAGTTCTTGCTATTAAACTGTTTTTATGTGATGTCGTAATCAGTAGAGTTCAAAGTTTGCATACATAATGTTTTCATCCACTTTAAAGGTAGGTTCACACCCGCGAGCATTCGTAAGTAATGAACACTCAACTGAGAGCATTCGGGCTGTGGGTGAAACTTCTGCTCGCTCGTAAGCAGAAGTTTCTTTGGTGAGGACGGTCCACCTCACACTAGTCGCGTTTTCTCGGACTCTTATTGCTTTCAAACGAATTCTCGGCTTTAACGCAAAAAATCACAACCTCTTGAACGCTAGCTTGTCGAATCTACACGTGCTCATTTAGAACCCACCCTTATACAAGAACCAAAACTCGTCTAAACACTGTCGTTATAAAGAAGGTTTTATTCTTCGTAATCTTGGAAATTTATAGATGGAATTATTATGATTGCTTCTCCTGTAACAATAAAAATAAATATTTTATGTGTGGCAAGAATATTTGTGGTCTAATACAAAGATTAGTTCGATAGAAATTTTTACATGTCCTAATCCTAACGGATACATAAATCACAATGCCAGTTGTTAACGATGATTTATAGGCATGAGCAACATGTACCTAACAGAATGAATACAGTATGTACCTTATACAGTTAGATAATAAAATGTTTAATAACATAGTAATATATTATTAAACATTTTAATTACCGAAAATATACAGAACCATTTATCTAGCACACCTGTGATATCAGAAGCGAAATTACGTTTTCCGGCAGAAAGATCTATAATTACTTTATACTAGCTACTGCCCGCGACTTCGTCTGTGTGGACTTCAGAGTTGGGTCCAGCCGAGATAAAAAATATGAATCCAGGTGTGTTATTAATTGTGTGCCAAATTTCATGCAAATCCGTCATTATTTATTTCCGTTTAATCATTTACAATATTAGTTTTTTTTTTCTTTAAGTGCATTTGTTAATCCATTTGAGAAAAATAAATTCTTTAACCGTAATAGGAACTACAACCATTCATCGTGTTATCAGTAAAGGTCTGGGCTATTATAAAATGTTGACATCGGACTTATAATTTTTTAGTCAATAGGAGTGTTCTATAACAGCTTCCGCAAGACCTCAAATATTTTGCGATAATAAAAAAATAGAGGTGTATAAATGAAATTACAGGACAGTTTAATTTCCCACTATCTCTAACAAATTTTTCATGCAAGTAAAACACTCATTGCAACCCTAGATACAAATAACTGTTAACAAGATCAGATTTGGTCTTATGGCATCACTGCCACTAAGCTTTATATCAATATGAAGCTTAGTTTGATTCAACTTCGCTGATGCCGATCGACAGTGCGTAACTTCGCTAAGTAGAGCCACGTCAGACGGCACGGAACGTCACTACCATACCAATTAATATTGTAGTGACTAATTTTCGGCTACATAATTTAAAATAGCATAAAGTCTGTAATGCTTTGGTATTACCCGAAGGATTATGGGTTACATAGAGGTGTAGTCTAGTACACCCAGACCTCGCCAACGTTGTTATTTAGTCCCATGTCGTAATTGGTGAACTTTTTTCTATCTACCGGACACTTTTCCAAACTCCGAACTGTGACTGGAAATTTGCTAACAGATAAATTCATTAAACACATCCATTAAACATATTGTATGCCATAAAGGCAGGACGCAGCAGTGCTTTTATTTTCTTGTGTATTGTATGAACATCTTATATCTTATATAACCTATGATCCACAATAAAGTGATTGATTGATGGTCACTTTTCCGATTTGGGAATCGAACCCAAGACTTCACGCTTACTAAAATTAGATGAACAAGCCAATACGAACATTATAAAAAAAAGGAAACACGATATTTTTAAATGAAATATTTCATACGCCTTCTTTCAGGAATTAAAACTGTAACATGTTCCATCTAATATCCGTATCCACCGCGTTTTAACGCGGTTAGACAGTACGATATAAATAATCGTGTTACATCACGTCATAATTGCATCTCCTTGTCTACCAAAAGACATCTCCATGCAACATAAAAGCCTGAAGCTAATTCAACTGTTCAGTACAGTATTCATGATTCTACATTTTTCTATTTTTATGGTGATGAACTTTAAGTTATATTTGTTTCCATACTAATATTATATATACGAAAATAGCTCTGTTTGTTTGTATGTATGTTTGTTTGTTTGTTACCTTTATACGAGTAAATGGCTGAACGGATCGTAATGAAATTTAGCAAGGAGATAGATTGGACCTTGGGGAAGGACACAGGCTACGTTTTGTCACACAAACGAAATCGCGGGAACCAGCTAGTGTGTAATAGAAGGTTGTCATCCCACATTAGAATTTAGATTTGACCACCACAGAAATATTGACGTTTGCACGGTGTTATTATAAACTAATAAATGCATAATCCACGCTCAAAAATAGCGATACAATAGTAAGGCAATTGTCCGATTTGTACTCAGTCACGTTCTAACCAGTGACGTGGTTACACAACATATCACCCGCAATTCTCAATGAAATACGAGGAAAAAGCGTCTTCCTGTATTAATAGAGTGTCCAAATTCCACTTTACCTATTATTAGACTATTCTAATAATAGGTAAAGTGGAATTTGGACACTCTCAAATAATTATAACAATAATAGCCAAGAGGTCAACGTCCTATTCGTCACAACGCAGCAATGAGCGCGCCGCTCGACAAGTAGGTAGGTTGCATACAAGTCAATAATAAAGACCTTACGAACATAATAAGACTACAATGTAGTTTTAGGATTGTGTTTTTGTCTCATTATTGGTTTAGATTACGTGAGTACGATATTATTACCACGAGATACAGTCATGCCGCGAGATGCAAGCTAATTACGTAATATAATCACATTGATTAGACAGTGTTATCAATACCATAAACGTAGGATAGAAAAAGACCAACAAAGCCTACTATGAGAATGGAATCTCTTACGGAAATATCACATGTTAGAAAGAGAAAGCATATTTAGGTTCAGTCAGCACTATTGGCAGATGTTGTTTTCTCCAGTGTCACTGTCAAAAATCACGCTAACATAAATTTGCTGTATTGTCAGTGAATCCAGTATATTTTATACAGTTTTAAAATTTATAAGCAATGCCTACGTGTTGTGTTGGTGACTGCGATGTTTCTTATAAAAATAATCCAGAAAAAGATTCATTTCACAGGTAAATTGTCAACAACAGCATATATTTTCATGGCCATATTTTGGAAAAACCTGTCTTTAGAAAATTTATTTTGAAAACCAAATCCTACCAAGAAAATAGTGAATTTCTTTATAGTAAAAAACAATGGTCATAAAATCAATATTGAGTACGTTGTTCTAATATAAATTTTCATTTCATGTATACAAAATAGTGACTTGTCAGTGTCGACTATTGTGTCGATGAAATTTTAGAACAAAAAGTTCCGATATCAGAATTTATTATTAGTGTAGACCTACCAACTATCTCTACACAGTAATATTTTTTCCAAAATTTTAATTGGGTACCTAATACGATGAAACCAAAATGTTTGGAAACGATTCTGTCTGTTTGTCGGTGTGTCTGTCCGTCTGTCCGAACGTTTATAACATATAAGAAGCTTAGCGTAGCTTAGTGGCCCAGGTTACGTTATAAATATATTTCATCACGCTATTACAGGAGTCCCCAAATGCGGTTCAAATCCGGACCGCCAACCTACTTTGTGCGGACCTTAGTTTAATAATGATCTAACGAAATGCGCTACTATTATTCTTCACTATTTGATTTGAATTTCATTAGACCCCGAATGAAACTAGTTGGTGATTCCTGCGCTATCACCTTTAGGTGGTGAGCTTTGAGCCTATATGTGATAGCGTAATGAATATGTTGTTTACTTAATTTTTACTACAAATTCAAGAGAATTTCACATTTTTATGATATTTTTTTTATACTAAAAGGTTTCTTGTCGATGCTAAGGCAAGGAAAAAAAATTATGAGACTAATTGATAAAGAAAAGAATAAAGATAAAAAAGAAAAAATAATAAAGAAGAAGAAGAAATAAGAAAAGATAATAGGATATACCTTTTTTTTTTAGGGGGGTAACCTTCAAATACGCGCCCGGCCTTTATGGATAAGACCGGGGTGTGTGAGATTCTTACCTCACTCAAACCACCTCGGCGGTCACCATTAGCATATGGAGAGAGGCACATAATAGACCAGCTCCAGTACCCCCGCTATGCAGCGCTTATTAAGACACATCCCTGGAGAGACTGTAAAGGGGTCTCCCGTAAGCCTCGCTGTGCACGATAGCACGTGAACGCTATGCCACCGTCTTCTCTGGGATCACGATGGGTAAATAGAGTCCCCTCTCTAAGCACCCGTGACCCCAAAGGGCCGTCTGTCTTAAATCATACAGGCGGGGTTTCGGCTCTTAGGCGCCAGTTGCCTCCTAGACGCCTTTTTCTCCGAGAGGGATTGGCCGTCTCACAATCCCGCTCGGCGGCCTTTTTCTGAACGACAGCAGTATCACAAAAGGAAGCCATTTCTCTCCAGTTCCCTAAATCTGCCAGCGTAGACCTCACTATTGCCGGCAGAAATAGATCTCGCCCGATACTGGCTCTTAGTATCCGCCGATCAGCGGTCTAGGTAGGGCACACCTCAAACGTGTGCTGCGCTGAGTCGAGACCACCTTCGCAATGGTATTAGGATAGGTAGGTAAAAATCATTCAGACAATCATCATCTCAATCAGTCATACTCTATACACTGCTCAGGGTCTTTAAAAGCTGATTTCTTAACAAAGTACCTATTACCAATGAAATATAATTATAGTATGAGCGCATGAAATGTTTTTATTAAAATAATGTAATTAATGAATGAAGTCCATTAAATAATACCTACGCTTGTGATTTTAGTTTTATTAACATAATTTGATTGAAAATATTTTCATTTAGTATACAAAGTCTTTACATCAGAAATACTGTTTATCGATAATCGATATGTGTCAATATTTCCACGTTGTACATCACTATTGCACGCACACATTGACAATTCAAAATCGGTTGCACTTTTTTGAGCTCTATGTCCTTCTATGGGGTAGCAAAAATATTCTAATTCTATGATCAATACAGTATAACGTGTAGTTGCCGATATGACAGATAGTTAAAACATTGGGCGCATTGAAGGCACAGTTGGCGCACTGGTCGAGATCTTCTGCGCCGCGGTTCGCGGATTCGATTATATTCTAAGTCTAGGTGTAGGTATGCGCATGAGAGGTTTGTTTCGTAAATGCTTTGAAATGAATGATGAATGACCCACAGCCTGTATAATAATATAGATGGAATTCATGTACATTATAGAGATTTCCAAAAAAAATTGTCGGCGTGGTAAATGGAACCCACTTCCACCATTTTTGAAATTTTGGTCTTTTTGTCTGTATAAACTTTAAAAGAATGTTTAAGTTTAACCTGAGAGTTTAACTCATGGCTCACGTTATTGCAGTTTCGTCAGTGTGTTTGTTTGTGAATATTGTATTTATTTATGTGTGAACCACAGATCATATAATACTATACCTACTAGGTATGAAATAAACGATGTATGTTTATCTCTTTCTAATAACTGGTATGCTGTACGGTTCTTTGCTTTTCTGCGTGAATGCGCAGCGCGCTGTATGATTGTATGTATTGGTATGTAGCTATAGTTAAATGGCCGCCGATTTTTAATTCACTAATGTTCGGGTATGACGCCTCTATATATAAAACCTCATTGCGTAAACGTAACATTTTCATAAAAAAAAATTTATTAAATAAATATATCATACGAGAATGTATGATTTACACCGAAATTCTAATTATATCTTTACCAGTACGTATATCGCAGTGTCAGTCCTGCACAGATACGATAATATGGTGTTGTTACCCTCTTGTACTATCTTATCGCTTAATTACACGTTTAACTATAATCATACGGTAATTACGTCACCAAAGCTGACGTCATCATAGACATATACTATCTAAATTGTTCATAGACGGGGGCAGTGTCCAGTCGGCTAGCAATCGTTGAGGTTAAGCAATTCTTGACAACCATATCGAACCTTGGATCAACACAACAAGTGTCTACTGATTGATACAGAAGCATTCCCTTGTCGTGAACATATATATTTTTCCACAAATAATGTTATTTTCGACCTTCAGGGACACATTAATCCAACTTTCGCAGTTGTAATCAATGGTTGTGGATTTATTATTACAGCAATCGTTAAGCCAAAATGGAGGTCTCACAAACTCTGACACTTGGTTATGCTTCTAATCACATAAAGAAAGAAATATCATCTGAAATATATGTTTCATGTCTAAACAAATAAATCAAATTCTCAATATAGGCGCATTATCCTACTGCCTCGGGATATTAAGGACGTGATTCGAGTTTTTTTACGCATTCGCGCCAAATGTTAGATCCATGAACCCGATTCACTACATTCTGCGTCTCTATATTACTTTTTTTTCTTTGTGATTTTTCAATCTAATAAACTCTTTTCTGTCAGAGTAGCAATGTCAATTTAATGTGGTGAATACCTGAAATGGTGATTCTGGAACACCACCACAGTATAAGTAGTAAGAGAAAACACTGCGTTTTAATTGACAAAAATCCCAGTGACATATCATCAATGAGAAGTTATAAAATAGCTGTTCTATTATCAAGAGCTGATCTCTTATGTATGAATAAGTTTGTATACAATTCCCTGCAGCACATCAACCCTTGCTGCGGCTTGCTAACTCTTAGCGGAACCGCAAACCTCTAAGTGAAGTGTTTCGTGCTTAAGAGCTATTTCTCCCACATTCTCGAGTCCTAATTCCTGTTAAACACCGCATCTTCATTCTACAATGCGTTTTGTGATGCAGGTTTATAAGCGATGGGCCCACCTTCTAACAACTTTGGCTAATATTTCAAAGTAGATGGAGTAAGAACACTTCCTAGCGGAAAATGGTTGATAGCACCAGCAGCGGGGTACCTTAAGACGACAATTAATTACATTCGACTTTTACGTAACCTAAGCAAATGGATTAATAAAAGTACTGCCTATTCATCTTAGGAAGACTTGCACTACTTATTCAAAAGTTTTCTTTTAATTAATTGTAATCGTTCTGAAAACAGTTGATAATCGAAAACCTAATACCGATTAAGCTACAGTCAACCGACCGTCCGTGGTAACAATTTGACATTGACAGCACCTTTAATTCGTAGCAGTAAGGACGGTTTTCGTAATACAAGTGTTACCACTGACGTGCGGTTGACCATACCTTAGGTGAAATCCCCAATATTATCATTTGACACCTTTCGTGCAAGCCTTGACTGGAGTAGGACCTCTACTCAGAAAGATATTGATGATATTTCTTAAGCTATGTTGATATTGTTTATGGAACCTAAAGCAGTGTGAGTCTCTTCATAAAGGGCACATGTGAAATTGAGTAGAACAAGACATAGGTAATTATATCGAGGAAAATAAAAATTTCTAGGATTTACACTCGTTACCTTTTTTGTAGGCAACTAACACACTGGCGACCGTTTAAATTAAATCGTAACCGCTCATAAAAAAATGGCTGGGTTAAAAACGCCGTAATTAATTGTTTTTGAAACAAATACGATTATAAATAATGGTATGCTATAAGCGTTATGGGTTATTTTTTAGAGACTTACACGGTTAACACTGCGCATGGTTAGAATCATAAAATATTAGTGTTAATAAAAGTATTACTATAAAGTACATAAGTACCAATAATTAAGAATTACTTTTTTGTACAACAGCTTTGCTATATCGAACATAACAAAAACAGTTCAAACGTCGAACATAATCATTTAACAGTTTCATAAAACATCCAATTGCATTTCCTTGTCAGTTTATATTGCATAGTCTTGTATTTTCTATTTCATTCACATTTTAACATCAAAAGGAGTTTTTCCTCGAAAGTATGAACTGCGAAATGCACTGAGTTATTTACTACTCTGTTATAATATAAAGCTCTTCATATTTCTCCGCAGAAGCTCTTAGGAGCTTGAAATAAAGGATCCACGACAAATTTAACATTCAGGTAACACCAGAATTCCGTCTGTCTTAGAATCTTAAGATATCAGCATACAGGCACAACCTTTGTCAAAATTGTTTATATAAATTATAATTTCTAATTTTTCTTCTTATCATATGGTTGATGAATAATACAGTTTCAGAGTTTAATCTTTTTTTATGGCTTTACTCACATCGCGGACATATCTATCGGACACATGGCTTCCTTGAACGTTTTATATAAGATTTTTTATTTATTTTATTAGCTTGTTGGCTTGCGTTTGACCGCCATCTCGCGTTATCATTAATGTATAATACCTACGCACAACACTACGACAAGTCAGTGATTTATGCATTAAGTTCGAATCTGTTATCTGCTCTTCTGCGAGGCTATCACTGCTGTAATTATTTCCAAAGAACAAACTATCTTTATTCGACAATTTGTACTACGATTCTCAATTCACATTCACAAGATACAAATTGCTTGATAAGTACGGCTCGAGCATTGCCATTCGTGCATAAACTACTAACGACGAACAGTTGCCAAAACATTAAGGCATACTCCACAAATACGTATATGGTTGTTAGATTCTATCACGTAGTGCAGGCCGTTTACCTCGGATGGGACGTGCCAAAAAATTACTTGTCAATAATCGCTTTACAGCTCAGATTGGTCTAATAACCGCTATTTTAATACTTTAAGTAAATAGCGCTTTAGCGAATTATTCAGTGCTGTAAGTAAGCTGGGCTAAGACCTTTCAAGAAGAGTCCCTACATGGTTACAGTCACTTAATTGTGTAAAATGATGTCTGGACTTTCAAAGAGATTTGATCTCCGACATTGTTTCGACGCACGATGTCACGTATTCTTTCCACAAAATTTATAACTTTGGGGTTCGCTGCATGCGTTAGTGCGATTAAAAGATTGATCTATTTAAATAGTATTTATTATTCAGCATTTGGTAAAGTCACATCATTTTTTTTATAATTTCATTCAAGGCAACCCGCAGAGACTGGCGGTCGATGGATGTCCTAGAATAGCACAGTCACCCGGGCCAGTAAGCAGAAATTCTTTCTTGTCTAATTACTGAGACGCTTCAACCCGTTGCAATTTCTGATCGGTAAAAGATTAAGTTTAACCTTTCACTAAGGTCATCATAGAGTGCAAGGAGCACTTGGTTCCGATTCTGTTTGGTGTCAATGGATACCAGGCATTAAGTCAAATCAAAAATCTTTAGGCGCGGGTGGCTTTATAAGCTGTTAGATCCTGATCATTTAAGATAAATAGATAATATGGGTAGGTTACATGGACGGAGCCCACAAAGATTTCCACATGAAAAAAATACGTCGCATTTTAAAATGCAAATCTGTCGCTGCAGTCTTTTCCGAGTAGAAATTATGTCACTCATCACGGAGACGCTGATGCAATCGCCTCTGCATTCGTTCAACATAATAAGTTTGATTTATTGATTTTACGTGCTAAATCTGATAAGCAAATATGTGGTAATCTTTTTACCTTTGCTGATCTCCCAAGATCACACTCGCAATATCGGCTATAAGAATTACTAAGGGGCATAATAAGTTTGTGGAAGAGGATCGAGTGTTGTGACGAAACCTAAGAGCCGAGATGTCCAACTATAAACAAGGCTACGTTGATTGATTATAGTGAGTTAACCACACAATGCTTCCCTAACAGTCAGTAACCGTTTCTGGGACGTCAAATTCGAATATCAATTTGCTAGTAATTAGTGCTTTGCTATCTAGCACATCCCAATCAATTTCTCTAGAGGAAAATCAAGCTTTGAAGCCCGACCGAATGCATTAAAACTTAATAAAACCGCACGCGCTAGTACCACTCATCGTCCTCTTCTGTGTTTGCAAACGCTTTATCCATGGAATTAGTTACGCCACCAACAGACGTGAACTGTTGCTGCATAGATAAACATTATGACACAGTTGTCATAATTTTAACACAAATAAGAGTTTTACGATTTTAAAGTTACTCATGCGAATGACTGCAATAAGTGAGAAAATTATGTTTTAAAATATAGTTGTAAGCGCGACAGCTGAACGTGAGGTTATGGGTTTTATTCCCGGGTCAGGCAGTAGTATTGTTATTAATTATTGTTTGGATTGTCTCCGGTTGGTAGCAATACCACCTATTTATTACACGACTTAATAACTGCATCGTTGAAATGTGTATGTACAACAGTACCCGACTGCCCAATTTTCAACACAGGCGTGTTGCTTATCATAATTATCATCATCATTCATATCATTTTCTTACGATAGAGGCCTAACCCTATGCCCTGCAGGGGGTGAGGTTAGGCTATGGTGTTGCTATGTTATTGTAAAATATAAATATGGAATGATAAAAATAAGGTACCTTATAGCCAGGCTTTTGAGCTGGTATAAAGTTATCACTACTCAATTTAAACGAGGCCAGTGCCAGCCACTGTGTACACACGTCATTATCTCAGCATCGTTAGTGTTAGATAGCGGGATCTAGTCTATTACTTACTGGGTCGGGAGCTCCTGACTTTGAGTAATGCTTAGTGCTCTTTGTGTCGATTCTGTCGACTTACGCGCTCTACGAGTATAATGGATAACAAATATAGTTTCATTTTAATGATTTTCTGTTAAGTTTGCAGTTTTTTTTAGATTACATTGGAGACACAATTTTCAAATTTTAAATGGAGTTTTTTTTTTCAGGGTACCTAAAATCTTGCCAGCATCGATAGGTTACTTAGGTACTATCCTTGATGCTCTCGCTTGCAAATAGATCAAAGAGATGATCGTAGAAGTAATTTATCAAAAATGAGACCTAATTGAACATTGACATAATTAGTCTTCATGCACGTCTATATCCTGTTTTATTACGGTCAATTCAATGTGGTTTTATCATCTTTCTTTCAATATTACCTGCTAATAATATAATAGGTTTGTGGGAAGATAAATACGGCCGTGAGCAGGATTCAAACCTGCGCCTCCCGGATAAATACTCCAGGCGCTCTGACCACTAAACCATCTCAGAGGTCAGAGGTTGAGTCACAGCCATATTTTTCTTTCCAAATTATATCTATAGTTTTCTAGGATTTTTTATTAAATACCATGATATGGAAGTACTAGTCAATAAATATGAAAACTAGATATTCAATACCTACACTTATCGCGTAAATTCAAGATATCAAAGACTATTGGAATCTCTTGTAACGGGTTCACGAGGCAAATACCTAAGCAATTTTTTGTATAGGTGGGAAAAAAACCTGTGAAATTCACATAGCATCTTTTAAACAGAATATTGGTTAAACCCGATATTAAACGATTTCAGTGAAACATAAAAGAACTTCAAGACAAACTTGTGACAGCATACAATTCCGATCACCACGCGCCGTTCATAAACACTGAAGACTGAAAATATAACTTAAATTTTGTGCCTTATAAATCGATATTTATATGTAAATATATTAAGGACATATCATCATCACCATCATGGGCCTTTGCCCATGACTAAGTTTAGTTTGTTTGGCTAGTATTTAATTTTTAGTTATAAGTTTATTGTGTAGGTGGTTTATATATTAATATGTGGTTTATGTTGATATTTAATTATTTGTTTAAATGTGTTTAAATAAGATATCTGCAACGTTTCAAAAGAGATACAATAATGAAATCACTCGTAAAAAAACAGAGAAAGATACCTATTGTCCTGACATAATCCCTTAGTGCCCTTTACTACACCCATGGGGGGGGGAAAAAGCTGTTGGTAAGTATATTCTCTATATTCTCTGTTACATGACAGAATGAGCTCGTTGAGCACTGCCAATCTCTGTAAAAAGCATAGGAAGGCGGACTAGCTGGTTATTAAAGTGTATAATAAAAAAGTATAGTCTCATTAAGGCCATGATATATTTGTATTGAACATTTTCGCGAATGCTTCAATGATAACAAAATAATGTTGACAGGTGTTGTTTCAAAGACCTACCGAATCCAAGTTCAGCAATGAAGTTTCAGCTGTTCATCAGGTAATACTCGTAATGTAAAAAAAATACATTATTAGAATGCAATAACTCATGCAAAGCCAATAAAATTGCTATAAGTACACATAAAATTTCGCTCTGTGTCGATTTACTTCATTCTGAGTAGGACATACCTACATTACATACCCAGTTGAAATCACTCTCAATTAATCTGAAATCATACTGTCTTATAGTGTCTGTTGTATTATGTCAAAGTGTCCTAATACTTAGATGTTTTATTGCAAAATTAACAGTAGCAAGTACTTTACCTCTCAACTGTGAAGCAAAACAATAGCCTAGACCCATATAGATAATCACAGATCGAACAAACAATAGTTTGGGCACTATAGATAATGGAAAAGATAAACTAAGATTAGACGGGAAAGCCTTTGATCTGAATTTTATCAGTCAGCAGCTAAATATCGGAGCCGCAATAAGGTTTTTTTTTTTAATCATAAACGGATCTACGTTTGGCCTCCAACTCGCCTGATGATAAGCGACGGTGTGGCCGAGGATGGAGCTCATAGATCCAGAAGAAATCTGTTCAATCTAGCCTTGAATATATATAGATTATATTTCTCAGGAAACACGGAAGACGGCAGAGAGTTCCATTGACGAGCAGTGCGTATCATGAACGTGGAACCAAATCGTTGTGTACGAATTTTCGGAACTTCTACGAGGAACGGGTAGTGTGCCGTCCTTCTGCTTGTCCTGTAGTAAAAGGAGAGGGTGGAATACGGTCATGAAGCTCCTGCGCACACTTACCAATATGTGTCCGATAGAATACAGACATACATGTTACTTTACGGCGGTGCTCGAGGTTAAGCAGCCTTTGGTGACGAGTTGGTCATCACCAATCAACCTCTTAGCGCGCCGATCTACCGACTCCAAAGATTCCAGCTGGTACTTCGCCCTTCCATCAAAAAGGTGGCAGTTGTGTACACACAACTGCCCCAAAACAACAAGTTTTGGGGCAGTTGTTTCACCTGTATCAAATACAAGTCCGATCGTGTGTAGTTTGTTGCCACCTTTTTGATGGAAGGGCGAAGTACCAGCTGGAATCTTTGGAGTCGGTAGATCGGCGCGCTAAGAGGTTGATTGGTGATGACCAACTCGTCACCAAAGGCTGCTTAACCTTAACCAACATCGTTGCAATAATGATTTACATATTTTTATTTTCTGGGATCGTACTGTATCTGGGATGGATTCTGGGATCGTACCTACATTCACCATAACCTCTGGCAGGGTCTTTAAACTGCTTTAAGATGCCGTGAAATAGAGGTCGACATCTTTGTGCACAATCGTGTTTACTACTCAAAACATTTTATTTATTTTTATTAAACAAGATCTCCCATTTTATGATTAATACCCATAGGAATAAAATACTAAGTTTGTATCCCGTGAATAGAAACGAGCACAAGTACGTAGTTAGGAACATATTTTAGTACATGCCTCAGCCTATTCAATGACAAAGGCTTTTATATAGTCGGATATTATTAGCCTCTATACAAAATATTGTCATAATTTATACGTAGCTGTATTTCTCTGTTGATTTATCGCAACCATGACAAAAGTTTCCTTAAATAAAGCCTGAATGGGGAAGTTTAAAACAATGATTTTGCAACACTGGTATGATCGATGAGTTTCCGATGGGAACTTTGACTTTTTGATGTTTTAAGGATCTAATATCGTTGTTTATAAGCATTAATTTTATCTTGATCGGTAATGAATGTCATTCAACCTATGTCGATACCTACAGTTAAGATTCAACAGAGATAAAGGTATCCCTTTTTCCTCATATTTGTTCCGTAAAAAGTGGTGAAGGGTTAAGTCAAAAGGGGGATTTCAACGTCAATCTGACACAACAACTACAAGTAAGACAAACCTCTAGGAATAATCGATAAGTCTGGCAGATTTCCATATTCATGACAGTTGATATTTATCCGGTTATTGGAAGGCCGAAATTCATCAAGGCACAGTTTCCCAACCTCTGCAACTCCCAGACGTATTGGCTATCTCGATTCACATCGAAATGACGATCACGTTTTAGTGCATTGCATCGTATGTGATAGCTGGTATATTAAGAGCAAAAATATTATGTATAAAACACGGGACGCATTATACCAGTAACTAATACTCTTGTTGGACATATAGTTGTGATTACCAGAAAAAGATCGAAACGATGAAACTCAACGCGTCCCAGGAGAATGATATTTCCTGAAAGTTCATCAATGAAATTTTACGAGCTTCTTAAGTATGTTTGTTGATCTGGTGTCCTTGACTTACTTATCTAATGGCTCATTTTGTCAAGCTGAGGTTCGTAGCCTCTGGTGGGGCAGGATTTTCCTTTTTATGGTGTCCTGGTACTGGCATTCATGCGACCGTTAGTTTTATCTGTGGCATATTTATGATAACAGTATGTCTCAAAACGAATTCAATGTTACCCTCATTTAGAATAAATTGGTATTTAACCAACGTATGTGTTTTTCGCTACATGTTGACAGGGGTACAGTTTTTGTTTATGGATTTAAGTTTCTGTTTATATCCGTAAACAAAAATACTTCAAATTCAAACTGAATGAGTTCGTGCTCAATAGAATAAAACTTTAAAGCATCAAATATAAAACTATCAATTACCAGCCATTTATGATTAAAATGAGACTCGAATATCTTAGCCAAGATGGAACCGTTTCTCCGCTGGAAATGTAGGTATAGCTACGGGTTAAGCCTTCAGACATTTACGAAAACCAGTCAGGCATTACCAAATGCTATGCTCGGTTGGTAAAATTAATGAATATTTTTCGGAACCGGGTAGAGGCGATTCTCATTATAATAAAACAATTTTTAATCTGATCCGGATATAAGTAGTTTTATTAACGCGGGTATTTTTGTTTTCTAATGCGATCACGAACGCTGCAATGTGTTGGAAATATCAGCAAATGAAAATTATTAATATGGTTTAAAGTTGTTTTCTTATAATATGCAATGATCGCAAAAATCTCAGATATTACTAAGCGAATCTCATATTTGCAGGCGAGTAGATTCAGGAGGGGCTAACTAAGTAACAGCTACGCAAATCGATCGATCGAGGTTAAGCTGCGCTCGCCACGATCAGTCTGAGGATAGGTGACTATCATTTCACAACGAGACCCTTCCATGCTTCGGAAAGCACATTAAACTGTCGGTTCCGGTTTGTCATATGAAGCTCTATGACAGAGGTAGTAGATAGTCGAATGCCTGAAAGTCTGACTTAGAAGAGATCCGACAATCTACGACCAAAAAACTCCTATTGACTCCTGATCCGTTGACTGAACCAAATTTATAACATTAGCATTTAAAAATAGTACCTAAAATCTGCTTCCAGTTTATAGAAACTGTACAAACAAATTAAATTGGTAATGATCGTCATAGAACATACGGTAAAGCTGCGTAAGAGTCGTAAAACTCATTATTTCTTGGTATTTGCTATAAAATAAAGTGTTACTTATTTGTGGAATGGTTTTCGTGCGTAGGCTGTTGTAAATATGATAATTTCTTTATTTCAAGAATAAATCGTTCAAATTGCTACAAAATGCAGAATAAGGATTGTTCGTGGTCAGTGTAACCTGGTCGAAATGTCAAGGGATACAAAAACTTTCAAATTCAAAATTCAAAGCCTTTTCTTGTTCGTTTTTATTGCGTTTCTGCTGGGTAATGGCCTCCCATTTCTTTTTCCAGATCTATCACTTGCTGTTTCTGGCTACGTCTGTTGCCCTGCAAACCTATCCAGATCATCACGCCACCTTCGCCGCGGTCGACTACGACGGCAATGTCCTTCCTCAGGCGTCCAGCCAGTGACAATCTTTGCCCTTTCAAAATTATTTTGTACGCGTTGATTCCTGTCAGTTTATAGTATCATGCATCGTCATAGTTTGAAAGTTAGCACCACGGTACGGTAAATATTCCAGGAAAATTTCACGGATAGACTGGAATACTCTCCCTAAAGTTCAGTTAGACAATATTTTGTTACCGTTCAGTGAAAAGATCAAAGATCTCGGTATATTTATAGATACACACTTTTCCTGGAGTACTCAAGTGCAGGAAGTTAGTTGCAGGTTGTTCGCATCCGCAGGGTCTTTGAAACGACTACGCAATTTCCTACCAAGTTGCTTGACCTTACAGAGGAACAACTGAATAAACTTGAGCGCCTTCAAAATTTTTGTATACGGTTCATATTTGGTATACGACCATATTTCAGAATTCCGCGTTAAGCTCAAGTGGTTGCCGATCCGTTTTCGCCAAATATTCATATCCTTTCACTACTTTATAATGTACTCTTCCTTCCATCTACTCCCCTGTATCTCAAGAAACGCTTGAAGTTCCTTGGCGTCACTCACACATGCTCCCTTAGGTCATAAGATAACCTAAGACATAAAATGCCAATGCATTCTACAACCGTTTCCGGCGGCTCGACTGTAGAATGCATTGCCAGTGGCAATTAGACGTGCATAATCATTACCAGTATTCGAAAAGCTTGTGTAGAAACATTACTTGTCGCTATAATAAATATTGTTATTATACATGAATAGTCGTTATTAACTGTGTATCTATGTCTATAATATATATCCTTATATGTTTATGCATTGTGATAATTGTAGTCGTATATTTTATGTATTTGTTAGTGTATATTTTTATAGGTTTTATACTATATATATATGTTTATTTAATAGGTTAGTTGTCTAGAAATAATTGCACTGGTTTAATTAATATATATGTAGATATATACATGTATATGTATACTTAAGTATATCTGTACCACAAACAACCTCAGTTTTAACTCAAGCCTTGGATAACAACCGGCTTGCTAAGATGCATTCGAAACAGAGACTCGTTACATAAAAAGCTCAAACTCTCCCCCAATAATGAAACACATAAAGTCATTTATAAAAGTTACAGAAAATTCTGTAAAAAAATTTAAAAAAAAAGAAATAGGCAATATGATGCTGAACTACCAAAAAAAGCAGGCCATAATACCAAGAAACTTTGGAGTGACATAAAGACTATAACCTATACCATTAAATCTAGACAGTCAACTCAATCATTATCTCAATCTGATTAACATATAAACTCTTGTAATTATGTTAATAGATATTTCATTAAAGTCGGAAAGGAACTCGCAGATAGAATTGGCATCCAAGCATTACAAACGTCTCAAACTCGTACTGCATTATCTTCGTTCGTCCTTGAAGAAACAGATCACGACGAAATCCAACAAACTATCAGCTCCTTCAGATCCAGTGCGTCGACTGGATGGGATGGGATTTCGTCGACTATCTTGAAAAGGTACTCTTCCACTCTGACACCGATTTTGTGCCATATTTTCAATCGTTCATTTCAGACCTCTGTCTTTCCCTCTTCATTTAAAAGGGCAACTATACACCCAGTTTTCAAAGCAGGTGATGGGAATCTGGTGACTCTTTCCAAGATACTGGAGCGCCTTGTTGATAAGCGTTTGAGAGACTATTTAGAGCGTTTTCATCTTATATCAGCCCAAAAATTTAGTTTTCGTAAAAATAAATGCACTGCAGATGCAGTTCACGAATTAACCACTTTTTTGTCTCCAACCATAACAATAAAAAAGGGTGCTCACAGTATTTCTTGATCTCGCAAAAGCGTTTGACACCGTTCCCATTACATCTCTCCTACAAGAACTCGAAGATGTAGGTGTCAGAGGCCAACAACTCCAGTTTTTCCAGAGTTATCTGACAGGTAGAGCACAGATGATCAAAATTGGAAGCCATGTAAGTGACGAGCTTTCAATATAATACGGTGTTCCTCAAGGGAGTGTTCTTGGGCCCACACTATTTCTTGTCTTATAAATTACCTTTGTAATCTCAACATCCCAAATTCCAAAATTGTTTCATATGCAGATGCCACTGCAATAACTTTATTTGGTGATTCTTGGTCGGAACTCGTAAATAGAGCACAAAATGGTCTAAGCTACACTTTGAATTGGCTGCGATCCACACCCTTACACTAAACAGAAATAAAACAAAAGTCATCATTTTTCTATTAGTTCAGCTTCCCAACCAAAAGAAAGAAAAAAAGAAAAAAGGATTTATTTTGCCACCAGAATAGGCACACACAAAAATTTCAACACAGGAGAAAAACAAAGTACAAAAAATAAAAAAGCAAGTAAAACAACATAAAGAAGAAATAAAAACAAACTACGGGTGCGATTTCTGCTCACTGACAACACCGCAAAACTAATAGGCCACAGAAGAATATTATAAGTACTCTGTGATATTAATAATCTGTGGGCCACAGAATAATGACAATGACAGTGCACAGCAATCCACCGTATTATTCTTATTGTTATTGTTCAAAACTTAGTTCAAAAGAAAAACAAAAGTTTAAAAATAAGGGAAAGTGTGTGTCACACCAGTGCCAAAATTCGGACATCACTCAGCATACGCTGCGATATAAAAAATCACAACACTGATATTCTGTGATATCCAGCAAACCCTATAACTCTTACAACTCATTCATATATCTCGATTCACTTACTCACAATTATGCAACTTATTTAGATTCAAACTTAAACCTCAAATATGATTTCACAATGTTTTCTAAATTTAAAGGTACTGTGAACAACTTTGGAATGAAAACTATCTTTGATGATTTGAAATACTGTATAAAAGAATCTCTACAATGTAGTGCAGATAAATATGAATGTTGCGATCATGTTAACACCAAAGTAGACGACGAATGTTATGTTAATAATAATATACATGATAGATTTTTTCGTTAATAAACAGCTATTATTACTCCATCAAAACATTGCTGGCCTATTGTCTAAATCTGACCAACTTACTGTCTCTCTTACTGAATTATCAGAAAATAACAAATCTGTTGACATAGTGTGCATAACGGAACATTTTATGATGTCAGGCCATGAATCTCAACTTGACATATCTAATTATTATCTAGCAGCTTGTTATAGTAGACCAAATACTAAAAGGGGTGGAGCATGTATTTTACTGAAGAGTGATCATTTGTGTAAAGAACTACCAGAGATTTCACAGTTGTCACAGATAGGTATTTTTGAATGCTGTGCAATAGAATTGCTCAAATATAAAATAGTTGTTATATGTATCTATAGACCACCTAAAGCTGATTGTTTAAACATATTTTTCTGTAGGATGGAACAATTGCTGAAAAAGATTTGTACTAACAATCGATTTAATAATATTATAATAACTGGTGATTTTAACATCGACATAATAAAAAATAATAATATAACTCTAGATTTTAAGTGTTTAATGTTGCGTTTTAATTTAAAATTAGCTTTAAAACAACCAACACGTCTTCGTAGTCAAACTTGTATAGATAACATAGCACATAATTTTCAAAAAAAGTGCAAAACTGAAATAATAGAATTTGCTTTATCGGATCATACCGCTCAATTAATACATTTCCCAGTAAAAAATAAATGCACTATAAAATATTGGCGTAAAAAGCAGCGAGAGTATACAAAAGACAACATAAATAAATTTAAGGGTTGCTTAAAAAGTCTATCATTCTCTGATATATATGAAACCTGTGATGCTAACGTGGCTTACAATTTATTTATACAACAATTTAAACTCTTCTATAACCTATGTTTTCCGTTTAGATATATTACTGTTAGAGTCGATAAAAAACCTAACTGGATATCAAAGGGTATCAAAATATGTAGTAGAAAAAAGAGGTTACTTTTATGGATATATAGACGTAATCGTACTCTTGTAAACCGTCACAAATATATTGAATATTCTAAACTATATAAAAAGATAATAATTTTAACGAAACGAGCTCAAAACTGCTTTAAAATTAAAACTTCAACTAACAAATGTAAAAGTACATGGCAAATAATAAATAAATCAAAATTTAATACACCAAAAGATACCGTAGAACAACTTAAAATTAACAATGAAATAATCATTAACCCTTTAATTATAGCTAATGAATTTAATAAATATTTCGTTGGCAAAGTTGTACCCATACCAAATACAAGTAATAAAAATTCCATAAATATCACACACAGAACAAATTCGATGTTTATGGCTCCAAGCTTACCCACTGATATTCTAAATATAATAAAAGGTCTAAAAAATACAAGTAGTGTTGGGTTAGACGAAATTGACACCAAAATAATTAAATCTGTAGCTAGTCTAATATGCCAACATCTAAGTTATATTTTAAACTTATGTATAAGTAATGGTATTTTCCCCGAGATGTTAAAAATTTCGATAATAAAACCACTTCATAAAAAAGATGCCAAAGAATTAATGAAAAATTATAGACCCATAGCACTAATATCTATCATATCAAAAATATTTGAAAAATACTTATATAACCAAATATATCAATATTTAGAAAAAAATAAAATACTATGTAACGAACAAAAAGGTTTTAGACAAAATATGAGCATAAATCTAGCAATCCATGATTTTTTAAGAAATATAATGTTAAAAGTCGATAAATGTACGCCTGTATGCTCAGTTCTTTGTGATATGACCCAGGCTTTTGATTATGTTGATCATAAAATATTAATAGGCAAATTGGAACGCTACGGTCTAAGAGGAAACATCTTAAAGCTCATCAATTCTTACCTATCTAATAGAAAACAAGTTACTGCAATCACTAAATTAGATACTAATACAAAAAACCAAAGAGTCTATTTGTCTTGCGAATGTAGTGTTGCATTTGGAGTTCCCCAAGGTAGCGTCTTGGGACCACTATTATTTATATTATATATTAATGATTTACCTAATTCAGTTTCACAACCAATGTCCCTTTTTGCCGACGATAGTTCAATAGTAATTGCAAAAAATAATCCGAACTCATATCAAAATGATATAAATTCATCCATCTCGTCTGTAATACTCTGGCTAAGAAATAATAATTTAAAAATAAATTTATCTAAAACTAACGTAATACATTTTAGTCAACGCAAAGAAACTTCACATATGAACATAAGTTATAACAATCAGATAATACAAGAAGTGGATAATACTAGATTTCTCGGGCTAACAATAGATAAAAAACTCAACTGGAAAGCACATATTGAGAACATTTGCAAAAAAGTAAGTCAATCATCGTACGCACTGTATAAACTCGCACCAACGGTAAATACAGATACCCTAATAATTGCCTACCATGGTTTGGTTGCGTCTGTACTACGATATGGCATTATTTTCTGGGGGAACTCGGTAGACAAAGAGTTTGCTTTTAAGATACAAAAGCGATGTATCCGTGGTATGTTTGGTCTACAAGTCACAGATAGCTGCAAACCGCTCTTTATAGAACATAGTATCTTAACATTACCATCTTTGTATATTTTTGAAATTTGTCTTTTTGTCAAAAAGAATCCGCAATTGTTTCCTCTTCAGTCAAGTATATCTCAACGTAATAGACGTAATAATAATAGACTATGTTTGCACAACGCCAAAACTACCCTCATGTGGAGAAGTTTATTCTGTATGGCTCCTAAAATTTATAATAAAGTACCAGATGCATACAAAATATTAAATATTAACTTATTTAAAAAGAATCTTAAAAAACTTTTATGTAAAAGAGCTTACTATAAGGTAGATGATTTCTTAAAAGATAATATTTAAAATTAAAATGGTAACTCTATTCCACATATTTTGCTATTTGTTTAGATTAAGTATCCGAATGTAGATTTTAAGTTTAAATAAATGTATATTTGTACGCCTGATATGGCAAAACATATTGAAACTGTAAATAATATTGTACCACCTTATATAACATATGTTTTTAACAAATAAATTTATCTTATCTTATCTTATCTTATCTTATCTTATCATGCTTCGTTCAAACTGAAGCTAATTGTCAGTGCTGAAGAATACTCCCTGCGGATAATATTAGAAACCCGGGTATAACTATAGATAAAACGTTAAATTTCAAAGCTCATGTAGAGGCTCTGACGGGCAGAGTGCGTAAGTTGATATTCATCTTTAAAACGCTTCGAAATGTTGCGAATCTGTTTAGCATACACTGTTTCTTACTGGATAACCTGTTGGGGTGGGGTTTCCAAGACTGTATTACTCCCATTAGAAATTGCACATAAACCTATTCTAAAAGTTGCAACTTCTCGTCCAATTTTATTCCCTACGACACAGCTTTACAAAGAGTGCAACGTTCTCAACGTCAGGCAATTATTCATTTTGTATACAATCCTGTTAGAACACCTAAACACCCCTTACATTAACCTAGCTAAACGCCGTACAAATAAAGTCTATTCCCCTGTTATAATTATTACGTAAAAAAACAATAATTCACGCGATTATTCCGGTTAAAGATGTGATGTTTTATTTTTAGTGTGTAGTAATCGCGAAAACCTAAGATATTGCTACACTGATAAATGCCTAGTGATGAAATAAAACAAAATTTGACGCACCACGAAAGCTGTGTACATAGCATGGACTTAGAATATTTTTGTTACCACAGTACATATTATGGAAACTACTTCAATATTTCATAAAAGGCTGAATTAAACTAAAGAGTATGACGTCATGGATAATTAATTGGTTATGTAAGACATTAAATTATAGACTTGCGTGATGAATTTTGGTATTCGAAGCTTGTTTTTTTAAAAAATTTACCATATTGAGCTCGACTTGTGTTTGTCAGGTGATAATAATGGTAAGACCTTTATATTACATAGTATGTGTTAAAAAGTGTAGCTGCCCGAGCGAATGCGGTATGTAAGCTTTATATTAATCTGTTTGTTAGTTTAACACAGTGTTGTGGCATGGAAACCGTATTTTAGTAACAAGTTAGTAATATTTTTGGGCTTCAAGCTCCTCCCTCTTTTAATCAATATAATAATAAGGTTACATGGGTTTATCGTTAAAAGTTTAAACTTTCAATTGATTCAAACGTTAAAACACGGCAGTCTTATGTAATTCAAGATATGTCTTTGAAAAAGCATTAACGCATGCTTAGCGAACTCTAACCTCTCTCAGAGGTCGAGATGGCTTAGTGGTCAGAGCGCCTGGAGTATCTATCCGGGAGGCGCAGGTTCGAATCCTGTTCGCGACCGTATTCTTTTTCCATTTAATATTGTAACTTTAGTCTTATGTAATTTAATAAAAACAAATTAGAATATACTTTAGAAATATTAACACGCTTTTGTCAATTACGGGTGAAAATTGGGTCAAAGTGAGAGAATAAAGGGGATGCAAGCCATTGTGTAACTATTGTAAAATAATGTTTTAGAAAGTTTTGAATACAATAGAAATTGTATAAAACTGAAATATACAGTTCAGAACATAATTAGACTTACAATGACTCCGAGAACAAATTAATTATTTAATTAAATTTATTAAGCAATTTAATCGTTAAATGGTCCAATTTTATCAGAATATCAATTACCTTTGCCTGATCAGACAGGCACTTAGTTAATAAAACCAATTTAATTAATAGCAATTAATTAATTATTCCCCGAACAGATTGGTGATATTTAAATATTACTTTCATAAAATTTACAACAATGTATTAAGTGAAACTCAATCCACAAAATGTGAATATTAATTAATTAAGTTAAAACGAAAAATTCGGCGATATTTATTAGGGCCACTTTTACATTTTAAATAATATTTACTTTTTCCTGTGCTATTTCGATGTGAAAGATATTGTTACGACAGAGAGTAGGAAGCGTATAGCCTTAGGCTACCTACACATGCGAATTTAACAGTAGATACAATATCTAGAGACACAATAGAAATGTACTCTACTAAAGAGAACCGAGTGACTACAGCTGATACTTTTATGTACGTAGGTATACGTACAATATTTATCGCCACAATTTGATATTTAAAATAATACATTATGATACAAGTCCTCTAACTTGGTCATGACAGTCGAGGTTGAATTGCTAACCGATCCTCGGCGAGGGTAGCAATAACCGACCAAGACTTATATTGACCTATAGGGCACGCGGCTCATACGACGTTTTTCAACACTCTTGTGAGGAAAAGAAAGAATAAAATAACATAAAATTACATTTGACAAAGACATTCAACTATATACATTTTGTAATTAAGATGTCGAGCGGATTTCTTTTTTCGTACGCCGAGTCTATGACAGTATTCACAACTTGAAGCAACCTTACCAGTAGCGTAGAATTATCGTACATGGAGTAAAATAAATAGTATTAAATGCCATATCAATATTTTTTCGTATGCTAAAATTAATTACATGGAGCAAAATTAACGTACTTTTCAAAATAATCACAATAATTATACGATGGTACAATAACAATGATATCGTACATCGTCCGTAGGCATGAAATTATCGTATGGGTACGATAATTATGGTACGGTTGCGAACACTGGTCTATAATATATTTTAGTGCAGGTGCAAGGTGGCTCACTGACGAAGTTGCCAAACAGCCTATTATAATAAAATAAAATTAATACTTTTTTATTGATAACACAAAGTAATGCTAATTCGGCTACAAATTTTTTTTTTTCTTATTAATTGAAACGTCATATTTTATCTAACACTGTATCTAATTATAAAAATTGTGAATTTCAGCAAAGAGTTTGTAGACTTTAAGTATTTAAAATTTTCGGTAACTAGGTTTGATGTCTCTATTCACGAGTTTTATACACGATCGATTTCGATTCGATTAAACTTGTTTTGGTAAAATGACGCGCTGATATCTTTTTCTGCGCGCCGGGTCTATTGTCTATGCACGCAAGTAGAAGCACAGAGGCTTGACTTGATGAAGTTACTTGTCATAGAAATTTAACTAATATCTTTACTTGTACTTTAGTTTGACAATCTATGGTTTGATGTCTAAATATTTTATAATAATTTAAAATAAAGTGAACATTCTTCCATTTATAACACAAATTAGTGTTAATTTGTTGATAAATAGAAATAATTTGATGAATGGAAATGTTAATTTGTCATATTTAAATTACTAGTCACAAAAATGTTAAATCTCATCAAGGAGTTTTAAAATATGAAAACTTTTTGCTGAGGTTTAAAATTAAATGTAAAGCTATCACGCTGTCTTTTTTTATATTACCGCACTAAATCGGTAATAATTAAGACAAAGCACGCGTGATTAATAAGCCCCATTACGAACCTAAAAGCGGTGCAATAAGAGCCACCATACGAGCAATAATGTTGAAAAAAAATTACATGGCACCACACATATATTCCCGGAAGAGGTAGGCCGAGGTCTACACTCATCCGGGGTTGCGTTGAATGCAACAAAGATCCCCGGACCCTGGCCAAGATTATAGAAGGACCGTGTGCTTTTTAGTCAGTATCAGAGTCCGGCCACAACTTCCATGACGGATTTTCCATTTGAGACGTAATGGGCCTATTGCCATCCACTGGGCACAATTCGAAACTCCGAGCTGCTACTGAGAATTCCATAATAGAAAAACCCCAATTACATTTTGCGTGACTTGAAAATTGAATTCTCTGACCACTCGCTCTGCCGCCTCCTATATATAATATCAACCAAAAGTTGTACCACGAGACATAGAGAACTATTCTCATACAAATAATTAACAAGCATTGATCACCAGGAGAAGCTCGTGGCTAAGAAACAGCTACACAGATCGATCAGTCGAGGTTAGGCTGTGCTTGCTGCGGACTCTGGATGGATGACTATCGTTTAATGTCGAGATTCGTATGTGCCTTGGAGGGACCATTAAACTATCGAAGGCGACCCTAACGTAATCGGAAAAATTAATTAAACTTCAACGTTACTTCTCCATTATTATTGTTAGGTTATTTATAATCTCTAGCCATGACATTTTAATGCCGTCCGCATCTCTGTTGTACGCCGCCCCACTGAACTCTCGACATCGCATTATTTTTTACTTCGGTACTATCCTCATGGGTTAACTTATTCGTTATTTTTTCATAGTAATATTTTCTTTGAACATTACAACGTCTCCTTGGCTATTCTAAAGTGCATGTTAATAGTGTAATTGAAATAAAATGGTTCGATTTTTGTTGTAGCCCATCTAAAACCCATCTCGACCTTTGTACAGATGATTTATGGGCCATGAATCAAGGCATACTTAGTGTCTAAGAGACAACGAAAACTGCCCATTTCTGGTGGCAAAGAATAATAATACCTTCCTTTAATTCCCGAGGGAGTCATAAAAGGCGATCAAGGGTTTAATAAATGAACCCCGAAGAAGTAACAACCACCATATTTTTTCAATGTGTGACGTCATCCACTATACTATTCGAATGCGTGAGATCCACCATATTTTTGCAATGTGTGACGACATCAACCATATTATTTCAATGTGTGACATCCACCTCATTTTTTTCAAGTTCAGCCTTACGGTCTTCCGCTAATCTTCACCAGGGTACCAGGATTGCAGCTGTCTTAACCGCAACAACGCGCAGGATAGCATATACCTATCCTATTAAATTAGCGGGGCCTTCATGGCTATAGTAATATTCTACGTGTATTTTAAAGCTTGTTAAGGACTTCAAAGTGTTAAAAGACTCTGGGCTTCTACTGAGAATTTCCATACAGAAATCCCAGTAACACTGCCCGACCCAGGAATTGAAACCAGAATCTTACACTCAGCAGCTGCAATATTAGATTCACTAGATTATTGAAACATTGAACGTGTTTAAAGCCTACTTAATCATTTTATTGGCCTAATTTCTAAAATGTTTAAGAATATTTTACCTCTAGGGATATCAATATTCCTGCTAAAATAACGCCTAACGCTATTACCATCTGACATGATCTAGAATCCGTCTGTCAAACATAGATTATGATATTATCCCCTAAGATTGATCGTTCTAGCAAAGGAGTCTAATGTACAGTCGCTCTAAAATACACCGAGCGAAAACATAATTTTCTTCGAGAGTATGAAAATTCTAAATACTATATTAAGTCCACTGTGGGTATATGTCCTCATAAATTCAATAGATATTTGAAAAAATCGCGTTTGAAACTTGCTAAACATATTTTATACACAAATACAACAAAAAACATTCCCAAACTGGCATGAAAAAGTATGTTAAAACTTTTTTATGTAATACTAATAAAGGTCTCTATATTTGCAGATACTTTTGAAACGTATTATCGCATGCGTAGCAGTTTCTTTCTACTACAAATTATAATTTTCTTTAAATTTAGTGCATTACTCAAATAAATAGCGTAATTTAGAATACAACTTGTTGATTTTGTAGAGCTTCTGCAATTACGTGTGCATTAAATTAGAAAATTTTATTATAAAAGTATCCGATCCATGCATGTTATAAATTCTCAAAGATAAACAATTCTGAATATAAATTTCACTAAGCGTAATAGACACTTACCTAAATGAATTAGCTCAAAATGTTCACTTATATTAATTCCCATAAAATTAACATTACATTATAATAAATTAGGTTCATTTTCGATAAACAATATTTACAGCTCTTATTATTAGATCTCGTTACCACATTAAAGGTAAATGTCTCTCTAAATTTCAACACACATGAAATTATGTTTGGTTTATACATATCTACTTGTGAGAAACATAGTTATTAACAGAAACACCTCGTTGCGAATAACAAAAGTTATGTTTAATGTGCTTAATTGCTGTTGAAAATCACGTAACTACCTACTGCTCTCGTATACATTTTATATTACAGTAACGGTAGGACCGTTACTGTAATATATAAGTTTATACCTCCTTTGATAAACATTGATAAACTTATTAATATGCTAAATTCTCAAAGTAGGTACAGTGTTAAATCTAGCTTCGAGACGAGTGTACATGTCGTAAGTTTAAGGTTATAACATGTCTCTCTCGAGATGGTCAAAGTGTTTGTCTAAGTTATTTACCACTAGCTGGTGCCCGCGACTTCGTCTGCGCGACTAAAGGTACCTTATTTCCTTCCCCAAGATACAATCTATCTCCTTGCTAAATTTCATTACGATTCTAACGTTTATCCCGACGTTCAGCCATTTAGGTGTGAAAATAAAATATAAAATAAATATTCCACAACTATCACACAACGCCGTCTAGTCTCAAGCTAAGCAGAGCTTGTGTTATGAGTACTAGACAACTGATAAACATACTTATATATTTCTAAATGCATACATGTTATAGATAAATTACACCCAGACACAGAACAAATGATCGTGCTCATCACACAAACATTTGTCCTGGGTGGGAATCGAACCCACGACCTCCGGCCTAGCAGTCAGGGCTACTAACCACTAGACCAACAGGACAGTCAAGGCAGACAGAAAAGGTGGCAAACAAACTAACAAACAACCAGAGTTACATTCGCATTAATAAAATTAGTATAGATTTATAGTTATTACCATGTCACATTTGAAAACGTTAATAAGAAATAATTTGAGACGAATACAGCATAAACATTCAACAGTGTTACCTGATTATTTGGTATCCCAGACTTTTTTACTACAGACATGTCTAGATTCGTGACAATTGACTTACAAATTTACAATACCTTTCAAGCGAAAACAACAGGTAAAGCAGAAACGTGTGTTAATTTGTTAACGTTATCCCGAGACAAGGTTTCGTCCCAAAATAAATGAAGAAAAACGATTGATAGAAAGAAGGAATATTAAGTAAAACTACCGTAGGTATTTAACATACCTCAACGATATTAAAATGAATATTTCAATAGGTGGCTTATGACATATTTTTTAAAGACCCACACATATAGGATCGGATCAAATCAAATCAAATCATTTATTTGCATAAAACATGGTAGGTAACAAGATGTTCAATAAAATATGTGTACAGCATGTTTTGCCGTGGCACACGGCGCGCAAAATAATATTAAATGTGATAAATTAATATGAATTAAACATTATACATTATAATCAAATTTGTATTAGATAAATTAAAGTAAATCTGAAATCAATTAGACCTTAAAATAAATTTAAAGAAAAGAAAAGAAAGAAAAAAAAAACAACTAAACATTAAAAACAATCAAATATTAAAATTATTTTCATTGAGGAATTCATGAATACTATAATAACATTTATTGGCCAGAATTATTTTCAATTTATTTCTAAATACTTTTACATTACAATTTATAATATCATTAGGGATTTTATTATATATTTTTGGCGCCATACATAATACGCTTTTTCCTGCCAGAGTTGTTTTTGCACTATGTAGACACAGTCTATTACTATTAAGTTTGCGCCTGTTCCTTTTTACCACATCAGATACTTTTTCAAATAGATGAGGGTTTCTATGGACAAACAGTGCTATCTCTAATATGTATAGTGAAGGAAGTGTTAAAATTTTATGTGCTATAAAGAACGGTTTACAAGAGTCAGTGGAGTCCAAGCGAAACATGGCTCGTATACAACGCTTTTGGGCCTTAAAAACCATCGCATTATCTGTTGAGTTTCCCCAAAAGATTATCCCATACCTTAAGACGGAGGCAACAAGGCCGTGGTAGGCCGTGAGTGAAGCATCGATGTTTACTATTGGAGCCAATCTGTACAGAGCATATGCAGAACTGCTGACTTTCTTGCATAATTTTGATATATGCGCCTTCCAATTCAGTTGCCCATCGATGGTTAGTCCTAAGAATTGCGCTGATTCTACCTCGTGTATAGGGTTATTATCGTAATTTACATTAAGATTATGAGGCTGGGCTCTCTGGCTGAAGTGCATGATTTGAGTTTTCGATAAATTTATTTTAAGATTGTTATTATCTAGCCAGCTAATAATTGAATCCAAGCAATTGTTTATGTCGCTTTGATAGAGTTCTTTTGTCCTACATTGTACAGATACAGTACTATCGTCTGCAAATAGGGACATTGGGTGGGTGGTAAATTTAGGCAGATCATTTATATAAACGATAAATAAAAGCGGGCCTAGTACGCTGCCTTGTGGTACACCAAAAGTAATTTTACGCGACACAGATAGATAAGATTCTTGATGCTTAGTCATAATATTAATCCTAGATATAGTTGTCATCTGAGATCTATCAGAGAGATATGATTTCAGTAAATCCAGAATATTGCCCCGTATACCATAAGACTCTAATTTATTTAATAGTATTCGATGGTCCACATAATCAAAAGCCTGGGTCATATCGCAGTATATGGCACATATGGGAGTCCTTTTATCAACGTTTGTAAGTATTGTTTTGTAAAAATCATATATAGCTAAATTTACACTTTTATTTTTTCTGAATCCTTTTTGCTCATGACATAGTAGTTTATTAGATTCTAAATAGGCGTATAGTTGGTTATAAATATACTTTTCAAAAATTTTAGAAAAAATAGATAACAATGCAATGGGTCTATAGGCTTGTAATAATTCTTTATCACCCTTTTTGAACAGCGGTTTTACAATATTTACTTTCAAATTATCAGGAAAAATACCGTTACTAATACACAAGTTTAAAAGATGACTCAAATGTCCACAAATATGTCGATTACAAATTTTAATAATTTTAGTTGAAATGTCATCAAAACCTACGCTGTTAGTTTTCTTCATTTCAGAAACAATTTTATGTATGTCTTTTGGTACACATGGAGCCATAAAAATAGAATTCATCGTGCCTATAATTCTCGATGTTACTTTTTTGCCACAACTTGATATGGGCTTTATTTTATCAATAAAGTAATTATTAAAGGCATTGGCTATAACGTTCGGATCAGAAACTGTATTATTATTCACTTTAATTTTATTTATAATGCCACGTGGGCTATTTAATCTTAAATCATTTATTATTTGCCACGTAGCTTTACATTTATTATCGGAGAATTTAATTTTATAATTGTTTTGTGAGCGTTTTGTAAGTCTAATAATTTTTTTAAGTAATTTTGAATAGGTAATAAACATGTTTTTGGTTTTAATCGATGGCTTTAATCTATATTTCCATAATAGCTGTCGCTTTCTGACACTACATTTCTTTAATCCACGTGATATCCATTTTTGTTTTCTATTCACATGTATAGTGATAGTTTTGAATGGAAAACAAAGATTATAAAAAAGTTCGAAATGTTCGATAAAAAAGTTGTATGCCCTATTGGGGTCAGTTTCTGCATATATCTCAGAAAATGAGTAATTACTAAGACACTCAAAAAATTTCTTAACGTTTTCATCACAAAAATCACGAGTTCGTTTTCTCCATATCTTAATTACAGGTATTCTCTTAATAGGAAACATCATTAGCTGCGCCGTATGATCTGACAAAGCCAATTCTAACACTTCCGTCTTACATGGTTTTTTGAAGTTGTGAGCAATATTATCAATACAAGTTTTACTTATCAATCTAGTCGGTTCTCTTACAGCTAAAATCATATTGTACGATAATAATAAGTTCTCAAAATCGCATGTTACACTGTTTTGTTTTAATAGGTCAATATTAAAATCACCCGCAATTATACAATATTTATAGGCTTTTTTATTCAATCGTTGTAATATAGTTTCTAGTTTACTGAAAAATGAATTCAAATTCTCTGGTTTGGGCACCCTGTAAACACATACAATAACTATGCTATAACTAGTAAGTTCTATTGCGCAACATTCACATAGACCTGAAATCGATAGAGTTTTTATTTCTGGTAAGTCCTTCCACTGAGTCCCATTTTTTACGAGAATGCAGGCACCTCCACGTTTGCAGTGGCTCCTACCATAAAACGCTGCTAGTGTGTAGTTTGGAATTACTAAGTGACTTTCATAGCCGTCCTTAATAAAGTGCTCAGTGATGCATAATATTTCTACTTGTATATTTTTTTCAGTAAGTTCTTCCAAACATATGGTTAATGCGTCAGATTTGTTTAAGAGACCAGCGATGTTTTGGTGCAGAATATAGATATTATTGCAGACGAAAAAAGTCCGAGGATTTACTGCAGTTGATCGTTTGCTCGTAGGAGTTTGTGACTTTGTGTTTTATGTAATCATTAGTTTGTCCAACGTAGTTTTTGTCCAATAAACTCAAATCAATTAATATGTTATCCAATATTCGGTTATATATATTCTTTAGTCCACCTTTGTTAATTTTTCCAGTTGTGTTGGAGAACATTTCAAGGCTCAGATCATAATTGGTGTCAAACAGATACGCGTAGTCAATGTTTTGTAAGTCAAAATAAAGTAGTTTACCGAACATTTCTGCCTTAAAGTTGTATATGGGAGCCCCCCTGATGTACGTAGGGGCACAGATAATTACATTGGTGTGCTTAATTTTCTGAAGTGACTCTTTTAACGCATTGATGACGTTAATGTGTTCGATCTCATCTCTAACATCATTCTGTCCTATAAAGAGAAGACAGTAGTCCTTAATTGTAAATCCTTTTAGTTTTTGCTCTATATCACTTGTTATTTGCTTAACATTACAATTAGACATTATATAATGGCAGAAATCAAAATAATTGGAAAAAACATCCTCCATTACAGATAAAGATCCACTGATTTTTTCGTTACTAAGAATGTATAGTTTATTTCTTTCTTTGGTCTTCATAGAAATATTTTTATATTGTTCTTTTGTGTTACTGTTTTGGTTATTAACTGATGTAGAGATATGTGGGTATTCTGATGCTAAAATATTCTGTACTTGATTACTTGTGTTAGTTGTTTGAGTTTCTCTATCGTGCTTGCTATCTGCCCTTTCGAAAATGTCTATACTACTTTCACGGTTAACATTTAACATTTTTTGTTTGCGAGTTGGTGTTATACATTTTTTGCTAGGCGTCAAGCATATTTTCTTATATGTGTTTGATTTTTTTATCATCTCTTGAAGATCACTTTTTAGTCGAAAGTTTTCATTATTTAAATTTTCAATTTCTTGATGTGCGCTTAACAACTCAATAGTAAGTTTTTTATTCTGTTCAATCAAGTTATTTATAGTGTCACTGTCGTCATTTAAACTATCTGGTATACTCATCATAGTCGTGTCAAATATACTTTTTTCGTTCGTTATCGAAGATAAATCAGTTAATGAGTTCACTTTAAGCAGTTTACGTTGAGTAATATTATTATTAGAGCTATTAAGATCCATTTCTATAGAGTGTTATTTTATTTATGTTATTATAAATTACAAAAGTGCTAGTTTTTACGTATGTCCAGGTTTTCTCTTTTCAATTTATTTTTCTACCATCGGTCAAATTATTTTATGTACTGGTATCCCCAATAACTACCAATCGCCCTCTGGTGGGCAGTAGCGTTATTATTTTAGTTCACTTTTCTACCACCTGAACCGTTTAGTACGATGTTATGGCGCTAGTGGTCGTTTTGAATTGCTATTGGGTTGGCAAAACTGCTAAGTCACGTTAGTACGTTCATTCGCCACTTGGGCAGTTGTATAATGTTGTTTTGGCGCTAGTTGTTTTCTTTAACTGCGCTGATACTGGTAGCACTGATAAGTAGTAATGTTTTTAAATAAAATAAACGAGTTCATAAAAGGTAAAGTCTTACTTGAGGATAATAAGTGTTTTTGTTCACTATTTATAGTTGGCTGTTTCTTCATATAATGCACCAAGAGTTTAATTATTGATAAAAAGTCCAATATGTCACTTTTCCACAGTTTTTTAGTTGGTTTTCGTATTCACTATATATTTTTCTGAAACTGTCTTTGAACCCAATAATAACACAAGAAATCGATGTCACTTGATAAATAAGTTAATAAGACTTTAAAGATGGTATTTTCACAAGTAATAACTCAATTTATAGATTTTTATTAATTTTTGATTAAGGAGCCAATGTTAACATTAGCCAGGGTTGCCAGGCTCCCAAGGCTAAGTCATAAGCAGGATATCCACGGATATCCACGGAACTAAAAAATTATAACATTTTTTTAGGGTCCGTGGGTCTATCCGTGATAAGGTCCAATTCTGTGTCCGTATATTTAATCTAACATTAAATATAATTAAATTTTTAGTAAGTACTTATTTGATGTTCAATAACTTCTTTAGATACTTCATCTCACCTTGTTTCAAAGATATTTTTTAAATTTCCTTCAAAACCAAGCACAAAAAAATAAATCAAGAAAGAAAGACTTCTAAGTATTGCCAATACAATTTACCAACAAACAGGCAAAGCCGTCTAAATTGATGATACGCTACATTTCAGGCGCACATAGAAATTTACTAATGTGTTATGATAATGACACCTTCTCCAAGGGTTCCTTTCTTTAAAACTTTAACATATTATAAAAAAACACTAACCTGAATTTGGTTTGTGTTATTATTATTTTGTCCATTAGTCAGGTCGTTATTTTATTCAAGACTTCTTATTATGTATTACTGGAATACGGAATATGAAGTTCAATAAGACTTTATGAGTAGCGTCCTTTACATGGAACACGAAATGAACGAAACTTTAATACTTATTAAGATTTATTCATTACATTTTTTATTTTTGTCCCATAAATTAATTCAATTTTCTATCTGTGTCTGTCTACCTTTATGGAAATGTCGATGTAAGAAGTTTTGTTATTGTACGATGACGGGCATCTACAGTTGTTTGGTTTTACCCTTGTTTCCTTCCAGGTTCTTGTTACCCATAAATTCGAAGCCTCAATTGTCTGTGTGTGGGTTGATAATTTAATATTCTGCAAGAAATACCAGGAATGACATAAGGTTTCACATAAAGGAATATTCATGCTTCTTTCCTCGAATATGTGAGCAACTACGTACGAGCAAAGTACAATTAAATTAATGTTTAACTAGTATTGTATGCAAATTAAAAAGTTATAATTAAGTATAATAAACATATATAATGATACTTTTGTACATGTTCGGGCCATGTAATGCCTATATTAATTACTATTTTTCAAGGAAACATTGAAAAATAATAGGTTCGAACGGGGCTTGAACACGCGACGCTTGACATTCCGTGTCATCACTCTACCAACCGAGCTACCACCCACTCGCTGTTCGAGGCTATTGAATTTAAATTTACTTGTATTCGTCTAAAGAAGACGCCTGGTGTTATTTATTTACCAATCATTTACAGATCTACTAAATAAATAATAAACAGTTGCGTATGAGAATGCTCAAAACATGACCTACATAGCTAGAAATATTTACAATGTTCAGAAATTACGAAATTAATACTTAGAATTTCAGTTCCCTATCGAGTAACAAACGGGCGGGCTGACGGACCCCTTTCGCAATACGTATTATAGGCGATAATTAATTAATGTAAATAAACAACTTTCAATAAAAAATTGCAATTCACCCTACTCCCTATATTTATCTAATACGAATTATTCTCCAATATCCAGGGAAAATACATCTGTCATAAAATAATTTGGTTTGCAATGCCAAGATAGAAGTTTTGTAAACGGCCCGATGACTGGTCTACAGTGATGGATGGTGGAACTCCCGATTAATCCCGAATTCCCCCGAAATCTCCCGAACTCCTCCGATTAACTTGCTCTTCTAATATAATATGGGTAATAGCAGGGTGATGCGGCAAATATGAATGTCTATTTACAAAATCTGTTTATCATTGCACACCTCGGTTTCGTGTTTACAAATTGATGTCGGTTTCGGCATTGGAATAATAAATAATTTGCTTCAAGCTTGCTTTTTGAAGTCTAATTGATTTTAGAATGTTAGTTAGACAGAATTTTAATGGACGTGGATTACATCTACCCGTCTATTCCAAACATTACGCCAGACCCTATTATTTTTGCCTCTACCTAATGGCGAGGGATATGTCGGACTCCTATCGACTAAAACTACACGGCCGTCGTAGCACATACGAGGGGGCACCGTTAACTGTGTAATTTACTCCAGCAGGAAAATGGCTCCTAGATTGATATGAGTGGAACGTGTAATTAGCGCGCTTTGTCATTTTGAAAAATAACGGAAAAAACTATTCCTGCTGGAGTAACGTTGTTCCAGCAGGAAATCTCTAAACGAATGATCGGAGAGAGAAATATTGTGCATGGGCAGGGAGCTTACACTTGTGCAAAAATGTGCGCCGGAAATATAATTTCTCGCGTCTTCAGGTGTTCGAGATATTGCATTTCCTGCTGAAGTAACGTTTTGCAGAATCGTGTATCTCGAAAACCATTGTATGTGCGCCTGTAGAATAAACATACACGAATAGCTCTTAATTTTAGTTATTATAAACGTCAAGAAGTCTTTTGGTTAAGGACCGAATAGAGTTTTCAGCGAGCTTATACGTTTTCTCATTTAGGAGCTATGATATTTTTTCGGGTTTTCAATAAAACGCGATTACTTGAAAATTATAAATATTTTCTTTAATATAATTCTGTCACTCATATCACTCGAGGAACCACTTTCCTGCTGAAGTAACGCACACCCGTTAACCCAGGTGGATCAAACCAGTGCCCACTCTGTGCTATGGCCATGGCGCGTCACGGGGGAAACCAATAGAATCCCAAAATCGTCGCGGTGTACGGAAGCACACACTTCAGGGTCTATTCGGCTTGGGGTTGCGGTGAATAGAGTCGCGATCCCGGGACCCCGGTAAAGGTTAGAGTAGGACCGGTGTGGTTTTTAGTCGGTAGTAGTCCGGCACAACGACCATGATGGATTTTCCACACTTAAAAAAAAAAAAAAAAAAAAAAAGGTTCTATTCGGCTTCGATGACCCTTCTTTTCCCCTACCAGTAACGATGGTGATGCGGCTTGTTACCCTATCTGGGATGAGCGCCGAGGCGGTTGCCTCTCCGACGCCTTCGTCTCCGAGCCGGATCACAAAACATTTAACATTAAGAATCAGTACGAACAATTTTTTGTGTTATTATTTTGGTATTGTCATAATAAATAATGCCTTAACTTACGGACGATAAAAAAATTAAACTTTATGGAGTGAATAGAAAATATAAACAGAAGATTAATATTGCGCTAAATCAAAAATGAAAAGCCCGGTGCGTTGTCCATGCGAAAACGATATGTTTGAGCTGACACTACGTAAAACATTGTCCGTTCAAATCGAGTAAGCACTTTATGTGCCATTTAATTTAATTTACTTTGAAAGTGACTCTTGTACACGTAACGAGATATATGTAATATAAACTCTGTGTCGCCACTAAGAAATAACTTTCAGAAATTCCAAAAAGTAACGTTTTTTCAATCGTCTGAGCATCAAACACAAGACTACAATACTTAGCAGCCGTCCTTGCGGTCCACCAATGAGGCTGCTACCGTAAGCCGTTATCAATAATGTAAATAATATGTCAATGTTTTTTCTGCGAACGACAAGCTTATGCAAATTGAAACACCCTCGTAAGGAATCTATTAAAATTAATGTAAGAATAAGTTCGGGTTGACCCTACGAGTCCGGGTTGACCCTACGAGTCCGGGCTGCGGTCAACCATGTGTCTTGTGACCGTGAAGTCCTTAAGTCCGCTATAAATTACAGGTCCCAACAACCTACGTCAATTTTCCTGCAGTGGGCACATGATATAATAAATATGTCTACGTACGTATACTTGAGGATGACATGTCAATATATTATGTGATAAAGTACCATACTATAATATACTCCACGATCGAATTTTCGGTCACGGCGCGCGGCAGCCCATCTCTACGGTGATTAGCCAAGTACGCAGGAGATATTATGGTGCACAAGTTTACGTGCACACTCAGGCAGTCCCTCTTCCTGCACTATCATAAGAGATCAGGCGCAGGACCGAATGCTGTACGTGCTCTCCGAAAAACGGGGTTGCCACACCGCGTACTTCCTAACTCCGGATTGTTACTGAGAGTTTCGTAACAGAAAAACCCAAAATCACTTTACCCGACCCGGGTATCGAACCAGGACCTAACGCTCAGCAGCCACGCTTGCGGCCACTAGACCAATGTGGCATTTACCCTATAGGTACCTGACAGTGTTTTTTTAACTCGAAAAATCCATCGTGGACGTTACCGACTAAAAAGCACACGGTCCTACTCTAGCCTTTACCGAGGTCCCGGGTACGCCGGGTACATTTATGCTGAACTTGTACAATCACAATAACATTTATAAAAAAATATAAGGAGAAACTTCTGTTATTATAAATAAGGACATAAAGGGTCCTAGATAGGGCCCAGGTATCCTAACATATGCCGTAATAGCAACTAGCTCATTGCAGCGCAGGTTTTCATTGATGTCATCATGAAATCACGAACGGTCAGAGCAGACACATTAATAACATAAAAATATTCGGAACTAGTTCATGCCCGCGGCTTTGCCCGCGTGGATGTCGGTTATCGCGCCAAAAGTAATCATGAAATTTGGATCCCATTCCCGCTTTCCAATTACCGCTTTATAATTGCCCATGTTTTAAAGTATTAAAATGGATTTAGTGTGTTATCCTTAAGAGATAGACATATGCCATATGCAGACTATTCTGTACCTATATAAGATACACATTTCTACCATACATAATTTTGTTATATGTCAAAGAGTTTAGGCAGCGTTTTCGTTGAAAGCTCCCAAACGGCTTATTTTTTTCCAGCACCTCCAACAAATATCATTATATTTTAGCCAATATACACAAAAACTTGACAAATTATATACTAAAACCTTTCTCAAGAACCACTCTATCCATTGGTGAAAACAGTATGAAAATCGGGCAGTAGTTATTGAGTTTATCGCGGACAGACAGACAGACAGACAGACAGACGCGGCGGAGGACTTTGGTTTATAATATATAGTGATAAGCCTCATTAAGGTTCAGTTAAGGTCCGTAACCAACATGTTACTGTGTCATTTGGCCAGAATTTACATAGAAAAGCTGTCAAAATAATAAAGGAACACGTCGGTTATAGTTACGTTGGTGCAACCGAGCCTAAAAGATTCTGGTTCGGTTCTACTTTCGTATATTAAGTATTAATAAGATCGTACTTGTCTTTATTTTCGTTCATGCATCACATTACATCAGCATGTATTAGTGCGCTCGATAGACCTACATTAAACGAATCAATTAATAAACTTGAACAACCATTTAGATCATTTAGAATCCTATTCCAAAATATTCAAAGCCTCAATAATAAACAACATTTAATAGACAGCTTCATTCAAGAAAATTCAAAATTCGATGTCATATGTCTAATTGAAACCTGGTTATCACAAGAAAAATTAGAACTTGTAGATTTTAATGGCTTTAATATTGTTGCATCCTTCTGTCGTACTAATCGGCCAGGCGGCGGTGTGTGTATTTTATTACGTGACCACATTGATAGCGTCCAGAGATGTGATATTTCCAGTATGTCCATTGAATATGTTTTGGAAGTATGCGCAATAGAATTATGTAAACAAAATATACTAATCATTACAATGTACTGGAATAGAAGAGAGGAAGAAATATTTTATTACCAAATCAAAAAAATACTTAACTACATAAATAATAAATACTCTAAACAAAACGTAATAATAGGCGGGGATTTTAACATAAACATTTTAGATAAAAACATAAAAACATGCCAATTCCTAGACCTTATGCTAGAATTTAAGTATACACAGTACATAAAAAGTCCAACACGTATAACTCAGACCTCATCAACATGTTTAGATTTAATTTTCACAAACTTCGATTATAGAAATATGCACACCATTGTAGAAGAATTTGGTTTCTCAGACCATATGGGAACTGTTCTATATATGAAAATACCTAAACAAATTAAACAAACATGGTATGTAAATAAAAGACTTTTTAACTGTACAAATATACAACAATTTAAAACTGAATTAAAAACAATAAAATGGAGTAATATTATTTTAAAAGATAAAAATATAAACGAAAATTATAATGCTTTTAGTAATACTCTAATTAATATGCTGAACTTATGCATACCGGTGCGAAAAATTAAACTTAAAAATAAATATAAAAAATACTGGCTAACTACAGGCATAAAACTATCTTGCAAAAACAAAAGACTTTTAAAAATTCTAACACTGAAGACTAATAATCCTATTCTTACAAAATACTACAAAAAATATGAAAAAACATTAAAAATAGTAGTAAACACAGCTAAAAAAATACACTATATTAATAAAATAAAAAAATCGAATAACAAAGTGAAAACAATGTGGAGTATAATTAATGAGCGTACAAATAAAAAAATTAAAAATGAAAAGTGCAACATCCAACTAAAAATAAATAATACTACAACCTCTGAGCCGACACAAATTGCAAACACTTTTAATAGTTTTTTCGCGTCCATCGGACAGGGAAGCTACCATGTAGGAAGTGAAGCACCTCGCGGTACAAATGTTATTACACCCACCGAAAACACGATGTTCCTTCGACCAGCAGACCCTCAAGAAGTATACAATTTGATTAGAAATCTAAAAAACAAAAAAAGCTTCGGCATTGACGAACTACCACCACTCCTACTTAAACAATGTGCAGACGAACTAACCCTTCCATTCTATCTGTTAATAAATCAATCCTTTGAAGAAGGGACGTTCCCTGACATGTTGAAACAGGCAATCATCAAACCTATTTATAAAAAAAATTCAAAAACTGACCCAAGCAACTATCGTCCTATAGCTCTCTTGCCCACTTCTTCAAAAATATTCGAAAAAGCCATGTGTGAACGAGTTTATTCCTTCTGTGAGAAATATAAAATATTTGATGAAGCTCAAAATGGTTTTCGGAAAAGTCGGTCAACAGCTCTAGCAGTATACAAATATATACAGGAAGCGCTCAATATTATTAACAACAGAGAATACGCAATAGGTATACTGCTAGATATGTCAAAAGCCTATGATAAAGTTCAATATAATATTCTTTTAAATAAACTACACGGAATAGGTGTTAGAGGAAAAGCGCATGAATGGTTCGCATCCTATCTACTAAACCGAGAGCATAGAGTAGAAATCGATTTTTTCAACCATACCACCAAAGAAATCCAAAATATACGTTCTGATAAGGAAGTTATCAACGCCTCCATCCCACAGGGTAGCGTCATCGGATGTCTACTATTCCTCTTGTATATTAATGATCTACCAAAAAATATACATGGACCCTGTGTCTTATTCGCAGATGATATCTCCATATTACTATCTTGTCAGAACAATATAAACTTAAATGATAAACTAGAAACTCTCCTAAACAATATAAAATCCTGGATGAACCTACATAACTTAGAAATAAACTATTCAAAAACTAAATTGATAACTTTCCACCCCCCACAAAAAGCGCCGATAAATTTAGATTTTGCAATTCAAGATAAGAAGTTAGAAGTCGTTAGCAACTTTACCTTACTAGGCCTAAACATAGATACCCATATAAACTGGAAATCTCACATAAACAAAATTAAATCGAAATTAGCAAAGTTCTCATACGCTCTTCGCGAAGTAAAAAAATCCACAAATTTTCAAACTGCACTCGTTACTTACTACGCTTATGCTTACGCATGGCTTAGCTATGGCATTACCTTATGGGGAAATAGTACAGATGCACCATCACTTTTTACTCTTCAGAAAAAACTTATACGAATACTTGTAAATATAGAAGATTCTGATACCTGTAAGCCCCATTTCATAAAACATAAAATACTAACGCTGCCTAGTCTGTACATTTTAGAGATATGTAAGTTTGTTAGAAAACATCAAAACTTCTACACAAAACGGGAAGATAAAAACCAGAGGCTAAGGCATAAAAACCGTTTAAACCTACCAAGCTCCCGGCTTAAAATGCACTCATCTAGTCCACACGTCATGTCAATAAAACTTTATAATAAGCTACCCTCACGAATAAAAAATGAAAGTAAAGACAATATATTCATAAAAAGCTTAAAACAAATGCTAATAAGTAAATGTTACTATCATATAAACGAATATTTAAACGATAAATGTATATAAAACGGAATGAATACAAATTTAAATTAATAATAATATAATAAACGCATACACATATAGGTACAAATTATAGACATATATAGATACATTTTAATATTATTACTTACTCTTTTAAACATTCCATTATCATATAAGTTCTGTTAGTATACAAATAAAATAAATAAAAACTGCATTTAAATAATATTTGAAATACAGTGAAATAATATAATATTCTTATAATAATAACATACATCAATACATAATATAAAGGTTATGTAATAGTATAAAGTTAAAAAAGGGTTACACACTTCCTCCTCTCTCCTACATTTGCCGTGCCGACAAGGCCCACACATGTTTCTGTATATTATATTGTAACATCTATTTAACTTGTGGAGTGCAATAAATGAATTGAGTATTGAGTATTGAGTATAACCGAAATAAATCAAAATTTGGGAGTGGCGCAACACGTATTCTTCTTCCATACATCTATATCAGCCGTCATATTGACATCCATCGCATCCTCAGTTTTCTTCTACCCTTAATTGTCATCCACATTCATACTCAAAACTTTCCTCGTCACATAGTCCTCATTCTTCCGCGTCGTTTCCCCACATCGATGAGTACTATGCTATTCATGACTTACCAGTTACCTAACAAATAAAGCTTGCGACAAATTAATCTGATTGATCGACTGATAACTATCAGAATATATACGCGATAAATATAATTCAATAAATGACCCGCCCTAATTAGGCACGTGTTTGATTAAACAGCTAATCCTTGTAAGTTCGCTTAATCCCAACTTCTCGAAACGTATTCAAAATGATTGCGACATGTAGTCGGATATGTCATTGAAACAATTTTCATTAGTGAAAACAGAAATAAAAACCGTTCACCAGTTATTAAGAAATCGTGCATAGATAGACACGGCAAGTACGAATGTTTCATACTATGAAGAGACGTACACGTACGGACACGTACGACATGGAGACGGTACTGATACAGAAGATTATTTACAACACTTCCAATTTACATCTAAAAATATTCCGTAAGAAAGAAACGTAACTGTTTTAATATTTTATTTCCACGTTGCGAGGTGACGATAAATAATTTCAGTCCCGCAGGGTGGAATGTCTTAGATGCTCGCCCCAGGGAATCAGAGACACGCGACATTGCCAGTACCTCCAAGGATTTAGGATTTGTAAATATTATTCGTAGATTTCACGTCTCATGTCCCAAGAGCAAAGTGTGTGTCTGTCTTTTGAAATTTGAACGTGGTCTTCCTGTTCTCATTTACACAATACTTTTCTGAAGTACAATATATATACTATCAAGAATGTTTCATTGGGGTAGGCAGAGTACTATATAACATAGCATTATTCTTGTATTCCCCGAAAGGGTTTATGTTATAGTTATTTTATCAACAACCGACATTGACTATCATTGATGCCGTTATTAGGGTCCATTTGATATGGTGATCCTTCAACCGGACACAATTCCAAACACCGGACGGCTACTCAAAATTTCTTAACAATAAGACCCCATACTTAACTCTTTGCCTGATGCGGGAATAAAACCCAGGACCTCGGGATGATGGCCACTAGATCAACGAGACAGTCTATACAGATGTAGGTACAAGTGGCGAAACTGATCATATGCCGCCATAGAGAATCTAAAATGTAATATATAATACTAAAATTGTTTATTGTGGCCTTCGAAATTAAATACGTAACAAATTTCAAGTCTTCACATTTCGATTACGGGGGCTATATTAAACTATCCATTTCAGGCCCTTGTGAAACTTAAAACACTTTACCAGAGAAATGCTTGAGATGTTCAGAACTTAAGCGCCTCTTCGTTTTAACTCAATAATATAAATTACGAAACATTTTCCTTGTGTCTTCCAAGGTTTTTCATTAGGCTTAATTCTCTTAATCAAATTATAAATTCGAGTAGCAAACAATTGTTTGATATTTGCATCCACATGGTTTTGTTTCAAGCTTTCCCGTTTTTAACACGCTTTAATTTTATATAACTAGTGGTTCAGTTTTAAACTGAACAATCAGTTCTCATGCGAGTTTTCATGCCTCAAATAGGTTTCTTGCTGACATTCAAAAACTTATTTTTAAGGGATGGCTGGATATTATTTAGTGCTGAAATCGTGGCAGTGTAGGCAAAGCTTTTCTCTTTCTTGCTTTATTATTATTGTTAGAAGTCAAATTAGCTTCAGACAAGGGTCTTTAGCTGGGCTTATCTACTGCAATTAATTAATATGACCGAAGGCTTAACATAGTCTTACGAGGCAATTAAAAAAATATTAGAGTACTAAGCGTTGCCGCACGTTTACCGAACATAGTTTGCAAGGAGCTACGAATGCAGCACTATGATAAAAATATGTGTCAAATGAAAATACTATAATTTGAGAAGCATTTTATATGGATATAAGCAGTTTTTTTTATTGCCAATAGTATTGTCACTTAATACTTAGCATATAAAGTATAGGGTCGTTGTTCGCAAAAATACAATATTAAAGGATTTTCAAGGAAAATTAGCATATATATAGCATCACGCCTGTATTCCCCAAAGGGGATGGCAGAGGTGTACCACAGTTGTACACCTCACCTCAGAATAAATTACAGTCCCAAATATAAAACCAAAACAATTGAATAACAAATAATTTCATAGAAACTTCGCAATTTTAAGAAAAAAAAAATTTCGACACTGGCAGTCCTAAAAACGGCTTAAAAATAACATGATGATTAAAAAATCCTCATCTGATTTGCGTATTTTGATGTTCCTAGAAGAGCATTGAATCTATTTCCGTAGTCCAATATCGCGTCACGGCACATTTACTAAAAAAAATATTTCATATATTTTCCACAGCATCAAAGTTAGTTTATGTGTAGAGGAAGCTCGAAATCTTTGAGAGCTACTTTCTACTGAATTCAACTTTAATAACAGTTCCTTGACAAAACAAGGGAGAGCTGGAAACCAGAAGTCACGAAGGGAATACTTTGGACTTGTATACAAAAACTAATTTCCTGTCGCTAGACTATACTTAGTATTAATATTACTTTATACATAAAAGCATTAAATCTTGTCATACCTACAAAATGACTGTGTTCGGGACATAATCATCATTATTCCTTGGTTTTCTAAGAATGGATCCTTCCTTTTACATGTCAAATTGCGTAATGTTGGCTGAAAAATACAGATTAGTCTTTTTCTTACCCATTAGCATTACTAAACCGTTGGTGGCATTGTGCAGTTAATGGGATTTACTTTTCTGTCATTACTGACTCTCTATACCCCAAGATTTCCATTTTAATTGAATCTCACACAGATTTAGAAATTCCATTTAATTCCATCCTGTTTGAGGTAGGTACCTACCTACTTGTAAAACGAAATGGAAATCAAAAAGGTCCGAACAAAAAAAGAGCAAGAATATAAAAAAAAATGTAGAAGTTTTAAGAGTCTGAAAGCACGCAAAGACATTCAACTATAGAGCACGATTGCCAACTTATTTATCAATTAAGATAATTATTAAAGTTCTTTTATAATTTATGGATGTATTTTTAAAATAGACATGTCATGTATAGGGACTGAATAGATATCATTGACGTCGCCATAAGACGTGTTAAAATATGGATGAAGAGTGCACGGTGGTGAGCAGAGGTCGAGATGACTTAGTGGTCAGAGCGCCTGGAGTATTTATCCGGGAGGGCAGGTTCGAATCCTGCTCGCGACCGTATTCTTTTTCCATTTAATATTATAACATTAGACATGTCACGTTTTATGCATACAATTTTTTTTTCCTTTTCCATGTCTATATACAATATTTTCCGATTTACTATAAGTACCTACCCTAAATTGCGATTAATCAGTCATCCGTCAATCCCTTCCGACCATCTTCCGACATTACGTAACTATTCATGCTAAGATCTGTTTCTATATGTGAATGGACCTTACTAGCGCTTGTGCTATATTTTCTCACTCAGGAAACACTTGACATCTTCTCCATTACGTTTCATTAGACATCAAAAATTCCTCACTATAAGTAAAATACAATATTTGACCAAATGTAGGTACCTTTTTAAACAAGTGAGACGATTTAATGGCCATGATTTCCGCCATCGGGCCTAAAACGGTTTCCTACTATAACGAAACAATAGATACCCTAATAAAGTCTTGGAAATGTCGGACAATATTTGTGTTTCCTTTACTTTCTTCAAGGTAAGGTCTTCAATATTGATACAACGTTATTCCTAACAGCCAATAAACCATAATTCAATTGAAAAACAACAGAGAAACGTGACGAGGAGATGAATAATCGAATTTTGTTTTTTGGGTGTTTTTTTCCGTCAAGTCCAAAATGAAACGAGTCGGTATTTTGCTTGAACTGGCTCATGCAACAAACTACCTAGCTGTTGCACAGCACAGTGGGCTTTTTTTTTGGAAGGATGTTTAGGTTCCGTATGTCCTACCATTTATCTATTTATTTAAACAGATACTTTCAGTTAAAGATAAATCTTTGAAAAGCATTAACGCATGCTTAGCGAACTCTAAAGTTATTAAATTATTTGGAGTATTTATCCGGGAGGCGCAGGTTCGAATCCTGCTCACGACCGTATTCTTTTTCCATTTAATTTAATAACTTTAGATACTTTCAGATTTATATAATTAGAATATATTTTCATGAAATCCGACCAACTAAAGCACCCTCATCTTACGGTCAGTACTTTTGAATAGATGGAACTGAACTGTGAAATGCAGCCGCGTTGGTTAGTGTGGCATTGCACTGCAGATGACGACACTATTCGTCCCAGTACCGAGAGACTTGACCCGCTCGACGGATGCTCCGCTACATTTCAAGTGTCAAAGATAACCACAGCGATCTCGTGGCGATAACGATCCATTTTCTAAAGTTATAACTTTCTAAGTTGAAAATTCTATAAAATATCTTGGAAGTTTTCTTGATATTGAGTAAGATAATTTATGTAGATGTTCCACTGCAACGCCATCCTTCTTTTCTCGCATAGAAATAGGAAGCATTGATGATGCTTGCTTGTATACTCCATGTTGGCGATTAATTAGTTTAATGGTTTTCATAATAGTTACAGTTGTTATTTTTAATCACGTCTGTTATTTAATGGAAGCGTAAATGAGAACATAAATGAACCCTTCAACCATTAATATTACCTACGATTGTGTACAAGTTCGAAAGAATATCTGTGACGTAGATAAGTAAGAGTAAGTACTCAATCACATCGTAACGGTTTGAAGGGTATAATTCCTCCATTAGCAAATGGAGTAGTTGTAAAGTGTACTGGATTAGAAATGATACAGATTTTTTACGTAGATTCAGATATAGGCAGGACAGGTGTAAGGTGAAATCTTTGCTTACATCCATCCTTACACTTTGATGTCATAAAAAAGGCTAAAGGAAGTTTTTATTAGGAAAATGGGAGCAACAGAATCTCATATCTACTGTTAATACATTCATCCAATTTGACATTCCATTACATACTTAGTAGTCATCAGTTGGCTGTATATTCACTTATGTAAATTAGATGGTTGATTTTTATATTTTTTTATCCAAATAAATGTATGTGGTACTAAATACCTACGCAAAAGAAAATCTTTTTAAGGAGTCTATTGCATGCATCACGTACTAACATCCGCATTGTGTCGAGGCGAACTTTGTAAAACTTATGAAAATTGTATCGTGTGAAAACAATGTTGAAGGTACTCGTACTAAAACAAATAAATCTCACGCTATAAAAGTATGGAAGCACTTACCTATTATATTGTGTCGACAACGTTGTATGTAAGTACGATATTTTAATCTAATTGTACCTACTTACCTCTTGTTATTTTGTTTAGCGTTGCTACAACTACTTATGTCAAAAAACTAAGTGCTCCGTAAATCTAAGGGCACATTAATTATTATTGTGTATTAACAAAGAGTAAATAGCAGTTATGTTATAATATTATATGGAAAAGGAATACGGCCGTGAGCAGGATTCAAACGTGCGCCTCCCGGATAAATACCCCACGCGATTAAGTCCCGTTTGAATTCAATAATTATGTGTTCGAATCGCGAAAGTTTAAAAAGTGCTATAACTTTAGAGTTCGCTAAGCATGCGTTAATGCTTTTCAAAGAGTAATCTTTACATAGCAGTACTTACCTACAGGTACTTACTATTATTCTAATTGTAAGATGACTGTTTTCCTAAACACGTAATTATTTTGCTACATGGGATTGCAATAGAGCCAGGGATTGAAAACTGGTTCCATTTTTCGGTTTAATTCTTCATATATAAGTTCTCATAAAGGTTAAATTTTTCGTAATAGTAACGTCGATACGATTTCGGCTTCGGTGCTAACGTACCTGCCGGTTCCAAATAGTAGTTCCATAATATCGGGATCTGATATAAATGATTAATAAAAACAATATGTTTTAATTGGATGTAAACTTATTTAATATTGGTATGGTATTTTTCCTATACCAACGCCATCTGTTATTTGAGTGTGAAATCAGTACAGAGGGCCGAGACATGAGAAAGCTTCTAACGGTTCCTTTCTAGTATAAGTAATGCTTGGAACATAACACAGATGGCAGGACAAAGTACTTTCACTAGAATATTTTTGGTATCAGTATCTAGATGGAATGTACCACAAAGTGTACCACATTATACGTAGATGGTACTTATTGAATTATACTGTAGAGGGCAGAACCGTCCAACGAACAATATTTTTACCAAAGTAATTATTCTGAGTATTTTTACCTTAGTTTTTTTTTTAATTTTGGTTCCTATAAGCCTCTAGCGCTGGAACTCAGAAGGGATATTGCTGCATCCATGAATTATATTGTCTTTTTTTTATTACGTACTTTCGTTCTTTGCACTAGGTGTAGGCAGAGGTTGACAGTTGTACACCCACATTTCACCAATTCTATCATTCTTATAATCAATTGGGTAACAAGTGCTAAAAGAAAAACATCACGTGATTAATGGATAGCCCCTAATTATATATCATCTTTTTAGTAACTCTATAAGCAAAGTAACAGTTTTAACCCAACCACCAATCATGTGCTAAATTAAATAAGCTGCGCATTCGACTAAAATAAAATTGATAAGGTTATTTTTATTTCTATTCATATCCTGCACGGTCAGGACTGTTCCCCGTTCAAAACCTTTGGTTTGATGTGTAAGTATATCATAATATTGATAGGTTCTAAATCCGAAGTTTCTCAACTACTCTGCGCTAGACTACTACGTAGCTACCTTCAGCTTATTAAGTTAAAACTTCTTTATTAATGAAAAATTATATTTTCATAAACGTATGACAAAGTGGAGCGATCTTATTGAAATAGGATTTTCATGCTTATGAATTAAAATAATCATAAATTAATTAATTTCGAAACGTTAACATCTCAAATTGATGAAGCGTAGGCATAACTTTTTAAGGTAGGTATTATGAAATGGATTAGGTACCTAAAGCACTAAGCTGATTTCCTAATACGGAATTTATGTGTTCCAGACATAAGTAAAGTAAAGTTACAATATTAAATGGAAAAAGAATACGGTCGCGAACAGGATTCGAACCTGCGCCTCCCGGATAAATACTCCAGGCGCTCTGACCACTAAGCCATCTCGACCGCTGCTCACCACCGCGAATTCTTCTTCCATATTTTAACACGTCTTATGGCGACGTCATTGCAATCCTTATACCTTATATCCTAATACCTTAATAATTCAAAATAATTCTTTGAAAAGCATTAACGCATGCTTTAACATTTTACATTAAGCATGCGTTCAATCAAAGATTTATCTTGAATAAATAAAGTAATTAATGTACCCTGTAAGTGGAGTGTGACAGAAGGATAACATTAGAACCTGGGGCATGGATAACATTTGGTGTGAAATATACAAGGAAACCGTGTTGGTGGCGGTTACCACCAACAACAGCATTCCCAAAGAGGGTTGACGTCAGGCCGGTCATAAAACATTGCCGAAACTTAGGTATACCTATGCTGCGCCGATCCCAAATAAATTGGGATAAGGGCAGGGAGACGATGATCAAAATGTACCCTGTAATGTTCTTGAAATGAATACCAAGTCCAATCCAATTCCAATGTTATACGAGTATAATCAACAATGTGTAACGTAATAGTTAATTTACCTAAATCACATTTATTTCAATTTTAAAGCATGTTGGCTTATGATTTTTAAGACTTTTTGCATTTAAAAGTACGAACTAATTTAACGAATATTTCGAATGTCAATTGAGCGGATTTATCTTCAAAAGTAAACCTACTGGTGTTCACAAACACTGGCCTTACATTTAATTTAAACACCATTCTTTCCACAATATTAGACTTTCTTGATTGATAATATTAATCCAATAGGTACGGATTGATGAAAAAAAAAATTGTTATGGTTCTGCGGTTCACATAAATTCCGGAACTTAGGCAATGTATAATCTATGTAACCTACTTACCTTTACACATACATCTACGTATCTTATGTTATCATCCTCGGCATTCATCACAAGTATTCAGAATTAGTGCCGCCATCATTCACATTCGTTTTCATTAGATAGCGGTTTCAGCAAACTTCCTAGACTAAACAACACATAAATAAAAGCCACGTACGTTGTAGTATTATATACTTAGGTGAATATAGGTCACCCACGATCATGATGTATGGAGAAGAAAGTCCTGGCTTTGATTAGTAGAGAATAGGTGACTCCAGTTTCGTGTAAAAAATCTCTCCCATTATTTAATTTTCCCATTATTTGGGGTCGGCTCTCCTAGTTATTTTTCTGCAGGACCCAGTGCAGTCCTGGCACCTCTTAGGTTAAAAACATGATTTTTCATGTCCTTCTTAACTGCCTCGTTAGTCTAGTGGTCCCAAGCGCGACTGCTGAGCATGAGTTCCTGACTTCGATTCCCGGGTCGGACAAAGAGTTTTTGGGATTTTTAGGAAATTCTCGATAGCAGCCCGGAGTTAGGAATTGTGCCCGTAAAAGGCAATAGGCTCACCACCTATTACATGGGACTTAATAACAGCATTGGTAAAATGTGGCTGTACATCTATGTGCATCTCTGCCTACCCCTTTGGAGGATACAGGCGTGATGACATAGACATATTAATTTATGATGCTTCCAGCGCAATCCATGTCTATGAGGGTTTGCTTTTCCTCTTCTTTGAGTTGGGGGACATCAAGCACATTTCGTGTTATATAGTCAGTTGATCTCCGCCCTTGATGTGAGAAAAAAAAACATAATTCGATGGTCTGCGTACACCGTGGCCCACGCCAAATTAGTCGGCTTTCTACTAGCTTTTCAGGGATGGGCTATACTCTGAAGCTGGTTTCGTATTGGGTCCATTGGTTTCCCCCGCCCCACTGCAACATTTCATTCCGGCTGCATGTAGTTCTTCTTGTTATTTCTTTTTGAGCGCCCAGAACTCGGAATCATCAATATCATAGCTTAACGGATTTTTGTGACTGCTGAGCATGAGGTTCTAGGTTATTTTCCCGGATCGGGCTGTAATTGGGTTCTTCTGGTAATAAATTCTCAGCCTGCAAGCAGCCTCAAGTTTGACAATAGGCTCACCACATGTGATTTTATATCAGTTATTTAATCGTTACTAATGGTAAAGTCTGAGGCAAATCAACAGCTTGTTTAAAATGAGAAATCGGTTCTTTCCTAAAGGTCTGACCTCCTAACATCAACAACAACACAATCTCAGTTTGTTTTGTAGATAGCACACAGGACATAGGCCGTCTTGTGCCCTCGTCAATAAAATATCAGACGGTATTTTTTAAGGAAAAACTCCGCTACTATTCTAAGCCATTCAAAGCAAATGCGAATGTTTGTAAGGATGGAAAGATGTTTGTTACTCTTTCACACAATAACCACTGACTAACAGATTTGGATGAACATAGTTTATAACCCGGGTAACATAGGACAATTTTTATTCCGGCTGTACCCAATTCTGAAGTCCACGCAGACGAATTCGTGAGCAGTTAGCTAGAACATTTTGTTAAAGCTGCTAATAATAAGACTGTTTTAACAGGTGAGTGGAGCTGACATAACCCACCCTTACAAAAACTCCCTCATGAAAAGAAAACTAGTCAAACTAAAAAAACTAGATGAAATACCCCAATATTTATTTTTCTGGTTTTACCCGATAAGTAACGGTTATAAACCGACTAAAAAACGCAAACAAGGAAACAAAAAGCAATAAAACGTCTACAAAAACTAGTATTTAGGTTTCCTGTCGCGACGCTCTCACTTGGTCACTCGAACTGAGATAAACTTTAATACGGGTCAAAATCATTGCAAATGAAGAAATGGAGTGTTCGGGGCATAAATATACGAGTATGTGCTGAGACATACTTGTTTCGGCGCACGTCATCCGACGCCAAGCATGACTATTATTTTACTGATAATGGTGTTTCACAATTATAAAAATAAATACTACAAAAAGGCCTCCTAAAACACGCGATAAATGTTTATAAAATAACGACTAGTCTAACCAAAAAATATAAGCGTTAGTCCGAATTAAAGATGTTTTAATGTAATGTGCAGTGATCGCGACAAGATATTATTCAGAGGTAAAAATTTACAACGGTATTTTGGTCCTACATATGAAGCCATTTGCCAAGTTGCTAGTGTGGTCACTACTGTAATTAGCTGTTAAACACCAAATATACTTGACTTCCTTTTGTAATAAAGCTCGTTCGAAAACAAGTCACGTCTCTATCGAATGCGACCTTGTATTTTTTTGGGATAAACACCGAAACTGAAAGAAAACACTCCATTGGGTTTACATCATATTCGAAATCCAGCAACCCTCTAGTTCTCTCGCGGTGATTTATTGTTTAGGCGGTTATTTATCAAATAAGCGAGGCGGGCGAACGACGTGGGGCGACGACCGCGCCCTCCACGTTTTTAATACATTTTCCGAGTTTTTGTATCGTCAGCAAAATAACGAGCAGTTCGGGATTTAATAGATGCGCTTCTTTGAAAACGATGTATGCTTTACAGCAAATTGCGGAAGACTCGAATTTCGAACAAAAAACACAGTTTGGAATTAGATTATTTTGAAACACGGAAGTAACTAAAGATTTAAGTAGGTAATACTTTTGTTATTTAAACATTAAATTTGTCATCCTAATAAGAAAATAACAAATTTAATTTTAAAGATCTTTGGTGTTTGCTTACTTAGGGCAATTAAACTATAATTAACTTTTAAGTGGGATCCTAAAAGAATAACTGCACGAATAGCTTTCAACTACCCTCTTGTCGCAAAGCATATTTGTGGTGTATTCCTCACAAAACGATTGACAACAATTTCACTTCTTACAAAACAAAAAAAAATTACACAATTTGGATCGTACTTTAGTATACACTGGCTGTAGGTATTCTTTTTTTCTGTTTTCTAGCATGTAACGTCACACAGTGTTCATCGCGACATTGAGCTGAATTCAGCGTTTCTTTACGACGAAATAACATTCCGAAGATAGTGTATCGCAAACTTTATTGTTTCACACTTTATTGTTATAGGACAGCTGATAATGTGAACCAAAATTTGTATAGAAATGAACAGAAATGTTCTGTATTTCTGCGAATAGTTGCTTAGTAAAGAATATTTACTGATATTTGTACTGGAGCGTGTCTTGCTATTGTGTAATGTTTTAGATTATATTCTGAAGCGACGAAAGAAGCTGACAAGAAAGAACATCATGTAATATCTGCACTCGAGAAAAAGTTGCTCGTAGATAAAATAGACCAAATTAAAGTGTAGACCAGTTTATTATCTATGTTTAAGCTTGCAGCAATATTTAATGTGAACAAAACAGTCGTCCATTAATTAAAACGATGTATTCAATATCCTCACCTACTTCTATTCACCGTACCTACGAGATTCATTCAAGACACTTTTTGTCATGACGTAAAGGACATTTGACATCATAGTACTCGTCCATTAGCATATAGCCATTTTGTGCAATGAATGACGATAATGTAGCGTGTGCTGGCCATTGTGTGTTGAAAATGGCACATTATTACTATTACGACACGAATTACCATAACACTACATGAATTAGATTATCCACATTCGTATCTGTTAATTCTCGCTACTAGTATTATAATCTTAACTAAGTACCGGGTAACAGGATTTGGATTAAACTATGTCCTACTGTGTGACTGCCTCGTTGGTGTTGTGCTCACAAGTGGGCTGTTGAGCGTTTACACGCATGATTCTTTGTTTGATTCCCGGGTTGTGCAATGAGCCCGGTTCTAATTGTGCCCGGTAAATGGCAATAGGCTCACAACCCATGACATGAGACATTAAACGGGATCGGATCCATTGAATCAAAAAAAAGTTATTCAAAAAGTTTGGACAACAGATATCTATTCCGTCATGCTTATGTAAACAGCAAATGGTAGTGAAAACCCAAAAACGTTTATCTAATAAAATACATAACGACATGTACACTTCATGTTGTCTCTAGAATAAGTATTACACAAACAGTAAGTAAAATATTGTACCTGAACACAAACAGATAAACAACGCTAGTTTCCAATAACAAAGCTTCTGACCTGCTATAAAAATAGAAAGAAAAGAGAGAATAATTGTTAGGTAGGTACATGTTCACAGCGAATAAAAGGCTCTATAAAAAAGCTCAAATGCAGAATAAAAATTATTTTCCTTCCATTTAAATCCTGTCGTAAAGCGGAGCAAAAAAGGCGTAACGTAACGTAACGGCCAGCCATTGATTGATTTCTTGTTTTATTTGTTGTTTGGGTTTCTTCGACAGCTGTGAACTACATGCATAGTATACTGTGTGTTAGAAACAAGAGGAAAATCAAAGTATCAACTTGTAATCGGCAAGAGTATCGGTACATTCTGACGACAATTGCAAGGATCATGTTATATGTAACCAATTTACTTATTTCTGTTTAATTTAGGCGAAGATGACTTTGTAACACCCAATAAATAATAACTTACATATATTCTACAAGATATGCCAATAATACACAACATTTATTTGCTTTAAACAATGTAGAAAATCTATAAAAATATGAACAATATAATTTTTGTCTCTAGGTTGTAGATCTATTTCTACATCGTTTACAAACCAAAAATTTTATTATGGCTGAAATATCTCACCCTTGACTCGTATATATTGTTTCAAACCATTTCTTCCCAATAAATATGAATTTGCCTGCAGTTTCGTACATTATTTCAATATAATGGCACATTTGACGATATAAGTACTGTAACCAGTGACCCTTGTTGGTAAACAATGACAATAATAAATGTTATACGATGTTTTGATAATACCTGTTTGTTTAGGTTTGTTTGATAAAATTATTCTAAAAGAAAATTATAAGAGTTATATCAAATATGAAATTAAGTCTTTTAAATATTGTTTAAACCTTAGCTTTAAATGTTTAGTGAAAAGTACTTACCAATTTCTGATTTGAAATTGCGAATTATAAGACATTATTCTAATTCCTTTAATCCATAAAGTACTTGTAGTACCTAGTCTATACGGATGAAGCAGTACTGAAAATCTCTTTGCTAGCCCGTGCTGCTAGCTGCCTACGGATAATTTCGTCGGAAAACTTCCGTCCGTCTGCAAACGCCCTTACAAGTGCGATGCGGGAAATGCCCGATACTCGTGCGTGGGCTGCCTGTAAACAGCAGTTTTTCCCTAAGGTCGTGTTTACACTATGTCGTATCGATATATGTATTTGTATTTATTAGGAGCAGTTCACATAATTATATTACGATTTACTTATGTACGGCATTACCAATTAGTTTGTTATTAGGTTTACCTGTCGTGTCAAAGTTATGAGAACATAGGGTTGATCTATTATCCCCGAAGGGGTAGGCAGAGGTGTACACAGCTGTACACCAATGCTTTCATTAAGTCCAATGTAATAAGTGCTGAGCTTATTGCCATCTACCAGGCACGAATGCAAACTCGGCGTTGCTACTCAATATTTCTAACAGAAAAACTCAATAACGACTTGCCCGATCCGGAAATCGAACCCAGGAAGTCAAGCTCAGCAGTCTCACTTGGGACCACTATACTAACGAGGCAGTCAAAGATATCCTACTAATATGTTATATGCAAAAGTTTGGGAGGCTGGACATTTTACTCAATCTCGCAAAAACTACTGTCCAGATTTTTATGAAACTACACTTACTTAGTACGCGTGTTACTAACTACACATTCATCATAAGGTAGAAATAATACCACGACATAATGGGACGCACCCTTAGGGTTAAGAATCTTGTCTATTTCTAGTTCAGATTATATGTTTTCGTTTGAGTAAATATCGCTTTAATAACAAGGAATATTTTGTTATTTAAACGCCTCTGTTTGTGGCCGCCCCCGGGGGTAAATTTTCCGTGAAAACTTATCCGTTATATGGGAAGACGTTGTTAGCTCAAACTGATAAATAATAACATCATTATTAACTGCCTCGTTGGTTTAGTGGTCCGTAGCGCGACTGCTGAGCAGGAGGTCTCGGGTTCGATCCCCGGGTCGGGCAATGTGTTATTGAGTTTTTCTGTTAGGAAATTCTCAGTAGCAGCCCGGAGTTTGGAAATGTGCCCGGTTGATGGCAATAGGCTCACCACCTATTACATGGGACTTAATAACAGCATTGGTGAAATGTGGGTGTACAATTGTGTACACCTCTGCCTACCCCTTCGGGGAATACAGGCGTGATGCTATGTTATGTTATGTTATGTTATCAGTATTAGTTTGAACAAATCCCTAATACTGATTATGGACTTTGGTACTACCTACCTAAATTTTAATAGTATGCTATAAATTCTTATAAGTAGTTTAATTTAGCTATTTTAACGAATATTACTTATTAACTTTATTTACGAAATTGACAGAATCACATATAAAGTTACAATATTAAATGGAAAAAGAATACGGTCGCGAACAGGATTCGAACCTGCGCCTCCCACATAAATACTCCAGGCAGCTGACCACTAAGCCATCTCGACCTCTGAGAGGATCTCATCCGTATTCTTTTTCCATTTAATATTGTAACTTTAGATTTCGCTAAGCATGCGTAAATGCTTTTCAAAGATTTATCTTTAAGAATCACATATCTTAGGTTTTCGCGATCAGTACACATTATAATAAAACAACTTTTAACCAGATTAATCGCGTGTATTATTGGTTTTTATTTTAACTGACGTTTCGAACACATTGCAGCGTTCGTGGTCGCAGGAGAACACTTCGTCTTGTAGACGAGTCTCTGTATCTTGTAAAATATAACATAGCATCATATCATCGCCTGTTTTCCCCGAAGGGATAAACAGAGGTGTACACAGTTGTACACTCACATTACACCTATGCTGTTATTAAGTCCCATGTAATAGGAGGTGAGCCTATATATTGCCATCTACTGGGCACAATTCCAAACTCCAGGCTGCTACTGAGAATTTTCTAACAGAAAAACTCAATAACACTTTGCCCGACCTGTGAATCGAACCTGAGACCTCATGCTCAGCAGTCATGTATGTTATAGCATTGGTTGTACCTGACTAAGGTCAATAGGACGCTGCTTTCGTAGTCCATCCCCATATACGCCATTTGAAAAACAAGCAAGAGTTAGATATTATTCTCTGTAGTCTTTTCATTTTAAGGACGACATATATCAAGTTATGGTTTTGTAAATGTAATCAATTTGGTTTCAGAACTAATTATAGAAATTACCAATATTGTGTTCATAAAATTTTAACCTTATTATTTTAATCGATTTAAGACCTAGCTATGTCATCGAACTGCGCATTCACACAACATCTTGTAATTTAAATGTACTACTGTTCAGCAATAAACATATTTATTGATTGATTGATTGATCATGCAAGCCTTACTAAAACGAAGAGACAATAAGTGGTAACCACACTTAATCAAAAACTTATCCTCTTATATGAATAATTGTGCTTAAAATGCCTCTTAACTAAAATGTTTCTATAATAGGATTTCATCTCATATCTTTCTTTAAAAAAAAAAACGTTTTAGCTAGTCAGTTTAGGTTACCCTTAGCACAAATGTGGATATCATAATTTTATGATAATTTAAATTCAATCCACGAAGTTCAAACATCAAGTAACATTTATATACCTAATTATAATAAATTACAATTAATTTCATCAAAAATCATTATTAAAATATCCATGAGCAGTAAATAAAATTAAGTAAGCGTGTAAGAGTTACCGAAAAGGCACACAAATGAACTGTTAAATTCATTATTGCAATCAGATCGGAGATTGGCCGTACAGAATTAATTAAAAGCTGTCTTGAAAAAATATATATCAGCAAGACACTGATAATGCATGTGCTCACTGATTTAATGTCCCTAAATGGACTTATACGTTATAAAATATTTTTCTTTATTGTTCTGTAATTTATAACAGGATGTGTTTTTGAATCTTTTAAAATATTAAATTTCATTTAAAAAATGACGATCGACTTCAATGGCATAACTACAGAAAAAATCCTATTAAAAAATAGGATAAATGGTAAAATTGTGCACGTTAAAGGTGTGATTCATTACCTAAATTATTTTTACCTGTTGTTCTTTATTCTGACATAAAACAAAACATGTACTGTACGATTCAATTTCGATATAAAAACCGTTACTTTCGTAGGAGAGACTGTATAACCCACGTCAAAGTAGAAAGAACAAAATAATATATAAAACTACAAAGTAGATATATTTATGAACCTAAGATTTCTTCGTTAGGTAAGTAATGCAAAAAACTAAAACATATGACGTGTTGTTAAAACTAGAAGAAGAATGGACGATACATACAAAGGTACTTGTAGATTCTGTTAACTGGCCGTGTACATAAAGCTGTTTCTCAACGGCGTCGGTCGTGTAATGGTCAGCATAGTTGCCTTCCAAGCATTGATCAGGGTTCGATTCCCGGCCAACGCACACTCAAACTGATTTTGGAAAACTAAACACACAGGTAGATTTTATTACACCACATTCCGAATTTTTGTGTTTGAGTGTCTCATAATTATGATCATATCGATGTGTTTTAATAGCACTAAATCATAAATTGTAGGCCTTTAATAGACGACTATTTTGCTTAGTACGTAAGTTTTTAAGCTATTAAATTTATAATTTAGTTTGTCAACAGTAGGTAGGTACCTAGTGAAAATAAATTTAAAACTGCCAAAAAATATCGATATAAACTTTATCCGAACCGTGCAAAAATCATGGATGCATGGGACGCTGGAGGCATAACGAACGGGCCCAATAAAGAAAGCACTGAAAAAATAAGTTACATTTCTTATTCTTTCCGATTAACAAGTTATTCCAATACTCCGTCTAAAGTACCTGGTTTATTAAAACACAAGCAATTTATTACAGTGAAGGTAATATTGTCACAATCTCATGATTGTAAACAGGGAAATTATTCGTCGTAAAAATATCCGAATGTACACAATATGTTCGCTAAGCAATATTTTTTATGGACAAAACAATGGAGTGTGCGCGAATTTTATACTGTAACAGGAATCATGTCGTATATTTTTACGAAAATTTGAGAGAAACTATCATTCTTACTTCTTATATTTTTGGTTTGTATTTACGTATATTTGTTATGCACTTTGATTTTTCCCGTAGCTTTAGAGCATTTACAAACACTCTACTGTGCTCCACCACAAGTTACCTATTACCCACATAACATAAAGACCAAAAGATAAAAAACCACGTGCGAGTGCACTATAATGTCTCCGTAGAGATAGGCCGCCATGGCCGAAAATTCAACCGATGTTTTACTTCAACAACCTGACGACTGTCATAAACTTAAAACAGAAACTATCGCCACAAAATCGCAACACTTTAAAGGTGATAATGGTTATCCATTCGCAATACTAAGTAAACAAGTTTTGTCGATAAATCTTTATATAATTGATTCCTAGTGCCCACTGCCGACTAAACTTATGAGCATCATCATTAAAACTTTATCGGCTATGATAATAAAATGCGTCCCGCGGGCATAATGAGAGGTTCAATGACCTGCCCTCTCAGCTATCACTTATCCTTCCATTCCCCCCGTTACAGGATACCGTTAAAGATATTTGTTATGTGTTGAGTTCGGCCTAATGGCCCTATTGCCGAATTTCCCTAAAAGAGGGTTTGCGATATTCGGACTGAGTTCTTTAGAAACGTTCGTGTCCCTTCTCGATAGTTATAGCAATATAACATAGCATCACGCCCGTATTTCCCGAAGCGGTAGGCAGAGGGGTACATAGTTGTACAACCTCAATTCAACAATGTTATTTAGAGGTCTCCGTCCATTTTACAACGTGTACTACGATCTGTCAATACATTGATTTTTGTTAAGATTTGTACTGAAGGGATTAAGGCATGTACTGAAGATTGTATACATTTTTATCTTATCTTAAGTCCCGTGTAAAAGGTGGTAATCCTATTGCCATTTTCCGGGCACAATTCTAAACTCCGGGCTAAAACTGGAAATTACCTAACAAAAAATACAATACGATGATACTTTGCCCGATTCGGGAATCGAAGCCAGGAGCTCGCGCTCAGGAGCCGCGCTGGCGACCACTAAATCAATGAGGCAATCAGATATAGCATGATTCTGACAGCATACTTACAAACAGGTAAAATCAAGGTAGGTACTTTGATTTATGGTTCCTTAAAAACATGCCTTCATTACAAAGTTATTTATAATTGTGGCAATAATATTAAGAAAATATTACATACACAAATACCGTAAAACTATGCAATAAGTAAACAAACTCGATATTCGGTTTCGGCTTGTGGATACCAGATTCCGAATAACGAGATATACTTACACAGGGTGTGCCAATTCGGTCCAGTTTTATAAACTTGTTTTACGATGAATGTCAAACAAAAGTAATTACCCGCCAAATTTTCATGAATATTATCATAATTTATCTAATGTTTGTGTGTGGTCGAAACATGGCCACAAGATCGCTATCAGAATGTAATAGCAATATTATTATAACGTAATATTTTTAAACGCCTATTGTTGTAGGCGTTTAATATCTGATCACAAATAATAGTAAGTACCTAAATTTTTGGCAGGCTTGCTGCCTGTTTAGAACTCTGTATGTGTGAAGGTAAAGATTTTTTTTTAGTTTAAACTAAATATACATTAAACATTAAAATTTAAAACGTTTAAATTAAGATATTTTTAATTTCATTGACCGATTGGCCCGAATTTTGTTTTTCTTACTTCATTGCCCATCCCAAATTTCAGCCCAATCGGTCGGGAGAAACTGGTTTATAGTTATATGTTTTTGTGTTAATAAAAATACGATCGTAAGCAGGATTCGAACCTGCGCCTCCCGGAAAAATACTCAAAGCGATTTGTCAACTAAGCTTCGACCTCTAAAGTTTATACAAAAAATTATAACTTCAGAGCTCGCTACGCATGCATAAATGCGTTTGTTCGATTCGCGGGTCGGGCAAAGTGTTATTGGGTTTTTCTATTAGGAAATTCTCGGCCCGGGGTTTGGAATTGTGCCCGGTAAATGGCAATAGGTACACCACCTATTACATGGGACTTAATAACAGCATTGGTGAAATGTGAGTGTACAACTATGTACACCTCTGCCTACTCTTTCGGAGAATACAGGCGTTATGGCGATTACTATTTTAAGTTATCGGAAATTTAATTTTAATATTCTTGTAAAAATCTATTTGCATTTAAATATTACTACCAATTATTTATAATCACAAAGTTCATCCCTACAATTTGTCAAGTGGGGCTAAAATGAAAATAGTAACATAAATAAACCTTTTTCTAGATCATACAGACCGTGAAAAATAAATTGTAAGCAAGAATAAAAACAAAATTCAAGAGCGTTACTTGTTCTTTCGATTTGTATTGGTTTTATTGAAACAATTTATTAAAAACAATGCCTTAGAGAGTGTGTAGTAAAAAATATATTTTATTGGCAATGCGTGCTTTTGAATAAGCCAGGAATGTACAATGCATGTTTCAATTCAATTGGAGTACATTATAATAAAACAACTTTTAACCGGATTAATCGCGTGTATTATTGGTTTTTTGTTTTTCCCGACGTTTCGAACACTTTGCAGCGTTCGTGGTCGCAGGAGGACTAAGGTGTCAGGTGTCTCAACAGTTTATTTAAAATTATTTCAGTCTGGAGTACATTATCATATTTCCAAACTTTTACGGCTACGTTTATGTTTTTTTACATAAATACATAAATAAACTCACGCCTATCTCCCATGGGGGTAGTCAGAAACTACAGAACGCCACCTGCTACGATTCTTACATATGCCTTTTGCTTCGTCCACGTTCATACGTCGTACATTCCTGGCTTATTCAAAAGCACTCATTGCCAATCAAATATATATTTTTACTACACACTCTCTAAAGCATTGTTTTTAATAAATTGTTTCAATAAAACCAATACAAATCGAAAGAACAAGTAACGCTCTTGAATTTTGTTTTGATCCTTGCTTACAATTTATTTTTCACGTTCTGTATGATCTGAAAAGGGTTTATTTATGTTACTATTTTCATTTTAGCACCACTTGACAAATTGTAGGGATGAACTTTGTGATTATAAATAATTGGTATTAATATTTAAATGCAAATAGATTTTTACAAGAATATTATAATATAATTTTCGATAACATAACATAGTATTCGACATAACGCCTATATTTTTCGAAGGGGTATAGAGGTGTACATAGTTGTACACCCACATTTAACCAATGCTGTTATTAATTCCCATGTAATAGGTGGTGAAAATTAATGTATACAAAATTAAACTATTATATCTAATTAATATGATAAACTAAAACATCTTGAAGTTTCGCGATTCAAAGATGTTTACTGAATAGTTCCGAAAGCAAAGGTTTACATCTCGAAAGAATAACTAAAGCATGCTAGATCTAGAAACTATTAGTGAAAGAAATTATACTCTCAAAGACTGTACAATCTCTTTATTGTCGTTTTACAAACTTCACAATGTTACTCGAGGCCACCTACGACGTCCTTACACGCTTACTTGCAAAATCGGAATGGCCGTTCTTAACGTTAACTTTTAAAAGGTGATTGCTGTGTTGCCATACCTAACCAATAAATGTACCGTACTTAATTTATTAGTCGATTATTGTATATGCTAACATTCGGCTAATCCTGACGTCAAACGCGGCCTCGCGTTTACAGTGTTAAATTCACAAGAGAAAAAAAAAAAGATTAATAATATTAATGGGAAAACAAACACACACCTTATATTAATTCCTCAATCACTTTAGCAACTAACAGTGCCTACGAGCATAATTGCTCGCAGCCACTCGCTCTTATAAACTTCACTTACAAGCACTCTCACTTGTAGCGACTCACTCTTATAACTAACATCGCTTACAAGCACTCTCACTTGTAGCTACTCACTCTTATAACTAACATCGCTTACAAGCACTCTCACTTGTAGCGACTCACTCTTATAACTAATATCGCTTACAAGCACTCTCACTTGTAGCGACTCACTCTTATAACTAACATCGCTTACAAGCACTCTTACTTGTAGCGACTCACTAATTTTATCACTCAATATTTGCAATATAATTATCTCCATAAATAATCACTGTACTCTCTATTAATCAATATTAGGGTACATTTAAAACGATCTCCTTAATAATCTCTGTATAAATCAAATCCTCTCGCTTTTAACATAATGCATCTACTCATACATACGCACTATTAAATATCTCATAAAACTATAATATTAGTCTCTAATTTGTACATTTTAATTATATATTTTTCATCAAAAGATTCTCCAACGCTTTTCTCATAAGATATGATATATCTCTCTAATTATGAATCTCTGTCCACTCTAAGTATGATTCTCTAACAATACAATCAATCATGAATATACATACATTTTTATTCTGCATCTTTCTTGCATAACTAATTATCTTATCTCTAATTTAGTTTTGCTCTACAATCTCATTAAACTGTGCTTTCATTAAATAACTGTAAATACAAAGATTCCTTACGACAGCATTGTAATAAAATAATATAGTCAAATAATATTTCATGTATGCACTACGCAACATATTTCTTATTTTACTTAACATCACGAATTTGAATATCACTTTCTACTCTGAATCACTTGATAACAAGTCATGATTAAAAACAAGCCATGGATGTAATTTGTCCACGGCATAAACTGATTTATAAGGCTTGCAACCTTCTTTCCTGGTAATTGGAGTATCTTCAATCTCATACCGATCATTACTGATTATTTTAGAAACCCTATACGGTCCTACACATTTAGGTAATAATTTACGACTATGTCCAGGTTCTGTACGAATGTCTTTTTCAACACGAACTAAATCACCGACTTTGTATTGGGTTGGCTTTTTGTGCGACTTATCAAAACGTTCTTTCTGTGCTTGTTGACTTAGTCGAATTCGAGATTCCGCGTCCGATCTAATTTCATCGCGATCTAAAGGGGTGTGGGAGTCAGAGACAAGCGAATTCATGAAACCATCAGAAACGCCGGTTGTTTGTACGCCGAACAACATTTCCGTAGGAGTACGACTGGTCGACTTGTTTACAGTGTTATTTAAGGACCACTGTATTTGCGGCAAGCGCAAATCCCACTCATTTTCTCCTGTTATGATTTGCGGTCGTTATTGCGTCAACTATAGTACGATTGTACCTCTCGACCTGGCCATTGGCCCTGGGAGAGGCAACCGCATTCAATATATGTTTAATACCCCTTTCACTAACGAAGTCCGAAAACAACTTGCTAGTAAAACTAGTCCCGCGGTCAGATATTAATCGACGTGGTACTCCAAATAGTGCAAAATACTCTGTAAATACTTGAATAGTAGTGCTACTTTTAACATTTTTAACCGGTTTAATATATATAAATTTTGTAAATGCATCAATAATAACTAAAATATGACAATTTTTCTTTTTACTTATAGGAAAAGGACCACAATGATCAGTGTGAAGTGTATCAAATGGTTTATTAATTTTTGGTATTGGATGTAGTTCTCCTTCTTTAGCTCCAGCGGGTACTTTATTATGGGCACAACTTAAGCAAGAGTTACAATATTTTTTAATAAAACGCCTCATTTTCTTAAACCAGTAAATTTGGTGTATTCTATTGTAAGTCTTGTCAAATCCGTAGTGACCGACGTCGTCATGATTCATACGAACTATTTGCCATCTTACTGATTTTGGAACAACCCATTTTAAATTAATTTCATCGTTTTTATCATTTGTCATTCTATACAACCGACCATTTTTAACGGTATAGTTATTATGAATCTCAATAATGTCTTTTGTATCAGTATCATTTAAGATATTGATTATTCTTTGTATTTCTGAGTCCTGTTCCTGCACAGTGCGTAACCATGCGTCGTCATCTATAGTCAGAATATCAACAACTTTAATATCATCATGAGATTCGGAAGCAATGGGGTTGCGCGACAGTGCGTCAACATGACTCATTTTTGTACAATCTCGATGTTCAACAATAAAATCATATTCCTGCATTAAAATGTACCAACGCGCTACTCTGGGTATCAAATCTTTCTTCGTCATTGTGCTGCGTATGGCTGCACAATCAGTAATAACTTTAAATGTTTTTCCTAGTACATAAACTCGAAACCTGTTTAACGCACACACCACCGCCAAAGTTTCCAACTCATATGAGTGTAATTTGCTCTCATCTACTGTCGTCTGACGACTATAGTATGCTATAGGATGGAAGATTGGATTAGGACTCACACGTTGCAACAAGATTGCTCCTATACCAATTTTACTAGCATCAGTGTGAACTTCTAACTCAGCCTCGGGGTTGTATAATGCTAAAACGGGTCGTGATGTCAATTTAGTTTTTAATTCATTACATGCATTTATTTGTGGTTCATTAAAACACCACGTAACATTTTTCTTTGTCAAAATTGTTAGAGGCTTTACTATGATTGAATAATTTTGTATAAACCGTCGAAAATAACTGGTGAGGCCAACAAACTGTCGAACCTCGTGAACATTTTTAGGTAATGGAAAATCTATCACTGCTTGAATTTTGGCAACCCCGGGTCGAATTCCATCCGAGCTAATCTCGTAGCCCAAGTAATTTATACGAGTTTGAAAGAAATCGCACTTTTTTAGGTTTAATGTGAGATGAGCAGATCTTAACAACTGTAACACTTTTTCTAGCTTTTCCAAACCCTCTTCGATTGATCGTGACATAACTAGTAGATCGTCCATGTAAGCTAAGGCCAAATTTTGCTTACCCTTAAGCATAGAATTAATTGTCCGCTGGAAAACACTAGGTGCATTGGAAAGTCCAAAAGGCATTCTCTCAAACTCATACAAACCATCAGGTGTTACAAACGCTGTAAATCGCTTACTGGCCTCATTCATAGGTACTTGGTAATACCCTGACGTAAGGTCAAGGCTTATAAAAAACTTATTACCTCCTAACCTGTCCAGTTGGTCTTCGATACGAGGTAACGGATATTTATCTTTAAGTGTTTTTCTATTTAGAGATCTATAATCAATGCATAGACGTTTATCGCCGTTTTTCTTACCAACTAAGATAACGGGACTTGAGTAGTCTGAAGTGCTTTCGCGAATAATACCATTAGTTAATAATTCTTCGATAATTTTATTTAGGTGATCGCGCTCACTCTGTGATATTCTGTATGGGTTATACACGACAGGTCTATTATCTGTTAAAGTAATATCCATTTTTGCTAGATTTGTCTTACCTAACTCAGCTAGATTCATTGCAAAACAATCCCTATACTGTATTAATAACTCAAACAATTTATTTCTCTGTTGCTCTGTGACTTCAGTACTAATTTTTAAATCGGATAAAGGTAATTGTTCATAGTTAATAGTTTCCGTTGTCAAACCTATATACTCGGTATTTACTTCTTTATATTGTTGACCTCTAACTAATAAAGTCCCTTTCTTAATCTTTAAATCGTTAGATGATAAATTTACCACCATTAAATATCCCTTACCCGCTTCGAACTCAAATAGCCCCGGCAAAATACTATATTCAGTTCGGGGTAAAATACGGAGACTGTATTTTACTAATAAACCACCACTATATTGATCGTCGGTTATAGCATCAACTGGCATCGTAGTCTTAGGTTTCACAACTTTATCACTATCCGCAAAAACTTTAATTTTGAACACATTATCGCTAAAATCTGGCATTTGTATAAATATCAAGTCATCTATTGTTTTTACAATAACAACATTTGGCTTTTCCGTAAAAGACTGTCCAACTAAAATGGATGTCCGTAAATAATGATCATCTACAACTAGAATGTCTGTGTCCGCTTTAACCATACCGATTTCTAGAGTAACAGTAAACCTCCCTATTGGTTTAACAGCTGAATTTCCAAATCCCTGCAGCACCGGCAAATTATTGGTGTCCCAACTATTGACTATTAACATTGCATTTGATTTTCGTATAAGAGTACACTTACTGCCTAGGTCAACGTATCCTTTTAAAATAATATCGTTTACCCTAACGTCCTTATAATATTTGTCATTATCAGTCTCACTATTTCTAATACACATGACCGTTTTATTTTGGTCTGTAGTGTTATTAGTTTTGACTAAATCGTCGCTAGTGGTTCTTTTACGACAGTCTTTAGTATCATGCCCTAGTTTAAAACAAAAAGTATGTATTAAAAGTTAAAAGTATATATTTTATGGGTTTGTTGCATTTTAAACTTATGTGACCTTTTTCATTACAATTAAAACATCGAATTGTATCAGTAGCACTACTTTTTGTTTGTTCGTTCGTCACTTTATTAGGTATCCGTAAAGACGCATTGCTCCGGTTGCGAGAGTTAATAGTGTGTGTATTACTTTCATTTTGAGACACCGTACGCAAATAATTGAGAACTTGTTCCGGTTCATTAAACATGCACGCTCCTGCCCCCATTCGTACAAATTTATCATCAATACCATGTATAAGACAGCCCACTGCTTTAATGCCAACTATCTCACATTTATTTATAAGTGCCATTTTATCATAATAATAATGTTCCAGGGACTGACCAAATCTACATCGAAGCATTAACATAGTCATCAATACGTCTCCATAGTTCTCGTTAGAAGGAAAGGCTAACTTTAATTTTTGCGTCCACTCATTCCATGTATATAGGACTGAGGGTAGGCCCTGGTACCACTTCTTAGCTAACCCTATCAATTTGGGAAGCGCATAGTGACATATTTGCCGATCATTCCACGAATATATCTGCGCACATTCGCTGACTTTGTTTATCCAATTTTGTATTGTTTGACTATTATCACTTGGGTCAAATTCTGGTACTACACTAAAGGCAACAGGAAAGTTATTCTGGGCCCAAAAATTGGGGCCCGAGTTTGGTGTGTAATTATTCATATTATGAACATTGTTTGTTGTACTAGTATTATTCATTAACTCAGGATAAGTTTGATTAGTTCCTGTAACAGGTATGTGAGGCGTATGTAATTGTACCGAAGAAGTCAGCGGGGGAGTTTTAGTCATCGACCTAGGAAGCCCTCCTGCACAACGTTCAGAATGCGCTTGTTTCTTAGTTCTTTTATTTTGTTTTTATGGCTAGTACTATGTTTCTTATGACCACGTCGTCTTTTACGATGCCGTGACCTACGATGGTAATCATCACTATCACTAGTAGTTAAAGAAGAACTATCTTCACTAGCGTCACGTCGCCTACGTTTTGAATTTCCCATTACCACAAAATACCGTTGTCGAGTGATTCAAAGCAAAATATAAATTCAGATTTGAATACGTAACGGAACTTAAAACAGAAAATAAACAATATAAATTTAAATAATAACGTCTTGATCAGCGAACGCAATTCAAATAATAACGATTCCCACCAACACGGATTACAATAATATATTTAATACTACCACTAATATGATTTAATTATATCATCACAATTATTATTCACTTCAATCAATACTTGTATACGAAATTGTTCTCAATATGTCATCAAAAGTTCTGTTTACAGAAGTATTTTAAGCGTATAATTTTCACACAAGCGGAAAGAGGTGCACATGTAAACCAATATAATATCACTTCGCAATAAGAATCGCTCACTTAAATAGCTTTAAACAGTTTAAAGATGACTTTCTTGATTCTCAGGTAATTTATACCAATTGTCACAGCAATCACAGAAGAACGAAATAATACGTTAAGTTCTGACCTTGAGCATCCTTGGTCTGGAAGACGGCAGCATCAGGCACGTAGATAAACTTATCACACTTCTGACTTGAAAGAAATTATACTCTCAAAGACTGTACAATCTCTTTATTGTCGTTTTACAAACTTCACAATGTTACTCGAGGCCACCTACGACGTCCTTACTCGCTTACTTGCAAAATCGGAATGGCCGTTCTTAACGTTAACATTTAAAAGGTGATTGCTGTGTTGCCATACCTAACCAATAAATGTACCGTACTTAATTTATTAGTCGATTATTGTATATGCTAACATTAGGTACCTTCAATAACGCATAACACCAGTTACGAGTTTGCATAGTAATTAGTTTTGAATAGTAGTATTTTTTTAAGTGAATTCCTATTATATTGACTAAGATTATAAATACCTACTTACATAAATGAATTTATGTCGTAGAATGCGATGCAATACAAGTGATTTCAAGTGAACTGTCTAAGATAACGATTTCTTCGCACATCACTGTCAGTTTAAGTTGCGGTCGTAAATAACATATTAACACGCGTCTTAAATATACGTCAATGTATATAACTCAACTAATTACAGTGATTAGTTAAGTTATTATTACGACACGCTGTTTTATTTTAGTTATTTTAAAGCTTATCAAATTTTTTGTTTTGGAACTTTACGAAATGTTTAAATTTGTTTTATAAATGTTTAAGTGCATTTATTTACCTACCTGTCAATCCAATGCTTGTGTTTATTAATTTATTTTCTGTTAGTTATGTAATATTGATCTGTCTAAAGAGAAAAGTGCATAAAGGAAAAGAAGGCTTTGCCCTGAAGATGGCTAAAATAATAACAACTTTGATCTAGATATTCTTACACCGTGAACATGAATATTGCAGTACATTGTTATTTTATACAAAGCAAGTGAGTATGAACAATTGAAACTTTTTCCTTTGAAGTCAAATAGGGACAAATGTAAAATTTATCTAGTATCTATTCCGTGTTAACACCGTATCTTGAGGTGAAGCAATGCTTTCCAACTTCTCAGAGTCGCACGTTGGTGAAACAACTAAAAGAAGCAATGCTTGAGACAATCCGACGGTAAAATCGGAGGATTGCATCTCCAACTGCAACTCTCGATTTCCAAACAAACTTCTAATAAGAAAAGTTGCAGTGAAATAAGATTATGAGTATATTTCCTAACGCCCTCTGCTCGTTATTTACTTCGCTTCGCGGAATCGTAACAAAAGAAAAATCATATTGAAGGAAAAACTTTCAAGTTAAGGAACAAAGATTATTAGCTAATAACACTTATTCTCACAGATGGAAGAACAGATTAGTGTTAATACGAGTATGTTTCATTTCATAAAGATCTAAGTTACTTAGCTTTCTGAGACCACTGAACTGAACAAAGGATTTTATCGGACGAAATTATCGCAAACTATGTAGAACAAAGGAGAAATTATACAGAGAAAAATAGCTTATCACCCTCTATAAAAAATACTGTTTACATTTAGTAGGTTTAGGTATTTCGCTTATCAGCGATCAAGTAACAGGTCAATCAATCAGTCTATTAAACGAGGACCATAAAATATATCTAACAGATGTCAGAATTAACACCGAAAACTAAAACCATAACATTAAAAGCATTAAGGCGTGCTCGAATATTACAGATAACATGACGATAACGTCTTAATGGACTGTGACTACTTGACAGACGGATTAAACACGCAACGAGAGGGCAGGCAGGGCAAGAACAGTACCACCACCATATCTTGATCGTTCAGAGAGACGCTAGCTGTAATGGCTTAAAGTCACCAAGTTCATTTCAGTATATTTGAATTTGGTTCCCTATTTCACCGTCGGCCAAGTTATACTGGCTAAAGTATAAAATAAAACACAAAACGAATGTGACAGGCTGCACACTTTATTCACATGATACTGTTGCTCCACAATTAAGAAAGGTTTTCGAAAGTGAATGCAAGAAGTATGTATTCAAAAATTTGGAACCGGCTACCGCCTTTTGCGATAACCTTTGCGTGTCATTATTGTCAATAAGTGCTTAACACGTGCCGAAAATACCAGGATTTGGCTTAAGAAAGTAGCAATAAAGTGATTTACTGGAGAAATAATATTAACTTACGCGGGTTCTTTATTTACAAGTACGTTTACTTTGATATCAATCAATACAGTTCACTGCCACAATAGTCAAAAAAAAACGAATATACTTTATTATACCTACTTAATTTATAATTTTGCGAATTCAGGACAAAGACCTCTCCTAATAAAAGCGTTGAAGATCACATCTTTAGCATTAGTGTAACAGACCAATAATTCCAGGTCTCCTGAATAAAATTCACATTAGTGCATGCCAGATTTGTACCCCAACCTGATGCTTAGAAATTGTGAGCAAAACTTTAATAAATCTCAAAGCCACCACGAAGTTCAGATTTCAGAAAGATATGTCGTCAAATATCACTAAAATTAAGTATTTGGCTCTAAAACCAACAGCTCCTGGATAACATTTACGGTTCCCGGCGCCCTCGTAACTAGGGTTCGTCTGAGAGCCGCAAATTATCGCCGAGTAGCTGTCAGTTTACGGCGAACGAATAAAAAATAAATGCTCTCCATCTGATATCGGTTGAAGATGTAATAAAATTGGGTAATTAGACCTTTTACTGGATAGACACGTACTTCAACTATTTTTTTGTTACTTATATTATGTTGTTCTAAGTCATATGCTAAAACAAATCGCTCCGCTTAGCAATGGTTGCGACATTATAGTGTTCTTGAACGGTTGTGTTCTTATTTACTTGCTTTAGAAATTAGGATTATATTTTGTTATGTGTAGTAATTCCATAATGGACGCTCTGCAAGCCTCCGCCTAACTAAAGTCACACGGTCCTTCACTTAACCGATATTGGCGCATCCCGGGATAACAGAATCGTAATTTAAACAATATTAACTTTAAAAAATATAGTCTCCCGACACCTATTTTCGGCTCGATATGACTCGGTATTTTTATAGATGAGAAACAATCACATAAAATATCTGTAATCGTCTGTGAATTTGAAGGTATTTAGTTGTTCTAAATAATTAAGATATAACGAAGTAAAATTGATGTTTAAAACTCAATAAGGAAAATAATTAAGACGTGTTATGACATAAACTGATATTAAAATCAATTAAGGTATACCTTCGAGGAACGTCAGTGATGACAAATCGATCGATCATCTGCATCAGCAGTAATCTCATACAAATATGGCTGCCGGGTATAATCAGAAATATAAACAATAAATTTCACAAGATAATAACATTATGACTTATAAACCATAAACGATCCTTGACATGGATGCGGTGCCGTGAAGATGGATCGTAAGATGCACTTGATAGCACTCAGGACATAATTTTAGTTTACAGTTTTCTTTTCTTATAAACTGAAACATTACTCCAAGTTTCCTGGTATTACACAATGTAATAATGCTTTTTTAGCTCGGTAAGTTTTATATCATAACTTATGAAGAGCAATAATAACACTTTATTATATCTCAGCCAACTCATATCATCTTCATAATTTCTCGTGAATACTAACATATCAAGATAAATCTTTGAAAAGCATTAACGCATGCTTAGCGAACTCTAGCGTTATTATATGAAATGGAAAAAGAATACGGTCGCGAACATAGGTGGCGAACATACGGTCCCGTATAGGGACTGAATTGATAGCAATAACGTCGCCATAAGACGTGTTAAAATATGGAAGAAGAATTCGCGGTGGTGAGCAGAGATCGAGATGACTTAGTGGTCAGAGCGCCTGGAGTATTCATCCGGGAGACGCAGGTTCGAATCCTGTTCGCGACCGTATTCTTTTTTCATTTAATATAATAACTTTACTAACATATCATTTTACTCATAAATCTACCAAGATGTCATGAGTTTTTATAAACTTTCAACAATTGCCCCTATCTATTATATTTTGAGCCAACAATATATATAATTTAAGCATCATTGGCTAGCCCTTTGGTGATGCAGTGTCAAAAACAAAATTATTATAGAATTGAGTAGAGAATTATTATGGAATTGAGTAGAATTGAATAGAGGGCTCAGATTAAATCACGTTAAAATAACCATTTTCTTTGTGCCACATACATTATATTTATATCAAAGAATAATTAGTAATGACGCATGTTAAAATATCTGTAGTTATTAAAATCCACACAAGTTATCCATATACTTACTAGACCTGAAGCCCCTACCACGGCCGATCATATCTGACAAGACTTATGCGCTTTGAGCTAGAGTCTCTCAATGGAAACAGTTAAATTTAAACGAGACACCCCGGAATCAGTACTGAAGAAATAAGCCTAGGCGGACTAGAACCTACGTAGACTGAAAATTGCGTCTTATGAAACTTGAAGACAAATCTCAAAGAGCTCCAGTACAGATATTGGCGGTATTGATTGATAATTCAAAGCCGTTGAACAAACTGGCAGCATGCATGAACAAAAAAATGCTGAATCCGTGAATATCATATGCCGTGGTGTGCAATTCATCTTGGAACATTATATACACCCTCTGCATTATGCTCGGCAGTCGGTCAGCGGAGCATTGTGAAGTTTTAGTCGGTAGGAGACTGAGAACATGACGGATATCCACGCATATAAACGGGCCATGTTGCACTCCTGAAAGTATAAAGTCTCTAAAACATTCTACAGTATTAAATTAGACTGTGGTCCAATGTTACCACTTTACACGGTTTTGAACTTTTGACACCGCAGCGTTCCGCTTCATTACGTGCCATCAATCTTTCCGAGTGAACACGTCGCATGCCGCGCGATGCGACACCGCGATAGCTATTTTTGTTATAATCAACGTTGGTTTACACAACATATGGTGACGTCGATAAGAATGGAGGCACCGAAAAATTTAGATCATGTAATAAGGCTGAGCTCCCTAGGAAAGAATAAATATCTTTTATAATACTGTAACTTGTTATTAGTCTCTAAGCCCCTGGTGGAAATCGTAATGTATTATATACGAAATCTGTTTCCAACCTTTAATTTAAATCAAAACTTAAGTAAAAGAATAAGATATATCGCTGATATTAAAAATAATATGCAATAATATTAATTGATTTGTAAATTAATACGACAAAATTTAATTGTATTTTTATTTTTCAAAATTAATTAACTTGCTCTGTATAAATTAATTCATTTTATAATAAATAACAATAAACTAGTACCTAAATATAAATATTGTAAATGTGAGTGCTACGTAACCATTTTACTAAACTTTCTATTTTGTTTGTTGTCTGGCAGTTGGGAGTATGTCATGCTCACTAAAATGTCTCGCTGATGGTGGCGTGTGTGTTGGGTCATTCGATTCCCTTCAACATGGTTGAGTTGGGTGATGCTGACGCATGCGTCATGTTCGTGAACGGGCGCCGTCAGTTGGGACTGGTCATCTCTGGACTGTCATGGCGGGAAATTTGAATTTTTAAACTACACTCTTTTAGTATTATCTTACATTGTTCTCACATATTTAAATTATTATTTAACAGAGTCAGTGTAACCAATACCTGCTATTGTGAAAACCTATTTTATAAAAAGAGTAACCATGGAGTTTCTTGCCCGTTCTTCTCCATAGGAATCTACACTTTGGAACGTGGCAACTAGCTTCTGACAATTCAAAAGTGCCTGTAAAGGGTCTAATTGAAATAAATGATTTGACTTTGAAGAAGTAAGTTTTTCCTGGGAGTGGGATATACCATTTATATGGCTCCTCCTAAATATCACCTCATTAGTCCTTTAAGTTTTATGAAAGGTTATACATCCTCTACATAAACATGTCTCAATAAGACATTACGATTTAGGTGTGGACTGCCTCGTTGGTCTTGTGGTCTCAAGTGCGACTGCTGAGCATGAAGTCCTGGGTTCGATTCCCAAGTCGGATGAGTTATTGAGTTTTTTGTTATTGGAAAATGAGAGAAGAGACTGTTATTGAGAATGAGGAAATTCTCAATAACAGCCTGGAGTATGAAAATGTGCCCGGTATATGGCAATAGGCTCACCACCTGTTACATGGGACTTCATAGCATTGCAAAGTAATATACAAAGCAATAATAGCATTGATGAAATGTGAGTGTACAATTGTGTGCACCTCTGCATACCCCCTCGGGAAATACAGTCGTGATGCTATTATGTTATGTTGTTATGTGAATTAGGTGTGTCAGCATCAGCCAAAAGAATTATCCCGCAAAAAATTCGCAAACACTGCCTTTCATTTCAATTTAAGCATTTAATTATGTTTCATGCAGTGAAGGCGGGTAAACAAGCAGTGTGGAATTCTTCAACAGATGTAAAACAAAAGATAGTAATAAATTCGAGAATGTACACAGAGCGTGTCGATTGTGTTTTCGAAAGGCGCGTGTTCGCCAATAAGATTAATTGTTTGCGCCTGTATACATTGTAAGATGCCACTTCAGTGAATTATGACAAGGCTGCAAAAGCAATATTTTATACCCAGGACGTTTATATTTCCCTTAAAATATGGAGTAATGTATTTTGTTCAATAAATACTCTTATTACAAACAAAATAAATCCGAGCGGATGGCGGTCACCCGTTGTAAATGATTTACAACTGAAAGCTTAAGTCGAACCTAACTAAATCGGAAGCTAGTTACACCTAATTGTTTCCGGTTACAACTATACCTTATAGTTAAGTCGTGCCCCCTTTTGAGCCGTAACATGAACATAAAATAAAATATACGAAGCCGTTAGTTGATAAGTTAGTGGTTTATGGCGAAATGATCAAAGTTATGGCATTTCGAGGGGGGTATTGGAATCGATTTCCCCTCGAAATACTTATTCAGAAGTTGTTTTTCTGTTCGTGTTCCGGTAGATGAAAAACAAGGCAAATGCTTATAAATCATGTTCGTATCCAGGTATCGGGACCCTAATAGATATCGTCAATACATACAAAGTATTTACTGATAAAAACAAATCAATAACAGATAAAAATAAGGATTTATAAAAACAACTAGTCTAGTTGCAAACGCGGCTGCGGAGAGTGAGGCCCTGGGTTCGTTTCTCAAGTTGGACAAAGTGTTATTGAGATTTGTGTTGGAAATTCTCAGTAACAGCCCAGAGTTTGAAATTGTGCCCGGTAAATGGCAATATGCTCACCACTTATGGAACTTAATAACGATACTTGTAAAATGAAGCGTATATAGAATACCAGACCCCTGCTTACCGCTTCAGGGAATACTGGCGCGATGCAATGTTAGTTATAAAAAGTCATTACACATTATACACTTTATATTTTATAAAGTGTATAACATTATTCTTTAGTATAACATCGATACCTATAGGAATTCTAAATTAGAAATAGAAACTAAAAAATGGGCTGTGGTGCGGAAAGATTAACAAATGGAGACACACCGACGCCGACAACTATTTGGCTATAAATCTTACGCAAGTACAAATATCCGTTTACGAAACCTAGGTCGAAGTTTTCTAAAAAACAAGAGCTAAAACAAGATATTTCTATGAAAAATAATTAATTTACCAACATATTACTTATAGTGAATAGTTCTTTAGATGCTTCTTTAACACTTGGCATGCCTGGTGGATGAAAATCACACCGTATGCCTGGTGGGGTCTGACAGGCCCTAATTTCAAATAATGTTTTATAACAGAAAATTATTTAAAACTCGTTGTTTTTTCTTATATTTAGGTTGAAATATTATTAGTCTCCATGTTTAAGAAGAAATTAAAATATTATTTTAGTAAATTAGTATTATTATTTAATTTTACAAAAACTTCGTTATATTTCATACAAAAATTTACCTCTATAGGAATTTAGACCAATCAAACGAAAAAAAAAAACAATATTATGTATATCTCATTATTAATATGGAACTTATGGCTATATTTAGCTTTAGAATACAAAAATGAACTAATTGGAATCCGTCTTCATCATGTTTGAGGCCGTCTTTTTGGAAACAAATTTCACGTACAAGATTTTCATTTTCCATACAAATGTAGCTGCCACAGGTGACACAAATAAGTTTTTTAATTGCGATCTTTGATTCTTGAGCATAAGCGTAAAAACAACTCTACGCCAGTAGAAGATTTTTATTGCTTGGTGCCACTTCTTCTCTACCAAGATGGGGTCTCAATTCGTCGTTTCGCGAAGATTTACATAGATGCGTAGATTAGTTTTCTTTTCAGTTAGATGATCAGTGCCATGTCAAGTTATTCAGAAACCTTTTTCTTTGGTATTGCATTTCAGCAGATTTTTATTCTTCTTTAATATTTTTCTCATTTCATTTTCACGTTTGTCTCCAATGTTTTCAAAAACATCTGTATCTTCAATCTCTAAAGCGGCGATTATTTCATAATTATTAGATCAATCAGTTTATATATATGATATTTAAACATCTAAGATGAACTAAAAGTAACTAACCAATTAATGCTTACTTATTGTGATTACGCAGGTAATCACAATAAGTAAGCAATAACACAGTACTTTTTTTTGTAAAATTGGTAACCTACCCTCAAATTTCCAAAAGATTTAAGAAATATTTAGTACCTTTAACTATACTACTACTAAAATAAATATTATTATCATTTTAAGTAGGCATTAGTTATGCCTACTTAAAATGATAATAATATTTATTATTATCAGCAAAAAACTAATTAAACACTCATCAAATAAAAGTCACGTCCTATGCCTGGTGGGGCCTACCAGACCCCAAATCACTTTACGCACGTACTACACACATGGAAGCCAGCTCCGGACTGCGGAATGTGGATTGATTTTACGGGTAGTTCATAAACCGAAGCTACCTAGAGCCATAGTTCACCTAATTTTGTATTTAAAAAGATATGACATGTTTTCAATCACGGGGGGTCCCTAAGACCCCACCAGGCATGCCAAGGGTATAAACCCACAAACCCTTTATCTAGAGCAGTTTTAATGAAATAAACAGAAATGAAGTTTTCTTGGAATCTTTCGTTCTTGAGTAATTAGAAGCGATTGCATTTCTGTAAACAGTAAGTACAGTGACCATACAAAATTTAACCAAGAAGTCACTGATATAAATCGTACTCATCTGCCAAGAGACTACCGCACAGAATTTTAAAACCCTCTCATTAATTTACGTCACTGAAAAATATACTTGTGGACAGTCCCCAAATTAGTTTCTTTATCTTAACTTAATGCACAGTCTGTTTGCACGTCACGAAAAGTCTTTAAAAAGAATACAATCATAGATTGTAATCAAACCTCTGGTAAGGGAGTTGAAAACATTTTGTTACAACGAGTAAAATGTGGAGCAATTTACTCATTTTGACCACGTACTTTTTATGTCTATATTAATGAAAAACTTCTACTTAAAGAACTTTCATATGACTGGAGCATATTTTAGAGTTAATTATCCATCTCTTACAGATACTGTCTTTTCTACAGTCTTCGTATTAGCTTGGCTTAAAATGCAATAGTGTGCTCATACATAAAATATGAGCACATAATCACTTATCTATCTTAGAATACTGACGCAGCAACTAAACATTCCTATAACATAATATTTGGTCACACACCTCGAACTCCCCTTCTGAACTTCTTTGATTTATAGCCGGATTGTCTTAGTGATTGTACTGAGCGGTGCACGGACACAAATCAAGTGGAACATAAATCTGGGAGGTGAATCGTACTCCACACCTCGTAAACAGCCCGGGAGTCGTTGCAATGTTCACTCCGAGAAGGAGAGTCCTCCTCTAGTTCACTGTTATACGCTAGTGTACCAAGTACTGAAACTTTTATCTGTGTTATTCTTTAATAGAATTGACTTATCTATACAAAGATGGATTTTAAATTTAAGTAGGTACTTTATTCTTTTATTTTACTGGAACACAATTTTTCTTCCAAAGTACGGGGTGTTGTTTCGAGAGATTTGAGAGTTTTAGATTACTATTCCCTACCTCAATATCTCCCAGTTTTACAAAGGCAAATTATACTTCATAACAATAAAAATCTAGTCTGGTAACTAGCGAGCCAACAGATTAAGAAGGAGACTCATTACAGAAAAAAAAAACCGTCTACTCTCGAGCCAGTTTCTTTGACTTCATTTTGTTTTTTTTTTTTTTTATTTAAGCTTTACAAATACTTGTACCTACCTAAGTATTCGTTTTTAATGCTGATTTATCGTTTCCATCTGAAGCTGATACCATTAACGCTAGTGACATGCGTTGGGTATAAAAACTTACATAAATGCTCACGTCATTGTCGGAAATAAGCCAACATAAATGTTATGGTTTCAAAGCTCGTGTCAAGAAAACGTACATGATACTACGGAAAGGAAATACACAATTTTATTCAAATGTTACCTAATAACAATCTCTTTATTACAATTTGCGCCAACACCCTTATTTATGTGGATGCCAATTTATAAAGCGTATAAATCATATAAATTCATGTAGATACGTGTCATGATTCTGATGAAGACATAGTTACATAAAATTAGATAACCACTACCTTTTACTAATAGGCACTATAAGAGCGAGACAAAACGAAAAAGATTTTTAGTCGGCACACTTGGAAAATTAAATATAAATTGAGATTATCGTTTTATAATTTGAATTTGACTTCTATTCTTGCAACGGAACGCTTTTTAGAAGACAGCAATCTCTGGCATTAGTAGCATCACATAAAAATCGACACCAATCTTCTTTTTAAATTCCATACGCGTGTGCGACAAATTTAACTTTATTATTATAGTCAGAGATGCGATTTCGTGGATCATCCCTTACAATGTTATTACTATACTTAAATGTTATTGAAATGCTTTGATCCTGGCAAGGGGCGTAACAGTCCGTTAAATAACTACGAAGTGCGACTTCGTCAGTTCTTTTGGACAAAAATATTTGTCTAAGAAATAATGTGTTCTTTAAATGGCAGTAGATTATCCACTTGAAATTATTTTCATGGCTAACGTTCTCTATAAAATAATCCTCTTTATTCGTCATAACATTAATACTCATTCAGTCATAATTAGGTATTAAGCTTAATTAAAGGTTCTGGGTGAATCAAACTGTACATGCATGTCACAAGATCGAAATAGCATTTTCCACAAACACGGTCTCTTCCTGACCCGTACCGAATATTGGAATTCTAAAACTCTTGTAGCCCAAGGGAGTAAATATAATAAATCTGTAGTGTCGCACAGTACTGTCGTCGCCCGTTGTGGCCGGCAGCCCTCCGGCACTCGTGACGTCACGCCCTCTATACGCCTCTGACTGGCTCTGAGCACGATTTGTAATTGCCGATAAATTCACAAAGTACAATTTTTGTCTCATAAATAACATAAAAATTGCCGGTGTTGGCCATTTAAAATCATTTTACCATACCAATTAGTTAGCCAGAATCTCACAATTCGTCATCAATTTTCCAAAGCAATTAAGCCTGTTTGCAATAAAAATTTCCTGTAATTTAATTTCGTTACGCGAATACTTTACTTTTTGGTTTCGGACCACCCGAAAATCGATTATTGTAATCAGTAAGTACATGCATTATCAAGGGTACTTACACTTTTATTTTTCAATGAAGAAAACTCGAGGGTATAAGAAAATGTTAAAGTAGTTACTTATTTTATTGGTTCCGATTCTGTTAGTTCTTCTTCATGTTCTTGATGAACTACCTAGTGTCAGAGTTGAAACCGCCCGTAGGCCTCTGACATGGCTTTACACACCATCGAGAACACCTCTCAGGTGTGCTGGTTTCCTAACAATGTTTTCCTTCACCGTTTTAAGTAAGTGATAATTAATTTCTAAGACACGCACTGTGCTTGACTGACTTTGCGAGTCGTTACTCACATGACTCCCAAAATCAGTGGTGCGTGCCTTGGATTCGAACTTGCGACCTTTGATTTGCCAGTCCAACTGTCATACCTCTAGGCTATCACTGCTCTTCTGTTAGTGCTGGCTGCCTACTGGCTTTACACATACAACTAAAACTAAACATTAAAAAATACATAACATACCTATACGATATAGCATCACGCTTGCCTGTATGCCCCGCAGGGTTACGCTAAAATTTCCCTCACATTTCACCGATGCCAGTCCAATGTAAATAGGTGGTGAGCCTGTTGCCATCAACCTGGCATAATTCAAAGTGCTACTGAATTGAATTTCCTAACAGAAACACTTTAAAATATTACCCAGCCCGGGAATCAAAACCAGGACCTTAGTAGTGACTACTGATCACAAGTGCGGCTGCCCAACGAGGCAGTTATTGCTTCATTAATAAATCATTATTAACAACTATATGTACATATAGACTCAATTTGTTTTTTTTTACGAATAATATATATTTTACTTTTTGGTTTAAATCGTCACAATGACTTCAAGCTAACAAATTAAATACATATCAGTCCTGGAATTACGCCGAAAATGGCGTCCAATTTTCGTAACCACGCATTTCTTTGCTAATGAAACTGTTGTTATTTGTTTCAACGAATGTCTTTGTCTCTTGCTGTTGTCTGCTGTTCAGCTTAGCAATGTAATTTTGCTCAGCAACAACATTTTTTTTCTGGAAAGTCAACATATAATTTGTTTGATGAACGCAAACGTTCTGAGTACTTTGTTAAGATTTTCTATTTATCCAGATCTGTCTCTAGATTATTTTTTAAATTCAACTGCAGAATTTAAGCAATGTCTGTCGAAAAACATAATACGAATTTACAGACATATCAATTCACAAAAACTCAATTTAAGTCATTCCAAACCCTAAGAAATGTTGGCATTATCTTACTATTTATAATGAAAACCACTCGATTCGAATTCATTTTAAAAAGTTTTGCAAGTAAATTCACCCCGTTTACGACACTCGGTGACAGTATTAAGATTACTAACTCTATTTATATACATAGTTTCAAAGAATTTGACTCCCCTTTTATGTTTAAAGTTTCCATGAAAAAATATTTTCAGTTTACAGAAGATTTATAATTTATTATCTAAGTGGGTAGGTACATGGTTCTTGGAAATGTAGAATAAGATTAAGCTGACAAATCAATACAAATAAATAAAATTGAAGTGTCTGTTTGTAATGTCAAAATAATAATTCATTTTAAGCTCATACAGTTATTTGAACGATACCTATGCCCAAAAATCATTTGTTACTTTTTTTGTCTATTTGTCTGTCTGTTTGTTCCGGCCAATCTTCGAAACGGCTGGACTAGCTAACTATATAAAGAGTAACTTATGCAAATATTTTTGTCGATAATATTTAGGGGTTTAAGCAAAAAGTTATCGATGAATCAGTAAATCCCAATACCACGCGGACGAAGTCAGAAAGAAAACAGAATTATATAAAATTCGTCGAAAAACGATAGAACAACGATAACGATAGGACCGCAGTACGCAGAATATTTTGAAGTTTTTTAGAAAAGGATTTCTGCCACCATTGCAAAAAATCCAAAGATACTCACAATCCACATGGTGCAACTTCTTCGTACGTTGAGATGCAAGAAATTACTTATACCTATTAAGTTTATTACGTTACGTTACTGTAAAAATTACATGCATTATAACAAAATTTTGGGAGCTGAGTTGCCCGCATCCATAGGAGTACACCCTTAAAATAGAATACCTATTCGTGGCCCCTGGGTGGTGCAAAACACAACTCTGGTGGGAGGCTTCGACCGCGGCTGGTTACCATTCACCGGACGAAGCCATGCGGTGAAGCGACCTAATCGTGTTTCGGGATGTATTCCGGTGCAACCGTTGTGGGAGTCGGGTCTGGGTAGTTGCATCAACTCGCCAACTACCGTTCTCCTCAAATCTATCCACTCTACTTAAGAGTGAATAGATTTGTTCTGGATATACGTGCTCCATCCTCGGCCACACCGTCGCTTACCATCAGGCGAGTTGGGGGCCAAAAGTAAATCCAATTTTATACAAAAAAAAAACTGAGTGTGTTTCGTTTTCTGTCTAGCACGGATGTCCCTAATATCTGTAGTACACCGGATGTTGGGCGTGTGTAATATAATAATGTCTCTGCTTTGAAATATAATGATACAAGTGTCACCTGTCAAAAGCGCGAATGCTTTTACGGAGAACCGATAAAAGATTATTAATTTCAATTACTTCGACAAACCTGGTATCAGAATTGTTCAAGCAACCCCAAGTCCTCTGACTTGTGCTGCCTATTGACAACCATTGGGATTGACGGTTTAACGTTTAACCTTCGAAACACAAAGAGAATCATAACATAACATAGCATCACAGCTGTATTCCCCGAAGGGTAGGTAGAGATGTACCCACATGTTATTAAGTCCCATGTAACAGGTCATAACAGGTATTGAGCCTATTGCCGTCTACCGGGTACAACTCCATACTCCAAGCTGCTACTGAGAATTCCCTAACATAATAGCCTGCCCAGGAATCGAACCCGAGACCTCATGCTTAGCAGTCGCGCTTAAGCCTACTAGACCAATGAGGCAGTCGACGCAAAGATGCTCAGATGTAAATGCTCCTAAAGTCATCCACCAATCCCAAGACCAACCGCACCAAGCGAGCTAGAGCACCTTTACCTATATAATTTTATAAGTATATATATTCCTAATTAAAACACGATTTACGTAATGCGTCGAGAATTATCGAACGTGCCAAAATAATGCAAAGGGGTGTTAACGAGTGCCAATTATGCTATAACACTACTGAAAGCTTATGAGCTCATAATTGGAATCTGGTTTCTGGATGCAGTAATCGCTTCTAATGAGTGCGTGATTCTCACAAGAATTTCGCAAAATTATTACTTAAAATATGATAAATTCTAGAAATTTTTAGAAGGAGCGTGACTATGCATGAAAGATTTTCAATGTAGCCATTGAATATTTAATAAATCTGACTTAGTCCCAGATTTATGGACCAAAAACTTTTCGACATTTACAAATATACACACATATCATGAGACAGATACAAAATATATAACGATTAGTTCATTCGTAAGTCAACGGTTTGTTTGAAAAGCTGTCACTAACTTAAGCCGCTGATGCTTGTAGTTACTCTCAAATCACAACGAAATGAACCGAAAATATAATCTTAATTTTAACAAGAAGATCGGTAATATTTAGCCTACGTTACACCAAGAGAGGGTAAATTTTAATGGTTGAGGTTGACGTTGCGTATGATATTATGATGATGATGATGATATTTTTAGGGCAATGATGAATCATGAAACTCCAAAACCTGTGTTTTATGTATGTTGTTTTAACTAAGTGCTAAATTGCATATACATAGAAAATCTTATTTATTAACATGCTTTTATTAGCTTGGTATGTATATATGTATCTACGTATCTATGTAACGGAATCTTTGAACGTGATATTTTTAAAGCGTCGGATTGAATTGAAACTTCGCGCACTTATCAAGGACTGATGGCAAAACAATAATTTAATACATTTGTCCGATTATCCTGATCAGGATCTTCTGAATAAATAATAGTTTAAAAAAATTAAAAAGTCACGCTTTTGTTACTAGCCAAACTAAAAAGTGAAAAATAATTTTCTATAAGTTCAGAAAAAAATTGAGTGATTAAGAAAAACATAATTTTATCGTAAAAACCGGTGCTAGATGTCAATTGTTGTAAATATTTTATTGACAGATATTGATAAAATAAACTCATTATAATAAAACATTATGATACAAGTTGGTCATTACAGTCGAGATTGCTAACCGAGCCATGGCGAGGGTACCAATGACCGACCTACCATTAGGGCTCATATGACATTTTTCAACACTCTTGTGAGGAAAAAAGAATATATAATTATATTTTTTTAATACATGTTGAGGCCATGTAATGCCTATATTAATTCTATTTTTCAAAGAAACATTGAAAAAATAATATACAAGAACGGGGCTTGAACCCGCGACCTTTGACGTTAGATAAATATCACCTGGCGTCTCCTTAAGACGTATACAAAGAGGATTGAAAATTCAATAGGTTTGAACACGACAAGGTAGCTCAGTTTGTAGAGTGATGACACGGAACGTCAAAGGTCGCGGGTTCAAGCCCCGTTCTTGTCTATTATTTTTTCAATGTTTCTTTGAAAAATAGAATGAAAAAAGAATAATATAACATAAAATTACATAGACAACAATGCTCTAATTTTAGTTTAGTTTGCTAGATTGGAATTTATGCCACTGTATCTAATTACAAAAACGGTGAATTTCAGCAAAGACTTTGTAGATATCAAATTTATTTGCTTTTAATATATAAAAATTTCAGCAAATAGTTTTGATGTCTATAGTCACGACGTATTTCATCACACTTGCAAGGAAGCTTAAATTATTAAAATGACGCGCGGATTTCTTTTTTTGCGCCGGGTCTATGGTCTTTGCATGCGCAATTAGAAGCAGAGACTTGACTTGAAGAATACAGATAAATCTTTGAAAGGCATGCTTAGCGGACCTTAAAGTTATAATTTTTTGTGGAAAAAGAATACGGTCGCGAGCAGGATTCGAACCTGCGACCTCTGAGATTCTCATCGAGAGGTCGAGATGGCTTAATGGTCAGAGCACCTGAAGTATTTATCCGGGAGGCACAGTTTCGAATCCTCGCGACGGTATTCTTTTTTTTAATTTGACGAAGTTGGTTGAACTTGACAATCTATGGTTTGACGTCTAAATAATATTTTTTATAATAATTTAAAATAAAGTGAATATTCTTCCATATATAACACAAATTAATGTTAATTTGTTGATAAAAATAAATAATTTGATGAATCGAAATGTTTAATTGTCATATTTCGATTCTTCACAGTTTTCAAACATCAAACTCTTTGCTTAGGTTTAGAAGTAAATGTAAAGCTGTCACGCTGTTTTTTTTATACTACTGCGGTAAAAATAAGAAAAAGCACGCGTGATTAATAAGCCGCATGAAACTAAAAGATGAAACTAAAAGCGGTGCAATAAGAGCCACTTCACGAGCAAGAGTGTTGAAAAATATAAATATAATAAGCACCCCATCCGTAACAAAAGCGTGTCTTTATTAACATTTTTTTTTTATATCAAGTTTGTTGCCTATTAGGTTCTTTTTTTTTTGAGTGTGAAAATCCGTAAGGTTTCGACGCTGTGCCAGACTCGTACAGACTAAAAACCACACGGTCCTAATCTAATCTTTACAAAGGTCGCGAGCTGGTTGCTGCAATCCTGCAATCACCCTACAGATATAGGTGTTTAAAACTTTATTGTTATTTGGTCTTAATTATATTCTGATAGTTTCTTTTTTATTTCAGTTATTAGGAATAATGCGCTGATATTTATTTGAATATAACATATTTTAAATTCTTCACTATCATAGAATTTATGATATACAAAGACTCAATTTACATCCCCTTTGCAATGTTTTCATAACCCTTACTTACGCTTAGCTGAAATTTACCCGTCTCTGCGCCCGTAAGCTACTGAAATGTAACAGCGTATGCTAAAAATATAAACTCTCAAGATTAAATTATCTATATCTTATTTCACGACGGAAATGACTACTTTATAACGCGCAACTTAATTATAACTCCCGGACTTCTGACTAACGACGATCGATTTTTTAATTTATATTTTGACACGATATGAATCACATAAAATGGTAGGCAAACAAGAATAAATGTATATCGGCGCCATCTTATTATAGGCATTACACAATTATTTTTTTATGTATGTATTCTATAATTTATTGTCGGTATTTATTATTATTTCGATCTGATAACTAGAGTAGAGAGGGTAATTGATGGCATAATAAAATATAATCTGGTTAATTGGCAAGACACTATTCCTTATCATCTCTAGCTGCGAGTAGCATCAACCTTTAATTAAAGGCCCAAGTAATATTAAAAGGATAACTAACTGTTTCAAGAAATTAATCACATACCTATGACGACTGAACAGTGAATATGAGGAGTATTTAGGGACGAGGCCAGAGCTGTGTCGTGATTATATCTCTTAGTGATGAAGAAAGCTATCAGACTTTAAGGTACCGAAGCGACTGTCATCTTCGATAACCGCGACTTTCTGTTTACCCTGGTCTTCAAGCCACAGGGAGTCTTGATATAAAATAACATCTGAGTAAGCGCGGCCTCGTGCAACTATTATTAAGCCACGAGCCAATCAGCCTCTAAACTAAAGCTTGTGTTTTGATTTGCCTGAAATTTAATTAAAAACTTTGTACATTGCTGTCAGCATCATCCACAGTCTGTTATTAAACTCTCATAAGCTTTCTTTCGTTGACGCCATCTTAGTTCAATATTTTTGCAAAACAAAATTTGACACCTTCACGGATATACGTCTGTTAGACGTCATAACAATAAAACTTCTATTGCGTCTCATCATGTGTCCTTCAAACTATTAAACTACTCGAGTTCAGGAATCGCAAAGTTTCTAGTACTCCTTAATTTTTTGGAAGTCATATTACCTCCTAGCTAATGATCTCGTCTCAGTAGTGGCTATCCTGCACCTGTTGTCATTCCATCTTGACAAGTGTCCTGCCCACGACCGTTTAGATTCGTAAATCTTGATAAGACGTCTTGTACTCGTACGATGTCGACGCAGTAATACCTATTACACAATATTTATATCGTTTCGCTTTCGGCAATATCTGTAAATCTAAATACACACTAGTAAACACGAGCTCTATAGCCTATTAGATAACTATCTGTACCGGCAAATTCTACACCATAAAGATACTCCCGAATTACTCCATAAATATAAAAAAGCTTCATCGGAAGCTCAAATTATCTTGTACATAATATAATCCCTATTTCGAACTACTTTAAATGCTACTCTATATTCGCAAAAGTTTGCTTACGAATCTCGAGCGTATAACATTTACCTACGTGTCTAATCTCCATATAAAGCGCGCCAATTACTTTATTATCGAAGCTAATAAGAGAGAATATCGAGTGTTTCCAAGTTACGAAACCGTAATAGTACGTAATTGTATCGGACACGTAGCAAGTGTGGTAATCCAACCAGAAGCAGAAGTTAACTGAGTGCCTAGTTGCGGCCAGTTACTGTGGGTAGCCACACCCGGCCGGGTAATAGTTATGAATCGGTGATAGGGTTCACACATGAACACATTATATGCGAATGCAAATTAAGTGCAAATATTGCTGAAGTGGTTGAATCTGGTTTGGAGGTGCGGAAGTTATATCTAGTGACTTTCCTCATAATAAGTCAAGTTTTAATAACACATCTTGTGTTTAGTCTAAGTTTCGAAATTCAAAAGTCTTTTTACATTTGAAAATTTAAGGATTTTTCTGTAGTTTTATGGTTTAAGTTAGCAACTTGCTGTACATTTGGGCTTCAACCCTATCAGTGCACCATACCGCGTATCACACCGGTCGAGTCGTCGAATGTGGAGCAGGCGGCGGGCAGCGACGATGCCTCCGACAAAAAATCAGTGTAAGCTGTACACCAAGGCGCTGCGGACGCGCGCTCGCTCCCGCCGTCACCACGCGCCCGCGTGCAAGCCTAGCGCACGAACTTACCGCTCTGGCAAACTTGCTCGCAACTTTCAAACGTATTCGGCGGTCCAACCACCAAATCCTCAAATATCTTCTCTAACAACTTAGTACTCCAGTGGAAATCTAAAGTGAAAAGTGTCATATTGTTAGTTGGTGTGTAAGTTAACAACATATGGCCGTGGCCCGAGGTCCGGTCGTTAGGCTGCGATCGGTCGTGCCGCCTCGCCGATAGAATCACGACCGAGCACGTGTGTGCCTATTGCGTCTGGAGGCTCACCATTCACTTCACCTATTTTGTCATCTCACACTTGCATCGAACAGTTTTTATTTTCGAAAGTACCGATATAAACTATATTAGTACCATGCCTAATTAGGAATCTAACAAACTTGAATTGATCGTAAACGAGCGGCAATAAATATAAACACACATAGGTATGATTTCACTTTGTTATGTGCCTTGTGAGTCATATCTGTACTTTTATTTATTAGGAATTTCTCAATAAAGTTAAAGTTAAAATCTGCAATGTTGTTTGTTCCAAAACATAAACAAATTTTTAATTCAGCTTAAATATTTAGAAGTTAGAGTTCTCTTAAGTTCAGTGTCGAGAACTTAATGAGAGTGATTGCAAGCATCTTAATTAAGCCTTATTGTAGTGTATTATACTCTGCATGAGTCTTGCACAACCTGTTATACCTTCAATAATAATATGTTCCTACCGGTACCTACGGGCCCTCTATGAATCCCGCCCGATCTTCGCCGAATTCTCCTAAATTTAATTAACTGCTTTCAGCATCCATTGACGTCTATTGCCTGAAGAGAGTGACCTCTTAGCTATTTTATTTTGGCCTCGCATTCCTTCAGAATTGTTATGGCCAATTGTAGTGACGGAAATGCGGAAACTTTTCTTTTAAACAACTAAGTAATTTCCATTATTTTATTGTAGAGACCGTCTATTGTCCCGAAGTTTAGCATAATACTTATTAGGAATACGAGTTTTAATGTCATTCTGATATCGATTTGTACTTCTCGGGTTGACGTACCGAGAACTTTTGAAAACGCAATAGGCAATTGAACCTGAAAATGTTTAACAATAGGACACAATCTTAATCATGACTCTACAATAGTCTGTAATGAAGTTATACAAATTCTACTGATACTGAGATTTTATTTAAATCAAAAAGCGAAACTAAAACTTGTTCTGCGAGTGTACATACACTTACTTACTTATCACTGATTAAATATTACTAGGTCAATTAATTTCCGTTCTCATCATATGACGTGTATTAACGTCGCTATTTATACACAAATGAGATAAACTTGAAGTTAAATACGCAAGATTACGAAATTGAGCGTCATCAACAAAATAAAACAAAAGAAAGCTTGTGAAGAAAAAAGTAGAAAAAGGCATTAAGTTGAAAGATGAAAGAGTGGAAAAAACCGAGTCTTCAGAAGAACATAATTAGTGGGCCTAGTTTGAGCCCTTCCTGACTACAAAGAGATTTAGGTAATTAGTCAATTTTAAACAAGCGTCAATAACTACCTAGAAACGGAAATATTTGGCCATCAGCTTAATGATCCGAAATGAAAACATGATATATTTGATGCATATTTCTTCATTTATTACTCTACATACTATATTTCACTCAGTGCTACTAAAAACAAGTTTAAGGTGGTACGTCCTATTGAATTTATAATAAACATAACACAGAATCATTATAGAATAGTTTCTTTTTATTTCAAATCTTACCTAAATTACTTACTAATACTAGTAATATGTAAATAATGTAAATAATGTAAATGATTGCTAAATAGATATCGCCAGGCATGTCCTTAACACGTAAAAAGGAAACTTGAAATTTAATACAATAGATGCGAATAAGCGTCACGATAGCTCATTAGGTACAGCGATGACACAGACTACCAAATGTCCCGGGATCCAATTCGGTTTGTGTCTATTATTGTTCAATAGCTCAGAAAATAACATTAATACTTTGGTAGTTCTTTTAAGTCGAATATTTAGAATATATATTTTTGCAAATATAGAAATTTATCTCCGCGCGCCACTTTACGAATTGTCCGCCGCATTCCGAGTCCAATGGTTATTAAACAAGCGTCAAATAGCTTCCTCAAAACGGAAATACTTTGCCATCAGCTTAATGATCCGAAGTTAATACATTATGTAATTAATGTTATTTACTTCATTTATTACTCAACTAGAGCCAGGCCTCTCTTGAAACTGATTTATTTCTTCACTCAGTGCCCTAGAGAAGGCCACAGCAATTAAAACTTAAGTAAGATATTTTAATAAGGATGTTTATTTTAAGTAATTTATCTCGGCCTCATTGGTCTAGTAATCCCAAGCGCAACTGCTGAGCATGATGTGGTCTTGAGTTTGATTTCCAGGTCGGGCTAAGTGTTATTGGATCTGCCAGCAGTAGGAGTTTGGGACTGCGCTCGCTAGATGACAATAGGCTCGCTACCTATTACATGGGACGTAATTGATGAAATGTTGTGAATGTACAATTATGTATTCCTCTGCCTACCCCTTCGGAGACTACAGGCGTGATGCTATGTTATGTATTTATTATGTTTAATTTCGACGTCTATCTGTATACTGTCTTCCGCTTATGGAGATTCTCCTTTCATCCACTTAATGGAATTGGTGGGTCACCCCATGATCTGCGTGAGATTAAGCAAAATAAATATCACACTTACATTCCCTTTTGGGCTAAGCAGAGGTCCCACGTAATAAGTGGTGGGCCGTAATCTACCGGGCACATTTCCAAATTCGTCCGGGCTGCTATTGAGCATTATCTAATAGAAATCCCAATAATACTTTACCCGACTCGGGAATCAAACCTCATGCTCAGCAGTCAAGCTTGGGACCACCAGACCAATGAAGAAGTCTTGCATACATCTGGTCATACAGGCGCGTCCTTCTATTCACTAGTCCATATTGTCCTAACTACTTTAGTTTCCGATGAACCGCTGAATCAGCATTCAGGGTTAGTCTCTACCGTCCCTGTTACCAAAACATTAAGGTTCGGAAAGTCCCGATGACTTTTTCGTGAACTTTAGCGCGACTCACTGCAAAAGTTTTCCATGTGTGGGATAATCATGAATGGGCAATTCGAAATATTTCCGATCACGTACTAGTCTTGGTAGGACTTGGGTCCTGGCCAAAGTTACTTATAATTTAACATCGCATAATATCATCACGCTTCTATTCCCCGACTGCCCCGTTAGTTTAGTGGTCCCAAGTGCGACTGCTGACCATGAGGTCTTGGGTTCAAAATTTCAAATCCCAGGTCGGAAAAAGTTTTATTGGGTTTTCTGTTAGGAAATTCTTAACAGCAGCCCGGAGTTTGAAATTGTGCCCCATAGATGACAATAGGCTCACCACCTATTACATGGGACTTAATAACAGCATTGGTTAAATGTCGGTGTAACAGCTATGTACTCTGGCTACCTCTTCGGAGAATACAAGCGTGATGCTATGTTATGTTTATTCCCCGAAGGGTTAGGGAAACCCTTCGGGGAATACCGACAGTCCTACACATATTTCACCAATGCTGTTATTAAATCCCTTGTACACCAGCCGGGACACAATTTTAAACACAGGGTTGTTACTGAGAAATCCCTAACAGAAAAACCAAATCCCACCTTACCCGACCCGGCACCGATCCAAGGGCCCCACACTGTACTGTACAGTCGAGTTTGCAATCACTAGACCAATGAGTTTAAACTACCTAGATACACAGAGTCATACCTTCCAGCTTTCCGCGAGGAAGTTGGAGAGGAGCTTAAAGACTGCAGTACCAAGTTTTGGAAACTTTAGTTTATATTTATATCATAACGTGCCACACAGTAAATTCCCGGTAATCCGAACTAAATTCTATCTTACCTACATCTAGAACTACGACATTAAATAAAATTGTAAATAATATCATTATTTAATTGAAACATAATTAAATAAACTGTATGTAAAGCTTAATTTTTTTATACAAACATTTTGCAACCCTCAGCCCTGATCCCAATTTATTTGGGGTCGGTGCAGCATATATTCTTCTCCCATACATACTCTTTACTTGTACTGGAATGCTGCTAAAGTTTTGGCTATGTTTTATGACCAGCCGCCTGGTCAACTCTCATTGGGAATGCTGTTGTTGGTGGTAACCGCCACCAATACGATCTCCTTCTATCTAGCATTTTGCAACCGTACTATCTAATAAACAATTTTTTATGACTATGTGAAAATCCTGTCATTAATACTGTGCCAGACACACTAAATACCACATGGTTCTCTACAAACCTTTACCGGGCTTCCGGGATTGTAACTGTTTTATGTCCAATTGTAAATTGGAAAAGAGATACAGATTAAAGAGATACAGACTCACTGTCTCATTTGTGGCTTACAGTTTAATATTAAGTATTGTCTTTTATATTAAAATGTCATAGTTTATGTTATACAAGCCTTTATTAGAACAGTAAACGATTTATAAATTAACTCACCTGAATATATATACAACGCCTCACCCCTCTGAAAGCAATTCATTTTGGGTTATAGCAAGTTTTATTTTAAATTAACTATAGTACTTAGTTGAAGATAAAGTTAAAACAACATTATTATTAGTATTTAATTTAATAATACGAATAAAAAAAATATTAATCATTCGGCCATTGCCATTGACCTTTTCCAAAAAAACTCACTCCGATTATAGTATTATTTTGATTATTGTGATTGAAATAAAGGCAAAGCCGCCACATTTCTACTCCTAAGTTGCTATAATATATTTAGAAGCCAAACATGTAAGAAGGCTTAAAAAACCCCTTACCTACGTATTTTCAATACTGATGTAACCCGGAAACGTGAGGGAAAAAAACAAGTTCCTAAATAAAGTTCGAAGCATACATCATAAAAGCATATTGTAAGGAAGTAGCTATAAAAAACTATCATATGACCAAAGTAAACGTATGGGCTAGTCACTACACGTAAATATAAATCTTTGCAACTGATGTTTGACAACTTGTAACTGTTTTTTTTATTAATATCAAAACCATATCGATATCTTTATGAACAAAATACGACCAGCCAGTACCTATAGAGTGTTGTTCGGTGATCAACAATCCAGTTCTGGTGCTCAGTACCTACGTGAGATACGTCAGTGGAAGCCTCGAAGCGATAAAGAAACACTAATAATGATGATCATAATGGGATGTTATAAATGTTCCATTGTATTTACAGCCTATTCTATCACTTTTTGCTCTCGTTGTGATGTACCGTAACTTGTCTTTGCTAAAGATCGATCGCCCGATATAAAATAATAAGTGTTACAGTTGTCGATCCAATCACTACTACACAGAAATGTTTGAGTCCCTCTCGTTTGTAAAACTTTACTACTGTGACCTCATTTTTGACTTCGTAATATTTCACTCAATCCCCAAAGTTATATCTTTACAGTTGATGCGGTTATTATTCCTTCTCAGGAAGACATCGCAAATTTTTGAAGGTTTTTCTTATCTCACAAAAGTATCAGTGACAATGTCGCAATTATTTATGACATTTTTATAATCGTACGCAACGAATCGCATTCGTTGTCGCATTGACACAAAAAGTTGATAATAAAATATGTATGATTTGATCATCCCCGTCTGTCTTGCACCGTGGGACGTCGCCGGACGAGGCTCGGCCTTCCTTTAACGGCTAGTTTCACCGAATAAATTGTCCGAATGTGCAGTTTTATCTGGCGGATTATGAAGTCGTAATAAATACGCGTAACGTCTCAAAAATAACATATAGGTAGCTGAATTTGGAGGCTCGATGCTGGTTAATAACATGCTATTAATCGTATCTCTAGAAGGTGAATAATGTGGCAGCGCTAAGGTTGGGACATTTAAGAGCCGTGTGATTGATGGAGCTGCGTGGATTGTTTTAAGACTTGCCTCTCAAGTACACACAACTCATACGGACGCGAATGTAGAAGTGTTAATAGAATTAGATATTTATGTGTCATCGCAATTATTGCTACACCACAATTTTAAATCAATAGATAGATATAAGTACAATCTAATTCATGTTATTAAGCGCAAACAAGATAAAAATATCACAATCGTATTCATGAAAACCATGAGAAATTATTGCTACACCCGAAATTCACGAAGCACTGGTACTAAGCAGGATCAAAGTATAAATAAAGAATCCTCATTAATAAAACTCAAATTGACATCTACGCCTTGGTGATAACGACCAAGTATTTTAAATGAAACTCTAATTTTAAGAGAATAATTTACCGGTAGGTAACATCAGATGCCATAAGTGTCATGTCAGCGGCAGCCAGAGTGACCCAATTGCATACGTTAGCTCCCATCAGCTCTGCTCAGTTCCTGTCGCCGGCAATCAACGCCCCACGCCCATGACACAACTGGTAACCCTACCATCATTCATATTCATGTTGTCACTTACAAAGAGAACTAACTGTTATTAAGCGAATTGTGATCTACAATAATTCGCTCTTGCAGTATATGTACCGTTTTTGTTTTTTATTAACTGGTGGAAATCGTCGTCGAAGTCCTCCACCCGACGGCAAGGGATATGTTTGACATCTAACGACTAAAAACACACGGCCATCTCAGCACATATGTACATGAGCTTTATAGATATATCAAGAATTTTAGGAACCTTGTATTATTCGAGACAAGATTTCTGCACCTTAAAAATATGTATCCTACTTATGAAAAAACAAAATAGAACCTATTTACTTGAAGAGGCTACGTGGAAAAAAGAAATAAAGAGAGTTTATCATTTTGATTTACACTAGGATCAAGGCTCTAAACGATAGACTCCAAAGATTGGCAAGATAAAACTTCTGTCGTAAACACTGCAATAGATAATGTAGCATTTATGTGGCAGTAAAATGCGTGGTAAAATGTACCTACTATCCGCCACAATACGACCTTACTTGATGGTATCAACATTAAATAGAGGACAACAGAATACCCATTCACATCGCAATCTTTTCCATCAGCAGCTTTCATGGGCAATTGAAAAGGATACAGAAACAGTGACTAATCTAACATACCTATTTATAATAAAACTGGTATCCAAATTAATCACGATTTACTAACAGCACATATGGGTCATTGAATGCAAGGTAATTTTATAAAATTACCCACATACTTACATTCATTAAGTGGTCCTAAAAACATGTATTTATAGTTTCCGTGGCCGTCATTGAAATTACTTGTGAATAGCGTTTAATATTACATCATATAAAAGCTGTACTTGTACTTGAGTAGGTAGACGCCATAAATCGTCCCTCCTCGCCACGAAAAGATATGCTCACATGATTCCATCTACTTATTGCTCAAGTCTTTTCTTTGATTAGAATAGAATAGAATATCGTTTATTTCTTAGTATATGGTTTTACTATCTATGGTACAACAAAGGGGTTAATGCTTTGAAGCTTAAATATTTGTCAATAAACCAAAATGCCATCTACACCTGTATGTGCTGGATGTAAACATAAGTTACCCATAAGAGAAAATCTTATTTGTGTGCTGTGTAAATGCAGATACGATCTGGAATGCGCCGGTGTTTCTAAAGACTACTACACCAAAAAGATGACACTGGAAAATAAAAATACGTGGAAATGCCAAACATGCATCTGTAAAATACCCAAGACTGGAAACACAGACACCCCTTTACGTTTCCCTAGAGGCACCGACAGCAATCAACTATTAACTATACCACCTGAGGAAGCTAATGTCACTTTAAGGAAAAAAACAATAAATCCCATCAACGACACAACTGGTTCCGACGACCTGAGCTTCTTAGGTGATACCTGTGATACCACACCTATGGAAAAAAATAAGATTATCCACGAAAATTTAAAGACCATGTCCGATACACATACTCAATTAACATTACAGGGTTTGAGTGAACTAATAATCACACATCTTAGAGAAAATAACAAATCTATAATACTAGAATTACAAAACACAATACATACAGAAATATATAGATTAATTTCAGAATTAAGACAAGATTTAGATTATAAAACAAACACCTTAACAACAGAAAACGACTTAAGAAAACAAGAAATAGAAAACATTAACACAAAACTAGAAAAACTACACTCGGAAAATGAAAACTTAAAAAAAGAAATAAGAAAGCTAGCTACAGAAGCGTCTAAAGTTCAGAATATACAAGGAAACAACCATAGAAAAATTGTGCTCTACGGCCTGACCGACTACTACAAAGAGCCTGAAAGTGCACTTCACAACAGATTAATAGAACTGTTTCGTGATATAGTCAACATAGATGTTTCAGGATACATAGAAGATATGTACAGAATTGGAAGACCTGGTGGACCTAAAAACCGACCACTTGTTATTGAATTTATTAGCAAGAGAATGGCTAAATATATTAATAACAATAGCACTTGTTTCCAAGGAACCGGACTATTCATCTCTGAATTCTTAGATGAAAACGCACGAAAGTATAGAGCACAAATGCGAGAAGAACTATTTAAAGCTAGGAAAAATGGAGCTCATGCAGTTATAAGAAAAAACCAACTTTATATAGACGGAAAACTAATTAACAAGGGAAACAACGAATATAAATGCGCACACAACTCTCAAGAAAAGGATATAATACCGAACAACACGAACCAACCTTGCCCTACAAATACGACTAACGAAACTGTGAACCAGACATTTCGTAAACAACGACCAACCATTTAAACTAATGTTCCAAAATATTCAAAGCCTAAATAATAAAAAAGATATACTCGAAGCATTTATGGATATGAATCCAGTTTATAAAGCAATATGCATTTCAGAAACTTGGCTCACTCAAGAAAAACTAGATCTCATCCAATTTAGTGGATATAAATTTGCATGTTCCTTCTGTCGCAGCACCAGAACAGGTGGCGGTGTATGCATACTTCTACAAGAACATATTGAAAGCATACACAGAAATGATGTCTCAGACATGTCTATAGAATATGTAATAGAACTATGCGCTACGGAATTACCAAAAGAAAATGTATTGATTGTAACTATGTACTGGAATAGAAGAGAGGAGGAAATATTTTTTCAACAATTAAAACTAATTCTAAAATATATAAACAATAAATACTATAAATTAAATATAATAATAGGAGGTGACTTTAATGTTAATATACTATCGGATAATTTAAAAACTAATCAATTTATAAATCTAATGCAAGAATATAATTTTACTCAACATGTAAAAAGCCCAACACGTATTACACCAAACACTGCGACATGTCTAGATCTAATATTCACTAACTTTAACTACAAAGATATGTATGCAACTATAGAAGAACTAGGTTTTTCTGACCACCACAGTACAATTTTACATTTAAAAATACCGGAACAGTCCGAAAAATCTAACTGGTACACAATGAAAAGACTATATAATAATACAAATATATTAAAATTTAAAGATAAAATACAAAAACTGAATTGGAACGTTATTCTTAAAACTGACAATAATATTAACATAAATTATAAAAAATTTAGTGACACCCTCATCTCTATTCTAAATAAATGTATACCACTCCGTAAAATTAAACTTAAAACTAAATTAAAAAAATATTGGCTCACTGTTGGTATAAAAAGATCTTGCATAAATAAAAGACTTTTAAAGACATTATCAACAAAAACAAAAAATCCAATAATAACAAAATATTACAAAAACTATGAAAAAATATTGAAGAAAACTGTCACAATTGCTAAAAAACTACACTATAAAAATAAAATGATGCAATCTAACAATAAAGTTAAAACAATGTGGGCAATTATAAATGAACGCACAAACAAGAAAATAAATAGTGAAAAATACAATATATCCTTACAAATAAATAACAGCATAATATCTAAACCGCAAGAAGTCGCTAACCTATTTAATAGCTTCTTTGCATCTATTGGTGGGGATAGTACTACACCTACCGGCAGTAAACCAAAAGGACTACCTATAGTTTCAGCTACTCAAAATACATTATATCTTAGCCCAGTAGATCCCTATGAGGTAAACACATTAATTAAAAACTTGAAAAACAAGAGAAGCCATGGAATTGACGAACTTCCACCCACTCTGATAAGACAATGCGCTGATGAATTAACTTTGCCATTTTACATACTTCTTAACCAATCTTTCGAAGAAGGCGTCTTTCCCGATTTATTAAAAACATCTCTTATTAAACCGATTCATAAGAAAAATACAAAAACTGACCCAAACAACTACCGTCCAATTGCCCTCTTACCAACAGCCTCAAAAATATTTGAGAAAGCCATGTGCGATCGCGTTTATACATTTTGTGAAAAATTTAACATATTCCATGACAGTCAAAACGGTTTTCGCAAGAACCGATCTACTGTTTTGGCTGTTTACAAATTTGTACAAGAAGCCCTCAATATCATTAATGACAGGAAATATGCTGTGGGACTGTTATTAGACATGACAAAAGCTTATGATAAGGTACAATTTGAAATATTATTAAATAAACTATACAACATCGGTATCCGCGGAAAAAGTCATGAATGGTTCACATCATATTTAAAAAACAGAGAACAAGTCGTAGAAATAGAACATTACAATAGCATAACAAAAGAGATTGAATTAATCCGATCCCAAAACATACCCGTAAATGCTTCAATACCACAGGGAAGTGTAATAGGCTGTCTGCTGTTCCTTATTTACATCAACGATCTCCCTAACCACATACATGAGCCATGCGTATTGTTCGCTGATGATGTCTCTATTTTAACATCATGTGAAAATAATATAAATTTAAACCAAAAATTGAATTCTATACTTGACACTACAACACACTGGATGAACGAACATAACCTTGAAATGAACTTCAATAAAACAAAAATAATAACTTTCCACCCGCGACAAAAATTACCCTTAAATATAAATTTCAAATACAACGGATCCAATTTAGAAGTCGTTAATAAATTCACCCTTTTAGGCCTAGACATAGATCCACATATAGATTGGAAATCACATATTCACAAAGTAAGAACAAAGTTATCTAAGTTTACATACGCCCTCAGAGAAATCAAGAAAACAACAGATCTCAAAACAGCATTAGTTACATACTACGCGTACGCATTTGCATGGCTCAAATATGGAGTCATCTTATGGGGAAATAGTACTGATGCGCCTACACTATTTACTTTACAGAAGAAAATTATAAGAATCTTAACGAATATCAAAGATACCGACTCCTGTAAACCCCACTTTATAGAGCTAAAAATATTAACGCTGCCATGTCTTTATATATTTGAAACTTGTAAATTTGTAAGAAAATATCCACATTTCTATACCAAAAGAGGAAACATCCAAACTAAAATTAAACTTAGACATGAAAATAGACTAAACTTACCCACTTCTCGATTAAAAATGCACTCTTCTAGTACATTTGTTATGTCCATCAAAATATACAATAAGTTACCAGAATACATAAAAAATACAAGTACATATAATATATTTATCAATAAATTAAAACAATTTCTAATAAACAAAAGCTACTACACTATCGACGAATACTGTAATGATAAATTTCAAGTACAATAAAACCACTTTTACTTATCAAATTAAACTTTATAAATTAATTTGCTTCAAATAAGTTAATTACTGAATAGATATATTCATAGGTACTTAATATACATATTGATGGTAAAAATGTAATGTAACATACTTACTATTAGTTTAAGTAACTCAATAAAATTGTAAATATTGATTAGTTTATAAACTTATAGATATAATTATAGTCATAAGAAGTAAACCGTGCAATAAAACCAAACATACCAATAATACAAATTAAAACCTTATATAATAACCTAAACCTAATATATACCTATAGAACCTCTTTAAATACTTATATAAATATACACATAAATATAAAATATAGAAACATTATAAAAGCAACACTATCTAATTACTAAAATGAAACTATACTTACTATTTATATAAATACTTAATTTTCACATAGCTATTCAATGTTACTCAAAACTATGTTAATTTTTTTTTTTTTTTTCAATTATAATTTTTTTTAAAAGCGCTCTTCATCCTCTCCTCTATATAAATATAACTTTGCTGTGCCCGACAGGGTCCATAATTGTTTCTATTTTTCAACATACCAACTGTTATATGTACACATTATGGAATGCAATAAAGTATTGAGTATTGAGTATTGAGTATATTTAGCCGTCAAACTCTCGTCAGTAACATGATTTTAAAAAGTTTAATTGATTTTGAAGACTACCTACATATTTTATGTAAAGCTGCAATAGAGACACAAATAAATTAAAACCATTAATAATTCATATTTACAAAGGAACCAGACTCATAAATTCAACCCATTTTCAAAATGCTTAGTCACAGTTCTTTTAATCGAAGTGTTAGACGTTTTCATAATTCCTACTAAATTAATATCATACAAACGAGCACGACATAATTCATGGACTGTATGAACGTAAACCAAACTTCCTTTCCTTTTATTCCAAATATATTTCACAGGACTGAAATGGTTTGGAAAGAATTATGGGGATGTAAAAGTGACATTAATGCGCGTTCGAATAGTCGTGTTAATTAACTAAATAGTTCATTTATGCGTCGCTACGACAAGGTACAAATCTGTAACAATCACACCATGAGACATTTATGGCCTATTAATTATATTTATAAACACAACATCTTCATAATTTACATCGCTTCGTGGATTATTGCGACGATAAAATATCATTAAATTAAAGCAAAAATCCGATATTGCATAATTATTCTGTTGTGAATTATTACGTGTCAGCTTCTGTTTGTAGCGTTATAATTAAGTCTAATACAGCTACTATTCATGCATTTAAATTAACGATATGATAATTATATAATAAAGAAGCTCCTGTGTCAAAATTAATTTAATTCAAAACAAGTCGTTACCAAAAATTTAATTTAAAATTCCCACACAAAAAAACGGCAGTGAATGCCTGGACAGATCGCTTAATAAGGGCCCGTAACGAAACAGGGAGTAATCAAAAATAAGTGAAGTGCTGTTAGTGGTCATAAAAAGCTTTTTAAACCGTCCCAGGCTTCATAACTGACATCCGGTTAAAAGGCAAAAATTTCACAATGCTTCCATAACAAACAGTTATTCAGATTTCGTTGCGAAACGACAAAAATATTATTTACCATGCCTACTTGCAAAAATCTTCTCATTTGTGAGAAACGATATTTCTTTTAAACATATTTATTTTCAAAATTCATAGATTAAAGTGATTGGAATGGCACTAATTATATTGAAATCTTAGTTTTCTAAAAAAATTTAGTTAATAAAAGCCAGACGCGTAAACCATTTAAAAACTAACGTTTATACAAATACAGCCATTCAAGGAACTGATTTTACATTTCAATTAATCTATTTGTAGACTGATAAATCCAGATTGATCTACGTAAACGAGATTTAAAATTCCTTCTAATTTATTATGCGTCTCAGTCAGTTCCATCCGATTAAGCCAGTTGTTCCTAAAGATTTATAATGGAAATTTTATTGGCAATTTATTTTAAAAAAACGTACCAATTTCAGGGCAGCTGGGAGAAATTATCTGGCAATTAAAACGAAGCCCTAATGGGAATAAAGAGAGGAAGTTCGGCACATATTTTACTGTGATATATAGTGTTGTCTTGTTGTTTCATATATATGTAAAGTATATAAAGTGTGTATATAGAATGTCGTGTAGGGAAACAAGGCTATATAATTATGCAGACCCCAGATGGCCCATCAGTCCATTAGATACCAACTACGGTGCTTGCAAACTATTAGGTTATAGTATTTAGTATCTATACGTCCATTAACTGTATTTATGCATAAATATATCTTATGTACTTATATAATTTGAAATAAGTCTGTCAGCAGATACTTATTACAGATTCTAGACAAAAAAATAGATAAGTCCTCGTAAAAAAATTATGGGCATGCAGTTTCACTAGAATGAAGACATGTTTACCTTTTACAAGATTAGAACCAGAAAATGTTGATACCACAGGACGAATAATCCGAAGGAAATATCAAGGGTCTGAAGGTCATCCGTGTGAAAACGGTCGCACCCTTCTCAGGAAATGTAACGAGTTTTGTTTTATGAGCTTGTTTATCAGAAAAAAACAAGAAAAAACCCAACATTATATACGTGCTTGTCATTTATACATAATATTTCACACGAACAACACAACAAAACCAAAAAGGGATGTTCTGATAAAATAAATACTTATGGTATTTGGTTCATCATATTCATATGTGAAATTGCGCAGGATTTTAGCCTAAAATGTCGTGCGTAAAATACTGGTATAACCGACCCCGTAACTCACAATAAGTGTTCCAGAACATCAAGCAAATGATCAAAAACAACGGTGTGGGAGCAAATACTTAGTTTCACCATGTCTCAGTAATGTTTGGCAATAAATTGGGAAGAACAAACAAGCTTCCTTATCTTATCCGTACCGGTGGAAGAAATCTTGGCTGTAGTCGGAACCTATCAACTATCTTTTCACAGCTTCCAAACCATTTAATCGGCCAAAACTGTAACATGTCATGTTATTACGCAGAAAAAATCTTCTTGTTATATTTAGTGTGAAATATAACAATGCTCGACAAAGAAGCAATGGCCATGTCTATCTATAATTGAAACCATTTATTTAGCCACACACACGAGGCATGTGGTTGTGTGTGGCTAACAAAAATAAAACATAAATATAATATCGATGTTTTTAATTTCGTTAGAACCGTGCTCTCTACTACTAATGAATCAACTTAAAACTGAATCAGCTTAAAAGATAAATCCTTTAAATTTTTTATTTATTCAATTTATTAATTTCAATAATTAACAATGCTAATAATAAAGAATATATAAACTAACTGATTACACTTTAATGTTAGTTAACAGTACAGGTAGGTGTTACAACCAGGACCCTTACTAAGTTATAGAAATAACTTGTATTAAAGGCGCATTGAAGCCCTTGACATAATATTGTTTTATTTAAAATTGCAAACAGAGCAAAAGTGAGTCAAGCTAAGGTGAACAATATCTTTAGGAGACATTTTTTTTTTTTTTTATTTATTTAATGTGATCTAATGGATACAGTTTTCTTTCGTCGATAGTTTAGGTTTTAATAGGATTTTCATCTTTCTGGGGCTAACGTTATCCAGATAAACTCTTACCTAGCCGGCTTCATTCTCACCCACTCCGGCCGCTATTTAGTGCTCGATTTGAATCAATTTCAATTTTATAAATTTGGGGCATAAGTATCTACTCTTAAAATCAAATAATGAGTAAGGCTCGCTGAGAGAACGGTACTTCTCGCGAGCCAGTAATTATGATATTAAAAAAATACTTCGGGCTTATTTTCTTTTTGTGGCACACCATAAATCAAATCAATTTTGGCAACTTAATAATCATCATCTTTATAATTAATGTATTAATTGCCTGTGTTGGTATTAAAACATACCTACTTGTAAAGGTCATAATCTAAATGACGTAGGTATTCCTAATTAACCATTAACCAATTTATTATACCTGTAGTGTGCAATCAATAAATGCTACGACAAATATCGAGAGTTGTGACGACAACATTTCAAGAGAGACGTTTTAGATTTTGTGGATTTAGTTTCAACTAATTTTAATTCATTTATTTTTGTCATTTCAACTTATCTTCTATGTGTTTCGGAGGGCTCGTTAAACCGTTCGCCCGCGGAAATTAAAAAAACAGTGAAAAAAAAATTTGCCCAAATTATTCAACTATTAAAAGATTATTTTTCCTGACATCCTTCGCGACGCGAACGTATAAAGCAAAGATTTAACTTGAACATAAAATTGTACCGCGAAAATATTTTTTTCGTTGTAACCATTTACCAACAATGCTCGTTTTGATGATGATACTTTACATGACTTTACTTTCACGATCCTTTAAGTTAAGTGTTTGCAAATCCAATGTTATTACAATATTTACACAAGGTATCCCAAGTTTTATGCACCCTCATATCGTTTAAACCCTCAATCTTCACTTTACGACTTTTGTATGTATTTCATTTTTAACAACGTTCATAAAAAATATGTGAGAAGAAATATGACTTGTCTGCACTTCTCAAGTAGGTATATTTATTTGCTAAAAGTTTGAAATTTTATGATTTAACAGAAAAAGTCGTAAGTAACAAGATAATAATTTATGTTGCGGTTAGGTAGCATTTCGAAAGATAAAAATGAAAGTAATACGGTAATCGTTTGTGGATAGTGTTAGTGCAGTACTGAAGTGTGCACTCATGCTCGACCTACGGATTTATGTTGGTCTAACTCTATAGTCAAAGTGACGACCGGTTCAGAGATGCTATCTAAAAGTTTTCATTATGTACCTAACTAACATAACCTGCCTCTAATTTTTTTTTAACTTTCTAACTGATATGCATATTTAGATTAGATCATTATTTTTGAATATTTTTTATAGATTTAGTAAGTTTCGTAAAAAAATCTGCGTTTTCATATAGCTTGAAAACGTCTTAATGGTAGGTATGGTGATCCTCTAGATGTAATCGGCGTCCGGAAATTATTTCCCTAGTCACTTAACCTTTTTCCTTAATTGAAAGAAGAAAGCGGACTTTCATACTAAAGTGTTTAACAAAGCGATGTGCAACCGGACATGAGAGAACGCGACGGTGTAAGTGCGGAGCGGCGGTGATGCGTGCGGCGCATGATGCGCGCGCGCATTGATGGAAGAGTCATGGTCGTCGGGCGGCGCGCCGCTGCTGCGCACGAGGTCGCTGCCGCTGGTGCTGGAGGCGGCGAGCGGCGCCGCGCCCACGCGCCAGGCCAGGCTCGACCCGCGCCAGCTGCTAACGCTTACACGCCACTACTACCCCGAGGGGGGGTGGGGGTGGGGCGTGGCTGCCGCCGCCACTCTCGCGCAGATCCTCGCGCACGGCTTGCATCAGGCCTCCGGTGTACTTGCCGTCGAAACCGTCAAACGGTTTGGCCCAGATACCCGCATGCAAGCAGGTACAACACAGTATTAGAAGTGTTATCTAGCAACGCAGATATCGAAATAACTGTATGTAAATTTTACCTCTGAAACCGACAATAAGTACATAAAAAGCTATAAATCTATAATACCTTAGCAAGAAAAAACATACGAGTGCCTACTACTTATCCACTGATTATGCTATTACTATAGATATGTAGGTATAGCTATCAAATAAAAGCTATGGTAAATAAACACTGATATTTTACTCTACTGAAAAGATGCAGGAAAGTCCTTTATTCCAATAAAGATGTGACGTTTTAAGCCTCGACTTCGTATCTATCGTAAATCAAATAAATCATTGTGTGCGGACATATTTCTAGAAGGAAAATGCCAAAAAGGTCAAGATGACACCTAACGATATCCAATGTCCATATAAGAAATAATGGGAAACCTTTACTGTTTCACTGTTCACATTTTTTCCGTGAAAATATTTTAGGAATCAGTGAGCCAAGAATTTCCTGTTTCAAATTGATGACTACATTTGGGAATTAAATTGATTGATCACACAAATACGTGGTAAGTTAAGAAACCTCTGAGTCGAAAACATTATATTAAGCACACAGAAAATTAGATTTTCCCAAATGAGCGAAGTCCATTACTTGCCTAAATTTGAATATTTTTGCTTGTGTTTGACTTATGTCGCATTTTATTGCTATTTTTAGGAGACCTTCAATATCGAAAACTTATAATATACCTTCGACCTGATCTTCCTTCTAGTAGATTATATTTCTACTAACTGTTGCGTCTAAAGAACAGACGTATTCTGTCGATATCCATTATTGACCACTCGGTTGTAGACATATCACATTACTTAACTGTATATTTGTTTGTCCGACCCAAATAATGTAGGAAACTCATCTTTCTGCCAACATATTTATACGTTAATTCGCCTATCAGTTTATATTAACTTAGGTACTGACCGAACCGCCAGGAAAAGGTATTGTTCGTGGTTTTCTAATTGATAATGAAACTGAACATTTGCAAACAGAAATTCCTTCTTCCCCATAGGTTTTATTTCAAAGATATTATCCCTGTCAGGGTTATTAAACTCTGGAACGTGCTTCCCCTTCACATTAAAAAAGCCGCCAGTTAATTTAATCGGAAAGTTAAAAACTAGTTTTTAAAGTCGCTGCCTTCCGAAATGTCATTTTGGGTATTTATCTAATATCTATAGAAAAATATGTATTTTTTATATCATGACATATACATAAATATATTATTACATATTTTAGCATTTGTGTATACTTCATTAGATCTTCTTTACCCACTTCCTTTGCCGTTCAATTTTAACCCAAGGTTAACCGGTAGAGAAGGCTTCATGGGATTAAGTCCGTCTTTGTACATGAAGAATAAATAAATAATTTAATTCGAGATAAATCTTTGAAAAGCATTAACGCATGCTTAGCGAACTCTAAAGTTATCTTTTTCCATTTAATATAATAACTTTAAATAATTTAATTTAAAAGACATGTCTTGTTCGAATAATTATGAAAGCTATCCATTCATAATTCTTTTAACAAGATGTACCTATTTGATCTCGAAGTTTTGATTTAATTCCGCTGAAATTTCTTTCGAAAGGCTTCTTTTAATTTAATAAATAAAACTTTAAAAATTAAGTACTCGATGTATTCGGGGAATCATAAAAAGATTTCATTCACCCTTCTCTTTTGCTATAATCGCCACGATTAGTTCCCCTTAATATTTTTTGCACTATCGTTTTGGATGGCATCCAATTCTCTCTAGTTTCCATGTTAGAACACTAAGCTCGTTATGCCGCGAGGAATAGTTTGCATAAACAAAGTATCCAATATTTCCAGGGAGCTGGGTGAACCAAACTATTACAAAAAACTTTATCAACAGAGGTGGGAAAGTTTGAACGGTAGTCGGTACCCATTATATTCTGCTTCAACTAATACAAGCAATGATATTCGTAATTTGCTTACGGACTTACAGTTTATAGTTTCAGAAATAATGTGCCTTACTTAGTTCAATGCTCCTCCGCCCGTACACCCTTTTATGATTTCCCGCGTTCAAATATTTTCTCTACGCATGCAAATACACTCGAGTAAATCACGAGGCCTCTCAAACTTTGACAACAAGCAGATCATTTTACTTGGGAGAAAAATGACTACATTTTTCATAAGCATCGGCTTTGTTATCGTTATTTTTTATCTACAAGGTAACCTGTAAATGTCATAGAGAGATTGAAACTTTTCGCAAACTGAATAATATGAAAATGCAGATGTGATGCGTTGACTAATTCTATTCATATATGAGAGAATTTACTTTTGTAAGGAGAATGAGAATTGTAGATTTGTATAAAATCCCAAAGTAAAATGACAAATACGAGTAGTCTTTCAGAGACTTTCAGTCATGCAGAAAATTTGTGAACGTCGCAGAACGAATGCATCATATATAGTCTAGTACATTAAGCTTCACTCCTCTCATCCATAAAGCTTCTATTACACTTTAAACACTTTTGTTTTGTAGGATAGGAATGGGGAAAGGTTATCGCTCCTTTTGCAGTATTGTTACCTATCAAGTTAAGGAAAAATATAATTAATTACCGACTGATAAAACTGACATTACGTAGAACTCCTCCCACATTTATTGTTCAAACAATCAAATATTTAACTGTATTAAAAATAATTATATTAAATTTATGACTGGTTTTACGGGCAGTTTCCCCTCGCGGGAACATACCGAACGGATCAGATATGATCCGGCCCCAAAATTAATCTGTTCCGCCTCCTGAGGCCTTTATTAGTATTTACCTATATATTGCATAGACGTAGACATCTTTTACCCTTTTATCGAGAGCTATTAGCGATCCGATTTGTTTGAACATCTCTTAGGTACTCGTACCCAAGACCAGTCCGGAGGAGGAAATTCTATCGCGCCAAATGATTTTACCATGAGCCTTAACATAACTGGAAAAGTTACATTATCATTTTCCTATAAATTTATATTCTTCTTAGTACCGCAAGTGTGTCGTAAAAATAATAGTCGATAAACACGGATCATGTGCTTGGAGGATCGTCAAGAATCTATATGTTGGTGAAATAGAGCTGTTAGTTATTTTTATATCTGCCGGCTGTGTTGTGTCTCTATTGACAAGTATTACAGTTAAATATTTTTGTTGTTTTTTTTTGCTACTAAGTTTTCATAGGTATATTATATCGTTCTGTTTATTTGTCACGGAACGAAATAATATAGGTACATATGCATACTTAGTTAAAAACACAAACAACAAAAAATATATTTAAATACTTCATAATAATATATTTAAGAAAAAAAAACGTCATAATATATTTATTCTGTTGACTCGCTAATTAGCAGACACAATAGAAATATCATTGTTATCACGAACAATGTTGGTGTTTTAACGAGCTAGGTGCTTTGGAAAAGCATTAACGCATGCTTAGCGAACTCTAAAGTTGCAATATTAAATGGAAAAAGAATTTGGTCGCGAACAGGATTCGAACCTACGCCTCCCGGACAAATACTCCAGGCGCTCTGACCACTAAACCATCTCGACCTCTGCTCACCACCGCGAATTCTTCATCCATATTTTGGACACGTCTTTTTGTGAGCAGAGGTCGAGATGGCTTAGTGGTCTGAGCGCCTGTGAGTGTGTACTAAATAAAATATTTGAATATCATCATGCTGGTCCCTGGAAATTTGACAATATTGTAACAAGCTGGCATTCTTCGATCAATTAAGCAAGTCAAAATCTTATTTTCCTTTACTTTTTTATAAAACCAAATACGTCATGTAGGTAATAAAATATACTAAGTGGCTACAAAATGATATCCCAAAACTTGCGATATCGAATCGAATGATTTCCCAGCATATCTGATAACTGATAGTAGGGTGGGTGTCCCAAATGTCAATCATGAGCAATCGTTTATTAGGATCGAGGCGCGGCTTCAGACAGCCCAATGCGTGTGTACGACCTCTACGCACATTTATCATGTCAAACGATGTTTAATATGTTTCAGATGGTGACAGCCACCATGATAACGCGCTTAGGATGATGAGCGATTACAATTCAGCAAAAAAATTTGCTGACGTGTTTCTTTTTTCTATATTAGTTAGATTTTTTTGCAACGATGGCATTGATTCGATATTTCAACTTCCGTTTTTATCTACTCCTTCATCTAAGTCTCATATAAGAATTTTATTATTAATTTAAAATTAATCATGTTCACAATCAAAACGCGAAATCCCGAATCAATGAATGAGCTTTTTGAAATCAAATAAATAAAATGCTTCTTATTTTAGTTATTTTACATTTTATGGATAATTAATTATAACTTAAGCCTCAATAACAAATTGTTTATTCTACTTAAGTTAGAAATGTGAAAGTTTCTATATTTGGATGTTTGTCACTCAATCACTCAAAAACTACTGAACAGATTTGGATGAATTTTGGTATACAGATAGATCAGACGTTGAAGAAGGACAGCCTACTTACGCTGACAAAATCGCGGGCACTAGGATTACATAAAAAACCTATTCACTTAATACTGCTTATAATCCGAATTCGACATTCGATGTGGGCAAAATTACAATCCAAAGTTAATAGTTATAAAATTACGCCGATAAATAATTACACAATATTTCCATCTGGGTTACAGTGAATTAATAATAGCATCAATAAAAAATGAAATGCAAAGTTACCCTTTAGTGCATAATAAGTATGTTTATTAAATTTGGCATCCACTATTTTGTATAACTACACGTTAAAATATTGTTATATTGTATGAATAAAGTTCAGCTTTAGATATGTAAAATAATTCGAGACCTTTTTTTATAATTTGGATAGTGAATATGTCTTTGAAAGGTCTTCACAGCCAAAATGCGGAGCCAATTTAAACCAAATTCCTTTGGGATTGGCTTATTCCTATTACCATATAGGCACGGTAATTCCGTATCCTGGGTTGCTACTTAAAGTTTCCTAACAAAAAAATTATAACACTCGACCCAGCCAGGAAATCGAACCCATGACCTTATGCTCAGCAGCCACGTTTGTGACTACTTAACTTGAAAAAGTTCTAGGCCAATGACTCCATTGCATTTACTTTTTTAAATACTTCATATTACATCTTTACACACTGAGGACATATGGGTCAATTTCCTCTCTCCTCAAGACATTCTGACCATATGGGATTATAGTTTTGTTTGTGTGCATATTTGTCGAAAGTAGGTATCTACCTAGTTTGTTGGTTCTGTCTCGAAAGTTCTACATGTATCTGTTTTGTTGTGAATGAACTTGTAAACAAGGTGTGTGTCTCGACTCGTCCTAATTTACTTCATTCACAACCCAAGTGATACGAATTTCTAATCGAAGTGGCAAATGAGATATGCCAACGAAGTAGTTAAATAGCATGTCGTGTATATTCCTCGAAGGGGTAGACAGAGTACACAACTCTTCACCTATCCTGTTATAAGTCTCATGTGATCGTGAGCCATCTACCGTGCATGATTAGAAATTCCGGCGTGCTACTGAGAATTCCGTAACAGAAAAATCCAATAACACTTTGGCCCACCTGGGAATCGAACCCAAGAACTCATGCTCAAAAGTCATGCTTGGAATCACTAGATCAACGACCTAGTTTTTACACAACAAAATAAATATGTATGAACATTATATTTTTTCTCGCATTGATAACATAGAATAAGAAAAATGGAATAGAATTGTTTGATGAATTAAAACTTTTTCCATTTAAAATTATAACTTTAACTTTCTTTTGTTTTGACCTGTAAAACAAAAGATGGAAAATGTTTTCCATCTTCTGTTTATGTTGCGAAAGTTGTAAAGGGCAAACATACGAGTACATTAAAAGTTTCTCGTCACGGTATAGATCGCCTCTCATACATTTATAGTCACAGTTTCCACGTGCACCAAAACCAAGAACATAGCTACTTATACAAATATTATGTGGTCTGTGCATATACGAATTATATCCACAATTCCTGCATCAGTGACCATCACAGGCCCAATAGCCTATAATACTGTAATTATATCCTTAAAAATATTCAGTATGTAGTGGTTGAATATATGACGATGACGTATTTAAAAAGGAGAAAAATATTCTGGTTAGCGAGTGGTGGTGACGTTAGCATACCAAAATAGTAAGAGTAGGGTGCCAGGGTCACGGTGAATGCAGCCACGATCCTGGTACCACGGTAAAAGTTAGAATATGGCAGTGTGGTTTTTGGTCGGTAGAGTCAGTCCATGATGGATTTTCTACTAATTAAAAAAATAGATTCAAGATAAATCTTTGAAAAGCATTAACGCATGCTTAGCGAACTCTAAAGTTGTTATGTTATTTATTTTTTTCCATTTAATATTGTAACTTTAGAGTTCGCTAAGCATGCGTTAATGCTTTTCAAAGATTTATCTTGAATTATTAAGGTAATTGCATTCTTTACGACATTGTATTAACTGCAAAGTTAGTCGTGTCGGTTCGGTCACTTGTATAGGGACTGAATTGATAGCAATGACGTCGCCATAAGACGTGTTAAAATATGGAAGAAGAATTCGCGGTGGTGAGCAGAGGTCGAGATGGCTTAGTGGTCAGAGCGCCTGGAGTATTTATCCGGGAGGCGCAGGTTCAAATCCTGTTCGCGACCGTATTAATTTTCCATTTAATATTGTAACTTTAAAAAATGGAGTTGGTGCCTATTCAGGAGGAGATTAACTAACTAAAATATAACATAAAACAATTTTTTATACATACATACATAGCATCACGCCTGTATTCCCCGAAGGGGTAGGCAGAGATGTACACAGTTGTACACCCACATTTCACCAATGCTGTTATTAAGTCCCATGTAATAGGTGGTGAGCCTATTGCCATCTACCGGGCACAATTCCAAACTCCGGGCTGCTACTGAGAATTTTCTAACAGAAAAACTCAATAACACTTTGCCCGACCCGGGAATCGAACCCGAGACCTCATGCTCAGCAGTCGCGCTTGGGACCACTAGACCAACGAGGCAATTTTTTATACAAAATGAGATAATCTTTACATTATAATAAAACCAATATTAACCGGATTAATCGCGTATTACGACTGTCCTCCTAACAGTCCACCTGCGACCACGAACGCTGCAAAGTGGTCACACGCGATAAATCCGGTTAAAAGTTGTTTTATTATAATGTGTAGTGATCGCGAAAATCTAAGACATAATCTTAGTTAACAAACCTGCAGGTAAAGCGGAGCTTTGTTCCTGCAGTTTGCCATTAAGAGGATTGGGTTTCACTGTGAAAAGAATAAGCTGCACGATAAATATATCGGACACAGCTACCTCTTTAACTACACTCACAACTATAGCACCTAGTAATATTCTTTTTTAATGGCCGAAACAAGGGCTAAATAATAAACAGCATAAATTTTATTCAAATTTGTGGCTCTATACTATCCTATGCAATCTATTCGATATATCGATAACTATTTATATTTCTTAAAAAAACTCCCTCGTCTGTCTAGTGGTTGCAAATATGGCTTCGTAAGATCCTAGGTCCTGGGTCCGATTCTCACGAAGTGACGGGATGAGACAGTTCTAGAAAGAGATTCAGCATAAATACCTTATGGTACTACGTATATTTTATGAGTACTATATAATTCCAAGCAATGTATATTTCAGGCTTACAAGTTGCAGAGAAATAGCAAATATGAAACTGTTTGTAAAATGTTGCAGATGGCATACCAGCGTCATGTGTTCCGAATCAAAGTTAGAGGCTCTCGCATCGCTGTCAACTGCTATTGTTCCTAAAAGTTAAATAAAACTTAAACTGTTATAGTACTTATGTTTGTCTATTTGTAGCAAACATCGTAGTAGATACCTACAACAAATTCAGCAACAACGAACTCAATAATAAATATAGGTTCTATTTGTTCGTTATTTCAACTAAAACTTAAGTGTCATAACAAAGATATTATTAAAGTAATAGTAACTTTTTCGATTTCATTTTATTTGATGTGCCATCACATATTAGTTGATAGTGTCTGATATGAATCAAAATAAGTTAAAAACAGAATTCACCAGTTATGTACAAGACGATGACACAGCGCTATTTCTTTATTTCGATTCGATTGAGACGGGCGACCAAAAGCTCACTTTATATGTTCCAGTACATTTGTTGCCGTCTAAAGAATAAGCCCAGCTCTTATTTATAGCGTTATATTTTGCCTTTACTGCTCTCTTTTCATGTAAAGTTTCATTCTCAACAAAACTAAGGAGACTTAAGTAAACAAAATACTTTCAATCAAATTTTAGATGTTTTATTTTTTAATTTTAAATTCACCATTTTTAAATCCGAGTAATAAGGACTTTTTACAATTGTTAATTGCTAAATACAATGGGCATTTCTTTAAGTTAAAATCTGTTTATCTTTATTAGCCAAAGCTGCTATTGCATACATAAGAAAACTGTAGCCAATATCTTCAGAACAAAGCGACGGCTGAAAAACACGAATCACTCATCAGTTTGTGGATCGAGACTAAACAGTGTCTCGTAGATTTATGTCTCAGATGTGTGGCTGGCCGATGGGTGACTCTTGTTAAAATGTCGACGAACTTCACAAACGCCCGCTCGTCCTTAAAGTTTTTCAATTGAAGTGTTTGTTAGACATCAGACGAAGCCCGCACAAAATCTCTACTGTACACTCTACAATTGTATTATTTCACCAATAGCTCTTAAAGATTCCCTCGACACTGTTGTATGATTAGTAGTTTTGAAGTTGCGAGACAATCTGTCTTTTCTAGCTGGAATTATTATTCATTTGGTGCTGAAATTCTTTGAAATGAATTAAGTAAGTCCTCAAAGACCGTAGAGTTTCTGTGATCTGAGACCGTTTTAGTTATTCGGATTGTCTGAACAAAGTAGGCATCGGTGCCACCGTATGTTTTAAGAAGTTCACAGCATGTTACAAAATTATTTTTATTTGAATTATATATTACTAGCTGATGCTTCGCCCGCGTGGATGTCGGTTATCGCGACCAAAAGTAATCATGAAATTTTGATCCTGTTCCCGCTTTCCAATTACGGCTTTATAATTGCCTATTTTTTAAAGTATTAAAATGGATAGAGTATGTTATCCGTAAGAGATAGACATATGCCATCGCGGATTTTTCTGTAGACCTATATAAAATACACAATTCCACCATACATCATTTTGTTATATCTCAAAGGACTTAGGCAGCGTATTTTTTTCCGACACTTCCCACAAATATAATTATATTTTAGCCAATGTATACAAAAACTTGACAAATTATACACTAAAACCATCCTCTTGAATCACTCTATCTATTAAAACAGCATCAAAATCCGTTGCGTAGTTTAAAAGATCTAAGCATACATAGGGGCGGATTTCTATCCTCTGTCTAGCGGGAAGCGACTTTGTAAGTACTCTTTCCAGAAAGTTTTGAAGTAAGTCGTTAAAAAAATCGAAACAAATGGCCGTAATAAATTAGAAAAAAATTAGAGCACAAGAGAAAAGCTAGGGCAATAAAAAGTATCAGAGCTGCGTGTGACGCCGCCGCCGTCAGTAGCTAATCTTGCCAGCTGCTCTAACAGATTTTGGAAAACAATCTAGCTAAGTAATTTGTATAAACTTTAAACCCAACTTTAAATCGAACCCAAATAAAAATATTATATCGAAATAAAAATCAAAGCAGAACTATTGTTACAATTTGATAGAAAATTTTACTTCTAGTCGTAATAGTGGACCCCAGAGTAGAAAGTTCAAAATAAGTTGTCCGTTCAGCAATGTCGACTTCTACATCAGAAATTGAATTGCATAAAATTTACTTACTTATTCATTTCAGACGAAAACGCTGACAACGGTATTTGAGTTATATTACACCATTGTAATACACGTAGATTGCATATCTTCCAAAAAAATATACATTTAGTTATAAATTAAACATTACATTATCATAAAATAAAAACCACTCATTCACAATCCTATATCAAAATTATAACAGATGGTTGACACTGTCGAGTCTCCCGGTGATGAATATCTCTCAGGAGCAGTAATCATTTAGTTTAATGGACTATTTAAATAATAAAAGGCTTTTTATGTCAATAATTTCCATTTAACAAACGTGTCAAGCTTCATATAAAGTGTAGTCATTGTCGTAGCAGAGCTTAGGGATGTCACAATTTCGAAAACCTTTTTCAGAAATGCTCATGTTAACATTTTGTTTTATTTTAAACAAAACCAATTCTTTAGTCACGGAAATTTAACGCTATTTAAGCGGCTTGAAGATTTCATAAAAAAATATATATATAATAATACTGATTCCGTTTTCTTGCATACCACACAAAAACGGGCCTTATTTAGTTTAATGGCTAAAAGCATTCATAACGATAACTTAAATGTAATCTGCATATCTTACAATAGCAAAAAAAGCACCATGTCAATACTTTCAATTCCATAATAAACCTTAAGATGGATAATTCATGAGCATAACAAACATTTGTTCGGTGGAACACTTCATGCATAAGGCAGACGAACGACCGCTGTAACATTATGTCAAATTATTTAAACTGTCGCATAACACATATAAAGGTGTGTTCATAAATATTTTTGACATAAATCTCGTTTTTGGAGGCAGCCCTGTTGGGGTCGGTTCCGTACAAGGAGGACGGAATGCCTGCATGCGAATCTTTACGACGTCGGATAACAATAAACATCACGAGCTTTTTGTAGCCGTCCGCTACTTGGTAAGCAAAAACGTGGCGTAGACAGCTAAACCACTGAACATGGACTATTGTGTTTATAGAGAATATTGTGGATACGTATACAGATCTGATTTAAGGATTTGTTCTTCGGATATTTCTCCCGATATTGTTTGTATATGATAATTTGGGTGATGCCATGAAATGTATTGAGCTAACTTTGTCTCTAGATGTTTGAAATATACGAATATTTTTTCAAATCTGACAGAATGACCTAATCACAAGAAAGGCCAGTGACGAGAACTTCAGCGTTGCGGAGGCTAGATCTACCGTTGAACGGTTAGGCCGTTCTTATCCCGATCGTGAAACGTAGTAAACGCGAACCTACGCATATTAAAGCCCTCCAAATGGAAGAAGACGCATGAATAGCAGTATAACTTCTCTTTGTTATGTTCCAGGATGGCTGGGTGCGCTATCAGCAGGGGTGGCGCTCGCGCTGTCGCCTGTAACGGTGGCGCTGTGCGTGCGCAAGTCAACGCGAGTCACTGCCGTCGTCGGCGGCCTGGTCGCAGCCCTCGGCTGCCTCTTTACCTCGTTCGCCACGCAGTTCCACCAGCTCTTCTTCAGTTATGGTAAGTAACACAAATAATTATGATGTGTACTTGTTTAAACTGTCTCAGATTCCCATTTAGAATATTTGTATCCTATGATAATTTTCTACTTAGACTTTACTTTTTTTATTTTTGTGCGTAAATCCATCGGTGCCGGATATTTTTAAGGGTTTGTTAAAACAGTAGTAACGCCAATTCAAAGTTCATTGAAATAGATTGAGAACCTCGAACACTGGATTAGATTCTTACCTTACGCGACAGAAAGATTGCCTGCACAACGCTAAGGATTTCTTAGACTCCCGCACCTGTACCACTATCACTAATCCAAAGGAATTACCTCCATAAAAAAACGGGTTGTAGCTTAAGAATTAATTTATTTAAAAAACTTCGGAATAGCAATCGCGCGTCGAATATTTAAGCGAGGTATAGATCCACAGTAATAAGAAAGAATATCTTTGTATAGATCTCAAAGGACGGGTGGGACCAGGGATGTCTTGCTTTTTACGGTCTGATCAGGCCAAATATTATTAGGTATAATTATATTTCAAATAGGCCAACAGGCTAGTAATCTATGGATACCCTTTTAAAATAAATTATATTGGTGATAATTTTAATTAAAATACCTATACCTATTGATCTGTTTATACTTGTCATACATAAACATTGAAGAAAACAATTATAAACTTTTTGGGGCCTTATTTGAACTGAACGAGTCACTTACACTTTTTGGAAAAATTTCACATGCTTACAAAAAATTTACTGTGGGCTTTTGACTAAATGCTCAGCTTTTAAGACGTTTAGGGCCATATTGATGTCTGGCTTTTTGAAGTGTCTAATCCTGTTTTTTTTATGAAACAAGCAACCCTAGATGGGATCAATGCAGGTTGCGGGCGGCATTATATGCAAGCGGTTTTAAAAGAGATCGATATCCCAGTGCATCATTTTCTCCTTCCTTTCACCGCCGCATAGCTAAGTTAAATTCCAATTATACGTAATGCTAATACGGTACTAATGTAGTATTTATCTAGGTAACCAACTGTAACTCGCACTTAATTAAATTAACGATGAGCCTCATGAAACATAAATGCAATGCGGTAAGGATTCCGACTGAAGACACGTTCGTACACTTGCATTAACACAGAATAAATAATTGGAACGTTAATGCACCTGAATCCGCAACGCGCGCAGTTTCTGACAACTCAATTTATTTCATCAGATTCATATCCGAAACCCGTTTTAGTGAACTTCAAAGGTATCCGCTAATTGGGTCTCGTGTAAATAAACGGATATTTGCACACTGTGTCCACTAAAATAGAGCTCTAAATATTTTCTGAAATTTATTATATATTACATGACTTCCTCACTTTGACTTTGCCTGCCTCATTGGCTAGGTTATCGAAAGCGCTTTTGCTGCGCGTTAAGTCTTGGATTCGATTCCCGGTTCAAGTAAAGTGTTATTAGGTTTTTCAATTCAGAAAGTCTCAGTAGCAGCACGTAGTTAGATATTGTGGCCGGTACCTGACTTAACCACCTATAGACACCGATGATGCTATGTTATGTTGTAACATAACTTCTCAAAAACTTATTCAACGTTTAGATATTGATTGAATTTATTAAGTTTATCAGGCTATAACAGACCTCTTTTATTTACGAGTATATTGGTTTCACAGAATTCGGCATTCGACTTTCAGTGTCCTAAGTAAATAATTTCTGGACATAATTCAACGTAACGAAGTCGTTTTACAGATTTGCTGGGGAACTGTTACCGAATAAGCTGCAAACCAAATAAGATCAACGTGGTTTATTTTTATGCTATGATATAATTTTTCGTCACGTCATAACTAAGTATTTCTAAAATGCGACCGTATGCGAATAACGTCGGATACTCGCGAGCTAAGGAGTTCCATAAAAAGTATTATTATTTTTAAGTAAACTGCGCTGTGGGGTGCATACAGTAAGCTAGTACTATCTTCAAGGATAACGCGTTGGCGCCCGGCAGAACGGAGCATTAGCATTTAAATTGGGCCGCTACCTCCCCGTTACTGTGAAGTGCCTCTATGAGTATTAGGTACCAAGTTCTAATAATTCATACATGCCAAATCTATTTAAAAGTACTTATAGTTTATGGTGGTTACGGTCTCGCCTCTTAAGCCACAGGTTGTAGGTTCAAACCTGGTATGTAGGTACCAATGTGTTTTTTTTATGTCATAATTATGTATTTTCTTTGGTACCTAATATAAGACATCACAGACATGTACGGTATGAGAAAAGGCTCTTGCCCTTCAGTGGGCAGTTAAAGGCTGGTACGGTAGCATGGTGTAATTGGTACTTTTTCAAAAGAAAATATTTTTTGGCCTACAACTGTCAGAAAATGATTAACCATCATAATACATATGTATGACGTGTACTAATTTCTTTTTACCATTCGGAGATTTTAAATTTGTTCCTGTTCTGGGAAGAGTACGTCAGGATTATCGAACATTTTTTTTTTTCAAATGGTCCAGATTAGCTTCTCCTATGAGATGTCAAAACTAGGTGCAATTATTACGAAGTCTAGGTATCTATGTAGCGTAGGTAAACTAAAATTTAGCTAATTTGAAATATAGCTCCATTGCATAGGAAAAGCAAGACTTAATGCCGTTTAATCTGCTAAACATTCTAACAAAATTGATGTATACCTTTCTGTCTGATTAAAATTATAAATAGTAATGTGATAAAAATTACGAAGTGATAACATTATCCGTATCTACTGGCATTGCCACGATAATACTATAATTAAGTACTTGTATACATATTAGCTCGGTTTAGTGGAAATCTTTTTCCTGACTATACGGCAAAACGCGACTCGGAGTCCTATAGGGAGCAATCACATACTTATAAATGCAATGTAATGATCCAATATCACCAAACTGCAATATAAACTGACTGCGTATTGCTATTGAAATGACCATTACAAATGCAACGAGCAATGAATGTGTTCACACCAACAATAACACTAACAGTAACATCATAACCGATAAAATGACGACAATGGACGGGACCTCAACTACTGCGGGAACAGCGAAGCTAAATGACGTGACTGACGATTTTTCGTACATTTAATAAATGAAGGCTATTTGACTCTTATTAAGACTGGGAGGACATTTTATATCATATACCTAAAGAAAACATTAGAACTATTAAGTAAGTAGATCATCATGTTGGTAACATGTTCCCTGTATACCTATATATGTAGTATGTATGTGGCTATGTAGGTTACTTTTCATGTAAAGTACGACGGAATAAAATCCTCGTCTAACTAGGTTAGACAACTAGTTCTGAAATATCAGGGAATTAGCTGAATAATCTGGTTTTATGTTTACTACAACTTTTATTATCTGTAGAAATAGTTACTGGGTCTTATTCGATTTGTTGTCTGTAAAATGTTATTTCTTATTTGTTTACTTGTACGAATTGTGTTATTAATATTTAGTAGAGTTTATATACCTACCTACTTACTGCTATATTATAAAGCTAAAAATGTGATGTTAGGTACATCTTTGGTGCATTTAAGAATAGAGATGATGTGCTAATTATTACCATTACTAATGTAATTATCGCAAACTTCTCCTATACGAAGATTCTAATCACAAATAATTATATCTTCCAAAGCTACTGAAGCAAAGAACTAGAACTACAACTTACGGGAAACAACTGGAAACCCTAAGGAAAATCCTTCAATATGACTAAAGATACTGGCGTTGTCGACTAGTTACGGATATTTTTTTACAAATAATAGTACTTAATTACCTATAGAAAAGTTTTATGTACATATTTTTCACTACTAATCATGAATGAAAACCGCAACTCTAAACACCCGATATTTCAAACAGCCATCATTACTATTTATCAGAAATATCACTGGCACAAAATAAACGAGATATAACGGTTTGTATTCAATACCTAGAACGGATTTTGAAAAAGAAAATAGACAAGAACGTCTCGAATTCTCGATACCGCAATCTGGTGCAGCTTTATCTCAACATAGACCACTTGCTGAATAAACATGATTGCAATGTTTATTGCTATTGAACACTAATAAAAGTCGCATATTGTAGGTATTTCCACGACTTTTGTACTTGAATTTCATGTGATTAAATTCGGGCGTTTCTACACAATTTACTTTTCAGAAACAAGCCGAGCTTTTGTTTTGTTAGGGACAACTGTCTGAGTCACATTAGTTACAGTGTTGAGACATCACTGCTAAATAGGACTTTATCTTGGTGCAGAGTACAAAGTGGCCTAAGCAAAGACGTAATTAGGTAGGTATTTCTCTAACACAAGTTTTATTGCATCTTGGTGTAGTAAAAGATCGACGTGTTATTATCTAATATATAAGCTAGATTTTTGTAATTCAAAAATATGTACGCTTAGTTATCATCATAGTGGAAGGTTTAAACTTCTTCATGTTCTGCTTCATTAGATTCACCAATATTTAGTTAAATACATTCACAGTAAGGTAAGGTTCAATATCCGCATACCAAAAAGATTTTACATAATTTTCCTGCAATTCTCGCGTATAATTTTCATTTTATCATCTTTGTATACGTACTCAGAAAAGCGAATGAAATTTTGACTTCTGCTGTGCCTGTCTGTCTGTTTCTGCAGCTCCGGTTTTCTTTCTAATTCCTAAAAGAACTCGCGTTTTCACTATGAACAAAATGTTGCAAGAGGAAGGTTTACACATATAAATTATGGATGTTTTTCGAGTTTTTTTTTTTTTAATAATTTGGAATCTAATTATTTCATAATTTCGAGAGGAATGTGCCATTTGAAGCAGGGTGGATCACTTAGTTTTAATATAATTAATATATCTTTATTAAATTATTATTTTTATTTTTTCTTTTCAATTAAGCTGTAAATAAAAGTAAGTTGCTATTAATTTATTTGCATTAAAATGAAATATATCGATCACTGAGAAATACATACATAATTAAAGATAAATCCTTACACACACACACACACACGTACCTGCATTTCAGTCGTATATTATAGGTACATAGGCCCAATCTCATGACACTCCTGAACCAATTGGTGGCAACAAGGCATATTTAATAATAAAAACATGATTTGTTACACTTCATGTTACTGCTCCCCTTGTGAATTCTAACAAGCGAGGATATCCTCCTCAACGACGTACCCCACTTGCGCATGTGCATTACCTTATCGAAATAAAAAATTACGTCATTCTGCACATATGTATATAAAAAAATACCGGGCACCATTTTTTTTTGTCTAAGTGCTACATAACTTCGTAGCTCGTAGTCAGGCGTAGCTACGCGTAGCTCACCCTAGATTACGAAAATGTTCTTATGTCCCTCAATGCTTAGCCTCAGACAAAAAGTAAAGTAAGCCCTGTTGAAAAACTTCATCAAGCAGAAATAGAGTACTTAATAATAATTCTGTAACTTCAACATATATTTTAGAATTTCTGTTTATGAAAGAAATGCGTTTCTTGAGAAGTATTTGTGGTGTACCTAAGTATGAAAGATTGAGGAATGGTGTGACAAGATGTAGTGACAATAATTTAAAACAGTAGTTATGATTCAAAATAAATCTTTGAAAAGCATTAACGCATGCTTAGCGAACTCTAAAGTTATTATATTAAAATGGAAAAAGAATACAGGTCGCGAACAGGATTTGAACCGGCGCCTCTCGGATAAATACTATAGGCGCTCTGACCACTGAGCCACCTCGACCTCTGCTCACCACCGCGAATTCTTCTTCCATATTTGAACACGACTTATGGCGAAGTCATTGCTATCAATTCAGTCCCTATACAAGTGACCGAACCGACACGACTAATCCTGTTCGCGACCGTATTCTTTTTCCATTTTAATATAATAACTTTACAGTAGGTATGCCTTACGGTACGGTACGTGTAAGTGGACCTTATTGGTGATGTCCTGATGACATATGTGTATGACCAGAAGTATAAACGTGACTTGGCAAACGGAGAATGTAAGGATCGTAGCAGGTGTCGTTCTGTAGTTTCTGCCTACACCTATAGGAAAAGGGCGTGAGTTTATGTATGTACTTATGCATTCAAAGTAATAAATTAGATATTTTAATTTTTTATCGTGTCATCTACATCACTTCTATATTTGAGTGGACTAAAATCACCTGAACAATAATTCAACCTCTGTTATGGCTGGATCGATTGATATTCAAGCAAAACTGGAAACTGACATTTAAGTAAAACAAGCCAAAGAATTCTTCTGCAGATTTTATTGGTCCCCGTTAAATATTCTTTTCTTTGTGAGTAGTTATCAGGTTTTCTTATTTTATTTTCTTTTCCACAGGGACGGTGGTAGGTGTGGGCGTGGGCCTGACAAGAGACTGTTCAACGCTGATGGTGGCGCAATACTTCAAACGGAGAAGGGAACTCGTCGAAATATTTATCGTCAGCGGCAGCGGGCTCGGCATTGCCGTTATGTCCACGTTCATCAAAGGTGCCATAAGGTATATAAACTGCTTGGAAAAGCCCTAGTTATTTCATATTTTTAACCAAGAGATCTTCATTTGAAAATACAACCGCTGATTCTACAATCCATCTGCGATATATAGGTACATACGATCGCAGCAATCTCGGGTCATTTGCTGTTAGTTATTGAAAAGTTCCGTTGTCTATTTCCGAAGATCTTCATCAGATCCCAATATATTATATACTAATACCTTCCCTGAAAAATATGTATTTAAATAACGTAAACCCCATCCAAATCGGATAAATAGTTTATGAGAAAATAGCGGACATCGAAACATACATAGAGTCGGTTAAAAATTATTAGCTTCACGACCAGACTGATAAAAGACCTAGGTTGATGTTTTGGGAAACTGGAAATTGTGTCGTTACTCGTCGTACCTACTTATTTTTAAATTAAAGGCTGTAGATTAATGTAATCAGCTCATAAACGTCCAATACTGAAAAGATTTCTAAAACCAATTTCTACCTATGGTTGCCAGATCCATAAATAAAATGCAGGACTCGGCACTCCTAAAAGCGAACAATATTATGGCCTTAAAAGTCGGACACGTGTGTATTCGTCAAAGCCGGACATTTAGTCAAAATATAATCTTTTTTTTTATGTGACTATGCAAATAGGATTAGAGTGTTTTTTTTTTTATCCCTGTGTCTTGTTTACCTACTGAAAAAGGAGTTCTATACCTGCATGTTAAAACTTTTTCTATCGGTAATTATTTTAATAAGTATTGAAATACCAGCCACAACACATAAAAAAAATAAAGATGCTGTTTAACTATTTTAAAAATAAAATGTTATTAAGTTTTATTGGCATCCGACGATTTTTTGTGGGATATGTGCCAGTATCTGTTGTCTAGTTCAGTTTATTATTGTTTACTCAAATGTTTATAATTGTTTTCTTCGCGATAAAAGTATGCTAATATAAACCGTATTTAAATATCTAGTTTTTTTTTACATTAATTTATTTTAACAGTATGTGTATCGAGGTACTGAATTGATTGCAATGACGTCGCCATAAGACGTGTTAAAATATGGAAGAAGAATTCGCGGTGGTGAGCAGAGGTCGAGATGGCTTAGTTGGTCAGAGCGCCTGGAGTATCTATCCGGGAGGCGCAGGTTCGAATCCTGTTCGCGACCGTATTCTTTTTCCATTTAATATTGTAACCTACCAATTACTCCATCGTCTGCCACGCAGGTGGTTCTTTATTAGTACTAAACTGAAAAACGCGGCTGCCTAACCTCGAACATGATGTCTTTGTTCTTGTACTTTAGGTAGATTCAACCATCGATAAGAGTAAAATTTATATTCAACTTATGCATATTTAAACAACTTACAGGGCCATCGGGTGGCGACTAGGACTACAAGCTGTGACGGGAGTCGTTTTTGCCACATTTATATTGGGCACGTTTTATCGATCAGCGTCTCTATATCACCCACAAAGAAGAGCCATATTGCACCTTAAAAATCAGAATAAGATCAAACGGAAGATGAAAGACAGGAACAAAAGCGACGATCGCCAGCCTTTCTTCGACTTTTCTACGCTGAAGTCAAAGACAGTCAGGATCTTGCTGATGTCAACTGGAATATCGGCGTTTGGAATCAACACGCCTATATTCTATTTGGCGTACCATGCTGAGGAAGAAGGTAATTTTGTACATGTTACTTTCATTGAACAAAATTCTATATTATAATAATATACATTTTATATTATAATATATATTTTACACTTAAATCTTAATTAAATCAAAGCCTTCGATGCAGCCGACACGTCAAGTGTGTACGCGCAAACGCCACTTAGGCTGTAAATTTTACTTTCTAAATTCGCAGACAAAATCAGTACAATATTGTATGCGAAGATTGTGCTAAAATCACTCCAATTCTTATGTTTATGTGAACCATATCTTTTAGGTCTAGGCGACACAGTCGAATTCCTCCAAGCATACCTCGGGCTGGCCTGGGCAGTAGGCTGTGCGGCCTTTGGGCTGCTGGTGCGTCAGAACTCTGCTGAATGTCGAATAGCTCGCCAGTACCTCACTCAAGCCGCAGTCTTCGTGTGTGCTCTCGCTACCATGGCTCTCACTGCTGTGGAGGGTTCCTACCGAGGATACGTCATGTTCGCTTGGGTTTATGGTAAATAACTACCCAATTATTAATCAGAAAGGGTAAAAAGCCTGATGGTCTGAAATTCATGCAACTTACTGAGAAAAACAATCAAACTACCGATTTCGAATTGGATGGGTACCTTGGTTTCTAGCTCCATGGATGTTCCATCGTTTTAATGGTATTAAATTCCTTACGTTTTACTACTTAAAGAACATTAGGTTATACCTATATCTATATATTCCTATAATTATGCTTATTACTAGATACTTATAGGAAAAACAACTATTATTGGCTTGTCTATAGACTTTTATGAATATTTCCATGTTTAAAGTTATAATATTAAATGGAAAAAGAACACAGTCGCGAGCAGGATTCGAACCTGCGCCTCCCGGATAAATACTCCAGGCGGTCTGACCACTAAGCCATCTCGACCTCTACTCACTACCGTCCTGCTCGCGACCGTATTCTTTTTCCATTTAATATTACCTATAACTCGAGTTCGCTAAGCAATCGTTAATGCTTTTCAAAGATTTATCTTTAATTTCCATGTTTGATTATATTTCCATATATATTCCTGACTGCGTGTGGCTATTCTATATTATCTTATTGATGGTTTGTAGGTATATTTTGCGGAGGTTACCACTACTCGCTCAAGATGTACACATACGAACGAGTACGGTCACGTAACTTTGCGCGAACGTGGGGCTTCGTGCAGTGCTCACAGGCCGTGCCCATCGCGATAGGAGTTCCACTATCAGGTAAATAAAAGATGCAACATATTCTTAATATTCATTGTAACCTCCATTCATACTGCCGGCAGTAATTCGATTAATGTTACTATATAGTACTGACCATAGAATTATTTGCTAACCTTAGGTACGTAGACGATAGTGTAAGAATAACCTAACATTTATCAAGGGGCAAGTATACCATATGTTTATATGCGGTGCAAGCCTCCCTATGGGCTTTTCCTTTTTGAAGGCTTATGTTACTTGAATCTACCGACATCCGGACAGTCACTTCTATCAAGGAAATCCGGCAGTAAACTCCATGGTTACATCATCCACTCTTCAAAATCTGTGACATACCTAATACGATTTAGATTAAGAAACTATTAAAATCTTTTTTCTTTATTCAGGGTACATAAACGTGGGGTGCGGCGGCAAAGCGGGCTACTACTTCAGCTCGACTTGTTCGCTCATCGGTTCCCTGTCTCTCTTCTGTATCGATCTTCATAGGCGCAGTGTAGCGCACAAACACACCAAGTAAGTATAATTTACTATGTCGGTTTTTCAATGTCGTGTTGTACTTTCTTAGTTAATCTAAGACATGACGGACATGCGGTGATTATTAAAGGTATTATAAAATTATACAGAGCCAGTTAAACATTTTATACGAAAAATAAAAACAAAATTAAATTTCGTCGTTTTACAAATTTACAAATAAATTAATATTATGTCAGATTATTTTTAATATCAGCGATATAGTCAGGGTACATCAGGAGCATGTCATAATTGAACATATATATTGGAATGTCCGATATAATACTAATTACAATAGATATATTTAGTCTGACTTTTACAAATTCGTCAGGGTGATTTTGGAGCGGGATCAGCATTCTGCCAATAATTTTTATCAACAATATAATATAAAACTTATAATATCCTCGTTTGCACAGTGTGTGTTTTATCCAAGTTTTGAATTTAGTTTCGTTTAATTGAAGTATAGTTGGAGGTATTTTATTATAGGTATATTGTACTGAAATCGCCAACCTGCAGTGAGCAAACGTGTGCAATGCTCGTGTCTTTTCTATAATCTGCTTTTAATTGCAGAGAAAACGGTGGTACCGCAAATTGCGAGTCAACGTGCGAGCCGTCACGACGCAGCCACAGTCGCGAACGTGAAGCGCGCACAGCCGCAGGCGCAGCCACCGCCTTAGGTAAGGTTCATTGCAAAATAACTATCATACATTGTAGAACATAATGGCTGTGTCTGAATGGTTGTAGGTAAGGCAATGTCTATGAAATTAAGATGCTAACAACGTTCTTTTCTATAAAACAAAGAGGTTGAATTGCTAGCCGAGCCTTGGCGAGGTTAGCAATGACCGACCGAGACTTGTCTTGACCATTAGGGCACGCGGTTAATATTTTAAATTTTCAGCATATCATTTTGAATTCTATATTCACGAGTTTTATACGACGTATTTCAACACACTTGCAAGGATATACATAAACATATGTGACATATTAATAAAATCGATTAAAATTATTAAAATGACGCGCGGATTTCTTTTTTTGTGGGCCTCCGGGTCTATGGTCTATGGTCTATGCACGCGCAAGTAGAAGCAGAGGCTTGACTTAAAGAAAGTTGCTTGAACTTTAGTTTGACCAATGGCTTGACGTCTAAATATATTTTATAATAATTTTAAATAAAGTGGATATTCTTCCATTTAAAACACAAATTAATGTTTATTTGTTGATAAAAAGAAATAACTTGAAGATATGAAATTTTAAACATCAAAACTCTTTGCTGAGGTTTAAAAGTAAATGTAAAGCTGTCACGCAGTTTTTTTATATTACCGCACTAAAACGGTAAAAATTAAGAAAAAGCACACGTGATTAATAAGCCTCATTATGAAACTAAAAGCGATAAGTACAATATGAGTCACTTTACAAGAGCATTGAAACAATATTAAAAATAAAGGTATAGGTAGATAAATCATCATCGCGGCGTTTGACCAATGAGATTTAAGATTCAACCAAACACACAGTTCTAGGAGCAGAATTTATAGCACCAGGTCGTACGGGTCGTGACCTCCTGCTGGACAGCATTAGGCCGGGCACCCTCGGCTCGCCGCCGCCCAACTTGCCACCCGAGCTCACCTGCATCAGCGAGGAAGGCGGGCTCGACCTCGATCTCGACCTGGACATACCAGAACACCTCCTCGAGGACTTGGACTGCGGGGGTGATTGTATCACTAGTTGTAATAAGGTAATGAGTTCTGTTTCAGTTATTGTTTTGGACATTAATGCCTACTTGTCTTATAACCTTGATGACGGATTACACGGCCACAGCTGAAGTCAATGGATGGCATAAAGTCACAGGTTCTGGTCTGGTCTAGTCTCTTTTTGACAGGCGTGGCCTAGGCGAAACGAGGCTTTTCCTAACAGTCATCTAGAATTAGGTGACGACAAGCAATTCTATGAAGTAGGTACCTACTGCATCCTTTGATTGAAACTAACTTACTTATTTAGTCAGTCAAGATCGATCCAACACCTTTGATAATCTTATTAATCAGTGATAGAGAGAACCACACAACATAGTGGTTATCGTTAGAGATACCATAATTTATGTTTCGTTTAAAGTTATGCCATACGACAGGTATCCCTACCATTGCAATTTATTCTTTAGGTATCTATCCTTGTAGGTAATTTGAATCTCTTGTTTTCAGGTCGAAAACTATTTAATGTTAAGCGAATACGAAAATAATCTGATAGCCGAGCTGCCGAACTTGAACGAGCGGCGTGGCCGGCGTTGGTCCATCGTAGTGGCGAACTCTTCCCCACAAGCCTCCACCATCCCTGAACGCCCCAACTCACCAGAGATTCACACCAATAACTCTATCAAGTGGAAGAAAAAGTGCCATAACCCAAACGATAGACTGATTACAGTGATCAACGAGGCATCACTCTGAATTGCTAGTGAAATAATATTCAGACAATAAATAGAAATAATCGGTTAGTGTACGACCTATAACCTCATTAATTTATTTGATGTGTGTGAATAGTAGCGTTTGTGTATTGTTCAAAATAATTTATTAAATTATAATTACAATTGTGTTCTATTATTTCAGTTTGTTCTGGTGTTCTATTATTTCACGACCTTTTCTTGTCTTGTCTAGTTACAGCAATGATTTGAAATGTGCGTACAGTTTCTGAATAATCATAAACTACATAACCCGATCAAATAAATCCAGAAACAAATGATGTCTGACCTACCTACATGTATGTTTCATTGACTCACGGTCATAGGTACATACCCCAAATAATACTGACCTGGCACACGAGCTGCAATGGGTACATGCACATTCAATAAACGCCAATAAATTCTACGAACCCTGACGCACCGTATAATGCATCCGTTTAATGATAATGTGCTAAATCTTGTGTTATGCTCCCATCACAGAATATTTCAGGTATGTTAGATACTTTTAACGAATAAAACAACCACTAAGTACAATGTAATTAAATATAATGTCATTGATATTCCTTAATAGTAATATAATAGTGAATACTGCACCAAAAATACAAAGAACATAATATAATTAATTATTACCGTTGAGGAACCACAATATCTTCTAAGAACTGGGCGAAACAGCGCATCGCTTGCAGCAGGGCAGCGAGAAGAATCGAAAGAGACAAACTGAGCAACTTCTGATTCTCGGTATTAACAATTTCGTTGTTCACAACAGGAACTAAACTTTGGCTCGATTCTACACTAGGTATACTTGAATAATCACATTCAAAATTACGTTTTTTTGTACCGACAACCTTCTTTTTCCCTTTAGACAATGCGCGAACATTATCAACATCACATGTCAGATCTATCACAATAAAATCCGAAACATTTTTATTTTTATCAAAAATCAGATCTTTAGAATTCGCCTGGTGAGACCTAGCATTATCTTCTTCAATAAAAACACTTACATGATTAACAGCGGTCGAACAACTCGGAATCTCATTCCTGCGCTCAGCACATTGAGGTTCAATAGTTAGGCACTTCGTTATTACTTCTTGTTTATCTTCTACAATTGAACTTAGGTTTTTACTTACGTTATCGTTATTGTTAGGGCTTAAATTTAGTTTGAGAGAGTCGTCAGTTTCTTCTGACGACAAACCACTGTCATTATCTTCGAAAGTGTCTATATTTTCACGATCGTGGGTATTATTTTGTTTAATAGCAACGACGTTTATTTTAGTGTAACCGAAACTGCCGTATGTTGGCGACGTGGGAGTGCCAGCAGCCGGTTGGTGAAGTACCGTGCCCGCGTCGGGCACGGCCTCGGGTCAGGAGACCTTGGCACAAGTAATGTTACCCTTTATGACGATTGTACTAGAAGTTGATTCCTGGGCCCCAATTATACTATCCACATCCGATAATGATGCATTATCCAAGGAACTGCCATCATCGAGCAGAAGCTCGGATCGTAAACCCTGAAATTGCGAGACAGATTTAACATTCAAATTACATATAGATGATACCCCATCAAGGAATTGATTAGTGAAATACGACAGTAGGCAATAAAAAAAATCTTACTTCAGTATTTAAATAAAGAATGTCATACCACATCGACAGGAAGAATTCATAAATATTTGTTAGAAATAAATGTTTTGAATTACTTTGCTGTGCTGTTCATATTTTTATGATGAAAATGGTATTGAGGCCTACAAAAGGATAGTGTAATGGTTGTTGGTAGACTACTTACCTCAGAAAAATATTCATATTCCTTTTCAAAGGACAATATAAACAAGCAAAATATTGCTGCTAATATGTTGCTACATAGGGAAGTCACGATGAAACAGAAATAAATTATGCTGGAACCATCTAAAATAAAATAAATATTTTAATTAAAGTTAATCATATCACTGACAATATAGTGAACATAAAAATGACTGCATAGCACGAGCACAACTTAATAGATACGTATGATACGTGAAAGATAAGAAATAGAAAGAAATGGTTTGAACCCAACAAACTATACAGAGAATTTTATTCTATCAAGTTGATCAAGAATGTATTGTATAATCGTAGAAAACATGTCCTACTTACTCATTGGCAAAAATGATGTTGCGGTCCCAAATATTGCCATTAGAACCAAAATAAGGAAGCTCACGTTGGCAAGACATTGGCGAAACACTGTTAATTTCTTATCATAAAACAGAGTTGAGATATAAGTTGTGAGTATGCACTGAAAACAAAATCATAACAATGTTTTTTTGGGCAGTCACATACAAGCAACCAGAATAATAACTATACTAACAGTGGTCGAAATTCGAACGTAATAAAATTTCTTATTATATGCTTAATTATAAATGTTAGCTTTCTGCTCTCCTTCTCAATATAAATATAAACTTTGAACTATCCAAATCTCGCGCGCAATATGATTAAAAAAGGGTAAAAACTGGCTTGTTGGTCTAGTAGTCCCAAGTGCGACTGCTGAGCATGAGATCTTGGGTTCGATTCCCAGGTTGGGCATAGTGTTATTGGGTTTTTCTGTTAGGAAATTCTCAGTAGTCCGCAGTTTAGATTTGTGCCCGGTAGATGGCAATAGGCAAACCATCTATTACATGGGACTTAAAATAACAGCATTGGTGAAATGTGGGTATACTATTGTGACACCTCTGCCTACGCCTTCCGGGAATACAGGCGTAATGCTATGTTATGTTACAGTTTTCTCTAGTTTATATATACAAACACGTTCGCCACGAACACTCTTAGAGGTAGGTACCCCGGATCACCCCATGTATATTCTTTTTGATCATTGTGTCAGGAATAGTTAAGATTCAGGCGTATTTTATCCTACATTAGCCGAATGGTGAACCTTTCGATTGCATAAACATTTATTACCTACCACAGATGCAATCGCAGCATTCATAGAACAACTGATTAAAAAGTTTAAATCCTGAATATTGCCCAAGTCTTTGACTTTTTAACCATTGATATGGATCTTGCTTATAATTTTATTCAAGGTACACAATACTAAAAATTATAAAATTTGTAAATTTCAGTATTGTGTGCTTTGAATAAAATGGTTGGTGAATGAAAAATTGATGTAAACAATAAACACTGGTGTATTGCTGTACACCCGCATTTCACCAATGCAGTTATCATATTAATTCCCATGTGCAGTGATCGTCCCATTCAATAAGTGGTGATCCTAATGCCATCAACCAGGCAAAATTCCTAACACAATGCTACTACCTAATATAATTACATATGATTCCCTACTAGATCAACACAATAACAGTTTACCTGCCCTGAGAATTGAACCCAGGACCTCACACTTAGCAGCGGCGCTTGCACTCACAAGGCCTATTAGGCAGTTAATCAAAATCAAAAATCAATTAAAATTTGTTTTTATTTTTTTAAGCTCACTATAAATCTCTAATTGATCAGAAATGTTAGTTATTCACATACCTGCATCCAAATGTATAAAGTGCCAAATCCACATATAAAAATATTCAATGCCGTAAGGCAATGGTTATCCACCTGTGAACAATTACATAATTAATTTGTAACTGTTACTGTTTTGTGTTATTTCATAAAGTCATATTACTATAATTTATATTATGAAACACCAACAATTACAATGCTATATTAAAGATGAATGTTATAGTTATGTTTTGTTATCTTATTAATTTACTTTAAGTTAGTTGAAGTCAGTTAGATTATTATACACATAATTACATACTCATTTAATTTACAAAGTAATTTATACCTTTCAAGAATCCTGCATCCAATTTACTTCTCGGAATAACTTCAATGTTATAGCCCAACTATAACACTACAAAAACAATAGATTTTTTTACCTATTTTTTATGTTGCGCACATAATCCTCACTCCTGGCAATAATTTTACTGTACCCTTTAACTCTACAATGCTTGTATGAACTTGTTTAAAATGAACATGATCTTACCTTAAACAGGAAAAGGAAGAAATATACCAGGAAGCCCAGAGAGAGGAATGAAGCTGAAAACGAAGCTATCTTATTTGCAAATGAAGTAACATTTGGATTTGGTGTTAATGAGCCAAGTATATGTATTTGCTGGTATCTGTCATATAATATTTTGCCAGCTGTAAAAGGACACATTGTTAGCACAATATTCAATATTATTAGTAAAGAGCACAACATTATGATGTTAACATGATTATGAGTTGTAAAACATTATGAAAGATATTTATCAAAGATATATGAAAACATCTGCAACAATAAGGTGAATATTAAGCTGTTGGCTCGCTCCTTAGCAGACATAAGACATATTTGTATGTGAGTGAGCCAAAGGGTTAATAACTTGCATCAATATACTCTTGCATGCAAGCCCTGGTCCATTGTCAAAATGTAAACATAATTCTGTATTACTTGGTAAAGACATTTTTTCCCAGTGCCCCGAGACACAACTTTCTTTGACAAACATACCTTTCATATTGTCTTATTACCACAAGATGAGATATTAAAAACATGATATGAATTTATTAACCCAATTCAATTGTCATTTTGCAACACAACTTAAAAATATTAAAATGTAATATTAGTTTACCTTTTGAAAAATAATGACTAAATTATTAATAGTCATCATAAAAGATAGGTAATGGAAATTATAGCTTAATTTTTTTATAACCATTAATATAACACCATTAACTAGCCTAATGAGTAAGTAAATAAAATGTTCACAAAATAAGTTAACACTTTTGGTTTAAAACTATAGTTTATTATATAGTCATTTATACTATCGTTAAATTAGACAGCTCATGAAAATACATAGCATGATGCATTCATATAATTGCACTTACAGTACATACATTTCAACACTAACTTTATATAACATAGACATTAATCCCTCTCACCTATTGCTCCGCTGGCTATGAACAAAAAGGCAAGGCCAGTATCCAAAGAATTTGTGTCTTGCGAAACTTGGAAACAAAGACTGAAAAGTAGAGAAAAGAAATTATATCTTACGAAAATAAATGAAATACACATTTCAAATGAAAGTGAAAGTACCTGAGAATGTATTAAAATTACTAAGCGAACAATTGCAATAATTTTACACTATTAATTTTATATTCTATAAGAAAGTGTAGCAAGAAACGTGCTGCACCGTTTGCACAATTTATTGAATAGACTGAGTCAGATTTACTTTATTGTCGGGAACAACATTCAAAACAAAAAAATAACAACTCATTTAACAACACTACTTCGTACATTAATGTTATGGTACTTACGATACGATATATGTTGATGTTAGAATAATCAGACCACACTTAAATACCAACATATTATGCTTAAAATAAAATAAATAAGGGTTTTATGTTTTCCAACAACAATTCTTTACAAAGACAACCTGACAAGTGACTGACTGACTGAAGTGACTGACAATTGACAATTGATTGACATTTCTCAAACCCCCTCCCCCCGCCCCCAACCGAACCGATGACAGAAAACCGCATTTGAGGTTTGACGTAGTGAATACAGTTTTGGTGCCTTGAAATAGTTTTCGTCTCTTTTTTGGGGGTATACCTGTCTCTTTCTAGTAGAGTATCCAGCCGATGATTATCTTATTTCAGGACATATATTTGCTATGTTGGTACCTAATATAGTATTAGGCTGTGGTTTTGAACAGTGGCCATATTGTAGGAACATATACAGCAACAAGTTATATGTTGTATAAAAATAATAAAAACATTAATAGCCAAGAGGTCAACGTCCTATTCGTCTCGTAACAGCTGACGCTTCTCTGTGAAATTTTCGCATAAGCACAACGCAGCAACGCGCGCGCCGCCCGACGAGTAGGTAGGTTGCATACAAGTCAACGATAAAGACCTAACGAACATAACGACTACAATGTAGTTTAAGGATTGCTTTTTTGTCTCATTATTGGTTTCTAAACTCCCATTCATAAATGATAATTTTTTTTTGGATTACGTGAGTACGATATTAATACCGCGAGATGCCAGCTAATTACGTAACATAATCACATTGATTAGACAGTGTTATCAATACAGTTTAACGTGTAGTTGCCGAGTTGATTGCGCCGCGGTTCGCGGGTTTGGTTATGTTCCAAGTCTAGGTGTAGGTATGTGCATGAGAGGTTTGTTTCTGTAAATGCTTGGAAATGTAAATAATGCAATGCATCGCAAGATTGGGTTATTAAATTATTGGTATTAAGGTCAACAGATCAGTCGACCATGCGTACGTGCGAATAATTAAATGTACTTACATATTGAATGTTCACTACTGAACTTATGTTACTCGTAACATAACGAGCGATACATAACTGGGCACGTCGCCTATTGTTGTCTTTTAAACTACCTAACACCAGCACAGTCTCACTCACGCACGCAATTGCACTACACTTTAATTTCATCGATGTACACTAACATTTTTACGTCACCACACAAATAAAAGTCTAGCGGCGTAAAGTCCGGGGACCGAGGAGGTCAAGGCACTGGGCTATCACGTCCAACCCACTGTGCCCCAAACGTGTCGTTGGTAGTTGATGGTGCACCATCATGCTGGTTGGTAATACAGGTATTTCAAACTGCCTGTAATGCACCCAGTACAGTATTGTGTAGCAGCCAGCATCGTAGCATGCAATGGCGTCTGTCGGATTGGCCACCTCCCCACGTACATACGCACTGCACTACTCAACCACTATCACCAGCGAGGGCATAGGTAATTGCGCACCATATCGACGAACTCACAGTTTGAAAAATGTGGCATTGTAGGTACCCGATCGTAAATTGACCGCGCGCGATTTCAACATGTATGCTAGTTCGCGTCAACCGACACACTAACGAACAACCGTTGAGCCGCGGCGCGAGCGTGCACGGGTAGGTACATAGCGCGAGCGCGAGCGCCGCACCGCCCGTCTTTGGCGGTACCTACGCTCGGCCTCTGTCGGCGCGCCGTGCCGTCTTTATACCTACTGCGCGCGACGCGGCGTAAACCCAAAAAACAGTAAGACTGTGAAATTAATTCGATTTTCTAAGGTATACTTTTTTTTATTGTTTTGTAATCAGTTACACCTATAGATTCACCTCCTTCAATTTGGCCACTGTCTAGAACCACAGCTTGTATGATCTGTGGTTGCTACTGATTAAATTTTACTATCTAGTGAGATATTTGAAGTTTATGGTTAGTCACATGGAGTTACGTATCATAAAAACTTTAAAGTTTTTATTAGGGTTTCAGGCGTCCCAAGGCCGAGTATTGTGATGTATTTGTATCGTCAAGAAAACATGTTTGTGCTTGCAGTGTTTTAGGGCCTCTCCTGTTGTTAATTTACATCAACGACATTCCAAAAGTGACTAATTTTAAATGGAATTTATTTGCAGACGATATGCCTGTAGTAATACCCGAGTGCTAGTAATAGAGATTTATCTAATTACAAACACACGCTAAACAGTGCAATAGAAAACATAGTCAATGGCTAAATGACAACAATCTGACAGCAAAATTACTAAAACTAAAGTTATACAGTTTAGGAATTATAATACCAAAGCTCAAAGCTTGAATATAAATTATTGTGGCCAGGAAATTGAGGACGTTAATTATACACAATTAAATATACGTATAATGGATATGTAGGATCAGTATTAAGGTATGGACTTCTGCTATGGGGAAACTCTGTAGATATAGGTGGAACATCTTTATCGCAAAAAAAGTGTATTCGGGCAATAAGTGGTGCGTGTTCAATGAAGTCCTGTAGACCACTTTAAAAAAAAACTAAAAGTGCTGACCTTTGCATGCCTATATATTTATATTTGAAGTTGAGTTGGGGTATTCGTTAAAAACATGGCGACTTGTTCGAAAAACTAAGTGAAACGAAAAAGTATATTTCAAGAGACCCAACTAAATTGGTTCTCCCAATAATGTCTACTGACTGTTGACTGCCTCATTGGTCTAGTGGTCGCAAGCAAGGCTGCTGAACGTGAGGTACTGGGTTCGATTCCCAGGTCGGGAAAACATGTAAAATGTTATTGGGTTTTTCTGCTAGGAAATTCTCAGTAGCAGCCTGGAGTTTGGAATTGTGCCAGGTAGATGGCAATAGGCTCACCACCTATTACATGGGACTTAATAATAGCATTGGTGAAATGTGGGTGTACAATTGTGTTCACCTCTGCCTACCCTTTCGGGTAACATAGGCGTGATGCTATGTTAAGTTGTTATGTTATTATTGATAAGACACACAGAGCCATATGCGACAAAATGTCAAACTAAAATCTACAATCCGACAGTTAATTTCACGCTGTTTTACATATTCTCTGATCGTTGACCCGCTGCATCAATAAACGCAAAACGTTCATACAACAGGGAATATGCATGTGATTCAAATTTAGGTCAAATATTTTTATTTGTAATCTTTATTTCAGTAGAATGACACTTTTTTATTAATTAATCATGTGGTAACTTTGAAATGTGCTGGTTAAAAAGTGAAAATTAAGCGATGGAAATTTAAAATATCAAAATGCACATTATTGGTTGAAGCGAAACGTGACGTCACTGCCCACTATGACATTATCTTGAGTGTTTATCATGTTTCGTGGTTCCTCTTGAGATTAAATGTATTTCTTTAATAAAATTTCCCTCTAATAAAATGTATAAATTTATAATTAAACACTCCATACTATAAAATATATCTATTATGATGTGTGCTCTGACGTCACAGAAAGCGCGCCAAGATGGCGGCATTTCAAACGTACGAAACTGATTGCAGGTTTATTATTAAATTGAATACACAGTAATCCGATCTTTACATGTGTTATATGTTTTTGTGGCAATATTTCAACGACTACAATCGAATAAAAATATAAGAAAACTACATGCTATTCTGGGTTTTATAGTTCAATAATTAAGCAACACCGCTAAACGTGGTTCAGCTGTTTTTCACAGTACTATTTTGTAAATCAGCTAGCAGCATTGAAGAATTAGCTGTTTTACAAAAGTAAAACAGCTAATTCTACAATCCATCCGAGAAATATACATTTATTACTGTCACTTTTTAAGATTTACTATAATATTGGAGATATAGTAACAAACGCATTCTGTGAAAGATTCAACTAGTAAAAAATGAAAGATATAGCCGGATAGCTGACAGACAGACATACGGCTTAGGTGTAATAATACGGTACCTAATATAAGGGATAAATAAAGAAAATGTTGGTTATACCATGGGATAGGGTTGTTTTGTTCATATTAAGAGGATACCAACGTGGAATAGCCATCCAATCAATTCGTGTCTTAATATTTTTAGGAAACCTAAAAAAGATTGTCCCGATATAAATAGAGAGAAGATTTTTTTGCGGAGTATAATTTAAAACATTAATTGATCTAGTAATAACTCATCCGATTGCTCACATACTATCATGGTCAGCCTATTGAGTTTTGTACATTGATGTTTTATTTATTAAAAAACAATGTAATAGATTTACCTAAATATATTTGTATTTCACGATTCATGTTATTTTTGTACCCGCCACGTTATTTCTGGATCACTCTAAGGTAGACTGGTAGAAAATGCCTTTGGCATTTAGTCCGCCTCTGTACAATGTTAAGTCGCGCTTAAAGCATTATTAAAATTAAAATAAATGAGGCGAAAAATTTGATGATCATGTTATTGCAATATCCAAACGTGTAGAAGCTAAGAAAAATCAAATCGGTAATGAATAGCATTGCCAGATCAGCGGTGCGTCAATGGATCTTTTTGTCGACACGTTTGTCGATATTATACGTCAAATTTGACATTAAGTGTTGACAAAACGATAAAATTCAATTCTTATAAACTTATAGCAAGTCGACAAATTCACAATCAACAATCGGACGCCTGTTTTTTCTAAATAACGGTATTTAAGCGGCAATAAAGCAAGTTCGGGACGCAGACAAAATGCACATCAACTTACAAATCTTTATTTCTGAATCAATTCTATTCTATACAATTATATAACCAACACACATCCTCATAGACTGAACTATTTTTACTGTTTTTTTTTTTTTTATATAATTTCTTATGTTATAATAGGTCATTCATGTGCTTACTAACTATTCTTGATTGTAATAACAATAGTCAATTAATATTGTGCCGTAATGCGCATCTATTTACTAGGTATTAACCCTCCTTCTGGGTCAGTCGGGTAAAAACAGTATAGATAAAAACTAAATACTAAAATAGGACGGTTTTTTTTAAATTTATATTCAGTTAAATTACTATTATGTACAAAAACACACCGTCAAAAATTTTTTTTTTTTTATTACAATAAAAATATTGGACACTTCGACTTCACACATTCCTTATCGTAATGCGAGCTTGGCTATACAATTTCATAACTTTTTTTACCGCTTTGTAAATCAGACTTTAAACCATGCGCGTAAGGTTGCATTTGTCATGATACATGTTGACCAGTTAGCCGTGGACGTAAAATACAACTTTAAATAATGCTCATAAGGTTGAATTTTCATTAATGAATGTATTTCAGTTAGAATTACCTAAACACAATTGGCGACAGTTTTGAAGTGATTTTTGTATAGGATTGTGTATCTAGTTTTTTATTAGTGATCGAAGGAAATAAAAGTATAAAATGCTTCAATCGGCCATGTTAACTGAAACGTCAATCACAGTGAATGACGTCACTTCTCAGTCAAATGTCAATCATCGCCGTACAATATGGCTTCAACTTATGCTCTCTTCCCTAATCAAAGATCAAATATGCTGAGGCATGACGTTAAAACGGCGCCATGACACCCAGCTGCGTTTTCACGGTTAAATCAAATTAGATAGATTAAAATGCAATAATTTGCGTTGAAACTTAGTTTATTGCTGAAATAATGTATTTTACGGATATAGTAGACGTGTACCTACATTAAAAGAAGATTTTAAAATCTGTCATCATGCCTATTGAAGCTTTTGCAATTCCGCAAACCCTGCAGCTTAAAAACAGATTTATAACTTAACATTGCATCAAAGCACATCCAAAGGGGTAGGCAGACGGCAGGAGTGTACACAGTTGTACACCCACATTTCTGCTTTTATTAAGTCCCATGTAATAGGTGGTGAGCATAGGCTTTGGAATTGTGCCCGGTAGATGGCAATAGTGCCATCTACCGGACACAATTCCAATCTCTGGGCTGCTATTGAGAATAGAGATTAGAGATTTTCTAACATAAAAACTCAATAACACTGCCTGACCCGGGAATCGAACCCAAGACCTCATGATCAGAACCCGCGCTTGGGACCACTAGATCAAAGAGGCAGTAGCAACCCAAAGTTCTGTGTTTTTTAAATTAAAATTTGTAAAGTTGCATTGCGTCGCACGCGACGTTATCGTATGTATTTTTTTTTTAAATGATTTGTAAATTATTAAAATGAAAAGCTATTATATATTAGCTTATTCCCGAATTAAATTAATTAATTAATAAACCCAATAAATAAATAAAAACAAGGATAGATTGTGCCTCTTGCCTGCTTGCTACCATATCTGCTTTAAACATAGGTACTTCCCTCTTTTTTAAATTGTATTTTAATCCACATTCCTTCACGTAGATTCTGCACATTAATAATAGCATCCTTGGGGTGTTTATTGTAGGGTTCACGAACACTATATCGTCGATATGCACGTCTTTGCGGCTTGAGTTTGAGACCTGTTTTAGAAAAATTTCAAACTACACAAATAGCCATGATACAACACTATTGTGACTTTACAAAACCGTTTACCGTATCTACTGCAGCCATAACTATTAAGTCGTTACCTTTGTGTAGATATGCGTTTCGCTAACCAGTGACGGCGCTAGACAAAACGTGGACGTCGGCGACATCTACTTTGCGAGCCCCTTTCATTTATATGTATTTTTTTTTAAATCTCCGAGCCTAGGTCCCGGGGTCATTGTAGCAATCGCCGCGGCTTCGGCAGGTTTTTTTTTTTTACTAGCCTATTTTGTCCCACTGCTGGGCAAAGGCCTCCCACCATTTCTTCCATCTGTCCCGGTTTTGTGCTGCGTCTTGCCAATTAGCAAGAAAGTCATCCAGTTCGTCCCGCCATCTCCTTCGCGGTCTGCCGCGGCCCCGTCTCGCTGTCTCGGGGTTCCAGTCCTGTGCTATACGGGTCCACAGCTCATGAGGCATACGGCATACATGTCCTGCCCAGTCCCACTTCAGCTGGGCGGCTTTTAGGGCCACGTCAGCGATTTGAGTCTTGGAGCGCAGTATCGTGTTTCGAACATGATCCGTTAATTTAACACCAAGTATACTAAGCTCCATCGCTCTTTGGCAAACCTTCAGTTTGGACTTTTGAATGTTAGTCAAAGACCAAGTCTGTGCGCCATATGTATAGATGGGGAGAATGCACATGTCCATGAGCTTTCGCTTAAGTGACATGGGCAATTTGCCTTTGAACTGCTCTTTCATAGACCAGTAGCTCTTCCAGGCGTTATCGGTACGTCGTGTGATTTCTTTATCTTGCCTGGCCTGGAAAGAGACTACTTGGCCTAAGTATATGTAGTCTTCGACATACTGTATTTTCTCCCCATCTACCTGTATATTGCACTTTGCAGAGTTTGTCATAAGCTTAGTCTTCGACATGTTCATCCTCAGTCCAACCTCAAGGCTCGCATTGCTTAGGTCTTGTAGCATCTTCTCCAGCTGTGTGGTTGAGGAAGAAAATAGGACAATGTCATCGGCGAAACGAAGGTTGGTTAATCTTGTCTCGCCGAGGGCGATGCCCACGTTTTAAAAATCTCTTCTAGAGTACAGGTGAACAGTTTAGGAGATAGCGGGTCTCCTTGTTTGACTCCTCTTAATATTATAATAAAACAACTTTTAACCGGATTAATCGCGTGTATTATTGGTTTTTGTTTTTCCTGACGTTTCGAACACTTTGCAGCGTTCGTGGTCGCAGGAGGACTCGACGAGTTCCGGTTAAAAGTTGTTTTATTATAATGTGTAGTGATCGCGCAAACCTAAGATATTTCCTCTTAATATATTAAATTTTGGACCTATCTTCTCTAATTTTATGGCAGCTGTACTATGTGTATATATTTTTTTTTAAATATTAATGTATGTTGGATCGATTTGTTGATTATTTAGAGCCTTGAATATTGCAGAGTGGGAGATGCTATCAAAAGCCTTAGAGTAGTCTACAAAGGAAAGATAAAGCGGAATTTTAAATTCTTGGTGTTTTTCTATTATTTGATTAACTGTATGTAAATGATCAGTGGTAGATAGGCCTGGACGAAAGCCTGCTTGTTCAGGTGGTTGTTGTTCATCCAGTTTACCAGATATTCGGATTTCTATGACCTTGATAAAAAGCAGGAAATTTATGAGTTTTTATAATTGCAAAGCGCTATATTTTAATATACTTTAAACATATAGTTTGGTTACTGACCCACTTGCCTTCAATGGCATTATATATAGCATTTGTATTTCGACGCGTACCTAATTAACTGTGCATTCTTCAAGCGAGTATAATATCTTTTGTTGACTACCTTCAATGTAAAATAGTCAGTTTGTTTGAACATCTAACTATTGTATTTCGTATAATTATTACCATACAAACAAATTAATAATCCCATGCATGTGTATTCTACTTCTCTTACTCGGTTAAATACTCTCATTGTAAGTGAATTGTTATTCTTTTTTGAGAAACAAATGTCATAATAATTATTATGGAATTATTATGTTGCTGCTTTTTCAGCTTCCATTAATTTGTACTGATAATGCCTTGATAATTTGCTCAGATAGTTTGCTTCTCTAATACGTCTTAATTCATTCAAAAATATGGATTACAAGATTTTTAACAACTTGGAAATCTTTTCTGCGAGACCCCACAGACGCGAGGCCGTCGGCAGTCGCCGACGTCGCCAACGTCACCGACGCCTAACGCCGCCTTATCGCTAACTCACATGCTGGCATTACCAGACTGAGTAGGTATATTATGCGGTGATGGCAAATTGGCAATCAAATCGGCAATATTTTCTAGAATCTTGAGTAAATAACGTTTTTATGTTTTAAAACTAGTAATTGTTTAACCTGTTCATGTCTGAAGGATATGAAACAGAGTCAATGAGGTTTAGAAATGAATGGGTTATTTGCCAAATGTCTCCATAAGCCGATGATCAAGTTATCCTTGGATCCATTGGATGAGAAATGGTAACATTAATGGATATCAAATTTAATCATATTCTTGTTAAATTGTATGTACAAATACTGTTAAAAAATATGAATAAAAAAATGTAACAATGGAGTTATTATATTAAATGGAAAAAGAATACGATCGCGAAGAGGATTCGAACCTGCGCCTCCCGGACAAACACTCCAGGCGCTCTCGCCACTAAGCCATCTCGACCTCTGCTCACCACCGCGAATTCTTATTCGCCATATTTTAACACGTCTTATGGCGACGTTATTGCTATCAATTCAGTGCCTATACGGGTGACCGAACCGACACGACTAACTTTGCAGTTAATACAATGTCGTAAAGAATGCCATTACGTTAATAATTCAAGATAAAACTTTGAAAAGCATTAACGCATGCTTAGCGAACTCTAAAGTTATTGTATTAAATGTAAATATATGTTTTTCCATTTAATATAATAACTTTAGAGTTCGCTAAGCATGCGTTACTGCTTTTCAAAGATTTATCTTGAAGTAACCATAGAGTTTCTTGCCGGTTCTTCTCCATAGGAATGAACTGTTTTCGAACCGTTGGATGTTTCTTAATGTGCCTTTTAAATTGGTTTTAGTGAAATAAAAACTTTTTCAACCCTCTTGCTCGTAAAGTGGCTTGCTTATTGCACCGCTTTTAGATTCATAATGGGGCGTGCTTTTTTCTTCATTTTTACCGCTTTAGTGCCGTAATATCAGAAAAGAGTGCGTGACAGCTTGAAATTTACTTTTATCCTCAGCAAAGAGTTTTGATGTTTGAAAACTTCTTGATGAGATTTAACATTTTTGTGATTGTGCTAATTTAAATATGACAAACTGCCTCGTTGGTCTAGTGGTCCCAAGCGCGACTGCTGAGCATGAGGTCTCGGGTTCGATTCGCGGGTCGGGCAAAGTGTTATTGAGTTTTTCCGTTAGAAATTTCTCAGTAGCAGCTCGGAGTTTGGAATTGTGCCCGGTAGATAGCAATAGGCTCACCACCTATTACATGGGACTTAATAACAGCATTGGTGAAATGTGGGTGTACAACTGTGTACACCTCTGCCTACCCCTTCGGGGAATACAGGCGTGATGCTATGTTATGTTATGTTAAGTAAATATGACAACTACGCTTTAGCGACAAAGCCCCTAAAAAATAGACAAAAAAAATATGTGACAACTAAACATTTCGATTCTTCAAATTATTTATTTTTATCAAAAAATTTGTGTTATATATAGAAGAATATTCACTTTATTTTATTTTTATTATATATATCTAGACGTCTTACCATAGATTGTCAAACTAAAGTTCAAGCAACTTCGTCAAGACTCTGCTTCTACTTACGCGTGCATAGATCATAAACCCGGCGCACAAAAACTAAATCCGCGCGTCATTTTAACAAAATAAGTTTAATTCATTTTATTATCATATTTTCTTGCAAGTGTGTTGAAATACGTCGTATAAAACTCGTGAATAAAGACATCATAACTATTTGCTGAAAATATATGAAATATTAAAAAGAAAAAAGAAATTTGGTGTCTACTAACTCTTTGGTGAAATTTACCGACTGAAACAATCGACCCCGATCTACCGTGGTTCAATTTGCATCTCCAAGGCTGCGTGATCAGTTTCTAGCATGTGTCATCACCTACAGTAAGAAGAATACTGGAAACAAACTGAACACCGGTGACCTTGGATTTGCCGGAAATAAGGCCCCAGTTTATGTGGTCGAGCATCTTTCCACCGCTAACAAGTCTCTGCATGCTGCTACCAGGCTAAAAGCGAAGGAAAAGGGTTATAAATACGTGTGGGTAAGGAGCGGCCGGATTTTTTAGAATCTGGAATATTTCCATCACTATGGAAAACTGCAAAAGTAGTGCCTGTCCACGAATCAGTTAATAACGATTATGTCCAGAACTATAGACTTATATCCATTTTGTCATCGTTTGCGAAGATATTCGAGTCCTTGATCTGTCCTTTATTGCAGAATCATCTAAAGCTTTACTTAAGTGACCAACAGCATGGGTGCGTTGGGAAACGATCAACATGTACGAATCTGTTACCCTATACTGAACTGCTAATACAGGCAACAGACACAGGTCACCAAGCTGACGTCATCTATGCGGACTCTAGCAAAGCTTCTGATAAAGTATCCCATAAACTTTTGATCTCAAAACAACGCACTTATGGTATATACGGCAGCTTGCTGGACTGGCTAAATTCTTATTTAGTTGGCAGATCTTTTCTTGTAGTGGCCAATGGCTTTCAGTCTACACTCTTCAACATTTCTTCCGGCGTACCCCAGGGGTCGCATCTTGGACTCGCCCTGTTCAATTATTTTATCAATGACATAACTACCTGTTTCCAATACTCTGAAGTCTTTATGTTCGCGGACGATATAAAATTTGCCAAAGTAATCAAGTCTTCTGAAGATTCTTGTTATCTCCAGACTGATCTCAACTCACTGGTCGAATGGTGCATGAAAAATGGGATGCAGCTCAACACTAAAAAGTGCTTTCACCTTCAATATTCCAGGAAAAGTAATCTAATTAACTCTAGCTATTTTATAAAACAAGGCATAGTGGCCGAAGTTGATAACATAAGGGACCTTGGGGTACCGTACGACAAAAAGCTTACATTTATTCCCCATATTGACAACATCTTGAAAAAATCTGCGAAAACATTAGGTTTTGTTATGAGAAGCTGTAAGCTCTTCCGCTTTTGTCAGACAAAGATCCTGTTATACATCAGTTTAGTACGTACCATCCTCGAATAGGGTAGCGTGGTTTGGCGGCCACATTACGCCACTCATTCATTGCGTATCGAAAGAACCCAAAAGCGTTTTCTTTGGCACCTGGCTTTCGCAGATCGCATGGCTAAGCGAGTACGATCGTACAAAGACAGGCATTACAACATAAGGTCACTCGAGGAACGTAGATACGTTAATGATGCACTATTTGCGAGTAAAATGTTACGAGGAAATATTGGCTGTCCTACTATGTTGGCACTGTTTAATTTCCGCGCACCTTCTAGATCTAGAGTTCCCCGAAACCCGATCACACCACTTTACCCTCGGCTACGAAGAACCACATTAGATGTGAATTCCCCGTATTGCAGGGTTCGTAGGGTCTTGAATAGTTTCAGTGATATAATCGATGTCCATTTTGATTCGCTCGTCAACAAAAATTTTTACAGCCTTTCTGATTCTAAAGCTAGGCCTAAATCGTAATTTATTTGGTATGTTTAAATATTCTGTTAAATTCAAATTTACTATGTTATATATAAATCGTCTAATTTCAAATGCCGTCACATCCATATAAGTCAATTTTACAGTATAGTTAAAATATGTGTCAGTAAGGCTACCATAATAAAATTAATGCCATAAAATTAGATGACTTTTTAAAATTAAATAAAACAATAATATAATTCATATTTATATAATTCAATAGCAAAATAAGCATATTTTCGTCCTGAAAAATAGGAAATAGCGGATTTTGATATTCAATTCGAGATCTGGCGGCTTTTGATAATAAAGTGCTGGATCTAGCTGCCTTTGATACTAACTTTAAACTGTAGTATCATCTATACAGGATGTTCTAAAATGAGTGGTAGAAGAAAGAAGTTTGTTACCATATTATTTTAAGCATTTATTTTTATAACGTGGGTAGGTAGGAAAAGAAATTGTGGGAAGAATTAAGATTTAAGACAAATATTTATTGGATAAAACATAAAAAAATAGATAGAAAGTTTCGTTAATCTAATGAACTACACAAAATTTTCTGATTCTTCCAAAGGAACACAGGGCATATCTGCAACATGCATGAAATTATCATTAGTTTCTTCAACGTTTTTATAAAAGTGTAGGGATGGTAGGTATATTTCGCCAATCTTCTCCATAGTGTTTTGTCAGTAGTGCAACAACATCCTTGATTTTTGCAGAGTTGATTTTGTTTCCTCTCGGGATTACAGATGGTTCCATTTCAGAGCAGCTCTTGCCTTTTTTTGTGACATGTTTAGGTGCACCAACCTCATGTTTATAATTTTCTTCACCTTGGATGCTCACGTTTTGTCTTCCTCGTTTCAAAATAAATCTTTTAGTCAAATTAAACTTAATGTGCCAATTTCCTGGTGGTTTGAATGTCTTAGAAACTTCTTCTTTCCAGTCATGAACATCAATATCCTGCGTAAGATTGTATACACTGCCATGATTTTTAAATATATTCACATATGACTGTGGATCACTTATCACAGACATTGTTTTAATCTCTTTTTCTATTTTCGCAAATATTCTGTCTGGTGGCAAGAAAGAGTGGCCTACCATGGGGAAAATTATATTTATCTCCTTTATTTGAGGTGGTGCACTAGACATTAGCCCTTTATTTATTTACAGCACATGCCTATTACAGTACTATTTTTATTTTGTCCACCGCAGCCGTCCGCAAAAAGTCTGATCACTGTTTTGTTTTGAGCTATGTGCAAATTAGTCAATAAGTGAAATACAGCAGTAGCAATTTGATTAGATGCTTTGGCGTTATCGGTTTCATTCCAGTAATAAATGTGCACATTATTCAATGGACTCTTAGAGCTACCCACTACAGCTGTGAAATTATATAGATTTATTTGCCGACTAAAATAGGCTGCTTGATCCGGCAGTTTTGGCAAGACGTTGTTCTTTTGGCAATCAAATGATGCGATCAAGACATGATCCTCTTCATTTCTTAATAAGTCGTAAAACGCCTTGGCTTTTAAGGAATGTAGTCTTTTCTCTGTAATAAACTTTTGTTTCTCCTGATCACTAGTAGCATTTTTAATTCTCATCGTTAACTCTGAGCATCGAGAACATGTGTCTTTCATAGGTGATCCAAAACCAGCATTATATTTAGTGTTAAACACTTTTCTAAAAAATGATTCTTTTACCTTTAATTCCGGGGTTTCATTTAGTCCATTAATATACATCTTCCACAGTTTTTTGATGTTTAATTCGGAGGGTAAGTACACTCTAACAGATGACTTGCTCCGGCAATAATGAGGCTCAACTGCTTGCAGAGACTCAATGAAAGCCTGTACTTTATTATGTCTTTCCAGAAATCGCAATTTTTTGCGATCGCCTCCTCTATTCTCTTTCGCCAGACCACCATCTTTAAAAGAGCGTTGTAAGACGCCAGTAACTCTGTCTTTGCCAATTTTCAGTATATCAGTAACTGCTTTTTTGCATACTCTAACGAGCTTCTGTGGATTTTTAATCTGGATATAATAATCTGCACTCATATTTTTAGGTCCTCGTGCTCCAGTTTTAAGCCTCGTACGGTCGCATTGTTTCAAGCGACAATAATTTAAAATAAAATTGTCCTGGCCAACTTTTTTATTTTCTTTGTAAAAATTTCGATACATCCTCGAAACGTCTTGTATTTTTAAGGTTGAACATTTAAAAGTTTTATTACTTCCATGGTGACACTTTGGAAGACTTGGCAGATATTTTGGTTCATACCTAAATGAAAAATAAAATAAATTAATATGAAAATGACTAAAGTTCAAAACCAAAAAAATAATAATAAAACTTTTAAAATAAACTTATTCACCAACGTTAATTCATAATATTTTTTTCAGTATAAGTAGTGCTTAATTATTTCGATGAATAGTGTAAAATGAATAGTTGGAAATTCAGTGTTTCATTTTGGGATAGTAGAAAAGTCTCCTAGTTACTATAATAGAATGTAGGTACCTACTAGTGATAAATAAACAAAAATACATTATACGCTAACACCAATATAAATTCCTAGGTCTCATGTAAACAAACATACTGTATATGGATCGCGTACGATTAATACTACAATGAATACTCACAGTTTGCGTCTCTTAACTTCCCTTCTCCAGTTATTATTGTCAACACATCGTTTCCTTGCTTTATTCGGAGGAACTTGTTCGATATTCCGAGATAAATCGGTCATTATTTATAGGAGAAAACAATAAAAAATCACAACACGAAAACACCAAACAGTTAATGAAGACGCCATTAATCGCCATGACAGTTTTGCAATAATTCTCTGCTCTGATTGGTCGGTATGGATATGGCGGCGTTTGAAAAAGTCCCGTCATGGATGTGGCGGGTTTTGAATTAAATTACTGTTTTAATTTGCTATTTTAGTAGGGATCTGGCGTAGTTTGCTTGTAAAAAGTATAGTAGACACATACAGGTCAAGATTGACTATACCATAAAGGAAAAATATTTATTTTTCTTAAAACTGGATCTAGCGTTGTTTGACATTAGACGACTAATATTTTTTCATTATCTTATATCTCAATATCTATGTTCTACTTTAGATTATTGCTTTATAAGCGGGCCTTATTTATAATTTATTAATGCATGCGGTATCTACCTTTAAGCGATTGTTACATTTAACTTTTTCTGGATATGTATTTAACAATAGTGTTATAGTAAGCAATTGTTGGTGGATTAATGAAATAAAATAATAAAACCGATCATCAATTTATATATATAGTTTCTTTTTTGGCGCACCAAATTAGTGTTTAGTTCATGTCCTTTACTTATTCGTTAGTCATTGGATTAGCACCTAATAAACTTAATAGAGCCCCGCCACCACGCCGTGGCTTGGTCACTAGACTTAATAAAAACGTATCTCGATTCTGGATTGGATCATTTGTATCTGGATCCCGGGAAAGATATAGGTAGATCAGTGAAATGTTTCATTTGGATCTTTCAGATCTTTGGTGCTGTGGTTTTGTTTGTAAGCGCTATGATGGCACGGATTAATTTCCTATGGAAGTATTTTTATTTTCAAGGCTTGCAAGTATTTTGATTTGGAGACGCAATTAAGCTCCTTATTTATATTAGGACATAGATTTATTTCCTATGAAAGTATTTTTTCTTCCATATTCATTCTACCATACGTGTATTTTTCTTTTTGGGACGCGATTATGGTCTTTAATTATATTGCAGCACGGATCAATTTATTTTTACTTATTCCAACATTCCAAAAGTTGGAAGTTTTTTTTGGAAGTGCTATTGTACTCTCTTATCATTTTGATGCACGAATTAAGTTCCGATGCGAATACTATCATTAAAAAAAAATTGTTTAATTTAGATCAGATGGTAAGGTAAATTTATTAGTAGGTACTTATTTTCGAAGGATATACAAAAATACTTGAAAGTATTTAGAACCCTGGTATTGGGCGTTGGTGTTTTAAGGTGGACGTACTTGAAAGCCCTGGTGCACGATTTTACAAGTATAACCCATGCCAAGTGGCGGGTTGGCGGGAATCGGAATTTCTATCTGACAAAGTCAAGCTGTCAAGCAAATTGACAATAAATTCATGTTATGTTCTCTGTTGTTCTTAGTATTTAGAATTTAAATTCTTATTATTTGTTATTTATCTTCACACTCAGTTCAATAATTGACTGAGACTTAATCCCTAGTTATGTCTTCGTTGCAACCAATTCACGCATTAAGTTTAGGTAAGTTATTTCTTTTATAACTTACAGTTTAGCGCGCAATCCCAACCTGATGAATTGTTACTTTTGATTATATAGAGCATTACATAGAACTCTTGCGTCTCCGTAGTAATTTTATTACTAACTGAGTGATCCTAATCATATTAGCTTGTGCCCATAATAATTATTTTACAGGCAGGTTGGTCTCCTGGACTTAGTTTAGCTTTGGCATACGTCTAGGTAACAATTTAACAGTTTGCCACAAGTTACTTTTATGGGTTTATCCATTGAAACGAGTATACACTGCATGTTATAAAAACTAATCTTTCTGTGTGACAGAAATATTGTTATTAAACCATTAAAGGTATAAATCCTCAAATGGTCACAATATAAGTAATAGAGCCATTAGTGTTTATTTCCGCTTTGGAGATATATGTAATTTTTTTTTTATGAATAATGCTCCTATGAAATGTAATTCCTAATTTTGTGTAATTTTTAAATTAATCTGGAAGTTATTATCTTTACCAATACCCATGACTAGAAATACCTGCACCTGTCACTATTTTAAAACAGCAAATTAAGATAGAAGGACAGTAATATGAAATATTACAGCAATGCTCTATACCCAATATTTTCTTATTTGTCCAAAGTAGTAAACAATCAGCTCTTGGTTGAAAATCACATTATTGCACCTAAATCACACACATTCACTTATAATAGGTTTATTTAACATTGTATTTTAACATTGGTAAGAAACACATACAGTATGAAATAAATCAAAAACTGCTTTGAATAATCCATTTAAATACTATAATTTCCTCATTATCATAAAATTATCAAAATCCATTTCCACAGATTATACAAGATAAATACAAATTGTTTATTTATATACAACAAGATCGATTACAGACACATGCCAACACTATTTGACTTGTCCGCATTGTTTATTTTAACACTAGGCGATAATTAAACATTTTAAAAACAAGTTCTTAAGTCAAATGTCATAGCTTTATTTTATGAATTATCACACAATCATCATCGTGGTTACTAGTGTGTGGTTGTCCATTTATAGGTGAATATAAAGCTAATATGGCTATAATAAAAAAAAAAAGATTTTATGACCCATCGAAAACTTCGCTAAGGAAATATCTGCAGAAAACTATGAGACCAGTAGCATTATTATACCTATTATATGATGCATGACAGAAGAAGCTATGAATAGAAATTAGTGACATTGACTCCAAGTTTAAGGCAAAAAAAATTGCTGAAATTTGTTGTAAGTGTTTTGAAAATATAGAAAAAGTAGTTGTTTATTTTTTATGGGATTGGGGGCAAACGAGCATACGGGTCACCTGATGGTAAGCAATTACCGTGGACACCCACAACCCCAGAGGAGTCGCAAGTGCTTTGCCGGCCTTTGAAAGGGTTTGGGCCTCCGGTTCCCTCACTCAGTCGGCGAAACACAATGCAAGCATTGTTTCACCCTGATTTTTTTACTTTTATATAATATTATTTTAATTTTACTTTTATAAGTTATGGTAATAATATTAAATATTTTTTAGTTATTTCAATAATTACAGTGTATGGAAAATCTAAGAAAATCGTAGCTTTCTTTCATGGAGTATCCTAGTTAAAAGGAAAAATGTGGTATGATTTTCAGTTGGCAGAAATTAATGTATGAATCGCCTAGATTCTTAGACTATAGCAATCCAGTGCTTGACATAGGCATGTTTATGTTTCTTAACAAATTTATAGTCCTTCATTTAATATAAGAAGTCCCGCGATCGCGAAATTATTTATGCAACAGACCTAATGGACACCACACATAAAATAATTTTCTTTACATTAGATTAGATACAACACAAGACAATTGTAATCTGTGTGTTTTGATGAATGATTTGATTATTACTATGCCCACGAATATAAATAGGTTTGCTGAATTTACAATAGGCGTCTGTCCATCTCCTTTGAAATATTTATTACTTTCCCAACACTTAATATCACTTCTTTTATTAATTCTCTGTTTATATAAATCATTCAGCTAGATTCCGAAATTCGTTCACATAATTCATTCATTAAGTTGTTTCCCAACCCTAATAATAATTTTAAAAAAACATTATTATCTCTAACTACCAGTATGTCATCTTTGTATATTACTTTGGACAAATAAAGAAAAATAGACTATACAGTGAATGTTTTTTCTACATTTTTTTTTATTCATGTTATCTGTTTGTTCTAATTTTATACTGAAACCATCCACTGATGCTTAGTGAAATTTTAATTGTCATTTAGTTTCGATTGGCAAGTTTTTGAAACATAAAGTTCTCAAAATTGTAGGCTCTTAATTTTAGTCGACGAGATCTAAAAAGCCACATTTGACACCTATCATTTGATTCAACTAGGGAAGTGAAGTGTTCAAATCGTTTACATACATTAACGATTTTAAAATAAATCAATTTAAAATTCTAAGAGTAGTCTTTTAATCGTTTTAAACTAAGTATAATAAAAAAATCTAGAAATTTATTTTGCATAGTATATTAGACGTGTTAAAATATGGAAGAAGAATTCGCGGTGGTGAGCAGTGGTCGAGATGGCTTAGTGGTCAGAGCGCCTGGAGTATCTATCCGGGAGGCGCAGGTTCGAATCTTGTTCGCGACCGTATTCTTTTTCCATTTAATATAATAACTTTAGAGTTCGCTAAGCATGCGTTAATGGTTTTCAAAGATTTATCTTGAATTATTAAGGTAATTGCATTCTTTACGACATTGTATTAACTGCAAAGTTAAACGTGTCGGTTCGGTCACTTGTATAGGGACTGAATTGATTGCAATGACGTCGCCATAAGACGTGTTAAAATATGGAAAAAGAATTCGCGGTGGTGAGCAGAGGTCGAGATGGCTTAGTGGTCAGAGCGCCTGGAGTATTTATCCGGGAGGCGCAGGTTCGAATCCTGTTCGCGACCGTATTCTTTTTCCATTTAATATAATAACTTCAGAGTTCGCTAAGCATGCGTTAATGCTTTTCAAAGATTTATCTTAAATTCATTTAGTTAAGGAATTTATAATATAGTAGGCAACAAATGTATGAAATTGAATTTCTGTCTCTTCTTAGAGAAATAAAACATAATTTCGTGCCAAAGTTTTATTTATTCACTTTTCTATGTAAGTATATAATTTCTTGTATCAATTCTCATATCCGGATCGAAGACATCCTTTTTTTTTTGGTATGGTTCAGCACCTTCATCCAGTCTTCCTCTTCTATTTTGCCACATGCTTGCAATTATTATTTTGGTTGTAAATTTTGGCTTTTTTGTTTTGATCTAGCACAACATGTTAAAAAGTGCATCCTTTCTCTATTCAGATTTAACGTACTCATGTAGTTTCCAAACCAATTTGCACGATTTAAGAACTATTCAAAAGTCGTTTAGACATTTTGAAAAATAATGATTATTGCGGGAGCAGTTCCAAATGAAAGCTGAGTCACAAAAACCAACAGACGTACCGAAAAAACAGAGAGATCGCACATTGAGTCGGACGAATTGCGAAAAATAGCACAGTTATCATGATCATTTCATCGCTTGCTAGCGTCAAGCAGATTGTGATCATATTTAAATTTAAATTAATCGTAATAAATAAAATGTACCTATGTGGTACGTATATATAGCGTATAAGAAGTTTTTAATCTAAAATTAATTGTGTCAAATGTGGCTTCTTAGATCTCGTCCACTATAATCAATAGGTAGAAGTTAAACAAGTTTTGTATACTTAGTTTTTTATTATAAAAAAAAAACATCACAAAATATAATTTATGTACACATATTTTTACAGATTCCGTGCAACAGCAGGCTTTTGTCAAATATTTCCACTCTTTACCAGAGGTGAGTCTTTCCTTAAATTTAATCCATGAAGTACTTTACAAGTCTGGCTTTACAAACATACACATTTATCCCACATCAAATCCACATAATATTATTATGTGGTTTTTATATATATATAATAAAATATTATTTATAAAGAAATATAATTATGACTAGGTAATTGAATATGTATATTAAATAACTAAGAATTTTTCAATTCAGTGTACTTGATTACTTAACTTTGGAACCATGAAGCTATCTTACTCTTTGCTGTGGAAAACTTATTTCCCACAGATTTCCAAAAGCCAGGCTTTTCTGTTACTGGCTCTATGGGTAAGACTACAGCAGTATTTGGAGTTTGTGGAAAGTTGGACTGTAAATCATTAGTCTGTTTTTGTACCTGCATGGGCTCTGCAATTTCTTTTGGATTTGGCAAATTTTGTGCTTGTTGATATGTACTTTGTTGGTCATATTTAAAATTATGTTCTAAATTTTGACCAAATGGTTCTAAACTGTGTAAATTTTGTTGATTTAGATTTTCAATTTCTGGCCCTGAATCTTGTATATTTTGCTGGTCTGAGTTTTCATGTAGAACTTCTAGATTTTTATGTTTTCTAAAATCATGTAAATGTTGTTGCCCTGAATTTTGTAAACTCAGTTTCTCTAAGAAATCATGTTGTTCGAAATCGTGCATGTTTTGCTGCCCAAAGTCTTGCGTGTTCTGCTGTCCATAATCTTGTTCATTTATTTGTTCAAAATTTTCTTGTTGTCCAAAATCTTGTACATTCTGCTGCTCTAGGTTTTCATTTTTTCCAAAAGCTAATAAGTTTTGTTGATTTATGTCTTCAGGTTTAACAAAATCTTGTTGGATTTGTTGCTCTTGGTCTTGACCTTCTCCTTGCAATTGCTTTGGTTTACTATGCCGAACTAAGTCAGGTAAATTCTGTTGATCAAAATTTTGTAGATTTTGTTGCTCTAAATCATCTTGCTGTCCAAAATCTAATAAATGTTGACCTTGATTTTCGTTTTGTCCAAAAACTTGCAAATTCTGTTGATCTAGTGTTTCATGTTGTCCAAAATCTTGTAAATTTTGTTGATCCAGTGTTTCATGTTGACCAAAATCTTGTAAATTCTGTTGATTTTGTGTTTCTTGCTGTTCAAAATGTTTTAAATGTTGTTGATCCAGTGTTTCATGTTGGCCAAAATCTTGTAAATTCTCTTGGTCCAGTGTTTCATGTTGTGCAAAATCTTGTAAATTTTGCTCTATGTTTTGATGTTGTTCAACATCATGTAAATTATTAAACCCAACATTTTGTATACTTTGTTGTTCTAGATAATCCGTTTGTCCAAAATCTTGCATGGTTTGCTGTCCAAAATCTTGTGAATTTTGGTTTGCTTCAAAATTTTGAAATTGTTGTTGCTCTAGGTAACCTTCTTGCCCAAAACTATGTGACATTTGCTGTAGGTATTCATTTTGTTCAAAGGCATTCAAATTTTTCTGGTCCATGTTTCCATTGTGGATAATATAGTGATTGTTTTGTGTATTTGTGTTATTTATATTAAAATCACTTTCTTCATCTTTACTTATGCGGTCCTGTGGTTTTTGTTGGCTTAGCGCCAAAACACTTAAATTATCAGTATGCAATTCTTTTCCAATTTCTATGGTTTTATTTTTATTGCTATCATGTATAGCTTTTTCATGGACAGGTATTTCAAATGGATATATAGCAGGCTTTTTATCTTCTACTGAATGTGATTCATCTTCAGGGCCAATATCTCCGCGGCCTAAATCTTGTGGGCTCGCTTTGTCTGTTTTTGTGTCATTTGATTTACCTTGCCTAATGTCATTCACATGATAATAATGTGTTTGGTTATTATTGTATTGCTGTGTAAAAGCAGTTTGGTTGGTTTGGTATTGTTTTGAGTTTTTATTTGAGTCTTGTGAGTTTGTATATACTTGTGATAAATACTTTTCTTCGTCGTTATTCTTGATATCTCTACCTGCTGATAATGTTGCTTGTTGTTCAATATTACCTATTTTATTCCACAAACTTGAAAGGGGTGCTGTATTTGATGAAATAGTTTCAAATGTATTAAAATTTGAATAATTGTTGGTATTTGTAGTCTGTTCATGTTTGTGACTACTTGAGTATTTATTCCAGTTGTAGCTTTCATTTAATTGATGGGTTTCTTGTAACGCGTTATCGTGTATTGATGATTCATTCTGATTATTATAGTACTCTACATTAAAATATGTTGTGTTTCTGTGTTCATTGATGTCTGGGATTTTGTAAGTTTGTTGTGTATTACCTGTTGGGTGTTCCCAAAAAGATTTATCGTCGTGATTATTGTTCACATTTTGAGCCGTATTATTGCTTCTCAAGTTATGAGGCCCCATGTCTCCATTTTGTGGAAATTTATTCCAAATAAATTGATCACTTGTGTTTACATGTTCATTCTTTGATTCATTTTGCATCATTTGAATAGTACCTTGATATGATCCAAAATTGTCTACTTTATCCCATATACTTATTTGGTCATCTCTATTATCATTTGGTTTTTGTGATGGTTGAAAATATTTAGAAATATCAGTCATGATAGGCTCAGATTGGGTTTGTTGCTCATTGAACGTGTTAGATTGTTCATAATTATTATCTTGATTTCTTCTATTAATATTTACTTCATCATGCTGTGTTGTTTTGTTTGAATCCCATTTATTTTCTTGGTCAAAATCATGGGTACTTCCCTGTTCAATTGTGGTTTGTTGTTTCGGTAGTTCCCAATTATCTAAATTAAGAAGGCTTTGTTATATTTTTGCGTTTTATCATTTTCATGTTTACCTTTATTGTCGTTAAAGGTGGTTAAGGTTTAGTATCTTTTTTTATTAGTTTATGATGTGAGGCAGCTAATCAACCTGGTATAGTAATTGCAGTGGTGGATAACAAAGAGCAACAAGTATTCATTACCACACTTGCTTATACATATGTATACATGTTGGCAATTTCAAACCATACAATTATAGGTTTACGGACGCTACGTTACGTTACTATGCGATGTTTATGTTAATAACGAGTCATAATGTCTTGAAAATACTTACAACACTTAAACAAAAATGAAGTTAATGTTATGCTAGAAAAGTAACATTTTGCTATTTTTCGAAAAAAGTTCACTAAAACTCGAGTCGATCACAAAATGTTGATATTATTTAAAAAAAAATAACTGTTTGGGTTTTAATACATTTTAGAATATAAAATATACTGTGAATTACTTAGATAAACCTACATAAAAAACCCTAAATGATGGAACATATTCTACCAATTATTTATATTGCCGATATGGTTGCCATAGCTTCATTATAAGTTAAGTTATTGTACATAATATTCATACCAATTTATAGGAAAACAGTTAGCTTATAGATACAGCCAGACACCAGATTAGTATATTTTGTATATATTTTTTTTATATATATAAATATAGTTTACAGAGAAATAAATAAAGACAATGATCATGTGGTTAGATAACAGAAAATATATCTTTAGATTAGTTCTCTATTTCTATAGTTACAATATGATATATGTATTTATAACATTTTTCATAAAGTAAAATAACTGAAATATTTTGAGATTGATATGTATTATTACGATAATTTGATTGATAAATTAGTAATATTAATACATTATAATTGTAATGTGTGATTTTGTAGTTACAGATGGTTTAGCATAAATTTACCACTTACTTTGAGTGTTTTGATCAAGATTTTCTAATTGGGTAGTATCCTTAAGTTTTTGCTCCCAATCATTTTCCGTTTTTTGCCTCAAATCTTCGAATTTATCCCAGGTGCTATGAGTCTCATCCCACTTATTTTGCGATTGTTGACTTAAATCTTCTAAGTTATCCCACGTGTTTTGAGCCTGTTGTTCAAGTTGTTGTTGACCCCACTGATTTTGTGTTTGCTGTCCCAAATCTTCCACTTGCTGACCCAAATCTTCAATATTTTGACTTTGCTGCTGTTCTTGATACTGATTAGTATTATAAGAACGAGCCACTCTTATGTGACCATTTTCGTCACAATCGGCTTCGCTTTGATGTGAATGCTGGTAATGTGACCCAGCTGCATACCCTTGATTCTTTGTTGAACTCGTGAATCTTTGGGAAGATTGACCGTCATTATAGCCACTTGATGCTGGCTTAATTACATAAGGGTCTCCTTGTCGCTCCCATGATTTATGATAGGAATAAGAAGATTGATAACTCTTAGGTTTTGAATTTAAATCCTCAACTTGACTGTTTAAATCACCATTGAATCCTGTGTTATATGCGGCTTGAGTTAATGAATTAGAGTCTGCCGCAGCACCATGGTATCTAGAACCTGCATTGTGTTGCGCTTGAACATAACCATTTGAACTAGAATCTAAGGAAGCCCCTTGGTGGTTAGATCCTGCATTGTATCCCGACCCAGTATAAGCGTTAGTGTGTAATAAAGCTCCGTGCTGTGTATCGTAGTTTGAGCGCGTTTGGCTAGATGCTGATTTAACATGAGCAGCATTTGCATATCCGCCGTATATATTGCTTGAGTGTACTCTTTGAGAATCTACTCTACGTGTGTCATATTGGTCATTAACTGTACGTGCTTGAGTATCCTCGTACAATTCACTATTTTTAGGAAAAGGGTTCTCCGTAGGGGTAGTAGGTGCAAGCACGGTCGGAATTGTATCATGTTTCTCCCATTCCTTACGGTAGTTGTAAGAAGACTCATAGTGTTTGGAGTTACTAGGTCTGTACACTGCATGTTGGTTGTCATTACCTAAAACTTCAGCATCACTGGCAAGGGAATTCTGATCTACTACGGAAGATCCGTGTGTAATGTCGTACGATTGAGCTGCTAATGGTATGGCAACTCTGGTTCCCGGCCTTACGATGATTCTCACTGGCGTGGCACTTATTAGTCTTGTTTGAACGTTTGACCCATAGCCGCCAGTATGTGCATTGCTATCATAAGCACTCTGTTGATGGAAACCCGACTGCGCATTGTATCCTGCACTATGGCTTGAATGCCTGCCATAGTCGTTCTGGCCGTTTCCTTGTAAGTTATCTAGTGACTGTAGATCATCGGATTGCAAATTCAGACCTGACTGTCCTGCAGTTTGATATCCACTGTGTACTGAACTTTGTGATCGACTGTTGGCATAACCAGCTTGCTGCGCATTGTACGCTGAAGATGATGATAGCGATGACCGCGAATGTGAGTTATCGTAAGATGTCCCTTCTTGGAAGTTGCGTCCTGCGAGGTTACCAAGGTCATAATGTCCTGACCCAAAAGTACCTCTGGAGTTAGCAGCTGTGTATACACTTCCAGTCCTCGTTTTAGCTCCATCACCTAATTCTCCTTCGACTTGTCTCACAAGGCCGCTCATCTGATTCTGAGCTAATGAATCCATATTATGGGCACGTTCGTAATTTCCGCCCATGTTACCCCTCTGAGCTCCATAAAACCCTGCTTTGTTGCCATCATCTGAAGAACTTCTTGAAAATTGGAAATCTTCCTTTTCTTTGTAGAGCTCTGGCTTAGCCACGGCTACAGCCCAAACCGCGCCCAAGATAATAAGACGCTTCATGTTAAAGTTTTTATGCACCCTGAAAACCACGAAGAAAACATGAAATCTCAAATAATTAACCACTTTGGTTCCCCCATAAACATTAAAGTTTTTTTATAATTGTGGACTACAATGTCTAGTAAACTATTTATTTGTTAATCTATAATAGTATCACTCCTGTGCTCTCCAAAAGGGGTAGGCAGAGGTGTATACAGTTTTAAATATCCACTTTTCACTTTTTATATTGTGAAATAAAATTGTAATTATGGTGGTGAGCCTATAGCCATTTATCGGGCACAATTACAAACTTCGGGCTGCTATTAAGATTTTCATAACACAAAAACCCAATAACACTGACCTGAGAATCGAACCCAGGACCTCATAATCAGCAGTCACACAGGACCACAAGACCACCGAGGCAGACTTATTTATTTGATAGTCTTATTATTTATCGAAGGACTCCTGATTTGAATGCTGTGCGACGTTGGCCGACTACCCTTATAAAATTAATTATTATGATATTGATATTAAGGATATTTATCTATATTTGTTTAAAGGGGAAAGTTATAATTTTTTATTCTGACTCGGTTAAACTCTGTACATAAAAGTCTACAGTCTGCTCATTCATAACACCCCAATTTTAACAATGTTTTTTTAATCTATGATGTATTTAATTGTACCAGTTGCTTTAAGCAGATGCGTAGTGCTCTAGCTGTAATTAAGCTTTAAAAAGTGCAAAAAAAATTGCACCTGTATTAAAATACTATTAATTGCGTAAAAAGAAAATGGTTTAGTATTAGTGCACTGCAATATTATAACAAAGTTCAAAGTTATATTCAACGTGTAACTTACCTATTATAAAAGAGATCACTAACACAATTATTTTCAACTTCACACCACGACTACCTCGTGTCGCATACTGATATTGGTTGATCAGGGCACGCGAATTTATTGAGCTTTAATATTCTATCTCTCCGCTAGATAACCTCATGACCGGAGCATGAGTGATATATTCTCAGAAGTGGGTTTGCAAATAAACTAAAACCTGAGTCTAAAACCTTGAGTTAGCCAATGGACATATTTATATTGGTGATTGCCAATGTATAGGGTTTGTTTGCTTAATGATTCAGTAATAGAGTGACTTCATTCATAAACTTTGAAATAAGTCATAGCATTAGATATTAGTAACAATGTGATGATGTTTACTTCACCTGGCTTAATAATATACTTACCTATGCATTTTTTATCTGGTTTTTTATTATTATTTTAAATGCAATTATATTATATACAATTTTGTTCCTTAATTATACATACATACTATTTCTGATAAGTTTGGTGACCTTTTGCATATTCTTATCTTTCTCTACGAATTAACAATATTGTTTGACGCCACTTCGTGGAATATAGAACTAATCGTATGTTGTCGTTCAATGTATTCTGGGTTCAAAGTGGTGGGTATGTGAGATTATATATCTATAAACGCACCCACGATACAGGAAGAAATTACTAGTGTGCAACGTTTAAAAAAAAAAGATTTATTTCTCATGGGTTTTACAGGCACTTATGAAATACCAAGCATAAAGATAGTCCAGTCATAAGTAGTAGATTGTCTACTGAACAACTCAAAGTAACTTAATTATTTGTTCAACTCACTTTCTGTAAAGAGGCTCTTATTGCACCGCTTGTAGGTTCATAATGCAGCTTATTGCGCACGTGTGCTTTACATTACCGTACTAGTGCATTAATCGAAAACAAAACAAGTATAGCGGCTTCATATTTATTTTTAAATCTCAGCAGAGATTTCTATGAACTGCTTGTTGGGATTCAACATTTTTGTGATAAATAAACTATGTTAGATACAAAAATTTAAGTTATTATATTTGGTATTAAAATTTTTGTCACAAAAAAGTAAATAAAATATGTGTATATTGACCTTTTTAGTTAAATTATAAAAGTTATAAATAGTAATATTTTCATCCAAGCGTCGCGTCGGGGGATAGCGTAGGTAGCTTACTTCTGTTTATATATATTTAATACTTCACACTTTATCATTTCTGTTTGAATTCTGTTTTTATGTACTGAACGGTAATTTTTTTCTCTTTAAGGTATTTTGCAGTCGGCTTTATTTAAAAAAAAATATAATTTAAGTTTTATTTCATGCTTTTTAAACTTTATATCTATAACAATCCAATGAGCCCAAACACGACACCTCTGCTGTAAATTTGTGAGGAGTTAAGTATTCCTACTGGAGCATCAGGTCAAGGTTACCGTGATCTTGCAATTTCATTGAAGTAACATGATACCAAATTTGGAATTGACCTGACCTGTGGAAGTGAAGTATTTGGTATATATAGGTCCCCTACTTCTGTGATTTAATACCGATGTGATTGAATTAATAATAATACGCTAACATTTTTAACTTTGCACCGCGACGTTTTCTTTCCATGGACATAGACAAATGTTCTTGATGGTGTGTAAAACCGTGGCAGAGACTCATGGGTAGTTTAAACTCTGACACTTGGTTGTTAATCAACCACACGATAAGAAAAAGACAGAGTGGACAAAGTCGAGAAAAATACTTCAAATTGAAATAATAAATAACAATGACCGGGAATGACATCGCTCTTAATTAAAAGAAGGGTATCATCTGAAGTGTAAAAATATCAATGACACATTTAATTAATAGTGTCAGCAATATTTTATACGCATTTGATCTGTTTATCATATTTTCCCGTGTATAAAGTATTTAATATTTATTGTATTTTTTTTCTTTGTAACTGTTGTTTTTACCACAAAATTCTAGGTAATTGGTAACTGATTTGATTATATTTATACACTAAATAATTATTTGCTTTGTATAAGCATAAAATATGACAAACAGATAACACACACTATTTTAAAGTTCTTAAGACTAAAGTCATATCGCACGAAGACTGGGGTAAACTAAATCGATGTATAAACATGAATCTCCTCGTATACCTACACAGTGACTAATCATTATAAGGACCAAATTATATCATGCGGCGTAAATATTCCTCAATTTTGTGGTGTCATTATAATAAAGGCCTACAAATTTTCAGAAACCTGCTACGACGGTGAGGATATTTGACCGTAATGACTACTACAGTGTTCATGGATCTGACGCAACAACTGCTGCACGGGAGGTATTTTCCTCCGTGGCGAATATTAAGAAGATGGGCCTTGATCCGAATCGTCTCGACTACTTAGTATTATCAAAAGGCAACTTTGAAATTCTGATAAAAAAGCTTTTGTTGGTAAGTATAAAACCTTGATTCCTAAAAATAAAGAAACCCCATTTAGTTGTGTTTAATAATGTTCAGTGTCAAATGCTTGAGATATAAAAGAACATTGAACTATGTATCGTGTATAACTATGTATACTATATGTAAGAGATAAGGTCAATGTTATATTGATATTTTAACATCTAGCTACATTTACTATGTGTAAGAATTATTAGTTTATTTGCGCCGGAACCCTAATATTCGCTTAACATTTTTAATAAGAATTTTTACACTATTCATTTATCATAACGACTTATGATGTTTTTGTAGATTAGTTACGTCATATGGCTAACCAATAAGTATTAATCGTTATTTCCTTAGAACTAGCACGAGTATGAATCTGCAACGTAAAGCGCTTATTGACACGTGACCTTAAACTTTATCAGGGCTATCTCGCATTTATCAGTCGTTTACACGTTATAAGTAAACACGGATCATCTCAAGCACGTTTTAATTGTATTTATTAGTTTACTATTTCACTCTATATATATCTAAGTTCAAAAGTTTGTTTGTTTGGTTGAACGCGCTAATCCCAGGTTGAGTCGTAAAAATATTTTTATGTTGGATAGTCCATTCACGAGGAAATCTATAGGTATAACATCACGCTACGACCAATAAGAGCGAAACATCAATGAAAAAAGTTGAAAAATCGGGAAAGATGATTCCTTTTGAGATTTTCCGTTGCGTGCACTGCGTAAACGGTTAGTTACGTAAAAATCATGTATGAAAGAATCGTTCCCCTTTAAAAGTACTAAAAAAAGTCCGCGACAGCATAGGTCTATCTTTTAAGTGTTAAAACTCACTATAAACCTTTTTATGGTAATCAAATTAGTTCTAAAATAATGCATTATTTGCGAAGGTGTTTTTATAAACATGATATTAATTCTTATTCTCCATTATTTTGAACAAAATTGCCCTTGACATCATTTGATTTCAATGAATATCTTAGGAGATATCATTAGTTTTAAAATAACTCTGCAACAAAATAATTATTAACTATCAGGCGCGCATTAATGATGTGCATGTTTGTGGTTCTTCTCAAATTAACGCCGGTCAACCCGGGCACAGCTAGTTATTAATCTCCACAATCGCACATTCACAAAGTCATCGCTTATAATATTTAACATGCACAAATGTTACTATTACTTAGCATATTTTATATGAAACCAGGCGCACGCACAATTAATAAAAAACACAGTACTTTACCCCGTTAGGTTTTGCTTATACTTTTAAATCTATGTTGCACGAATAACAAAATAATGGTAAATAGATGTACATGGCACGTAATGGTTTGAATTAAAAAGAAACGTCGTTCTCTTTCAAGAACTTTATCGTTACTTTATATAATACAATCAAACTTTATGGTTCGACGTAATATCGTATTACGATTACTTTTTTATTTACAGGTGAAACGTTATAGAGTAGAAATATATGTAGCTGAAGGTTCAGTGAAAGGTAGCGATTGGTCCCTCCAATACAAAGGTTCGCCCGGATATCTGTCACAGTTGGAGGAAATCCTGGGTGAAGGGCTAGGAGCCTCCGATGAAACGACGCCTTGCTTGATGGCAGTTCACATAAAAACAGATGCAGTCACTAAAGTAATTTTAATACTATAATAATATTTTGTTTTTATACCAAAGAGAGCACCATAAACTGATTTCGGTAGGTGGAGAATCAAGTACAGAATACAGTTTTGAAGAAGCAGTATGAGTTGACTGCCTCATTGGTCTAGTGGTCGCAAGCGCGGTTGGTTAGGTCGGGCAAAGTGTTATTGGGTTTTTCAGTAAGAAAATTCTCAGTAGCAGCCCGGAGTCAGGAAGTTGGTGGTGTGACACCCCGTGCTTTGGAGAGCACGTAAAGCCGTCGGTCCTGCGCCTGATCTCTCTTCGGTCGTGTCGGATTGCCGTCCCATCGGAATATGAGAGTGCAGGAAGAGAGAGTGCATTTGTGTTTGCGCATACACTTCTGAACTATAATATCTCCTGCATACTTAGCTCATCTCCGTGAAGATAGGCCGCCATGACCGGCCGGGAGGAGTTTTTTTTTTATGAGTTCTGAAAAAAATACGACGTCGATTAATATGTACCGGTACTATTGTCATATTTCTGTGTTAACATGCTCTTCCCCACTAGAGTATCCCCTTAACTCTCACCAAGCCAAAACTAACCGCGCCAAGAGCAGCTTTACCCCACAGATTACAAAAAATACTACTTTGAAAATAAATCCTTTTATTTAAAAAACCCATTAAGGCCCGAATAAAAACCAATAAATGCTGAAGCTGCATCATTTTCGAAATGGCGCCTACTCAACATTTTTACGTTTTGAATACATAACTTACATACAAATATTTCATACTTAGTGCAAATCATCTCAAGTAATATCGAATTGACCCTTACCTTACAGGAAAAGCTTACCTATATTTTTGTTTATTAATACATCAAGCAAATTGCTTCCTAGTACTTAAGCTGGGACGAAAAAATGGCATACCAAATTGTCCTGGATGCTCATATCATCTTTAACTTGTAGGGTCGTCTACTAGGCGTGGCATGTATCACAGCGGGTGACTACCAAATGTCGGTCACAGAGTTCACCGATGATGATTTATTGACAGAGTTGGAAACTATCACTGTACAGATGGCACCTTCAGAATGTCTCGTGCCGACTAGTGAAAATGATGACGTAAGTGAATTTATTGCTATTATTTTTATTAGTTCTGTAGTGTAACATATTGTAAACAACGCGTTGGACGTCCAGTCAGGCAAGATGGGTTGATGAGATCGTTAGCTTCGTGGGTAGCACTTTGATGAGGCTGGCACAAGACCGAGGAGAATGGCCCAAGCAAAGAGAGGCCTATACTGAGCAGTGGGTGAAGTCAGAAGTGCAGGTGATGATGATAATATCATATTGAACACATTTAAACGAAACATACAAATATTTGTTTAAAATAATCTCTATTCCTATATTTTTGATTTTGCAGTACAAAGCATTAAAAAAAGTAATGGAACGAACAAATGTTACTGTTACTAAATTGAAAAAGACTGACTTTTCAACTGAAGGCCTCATACAAGATCTGAACCGATTGCTGAAATTCAAGGAGAATCAACAACAGGACGCTAATGCTTTTCCCGAGACTGGGAAAGACGTTGCCATGACCAGCTTGGCTGCAGCTATCAAATACGCAGCGTTGTTAAACGACAATACTAATTTTGCAAGGTTCGTGTTTAATTCTTCTTTTAGTAATAACTTTCCCACTCTTCTACAATCAGTTTTTTTTTCCTATACTTTTTTATACTAGTATGACTGATGCATTTCTCTGAATCTTAATCATTGCTTCATCGCTAAGTATCGGTAACTATGATGTAGCATGCCAAATGTATGCGTAGCCAGTTGGTGGAGTGCAGTGCTGAACGGTGAAAACGATTTTTGAGTTCTTTGCTATAGGTCTTTTTATTACCATTATTTTCGTCACCATCAGTCGCTCCATGTTATCGGGACTTCCAGCGATGCATCCAAAATATCTCTGTAAGATCTTTTTTTATATAAGAATAAGAATGCATGAGGAAGTTGCAGCTTCTTACAAATTTTTCTCTTTGTTTGTAACACTGTTGTCAATAGGCTATATTTTTTATTTATTTAGATTCGATTGTATGTATACGTTGGTATATTACCGTGAAAAAAATATAACACTTTTAAAAATATGATTATTGAGTAGGTATTAAAATTAACAAACAGACCTGCAATCAGTTAAGGGCGTTTGAAACGCCGCCATCTTGGAGATTTTCTTTAAAGAATAACGTTAAACCTCAAAAAGAACCACAAAACATGATGAACACCCAGTAATAACATACTCGAGATATTGTCATCGCGGATATTGGCGTTACGTTTCACTTCAACCAATAGTGTGCGTTTTGACATTTTAAATTTCCCTCGCATGATTCTCAGTTTTCAACTTTATTATTTCATAGTTAAAATACTATTAATTAAAAAAGTAATTGAATAGGTGTCATTCTACAGCGATAACGATTACAAATAAAAATATTTTACCTAAATTTGATTCACATGCATATTCCCTATTCTGATGTAACTAACCTAAAATTAGAGCATTGCAGTCTAAGAGTTCTTAAGGGCGAGACGAGATAAATTATAAGACGCCAAATCCAAATTAGTCATGTCAACCTAAAATTTCCGTACAATATTAGTTTGACGTGTCTAATGATTTTTTTTAGAACTTTTAACGCGGATCAATTCCGTCATACATATTTTTTGCAACACTTAACCGTTTACGCAACGCAGGCAACGGAAGCTCGCAAAAGGAATATTTTTTTCCGTTTTTACAACATTTTTCGTTAATGTCCTTTTGGTTGTAGCATGATGTTATATAGCCTATAGCCTTCCTCGATAAATGGACTATCCAACACAAATTATTTTTTTAATTCGTACCAGTAGTTCCAGAGATTAGCGCGTTCAACCAAAAAAACAAACAAACTCTTCAGCTTTATAATATTAGTATAGATATAACAATGCTATTGTTATAGATTTCGCTTAGTGACAATCCAAGCGGACTGCTTTCTCCACTTGGACTCAGCCGCGCTGTCTGCTCTCAACGTGTTCCCCGAACTAGGAGACACGTCGCACGCGCCTTCTAGAAGCCTCTACGGTTTGCTTGACAGATGTCGAACACAGCAAGGAAAGCGGTTAGTATGAAATATAGCAAAGAGGTTCTTACATTTTGCTATTGAACCTGGCATACCTAAAAAGTTAGACAGTTTTTCATAAATCGTACTATTCTATTCCAGTTTTACGTTTCTGATACATTGGAGTTAAAGATAGCATATTGATGTAGGTAGGTATGTCGAAAAATTAAGCCATCTTCGACCCCCAACATCTCAGAATCGCGACTCTAGGATACTATGGTCTGTTTATTTTATGAAGGCTTGCCCGAGATAGGTCCCAAACTTAGAGGACCAGAATGATTCCTTCAAGGTGCCATATGATGATAATTTTTGGTATGTGGCATAAGGTTTTTATTAACGATTTATTTTTGAAGAAATTATTTTCGCTAAATGTTCTAATTTAATAGGTTAATTTTACGAAGACTATTTGCCTTCATAAAATGCAGTCCTCTATCAATTAGCTAAGGTTTGGCAAGAGCCTACAATAACGTGATTTTTGTAAAATGGCGTACTTGTAAGTATGCTAGGCTCCATAGTATCGTTAGCACCCCTTTGTCAGAATATATTTCTGATTTATCATAACAAAGTTACTATGATTCATAATAATAGGAAGTGGTTCGGTCATTCTGACATCATGTTGGGACACTTGAAATGTCAGTCACTATATTACGTAATTCCTAAATGAATAATAGTATCTTGCTGTTTTATTTTCCATAACTTTACTCGACGTGCGTTATTAGAATTACAGATGACGATTATCTGTGTCATTTTTGAGCCGGTAAATATTAAACGGCTAACATGTGATCATCAGAAACACCACCAGTGCTTAAACCAAGTTTAAACTCACACAGCCAAACATTACACTTGAACTTCACGTTCAAAATTTGTAAATAATCATGCTACTGATATTGTGATTCATCTAGTTCAAGTGAGCTCAGTTTATCAAAGAGGAGGAGATAATCAAATCCTACACAAGCTCCGTAATACACAAAAAATATAACTAGAGTTCGCTACTCATGCGAATCGTTATAAATAGTTGCATTTGAATGATATATATGTAATTGATAAACAGGTTTCTACATTAGACGAAATAGTCTCATTAAGGCCTAAGTATTAAATTTATCCCCTTGTTGCAAGTAGTTTCAGTATTTTTTTATTGCTCTATGGGGGCTCAAAGAAATAATTGTATTGTATTCCCGCAAACATTAATAAATGTTTTTTTATTAATCACTGTATAATGTCATATTATTTTGAGAGGTTTATCTTCCAAATATCTCATTTAATAATTTTATTCGTACATCTAGTCTCTTAGCACAATGGCTTCGGCAGCCGCTGCGCGACATAAACCTGATCAATGAGAGACTAGACATTGTGGAGTTGCTGATGAACAACTCACAGCTTCGCTTACAACTGCACGAAGACCACCTGCGTAGGATACCTGACTTACAAGCATTGGCTAGGAGACTGACCAGGAAAAAAGCCAACCTACATGATTGTTACAAGATTTATCAGGTAATGTATGTGTGTTTTTTTATTGTTCTAGATTTTGCAATTGATTTGTTCGAATATCGATTGCTACATCTAGTATGTTCAAAAGCTTATCATTCGTTTTATTCGGTTATATATGTCGCAGATTGATTATCGAATCAGCTGTATTACAAAACAGATCCGTTATATAAAACAGTTACGTTTAATAAAATTGCTACCCACGTTTAGACGTAATGCAGAATAGCATATTTACAGTCAGCCAGGTTTATTTATTATATAGGTATACTAGCTGCGCCCCGCAAACGTTGTTCTGCTATATAAATTTTCTGTATAAGGCCACCCTTATAAAAAATAGCCTATGACCTATTCTCAGACCTACTGAATATGCATATAAAATTTGGTAAAAATCAGTAAAGCCGTTTCGGAAGAGTAAGGTAACTAACATTGTGACACGAGATTTTTATATATATGATTAAATAGATAGTCACTAGCTTTGCCAGATTTGTTTTTCTAAATGTCGCGATTTAAATGGAAAATAAGCGGGACGGGTAAATAACAACGGGACGCAGACAAAACGCACATCAAAAAACTTACTAATCTTAATTGCTGAATCAATTCTAATCATAATTAATTATTCACACGCTCGCCTCGTGCGTTTCATTATTCAAAGGCTGGCTAGATGACGAAGCGGGATTTTGGGAGTCCCGCTCGGGGTTCCGGCGAGACGTGTCCCGAGGGGGCTGAAAAGGACGTCCGGCCAAAAGTGGGACATCTGGCAACACTAGTCACCATTCAAGTTAAAGAAAAGGTTTTCCGTGGCCGGGTCGACGTAGAGGCTCCTATTTTTATGTCTGTAAGGTCAGACCTAACCTGTCCGTTTCAGCCCACACGGAACTCCTGAGATCGCTTCGCTCGCCGATGCGTCAATTTAATTGATTTTTATTCATAATCCTGATACAGTACCGATTAGTATAGTAGTTTATGTTTATGTCGTATTTATGTCATCCAAATTTTTTTTTCTTTGCTACTGTCTGACAAAATAAAATGAAGTTGAATATTGTTGATAAGACACACACAGCCATGTGCGACAAAATTATAACTAAAATTAACGTTGTGACGTTTTATTTCACGCTGATTTACATAACATCTGATCGTTGACCCGCTGCATTGATAAAACGCGATACATATATATGTCGCAGATGGATAGTAGAATCCGCTATTTTACAAAACGGCTAGCTGATTTAGAAAACAGTACTGTTTTATAAAACAGCTGAACGACGTTCAGCTGGATTGCCATTGCGATACGTTTAACAAAACAGCTACCCACCTTTAGACGTAATGCAGAATAACATATCTACTGTGGGAAAGGTTTGTTTATTGTATAGGTATATTATATGGATAGTCACCACTCAAGTAAAAAAAAGATACTGTATTCTGATTTGACTTTCCGTAGCTGGGTCGATGGAGCCCCGCTTAGCGGGGCTCCTATTTTTGTGTCTGTAAGGTTAGAAAAAACCTAAACACGAAGAGGATGAAACGTATTAGCATGTAGCGGTGAATGACAACACTTATAGTCTTTGGAGAGAACGAAAAAAGTTTGCCCAGTGCAATTTTACAGGCTTTTATCCCACCATAGTTCACACATAGTTCTTCTAGTAATTTTGAAAAACCACTAACCGTCATGCAGCTGTTTTACATAATAGCACTGTTTTGTAAATCAGGCGCTACCTCGACATGGGTAAGAGCGGTTAGTCCATCTTTCCCACTCTACCACCAGCTTTGCGAGCAACCTCATTGTAAAAAGTCGTGACAGCTCTCCATGCCGGGAGCGAAGAGCCGTCCCGCCTCTGTTGCCCTCATGTGATTATGGCACTGTCCGACCTAAGTAGAACACATCTGCAACTGGTCCTTTGTCCACGCTGCGGCCACCGCAGTGATGGCACCTCGGCGTTGACTCCGCCTATACGACGACCTGATGACTATACGACGCCTAGTTTTGCGACCTGAAGGCTCTTGCTATAATCTCAACTACCAGGGTGGTAATTGGGCCAGATATCCCCAATCAGCTTGCTGGCCACCAAGCGCTCTGGTTTTCGCAGCATTGCAATATTTCGGGTTGACAGGTTATTAGCCTAAACTGCGGCCCCATATAAAACCATGGACCGTACTACCCCTGTACGGGCCCCTTCGGCTGGAAGTGTCAGAGCCTCCAACGTTCAGCAATAAATAGTCAATAGTTTTATTTTCGTTTCTTGTACCGCACAAGAAACGCAAATTGGATGAAAAGAATATATATTTACGAGTATATCCAGTTTTGGATAAAAGTAAAACGGATATTTATGAGTATTTATCCGGATAGAATCACAACACTACCTACCACTATTATTATTAACCTAATAATACCTACAGGGTTAAGTTATGTTAAGGACTTTAAAAAATCACGGTACATTACAGGCTATCAAACGGCTGCCAGCATTACTACGCTGTTTAGCTGAAGCAGAGAATGCAACGGTACATTCATCAATCACTGAACCAATATCCGAGCTGAATGAAGATCTCGGCAAATTCCTACAGATGATTGAAACGACCGTCGATATGGAAGCTGTTGATAGAGGTGATATTTGAAGAATGCCTTTTTATATTTATTTGCTTTTAATAATCATACTTTTACGCATTCTGCCCGTAGTGAATCACGAAATTCAAAGCTGGAATATATGCGTCGGTAATATCAATTAACACATTTATTGGTTTCTAACCGATCCTATTCAAATGGTATCCATTTAATTGGCATGATGACAGTATTAAAGAACCGAAGGTTTTAGAGAAAAATATATGCACAAAGGATTCTAAACAATCGCCTAGTTTTATTAATAAGATTTTCAGTAAAATAAAAGTATAAAATACTGCAATCAAGTTAACTGAAACGTCAATCTCAGCGAGTGACGTCACGCTTGAAGTTTTGTCAAATTTTATCGAAGCGTGACGTCACAACTCATCACCAACGGCGCCATGACACCCATGATCGTGTTCGCGCATAATTCAAATTAGATAGATTAAAATGCAATTATTTTCGATAAAACTTAGTTTATTGCATAAATAATGTGTTTTTCTGAAATAGTAGATGTGTACCTACATTATAAAAGGAGATTTCAAAATCTGTCATCATGCCTATTTTAGGATTTCGTAGATCCGTGTGATATTATCATATAGAAGGTTTTTGCTGCCCATTTCCTTATCACAGTAATTTGATTGCCTAATATGCTAGAAACCAGAAGGCAATACAAGTCTTAATCTTTTCATAATGTTAACATGTCCTCAAGGTTTTCGTACCCCTAGCATGACGTCTATATGAGAAGACAAATACTGTAAGGACATTTTGTTATTTGTACAAAGTCATAAAATCGGTAACACGAAAAAGTTTCATCTATTATAAAAAAGACTACAGTGGCGATCAAAAGATTGTATATTCGATGATTCTAGGGGATTTTCTGGTGAAGCCTTCCTTCGATGATCAACTTCAGAACTTAAGTGAGCAGTTGGAACAAATGCAGTCATCCGCTGAAAAGGAACTAAACAAAGCTGCCAAAGACCTTGGCCTTGATGCTGGCAAGACTATCAAGCTGGAAAGTAATCCTCAGAATGGATTCTACTTTAGGTTAATATAACAACCTTATTATTATTCTTATAACTATCTTGATTTTTGAGCTTGAATAATTGTGACAGCGTTTTTAATATCAAATTTCGATCTTTATCTTAAGTATTAAATTTGCGTTGGGATTATAGTACATCAACATGAGATTAAATTACAAAAATAATGTTCCAAAAAATAATAATAATAATACAGGGTTCCAAACAGGTGGCAATTACCACCTGTTTGGAACCCTGTACTGAAAATAATCAAGTCCCAAACAAAGTCAAGTCACAAGAAAAATCAAGATACTGTGAGCGATTACTGCGTGCATCGGAACACCTTTTAGTTTATAATTCGATAAAAAAAATTAAAATTGTATCTCTAAATTTAAAACGACTGTGACCCCTGAGTTTGTTTCGGTATTTCTTCTCAGGGATAGTCTTAGGTAATACCGTCGCGATTTAGTTTTTAAACATGTATCAGAGACAAAAATAATTTTATGAATTTATCAATTATATGTACGGTAGACTGAAATAATTTTAAATAAACTGTTGAGACACCTGACACCTTAGTCCTCCTGCGACCACGAACGCTGCAAAGTGTTCGAAACGTCAGGAAAAACAAAAAACCAATAATACACGCGATTAATCCGGTTAAAAGTTGTTTTATTATAATAATAATAAGTTTTATAATAATAAGTTTTTTATTCACATAAAATATACACAACTCCTATGAAGTCCCTGACTCCTGAGCTAGGTTCAGAGACCTGTGTTACAGAAGTCAGTGTCTTCTCCCATTTATAGTAGCAATAATATAATATAATAGTATAAAAATATACTTGACTACTAATATTCCTCTTGCAGGGTAACTTTAAAGGAAGAGCAATCACTGCGTGGTAACAAAAAATACACGATAATAGACGCAGTTAAAGGAGGTGTTAGGTTTAAAACAAACACTTTAAATAATATCACTGAAGAATATACTTCAATCAAATCTACGTATGAAAAGGAGCAAGACAAAGTCGTTGCAGAGATAGTCGGCATCGCAGGTAAATTTTTAGCTAGTAGTAATAGAAAAATAATATTATTTCTACGATTTTCCTGATCACTTTAACTTTCAGAACAATGTTGAACCAGTGTACAGTGTAATGTGACTAAGATATTACCAAACTGAAACTGGACCTGTAACTAAAAGAGTATTTTTTTCTATTATGCTACTTGGAGGAGTACTTTATCTAGTAGTTTATTGCGCCAATTGCGCTATTAGATTTAAAGATTTGTTGTTTACTTCATTTAAAAATTGCTTGGATGAGACTTATATACATCATATCATAATTTTAAACATACATAATTATTATTATTCGCGTACAATATTATATTCTATTCTTTCACGTTTCTAGCGGGCTATTCAGAATGTCTCTTCTGTTTATCGCACATACTGTCACGACTAGACGTGTTGGTATCATTCGCGGTGGCGGCGGCGAGTGCGCCTGCGCCATACATCCGTCCCCAGCTTACTGAAGAGTTGGATGAACTGGTGCTCGAGGAACTGAGGCATCCCTGTCTAGAGCTGGCAGAGGGCGTGTCTTACATTCCCAACGATGTTGTGTTTAAAAGAGGTACGTGAAATAATCCAGCATATAGCTGGAAACATCAAAACTGTTTGTTGTGTACGGTTGCGGGTTGGAGAGGGGCTCGTGGCTAATTAACAGCCGCACAGATCGATCGATCGAGGTTAAGCTGCGCTTGCCGCAGTCGGTCTGTGGATGGGTGACCATAATTTCATACCGAGACCCCTCCGTGCCTCGGAGAGCACGTTAAGCCGTCGGTCCCGGTTGCCAAATTAAGATCTGTGACAACCGTTACGGGTAGTCAGAAGCCTGAAAGTCTGACAACTAGTCATACCACGAGATATCGTGTTACACAGTAACTGGGTTGTGGAGGTCAGATAGGCAGTCGCTGCATCAGAAGCTGCATCCGGTGTGACTGGAAGCTGACCCCAATGTAATTGGGAAAAGGCTAGGCAGAAACGGGGTGTACGGTTGCGGGCAAGACAGACTTTTTAACACGCTTTTATTAGCTTGGTATATAATTATCTATGTAATAGAATCTTTGATCGTGATTTTCACCCACTTTAAAACGTGGGATTGAATTGAAACTGCGCACACTTATCAAGGACCGATGACAATACAATAAAATAATAAATTTGAAAAAATATATTATTTTTTAAATCTATAAAAAACGCTTTCGTATCTAGCTGAACTAAAAAAAAAGTAGAAAATAAATAATAGTATAAAAAAACTAAAAAAAAATCGTTTTGCTTTTAGTTCGGCTATTTACAAAAGCGTTTTTTTTTTAAACTTTTATTTATTATAAGACAGTATAAGCACAGTCCCTGAAGCGCTTCAATAGTAGCCTAACTCATAACTTCCTTCTTTTCCATCACAATTCTGCACTCTCTCACTCACAATGCAAAACGTTGCAGGAACCAGCGTGATGCACATAGTAACAGGCGCCAACATGGGCGGCAAATCAACCTGGATGCGATCATGTGGCGCCGCCTGTGTGCTAGCACACGCCGGCGCACCAGTACCAGCCACCACCGCGCGCATACCGCGCATGCGCACCGTCGCTGCACGCATCGGAGCCAGCGATGCTGAGCGACAGGGGCACAGCACCTTCATGCGGGAGATGATCGACACCGCCGCCATACTGAGGGTGAGTAGTACGACTGACGCCGAGCGACAGGGGCACAGCACCTTCATGCGGGAGATGATCGACACCGCCGCCATACTGAGGGTGAGTAGTACGACTGACGCCGAGCGACAGGGGCACAGCACCTTCATGCGGGAGATGATCGACACCGCCGCCATACTGAGGGTGAGTAGTACGACTGACGCCGAGCGACAGGGGCACAGCACCTTCATGCGGGAGATGATCGACACCGCCACCATACTGAGGGTGAGTAGTACGACTGACGCCGAGCGACAGGGGCACAGCACCTTCATGCGGGAGGTGATCGACACTGCCGCCATACTGAGGGTGAGTAGTACGACTGACGCCAAGCGACAGGGGCACAGCACCTTCATGCGGGAGATGATCGACCCCGCCGCCTTACTGAGGGTGAGTAGTACGACTGACGCCGAGCGACAGGGGCACAGCACCTTCATGCGGGAGATGATCGACACCGCCGCCATACTGAGGGTGAGTAGTACGACTGACGCCGAGCGACAGGGGCACAGCACCTTCATGCGGGAGATGATCGACCCCGCCGCCATACTGAGGGTGAGTAGTACGACTGACGCCGAGCGACAGGGGCACAGCACCTTCATGCGGGAGATGATCGACCCCGCCGCCATACTGAGGGTGAGTAGTACGACTGACGCCGAGCGACAGGGGCACAGCACCTTCATGCGGGAGATGATCGACCCCGCCGCCTTACTGAGGGTGAGTAGTACGACTGACGCCGAGCGACAGGGGCACAGCACCTTCATGCGGGAGATGATCGACACCGCCGCCATACTGAGGGTGAGTAGTACGACTGACGCCGAGCGACAGGGGCACAGCACCTTCATGCGGGAGATGATCGACACCGCCGCCATACTGAGGGTGAGTAGTACGACTGACGCCGAGCGACAGGGGCATAGCACCTTTATGCGGGAGATGATAATCACGTGTACGTTTCCAGCTTTATTAAATCTATAGATAATCTCAAATTCTCAATTTTGTTTAACAATTTGCATAACAACCTCATATAACTACATATAGTAACGTTCAGTAATTTTCATATTTCGTTATTTCAGACAGCGACACCGGATTCGCTCGTCCTAATCGATGAATTAGGACGGGGTACCTCCACTTATGAAGGCTGCGGAATAGCATGGGCTATTGCAGAGTAAGCAAACATTTGTCGTTTACTAAATAAACAGAGCTTTTACACTTGCTAAATCAATATAAGACAACATCTACAAAACCATAACCATAATGTTGGACATTAGCAATGAAAATTCTTACACAGCAATGAAAATCTTAAAGCACAAAAATTTTGAAAATTACGTACCCATTTTCAGCTAAAATTTAACTTGGCTGGATAGAAACGCTAACCCGCTAACCTGCTGACACATGATGCCTGCAGTTATCACAGATTACAATGGACAAATTAAATTTCCAGAGAGCTAGCAACAAAGAGTCAATGTTTCTGTCTCTTCGCAACTCATTACCAAGAGCTGACGAGGCTAGCAAGCTTACACCGCGGAGTCATCGTCAACTCTCATGCAGAAGCGTCCGTTGTCGACGGGCAACTGCTTCTACTGCACCGCATCGCACCCGGACCTGCATTACACTCATTAGGATTACACGTAGCTAAGCTGGCAGATCTGCCCGAATCTATTATAGAGGTGAGACTATTGAATAAAAACTTGCGCAGCACTGTTCACGTGTTACAAGTGAAATTTCTTAAAAATAACACAACGTATGCGTGAAACTCAGTTGTTCATATGTAGCGTTTGAGGCATACTATCACAACACGCGCATACGCGACCCTATCTTATTCTATCGATTTGTATCGTGTAAATATCGCTCCCTTTTGCTCGTCGGAATATATGTCTCTATTTCTCTCTGCGTCATATCTTTCTTCTCTCTCATGTAACGAAATGTGCCTATACGTGACGTGTTCTTAAAATTTTCATCTTAATTCTCGTTCACTTAACGATTATCGAATCGCCGCCTAAGAAGATTCACTTCAAAAATATATTTCATAAAACATAATAACAGAAAAATGTGACTACCAGGTACCAAAAACTAAAATTCTGCCCACTAGGGTCGCTTTTGTAGCATGGTAAGCCAACGAAAGGTCGGTCGTCAATTCTCATAGAAGCGCAGCCGTCAATGGACAGCTGCTTCTACTGTATCACATGGCTCCCAAATCTACATTACATTCATTAAGATTACATGTAGCTAAGCAGGCCGCTCTACCCGAATCTATTTCTGAGTAGAGGCAATTTAATAAAAAAACATACGTCAGAAAAAAAATACCAGAGAAGTGTACCCTCCAAGAACCAAAAGTAACATTCTCCCCTCTAGGACCACCCTTGTTACATTTAAACCAACGTATCGTCATTGGTATGGTACGGTTATGGTAAACAGTAAAATTTCTAAAAGAGAAAGGAACATGTCGATTCGAATGCAGCCGAACAAAATTAAAATAAGAGAATTGCTATAAATGCAGGATCAATAAAATTAAAAGTCATTGAATTCATATTTGAGACACGTTCCGGGGTCCTGGCACCGTAGTTATATTTATTGAAGCCCCAGCAGGTATCGGTCCGCCGTCAAGAGTATCGAAGGACTTTCTTTCATAACTAGCTATTTATTAATTTTTTGGAAGACCAGTAGTGTTTAAAAATAAAAACAATACAAAAACAATAAAACACTCCTCCAGACCGTATTTCGGTCACGGTGGCCTATCTACGAGGAGATTAGCCAAGTACGCATGAGATATTATAGTGTACAAGTGTATGCGCAAACACAAGTGCACTCCCTCTTCCTTCACTCTCATAGTCCGATGGGACGGCAATCCGACACGACCGGAAAGAGATCAGGCGCAGGACCGATGGCTTTACCTGATCTCCGGAGTACGGGGGTGTCCCACCACCAACTTCCTAACTGCGGGCTGCTACTGAGAATATCTTAACAGAATAACCCAATAACAGTTAGCCCGACCTGAATCGAACCCAGGACCTCACGCTCAGCAGCCGCGCTTGAAACCACTAGACCAACGAGGCAGCATGTAAAAACAATATGCAACCGATAACCATTAATAGGTCTCCGCGAATAAGCATTCGAGTACAAATCATAATTACTATACAGTAAAAGTTCACACTAAGTACTGATCTGTCTTACCGTTTCCGGTCTCGTGTTAGCCTGTATTGACACTTCAAAAAGAGGGGCGCGCTAAGCGCTATGACTGGAGATACCTGCAGCATCATCTACGACGAATGTGGGATGAGCTCTCTCCCTGTCAACTATATATATTGCTATCATCATATCTACGCATAACGCAAGTGGTGTTGACATGAAATATCGTGTGGTGTTCCACAGGGTGCGGTTCTGGGTCCTTTTTCTTGAGGTACATCGGTTACGGCTGTATGCTACGCGGATCGATCTTCATGTTGTCGGCGTCGACTATACAGTTAGAAATACGTTGATCACAGCATGTGGAAGGACCAAATTCGCGGTTGCGCAGAGTGTTGAGAGTATTTGGCAATTTGGTCCCGAGATGACACTGTACAAGTCAGGTCATGTTCGGTATCTAAGACACATCGAAGTTTTCGATTGATGTCTTGAGAATTCGCCAAGCGCGGTGCTATCATTGTTTCTCTAACTCCTGACCTACGCAACACATATAAGTTGGTACTTCTCGAAGTTCCCGGCCACGTTCCGACACGATCTGCGTCGTCCGGAATTCCTGGAAGCTGAAGAAACCTTATTATGGGTCTTACTACTTCCATTAGGGTGTACCCGAATCATATTCTACAGGGGAGGACCCAGACCCGAACTTGTAAGTTCTAGTAAGAAAGAAACGTAGTAGAGGAATCACTGCGCGCGTTATTCACTTGTCTGAATTTGTCCTCTCTAATATAATTTGAGTTGACCTGTTATTCATACACTCAATAACTATGTTTGATAGTGGCTAATGAATAACAACAAAAACAACTTGAATAGATTTTGTCTAAAATAATGTTATAAAGAAAAAATATGTTTTATTTTTTTGGAATGATAATCATAAGCTATATTTTATTTCAGTACAATTTTTTTTTGCCTTAAATTCACGTGGGCCAAGCCGCAAGCACAGCTAGTGATAAACAAACAAGGCTTATTTAGTACGTTTGTTTTCACTGCCTCATTGGTCTAGTGGTCACAAACTTAGCTACAGACTATAGTATCTCAGGTTCGAATCGGCTTGTGATATTGTGTAATTCTGGGTAGCAGCCCAGAGTTTGAAATTATGCCTGGTAGATCACCACATAGGACATAATGACAGCTTCGGTGAAATGTGGATCTATGACATCTGCCTGAACCTTCAGAGAAAACAGACATGATGGTATGTTGTTTGTTTTCAGTACGCGGAGGCAAAACAAGCTCAACTGGAAATTAACCTGTTCGATGTGGAGGCAGCTGTTGAATCGCAGGAAACTACTGAGGGTCACAAATTAATCGTGGATTTCTTACGTAAGTGCAAACAAATACAAGCAGATACAGCCTCAGATGAAGCCATGATGAAGGAAATAACCAAACTGAAGCAAGAATTGCTGCAATCAAACAACAAATATGTGGAATCTCTTATGGCCTGATACAATCTGGCTATACGAATGCATATTAGTGTCAAATAAATGCGTTCTTACTTTTTATTCTGCCTTTTAGTGAAATCCTAAATATTGTTTTTTTCGAAACACTGTGCGTTAGGTATGTGTTATTTAATGTAATTTTTTGAAGAGCATAAAAGTTATATATTTTTATGGAAAAGCCTACATTTCTGAGCTGGATTGAAACCTCCGCCTCCCGTATAAATTTATATAACTATAGAGTTCGGTACACATGCGACAATGCAAAAAGAAATGTCCGTCTGGCTGGTCCGGCCCCGTGACTTTCAATAACGAGATATGTATGAAAGGAATGTACTTATCGTTACAAGCATATGTACTTACTTAATTTTCTATGTACATCTTTAATAAAGAAATTATAATCACTGTTAGGTGGCCCCATCCGTCTCGCAGCAAGTACAAAAGTTATGAGAAAGAAACAGCAATGTACTCCCTAAAATATACCCCATACGTAATGCTTAATTTATTCCTAAACCCTAATATCTTCGGAGAAATTCAAGGGGATAGGTGGCCGGGCTGAAATCTGTAACGGCAGCTATAAACAAAAAAAAATACAAAATTTGTAAATCCCTAACTTAGGTCAATATAATCCGCGGCAAATTTACTGCATATTTTCAAACGAAACTGTCTTATTGTTGAAATACAATAAATAAACGTTTTTCTGGCCCGGCCCCATATTCGCTATTATCTCATAAATCATAAATTAATTTCTTTAATTGATCAACGTTTGCTTTTCTTTATTTATGTATTTAACATTTAGACAATATTCGGGGATAAGTTATTTGACAGTAGTGCTGTAGTGCGCATGCGCGACACGCGGAAAGCCTAACTTCAGAGCGGCACAGTTATTTTGTTAGTACTGTACTCTTTAGTTCAAACGTTGTTCAGTTGCCTTTTCGTAATTAAAAACAGTTACCGCGTAAAAAACCATTAGAAGGCAGTTTGGCTGATCATCATTGCCTATCCTCAAGAAAACAAATTCACATCATAAATAGTTTTCTGAAATCTGTTAAATAACACAGACGCAAATGTGTCTTCAAAAGTCCTGAAATCCGCACGTGACAGATGGTCACTCGACCAGTACTATTTTAGTTTTTAATTATTTAATAAAATATATGGCCTTTAGATGCAGGACGCAAACCACATCAATGTACTTTTATAAGGAAAAGGAAACACTATGGTTTTTAAGGAGACTTAAGAGGCCGGGCCAGAAAATCGTAGAAATTCGTAAGAAAGTCTCGTTTGGAAATGTTTAAGTACATATGTAGTAAACTTGCCGCGGATTATATGTACCTAAGTTAGGAATTTGCATCTTTTGTAATTTTTCTATTTAGACCTGTCTTTACAGATTTCAGCCCGGCCACCTATCCCCTTGAAATTATCCGAAAATCTTTTTCAGAATAAATAAAGCATTACGTATGCGTATTTTAGGGAGTCCATTGCTTCTGTAGACTTCGCTTGCAGCGCATCCTTTATCGGAATCGATACCAAAGTACTGTTGTAAACAACAACAGTACTATTGACGAGAGATGAATATGGCAAAACCATAAACGTGGTAGCAAAATATTCTAATTCTATGGTCAAAACAGACCCTATAGGTATAATGAGATTCACAAATTTTCTCTGGGTCACTCCAAAAATTGTAGATTTCACGCTGCTTGTAACCAATTAAAATAACGGTGAAATGGTCTTTTATAAGTAAAACAATAAAATATGATTTAACATTTTTTATTAATAATGAAATATTAATCACATATGAAAAACAATTTTAATGCGACTTTTAAATGAATTCTCTTATGCATTATATATATTTTATGTCAAAAACTATATAAGTGGTATGTGTTGTTAAATTTCACTAATATGTGAACATCCACTAATTATTAGGTACTTATGAAGAACATGTAAATGCGAGTTTTGGAATAGACGCTCTTACACATTCGGAATTTGTATTGCATGTCACAAAATATAGAGGCTTGTTAAAAGTTGCACCTGTTCAAGGAAACGCGACTGCTATTAAATCTTCATAAGCATTGCAGACAAGTTTCACAGTCTCCATAGAACTGCTTTAAGTTTTGAGACTGTCAGTAGAATTTTTATGTATCAAACTTCAATTTACATTATTAAGAAAATTCTATCAGCTCAACATTTCGTCAGCACAATAAACAACACTAGCAATATTTATTTATTGTTTTAAGGTCATAACGATTATTTATTGTAAATTCGTTGTTATTGTGCTGCTAAACGTTTCAACATTATTTACACTTGTTGGTGGGACAAAATGATAAGCTAGAATATTTACATTAAATTATTTACATTACATGTCACATCAGGGTACACACTTTTTGGAAGTTTGAACACTAACCATATACTTTCTTTGTTTTTAAATTGCAATTATATCACTTTTTTGCATTTGTATCTAATACTTTATTCAGACTAGTCTTTTAAGTAAAACCAAGTTGAGTCCTATTAAAAAATTTGTAAACCCCCTAACACACCTGATTTAGGCTTAATTTGCGTTTAAATATTTGACACAAAATTTTCCAAAATGTGGACGCCTGTATATCTCTTTAAATAATTTAAAATAATTTTAACATCAAAAATTATATTGCATTATAAATTCTATTTAACGCGGAGTTTAAACTTGCCCCACCGCTTTTAATTTATTAGATCACCGGGGCGGCCCTAGCAAGGCCACGTTTCCACAGCCAGAGATTTAGTAAATGTAATTCCTCAAATTAATTGTTGCCAAATTATAGTAACATCACCTGTAGTAGGATAATAATAGGCTTATTTGCGAAAACATTTTTCTTTTTTAATATATTAGTATTGCAAATGCAATTGCTTCTTTTCTCAAGTGCCGTTGCTCTCGCAAATAAGCATACTCTATTTAAAGCTGTTTATAACTATATATAAAATAAATATCACGCCAACAAGAATCGTGTATAAAGTAATAAGCGTATCAATCTATTCTTGTTGTCAGAATGTTAATTGCTATTTTTATTTTACGTATTTCGCGTTCCTTTTGGTCCAAGATCCGGCGTAACATCGTCGCACACTGATCTGTTTTTCTGACGTAAAGTAAAATACCTAAGATAACATATACACGAATAAACCGGCAATGGGTGGGCTGCCCGTTGCCATTAAGTCAAAGCTACCGTTATTTAGCAATAATGTAATCAAATTATGTCTTACAGTTGCTACAGAGCATATAGAACAAGAAAAGTTAGGTTGCCATTTTTTACGGATCATTAATTATTGCGGCTTGCCACGACCACAGATAGATAGCGTGAAACAAACCCATGCGCGATTTATTAGCTTATATGTCATCTTTGATATAAAATAAATACCTTTCATTTGGAAAACAGGTCGATGATGGTCGATGTTAGGCTGGACCTTGTAGGTACTAAAAGGACTCATAACTACTATTCAAAAGTGTAAAAGCGTATCTGCCTTTTACTACACTAGCGAGTTCCTATCTAACTACCTGACAATTACTTTCAGTAGTAGGTTTCTCGCGTATGGAAACGTGACATAAGAGAGCATGGTTTCAGCATGCAACTCTGTCGGGCCGTCCCTTAAGACTAGAATCGAGCCTTCGATTCGGCGGCTCTTCTCACGAGAAATACAATCGCACTGCATTCTGAAACGTCCTGCGGCACATCGGGCACTTGTCCGCCGCCAGCGCGCACTTGGCGCACGCCACCACGTGTCCGCACGGCACGAAGCACACATTGCGCTCCTCCGCATAACAAATTTTACACAACTTTGAATCGTCCACTGAGTTTTCCGGCGTTTCAGCCGTTGTGCTGGGTTCGTTGGCGGGCCGTGTGGGCCCTACGTCACGCTCCACTTCTGACGCTGGCAACGCGCATGCTTCCGTCATCACCTTCTGCACATATTCCCGCCCCTTCACAAGCTGCACGTAGGCGCAGCGGTCAAACCAGCGTGCGTGTTGCTCCCACGGCACGTCGTCGTTTTCCCAGTCCTTGAGACCACCGTCGCAGTAGAAGCATTTGGTCTTGTCTCCCTGACCAGTGTAAAAGAAGCCAGCTTCGGCGAGCTCCTCGGGTTTCTGTCGCATGCATCGCGGCCAGTCTTTGAAACTACGGAGGCGCGCAGCTTCGGACGCATATCGCGGGTGAACGGGCCCAGGCATGCGCGAGGGCGTGCTGGTGGGAGCGGCGCGCGCGCCGCACTCGTCTCGGCCCGAAGAGCTCGAGTCATTACTAGCGCCGCCACCCAGCTTGCGTACGAACGGGCACTGCGGCGCCCAGCGCTGGTGGTCCTTCGCAGGATCGTCGCCCTCGACCCATCTCATGATTTCCACCTTGCAGAATGCACAGCGTACCTCGTCTCCTCGTCCAAGGTAATAAAAGCCATTCCGAGCGAGTTGGTCTCCAGATAGAAAAGTGACGGGCCATTTTTCGAACGTTTTAATTCGTTCATCTTCCCGGCGCATATCAACTGCATCCGGGTTGAAGCCAAAGGTGTCGTGGTTGTCGGTCTTGTCAATTGAAAACGAAGAGGATGACGAGGGAGTGGAAGGTGACGATGCCGGAGAGCCGGCGTTTGCGTCGTAGCTCTGCGTCGGCAGCACTAGCGGCCCGACCAGAGGGCGCATCTTAGCCTCGCGCGGCGCGCTCTTGAATAGCGTTAAAGGTGAGGCGGGGCCATTAGATGCCACTGTAAAGAAAGAAAAGATTTTCGTTAATAATGATTATGAGAATAGGTGATTTTACCATATTGGGAAATATATTTTGTTTATTTCCCATAATCAAGCGCATGAAAATATGTAATAGCTAGTATTTGTCAGGTCTTGTTTGGTAGGTATTGTTTTGTCTGGCCATGATTTCGTTAGAATACCTTTTTACCGTTAGGATACCTTTATGGACAATGCCATGAATACAGCTACATAAAGGGTAGGTCTGTGCAATTGGCTACGATTTATGAGTTTTCCTCCTTCTTATGGGGCATACCCCTAAATATCAAACTTGCCATTTACGTATACATAATACAGGCAAGCAATTCTTAAAGAGTAAAGATCTAATTTAATACCATTTAGACATACAAGTTGCAGTCATATGTAGGAGATAGCGGTGCGCGAGTGTGCGTTTAAAACAGTTTCACATAACAACAAGTTCGCGGCCGTCGGGGCCGGCCCGGCTGGCTGCGTCATCGACATTCCAATGCCTGCCGCCGCCCCGCATCCCGCCTTCACTCCTCACTAAGTGCACTCAGTGCGCATGTACCGAATGACCACAATCGGTTTTCTAACCCTAACATAACAACAGACCCTAGACAGGTGATATTTATTTATAACGAGGGTTATCTAACTTACATAAAATAATATAATCACATAAATTGGTACCTAACTATTTAATTTTTCATACCACACAAAAACTCAAACATGTTTCATTGGTTGGCATTATTTCTGAAAAGCTGTGTTTATTAAAATATAAACAACAATACATAACAGCTTCTGCAGAAGTTATTTATTGATGACTTCAATCATTTACAGATTTTACATTTATATCCAGAAACCTGTTTTTGTTTAGAAGATTTCCTTCGTGAATATAGTTTACATAGATATAGTTTTTATTATAATGATTCCTTTAAAATTAAATGCACAGTTTAGTTACTCATATTATTTGAAAAGCACAAAGAAAGTTATATTGCTACCAAAACAATAGGCCTCTATAACAGCTAATGGCCGTCTGGCACACGCGATCGATATTTACCATTTCTACGTATAGTAGTGTCAACTAAAAGCGGCATTTTGGCGGCGAATCTACACTAAAAACTTCACGTAACACTGCAAACACACATTATAGAAAAAACTATATTTCCAAATTATAGTTAAAGAAATCAAATGATTAGGCGATATCATACGTGTGAGTACGGACATCGTTGGCTGTACGTATACTGTGCCGCCTGGTGGTGATATTGTGCTACAACGACCCACCCCACTGCGCAAGCGTACGCATTTGAAAAGAGGGTTTAAATACGGAGCCAACCCTCCGCCGCCCTGGAGTATTGTTGGGCATGGGGTGCCCGCTGCATTTCAACAATTCGCCATTGAGCCAGCTGTTACTTTTAGTAGACAAAATTGCAACAATTTTTACGCATTACGATGATATTGAATATCTTCACCTTCACCTTCGGGCACCGTTAAGGACCTACATATATCAATAATGCTTCAAATGCATTATATTCCGATAAGTGGGATACCCAATCATATTTCTATAGATAAGGTTTTGGTATAATTCCATAGTAACGAAGTTTTAACTCTAGGTATACAATACCGCGATGTCGTGACTTTTCCTATTACTTATGAGTTATGATAATGCTTTGGCCTTCGTACCGAAAACTTAGGGTGGTGCGCTAAGGGCAACGCGGGAGAAACTCATAAGGGTAGTGGGCGCCCTAAAAACAGGCTTTTCCATTAAGCTTTATACCTAACATTCGCTATTTTACATGTATAGCTTGTCAAAACATTTTTTCGGGGACGAATTGTAAGATAAAAATAAATTGAAAATAATGAATAATAAATCTTACAATTGTTAGTCTTACCTACGTATAATAATAATAAAGCATACCAACGTATTTTCAAATATATTGATAAAACTGCCAATTTATTACATTTATTCATTCGAATTCCATCTGGCAACACTGATAGTAAGTTCTCAATCAGGCTAGCGTCTGGTGCGACGTTGCCGTGCCGTTCACAGCCGACCGGATTTCATTCATATTTGAGACGCGACGTTGCCGTCTTCAGCGGAAACCGCGACCACACAGCGTAAAAAAGGGCCTGTGGAATGTGGCAGTAGTTTACTGATGGGCGGGTCTAATACAACACCAAATAAAAAGTAGAAAAAAGTGGATGTTTAGAATGCGGACAGTTCTTAAGTTAATTTTTATAAAACTACTAGAACTTTAAACTATCGAATGATAAATGTTGACCTCGATTATTTAGAGTTAGATTTAGCATTATGTTCGTAAGTTTGCAGTACACTTTATAATATAGTAGAAATTACATCCAATAAAACACTGACTTGGTATGTAAGTAGTTCAATACGTACTCAGTACCTATTAATCATAGTCGATGATGATCGACTGATGCATCCTCTCAAACTTAAAAATATATAAGCAGACTGGAGCGTCCATTTTAGTTATAAAGACTAGGAGACTATCAGTCTATCATGTGCAAAGTTCATATCACTCGGTGCAAAAAGCAAATGAAATTCAGCATTGTGCCTTAAGAGAGCGGTGAGAGGCGGCGCCGCGCCGGGAGAGCAAGCGTGGGGAAGGGGACGGGGCCGTGTTCTCATGCCTATGGGTGGTCGGCGCTCGGCTTTCGAATTCCAATGCCTCGCCTGTAGCGCCTACGCGCTAGACTGCTATCTATTTACCTACATAAATCTACGTACTTAGTTCACAAAACTACAGCAGATATATTGGAGCAATTTCTCTGAAAATAATTTAAACAGTCTGCAGTGTCTACCTATTTTAAGACAGTCGTAACATATTTAAAAAATTAAACCATCTTTAATAATGTATGAATGAATTGTATGCTTGTTGTCCTAACGTAGTTTAAACAAACCGTGGCTTCTCTCATCATAAAAGTACGAAAAATAAACTAAAGGACAGCCCGGAATTGGTGTCAGCGGAAGAGAACATCCGCCAGATGGGGAACATACATATCAAAGAGCACGGCATTGAATATAAAATGTACCTATCGAAGAAAAAATATCCTGTTTCGAAGAAATAAGTACATAGGTACTGTATGATGCATATATGTCGCAGATGGATTGTAGAAAAAGCTGTTTAAAAAAACTTCTAGCTGATTTACAAAACAGTAGATACTGTTATGAAAAACAGCAGATCGACGTTTAGCGGTTTTACATAATTGGGCATGCCTGATTTTTCGTAAGACTAGCTAATGGAAAAACCATTTGGAGATTTTTTGATTATATGCTATATTTTGTTAATTTCCTCTCATAAAAGTAAGAGATTACAAAATAAAAGGCCAAAATAACTAATAACCTTCATTTGACCTGAAGTAACATGCAGTGACGTCACATGTTCATATTTTATATAATCTGTGGACTGAAGGTTATTTGTCATTCTTAGTGATGCCAGAGTACTAGAAGGAAATGTTTTCTGGTATTTTTATAGTGAAGCTGTTTTAACTAAAATCGCATTTCATGATACGAATGTATTTTATTTTTTGAACTAAGATTACTATGTATATTTCTACAAGTATATCAAAATAGATCTATGCCCAAAAACTTAAAGAACATGCGTTTTATATTAATAAACATCAAAATTTTAATACTAGAGCTGGCAACACTTGTTGGTTTGATGTTTGTGACCTTCATTTGACATTACCAACTGACATGAAACTGACAACTGTTTGTTTTAGTTCGTTTAGAAACTAGGTGTGTTAAAAATTACTGAACACATTACGTCACATGGGCAATTATTTAAAATAAATATAAAAAATTAATTTATGGTCTAAAAAATAAAATAGCCAAATTAGTTTCTCATAATTAGATAAACATTCGAAAAAATATATAAAATAAATACCAAATTTTTTTCATGCATGCCCAATTACTGAACTATAACACGCAGAATTGAATGAACGTTTTGCGTTTATCAGTGCAGCGGGTCAACGATCAGAGATAAAACAGTGTGAAATGAACTGTCAGATTGTTGATTTTAGTTCGAAATTTTGTCGCATATGGCTCTGTATGTCATAACAATAATAACGTAACTTTATTTTACTTGTCAATAGCAAAAAAAATAGAAATTTTGAATGACGTAAATACTAAACCACTCTATTAGTCGACAATATATCGGGATTATGAAAGAAAATAAACGAAATTGATCCATGAGCGAGCGAAGCGAGCTCGGGAGTTTCGTGTATCCCGACACGGACAGGTTACGTTCAGTCACCACTCAAGTAAAAAATGTATGATTTATTCTGATTTGACTTTCCGTGGCTGGGCCGACGGAGCCCGCTTCGCGGGGCTCCTATTTTTGTGTCTGTAAGGTTAGAAAAAACCTAAACACGAAGAGGATGACGGAGATAGGTCGCTCGCTCACTAGCCACCGTCATCCTCTTCGAACCTAACCTGTCCGTGTCGGGATACAGGAAAGTCTGGAGCTTGCTTCGCTCGCTCATGGATCAATTTCGTTTATTTTCTTTCATAATACCGATATATTGTCGACTATTATAGTGGTTTAGTATTTACGTCATTCAAAATTTTCATATTTTTTTTTTTGCTATTGACAAGTAAAATAAAGTTAGGTTATTATTATTAAGACATATAGAGCCATAGGTATGCAACAAAATTTCGAACTAAAATCAACAATCCGACTGTTCATTTCACACTGTTTTACATAATCTCTGATCATTGACCCGCTGCATTAATAAACGCAAAATGTTTATACAATTCTCTGAGTTATAATTCAGTAATTATGTAAAACCGCTAAATGTCGTTCAGCTGTTTTTCATAACAGTACTGTTTTGTAAATCAGCTAGCAATTTTGTAAAACAGCTGATTCTACAATCCATCTGCGACATATATATTGTAAAGAGAGCAACAATAAAAATATTTATAATATTAAATATTTTTCGTTGACTGTATTTAATTGAACTACACTATATGGACATAATTTAAACTGCACCTAATTAATATGATTCCCAGAATGAAAAGAACAATGGGTTGCAATTAACATTTAAGCTATAAAATAGTACAAACTTAATAATGGGTCATAATAACAAGTACTAAGATTAAAATTTCATATAAGCCCATTATGTACCTAGGTATATTGATTGAAAGTATATGCACTTTACCAATTCTGACAAGAGGTGGCGCTACAAGTAACTGAACTAACTTTCATATCAAACATTGAAGAGGAAAATACCTTAACAAATACTAGAATTAGCACAAATGTAAAGGAAACTTCTTAAAATTATAATAGATTTCCCTATCAATAAGTAAAAACATTTAGTTAAATATTATAATAACTCATTTATCATGAAGCCTTGGACTTCCTGATGTAATATCATACTTATAAATTCATTATTTTCTATTTAAATTGTTTCTGTAGTGATTTGGTATATAAGTAAAAAAATTGGTAACACCAACATTAACGGCATAGAGGCCCCGCTGGGTAGGATTTAATCAAATGGCAAGGCCACAAACAAATCTATTGGACAACAAAAAACACTCATTTGATGGCAGTTAAATCAAAATTTAGTTATATTTTATTATTATATGTGAATAGGCAGAGACTAAAATACTTTCCTTTAAATATAATAATATTTGAATGAAAATATTTTACAAAAGTCATAATATCTACAATATTTATATCTTATCTTAGCTTTAAATGATTCTTTGGAAGTGTACATAAGTCATTATCTTGTTGTTTAATGGTTCTTGGAAATATTCCAATAATATACGTCCTTCATAACTTTTAAGGAGATACTTTGTGATTGTCTTCCAGTCTATTAATCAATGTTCTTTTCCTCTATGACATCAGCATTTAATGATATATTACATTTATAATGTATAGATGGCGTTGTATATAATACAAAACAATTTACAGAAACTCGATCATTTATTACAGCTCTATATTGACTTTACAAAGTGGCATTAGTACCTATCCTATTTAATTACATTTATTTTTATTCTGTTTCTATACAACAAAAAATGTTTGATTAAGTAGTGAAGATCAAGAAAATATCTTGTATTTAGACAAAAATGTTAGGTACCTATACCACATCTGATATAGGTACCTAAAGTAAATGTAATACATAAAATATATTCATTATTTATAGTACAGGAGTGTACACATTACATATTTATTATGAAAATACTTAGGATATAAACATGACCTGCAAGAAATCAACTTTCAAACAGATTTTATATTTCCGACCTAGTATTTATACCCGAAATAAAACTGCCAATCCAGTAACGAGGTATAATATGACGTCGCCTTCGTTTCAAATCTAAACATATGGTCATAACAAGGTTATGTAAGGAAATCGCTTTTACCTTTGGTTATATCCATTTGTAATCCAGATTTTTGAGTATTTACACAAGGCAAGGAACACGACCACATCAAGTTGATTGTTTTGGACTAGGTACTAAAATTGGTTCTCACTCTCACTTGTCAAACGAATAACGGATAGACAAACAACACAACTCTCCAACATGAGTGCGAAACTCGCGACTAAGGAACGAAGTGAAGTGACGTGACGTTCACAATCGATCGCGGCTCGGCCAGAGTAGTACAGCGAACATGCGTCACTCGTCGACGTTCGAAAACTATTCATCGTACACGCTACAGCGGAGCTGACTTTATAATTAAAGTTGCCAGATAAGAGTTTAAAATTGTATTTATATTTATGTGTACAATCTACAGTCTTATGAATTCCGTTGGTATTTTTTTTAATATTATTAATTTGCTTCAATGCTTTCAGTTCAATGTAATTGATGCACCTTTGAGAAACTTTTTTAAGCATGTTGCACGTATGGAGGAGTGCGAAATTTGGCATAATTAAAGTTTATATGAAGAAGGACTGTATATAGGTATTACTTAATAAAATATTTTAAAAATGAATAGCAGTCATATTTCGACACCTGGGCAACCACTAGTTTCTTCATATTTTTTCATTCTAATTTTTTTTATGTATTAAATTTGTGTTAATGTATTAACATTACTGCATAATTAACGAATAGTTCTTAACTATTAATTTAAATTTATATATTAATTTTTAAACATAACATAACATAGCATCCTGTATTCCTCAAAGGGAAGGAAGAGGTGTACACAATTGTACACCCACATTTCACCAATGCTGTTATTAAGTCCCATGTAATAGGTGATGAGCCTACTGCCATCAACCGGGCACAATTTAATTTTTAATATATATATATGTATTAATTTAATATAATATTGGGTTTTACGTATTAATCTATCTTTATGATATGACTGACTATACGATATGGCAACATTTATGTGCTTTCCGCCTTGCGAGTTAGCGTTGCATTTGCCACAGCACAGCAGTGTCAGTAGTCAGATTCAGCATGCCCACATTTTTCTGATAAGTATCGTAGGTAAATAAACTGTATTTTTTTTAACTGGCTCTTGAAGGTGTGTTTAACTACCTTTTTAGGTGGAGATGCTTTACAAAAAGTGTTTAAAGAAAAAATTAAATGTCACTTATGATGTGTCCGTTTTTTTTTCTAAACTGTCGTTTTCATGATAAGCTTGTGTAAACGTACCTATAAATAACATTAAGTACCTACCTAATTTAATTTTTGTATTCAGTTTATTTATTATTCCAGCCACTAAAAATAAAATTTTGATTAGCTATTTCAGTAGTTATCATTTTTACTGTAGGTACCTACTACCTACTGCCTACTGCAACATATAAAAAAGTTCCTAGTCGTACTAAAACTTTATCAATTACACGTATTATCAATAAATAATACAATATATAAATAGGTAACTACTTAGTTTATAATACCTATAGGCGTGGGTCAATTTATTTATTCAGTATAACCCTTTAATAAAATCTATAGGTAGTTATTTTATAATTCCGATTAGGTAGATACCTTCGATTTTACTAGGTATCTGGTTGATGTTTGATCAAAGCTACAGCTGTTAAAAAGTAGGTAAAATTGTAAGTACATAATTATGTGTAAAATGTCCCGGGCTATTGAACGTTGCTCGGGAATCCTCTTTACCACCAAAATAAAGAGAGATAACAGTTCGGGCTGGGACGATTAAAAAGCTAGCTAAGTATACAACAAATAAATAAATAATAGTAGGTACCTGGTACTGCAGAACTCGGAGCTGCATTTCCCACGTCATCCTTTGATATGTTTTCTTCCATGTTTACAGATGCAGAATTGAAATTTTTAACGTTCACTTTTCACTATTTTAACAACCATTTTATATTCGTACACCTAAAAATAAATATTTAGTTAAGCAAACATAAAAAAACACAATTTCCGACATTAATCACTGACAATTATCACCAGAGATAAACAATAACAAATAAATTTTCTTCAAGGAGGTATTTTACCTGTAAATGAGTACTTGCTAACTAGCGAGCACTGGAGCTGTCGCTTCAATGCTACGGCAAAACTGAGGCGATATACGGCGATAACATCGTACCTACGTAAATAAAACGTAACAAAACGTGTCCAATGATTAGCTCATAGGCTCATAGGTACGTATTGCACGGCATTGTTCAATCAAACCCTGAGTGCTCTGGTGCAATGTGCAATCCTCTCGTAAGAGCCATGTCTGATTAACATTAATTATATTCTAGGAGCTTAGTACCTACCTGGAAATACAGCCCATTCTTAAAACAAAATTACTGGGCACAGGAAGGTACCTACGTAGGATGGTACCTACTAAGGAACTTGGATAAAGGGTGACATCATTATTTTAAGACTAAATAGAAATCTCCGCAATAGAATTATCAGGTCAGTTGGTTAGTTCCTAATTCCGTCCATCAATACAATACCAAAGTGAATACTGTGGAGTTATTTGGGTTTCTTTGTGCAACCAGCTGTAAGATTAATTAAAGCAGATGTCAATCGAACTCAATATTGCATTGTGAAGGTAGTATGTAGAAAAAGTTGGTAATATTTGACAGTGGCAGGTGCGTGCGCAGCTTGCGCCTGCGCGGGCGACGCGCGGCGCGCGGCTTCAGTTCGCTACAGCTGCCGCCCCACGTGCTCCGCAGCTGTCGCCCTCATCCCTTACGCCTCACTTCCACCGCACCCCCTTAATTCTTTCCTGAAATTAACCAAAAAAACTCGGCCCAATTATCTGTACCTACTTATTCACATTAACCATGACTGTTATATAATACCTATAAACGAGCAATTCTTGTATATGTCGCAGATGGATAGTTGAATCCGCTGTTTTACAAAACTACTAGCTGATTTACAAAACAGTGCTGTTTTATAAAACAGCTGAACAACGTTCAGCTGGATTGTCATTGCGATACGTTTTACAAAACTGCTACCCACGTTTAGACGTAATGTAGAATTAGATATCTACAGTGGCACAGATTTGTTTATTGTATAGGTATATTAGGTATATGAATAGTCACCACTCAAGTAAAAAAAAGTACTGTATTTTGATTTGTCTTTCCGTGGCTGAGTCGACGTTCGTCCTATTTTTGTGTCTGCAAGGTCAGAAAAAACCTAAACACGAAGAGGACGACGGGGTAGTTCGCTAGCTACGCTCGCTCACTGGCTCCCGCTTCGAACCTAACCTGTCCATGTCGTGGTAATTTAATGTATTTTATTTTATAATCCCGATATATTGTCGACGATTATAGTGGTTTAGTATTTACGTCATTCTAAATTTTTATCTTTTTGTTGCTAATGACTTCAAAGTAAAATAAAGTTTATTGTTATGACACACAGAGCCAGCCATATCCGAATCTGACAGTTCATTTGACACTGTTTAACATAATCTCTGATCATTGACCCGCTGCATTGATAAACGCAAAACGTTCATACACTTCTGCGTGTTATAGTTCAGTAAGTAAGTTAAACCGCTAAACGTCGTTCAGCTGTTTTTCATAACAGTACTGTTTTGTAAATCAGCTAGCAGTTTTGTAAAACAGTTGATTCTAAAATCCATCTGCGACATATATACAGGCTGTGGTTCTAGACAGTGGCCAAATTGAAGGAGGTGGATCTATAAGTGTAAACGATTACAAAACATTTTAAAAAAGTATACCTAAGAAAATCGAATTAATTTCACAGTTTTACTGATTTTTGCGTATACGTCGTGTCATAGCCATCGCCGCGTCGCGCGCTGTAGGCACAAGGACGGCACCGCGCGCCGACAAATGTCATATACGAAAATTTCACAGAGAAGCGTTAGCTGTTACGAAAAGAATAGGACGTTGACCTCTTGGCTATTATTGTTATAATTATTTTTATACAACATATAACTTGTTGCTTTATATGTTCCTACAATATGGCCACTGTTCAAAACCACAGCCTGTATAATCTGAAACTCGGAAACGGCTCAAAAGATTTTCATAAAATTTAATATGCAGGGGGTTTCGGGGGCAATTAATCGATCTATTCATTTTTAGAAAACGTTTTTTACTAAAAAAGAAAAACCGAGCAAAGCTGGGTCATCCAGGTACTATTTATAAATCAGCAACTAGACCTAGGTATTTTCTCTAACAATAAGATCTGCTTGTATGCTAACTTTAATGCCCACAGTTTATTTAATTATGTATAAATATATTTTAAGCCTTATTGCTGGTAATAAGCTTTTGTAATTTACCCTAAAAACCTGTGTTTTCCAATATTCGGCTAACGTATAATATCGTGGAAATTGGGTAGGTTTAAGAAAATAGAAAAAGCAAATATAAATTTGCCTCCAAATAGGATAGAGTAAAAGTTAAAACTCACTAAAGGTCTGTCTGGCAGCGGCAATGCACCACAGACGCATGTTAGTGATAATAAATGCATATTTTAATGAATGAACCCGGCCCGACGAGAGTGGTGCCTACAGCGTTCACTTCGTGACTTAACAATGACCATAGACTAAAGGTTTACAGATACTATGCACATGTACAATTTTGATGGACTCTGTTGGATACCTGAAAACAAATAACTATAAATTGCGAGCTGTTTTGTGGAAAAATAGTTGTGTACCGAATTTCATTCATTATATAATAATATTCCGATAACACGATGTTCACGGTCAACCACTGCAATAAACATACATACATACAATCACGCCTGTTTCCCATAGGAGTAGGCAGAGGCTATCGATTTCCAATTGCTACGATTCTGACACACCTCTTTCGCTTCATCTATGCTCATTAACCTCTTCATACATGCTCGCCGATTTAGGTGGCTCCTGACCCGTCTTTTTTTGAGAACGTCCGCTATTTGATTGCGGTACGTTCGTCGATGTCGGCCTGCCCCGACACTTCCATCCACTCTCGCCTCATGTACTAATTTAGCCAATCGCCTTTCATCCATCCTTTCTACGTGCCCAAACCATCTTAGCATACCCTTCTCAATCTTTGTCACTACATCCTCTTTCACTCCACAGCGCGAAATAAATACTTATAATTTTATCCCCTAGCTTTTGAGCGAAATACTTACTATTATCGAAAAAGCCATTGCCGTACAAGGACCTAAAAATTTCCGGACATTTGGGTTAAATCTTACTTTTCACCAAGATTTCTTGTAATTAATGGATTAATACAATAAATCAATATGGTTTCGCACGAACAAATGTATGATTTATTTTTTGGGTTTTCCGCCCGGACTATATAGGCCTTTCAAACACATCTACAGAAACGGAACAGCAGCCTAAAGGAACCCGAAGTCCTCGTGAATCCCACACAAGCACAAAACAACTTGCACTAAATTAACAATAGCTCAGGTCATTACAATTACAGTATTAACACACATAAAATACTAAACACAAACATAAAAGTGTGTCTAATACGAATAAAATCGTATATTAACATTGTAACCATACAGGTAAAAGGTATAAAGGTATTTTGGGTAGGTTATTGGGGGATTGGGAATGATAATTCATATGCCAGTGGCGAGAGGGGTACCTACGCCCGCTAAAACTACTCCAGTACTTTTATTTTTATTCCTTCAAGTTCATAATTAAAATATACAGAGATTGAACAACTATTTAGCAGGTTTCGGATCATTTAAATTTCACACACAAATGTGACAGGGACATGTGCCGCTTCTGATATGTTGTCTTTGCGTGCGGGCGGGTACAACGCAAGGCGGTCCAATGGCGGCTCTCGGCTTGGTATGCGGCCTGCTTTTCCCAGAACTCTTCGCTCCGTGCCGCAGCCCGCGGGACGGGATCAGTTGCACGAAGTACCCAGCCAAACCGCCGAACACGAGTATTGTATGCTGATATGAAACACTTGTTAAAGGTAACGAAGATTATTAGTTTTTCACAATTCATTACGCCGGCACTAACAGTGGTTAATAAAGGCTAAAGAGAACTGTACTTATCCTATGAAGTCATTAGGTATACTATCTATAATTATATCCACGCTTATTGCCCTGCCTTGGTTATTCGTACTTGCAACTACTTCGCTTTTATAACGGAACAAAACTACATTCCTCACTTTACATGATGAATGGAATAAGTATACCTACCTTTCAAAGTTCATTTTAAACCTTACCTCAAATAGTTGCTTATCACAATGTATCTGTAATTCTATGTAATTATATGATGGTGGTGGTAGTATTATGTATGTTTCATAAGTAACTTAAAGTCTTTCCATAAATTTCTTAGTTACATGCTTACCTACCTTAATGCAGGTGTGCTCATACTCAAGTATACGAGTACCTAATTATAATGTGTTATTGATAGATAGATTAAATTAATTTATAGGAATTCAGGCAACTCAACCTTGAGAACATGGGGCTATTAATTTTAAACGAGAAAACGTTACGAAAACGTATCACAATGGATGTCTTCACAATGCACTATTTTTTCCTATCCAAATCCGTTACATTCCATTCCCTGTAGCCGCGGGTTGGGCACGAAGCTATCTCGTCGAGATTTCGAAATTCCAAGAAAGGCAGAGCCTTATAAATTATCTCAAAAGCGCCGACGCGGCCCTGCAGCCAGAATGCTTTTTTTACACCACAGGTAGGCTGGCGCTAAGAAGGCGAAGGAATTTATAGTACGCGCCTTCGAATTTGATACTTGAATTTAAAAATATTATATTTTCGTGAATACGAGTAGCTACGCTGTAAGAGTGAGGAATTGTATCTCACTTTTCACTTCATGCCCAGGTTCCTACGGATAGGAACGGATAAAGTAATGTGTAACTTGCTAAGTTACTAAGCAAACAAAAACCTTTGATATAAATCATAAAGTACTTATTACATTCAGATATTAATTGAAAACTGATATTAACAGGAGAAGTAACTAATTATTTTTAAAGTAAAACTTCGAATCATTAAAGCTGGATTATGCTATTCAAAAAATGAATCTCGTAAAATTGAATTCCAGTGTATCAAGACGCTTTACATCGGTTCATATGGTACTACATAATACATTGTAAAAAATGTGCGTGGTACACGCGTGCAGCACATTTCTAAGAAGATAGCACTGTTGGAACAACCCAAGAAATTCTTGAGACCAGCCCTGAAGGTCGGCTCCTAATAATAACAGCTATTGTCATATGGCGCCCAACATAAACTTTGTCCATCCTACAATGCGAGTATTGCCTTAACTAGAAAATAAATTTTATCGATCCCGTTTTGCATGGCAACTAGGTAGGTAGTTCTTTTTAGTACCGCAACCGGTTTTATAAAGCGCTGATTGAATTTATTATTAAATAAAGCCTTGTTAAATGTATTTGGTGTTACTGAACATCTCTTGGAAACACAAATTAGACCGGTCATTGCCTGAAAGATTATAAAGTTAGTCATACCAACGCGGTTTTTAAATTAAAGATTCTAGACTGGCTATTGGTATAAAAAATAAGTTTGCCTAAAAAACTACTTCAATGGTTTCTTGAGACAACGCTGTGGCCATAAAGCATCTGCTAGACATTAATGCTATGTTACGTCGCGAGTTGAGAGTCGCTAGATCTTCGGAACAATGGTCTCTAAGGGGCTTTGTTATGAACCAAAATCATTTTTATAACTATAGGCATTTGGTTGATATTCAAATGATGCAGTATTACGGATGGTGTGCCGTGGAATTTGGGGCACAGAGCTGACTCAACGATCTAGCCCCTTCCCTATCGCGAAGGTACCTAATCTCAGTAAAGTAAAACGGCACGGATGTTAACAGTTAGATGCTTTCCGATTCTAGTAAAATTCTACTTCGTTTAATTAACTCTTCTCACAAGGAAGTACATGATTAATTTGATATTCTGTCAGGTTCTTAATGTTGGACCAGTTTCATTCAAGACATCAAGTTGTCTGACTAAAGACCGAGTGGTCACACACGTTTTCCATTTTACAAAACAATTAATCATAGGTAGGATTAATTCTTGATCGTATTGCAGTCACACAACCATAAATATAACTATGTAGGTAAGTATCGGGACTACCGGCCATATTGTTTATGTATTAATCTTAGACCTTTAAGATCCGCATTATAGCCGCCTAAGCGGAACTTTGAACTTCAATTCCGTAATTTTCGAGTAGATAACTGTTGTGGTGCTTTGTTCGGTCACGTGCAATTTTCTTACAATGCAGACATTATGCTGGATATGTCTTCAGTCAGTGGCGTAGCTACTAAGGTGAAGGATGAGTCATCAGATGCAGAGCACTGTCTCAAAGCCTACGAGAATCTTAGTCAGTCTGGTCTGGCCCAAGAAAATGTTTATATTTCTTGCACAAGGAGGGTTTTTAACTGAATATACCTATTACTTAAGGTGCTAAAAAGCACTGCCGACACGAAAGAAACGGTGAAGCATTGACATCATAAGACGAGAAATCCTGGTAAATCTACCCGTGCTGAATTTATTATCTTTAAAGGAAAACATGCGTGAGAAAATTCCAATGTTGATAATAATAAAGTCAAGGCATGGATAGATAGTTTCACTGAGTGCCAAGTATTCAGCAGTGACTGACATTCTTGATAAACTTTGTTTTGCTTACGTGAACCAACCAAATTATAGTTTTGACCAAAAAGTTACTGGAAAAAAGCCTTTATTATTTTTATTATTATTTATTATTTATTTATTTATTTTATTTTTCTTTTCTTAATTAGAACGGCCGCAGGCCAATTACACTAATTAAGGACACAACTACCGCACTGACTTCTCACAATACTTCAAACATACTGACAAGATCTTCTTCCATTCATCGGCAAAAATATCACAATCTGTACTTTCCAGAAGAGCGTTGAGCGCGGTGAGCGATCGAGGTAAAGGCGAGTTTGCACGCGCCACGGTGCAGTAAGTAGGTACAGCAAAAAGCTTATGTTTTCTGCCACGGTTGTAATTATTCGGAACGAATATCCGAGTCAGCTTTTCATGTAGGTCTGGTGCTAAGATTTTACCATGGAGAATTTTGCACATAGTTCCGATCTGATCAAATTTCATTCTAACCTCCAAAGAATTGTACCCTAGGATACCCAGAAGAAACCTTGTGGGGTACAAGAATGGATAATACCCATATAAACGCTTATAAAGAAACCTCAGGAACGCCTTCTGGACCTTTTCCAGTACTAATATGTATGTAGTTTCATAAGGATACCACACAGGAGCACTGGTTTCGAGTTTGCTGCGTACGAGTGTATTGTAGATGATCCTTACTACGTCATTATTGCGAAAGTCCTTAACACTTCTAAGAATGAAACCGAGTCGACTAAAAGACTCCTTAGCGGTTGCAATGATGTGGTCATGGAATGTGAGCCCAGGATCAAATGTTACACCCAAATCTTTTATGCGAATAGTTTTAGTAATAGCATCACCGTTAAGTTGATAGTTGTATCTGATTGGATGTCGCATTCGCCCGAATGTCATAGCTAGGCATTTGCTTGAATTAAATTCCATTTTGTTATCACCAGCCCACTTTTGCAACGCATCAATGTCTGTTTGGAGAGCCTGGCAATCGTTTTGCGAGTTGATATCACGATACAACTTTAAGTCATCTGCATAGAGAAGACATTGGCTATGTTTAAAAATTGTTGGAAGATTTATCTTTATTTATATATTTATATATTTTTTTTATTTATTTATTTTTTTATATATTTATATATAAGATCATTTACCATTATCAAAAATAAGAGAGGGCCAAGTACCTATCGATCCTTGACTCACCCCGGAACGGGTGTGATAGGGTTTGGATTCATACAGACCCAGTTTGACATACTATACTATTATGTAAGGTTTGTGTGATAGCGTTCCGTCAAATTATTATGCCACTCTCTCTGATCAGCTTACCAATGTATAGGCGCACGGAGTGTGATAGACCTTTAATATGTCGCTTATCCTCAAAAATTGTCATGACTATCTCTGACTAGATTTGGCCAGCGAACACTGATGTTTCTTGTCACTCTTTTTAAAAGCTATGTGACCTAATTATTACTATACAAAACAAACCTTGTAAATGATAAATGATATTTATTTCTGTAAATACATCTGTTATAGACACTTTTACAAGTCATATTTTTTTTAAGCTAGATGGCGGCGGCATTTCCTATCTGACTAGCTCTGAGAAGAAATGCCGAAACAAACTCAGAGGTCAACGTCTCTTTTAAAGTCCAGACATCATTTTATTCAACATATGAGTATAATTTTGTAGGGATAGGTCTGGGATGGTCTTTTGATGAAAGAGCCATAGCTGTTTTGAGCTGACCTGTCCTAGCCGACGGCACGTATGCATCAGTCATCGTGTAGCTCAACCACAATTTAGGGAGCTTAACGACCATCGCAAGACGATACTAGATCGGCAGGACATTTGCGTAGGCCACAGAGAGATCTCAAAAACCGCCAGACAAATAAATTAATTATAACTTCAAACAAACCCTACACAATATTCACATTCATATTTTTATGGTATTGATAAACATTTCATATAACAATTAATTTCATTAGAATGTCAAATATAATTTAATACATTAATAATCAATTAAAATGTCAAATGGTAAATATTGAATAATTCTTACATAAAGTCAGCAACAGTACAATGTCAAGTGTCTAAATTTGTGTAAAGAAGGTATACAATATAAACAAGCATCATTTTATGTTAGAGCGAGCAGCACATTCCCAAGCATTTTTGTCTTCTAAGTAGTCTTTAACTATATAATAACCCTTTTTGCAAAGGGTTTGTTTAATGTGGGATTTAAATTTATTAAGACTCAATTCTTGAATATTGTATATCCTAAGCTACCTTACCAAAACAGGGTAGAAAACATAAAAGAAAACACGTCAAACGTGTTCTTTTTACGCTCTATGCATTAGGTAATGTCCATAATTCGGTAAACCTCTTATGTCATGATAGGGATGGTCCCCGACGATGTGATGACTCATATAAATTAAGCTTATCAAGGGTCTAAGGTGAACAAAGATAAGTTGAATTCGTCTAAAAATAGTATTTGATGTCATTGCGTCAGCGACGCATAAGTGTTTCGACGGGATGACGTCATTAATTATTTTAAAGATGGAAGGGTCAATGTGGAAGGGAAATTCTTACGAAAACCGCTACTGGAGAGGAATAGGTAATCTTGAATGGAAGTAAACATAAATCGTAATTTAGACAATTTTGCATGAACTAGTCTCAACATAACAATAAATTCAAGTTTCCATCAGTGCCGCGCTAGTGTGTTATAGTAAGTAGTTTCCCACCACAAAGCCCGCATCGGGACCCGATGGACTGGTCTCATTTCTTTTGTTATTGTCTGCACGAGTAATGTTGTTCTCTTTTGTTTATTACACGTTACGACTTCGTTTCTTATTGCGGTTCCCACACATACATCTTAGAGCCAATACAGACGACGAAGTTTTTGTCTGTTGTATGAAAATTTACAAACTATGAGCTTTTTTATTATTACTCTTATCGTAAATACTTCGTTTGTTCAATACATGGACATATACAGATAAATAAGACAATAATTATGGTCGCCGATTAAAAGGCCAGCCCAGCGACAGAATCATTCATCAAATCAAAGTTGCTAGCTCATTTACGACATCTGTTTCAAAATTATAATTAATAATAATACTTATAAATATGGACGGTGCGGTTGGCGCAGAGGTCGAGAGATCGGCTGCTGCGCTGCGTGTCGCAGTTTCGATTTCTGCCCGGGGCAAATATTTGAATGATCTACACATAATTGTTACTGTTCTGGGTGTTTTGTGCATGTGAGATTATGTGTCTGTTACCCGCGATCCAGGAAGAAATTCCACATATGGGGCAACATGGCCAGGTGGTTATGGGCTGGCTCCTGAGTCACAGGTTGTTGGTTTAAATCTGGCATGTACTAATGTGACTTTTTCAATGTTATATGTACTTTCATAGTTAATCTAAGACATTACAAACATACGGTGTAGGAAAACATCGTGAGAAAACCTGGACTTAATGGTCTGAAATCGCCAACCCGCAGTGAGATAGCGTGGTGATCAATGCTCGTGCCTTCTCTGTATGAGAAGAGGCCCTTGGTTATGTTAATAATGATAGGAATAAGACTACGGCTCTACTTTCTGTGCTACGGCTTGTCCTCGGTTTACTTTTTGTGAACAGTGTTCGACAATGTGTGACAGACGGATCACATCCGTGTACATTTTGATGTTTTTCATTAATGACGTTTTATATATTCTTCATACATACAATTTAAGCGTACAATCATCGTGTGTTGGTTAGTTCCTAAAGTTATCAAGAGATGTTAATTAGAATTGCAGAACAAAAATATTATTTTTAACCACTTAGCTAATGTTGTATGATCACTAACGTTACTTTAATTGGACTTTGGCTGAATGCGTTTTGACTTTGCTCCTGTAGTACATATGTAGAAAACCTCGAGAAGTGATTAACAATGATGTTTTTATTACTTTTCATAATGAACACTTATTATATTTTACTTTGCTGATAGTTTTAACTATTATCATTGTGTTATGGATGACGTTTATCTGTAATTATTTGATGTCCTTGGTTTGACAATAGATTTCCCATGACACAGCCCTGTTTGGCTGTATAAACATTAATAGGATTTTTCCACTGAAGTCCTTCAACATAGGTAATTAATTAGAGAAGGTTACTTGATACTTTTGCATATAAAATTATCAGAGTTGCACAATAGAATGGTAGGTAGGTAACTGTTAATAAAACATCCGTAAACATTGATTAATTGGTGTAATTAACTAGGAAAATAAATAACACCTACTGGTTTGTTTATCAGGTTCACATGTCACAAACCTGACCTGTGAAAATGTCAGATAATTTGTTAATTGAGCTTGCTTTGTTTTTTATTTATATTAGAAATAACAATCGGCATCGCTGGGGTGATTCGTTGTAAGTAAATAAAGGTTTGCTATGGAGTTTGCCGATAATCTTACTATGGGAAAAAAAAAAAAAATCGAAAGGTGTCATTTAATTAACACACTTCTAAGTTTACAAAGTTTTCCTATTGTTACGTATAGGTACAAAAAAGGAGCATTATCTCAAACGTCTTGTTTTTTCATTACTTCGCTTTCATTATTCTCAAATTTTGAAACATTCTTGTAAGAGTAGGTAGGTACCTTTAATAGACTTTCTAAATCAAATAGGTACTAGTTGTAGAAGCCCACCTAATATTGACTATATTAATATAACTATGTCAATATTTAGGAGAGAATACCGCATCCTTAACCGGTAACAATAAAAGTCTTAATTTATTGCGCCTTTGTCATGTAGCCTAAAGCTAAATACGCTTAGATATGCTTACCTCATATGCTCGCCATATTTGTAGTTTGACTTAGATAAGTAATTTGAGAGCATAAAAGGCTACGATTTTGCTTTGATGATATTTGCATAGCCATAGGTACCTATTACCGTGCCTACGACGATATTGCGCAGTTTACTGAGAAGCCACGGCCCGACGCCACATTACTACACGTTGGAGGTCGACCGCCTGGCATTGCCAAATTTGAACAGATGACGTCACCCACGGATTACTTTTAACACACCAAGCTTATCGGTAATCACGCTCTCTGTCGCTCCTTCGATGAGAATAACGTATATCCCTCTCGATCTCGGACCAGCAATGTATTCGAAATGTAAAGATAACTTCAAACACGTGAGTAATAAACATTAGATTGTAAGACGATGTAAAAACGGTCACGTCTCTTTTGCCACTCAACGGTCGATGTCTCCTTGGTGGGAAAATAAAGAGGTGCTCAAGTTACTCAGCCTCATCGAGTAGGTAGGCAATTAGTAGATATCTGATTCCACCACAAACTCGCCAGACAAAGTATATTGTTACTGTATATTTGCATATATTATTTGTACAAATTAAGGCATTATTTACGTGTCTCGTGAACCTTAATAGGTACTCTATCATGTTTTAGTTACCTCAGTGCTACATATAGGTGCTGAGTTCCTCATAACACGCATCCATGTTCAGTTTGCTTGTTTTCGTGATCTGAAAGTTAGAAACATTTGAATTTAAATGACTATTGTAAACAATTCTTAATTATAGGACATGGGTGTAACTGTACCGAACGGATTTTAGAGTATACGGACCATCTGACATGATTTCCTACATTTTGAGGAAACTCAATTTTTTTGGGCAATGTGTGGGTTTTTGTGGCGCATAATAATACCTACTTATGTTAAAATCGTTCACACAAGTTGAAACATGTTCAGCTCAATTAATTTAAAATTCGTGTTTTATAGCTCGTTAGTGATGCTGCAGTGACGTCACCAAATATATATCACTATAAATTAACTTTTTTGTTTGTTTCCGTATCATTAAATAAAATATAAAGATGCTATTATCAAGTTTAATTATACCACTATAAGGTACAAATCACAGCTGTTGTTTTAGAACGAGGCCAAGACAACTCGCAGACAGGCTATGCCGCAGGATCCCATTTCACGTTGCGCCTGCGCTTAGGTCTAGCACAATGAACATTGTTTACTGTTCAAAGAAGAATGCCCAACGCACATATTATGATACACCGCATTGTGCTCGCCAAATACACATGCACAGGGAACACAATAACACCACTTATATCATGTGATGGGTTAACATTCATCGTCTTCGACAGCTTATGCTCCGAGGAGGTGCTTGGTTAGCTGACAGGGACACCAAATGAGCACTATAAGTAATTTACAGGCTTACGGTAGCTGACATACTCAACTACTCGTAACTCGTAGAAGACGAGATAGGATAGACTTCTAAAATATAGACTTGTACATAAAAGTAAGTTTACTTAATGTTAAAATGTACAAAATGTAAAACAAAATTAATTGATCCGTAAACCTGCATATTTTGGTACTCACACTACGTACGTAATTTAAGACATAGGTGGTCTGAGCAGATGCTTTTTTGTAAAGTAAGAATAATTTCCTGATATAGAATAAAAATGTGCCAGTGTGTTCTCGTTACATGAAGCATTTGAGTAAAACGTTACGTAAATAGCTGGCACAAGCGTTGAAATGCCCAATAACAAGAAAAGTATAAGATATAACAAATTACTCCTGACACGGTAATACGAACGGGTAAATGTTGTCATTTTTGATTCTCTAATACTTAAGTTTTCGTGGGTGCATAGATTATGTGCCTACCCATAATTTACCCAGTATTTTCATTCTGCGTAATCTATGCACCCACGATAAATTTCGATTCATTGGTTTTTATTGTATTAGGCCATTAGGGATCATATTGGAAACTAATTATATTGTGGATGAAAAATTAAAAACAAATCGATACGTTGTGTCTGCACTATAGATTTTTAACGTTTTCAATAAGATTTAAGCTGTAAGCTTTAAATACCTACTTAACTTTTAATGTACGAAATCGTGCCAGACGTATCCGCCTATCCGCTCATCACATATTGCTCTTACCAGCTTTCTATTTGAAAAGAAACTGGGTAGTTGGTTGGTGGTCTGTTAGCGGTAGCTTTCGCAAGACGGTGCGTCGACTCGCGTCGAGCGTTGCGGATAGAAAGCGTCGCGACCTCACTTTCACTGCACTAGCAAAACCAGAGAATGAATAACGTTGTCGGCGTCACCCTACCCAGCACTACAAACCTCTGGATTGAGGCTAGGTTTATGTTATTTTATTAGGTAAGTCTATAGGTAAAAGCTTACTGGAAGTCAGATTTTATTTAATATTTATTATACATGTAAAGAAAAGGGCGTTTTATACATCTATATTTTAACTTAACATTTATTATAAACACACTGGTACTGTAATTATGAGAAACTGCGTTTCCAAAATGTCAAGCCAAGGTCTATCTGAATATGTAATGGTCTATATGTACATATGATGAAGTAGGTAGCAGTTATTTTTAACATTACCTGCAAAGCAGTTGATGAAAGATCATTTTCTCAAATCATGGTGTTATAAAACATAAGAACACTCGTCTCGACGTGTAACATAATTATTGTTAACTTAAATAAATTACCAGGAAATCATTTAAAACAGAACATAAGCGAACGTGATCATCAGAAAGGATGTCACTTATCCAACTCATTGAGTCAATACTTCGTGTCAATTGATTTCCAATAACAGTTTACAATTGAGACAGACGACGCATGCGGGGCCCGCTCAATTGTTTAATCAACAATCGACTGCAGCAATTTGTGACGCCATTATGAGTTTATAAAATAAAATGCTATGAGAAGTGTAAACCTTCTCGAACACAGTGACGCGGCGGGAGGTCCCAACCCGACAAGCGAGCAGGAAAACTTCGCACGAATCAACACACCTTATAACATTCGCTAACTAAGATTTTTACGGCCCTTGACGTGCCAGTCAAAACACAAACTCTTGGAATCTTAAAGTATAATATTTATTTTCTATAACCGTAGCCAATAAGATTACAACGGCTTCGACACAAAAGATTGTTATATTTACATTACGACACGTCTTGCACGTTTCCTGGCCAGCTGCTTGTATGACATTTATGTGGAAATATCTTTGATTGCTTAATTAAATAGAAATTGATAATCTTACGCGAAAAGGCTTCCGTAAAGTAAAATACTTGGAAAATTACAACTTGTATGAGGCAGGATGCACGGTACAGTGGAGCGAAACGGTTGCGCGCTGCGGCGCAAAATGTTCGTGAACCTTTAAATTATGTAACAAATTCAAACAAATATATTTGAGACTCTAAATGCTAAAGGTAAGGACTAAAACTGTTTGTAAATCTGTCGGTTCTTATCGCGTTCACACCGCAAAACTAAAATAAAATTTCGTAGTCGCCAACTTCGAGAATGTTACAACTGTGAAAATGAACCTTACGTTACAAACACATGATTTCAATTTGTTAAACTCCTAGATGTTTCGAGAGTCGTTCTGGAACGTTGTATTTCAGTTCTATGAACCGCTTCCGCCGCTGCTCCTTCCGTCTCGGGTTGCTGGTTGCAGACATTCCTGAGGCGGACACCGGACCCCGCTTAAGAATGCTGACCAGACGGGGACGGGCTGATGGCATGATAGCTTAATGCTCCCTCGAACGTCGCGGCCCTCGCTGGAATGACATGCTTATGAAACAAAATCATTCCAATGTTATTTGTGAGTATTCTGTTTCCAATAATATGTCTTTTGTTTACAGGCTTATCAGAAATATTGAATTTTGTTTCTCTGTGCTTGTCAATAACGTTATTATCTGACAAATTATCAGTGTTTTTTGTCGGGTCACGTCATAAAGTTTTTATCTTTGTATAAACCGTGAGAATGATTATGGGCTGCGGTCCCATGTCTTTGGTCCATTCATGGTGCGCTTAATACTCGGTCCCACGCACATTTGTGATCCATGTGTGACTACAAATACTCCTTGCATTATGGCATATGGCTTCGGCTATACTAAATTAGTATTTATAATACTACCAATACATTTTTCCTCGATGAATAGCAATTAATATTTAGTCAGGAAATTAAACATATGCCATAGGTAATTATTGATATGTAGGTAATATGTACGTTTTATTATCTTAGGTTATTGATACATATTCCATCTGTTGGCCCAGCTTATTGAAGGGTATATTATTCTGGATTTGATTACGGTCTACGTATTGTGACGAACCCGAGTAACTTTATATCGATATTGTATATTAATTGGTAACAATCTGTTCCAGTTTAAACCGATTCCCGCCACACATGGTCTTTTATACAGAATTCTCAATGACAGACATTCACAAGTTATGGGAACATTTTTTCGGGAGCGTAACGGTTTTTGTATTATTTTTTGTCGCCTTTGACCGTGTGAAGGGACCTCAATGGATGCATGTGAACGGGTCGCCCATTTACAAAAGATCTATGATAATACGTAAGCTACCTTCAGTTAGCGGGAGTTACTGTCTTCTGAGGGGGGCGAGGGAGCTCTTCCTTCGTTAGTGTTATGTTAAGCGTCTTCAATGAGCTGTTTCTTTGAGAATCGTCTCTCTTTCATTGCATTGTTAGACGTTTTCACATGGACTTGTTACCAAGACTTGTGCAAGTAATGGGAAATATTATCTTTTCCACTATCCGATGACGTGACGTCATAAAATTGCAGAAAGTAGATACTTAAACTGATCAATAATATTTACGTCATTTGAATGTTTTTGCTTTTTAACTTAAGCCAATACTTTTTACACATTCCAGTGTAGTTAAATCACTATTAAAACAGTTCATCAAAGCTGGTTGTTACTTGTGTTATATAAAATTTACAAAATTAATAAGTCCGTAACGAACCGTTAGCCTTTGCTACAGAATGTCGGTCCGTCCGTCCTTCAACCGATTATGGGACGTCGACTCGGCCTAAATTACCGTAATACATACATACTCATTAAAAATAAATTAGTTAATTGTTTAGGAAAACCAGGTTGATTGACAGATATCGGAAACTACATTCTGTGGTCGTTTCGTGGTTGGATATACCTACGTCATAAGAAATGTGTTATGTCATTAAAAAGACGGGGAATTCTAGAAAACATAATGATTGCCTAAGTTAATTAATAAAAAAACTTTGTGATTTATATTGGCTAGATAGTATATTAAAAACAAGCACTATAAAATGTTTAAAAATTACATTATTGTTTTGTTCTTAACAATAATTAATAAATACCACCTATTACATGGGACATAATGACAGCATTGGTGACTTGTGGGTGTACAATTATGAACACTTCTGCTTATCACTTATTAAAGGCGTGATGCTATGTTGATTTGTTTATATTAATAACAAATTATAAAAAATAATAATGCTTAGATAGCTGATACAAACAATTATTATTGTAAGTTCATAAATAGGTAAAGAAGTACCATCGATTTTTAACGGGTACTCCCCGTTTATATAACAATTAAGACTATTTTATTATCATTAGAAAGCAAGATTTTGTTTCTTAAAAATATTTAATGCACTAAAGACCCGTTTCTCCGTGCATAAAAGCCGCGAAATAACAGTTAAAACTGTACTTAAATTGCTTAAAACCACCATAACTACAAAGAAAACAGCTGTGAAAAGTAGTTTTTCGCGAATTCCATTTGACCTTTCGTTGAGCGCGGCATGCAAGGCGGCGGCGGCGCGGGCGCAGCTCGGTCGCGTTCTCACGGGAACGCGCGGTGATTGCACCGCATTACGCCCTGCACTGGGTCGCTACGACCGCCAACACATACAGCTACCCGATGGCGGATAAGATTTATTATTTTGTGGAAAATGTATATACGCTTGTCAGATGAATTCATATAATAATTATGTCAGAAAATCAATTGCGCAGACAAAAATACATAACATAACATAGCATCACGCCTGTATACTCCCAAGTGTGTAGGCAGAGGTATACACAGTTGTGCACCTACATTTCACCAATGCTGTTATTAAGTCCCATGTAGGTAATAGGTGGGGAGCCTATTGCCATCTACCGGGCTCAATTCCAAACTCCGGCCTGCTACTCAGAATTTCTTAACAGAAAAACCCAATAACACGTTACTCGACTTGGGAATCGAATCCAAGTCCTCATGCTCAGCAGTTGCGCTTGTGACCACAAGACCAACGAGGCAGCAAAATATTATGGTGATTGAAAAAATACATAAAATAAATTCTATAACAAAACATGTAATTTTCTGTAGGTACCTATATAAATAGATAATATAGTATAATTTATACGTATAATTATATACAAATCGTGGAACAGTTGACAGATAAGATCGCGAGGTTTCAGTTTCCAGGATTGCTAATAGGTACTTACGTGTATCTGGATTTGACCATTACTTAATTATAAACAAATAAGCCAAGTGACGTTTTAAGACAACGAGATCTTTGAACATACAAAATGTTGGTAGCCCAGGGTTATTTAAAATAATAAAAGTAGTAGGTAAATAAATAAATCAGTTCGAAATGTCAAGCCATAAGTATCGCCAAATATTTCGGCAAGTCTTACGAGACCTCAACAAAACGAGACCTAAACTCAACATTTTTGTTTACTTCAAGGGTAGACAATAAACTCTACAACCTTATACTTAGTAATATTACGTCATTCGTAGTATTTGTAGTATTTGCGTAGTAGTACTCATAGTAGTGCGTAGTGACGTAGTAAGGACGTCGTAGACGGTGGCGCTACGTTCAATACCTAACCTTCTGATAAGGGATTACCTCTTTATCGGAAGTTATAGGAATTTATCGTGTTTTGAACAAATTAGAAATTGACTCATGGTCATGAATAAACCACTCTTGATGATAAGTAGAATTTAAAAATAATTTTAGCTTATCTCAACTATTATCTACATGATAGTTTTTGGTATTTTTAAATTTAACATACACTGTGTTAAATAACCGACTAAGTGCGAGTCGAAGTTTAGGTTCTGTATCACCAGAACTGTAGGAGTAGCAGATTTTTTTTAAAGGTTTTTTTTGGCAAGATTGAAGAAGGAGCCCTATTGTATTGACTTTTTGTTTATTTATTTATTTGCTATGACGTGGAATAAGTCATAAATAAATAATTCGCAGTCCTCCCTGCGAACGCTGCAAAGTGTTCGAAACGTCAGGAAAAACATTAATACACGCGATTAATCCGGTTAAAATTTGTTTTATTATAATGTGTAGTGATCGCGAAAACCTAAGATATTACTATTATTAATTAAACTGATTAATAGATACAGGCCTGAATCAGACAGACAGGCGGCGTAGGCTTATTAATAGGGTCTCATTGGTACCCTTGTGTCTGAAGCCCTAAAAATTTACGTTCTTAGAACGCTTATTATAGCGGACCCTGTCACTTAAATGTTAATGGGTAAAGATTACGAGAGACTTGAGAGGGATTTTAGCTAAAATATATTTTAAAGCACCATTATACTAATAGCTGATATTACTAGGATATCTAAGTGTGTGCATCACGTCAATAAATAATCATTAGTCAATAGTCATCAGTAGTCAATATTGATTTACATACTAGTTAGTGTTGTATAGGGTATGTCATTTACTGCGTATTTCCAGATTTCTTCTTTACTTATGTTTTAAGGGCTTTGTCGTTTAGCGATCTTATCACCCCATTAATTAATTGAGCGCTAGATTGAGCGTCACCAGCGCACCTATTGGCTAACTCGGTTACAACGAATTGATGGTCACTTTGTACTACACTGTATAAATAATGTACTAACATTGCGTCGTATGTTACAACTTGTCTATGATGAGCAAAAATATTAAAAACATACGACGCAATGTACTACAAAGTGACCATCAATTCGTTGGTAACCGAGTTAGCCAATAGGTACGCAGGTCTCTAGAGACCGATGTCAGTAGGGTAATTAATTGTGCCTCATTATCGTTGCTTGAAAGGTTAAGCAACCGTAGCAAGTAGAAATTGATAGTCTCTGCCTACCCCAATGGGAAAAAGACGTGATTGTAGGTTTGAATGAAAGGTTAAGAGACTTTGAAATTTGTACCTAAACTAGCAATATTTCAAAGATACCCACTCCAAGCGAGGAGCATTCATCGCTTCATAAATTCAGTGCTGTGCGATTTTTCCCATTGGAGCGCGCGACCGCGACTTGTTTCCAATCAACAATGGAATGCGTCGACTTTTTGGTCTGCGTCCGCGCAACTGCTCTCGCGCACGGGAAGATCAAGTTTTTATCCAGTCAGTGTTAACTCAATTGGAAACAAGGACCTAAGATTACCTTAACTGTTATTTCTAAGAAGCTTTTGGTATATTATCGTATGATAAATTGATAGTGGGAAGATTTATAGAAGAAACGATATTTCTCATCTTCAAAGAACGGTGTTGTAATAGTACGAGGTATGTCATTACCGGTTGGTCAGTCTGTAGTTTGTTAGTTGTTAACTTTAAACGGTATACCTAGTATAATTATGCTTTTATCCATAGTACCTATTTGTGCTCTAAAGTTACGCCTAGAAGTTGAGTTCCTTTCAACTATATTTAACTTCAAATTTTCTCAGTTATTGGATTGTATTGTTTTCGATAGGTAGGTAGGTACCAAGAACCAGTTCTACTACTCTTCACAAAATAACATATGTAGTTATAAACATAAATACTAAGAAATATATATATAAGGTCCTAACTTATTAGGTAATTTCCGTTTAAGGGGTCAATGTGTAAGTGGTAAGGATTTTATAAGCCATAATAAAAATTTGTACAACAATTTTTTTTTTTCATATTGTTCGCCATTCAAGGAATAGTTTTCGTCTTGCTAGTACTATGTTAATGACAAATAATTTGTTATATCCATTTAATTCTTAGCTTATGTGAATGTATTGGACTTTAATATTACCCCTTTCAAAAGAAATTACCTAATAAATTAGGACCTTATACATATGATTGCCTCATTGGTCTAGTAGTCCTAAGCGCGACTGCTGAGCATGATGTCTCGGGTTCAATTCCCGGGTCAGGCAAAGTGTTATTGAGTTTTTCTATTAGGAATTTCGCAGTACAACCCGGAGTTTGGAATTGTACCCGGTAGGTGGCAATAGACTCACCACTTGGGACTTAATAACAGCATTGGTGAAATGTGGGTATACAACTGTGTACACCTCTGCCTATCCCTTCGGGGAAAACCGGCGTGATGCTATGTTTATTTTTAAATTGTTTTTATGATGTAAGTATTTTCCAGAGTAATACATACCTAATTACCTACAGTAATATTTGCCAAACTGCATTCATATAATGTTGAAGGTACACTCGATAGTTGAGAGTCAACGATAGATCACAAACTCTTAGTCATAAGTGTCTATGGATTATTCATAGTACAACGAACCGCTGGTGTAATTTAAAGGACAACTTATTTACTCGTACAACAAAAATTTGCATAATATATTCAGTAAGTAAACACAATATTTTGATGTTGATGCTTCAACCATGACACAACAACCGATTGCGTCATTGATGATAGGAATTTCGAAATGAAATATGTAGGTAGGTACAAGCATAAGTAGGTATTTTAATGGACTCGTTGTTTACTGCATTTAAAATATATTAGAAGAACTTATTTCTGTGCTACATTTCCTACTTACTACAAATATTAGTTGTTAGTTTACAACTACAGACACACATAAAATCAGAAGAAAAATACAACATTTAATAAGTAGAATTTTTTAATATCTAAATATATCTATCTGCCTAGCCTTTTCCTTATTACATTGGGGTCGGCTTCCAGTCAAACCGGATGCAGCTTAATACCAGTATTTACATGTAGCGACTGCTTCTGACCTCCACAACCCAGTAATTGGGTAACACGATATCTCGTAGTATGACTGGTTGTCAAAATTTCAGGCCTCTGAATACCCGGAACGGCTGTCGTAGATCTTAATTTGACAACGGGGACCGACGACTTAACGTGCTCTCCGAGGCACGGAGGGGTCTCGGTATGAAATGATGGTCACCCATCCATAGACCGACCGCGGCAAGCGCAGCTTAACCTCGATCGATCGATCTGTGCGGCTGTTGCTTAGCCACGAGCCCCTCCCTTAAATATCAAAATATACAAAAACAAATAACCTAACACCCACTCTTCCAGATGTTATGGCTAATTATACTATAGCGTATAAGTAGCTATTGGAACGCACTGCGCAAACTGCAAAGTCCATTGCGCAGTTTTGTGACGGCGCCCACGTCAGACCCCTTGGTAAAAACGTCCGTCCACTTGATAAAAAGCAGCCTTGACTATTATGAATTAGCAGCAAAAGTCTGTAAGCTGAAGCTCATAGTCACGGCAATACTCACGTCAAGGCCCTTGTGTGGCCCGGTTTGACTTGACAATATTTTAGGACTACCCATAAGGAAGCCTAGTACACTCAAAATTATGTTGTCTTCAGGACTCGAGTCTTTTTGGCATCCTCTTTTAGCTTGCGATAAGTATTGTTTTTGCCGATTCTTCTCGAAAGAATCAATATCGACTTGTTCTAACTAGGCAGATGCAACTAAATAGTTAGGTTCTACGTAACGTGGCCAGACCGCTCCACTTTAGACCAATACTGAAACTCACAAGGAGCGGAAGCCGTGCATCAATACATCCAGAAATAATTCAAAGAGTATGTTCTTCAGTTAGAAAGCCTTTCAGACTTATATTTTGATAGAATTGGTCTAAATTCTCAGCGAATCACCCGTGGTGTTTTGACTAAATATTGAATTCATGGTTCTGCAATGGAATGCCATAAACTTGTGGAACGCAATAAGCTAATTGAAGGCTGCAGTCCGTCAGTGCATTAGAATAATGTTATTGGTCTTATGACTCAGAGCTGATGTGCGCCCACGCGTCGACACTTGCTTTTAACATCTAAATATACTCAGATATCGTTATAGTAACGATAAGATTAGTCTGGAAAAATGTTTATCATGTTTTTTGGTTGATATGCTGAGAGGAAATATAATATAATAGTTCTTGTTACTCTGATACTCGAGCTGGTGTTGTTTTGCCACCTTAGTATCTTTGGTAATTTCATACACCTTATAAAGCAAATAAGTTATTCAAGAAATGTCTTTGAAAAAGCATTAACGCATGCTTAGCGAACTCTAAAGTTACAATATTAAATGGAAAAAGAATACGGTCGCCAACAGGATTCGAACCTGCGCCTCCCGGATAGATACTCCAGGTCGAGATGGCTTAGTGGTCAGAGCGCCTGGAGTATCTATCCGGGAGGCGCAGGTTCGAATCCTGTTCGCGACCGTATTCTTTTTCCATTTAATATTGTAACTTCAAATAAGTTATGTTCTTCCTCTTTATGGTAGCTTTAGCTGTTCTCTCTTTCCGCAGAACCTTGTAATGGTGATAAGAAACATCATCAACAACATCTGTTTAATGTATCAGCGGAGATTGTGCAAGAAAATGACACAGGCAACAATGACACGATTTTAGGAAAAGTAACTACCATATCTATTGTTGAAGGTAAAACTATACCCTTTTTTTTAAATAGCCAGGTTACCAAAAGGACCGCTATTGCTAATTATAGCTTGCTCCAAAAAGCTTTAAGCAAAAAGGCAGTTACCTAAGTTTAAAGTTCTCATGATTAGTAAGTATTCAATTCTGATTCTTCGGTTGAACTGCGTTAGGTATATAAAATTGTCTGGGTATTGGGTTGTAAGGAAGTTTTCCTTGTTTTGTTTATTCCATATTTCAGCTTTGTATTTCCTTGTTCCAACTAAGTAGCTTTACTAAGTGTTGGTATCTTTGAGAGTAAATTCATCGTTCATTATTAAGTAAACCCATGACTTCTTGAGCTAATTTTCATATCTAGACAACGGCAAGACTAATTTCAAACAAAATTTTATACATCGATGCTTTCATGATGCCTTTAAAAGTTCGCTACACATGCGATAATATATTTGGAAGATTTACCTGTAAATCTCTTTCCATCTTAATCACAGAATTTTCTTACAGTACTGCATACAATATAAAATGCATGCATTTGGCGGTAGGTAGGCATTTATGGAGTAACACGTTAGTGGTGCAACCTCTTCCTTCTTCGTTTGTATTCCTAGTTTAAAATATTGACTGTCTCCAAATAAACAGGGAAGCAAGTGCCTCAGCAGAGATTTTTGGTCCAGTTCACAACACGTAAGCAACTCATTAGCAATCATAGAAATATTGGAAGCAATTCAAATACAATTTAACAAATTTATTGCACATCCTAATTTGAATATATTGGTTTTTTCTCACACTTCATAATGCTACCATGGAGTTTCGAAAGTAACGGACTGACCTCATTGCGGTTCGATTGCCACTGCCAAAAACTAGTCAAAGTCTACGATTCGGTCAATGACCTTGAAACGGTTACAGTCCATACTTTATCGAGAAATCAATGATTCACGCTCATGGGAACTTTTGACCATACAAATATTATGAGTAAAATGACCTCAGCACAAATTATTTTCCTTATAATTCAGGTAAGGCAGCAAAAAGGCCCAGCGAATTGTTAACCACAAGGTGACCGATTTTAAGGTGTGTTTCTTATGAAAATCGTGCGAACCGCAGTAGGTTCCAAAATTCCCTGGGTTAATTAACATACCTTTCGAAATGTCTATCTAATATTAATATTTGTGTAACAGTTCCCCGGTTCGGGAAATAGAAAAAGTAATTCGAAATCCGCACTATTGATTAAATTACCTATATACCAAGATCTTACTTCCATAGAAGACAACGCATCGCCTAGATCCAAATTAGGTTAGACGGTCCAAATAACCATGATTATGCATTTCCATCAACAATGTAAGGATTTTAACAAAACGATTTATGGTAATGCATATTAGCAGCCACAAATGAAATAATGGCCTACATTACACCCACACAGGATCGACAGGTCCAATTCGGGAGTTGCATCAGGGCTGCGGCTGTTTTATTTTGGTCGCATGACTCGGAACATGACGGAGCACCAGCATGAGATCACCAGTTCTCATTATCGACCGACTTGACAGCGGACTTTGTAAAAAACAAAAACGAATCGTCAAATCACTTGACTTCTTTCTTGTCTTACGTTCTAATTCTAAACATTATAAAAATAAAGCTTCATGTAAATGTGACTGACTCTTTCATAAAAACTGGTAATAACAATAATTAGTAACCACATTTTCTAAGTTAGGATTGTATTCCCCCACAGATTACAAAAACAGACCACCGCGAACATAATGCTACATTTAAAGCTGCATGAACGAAGACAGAGTATAATTTTGAATCAATATGTATTAATATCTTAAAATTTAACTGATAGACAAGTTTAGACTAAAATATAATTGACTAAATTACTAACTACTGTTTTGGTTAAGCAAATTTAATAACCTTAAGTAATGGATTTCGTACAACGTTAACAACGTTAGGTATATATTCTAAATTAGCATTATCTTCAGGAACAAAATTGACGATAAAATTCCCTGTATTATTTGAAACAAAACCAGTTACATATTGAGTTACATTTGGATTGATTTCGTTACTATTGATATCAACTTCATATACTTACATGAGAACTAGAATTGTTTTCGGTCGCACCACAATATTTTGCATCAGTTCTGTCAGAATTAATACACAGATATATCTTAGGGGCCAGCATCTGGCTACAATCATGTCGAAACTTGTTCTACACACGTGCAATTAGAGGGGGTCACACAAATAATATCGGATATTATTTAAAATTTTCGCCATCCATTATTCTCTCCCTAATACTGGGCCCGTACCAAATTACATATTAATGTATTCAATCCAGTTTCTATTCATATGTAATTCAATGTTTTTGTAAGCTTTTTAGAGTAAGAACTGGGTCGCAGATGGGCGTTGGATTGAGAAATTTAAATAAAAACTTGGTGCGATCTATAGAAATAATATCATCCATGAATAAGTAATAACAACGAGTCTGTTTGGCTATGGATGTTTATTTGGAGTCGTTAAGAAAATAAGAAAAAATTAAAATTAAAAGTGATTTGTAGCGATATATATAGGTACTTAAATCTAAAGGAACAGTTGAAAGACCTAAAACAGGAGCAGGTTGTTTGTTTGCATATTATTGAGTAAATACACTACCTTAGTACTGTGTTACCCTACTTGTCTGTCCTTTACAATAAAGAACGGATTTATCAGTTCCTACTTCTATTTAACTACAGACCAATGCTTCTTTCCCTATTTTAGTAAAACTAGATAGCTTGAGGTAGAAGAAACGTGTAAGGATTTTCTAGCTCCTTATGCATCCATTTTTGATTCGGGTATAACGTATGACACGATATGAAATAAATTCTATGCTTTAATGAGATTTGCTCCGACATATTACAGGTAGGTTATGCGCGCGTGCGCACGACCTAACTATTGTCACACACATCATTGACTATTGTTCCCTGTTCCGTGACTTCATAAATAGCTAAGTAAAATACTAATTAGTTACACGTAGATGTAAACCCGTGACAGTCAAGGTAAATATTATGTGTATTTTTATTGTTTTTCTTGATAATGTAGTTCCCTAGATTATATGATACCATATGTATAGGAGAACTCTATTAGGTACTATTGACGAAATATTGGTGAACTTCGGATAATTTCATTGCTGATTTTAAGGCCTTTTAGTTTTACCTCCTTCAATATCACTATTATTATTAGGTAAACGTCTGAACTAGAACCTTCCAAAATTAGTTAGGTCTCCGCGTAAAGAGAAACAATTAATAAATATAAAACCAAGTATATACCTTGTTACCTACTGCGCAACAGCCTTTTAATAAACAGGAAAAGTCAAAGTATCAAAAGAATAAGACATTAAATTCTTCAAAATTCAATGGCAAAACGATCTGCCTATCTTTGGGGGTAGTTTAATTTTACACATTGGTTCTTGAACACCTGCAATGTTCAAATGTTGGTCTTAATTTAATTAAATAGTGAAACCGACATTTGAAGAACTGTCAGATTAAGATCAGAGCTTCTTCCCTAAGTACGGTTTATCATTAGATCATTTAATACAGTTGTGGTTTCCAAACTAACCTTGTGAGTCAGTAGCAAAAACTAAGATAGATACCTACAGTACGGTACGGTGATTTACTCGTACGTCTTTTGCAATACCCTCGCGAAGTTATTTAACGTATAGCGAATTGCAAAACTGGTGAATGTCATTTTGCATGATGTATGTCCGAAATGATAGGTAAGGCATTACAGACGCAGTGGTGTACCGATAGAGCGGATGGTCCCATTCCGCAGAGATAACGGTACCAACCACCGTTCGCAAATAACTATGCACTTACCACTTAGTTCCGGTAATGAAATTATGTTTATCATATTATTACATATCCCATTAATGAAATTATTAATTCCTACGAAATTATTACGTAATCTAAGATTTGGTTTGTACATAAAACAGGAGTCGCGGTAAATTGTACCTATGCCTTGAAATGCAAATAAACTATATCTACGGAAGATTTCTAAATTGAGACCGTGATCATATATAATGATATTTTTTTATACATTTTAAGGTCATGTAATGTGTTAATTACTATTTTTCAAGTAAACAACAAATGACACGGAATGTCAAGGGTCGCGGCTTCAAGCCCCGTTCGTGTCTATTATTTTTCAATGTTTCCTTGAAAAATTGTAATTGAGACCATGATATTTAAATCGTACCATGTCCATGCGTAATTTATAGTCTATGATATATTCATTATTGTTCACTGGCTACTACTTAGCTTACATGATATTTTGACTAATATGAATGTGCCTTGCGAAAGTTATTATACAGTCTTTGATATGTTTAGAGTAACTTAGGTAAGTTACTCTAAATGACTTAAGAGATAGGTAGCTCTTGTAAATAAAATAAAAGTAAATATTTGTAGATTCTCGCAAATGGTTGCAAGTATGAGATGGGAACCCTAGTCTTGCCGGCAATTTAATCTTCATTTTAGGCTCTATCGTCAAGCACTCTTTAGTGATCAAAATAGAGTTCAGTATCCCTAAACCCAATATAAGATTTATCGCAATTGGCTTTGAGAGCGAGGCCCATTTAAGTCCGTTGATTTGCGCTCTCACGCCTTAAAAGAATAGTTACTTTCAGGGTTTTATGGCGCTTTCCGTTATATTCATTCGTCATGGTACTAAATTAATATTCTTTAGCTGTCATCTCATAGTTAATTGTGATCTCTGACAGCTGAAGTTAGTAGAATTTTGTTTAAAAAGCTGTCATGGCCATAAGCAGTGTGTGCGAAACGTGCGACCGCAACATTCCCAGTGCTCAAACGATGCCACTTGTGGCGATCGGCGACATACGACCGTTTATGGCGAGGACGATCGCGAAGGAATGTGGTCTGTTCTTCCACTGCCTGCGACACATGCGAAGAGTGGAGAGAGTGGCGAACGACTAAGTAAAATACCACCACAACCCCAGAAACACAAAAAGATTGAGAAAAATGACACTTATGTTTTTTCGTGAAACTTACCGAACAAGGAAGCAGTACTTAAATGAGAATTTTGATCCCATTGATATTCCGAATAGGTATGAGAAAACTACCTCTCGTACCTACCTATACCCATATGGATCAAGTTTATCAAATACCTTTAACGTAAGTACCTATAGATATACTTTAAATTAAAATATTAGCACAGTGTTTTGATACATTTAAGATATCTGAGTAAATATATGCTAACTGTGCCTCATTTTGAGCATTTCCTGTTATTGCAATAACGAAACTACTTATAATGTTTTTTTTCTTTAGGGCTGTCTCTCTTCACTTACGCCAAATTACAAAATGACTCGACAACCACGAGAATGAATGCTTGCCAACTGCATACTTAAATGACACTCAAACTTATTTGTTTTAAATGGTTGTAAAGGAGTATTTATTTTGATTACTAAATATTACAAGCTAAGCATACCTAATGCAGCGTCTTCTTTAAATGATTGTCATGCAGTTCTAATAAATCACGAACCCAATAAATTGTATTATTAACAAGTGCACGGAACTAGGAAGTTCTTTGGTGTACAAGCCTTGTACGGGTCAATGCACAAAGGTGCCGACGAACGACCATCTAAGAGTGTATCAGGCCCACACAGTGCCCGCCGCCGGCTAACGGTGCCACGCTCAAATATTTTACCATTACACTGAGCATGAGCCTAGTCAGCTAACTGTGAATAAATACGAGTACTCGTTTTACTTATAAAGTTTAAAAACATGTAAATGTTATGTGCAGGCTTGATATTCTTTGAAGATATACATATTTAGGTTGTTAAGTGACGGCGGAGAGGCCGGTTGCGGCGTTTCGGGCACGCTCAAAGAAGTAAATGCATGCGAACTCCTTGCTTTCGTGGCCTGTACAATGTGGACAACTGATGCGGGTAACGTCGAATCCTGTAGATTGAAACGTCGATAGGATATGTGAACCCACTTCAATAAATCTACCCGTTTATCATAAATTCGCTCTCCACAATCTTGTGGTTTGCAAGACCATGTATTCATCAAACAAACTTCGCAAGTAATAACTTCTCCACCTCATAAACACTGTTACGTGGTTGTTTACGTATTGTGTTAAATAGTAACGGTTTTAGATTGAACGGCGCGTGCTAAAATGCGGCCAATCGATTGAGAACAAATTTAGCGCAAACAAACATTCGAGAAGCTAGGATATTAGTGGCTAGCTGAGTAGCTGGCAGTTCTACGCAATCTCAAATAGAAATAATTGCTAGTCCGACGTTGAGATCTGTTGAATCATCGAACCATTTCAGAAGAGCTTTCACCAATCAGTCAGCGAGCCATTTGAATGTAACTATCTTAGCCATCTGTAAACTTACATGTAAGCAAACTGTTCCTACGTGTAAGCAAATGATATATCCATCGTCATCATGCCTATGTCAGTAAAGGTCTTCTGGGTTATTCACAACAATTTTAAGAACTAGAAGTTAATGTAATCCTCGTTACTAGGTATTACCTGTTCCATAACCGGATATTCACTTCCATAACATGTGCTGTACCTAATTAGATATGATGATTTCATATTATAGTCATACATGCGGATTTGTCACCAGCGTTTGAACAGAGAACAAAACAAACACCCACGACTCAATTCACTGGTATACTAAAGATATTTTTGAAATAGTAAAAACTTAATTACAAGTTATGTGTATGCATTTTTATATTTTTAGCAATACCTATATCAAAATACTGAATGTATTTTGGAAACACCTTGCTTATATTTTAATACAGCATAGGTATATAAATTTACTAAGTCTGGGAATACAGAAGAAGACTCGTCTAAAGCAAATTATATTATTTTTGCTCAAGAGGAGTCATAGCTAATCGGTCACGTTGCAGCATCGTGGTATCAATCTTTTATTGAATAGACTGCACTTGTTATGTGTAAATGACAGCAATTTATTTCCCGTCTCAAGCGGCCAGCCAACGCCGCTCTCTGGAGGTCTGCGACACATTCATTGTGCCAAGTTGTACACTCATACATCATGCTCGATACGTTTTGCTCTTCGCTAAATATTTAGTTTATGTCGCACCATTCACAATGGTGTATTCTGAAAATTTTCATATTATTGCATTGGAGTTTTGCCTTGGGCTCTATCTAGGGCACAAACTCCCTATCTATCCAACAATTTTAATCGAAATCCGTTAAGCCATCGTGACACGATACTATGACAAACATGATAACTTTCGTGTTGATTATAAATTAATATAATTAAGAAGATTTAATAATAATTTTTTTAACTGTTTAACCGTCCGCTTTACGCTAGTCCTTTGGCCGTACAAATTTCTACAGCTTTTGTCTCTATTATGAAAGTTAAAGGTTTCCGGTAAATTGGTATTGTCGCATTTACATTTTTATTATTTTATTTATTAGTTTCACCAACAAGTCATACACTTAGGATACTAAAGGTTTTACACAAGTAATAAAAATGGAATAACAGTGTAACAATTACTTATTGGTAAATACCTCATATAAAAATAGACAGTAACGTACGCTAAACTAATAAACTTAAACTAAATTAAATTTTTTTTTTATAAAAACGTAAAAAATCTGTAATGCCATGGAATTCTCAACTTTTTTCTTCAATAGGACGTTTCTTAGACAATAAGTTATATAAATGTTAGGCAAAGGTGTAGGTCCATTTGATTAGAAAGGTTTATGAATGCGTGCAATTCAACGTGGACCATGACTGTTTACGTTACGCCCTGCTTGTGTTTTCATTTCCTTCCAAGAAATATTTCTTTTAAGTTTTCCTCATAATTGTGTCGCATACCTGTATTGGGTACACATAAACCTTATCACACTCCCATATTATTTCTGATAATGATTGCTCATTGTTAGTAACAAACAATAAGGGCATTTCAGTATAATCGATAACAATGCTAGAACAATAGGGATGTTATCAACATACTATTGCGAACTGAAATGTCGATGCTAACGTTGACCGCTGAGTAACACTTGTTGCGATAACCCTGCTTTGTCCATGTTGCTTTATTTCTGCTCTCACTGGTGGTAAACATCCGTGCGTCATCCGCAGTGGTCTCTGATCTACAAATAAATAAACATGTGGTCTCTCCCAACTTTATTTTATATTAGAGGAGAATCATATCCACACTTTGTCATAGTTGCATGAAAATAAGAATTCATATCGATGAAATCCCATAGCACAGGCCTAGTTTATAGGTGAAGTATAAACTATGGTGTAGATTGCACAAACAAATTTACTACATGAGTTTATCAACTTTGAAAGCATTCTCTTATTCGAGAATTATGCAAAATGGCAGTTTGAAACGTGATCGTCAGGTTTGTTAAAGGAAGGTAAGGACGCATCTCATTAGCAAGGATATCCATATGCATCTTTCGCTTAAGTTTGAGACAATGGCTGGTGTTGTAGTCGTGACTCGTGCGCATATGACATGCAGTGTGTCAAAGAGGAGCATATGGATCGCCTCAAGACGCTCCTCCACTGTAAACACTGGGTGTACAGCAAGTCATTTGCAAAACAAAGAACGCAGAACGCGGCCGAAATAAAAATATTTACGCAGCCACTGCTGACTCAAGCACGGCTTTGTTTGGACGGAGGAATAACCTTTTACAAGAAAATAAATTAATGTCAAATCACATACAACAAGGACTTGATTATAATTCGCTGCATTTTGCCCAAATTGGACAGAACGACTCTGCCAGAGAATAACGATTTTTATACTTCTTGCTACTTAAATATACCTAGTGAACATTCGAAGAAATATTTAGTTCTATTTAAAGACATCGATTTTATGCAATTGAAGACGTTTAAATTAAAAAGGCAATTATAAGCACACAATACTTAGGTAGATAGATCTTAATATATTTCTTCTGGATCTACGTGCTAAATGATAAATTATTTTATTTCTGTAAATAGTTCTTTGAAGACTCTTTTACAAGTAATTTTTATAGAACTACATGGCGCCGCCACCTACCACTGATCTACCTCCATCTCCACTATGCTCCACCGTCAGCCACACCGTGGCTTACCGTCAGGCGAGTTGGTAGCCAAACTTAGTTACTTAATACAGTTTTTATATTGAAAAAAAAAAAAACAGGCATCTTAACTGCAGGAAAAATGCAATAAAATTGGCATATTTATAAACAAACAGTATCAATTTACATTATTTACAATGAGCGGCGCGGCACGCGAAGGCGACACGGGTCTCGCCGGACGTGAGGCATTAGTTTAATGAAATAACGACAATTTGCATGGAATAACTTGCGCCTGCGACGGTGCACCCGCGGCCTTATTCCATGACTGCTCTCAATGACTGGCCCAAGAGCTATTTGACTCATGCTCAATGAACATGAATCTTAATTGAAGAGAACTGGCAATGTGAATTGTTGATGAATGTTCGCTTTTGTGATTCCGTTATAAGTACACATACACGATGGAATTTATTTGTATTTACATACAAAAAAGGCAGCGAACATCGTTCGCTTTTTTTATCTTTTCTTCATATGACACACATTTACGTCGTCATGACTGTAATCCTTGAAGGGGTTGGCAGAGATTTATAGCTCGCACACACAAATGTTGTGTGGACATAACAGACTGCAGAAACACATTACACAGAACATTTAGACAGAGAAATTGCATTATTTTAATTTTATATTCGGTTTACAAACAATAGTGCCACCACCTTCATAAGGTATCAATTGTAAGCTAAATTAAATATGCATCACACACATACTAACGTCACACTTAAGAATATTTTATGAGTAAAAAGAAAACGAAATGTGAAGTTATACTGTTTGCATCTAATCGAATCAGAGCAGTTGAGCATAGTTTATTTCTCATGATTTTTCTTATAAATTCGTTTAGTAGACTAACAATTCCAGACTCCGCTAGTTCAAGTACATCATGGATTGCAATGAACTATTGACTTAAAAAGCTTGTCAAGAGCCTGTTTTTGAAGTAATTAAGGTTATAACACAAACGTTTATTACAGTATCTTTATCTTAAGAAAAATTTGACTTTCTTTCCTCTTTCATCTTTACGTCATTATCTCCCATACTTAGCTCGTGTATATCATTTTCGTATGTCTTCATGAGATTTTCATTGCACCCGAAGGAAGGCACATTATTACATTACAGCTCTGTAAAAATCTTGTATGTTAAAAATCTATGCTACTTATCTTAAAATAGGAAATTTCCACTGACTAACTAAATATAATTCCTCTCTTATGACGTAAAGTATTTCATCAATTAGGTACCTACTATTGTGTTTATGATTTTTCACTTACTTGGTGGACATCCCCAAGTGTTGAAAGTAAGCGTAAGCGAAGGCCTGACGCTATTGCAATATTCTAGTAAAGTCTATCTATACATACAACATCGTGCATTTGGTCTTACTGTACTGCTTTCATCAGTGGAACCAGGGATGTACTGCCAGTAGTAGACTAGTTTTTCGACAAATGAGCATAAGGTCCATGTAATGTAAAGAACGCTATTGATACAAGCATTACAAGACATAAGGCGTACCTAAACGAAAGTGCCTAGCTCCTATACGGTAGTAGTCCCAGGACCAGAGTGGCCTGGCCTTGTATGAGGTAGGTGCAACTCTTCGTTGAGCATTATCCTTTGCCCCTATTCATATTCCTCCGTATTATACTTCACTGCTTGCTAAACCCAATACCCTAGTTGTCGATTCCTATTTTGTTATAATTGTATAACTAGGTATTTTTCTTTTATTCTTATTCGGCACAGTAAGTATGAAAAATATCTACTAAGTGGTGAAAATGTTAGGAAATCTTTACATCCCACGTATACTTAATATTCATATTGTTGCATCCCACTAGTATCTAGTTGAGTACGTATTCTATTTATATTATATCCATTCCTTATTTCTCCCACACAACTCGTTTCACAAACAATTCTCAGAAATATCCCTTACAATTGTCATGAAGATGCGTCAAGATAACAGACATAAAAGATGGATGGCAGAATATGATGATACCTAATCTTTGACACACCTTGAAGATTGCATTATCGATGGCAGCCGACCCGTAACCAGCAGTCGTTGTCACTGGCTATTTATACACAGACAAGTTTTCCAACGTTTTATATGAATGCCGACATCAATAACATCGTTTAATGGCTGGAGATTTGTATGCTTCTGAGATTGGATGTAGTATATAAAAAGTCATTAACTGATTAGCTAAATAACTACTGATATTCACAATAAATATAAGGTTACTGGTAACGACGTTTAGCGGTTTTACATAATTACTGAACTATAACACGCAGAATTGAATGAACATTTTGGATTTATCAATGTAGCGGGTCAACGATAAGGGATTATGTAAAACAGTGTGAAATGAACTGTCAGATTGTTGACCGTAGTTCGAGATTTTGTCGCATATGACTCTGTATGTCTTAACAAAAATAACACTTTATTTTATTTGTCAATAGCAAAAAAATATGAAAATTTTGGATGACGTAAATACTAAACCACTATATTAGTCGACAATATATCGGGATTATGAAAGAAAATAAACGAAATTGATCCATGAGCGAGCGAAGCGAGATCGGGAGTTTCGTGTATCCCGACACGGATAGGTTAGGTTCGGTTGCGTAGCGAGCGAACTACCCCGCCATCCTCTTCTTGTTTAGGTTTTTTCTCACCTTACAGACACAAAAATAGGAGCCCCGCCAAGCGGGGCTCCGTCGACCCAGCCACGGAAACTCAAATCAGAATACAGTATTTTTTTTTACTTGAGTGGTGACTATCCAATTAATATACCTATACAATTAACAAACCTGTCCCACTGTAGATGTGTCATTCTGCATTACGTCTAAAGGTGGGTAGCTGTTTTGTTAAACGTATCGCAATGGCAATCCAGCTGAACGTCGTTGAGCTGTTTTATAAAACAGTACTGTTTTGTAAATCAGCTAGCAGTTTTGTAAAACAGCGGATTCTACAATCCATCTGCGACATATACACGAGTATTGGATAGAGGGGCTAAAACTTCAGTTTCATACAAGTAGCGTAGGTACGGTACCTACGTTACTTGTTTAAAGTGAAGTTTAGTCAATTGTCAGTAGTTATTTAGCTTATCAGATAATGACTTTTATATACTACATCCAGTCTCAGAAGCATAATAGAATCCTAAAGAAGAATAGCACCCTTAAAATTATAATACAAATAAAAAAAACTTGGATTTATTATGTATTTTCGTTTTATTCTTGATAATTAAGCTTTATTGCTAAGTCACCTATAATTAAGAAAAATGTATATAGAGATCCCATAAGCCATTTTTTGCCATTTAAAATATCTCTAAATCTATTTTTAATTATATTTTATTTGAGCTCTTTTCACACGTCAGTATGGTTGCCACAGAATATCAGCGCTGGTTGGGTTGCCATAAAGGCGACACATCAGCATTCGGCTGAGTGGCGACCATTTTTCGCACAGTTGCGTAGGGTTTTATAATACGATTGTTTATTTATTTCATATAATACTTAGTTTAAGTATCCTTACGGCTCTGTGTAGATATAAATGTTTCCTTCTTTTCTTTATTCTTTCTGTCTTGTCTTCTCGGGTACATTCGTACATCGAGTTACCAGTAACGCTGTATATTGAATACGAAAATTATTTTTGCCGTCCATCAGCATATATTCGGGGCCCTCAGATTACAATTATTATGGATTCTGCGTCAATGCCTTATTTTTTTAATGTGGGAATCTTAACCATTTCTATATTGTATTCTACCTTTAATATTTAGTTTTTTTTTTAATACATAAAATGTATTTATTATTATATCCTGCCAGACTGTTACCCATTAAAACTATACAGTCGTATAGAGTTCCTCCACCTACTTACACCTGGATTCTAAGATCTGCCTATATTTGCTAAAAGCTCCAGACTTCGATCCAGGGGCTTAGCTAACGCCGTATCCATATCTAACGTGTATGCAAAAATTCGTAACATTTTATCAATAACCTCAACTTCTTATTAATAAGAGGCACATAATGAAAATATGTAAATAATCATTGTTTTTAGCCTATGGCAACACTAAGGAAGTCCCATTATTTATTTAGGTGAATAGGAAATATTTTTTACATTGTTTGATGTAAAAAAGCTTTCTTTCTCTTATACGTTTATTTCAATCTGTACACAGTCGGGTAAAAGAGACCCTGAAAATGTTTGATACAGAACCCATTTAGGACTAGTCATGCCACTGCTTCGGTCTAACCGATAGGCCGATCTCGAGGGAAGTTGACAACTTAACTGTCATCCTGACGATATATCCTTGGGTACAATCAGCGAGCCTCTTATCGTCTTTGGGTACAATACTTCATTATTAACGAATAAGTAAAGTTTGAAAAAGGTCCTTTTAAAGTATGAGAATTTTTTTTCACTAAAGCATATTGTTATCGTGTTTATCACGCTTAGAGTGCATGTAGATAAGGGCCCTAGCTATCGAATACCGACGCCAGGCGCCGAGGGGCGACGCCGATGCTCTGACGTCACACCTTGATTATGAATTGCCGTTGTTGAGCAATGTCAAAAAATGTGAGATCATCCTCACTAATTCGAAATTGATAGAGATGCTATTTTAATTAGGCGCCGTTGACTGAACACTATCCGGTAGGCATTATTTCTAAATTCTTGATAATTTTATAATAGGTAAATTATCAGAATACTTATAAATTGATTATTACTTTGATACTTACTCATATAGGTAAATATATATTCTGTGAAATTATTATGTTTGGCGGTGCTATCACGTTGATTATAGTTTTATCAACGTGACCAGCACCGGAAGGACTTTCTAGAATTGTAAATTTAGTATCCCTCTTCTTCTTCGTTGTAACGTGCTTGAAAGAGCGGTCCCGCCATTTTCACCTATCAACAGCGATTCTGGTGCACGCATGTAAGGGATCGCCCACACAAGATTTTATCTGATCAGTCCATCGCATGGGCGACCTTCCGCGCGGTCTGGTGCCTTCCACTTTACCTGGCACCACAAGACGCTCTATGGAGTCATATTCCCATCGCGAGACGTGACCAAAGAATTTGATTATGCGAGATCGGACCAGAGCCGATAGACGCTCCTTGATGCCGAGTTCTATAAGTATGGATGGATTGGTACGGAATTCAGTCCACGATATGCCAAGCATCCTTCTCCAGCACCACATCTCTAAAGCATCTATCTTTTTCTTTTCAATTTCTCGCAGCGTATAGAAATATGGGGAAAACAAGTGTTGGAACGAGCCGGATCATACTTAGTGGCTTTGGTAATGTTTCGATTCCTCCATATTTTCTTCAACTTGTCCATTGCTGTCCTGGCGTTCGCTATACGTCTCTTAACTTCATCTACGCAACCACCGTTGTTAAGTCCCTACCTAAGTATATATATTATAACTCCGCACAATTTTTGTCAACACGGGAAACGATAATGTCCGTAATGGCCAATGGATTGGCTTCCATTTTCCATTCTATTTCACAATTACTTAACTACGCAAAATTAGTATTGCCATTCAACGTGGCAATGCTGCCAACCTTTTAGGTACGCTCCCAGTTGAAAACGACGCGGACGATTTCTTCGATTTCGAAAAAAACCTAAATTAAAACTAGAGGAGGGCTCCTCTAGTTTTAATTTAGGTTTTTTTTATTGTAATAGTTTTAGATCTTTATTCTGTAAATTGTAGATATTATTCATTGTAAATAAATAATTCATCTAATACGTATATAAAAATCTCGTGTCAAAGTGTTTCTATCGCACTCCACCGAAACGGCTTGACCGAAAATTATGTTTTTTTTTTGTGTATGTTTGGTAGGTCTGAGAATAAGTCGTAGGCTTTTTTTTATACCCCTAAGAGATAAGGGTGGCCCTATCCAGAAAATGTATATGGCAGAACAACGTTTGCGGGGCACAGCTAGTAGTATAATAAATAGCTTGAAATCATAGCTCATGTTTATACAAATTAAATTATCTTTATCTTTACATATATTAACCATAGTCTAATGAATAAGTTATAGTAAAAGCCTACTACAGAAGTTTAGAGTTATAGAGAAAAGGAAAATCGATATCTCGGTTTGTTGTACCTGCATACTACGAGCACATTTTTAAGTCTTGGTAACCTGATAATAATATCGCAATAACTTTCATTGTAGTAGTATAAACTAACCAGGCAATATATAAATGACAGTTCAAACAAAATCATCAGACCCATGTTGGGTGGCAACATGTAATACCGAATCAAATCTAGGTCACAATACAGTCCAGAATCTACAATAAACCCTGAAAATAGCACTTACGCATCGAGTGCTGTTGAGCATATGAAACATTTGCCTATCTCTGAATAGTTGACGTGTGTTTCGTGATAACTGGAATTATCTAGATAAGATAATGGCCGCGCCGTTAAACTGTATGCATTGTTTGTCATAAGCGCCTCTGTTATTACGGGTTTCATATACCTATAATATATGTCTGTGCTATACTTACTGAAAGGTCCCAAAAGTCGTATTATTACTACACAATAATACGACTAAAACCATAAGTACGAAGTATCGCCCCGATTTTCCAACTCTATCCAACTTTACAGCAAAATCCTTAGGTAGCATCAGGCGGGTTAGAGGCCAAACGAAGATAAAAAAGAAGTCTTAACCCACGAAAGGTGAAGTAGAAACAATGGCAAAATTTTTAGTAGATCGCAACTAGGTATTTCTACAAATGATGAAAACTGTAAAATCTCGAATTTGTTGGTAATAGGACAGTCATTAATATAATATTGTAAACTTTTTTTTTTAAACCTGCCATTAGATACATATAGAAAATTATTAATTTATATCCAACAGGTCGCTGAGTTTTGTTCAGCATAGCTCTCAGTTTATAACTGGATTAAACAGGAAACGATTAACTAAATTTAGGACGCCATGTGCTTCGTTTTTGGGCAACATCACTCTCGATAAAGTATTGGGCAGGTGTACTTTATTTATAGAAAGGACACGCTTTCGTAAATGTTATACTGTATAAATTTTTACACTCCGAATTTCTTCTAGGTTTTATAGAAAATGTAGGTAGGTTCAGGGGAGACGGACCGGTGTGTGAGATGAACCAGTTACATCTCTCCCGAACTACAATGTTTATTTTACTGATAACATTGCTCATATTATATGTATATTATAAAAAGTGTTTTTTTGTATTTATTTTTAAATATCCTGTAGAAAGTTTAAGATGTGGCTTATTTGTATTGCTGTTACTTTGAAAACGAAGGTAAGAGAATAATTATTACGTGTAAATATTATAACGAATTTCACATTATTGTAGTTATATAGATATAATATAGATATTTTCTTTTGAGAATTGTATGCGGGAATGGTCCGTCTCTCCTCTTGATTAAAGAATGATGGAGCACGCATAGGTACCTACTATTGGTTAGATAGACCAAGTTTGAAAAGATATTATAACGATTTTAAGTTTGTTTAGGTTTATTATTATTTTGTTTTCAGTCTAGTCCTGAGCACTTTTAATACTTTTCCCTTTTATTCTTTCAGATTATCTATGCAATTATTTTATAAAAGTTGGACTGCCGATTGGTCTAGTGGTCGCAAGGACGACTGCCGAGCGTTAGATCCTGGGTTACATTCCCCAGTCGGACAAAGTGTTTTATGGGATTTTTCTGTAAGAAACTTTCTGGTACAGCCCGGAAGCCCGGAAGCGGTGGGCTTGGAATTGTGCCCGGTTGATGGCAATAGGATCACCAATTATTAGATGGGACTAAATAACAGCATTGGTGAAATGTGAGTGTACAATTGTGTATACATCTGCTTACCCCCTCGGGGAATACAGGCGTGACGCTATGATATGTTCAAAATTTAGTTGAATGCTTTTAAACCTATGCATGAAGGACATTACATTTTGGAATACCAAAAACTACGCAGTACAAAGGTTGGTTGAAACATTGTCTGAGTATTGATACTACATTTTTGTTAATTTATTATCTCTTTAGTAGGCCGTGCAACTCACCTTCAGTATGGGTGAAATGGCCCTAGGGTATAATTCATTATATTATATAACATACCCACCACTATACCATTGGTATATTCCTTAATAATTTTACTTTGTTACAATACTAATATATTTATTTTATTTAGTATGAGAAATTGTTGGGCTTTAAAAAAATGTGTTCCATTTTGGTATATCCGTCAGCGAGGCAATTGCGCAACTGACTTGGGAATTGCAATGGAGGAGGTAATAAGGATTTGAATTTATACGGAATTTTCTAGAGTAATTAAGGAAGAATAAGACTTATAAATCTCGTATTTATAAGTCTTATCGTTATATTATTCTAAGTAGATAGATAAATTTATAATGAGTAGAGTAACTATTCATTAAAACGCACGCCTGCAATTTATTTAAATCTTACTAGTCTATGTTACACGGGACAATGTAAGGATCAATCTAACAATACCCAATACATTGAAATCAGTCCAGACATTTAGAAGTTTTTTTTTTTATCCAAAATGGATCTACGTTTGGCCACCAACTCGCCTGATGTTAAGCGACGGTGTGACCGAGGATGGAGCACATAGATCCAGAAGAAATCTATTCCCTCTAAGTAGTGTGGATAGATTTGGGGAGAACGACAGTTGGGAAGTTGACCCGTTTCCCACAACGGTTGCACCGGACTACATCCCGAAACACGACTATGTCGTTTCGCGGCATGGCTTCGTCCGGTCGGTGGTAACCAGCCGCGGCAAAAGCCTCCCACAGAATTGTGTTGCCTGTTTTATGGGCAGTCGTGTAAAAAATTTCATTACAACTACAAGGTAGTGAAAAATCTGATGCAAGGATGATTTTCCGACAAGTACCTACTGTTTCCTGTAGTTTTTGGATATCATTGATCACATTGCGTCGATCTTAGCAAGCGAGGAGGTGGTACAGGAATTTTAAATCCTATATGATAGTTTAAAACAAAATATTTTAATTGCAAGGGAGTTGCACAATTGCCCTGCAAATTAGATCATAATTATACTCGTATATACGCCTACGTCCAGCAGTAGACTGATGCCAATGAGAATGATGTAATAGGTAGAGATCCAAAAACCCAGCCAAATGCGTATCGGACTCATGCATTTAGGCTTTTGTACCATTTATACTACTATAGACTGGATTGTTTGTTAGGTACATAATAGTCGGCATCCAGTTAAACCAGATGCAACTTACCAGTATTTTACATTGATTGACTACCAATCTAACCTCCACAAACCAGTTACTGGGTAACACGATATATCGTGACTATGACTGGTTGTCAGTCAGGCCTCTGCCTGCCCGTAACGCGCGGCTTTCATATATCTCAATTTGAGAACCGGGACCAGGGGCGTAGTTACCGCCGTATCAGCCGTATCAATGATACGGGGCCCCGGAGCCACAAGGGCCCCAACGTCTGTACTGTGTAAGTAAAAAAAGTTAAATATTATAATAAGGCGAAAATAGGGACAATACATGTCATGTTACCAACTATTTATTGCAATCATTATTGGCAATGCAAGCTGACACCGGATTAGTAATTATAAATAATTAACCGCTGACTACTTAAACAGAAATAGTAATTAGTTAACGGTATTTACGTACCTACTACTTATTTTCTCTGTTTACATTGATTTATTCTAGTATCAATAGTAGATATCATTCTGTATGGAACCATCGAAAATATTCCATATTACGCGTATCGAGCCAGCCGTATCTAATTTATACTTAATTGCATTAATAAAATATCTATATAATCAAGGTGCTTTAGAATTGAGCCAGTGTGAGTCAATGTAGACGCAAATATCTTACGTAATTATTGTTAGTAATCATTCAAGGAAAATCTTCAAGTGTTTATGTCTTGGAAAACAAGAGGTTTTTAGACGATAAGTATAACTGCTGCGTAGAAGCGCGTGTAGGAGTAGCAAGGAGTAGGTGAAGACCATTGTTTTAGTATGTACGATACGCTTGCTAGTTGTATTTGTAATCGAATATTGATACCTGCGTAGCTTAGCTGTTGAAGAGCATTTACATATTACAAGACGCCATTTCAGAACTGTTTACAAATTCAACTGAACATTACTCTACCAAAATTATCTACAGTCATGGAGGAGATCGGCCTTTAGAAGTAAATAAAGTCTCACTAAGTCACCAGCCACCAGCATCGAAGACAGACAGGGTTTTTCTTGAATACCTGGAATTTATGATAGATTAATATATAGTTAGTAACTACATATTATGAATATGATTTCCCTCCCACGTGAATGAGATCATTATAGTTCATAACATAAGTAAGATTATGTTGTGTCACTGTCTCACCGATGACATCAGTTGATACTAAATTAAATTAATATATTAACATTACGGAACCTCTGATTGGCTCAGGAGTGAAGTCATGAAGTATTTAGACATAGCTAAACCACTTGAGAACTACGAGGTCCGGTTGGTTGTAGATCTCGAGGGCAAGGACGCCTCTAAACCGCAGTCTTATTATATTACCAACACGTGGTCTTGAAATGTAATGTAAAATGGATACTTATATGAAACACTTGGATATTATGGTCTGCTTCATGTATTTTATATTAAGATTCACTTATTGAAAAGACAAAAAGACTGGTCCGCCTTTAAGTTTGTCTGCTTGCCATACGCAGTGAAAAATTCTTTTGGTCTATGAAGCTGTCTTCAATCATTTATTTCAATTCACTTATGATATTATACTAACCCTATAGTCCTAAATCACCGTAATTTGACATTTGCCCTGGGTAATGTCACAATTAAGATGTTTTGTTGAGAAATTAGTGAATACATACACTCCTGCTTTTCTCTCATCCTGACTTAACCCGTTAATAATTTAATTTGACTCCACCCTTTTGACCTATTTTTAGTGGTACCCACAAATGGAGATAGGTGTACATAGCAACTTCATAGATTTTAGCATTCAAAATTATTACAAGCTTTAAAACAATTGTATTCGTAATTTTTCACAAATTACTGTATTCCACTTATGTAGGTACTAAAATATATAAAATGAGAAATCTACCTCTGCCGAATAACAATATTTCTTACAGAACAGTCAATTAAGTACCTATTTGTTAGAATGCTTCGAAAGAATTTATTAAATGTAATGAGTTTGCTCTCCATGACACAGAAAATAAACGAGTTCGTGTGCGGGTTTACATTAGTTTTACCTTAAACAATCTAGGACACATGTGGCTTATTATCACTATTACGTAGTTAAGTATCTATGTATTACATACGATACATACAAAGGCAATTTAGACCAAGATACCAATATCGTACATTTACCAAAAAACTGTGTTCAGACACTAATCAAATCCTACTTACCTATTATTGACGGATTCTTACATTTTTTACCACCACTGAAAGATAGCCGGTAAGTATCTAACTTTGATTTTAAGTAAGGAGAACTAGGAACTACCTGATTGGGCTAGTGGTTGCAAGCGTGGTTGCTCAGCGATAAGTCCTGAGTTCAACTCTCGGGTCGTGTAAATATTAGGTTTTTCTGTGGGAAGGAAATTTTCAATAGCAGCCGTTTGGAGTTGTGGCCCCTTCTACAACAGCAATAACAGCATCAGTGAAATGTGGTAACCCGTTCGAGCAATACAGGCGTGATGTTATGATATGTTTTGAAAGAGCTCTGCGAATTTTTTTCATGGAAGAACAGAAATGTAACAGGTCACGTTACGAACGAAGGTATATATGATAATTGTCCGCATTTCAATTGATCTGTAGCCCAAACAACAAGATGGGGGATCGATTTGAAATACAAAACAACTGTTGTATAATATTAGCATATCTTGAAGTAGGACAGCAGCAGAGGTGTAGGTACGATCACCGACAAAAGTCTATAAACACCACCTCCAAATTATAAAATGTCTTACCTCATAAATTAACTATATTGTCTGGAATACAAAGCACCACGTTCTTGTCATCATATATGAACAGAAAATGTATAAAGTCATTGCGTTATAACACAATAATCATAAGTCGGTGCAATTTTGATGTGTGGTAATCTCTTGGCTCGCTAATTACCAGACAGAATAGATTTTTATTATTATGAAGTATAATTGTACACTTCTGTCGCCGACTCTACCTACAATACCGCGGGCATTTGCCTCCTGTCCTTTAGGTATTACTATGCTGAAAACATGAATAAATGTAAGAAAAATGTATAAAGCAAATAGTGTTCAACACATTTCAAACTCTGTTCTTTGTTCAATCCTAAATAAATTACTTTGCATAACTTTTTGTTATGTGCATTTCAAATTATATGTTATTGAGATCATCTTCTTCCAGACTGGAGTAAATAAAGTATACCCATAGTTTGAGTCCTAAATGCGACATTATCTACCTACATATTATGCCTGGGCATTCCATGTGATGCCAGAATTATACACCTAGCCTAGCCTGTCACAAAGATAAAACAAGTAAAGATAGGTCATGAAAAGTAGATAGGTGGTGATAGATATCTAAATTAGATATTAGTAACACCAGGCTGGGTATCTAATCTGTTAATCAATAACAGATAAAGCAAGTAGCCTAATTCCACTTATTTGTCTCTGGTCAAAGTAACAAGTTTTATGTTGTGTTAACGCAACAGTGCCGTATATCGTAAGAAAGAAGAAAGAAAAGAAAGAAAGAAACGGGGTGCTCGGGGACTCCAGCACTCACGAGAGGTAAATAGTAGGTGTAGGGCACCCATGATCTTAGACATAAAAAATGACCAGATTGCAAATGTACGCGTGCTAGTGTGGTTGTGATAATGCGCAAAATGTTTCTGTCCTACTGTCTGTTCGCAAATAACATGAGTTCTCCTACATCGACGGATTCAGAAGTGATTTTCTGGATTAAACAGGTAGAATAAGTATTTGTCGGTCGTTGTGCATTTTTCCTCTCTTACTTCGTCAGTTATTTTCGATGGCTCATCAAATGTCACCTACCGATTGGATTTTCTAAATGCTGGCGCCTCTGCCGTATATCGCCTCGTAACATCAAAAGCTTAACTAAAAAAAAACTCATGTAGGTACTATGCTTACGATTCATTAACACGACTCTGTACTAAAGACTTTTTTTATTTAATTTGAATGTAATCGTTCGTATTTTTTCTAATATATATTTTTTTAATTGATTTGTAATCAGTTCCTATAGGTACACCTCCTGCAATTTGGCCCGTGACTAAAACCACAGCGTATAATTGTAAAGCCGCCACATGATCTATCACTAATACAAAGATGTTACAACAATGTGGAGTGGCTCATTTGTCACATGAACCTCGGCCTTTCATTATCCATTCTCCGCCGGACCGAAGCTTTCATCTTGCCTCTGACTGATGACCTGATGGACATTTGAACGATTATCGGCTGATCCCTTTGTCAGTGAAAAGGTTCAGTTCTCATATGTAACAATGAGGCGGCTCATCAAAGCGTACTGAGGTAAAACTGCTGGTTGAGTTTGGTTTTGTAGGCACTATCGCCTGTATCGTATTGCTTAGAGCTCTTTTTGGCGTTCATGACAGAAAAGCAATATGCGAAACAATACCACTTGTGACCTTTAAGTTACTCATAAAATTATAATCTGATATTTCATGAGAGGTTATAAGCAGGGCTTGAACCCGGGATACTGCCAAACCGTGGCAATGCTCTGACCAACTGAGCTACAGTTAGACCCACCCCGTAAGCCGTAACCATAGATTCAAGTTCCTTCAGTTATTTTTTTAATATTTTCGTATTTTCCTTATAAAATAAAATTATTACATTGCCGTCATTTGAATAAAAAGAACATTATATGATTTAAGCTAATTAGCCATAAATAGACGTATCTTAAGACACACAAAAATGCACTATTTATACATAAAGAATCGAAATTTGAAATAGATCGGGTACCATACCATCATTAAGGATGTTTTATTCTAATTAAAATTGCACGAAAGACAAATTATGCCAAATACATATTTTAATTTGTCTTACCATATACTTAGTTGATGAGCCACCATGCGTCTGAATTTAAACCGCCCATATGTCTCTGACGTGTCTTTAACTCAAGAATAATCTCAGGTGTGCTGTTTTTCTTCAACGTTCCTAGTGATCATTTATTTATAATACTTACGCACATGATTACGAAAAGTCTATCGTTGGGGGTTTTTTATATATCAATGATCGTTGGGTTCGAACCTGCGACCTTTGACTCATACCACTAAGCTAAGATTCACTGCTCCATTGTGATTGAAGGCGAAATCAAATTACTTTAGTTAGGTACGTTATCAGTTTAATTAAAATTTCAACAAAGTTAGTTATAGGTGTCAGTGAGTCTTTACTGATAATAGATATTATTTAAATTGTCTACTATTAAGGTATCGTATTTGATACGCAGGCATTGTTTCAGTTCATTGACCTATCGTTTCTGTTTCATTAATAATTATTGTTCGCATTTGCGTGATGCAATGCCGACTGACGTCAATGAGGACGCATGGAATCCTACGTACAAACGATATTTACAACTACATATTGCTAATAAGCTCATTTAAATACGACAATTGCAAGAAAATGCAACTTTCTGAGAAATTAAACCACTCAACATTATAAATACCTACATACATTCTCGTACCTATCGAAAACAACGTGTGACTGTAAAATATATATATAATATTTGTGTAATGTTTTTGTAATAAGTGTGGAATTATTTATCTATATGTATTACATGCTTTGCTAAATCTACATCACTTACATAGGTAATAGGTACAGCTATCTAATCATTAATTAAATCTATAAGGTATCTTATTACTTAATTCTACATAATTAACAATTTCCAGGAACAGAGCTTTTTTATAAGAGCCTGTGATTAAACCACCCAGATCAAAAACCAGGTATTTATCTACTTACACATAAAGTAACACTAAATTCTAATTTTAAAACGGCACATACAGAGCAACGACCAGTGTTTATTGCTTGGAGCTTGGAGCGGAAGCTCCTTTGACCCTTTGTTTATCAGCAGCGGAGCGGCACGGGCGCAGCGAAGCCGGATATGCAGTGTTGCTGACGGAAATGCGTCGTCAACGTGCATCAATAGACGCACTTGCAGGACCTTTACAGGGTTGTCATTCTAGACATAATCCGTTCTCCTGATCCAATAAAAAACGTATTCCAAATGAAATTATATTTTTATTAAATAAGTAAGTTAAAAATATAACAGTAGGTATCAACTGTTATTTTTACAAACGTGGGAAATCAGATGACTCCATTGTTTACAAATTCATAAGGGTTTGGGTATCCTAATCCACCGAAAACTGAAACATCAGACGCTAATGCAATAACAAGTACCTAAAACAAAAATACGAACATAGAGCTGAAAAAACTTATTACGTGACAATTTATTTAATCATGTTTTTGGTAATAATAATAATAGGTATAATGTGTACTGTTTTATCATTAAAAAGATTAAAGTAATAAGTCAATAATGGTCAAGCGAATTTATAAAGTAGTAGATTTAATGAAAGCCAACATTTAATGGGCACTTATCAATACGTTATTACGCAGCAACAACTTTTAACTTACGCACAACTTTTCTTATTAGCAGTTTATTGCCGCGATATTCCGTTTCAAATTTACGATGCCACGGCTGTGATTCTTTGACTATTACTATTTACAGAACTAGTTAGAGGCTGTTCGATAGTGTGAGTTAATAGAAGGTGACAGCCCTGGGTAAACGTTTCGTTATTGTCAACGCGCAGTTCGTCACGACCCAAATATCGAACGATAACAACGAAACGCAAACAGTGCACTTCACTGCTTCACGAGTGTGCAATAACAGTGACATCCAGCATGACTGCGTTTAAACATTTACAAAACAAATAGGTACTTTCCTGACTTTATGGAGTCCCCGTTCCCCTTTCTTATGTGTTGATGACGACCATCATATGTTTTCAGTTTGTAGAACCAGGGGCAGCTCGGTTATGGATATAGGATATAGGATAGATATAGATATGGGATAAAGACCTTGTACTAACAAAAGGTCTCTATAGTAGTACCTACATATTGTCATATTTTATCGTTCCGTTTTCACTATAGGTAGGTGAAGGGCCATTTGAAAGAAAGAAAGAAAGAAAACGTTTATTTTTCACAGTCAGTAAGGAGATAAGGACACAATTAATATAGATATACTTACAAGAATAGAATATGAATGTTAGTGGTCACTGTGTGCCTCACAGCTGCGTCAAAAAGGTCCAGCTCAGTAAAATGCCAGACCGCTTGTGCTTGACGCTCATTTACTAAGCAAAGCCTTACGTGCCTCAGTGGACTACATCCTCTTACGCTTTACCTCTCTGGCTTCAGCGGATAAAGGGTTCTCGTCATTAAGGTTTCTTCAAAAAATATTATAATATTTTCCAAACGCCTTTTTTATTCTTTTTACTTATTCAGTCTCTTAATAAAAAATAGATACCTATTACTTCCATTGTTGATACTAATTTGAGCAATTTCTCAGGATCTCTCTCTCTCATGTTTACCTTCCTTCTCTTTATTTGTAGCACTTGCGTTTATTTGATTTTAAATTATTGCCTTCAAAACAATCATTATGCTGTTACGGAAAAAAAAAAATTCGTTGAACTCTGAAATTAAAGTTAAAGTTTTTTGTGGAAAGAAAAATGCAGCCGTACGGAGGATTTAAACTTGGGCCTCTTGGATGAATACGCCAGACGTCCTGCTAAGTCATCCCGACCTCTCATTTCGCATTCCTCTTCCACATTATAATTCATTTTATAGTGATACATCGCTATCTATATATCTGCCTAGCCTTTTCCCAATTACATTGGGGTCGGCTTCCAGTCAAACCGGATGCAGCTTAATACCAGTATTTTATATGGAGCGACTGCCTATCTGACCTCCACAACCCAGTTACTGGGTAACACGATATCTCGTGGCATGACTGGTTGTCAGACTTTCAGGCCTCTGACTACTCCCGTAACGGCCGTCATAGATCTTAATTTGACAACCGGGACCGACGGCTTTACGTGCTGTCCGAGGCACAGAGGGGTCTCGGTATGAAATGATGGTCACCCATCCACAGACCGACCGCGGCAAGCACAGCTTAACCTCGATCGATCGATCTGTGCGGCTGTTACTTAGCCACGAGCCCCTCCATCGATACATCGCTATCTATACAGTCCCTATATGACTGAAAACTACATAAAAACAAAGGGAGATCAGTGCTGAGTTCATTAATATAAAACAACATTTTGGAAATATACCTGAGTTTCTTACGACAAACACAGAATGGGGTTTTCCGTGGAACATGACAAGTACTAGACTTATTCCTGCTGACATCAAAAATATAGGAAAAAAATGTATTATGTTGAAATTATTATATACTTAATAAAACGAAGACAACATGCAACGACGCTCGTAAGCGTAAGGTTAAAGACGGTCAATGTTTACGGTTTACGCACTATTGCGATTTTTATCGTTTACGCCAATAATAATATCTGTGTTTTATATAGTAGGTAATTAAAAATAAACTTTATATAAATAGGATGAGTATTATAAGGATTTAATAAAATATACTGCTATAACCTTTACATTAATAGAGTACATAGTAAAAAGATGAAATTAATTTAAAAAATATAAAAAGCACGCCTGTTATGTATTTGTTATATTTTTTAGTTCATACGTTTTTGTGTACCATAGCCGCTATGTATATTTTTTTTTGTATTAGTCGGTTTAGCGGTCAGTAGAACTTTCAAAGCACTATTTTACACTACTGCCCAAAAAGGAGTGTTATGCTTTTAGGGTTCATGTATGTATGTCTATGTATGTAACTCACATTTCTTTATTCCACCATAACTTCTAATGCCTGAACCGATTTAGATGTATGGGATATCGTTAGAAACCTCGCATTTTCCCGGGTAACATAGGCTAATAAAATTTAAAAATACCTATACATATAGTGGCCATGGTATACAAAAAGGTGTGAAATAATAGTACATTATGATGACAAGTGCCCTAAGTTGGTCATTACAGTCGAGGTTGAATTGGTAACCGAGCCTTGGCGAGGTTAGCAATGACCGACCGAGACTTGTTGACCATTAGGGCACGCGGCTCATATATGTATTAATTAGTGTTTCGGTTCATATTACTAAGTACATACCTTTTTAATGTATAACAAACTAATGATGACTATCCGCAAAAGCAGATAACTTTAGAGCTGAATTCTGTTTGTTTGTTTCATATATACCTTTTCACGACCAAACGACTGAACGGATCGTTATGAAATTTGGCATGGAGATAGATTGGCCCTTGGAGAAGGTTACCTTTTGTCACGCAGACGAAGGCGCGGGCAGAAACTAGTACTAAATATGCCAGGAATAACCAGCAACACTTTATTGAACTTACTCTAGATTAAAGTACAATTTAATTTGATAGTTGTATATTTGTCACGGATAGTTAGGTTAACCATTTTCGGCTTTATGCAATGACATTTTATGACATCAAATATAATTTTAGCGTGATGTATCTTTAAATAACAAAATAAGCACTAAAAGACACTTGTTCCCAAAATTCATCGATTCAATCATTTAAAGCTACCTATTAAAAGTTACAATATTAAATGGAAAAAGAATACGGTCGCGAACTGGATTCGAACCTGCGCCTCCCGGATAAATACTCCAGGCGCTCTGACCGCTAAGCCAATACCTACATTGCAAAACTAACACAAATAGAGTAGAGTTACAAACTAAGTATGAATCAGACAGATTCTTTCTTAAGTTTCGAATTCGCTTTAAAGCCAACAGTTGATGAAACGAATGTAATATTCCTAATTTGGACGAAAATTACAATTCATCTAAGTCGTCTGTGCCCACCTGTGGCTTGGGATTAAAACCACCCACGTCTGTGATAAACAAACACTATCTTAACTCTAGGTACTGGAAATATTTGTATGCAACTTCTTTATTTACTTCTCAAACAATGTTACTCCGACTTAGATGTTTATCTTTCAAAATTGCTTTACGTAGATTAGAAATCTGGTGTGTAGACCAGAAAACGTTCAGTCGGAGCTTAGAGTAACGCATGTGTTCTATTCTTCAGCGGGCAGTATATCTGAGAACTTGGTTGTGCATGTTGGTGCTGCTTATATCTAAATTGTAAAGTAGTTTGAGGTTAATGTTTAATAGATATTTAGAAATGGTAAGTGATAGCAGAAGAAGCAAAATACAATTTAAAAAGTTAAAGCGAGAACAAAGCGTGGAACAGTTAGTAGCGAAAAAATGGGAGCCGAGGTCATCGGCAAACCGCACATGAAAGCAGGGACAAGACCACTTATTTTTCGGAGGTCACGTCATGACGTCATGTCAAAAGGTCGCAAAAAGCTGCCGTGCTAGGGAATCAACCGGATGCGAGACCGTCCCGGTGGGCGATGAAGTACTTAGTGCTTTTTACAGCGACATTCTGCATATCGGACATTTAACGAACAAGACTTTTTTTTCAACTTGACAATTTACGAACCGGGCAATCTGCGTCAACTCAAAACCTATTAATTTCCAGGTAATATTCAGTTAAAACTTGATCATCTTTCATCACATTACCACACTTCAATTTCAATACACTACCATACGACAATCGTGTACCACGTGAGATGGCATTTAGTGTTAAGCGCGACCGGTGATAATTACGCTGCCACGAATCCGCGGCGCAGGCGCAGGGCCGACAAGGCGGCACCAATTAGCCGAGCCCGTCGCCATTGACTGTGTACCGGGCCATTCATGACTCCCGCGGGAATCATTCATCCCTGTCATGATACTCGGCTAGGTCTTTGTGTGAACCACTACTTCGACAACCGATAAGAAATGTTATGCAAGACAGTTTATAGGATCTCCGAACGCGATTTCTTAAGGACTGTGACTAACTTATCTTATTAGTTTAGCAGGCTGGGCTGATTGCTTGATAATTCCATGAGATACGTCAATACATTATTATTTCAGTTTACTAATAGGGATACTTATTTTCTTTGAAACTAACTCTGTCAAGCTCTTACAGGTACGGATTAAGCATTAGCGCGTTAGAGTGATTTAAAACTACATAAACCAATCAAATAATCAGTAACAATAAACTGATATAACGAACATGTTTTAACATCGTTTTCTTGTTTTTATACGTCTGTAGTTATCAACGTCTGAGTCAGTGTCAAGTCTTCAAGATAATAGCAGCATTGTGCCCGAGGATACCATTCGAAGACAAAAGTGATTCGTTTCATTGCAAGTCGTTATCTCGCACTAGCGTTTCCGCGTGGTGGTCCGTCTCAAGGCGCTCTTGTTCTAAAGCGAAGGGCCAGCAGAAGGTCAGTAAGTAAATGTACGAAGTATTAGTACATTCTTAAATAAAGAGAAATAAAATACAACAAGGATTTACCTAAGTAACTGTACACTGTTTTAAACCAGTTTTATAAATAAGTTTTCTTTTCTTAGGATTATGTTTAAATGGTGATTTGACACCTAACGTCCTATACCTACAGTAAGATAAAGAGATAAATAAAAAAAACTGAGATTTATGTGATATGAACATAGTGAAACTCTTTCTACTAAACCTGTGTAACAAAGTTGAGCAGTGAGAGGAGGCGCAGGGGAGCTGTGAAACAGTAGAACTCTTTCTACTAAAGCTGTGTGATGAAGTTGAGCAGTGCGAGGAGACGCAGGGGAGCTGTGAAAAAGTAGAACTCTTTCTACTTAACCGGTGTGACGAAGCTGAGCAGTGAGAGGAGGCGCAGGGGAGCTGTGAAAAAGTAGAACTCTTTCTACTGCACCTGTGTGACGAAGCTGAGCAGTGAGAGGAGGCGCAAGGGAGCTGTGAAACAGTAGAATTCTTTCTACTGCACCTGTGTGAGGTAGCTGAGCAGTGAGAGCAGGCGCAGGGGAGCTGTGAAACAGTAGAACTCTTTCTACTGAACCTGTGTGAGGAAGCTGAGCAGAGAGAGGAGACGCAAGGGAGCTGTCAAACAGTGGAACTCTTTCATCTTAGGCTGTGTGAATAAGCAGAGCAATGCGAGGAGACGCAGCGGAGCTGAGAAACAGTGGAACTATTTCGAGAAATCTCGTACTCTTGGCACACACGTCTCTCCCTCGCATTGTGTTTACAAAACACTTTTCCACAGAGCTGCGCACACGTGGATAAGAAACCTCAACCTTCTTACCGTGGGAGAGCCATGCTTCGGCACGAATGGGCCGGCTCGATCGGAGTGATACCACGGCCTCACAGAAAACCGGCGTGAAACAACGCTCGCGTTGTGTTTCGCCGAGTGAGTGAGGGTACCGGAGGCCCAAACCCTTTAAAAGGCCGGCAACGCACTTTGGGTTGCGACTGTCCATGGGCGACGATAATCGCTTACCATCAGGCGTTCCGTCTGCTCGTTTGCGCCCTATCACATAAAAAAAAAGTAATCATATGGGTTTTTTGTTTCTCTGACTGGTGGGAAGCCACCCCTAAACATAACTTTAAATTTTGAAATTTGCGAAAAATTTATGAGTCTCAAATATTGCTTCAACTGAATGCGAAAATAGTCGGATATCCTTGATAAAATGCGGGTAAGTATATCCGTGAATAATTATATTCCTTAGTTCTCACCTACCTTTAGTTATAAGATTAATCATTATAAGAAGTTGGCGCCGCTGGTATTCTTTCATGCCTTGACCAAGTTTTTTATTATTAAATGTATTTAGATAGGTATCGGTTCTGTAGTTTAGTATCAAAATGTTGTTGTATTAATAATACTATTCGAACTTAGTAAACATACTCGTCAAAGCATGTCATTTAAGTCTACAATGTAACAGCTGTAGCTAAATTGATCCGCTGATTCAACTACAACTTGTTTAATAAGACTTTCGTTCTTCCACATTTAATTGAAGCTTCCTGCGTATACGAATGAGAATGACTAATGTAGGAAACTAATATTTCTAAAGGCGATCTTTTAATTAGATGACTTTAAGTTTGTATTTCTATGTGATTGTGATTAGATTTTTATACAACATCCAGTTCATACTTAGTGCATCGAAATGCACACTTTTGAAGTCAAAAAGTGTTACTACAGCGGTGAATTCTAGTCAGTTTGGATACTTTTGAGTTACTCTAGGTAGCTGTAGGTATGTTCCGTTTTAAAGCAAGTTCGACAACAAACATATTTATCCTATTGCTATTCCAAAATATTTGTTATGAAGACCGGAACAGACTACCTACCTACTAATTTGTTTCAATTTCTTGTTTATATTATAATGTTGATAGTGATATTATTTATATCATTATACAAAGAGAATAATATAACAACCATATCTTAAGTATAAAGGTCACATTGCTACAGAAATAGTGGCAGGATATTAGGTGTTGACTGTGAGCTCATTTCCTTAGTAGACTATGACTAGCTTAGGAAAAGATAAGCATAAGTATCATATTATGCGTATGTTTCTAATTAAAATATAATTTATTACATCCTACCAATTCAAATGAGAAGATTATTAACATCTTCATACTCAGTCATACAAGCATTTTATCGGTATTCTGCGAAATTTAGTTTTACTTCAGTAATTAGTCATACGCTTCCTCCTCGAGTCCTCGAGGAAAAAATATGCCATAGTTTATGAAAAAAATATTGTAAGAATGATAACCCTATATGCACTATCATTGGCGCCAGCAAGTACATTCAACGTCATAGACAATATTGTATAGCTTTAAAATTCCTTTGGAATTACTCAACGAACGTGAGCATAAAGCAAGTTATTATGGACCTACGGACATACTACAGAAAGATACAGTACGTACATACTGTACAGAAATACATGGTTAGTCAACTATGTTTTTTTTTTAAGTTAAAAAAGATAATTCAATGTAGGTTAAGCCCTACATAATGTTATTCATTTTGTATTATAAGTATAAAGACGTCTTACAAAGAACATTGCGGAGTGGTCTTTTTATATATTATTGTATCTATTGGTAGATAGTAGAGCTTTACCTTCTTACCTATTTCATAGCGGTAGATACCTTCTCTACTATACATTATTCTGCTATCATACTTCTCTGTCTATTATAGGTCTTTCCAGCGCTATCAGTAGTCCAAAACAGATTAAAAAGACAAAAGTAAACCCCGTTAACACATTTTAACTCAATAGAATACTCCAATATTTTTGTTGGTCATTTGGAATTTCTCACAATGTAACCAGATGTAGCTGAATCTTAAAAACTTTCAGTGATCACTTGTAAATTGCAATTATTTTAAGGTCGTAAAATAACGCAGTCAATAAGGTATACGGGGGTACACGCGTTGTTTGTTCTTATTCACAGTGAAAGCCGCACATTGTGGCGCGCTTGCAACACCAGTGTTTGCGCGGAAGCAATACCGACCGACTTGTTCGCTGCTTGCCAAATGCTCAGTTCGATTAAATGTGCCCAGTAGTAGCAGTACCCCGATTACGTCACCGGTGGCTGGATGGCGCCATTCGTTCCAATTTAGCATCTGAGTACCTACTTGTTCATGAAATGTTTCTTATTTTGATCATCGGGCAACGATTCTCAATATACCTACCTAATCAAAATAAATATCTAATATTTTAAAATATAAACAACAATAAATATATTTTAACTTAAGTAGTTAGGTGGGTAAATACTTATTCGATTTATGTTGTAGCGTACGTAGGTACAGAAATTCTCAGTATGCCGTCTATAGTTATATCTTTCCTTTAGGGAAACCCCCGGCCTTTGCTCGAACTCTCCTTAAACAGAAAATAAATGCATACTCAGTTGATATAAGTAGCTACTTATTTAGGTATTTTATTCTCAAATAGATACATAAGTGCTAGATCTGTATCTGTGTGAATCTAACTATCCTAGGTAAATGGCATCACAAATTTTATTATGAATGAAACGACGATTACAAACAGCTGGTTAACTTGACTGTGGTGTACTTACTGTGGTATCAGTTATTACCTACATCCGCATTTGGCCCGTCTGCGAGAGATAGCAATTATGGCTTTTTGCATAAAAAAAACACGCAGTAGGCACTTCGAATGTATCTTACGTGAATGCCACTATAGGTGTTTAAAAATAACGTCTCACCTAAACAACGCTTTGGAAGTAATGTTAATGAAGTTAAGCGGGTCGTGACTAGTAATATGTCGGGTCGAGCCCATAAGCGGCTGGACTTGGTACATCCCTTGTTGGTACGTGTGTGAATCAGCGCGTGACTGCCCGGCGCTGCGTGTGCGCAGAACACTACACATTGTTCCAACTTAAATACAATGGTTGATGTCATACAATAACGTGATGCGTTTTAAGGGCATAACATCATTCAGGATCCTTTTTATTATTTGAAGAAAACATGTAATGAAATCCTGGCTACATTCTTACATTGAATAATGAATTAGGTATTTATCCCGGTTGTGAATAGCCACTAGCCAATCCAATCGTTAGGTCTGGCTGGAACAAAGAGTACCGTATCACCGTCAACGGTATTCAAAGAACCTGCGAAACTCAAGGAGCAGGCGGATTCGAGAAACCACTACACACTAACACCAAAAAATCTGAAACACGCAGACAACGACATGCAACAAAAGTTTAAAAAATATCCTGTATATACAGCGTCTGTTTTGAATGCTGCTGCATACATGATCTGCTCGTCCAAAGACATGCGTTAGGCTCTTTGTACCTATGTTCCAATAGAAAGAACCCAACACGGTGAAGTTGAATGTGCACCACCTCTAACTGAAGATTAAGAGTGTGATTGGCCAACTGTCAACCACTCGTCAGAATTTGAAATGTTGGATGGATTATTAAAATCAGTAGGAATCTGTATTTGTGTTTTCTACAGTGATAGTTACGAAATATTTAGTGAAAATACCCAAATGTTTAGAGGCGGACACAGCTCGTTGTAACCTCTTGTTGTTCAACAATGTTGTTCTCGTCTGTAGCAGCTATCTACGCATTTTCATCTAAACGTCTTCGAAGGAAACGTTAAAACGTTGGTCCCAGCTATTGTAACTAATAGCAATCGTTAAGCTAATTTGTAGACATCCTCTTAAGAAAACAAAAGGAAACAACAGTTTAAAGAGCTCCTCATTTATAAAAACTAATTCACAACTCTCTCCAACAAATTATTCTGGCAAACTCAAAATGGATATCTGTTGATACCTACTTACTGGCCACCAACAGCTTTGGAACAATGAAAATGATTAAATACCACACTGTATGACCACAACGGACTTTACCATTACCTACCAGTAATGTATGACATATAGCGAATGGCACTTGTATGTATTCTGTCGATAGCGCGATGGCGCGGTTATCGAGTGACCCAGTCTGACTCGCCGATAGCTGTAGAATGCAAACGGACCCTCATAACAATAGTCTCATATAATGTGACATAGATAATCAGCTTTGGTATGTAAAGTTTTAAGCTTTGTCATAATAAGTAATGGAGGAAAATTATAGTCCCGGCAGAAATAGAGTACCTACCATACATATTGGTTATCATTTAGTTTAGTACGAGTGATAGACCGAATAGACTCTTCATACATTCAAGGATCCGTGAACCTCCTACGAGAATGTAACATACTACTTATGTATGTATTTTTTTCTCAATGCGGTTGCTTTCTTATTGATTCTAACTATAGTTCAAAGGCTCAACCTGATCTAAAGTAATCTGCTTTCTATTGATCAAAAAGCCTGAATGAAACTAGCACAGACAATTGCCCTACGGGTATGACGATATCTGTATCTCGGTGTTGGGTACGCCCATGAACATACGAGTTTATAAGGCTAGCAATGTGAAAGCTAGCGACATCTAGCGCCGGTACTATCAATAATTCACAACATTTCTTACTTTTTAAACCAATATAATAAATAACCTGCTATGGTTAATAAATCCGTATGCCGCTGTCGTTTTTTACTTTTTTAAATAATTTTAATCTACCTACCTAATGAAATTAAATTCGTAAAATTAGGTATGACCAATTAGTTTTTTCACAAAATAGCAGAATTATCCAACCCCGTAGGCGATAATATGTTTTTTTTTTGGATTATGGTTTGGGCTTCAAGTTATACTAAGACTATGTGGTTACCCACAGAATGCTCGTAAAACTTGAACTGAACTGGTCATATACCCAGTTGCCACCTGCCGCGCCCGTACGGGCTTGGCGGCAAAGCTCACGCTGTTGGAATCCATGAAACAAGCATATAAGTCGATAACAGTAATTTCTGACAAACAAAATCTAGTATATAGTTATCGATATAATAATTATCGGCTTTATTGCCTTGATATAGTATTTTAGTCGAATAAGAGGAACCTCTATTCAAAGTACTTTTTTAAAAATCGATTTAAGTATCAATATAGCGACAGAATTGTAGATTATATGTTTGTCTCAAAGACGATAAAACCACTGGTCCGTCTGTATACCACAGCTGACTTTCTCTGCAGATAACTAGGTACTTAGGTACTATTAGAAGTATCACGACTATATCCATGTCGCAGATGGATTGTAGAATCAGCTGTTTTACAAAACTGCTAGCTGATTTACAAAACAGTAGATACTGTTATGAAAAACAGCTGAACGACGTTTAGCAGGTTTACATAATTACTGAACTATAACACGCAGAATTGTATGAACATTTTGCGTTTATCAATGCAGCGGGTCAACGAACAGAGATTATGTAAAACAGTGTGAAATGAACTGTCAGATCGTTGATTTTAGTTCGAAATGTCGCAAATGGCTTTGTGTGTCTTTTAACAACAATAACTTAACTTTATTTTAATTTAAGTCAGTAGCAAAAAGAAATGCAAATTTAGAATGACGTAAATACTAAACCACTATAATAGTCGACAATATATCGGGATTATGAAAGAAAATAAATTAAATTGATCCATGAGCGAGCGAAGCGAGCTCGGGAGTTTCGTGTACCCCGACACGGACAGGTTAGGTTCGAAGAGGATGACGGAGGCCAGTGAGCGAGCGTAGTGGCGAACTACCCCCGTCATCCTCTTCGTGTTTAAGTTTTTTCTGACGTTACAGAAACAAAAATAGGAGCCCAGCCACGGAAAGACAAATCAGAATACATTATCTTTTTTTTTAATTGAGTGGTGACTTTTCATTTAATATACCTATACAATAAACAAATCTGTCCCACTGTAGATATGTCATTCTGCATCACTTCTAAACTAGGGTAGCAGTTTTGTTAACGTATCGCAATGGCAATCCAGCTGAACGTTGTTTAGCTGTTTTATAAAACAGTACTGTTTTGTAAATCAGCAAGCAGTTTTGTAAAACAGCGAATTCTACTATCCATCTGCGACATCCATATAATTATGCGAAGAACGAGAACGTACAAACATTTGTCCCCCCTTACTATGTGGTTCGTAAGACAAATGTAGTTCTACAATGTTATTTTTTTTCTAATATTTTTTCCTTCTACACCTACTTGTATCCCTTTATATGTTATAAACAAGCACTTCACTCTAAGTGCTTGTGTTGATAGGATCTTCTCAACAGCGTTGATTAGATTGTCGGCTATCACTCACTCCTTTATTTAACTTTTGTATTGTTCCACCTAAACACTCCAAACGCTTAGGTACGTTTACGAGTAGCATTACTTATTTCAAAATAGTTCGGGATTCTGTTATCAGGACCTCACAACGTGAATGTTCGCAAAGGCGATATGTATTACATCGAGGTATTATATAGGCAGACGACTCCAGTCGCAAATAACAAGAATCACCAAACCCATTACACAACCATTAAGAAAACTCAGGAGTTGACTCTTCATTGTAGCAGTCCAGGTTGACATTAATAGGTTATCCAGTTTAGCGGTAGAGCTGATTATTCTGAATTCTCATAAGATAGTACAGTTTCAGTGATAAACTCTTCTCGGGGTAATCATCAAATAATAGACTAACTTCTTATTGGCCAATCGTCGTAGGTAGTTAATGCTATGAATGCGATCATTGTTGCCGCGTTGATTGCAATTAATGATAGTATCGGTGACACCTACACGGGTCATTAAGTCGTGGGACACATTTTGCATAAGGTAGAGATCAAACTGGTGCAGCCGACATTCTAGATGTTTAATTCACGTCGTTTTTAATAACACCTTATTCAGGTCACGGCAACATAAGGTCAATTGCTCTGTCCTATATACGTTTCTTTTGTTCTATTTATTGCCAGTTACGAAACCAATTGGATTGTATATGAAATCGATGTTTTTTTTTGATACGACAAGGTTAATTTGTTTATTATCAGAACACATATTTAGTGCGTATTAAAATCCATACGATAAAAAAAATTTTTAATTCAAAACTGCAGATAAAGCCCCACTGAAGCTAGGTATTTTTAAATCTAAGCACGCCTTACATGATAAACTGTTTTGTAAATAAAGCTCAATTTGGTATGACTAAACGGGTAATGTACAATGCGAGTGGGTCGCGACTTAAGGCGGGTAGGCCAAGGAAGGAGTGCCTATGAGTCACACCGGTGGCGCCCACGCCTTTTAAACTTAAATTCTACAAGACAGATGGAGCCCTATAACTGCAGTCTGCTGCTATTTACTACATTATAGCAATCGATTGTCATGATTGTATCAAGGTTTCTTACGACAAATCCTATTTCCAAAAGATAGAATCAGAGATTGGATGCATTTCTACCTATAAAAGATTTTTTCCCATTTCTTTTAATGTGCCGTTGCGTCGCATTGCCACTTTGTAATAGATAGTTAGGCTTTATATAATTTTCATTTTCACGTATCTACTTACATGGACACCACCGCTATCATTCATCTAGATACTTTAACAACTTATATTTAAAAACTAGTATTTTCTTGTAACTTACATAACGAGTTATGATTGCAAATTATGGCGATATATCACGTTAATTCATACTCGGACCAACAAGTCATCCTCATAAACCGTGTGTATTAGTTTCCTTTCTTAATTCAAAGACGGTTATGGTTGCGCCGGCGCCGACGATTCGTTACGCGCCCACATCTCTATAATTGTAAGCCAAGACCAAGCGAATGAACGGGAATCTAGCCTCGACAATTACCTTTGACCAAAAATACTAAAGACCTTTAATATAATTAAGTAGGTTTGGCCAAACTGTCATTTCTTAATTTAATTTTGGCAATGTAATCTTCTAAACATAATCACTGTTTGTACACCAATTTCCCACCAAATCGTGAGACCATGTACACATTTGTTCACAAATAAATATAATATATTTGATATAGGTAATACAATTCTGATGTCACTAATATTGGCTACGTCTTGGATTTAATGGAACATTTAGTTGTACATATCGAAACCGACAGATACCATGAATGTAATTATAGGATTTTGTAAACAACTATTAAAAGTATGATTAAAATCTAAAGTTAGAAACAGGAAAATAATGTTGACGTGGAATGTTGATCGACAGAAGCAGCTATGTTTTTTAACGTAAGTATTAGGTACGTAAATAAGTACGCCTTAAACTATTATTTATATGTACTGTCCAGGAGAACAGAATGCTACTTATCGAAGCACACTGGGTAAAAAAGAAGTTGTTTTAAATATTAATTCAGGTTATAGGCGCGAGAGGGCTAGCGGGCGACGTAGCACCGCGGCTCGGCGAGGCGGCACGCAGGCGCTCGGCACGTGATCGCCAGCGCAGCAGCCTTGCAAGGACGTTGCGTCTATGCACCGGCAACTATCGTTAATTAATTCCACCTTCACGCTGACTCACCCGCTAACATCAGAACTTAGAATATACTTATATTATACGTTGAAATATGTATGTGCTGATGAAACAATCATTCATAACAGCGACATCTATGTTCAAAGCAGTGGCAGTAATTTTATCGTCATCGAAATACGAACCAGGAAGCTCGGTTTAAATTCCAAGAATCGTACGGATATCTACGGAACACATGTTCGGGTTTTCCAAGCTGAGCTTAAGGTGATGAGATATTCATGTTATTTAATAAACGGTAGCACCTCAATTACTTAAATTTTGTAGAAAAAGTTATAGCAGTTATCAGTCTAATACCAACAGAGTACGGATTTACAAATATTTAATAATAAAATTACAGTTTATTTATAATATGCTTCAAAATATGGCTTCAAAGTTGGCACAACATAACGGGGCCAGACTTCGATAACGTTTTCCTGGTCGAAGCTCAAAGGAATAGTTCACGTATGATGTTTCTGCGAAATGTTGACGCATCTAGGTATGTAACTAAGCAATTGCAATACAACTAGTTACTCAACCACTTTAGTATTCAACGTGCTGCTTTAGGTTATTATTTCTAGGAACTAAATAAAAGGAAATAAATATCGCCAGGCGTCCCTTAAGCCGAATACAAGGTGACTTGAAATTTAATACATACGAACAACGACAGGGTAGCTCAGTTGGTCACACGAAACGTCAAGAATCGCGGGTTCCATCCCCGTTCGTGTCTATGACATATTTTTCAATGTTACCTTGTAAAATAGTCATTAAAGGTTGAATGTTGGTTTTGAACATAGGCACTGAGCAATAGAAGATATTTTAGATATTTTCTAACACTACCTTTCAACAGCGGTAAAGAGGAAGGTAAAAATCTATAAGGATACATGAATGCTTTTAACTGTTGTTTTTGTTCATGTTTGCCAATGACTGCCCAAACCTACGACTACCAGTTCTTATGTAAGCTACACTTCCGCCATGACTGAAAATTGAAATTACTGAACATAAGAATCCAATTAAACAAGCCAAAAAGCAAATGAATATAACCTAATTAATAGAACCTGTATACCTTTTATTACTTCAATAGTATTATATTTAACCGACGAAAACTAAGGTTCTATTCAATTCAACACGTCAATTATTTTTTTACGTATGATGTTTTTTACAGAGTAGTCCAATTTTGATGGTTGTATTTTTATTGGATAGAGGATACTTCCAAGTTGGTCACATATAAATTTCACCCCTAAGGGTTGATAATAGGAAAAAATTGGGAATTATTGATTGTTCACATGTCAACTGATTCTGTTGAAACTTTGCATGCATTATGTTTTTTGATGACACTACTACATAATGTAAACCTGGAGTTAATCTGATGATAGAGAGGAAAGATAGTCGAGGGAACTCCTCAACGGTTTACAGCAACCACTTCGTGTTTGAGCTTATGTCATTTATCTTGATGAGGACTTTAGACCTAGCTATGTTATGTAGATTATTAATTATAGCCACAAAAAAAGCTTTTCACTAATAATTGAACCGAAAAATAACTGAGTGTAACAAATTTTTAGACGGCGCCAAACAAAACTATCAACGAAGATAATTAAATTAAGCTTATAATCAAATGCAACATGGAAATGGCGTCGACTCAAAATTAGTTACACTCAGTTATTTTTCACTTTTCAGTTTCCTTTTTCCGCGGTTAAATTTGTGAAAAACTTTTTTTTTACTTAGTAATATTATAATATACACAGGAAATGTGTGTATTCACGACTCGTGACCTAAACGTTCAGAACAATTATTATATTTTTATTTATTGAAGAAAAAAATGTTACCTTACCATTATTATTCATAAGGTTTCCATGTTTTCATTAATGAGTATCCACTGATTGTGTATTTGGTCCATAAACATAAAAATATGTGATAAGTTATCAGCGGAACCCAAAAAAATATATCATTATTTATCCATTTAGTGTATTTACATTTTAACAAGTGATAATAATATGACGCTGGAAACTACGATAATATCTATTTCCGTTCTTATCAAAATGGGATTAAAAATAGATTTAAAAAATTAAGTGTTGTGGGCAGTTTATGCCTAGACCACGTTGGAAATTATCTATGCTTAAAATAGAAAAGACAGTTAAAGAACACTAAGGTCTCTGGTATGCGTAAATATTGTCATGTACTTAAAACCAATCCTGACCATCGAATCGTAGGAATAGTAAATAAAAAATGTACTACAATGTCTATTAACAAACTCTTTCTGGCGTATCCAAGCTATCAATAACCTATCTGTTTAAACATGGTATTTTATTACATCATTTGCAAAAACCATTCGTAAATTTTTTATTAGGGCCTTGGATAACTTTTCGCTGTTTCCTAAAAGATAGCACTACCAAGACTACGTGCATGTAATTTCGGATGGTAACGCATCTGCAGGGAAGCACTATATGTAACCTTGAACTCCAGTGTATGTTAGTTCGCCATAGTGTAAGCAATGTTATCTTTTTGGTGTCACCGATTATCACTTGTTCCGTTCGATGGCACGTGGCCTGGCTAAGCAGCGCTTCCATTTATGATGATACCAAAAAAATGGGTCGATTCTAGGAAAGCCTCAAAAGACGAATCGTTTTTCCGACATGGAATTTATATACTGCCAGAAAGATGGGAGAAAGTGGTCCCTAATGATGGGCAATAACTTGAGTGAATAATTTTTTACTTTTAATTTTAAACAAAGCATTCATTTAATCAAATAAACAGCGACAACTTATTCAAGGTCCTATTATTACATACTTTAGGGACTAAGAAGTAACACTATCCATATGGAGGACAAAGGGTATCCTTCTCAAGCGAAAAAAGAAACCATCGGCCAAGCCCATTAATAGTTTGAGCGTGAATGCCTAAATCTGAATGCATTTGTTGAGGTCAATAAACAAAATAAAAACCGTAGGTACAACACCAAGTAAAAGCTTATGTATGAGCCAACAGGATCCGGCATAGCTCTCCCGTGAATCATCGTGGTGTGCTGTGAAGGTGCGCGACTTTCGCATATTAATATTGTTCCAAATGCGTCGTGTCGTCGGCTGGCGTCGTCTGCGCTATTTCTGTGCGCGCCGCCCGCGCTATTCCCGGCCAGACGCCCGCCGCGGCGCCGGATCATGCATAGCGAACTTCTTAACACGCACTTCACCTTTATTCCAAAAAAACTCTCCTTTGATCTAAGAAAACAAAGACTGATCCGGCTTGAAGCGCATCCGCCGCTCTAATTGTTCTAGCATCTGGTACTGGTGTTTGGAATGTTGGTTTTTACGTTTTTATTTATATGGTAATTCTGAACTGAGCTGCAGCATTAGACGCCCTTGTCCTACAGTGGAAAAGCTATAAGCTGGTATTGGTTATTATGTAACCGAGTATTCGAGATTTGATCTCAATTGTTTATTTCAATCTGTTCAGCCTCGTAAAGTATATTCAGTAAAAAAAAACAATATGAGGTAAAGTAAAATAAATATTAGTCAAAGAAAAAGCAATTAAATACCATGGGTTAGGTTTCAAACCATTGTATTTGAGTACCATGATATTAAAAAAAAAATACACTGCTTTACAAACTAACCTACGTACGACATAACAATATCAATTACTTAATTGAAGTACAATAGTATGGTGCTTATGGCGTTATTCCTTAGATAGTCAATGGTTACCTGGTTAAAGAGGCATTTGAACATGTCTTACATCGCGTTTTCCCATAGTCCACGCTACAGACACACAATGGCTCTCCCAGACAGATGCAAAGCGAGGTTGTAATATCTATTCCTAGTACATTTAATTTAAAGTCGCGCACGCTTATCGTACACACTGCTGCGACAAGTCTATGTTAAGAATGTCGTAGGTATGTCGTAGGTATGTACTTCAAACTGTCGCCTGTTCGGGAGAGTCTTAAAAAACGCTATTGCAGTAACACCCTTCCAAAACCAATCGCATCGATATTTAGTAGGCACCATTGTCTTACTTCACACCAAATGTATTTTACACAGTATAATCAAATTGCACTTTTTAAGGCCAAAAAGAGTACTAATATAGGTACTATGTAGCCCATGAATCAGGTTACACGTTTTAGGACAGGTTTAAAACTAAATTTAAAAGACCCACAAACTACATTATTATATACATATATTAATCCTCACCTACTGGGATAATAAACTCACTGCTTTATTAGGGACTTTTAAAAACAAAAAGATATGCAAGCACTATCCCTTTAGCTGGTATAAAGTAATAGTTGTATTATCAGATCATCTTACGACACGAAACACTATCATACGATATTAATGTTACGTGGAAAAGGCTAAAAGTAAATTACGATACAACAATCACACCAGCCTTCCCTTATTTACCACAGCCTACAAAAACTATACAAATGGATAATAAATTATAATAAATAAATCTATATGCATACAACACTTATATTTCATTGCCTGTAGATCACAATTTCTTGTTCCATATAATGTTTATTCGAATATCAATACAGAATTATGCAAGCATACTTCTCCTAATACAAATTATTTAACATATGTATACCTACTTATAATAATCACAATAACATTGGGGCTAAGTTTACGCAGGCTGTTGCTGTAATTGCGTCAAACAAAGACAAAAATTATTACCTGTGTTCGCAAATGTGATTTGGATGTCTAAAGGGTGGATGGATCTATTCTGGAAGTTAAAAGACAAGCAAAAGTAAATGAATTAGGTAAAATAAATAGACCGGATTCGAATAGCACTAATGGGGAAAACTACCTATGTGATTATTTTAATAAATGGTATGTATATATATTTTTAAACTTATTTAACTTTGACAACATCGCAAAGTATTTTTGTAGTTCTTTTTTTGAATACGTTAACATTTTTATTTTATATGCTATCGTATTTTTTTATTATAACAAAGTAAACTAGTAGTTATACTACGTATTTGACAAAAAAAAAATTATGTTAACGTAACAAAAACATTTTTTTTAACATAGGTACTTATAACATGCTTCCATGTTTTATGTAGGTATGTTAAAAAAATGCAATCAAAGAATGTATTAATTTTTGAAATTAAACTAAACTTGTTCGTCTTTCTTATTGTAGTATTTCAGTTTGAAATTTAGAACTCCTTTGGAAGAAACAGCATTACAAAAAGTTCCCCGAGAAATGATCGCGTTTCTTTTATTGATGGCAATTTACTCGAACCTTCAGGCTTAGCACCTTCGATTTTAGTAAAAAACCATCTGTATATACATATTATGCTTAAATGCTTGTGTAGAAAGCAAACAAGAAACTTTAATAGCGTATATTTTTCTTACAAGGGCAAGAGAACTTTATACGTGTACAGAAGTAGATATCGGTATTTATATGTCAACTTATACGAGTTGTTTTTTATTCTGTAAAATATCATACGTATACGTACATCTAATGTAGGCCGAATATTACAGTAAACGGATATTTACAGCATACGAAACGAATCTATATAATACCATTATGAGCTAATACCCATAACTAATGCACTTAGATGTAATTGTGGTCGAGAGAGTATCATGTTCCGATTGCACCTTGTTCGATCTGAAAAATAAACGAAGTCATTTTCCGTACTCGTATTCCTTACGTGTCAAAAACAACAAATAATCAATCAATTAGTTCAATAGAAAAAAACAAATTAAATGTTGTTCAATAGAAATAAACAAATTATATGTTTGTTCAATATCATTGAATCCCTGAAGTTCTGTTTGTGTCACGTCCATTACGCATTTAAATAGTAATAGTAAGCAAGAGTTATGATAACAAACAAGAGTGCTTCAAAACATGTGCCAAGCACTGATTATAGGATGTTATAAGCAATAGAGGCTGCACAAATACTACTAAAATTGCCTTGCATATTTTATTTACGTTTTAGTCATGTTTAAACGTGTAAAGTTACTATAAAGCTTCTGTAACAAGATACTTAAAGGCAATAACACGAAAAGCATAAACATGGCGGTAAATCCGTGCTGGAGGAATCGCTTTCATTAAGGTTTTCCTGTCAGATCAATAAACAAAAGTAGTGTTTGTTACCTAGCCGAACCTAAAACTCGGCGCACTAAACGACTCTATTGCCAATTTGTCAGTCAGCGTTGTCATGTCACGCTGAACGCACGTGTCGATAAGTACAATCAAAGTCAAAGTCAAAGTCAAAGGTTTTTATTTCAAATAGGCAAAATTACATGCACTTATGAAACGTCAATTGATTTTAGTTGCACATCATGAGTTGCATCAAAGCGATTCTATGACGTTTCAATCTTATAGATCGGTGCGAAGCAGCTATGCGTCAGACTTAAGCGGGAAGCGCTCGTGGAGGGAAGCAAAGAAAGGAAGGTTTTACTTTGTGGCCTTAGAGATTATACATGATTTTACGTGTTTTTTAAGACATGTTTAAGGCCTGTTTATATTTCGAGCAATTCTACTGAACAAACAATGAAAATAAAGCAAAATATGTTTTATTATTCCAAATAATCAATCTCAAACTAGAGCCATTTACCTATGTTTCTCACTAGAGGCGCAAAATCTTTTTTTTTTTTTAAATTTCCCGCTCCTTATGTTTGCTTTCTCTTTAATGTACCTAAGTAGAATGCACTAGGAAGATCAACTTAAGAACGATTATCTCAGTATGAGCGGTGACTCTGAGGTCGGCAACTAGTGTCACGTACCTGTAGTGGAGTGTCAGGCGAGGTCAGGCGAGGTAGGCCCGCACCAGCGCGCGCACGTTGGCGCGGCACAGCGGACACGCGCCCAGCGCCGCGCCGCACCGCGCACACGACACCAGGTGCCCGCACGGCAGGAACACCACGCTCACCTGCACAGCAACACCAACATCGTGACCTTATACGTCTCCATCTTATTTCGTGTGGTTTATACTTGAAGGATTAGTACTGGAGTAATTTTAAAGGGCGTACCCCTCTCGCCACTGGCATATGATTCCCAATCAAACCTTTATACCTTTTACCTGTATGGTTACAATGATAGTACACGATTTTAGTGTTGTTTAGTTTTTTTTTATGTGTGTTAATACTGTTAATGTAATGACGAGAGCTATTGTTGCTTTAGTGCAAATTCTTTTTTGCTTGTGTGTTACCTCACCCCCCGCCAAAAGTGGCGAGCAAATTTGTTCGATATTTAGTCAGAAGCCGTCTCCCGTCTGGTCCTCTAAGAGTTTATACGAGCCTACCAAGAATTCTTCAAGTCGCGCAAGCAACTAACTAACACAATAACCCCTGATATTCTTAGGGTAAATTATATTATTTTTAGGCTACGAATCATCAGAATTTTGTCTACTGAATATTTGAATTGTTCAAGACGCGCAGGCAACTAACTAACACAATATCCACTAAGAATCATCAGGAATTTGTCTACTCCACTAATCAATTTTGTTCAATTGTACTATTATGTACAGTATGTAAATTATGTAATTCGCAAAACTGAACTTGTCAAACCGGACGACGTCATACATCAACCAGGTTTCCACAAAATTTCAGCGCTGTTGGGTTCGCATCAGCATTAGGCTGAGCGGCGACCGTCTTATGCACAGCTGCAATGCACAACATTACTATCTAATAAAATTATCTATCTGTGATTTTAACCAACTTGCCTTGTTTATTTTATTGTAAAATAAAAATATGTGACGATCAGGTGGATCACGGGGAAAGAAAGAAATCCAACCCTCCATCCTAGATAACCTGTATGATTTTAGTTTGGTATGAATATTTATTATTTATGTTTTACTGTACTTATATTTGCGCTTGCGCGTCATTGCGTGAGAATTAACTACAGCCAGGACAGACGGTTTAACGTACTCTCCGAAGCACAGAAACGTGCTGCTAGCGGTTACCAATCTACAGACAGACCGTGCCCAGCGGTACGAACACGTTTCTTTTTGTCGACACATTTAACGGTTTCAAACGTCAAATTTGACTTGTGTGGTTGATAAAACGATAAAATTCAACACATTTCATTTTTTATCGACTTGACTAGTTGTCGACAAAAATCCGTGCTCGGACGCCTGCGTTGCTAAATCCTAAATATTGTTTACCGACAGAGGTTGCAAAGGGCTATCTATCTCTGAGCGACGACACCATTCTGAATGCCTCTATTTCACGTTGCAGTAGCGTTTTTTGTTCGATAAGTGCTTTAAGTGTGGCCTTGGGTGTATCGGCGTCGCTAACACCTATCACGTTGAGTACAAATTAGATTATGCATTGGGCAAGCACGCATGTATAAACTTGAGTCTAGTGTGTAAATATGAATTTTAGAGATTTCGCGTATTAATTTCTGTTGGAAGCAGGGTCAAACCGCTAAGCCCGTTTTAATAAATCAGCCGTATTTGAAAGTCTCTGCCCCTTTCAAAATGGCGCAGTCAATGTGTAATCATCAAAAATAATTGCATACATTCCGCTACAAAAATTATATTTATTTTTAAATCAATATGTTAAGGGAAACCGGTCGATCAAAGAGGGAAATTAAAACAGAATAGTTTTTTGCTATTGACCTGAGTTAGAAATAGAAATGAGACAAATTGGTTGCCGAAATGAAACATATTTTTCTAAATAAATGAATGTTTTTGAGTTTCTTTTTAATTTGTGAAGTTTATCAGATTAAAAAACGAAACAAAATTTTACGAGATATTTAACGAATACTCATTTTAATGTCTAACTGGGGCCAAAAAGGAAAAACCTACCTATTTGTTTTTATTCCCTGCTGCGACTAAGATGTTCCCCTTTATGGATGGAACGATACTTGGGAAGACGTTCTCCAATGAGATTGATATCTTAATACGAAACCTCAAGTTCCAGAAAAACGCGAATTTATTGATGCACACATTTCTGTGACACATAAACAGACACAACATTGTCTAAACATATGTGATCCTTGTTGACTAATATCGGACTTGTGAACTGTTGCCAAGTCTAGCGAAAGATGATTAATTTACTACAATGACTCATGTAACTTCCGGAAGTACTAACATGTTTATTTCCTGTCTGGTATGATATCACGTAATAATATTCAAGTTTGCATGTTTTTTATTTTTTATAGCTACCAATAGATTGTGTTAAATTAGAAATGCGTCGGTATGGATACATCCTTAAAATTAAAGATATAAGCAAAATTAAATGAAAAAACATAAACTATCATAAATAAAATCCAATAAAGCAGGATCATGCTTTTTAACACAATCTTTAATGTCAACATTAGCAAATGTGTTCGATTTTCAAGTATTATAACGTAACAAGCTAATTCGATGCCAGAAGAATTACAGACATGAAATCTCAGATTATACACACCCATATTGGGACTCACGATTCCACTAAAGCCTTTAACGAATTTCACGTTACATTTTAATTATTTTTTCCGCGTCACAAAGAGACAAACATAATACAAAAACATCACTAACCTCACAATCCATGCACACTTTACACAATCTAGCCTCCTTCAACTGTCTGTTTTCTTCTTCTAACGATAACTTCTTCCCTTCAGGAGTGGGGGCCTCCTCTTCATTTTTAGCAGTTTTAACACTTTGAACATTTTCACTCTTTACTTCAGCTGGTACATTAGCTGCTGCATTACTGTTATCAGTCTCTCTATTGGACAATCGTCTCCAAGCTGCTTCTTGGCTATGAAAAGGATCATCACGATCATTTGCGTCATTATTGTCGACATTATCTTCATCTTCGTCCGCATCCTCATCATCGTCTTCGTCATCATCGTAATTGCCGTAATCAACTGGTGTCATTGATCTGCTACTACGTTCACTGCCATATGCTCGTGTTAGTAATGAAGGGGGGATTCTGAAATGTGATATACAAATATATTATTGCATCAGTATTTTTAGAATAGTTCAGCCTAAATTGCTTTATTTATCCTAAACAAGTCACCAATTTGTGATTTCTTTTGGAATGTATTTGTCCCAAGTTTCATATTTGTAAACCCCATACTTAAAGGTTTTATTGACTACCGAATTTCACCCATATGACTACGCTCACATTATAAAGCATCTTTATTTAGAGCAGTACACTTTATGTACATCCTTATCTAAACTTATAATATTAAATGGAAAAAGAATACGGTCGTGAACAGGATTCGAACCTGCGCCTCCCGGATAGGCGGATACTCCAGGCGCTCTGACCACTAAGTTAAACATGCGTTAATGCTTTTCAAAGATTTATCTTACGTGCTTATCTGTTATGTTCCATTTATTTAGAAGAAGTCTGTTTAGAAAGGAAATTTCATGGAATGGAATTTAGATGCTCACTACTTAAAGATTCATATATTTTAAAGTGAACATTACTTACAATATTAAATGGAAAAAGAATACGGTCGCGAACAGGATTCGAACCTGCGCCTCCCGGATAGATACTCCAGGCGCTCTGACCACTAAGCCATCTCGACCTCTCGAGGTGGGGATCTATCCGGGAGGCGCAGGTTCGAATCCTGTTCGCGACCGTATTCTTTTTCCATTTAATATTGTAACTATAGAGTTCGCTAAGCATGCGTTAATGCTTTTTCAAAGACATATCTTGAACATTACTTATTAGTATATTTATATCGCAACGCATTTGTGTGATAGTGAATATCACGTTATTATGATTCAATAGTTGTCTGTTCCAATAATTACCCAGCTCTTGGTGCAAACTCTCTGAAGGTTTCAGATAGTATTTCTCTTGCGAGTCTACTTTGAGGCGTCATAGCCCATGGCTCCTCGTTTAATTGATCGTCTAGCACTGCGTCAATAAGCGCTTCTGATGAAGTGAACGGAGTTCCTGCAAGATAACATATTGATTTTATTTATTTATTTATTTATTTATTTAGAAACCAACAGCGATACAATTATTATAAGCAGTAGTTGTTTACATGCAAAGTAAGGCTAATTACAGGTTTCCCTAATTTATTATACAAGTATAATTCGGATAGTGAACGGACACAAAAATAATAATAATAAAAAAGTAAAACTACGTATATAAGCTTACAGCGACGCAGACAGCCAACTACTAGCTTCACAACGTTTGAAGATAACAGATGTCACACAGATATCACGGTGTTGACATTATTTATTTATTGAACTTTAATTCTTGATTTTCGATATATAGCTATTACCGGTTGCCAGAAGCCAACATATCTACGTCGCTGTTCATTCTACAACAGGTACTAATGCTACTGTAAATTATTTTAGGTAATTGAACTTATTAGTAGTGTGTTGAATTTAGTTGTTTGTCTTTCAAGACGCTTATAATTCGCGATTTGAATGAGTTCTTAGAGCAGGAAAATATATCAACATCTCTGAAAGCAATATTATGGGTTCGAGCAATTCGTGTAAGTACACAATTTTGTGCATAATTAGTGGCATGACGCGGTACATGCAACATTGGGGTGTGACGTGTGCGACGGATTGGTGTATTAAATGTCACCTGGATAAGCAAATCTGGGCAATCGATGCGTCCATTGACTATATCGTACAACAGGCACATGTCAAGTACTTTGCGTCGTTCTTCGAGGGTAAGTAAAGTATACTCATTGCAACTTTGATGGTATGACAGTGGAGGCTTGCGGAAGCGATAGTTCAGATGGTTTACAAATATTTTTTGAATTCGTTCTATTTGACTAGTGTGAATTATATAAAACGGTGACCAAATTGGGCACGCATACTCAAGAGTACTGCGAACATATGAAAAGTAAACAGTTTTTAGAGCCCTCGCGGTTTCAAATATTTTACATGATCTTATAACAAATCCTAGATTTTTAAAGGCTTTTGTGGTGATGAAATCTATGTGATCTGAGAACGACAGCTTGTGGTCAAATATAACACCTAAGTCACGGACTGTTTTAACTCTGTTTATGGCTATGGCATTAAAGTTATATGGATAATTAATAGGTTGTTTTTTACGGGTGTAACTTATGCATTGGCACTTATTTACATTTACGGAGATTTTATTTTTTTTGTAATAATTACTTAAATTGTCTAGATCTGCCTGAAGAGCTTCGCAATCATTGATGCTTCTGATTTTGTAAAATATTTTTTTATCATCAGCATACATTAAATGTCCTGAGATTTTAAAAGAATCTGCGATGTCATACAAATACGCATTGTAGAACAGAGGTCCCAAATGCGATCCCTGGGGCACCCCACTAGGAATCTCTATGAAGTTTGAGCGATAGCCTCCCACTACTACAGCCTGTGACCTTTTGTATAAATAAGATTTGACCCATCGCAATAAGTCACCACGTATTCCCAGTCTAAATAACTTGTTCAACAGGATGACGTGATCCACACGGTCAAAGGCTTTCTCAAAATCAGTGTAGATCACGTCAACCTGCCCACCATTATCAGTGTTATTAAGAACATAAGACGAAAAGCATGCTAAGTTCGAAACTGTGGATCGTCTTCTGAGGAATCCATGTTGTGTATAAGGTAAGCCAGCGATAATAAACGGGTAGATTGCACCATAAACAAGTTTTTCGAATACCTTTCCTAAAGAATTTAAGATAGAAATGCCTCTGTAATTTTCAATATTGCTGCGTGAGCCTTTCTTGTGTATAGGGACGATATGTGCTTTTTTCCAAGCCTCTGGAAAAATGCCCTCTTTTAGGGATCGATTAAAAATTGTATAAATAGGGTTAGCTAAAGATTTTGCACATCCTTTCCAGAAGATTGGAGGAATTCCGTCACAACCAGGTCCCTTATCAATGTTTAAGGCATCCAACGATCTCTCCACAGCAGATAAGGTTAACTGTAATCCGCTTATCACGTCAGTATGTACCTCAACATAGTCTGAAGAGTCAAATACGAAATTATTAGACTGATCACCAAACACACTATGGAAGAAAACATTAAATGCTTCACAAATATTTTTCCCATCCGAGTAGTTTACATGATTGTAAGATAACATTTTAGGGTAGTTGGAGCCACCGCGCATAGCTTTTATATAGGCCCAAAAAGTTTTAGGTCTAGATTTTAAACTATTTTCTGTTACCTTTACATATTTCTTAAAACACATCTCATGCAAAAGACGCTGCCTAGCCCGCAATAATGCAAATTCGTCGTAATCGCGTAGGTTTCCGTACTGTTTCCATCGGGAATGAGCCTTAGACTTTTCTTTCATTATTTTAATCAGGGCTTTACTATACCATATCGGATATTTTCGTGCGCCTGAAGGACGCATCAACGGAACATACTTATCAATACCTTCTTGAATTAAGTCATAAAATGTATAGATGGCCTCGTCTACTGAGCCAGTGCTTAAGGCTGAAATCCAGTCAATGCAATCGTAATATTTATTTAACATGTCAAAGTCAGCTTTACGGTAGTTAATTCTAGGTGTAGATAGTTCCGTAAATGGAGAGATCGTTAAGTCAAGAACTTGCACAATAAACACAGGATGCGGCAAGTCAATCTTTGTGAGGGGTAACGGACATTCGTTTAGTTGTAGTGGTAGACTGGAGAACGCCAAGTCTAAAATGTTGCCTTTGTGGTTTTGTAAAGTATTGTATTGCCTAAGGCCCAAGAAACTTAATTCGTTGATTAAGCGCATACCTGCAGTCTGAACTTCTACAGCACCCTGTTTCTGAAATATAGGCCCACTAGGATGCCACTTTATATACGGAAGATTGAAGTCCCCCATTAACAAATAATTGCAAGTAGCATCCTGAGTAATCGTGGTAGTGACGCTTTTTAATAAATAGTCTATATCCGAAGGTATTCGGTGAGCGTCGGGTGGTATATAAACGACACTGACATAAAGATCCGCCGTTGCTGACAGCGCCCGGGCCGGTATCATGATTGTTAACATCTCGGTAGCCGCACTAAGGTCGTGCTGAATACACCATGCTCCAAGACCGTGTCGCGAGAGAATCATAACCCCCCCACCACTGGCTTTGCCAGCAGCGACTAGGTCACGATTTTAAAGTAGTTGTTAATATTTTTAGGTTACGTGTTACCGAATTTAATGTGATTAGAGATTGAATAAGGCCATTGGTTTCTATTATAGGTAAACAAAAGAGACTGACATGTAACATCCGACATGTCGTGGTTTGATACTCAAAGAGAGGTGGTAAACTCATAGGTGTTACAAGTGTTTCATTTGAGACCGTTTTAAAATGGCGCCTAAAGCAAAAATGTTAATATATGTGCTATATAATATTCTTCTATTATATCAATATCTCATATGTAATATTAGGTCTTTACCTATGAAATTGCCGTTTAGTATACAGAAACTTAGTAATTTTATTATAAATATTTTTTATTTCTATCAATCAAAATATGCACCCATACTACCGATGTATCTCTGCCAATGCAGTGATCATTTTCCAATGCCCTTTTTGAAGTAGCCAGATGTACGGGAGCCAACAAACTCTTCAAAGGCATTTTGTACTGCTTCTCGGGTATTGAATTTTTTCCCTGCCAAGAAGTTGTCCAAATTTTGGAAAACGTAGAAGTTTGTCGGCGTAAGGTGGATGACGCAAAACTTCCAACCATAGCTTTTGTAGCTTAGATACCATCTGTCGTGCCGTATGAGGTCGAGCGTAGACGTCTAGGAGCCGCGAGGACGAGCGATTAACCAAGGCTGCCTGGAGATTTGCGAAATTCTCCATTATTGTGTCCAGTCCCTCACAGTACACATCCGGAGTAATGCTAGTGCCATTTGGTAAGAAGCTGTGATGACTTATACCGGCACTAGACCACCAAACATTGACCATGACTTTTTTAGGAGTAAGTTTTCGTTCGGGGCGTTGCCTAGGCGCTAAACCAGGGTCTAACCAACATGATGACCGCTTACGATTAGCAAAAAGAATCCATTTTCATCGCAAGTGACAATACGGTTTAAAATCCTTTCGTTTCTCTGTCTGTTAAGCAACGCAAGGCATAACTCAACGCGTTCGTCGCACTGGAAATTCATTTCGTGCGGCACCCACTTATCAAGTTGTTTTATTTTGCCAAATTCATGCAAAGGGGTCAATATTGTTTTGATGCTAACGTTGAAAGCTGCTGCTAACTGAGCCGTAGATTGAGTATTGTCAGCTTCCACTGTCGCCTTTAATTTGTCGTGGTTGACTGTAGTTTTCGGGCGACCACGAGGTTCATTTTTTAGATCAAAATTTCCATATCAGAAGCGTTCAAAGCAATAATGAGTCGTGCTTTCGTTTGTGTTCACTCCGTACGTCATTCAAAGTCATTTATGTTGCGAGACGTTTGTGCGGCATTGCTACGGTGACGGTACGCGTATTCCATAATAACTCGTATCTTATCGTGTCCATAGTGATGAAAAAGATAAAATGTAGTATAAACAAAACACTAATCAATAAACAAATGATTGAATTTGAAAATAGAATACTATATTTTTTAAATAAAATTAATTTGAATTTAGAATTTATCGCCAGCCATACATAAATAACAATTCAAATGGCCAGTATTTTAAAACGGCAACTTCATAGATAACGACCTATTATTAGAAGGACACATAGGGGGGCGCTGTCAGATGAGAGCGAGTTTTTATCAATACGGAGCAAAGACGGAGGTATACATACCGACGTTTCGTAACCTATTGGTTATCGCTCGCCGCACTCGAGCAGCATCTAGCCCCGCACCTAATGCAGCAGCCGCCATTGTACTCTCCATACATTCCTCTACCTGAAGTAAAACAATAGACATTCTCAGCTAAATTATTATAACAAAAATCAGTTCGTTTTGTTAGAATTTTAAAATGAGATTTAGCTGGATCATTAAAGTCTGCGGTGACTTTTTTAATGCGCTCCGTTGACATAAGAATTATATCAATTTGTACTTTGGAACGCTTAATTGCTTCCAAAATAATTAAAAATACAGGTTTCTACTACGCAAGTATCCTTCAAAATTGCGATGCCGGTGATACATACAAATAATCACGCCTGTTCCCCATTGGGGTAGGCAGAGACTATCGATTTCCACTTACTATGATTCTGACATACCTCTTTTACTTCATCTATGTTCATTAACCTCTTCATACATGTTCGTAGATTTAGGTTGCTCCTGACTTGTTCTTTTTGGAGAACATCCGCAATTTGATTGCGGTACGTTTATCGAGGTCGTCCTACCCCGGCTCCCCCATCCACTCTCACCTCATATACTAGTTTTGTCACTCGCCTTTCATGCATCTTTTCTACATGCTCAAACCATTTTAGCATACCTTTCTCAAATCTCGTCACTATATCCTCTTTCGCTCCACAACGTTCCCTTATCACGCCGTTCCTCACTCTATCTCTCAAAGTTACTCCACATATACTTCTCTAAGCTCTCATCTCTACTGAAATGACCCTACTTTCATGTTTCTTCTGCCAAACCCAACTTTGACTTCCATACATAAGACTTGGCACTAACACCCCTCATGAACAATCAGCCGCGCCTCGCGAATCAGACACATTCCTGCTATTCATGAAATTGTGTAGCAGCCCATTCATCCGGTTCAATAATCTCTCTCCTTTCAATATACTTTATGTGTATCCCATCGCTCGTAAACATAGATCCCAGGTATACAAACTCTTTCACTTGTTCCACTCTTTAGTGACCTATCAAAATACCTATTACATTCTGTCATAATTTCATCCCTTTCGCAAACCATAATTTTCGTCTTACTTTTACTTTCATTCTCTTATTCTTAAAAGCATCTTCCTCCGGCGACGCAAGGATAACTTGATCATCGGCATAAAGCCACATTCACACTTATTTAAATCCTTCAGACAACTGTCCACGAACAGGTTAAACAACCACGGTGACGCTACACATCCCTGACACCCTCATCGATGCTTAACCATTCAGTGTAGGCCCCGTTTATCCCAACAGAAGCTCTGGAATTCTCGTAGAGATATTTCAGTGTCCCAATGATGGACAGTTTGGCCCACAGTTCATTCCTTCTCACTCTGTCGTAGGTCTTTTCCAAATCCTCCTCATCCTCAATGCCCTCAGCATGTTAACTGATGTTCTGTCATTTCACAATTTCATCCATACTAATCCTATTTTCAGTTTCTGTCCTTTCCTCCATCATCACAGCAGATATTTGAACTTCTTTGGTATAGTAATGATATACTTGCTTTGACTAGAACTAAGGATTTTATGAAATACATGTTTTAAGAGAGGTTGTGCTAGGAAAAACTTGGCTTAGCGACGGCTATTATTGAAAGCCGAGATCGATGGCTTTACGGTGCCCCATATTCCTAGCGGTCCCCTATCGACGGACAGACCGCGCCAAGCATTGCTTAACCTTGATAATCGTTGCACCAATAGATATGAACGCCTCAAAAAGCGTTAAGAAAAATTGAAGCTGAACGAATAAAAAAGTTTCTCCATAAAGTTATAAAGTATTGTGGGAAAAGATACTTCATCTTGAAAAAATTAACAACAATTTACACTAAGTATTCTTTTGTAGTATTGTGTTCCTAAGGGCTAGCAAGGCCGCAAGTACTCCTTGCAGAAGCGATGTTCGCAGTAGGGGTGACCGTTTTGTTTGCTATATTACCAACGCAGTGATTCTTTTTAAAGGGTCGGCAACAAGTGAGATGATACCCATAGTATTGCTAGCGTTGGTAGACTACGGTAAACGTTTACCATCAGGCGTATACCATATAAAAAAAATATGATGTGGCCGCTTCTGCCCGTGACTTCATCGGCATGGACTTCAGAATTAGGTTCAGCCGGGATAAAAAGTATCCTATGTGTTAATCCAGGTAATAAACCATGGTGCCAAGTTTCATCCAAATTCATTCAGTAATTATTGCGTAAAAGAGTAGCAAACATCCCTCCATCCTCACAAAATTCGTCGTAATGAAATTTGGCATGGAGATAGATTGTATCTTGCGGAAGGACACAGGCTATCTTTAGTCGCGCAGACGAAGTCGCGGGCACCAGTCATTTTATAATATTAGTAGGATTAACTTTATGTTACCTGACTTTCTGTGACAGTATTATTTCCACCATTAGGGCCTCGTCTCGTACCAGGAGCACTTTCAGAGAACTGCAAACAGTGAATAAACGTTTTGTACTTTTTTCATAGATTTTAGTCAATCGGGATGAGTGATCTTTGTTTCAGAAAGCATGTTAGACCATCGATTTCAGTAGTACATACTTAAATTTAATTAACCAGTACTGAATCAAAATGCTTTGTTTACAATTAAATTTCATAGTTCATATATTTAGTGTAGGTACTTACACTAACAATCCGTTCTACTGACATGCGATTGCGGCACGTGTCCACGTACTCCTGCCCTTTGACAAGCAGTACATATCCGCAGTGAGGGAACCAGTGCGCATGCTCCGACCATGGCGTATCGCCCGCCTCCCACTTGCCCAGCCCTCCGTCACAGTAGAAACAACGAACCTACAATAAAGTGTATTTAAAGTTATATATTTTTGTGGAAAGAAATACGGGCGAGAGCAGGAATCGAACCTGCGCCTACCGGATTCGGACTTCAGGCGCTTTAACCACTAAGCCATCTCGACCTCTGCTCACTACACCGAATTCTTCTTCCACATTTTAATTAGTTTTTTGGTGACATCACCGCTATCTATTCAGTGCCTAGACGGGGCAATGAACCGACACGACTAACTTTGCAATTAATACAATGTCGTACAGGTGCGATTACCTTAACAAATACAGATGAATCTTTCAAACGCATTAACGCATGCGTAGCGATCTCTACAGTTATTTCTTACGAAAGAAAAAATCTGTTTTTAGCAGGAATCGAACCTGATATATATTTATAACATAAGAGAACTGCCTCCCGGAAAAATATTTATAACATTAAAGAACTGCCTCCCGGATAAATATTTATAACATTAGAGAACCGCCTCCCAGATAAATATTTATAACATTAGAGAACCGCCTCCCGGATAAAAATTTATAACTTTAGAGATCGCATTTGAAAGATTTATCTGTACAGTATATTTGTCCGATATTACCAACTACTCGGGCTTAGTTGTACCAACTTTACTATAACCGTAACCGACGTATTACTTGTAGCCCCCTTCTACCAAAACTACTTCATTTAGAACCGACATTAAAATTTATTAGCTAACATCCATAACGATAAGTGCCAACATGTCATTGTCATTGAATTGTGTATAAATCGGTATGCAATAACAGGAAGCTTTATTTTATTAGTTTTTTACGTCGCCCGACATTTAGTTTAAGTAGCACTTTACGAAGCTAGGGACGCGAACTTGGACATAATTATAGTGAGAACTATAGTTGTCGTAATGTCTGAAGTAAGTCATTCCCAACTGTCGCTCAGGTACAGTTGTATAGAAAAGGGGTATCGTAAAATTTTAAATTTGTTAGTTTATATTTATGACACCGACTGTTCTCGGCGCTTAAGCGAGCGAGACAGATATATTGACTGCATGTAAAGGAGTGAGTAGCATATCACGCTGTAATTGTGTCTCGCCAGATCGCACATGCGACCTGTCGATTTTATCGTATAATTGACAACGGTGCAGCATACTTGCGTACAACGTCAGAATTATAATACGACAGTTGCACTTGGACATATCGACATCGCGACACTTATTTGAACATGAACCCGTGTGGAAAATGTCTGCTAATACGAGTGAGTTCTCGTGACGCCAGCCGTCGAGAATTACGTTAGATACTTGACATGACATAGCCCATCGGTATAGAAGAAGCCTTCGTCGGTCAGTCCTGCTGGCCTTATATATAAGGTCCTAATTTATTAGGTAATTTCCTTTTAAGGGGTTGATGTGTAAGTCATAAGTATTCAAATGCACAAGGAAATAAATTGCCAAAGCACACTTTAAATTAATAATAATAAAAAATTATAATGTTTGATTACTGCTCTTTACTGATTATGCTGTCCCCGAGCCGCGCGGAGGGAACTACCGCGACATGCCCCCCCCCCCCGCAAGCCCGCGCGCCCCGCCGCCACCCCGTCTCCTCGTCGCGTCAGCTGTTACTACCTACTTCTCTCATCGTGTGGTTGCTGACCAACATAGTGTCAAAGTTTAAACCACCCGTAGGTCACTGACATGGCTTTACACACCGAGCCGCGCGTAGGTAAATTACCTGAAATGCGCGCCGCGCGCCACGCCGCCCCGCCACAGTATTTTACTACTGAGTACCTACTTATGCACGGCCTTTTCCCGCGTTACAGCCAAGTGACCCAAGTGACCCGGGGCTCTAGAGCTAGAAACTACATTACTAGGAAAGGCCATGAAAAAATTCAGAAAACTAACAGACAATGACGTTGCAACTTTTCTTTACGATACCTTCTCGAATAAAAAAAATGCAAATGTAAAAATTTTACACGAAAGCGCCTGTATTTCTAAATTCCCATCACACTCAACCAGGCTTTGGATTAGACTGACAAATAATTTTAACGATTAGGTACTAGAAAGTTGTCAATGATCAATTATTACGTTTAATTGATAGTATGCACTACGTAGGTATTAGCTTGCATTAATGTTATGGTTATAACAATAACTTGGCGTGTATTAACAGTTTGAATCATAAATACATAAGTACAACATACATAGCATCACGCCCGTATTCCCCGAAGGGGTAGGCAGAGGTGTACACATTTGTGCACTCACATTTCACCAATGCTGTTATTAAGTCCCATGTGAGCCTATTGCCATCTACCGGGAACAATTCTAAGCTGCAAGAATTTTCTAATAGAAAAACCCAATAACACTGCTCGACCTGGGAATCGAACCCGAGACCTCAGCAGTCGCGCTTGGGACCACTAGATCAACGAGGCAGTTTAAGTACAACTATTTTAATTTATTTGTTACCTACTTACCAATAAATTAAATTAAGTATTCACAAAAACTTTGAAAAAACCCTTGTCCTTGAGATCACTTCACTTACGTATTTACTCGAATGTACCTCTCTACGAGACACTTATTTAAACAAACTCAGTAATAACAACACTGTTTGGTTGAAGACTTTTATGGGAATCACTTAGGTATTTTACAACTGTTACGAGATTATTATTTAGATATCACAAAATAGATCTATTGCAACATACTGATTGTTCACCATATTCATCATTTATGTAATCTCCAAACATCGCAATTATTAGATTTTTGAACCTACGATTTTTTATCGATTGTACAAAAGCGTCGCGGTCATTCCGCTGCAACGTCACCCGTCACCGAACCATCGTACATCACCGCACCGCACCATGCAGCTGACTGAAATTACGAAGTAGGTACGGAAGTATTTTTGAACTACTCGGTAGGCATGGTCTTTCTTATGCTTTGTTTATCGCCGACAGAACAAGCCGATATTCTTTGATGGTATCCGACACAAGCGAAATTAAATACTAATTTTAGTAGGTACGTGACCGTTAAAGAAGCCGACGCACAGTGGGTCGAAACTATGATTTTAGTGACTTAGGGCTCAACTTTGCTTTTTCACTTTTTTTTTATGCGGATGGGTAGAGCTCATTAACCTCAATAATAATTGTTCTGATGTATTTTTTCCTAAACTTTATACTTTGGGTAGAAAAATGTGTTTTGTTATTTTTTTGTATGCAGCGGATCAAATAACCTTAAATTCCTGCTAAGTAGCGTGTGATCCCGCGTTGAAACTTTATTTTTCATATACCTTGTCTAGTCTATTATCATTTGATGCTATTAACGTGTGCATAAAGTTGCAACTCTGCCAAATAAATGGATCGAAAAAAATGAAAAAATATATCGAATAAAAAGCTACATTTTTTACTTTCGTAAGTTCTTTTAAGTTAAATTTGATATGGAATAGTAAGTAAAAGCACGTAATAATACACATAGTTACTTAACAACTAACAACAATACATTTAAAAGGTCCCTAATTAGCTTAAATTTACTAATATATGTAGTATTAGTAAATTTGTAAATTTAAGCTAATCACACTAATCATAATACATTTAAAAGGTCCCTAATTAGCTCAAATTTACTAATATATGTAGTATTAGTAAATTTAAAGCTAATCACACTAATCATAATACATTTAAAAGGTCCCTAATTAGCTTAAATTTACTAATATATGTAGTAGTAGTAAATTTAAGCTAATTAGGGATCTATGAATTTCAATTTCTTTGTTTTAATGACTTTAACATGTTTATGAAATGTTATTTTAAGTTAGATTTAATACTGAATAGTAAGTAAAGATAGGTACATAATAATACAAATTAGTAAAGGTAAACTAACATTACTACAACTAACACAAGCAAACTAAAAACTAACTATAAACAACATCAAACATTACTATTTCCTTTCAATTATGAGTTTGACATTTATAAACTAATAAAAAAAACAAGAAACTTACAAACTACCAAAAAATCTTATTCACTATCGCTATGACTATCTTGTAAATTATCTACATCAATAAAATCTATATCGGATTCTGTGGGAAAAATCAGCAGAAGCTCTTTGACTTTTGGAGAGAGAACCATTATATTTTGTTTCACCATTCGAGGTCTTAGACTTGTGATCTTTGGATCAGAAGACAAAAGAAGATTGTGTATAATATCCTCATTTGTCGCCGTTCTACTTACCTTTCTAGAATGACTCTCTCTATATTTCCGGAAATCTTTATTACGAGCTTCCGCTGCCTCTTCCGACAGTTTACCTATAGGTATGGCACCAAAGTGCTTAATTATATCACTCCCATGTACTAACAATTTATGTATACTGGAAGGCATATAATACCAGGGATATAAGTGAACGTACAATTGTGCAGTATCTCTACAAAATTCGGAAAACTTAGAAAGATCCACGCTCTCTCCAGATGCAACCGTCTGAAGAATCACATGAAACCTTTCTATTAAATCTTTATCTATTCCTGTTATGCGAGCTGTTGTTTCTGCATCCCTAAAAAATCTTCTGACAGTATTGCCATCATTGGTTGTGCCTACTCCTTGCTTGACTACGTCAATAAGTAAACCGCATTCTTTCTTAAACGCTTGCTGTATAGCGCTCTTTCTGAGTGACATTTTTTCTTTGTCATCGCCCCTGCAACTCCATTTTTTGAAGTCCAAACGATAAGCTGCAAACAAAAAGAAATATCACTTAAATAAAAATCTCACAAGTAACTATATAACGTGAAAAAAATTATGAACTAATAAAATTATATTTACCGATATGAAGTAAGCACTCCATGCTTCTTATCCAGGCATGTAAAGATGACATTCCATACTGGAACACTTCTTCGTTGTTCTCTTTTTGAGCAAGTGACTCTAAATTGTTCATCTCTGACGGTTTTGCTTTGCAGATATCACAGACAGCTGAAGATGTGTCTGACAAATATGACGATATTTTGCCGTCTATCATCGTCAAGTGCAATTGATGCTTAACTTCAACTTGATTGAACTTGATTGGCTGAAGTCTTTCTATTTCTTCGGTTATGCTAGCTTTTATAGTTACCACTGTTGACTGCGTTTCTTTGGTAAATTTGAACATTATCGGACGGCAATAGAAAGTTGATGAGGGTCGATCGTTTTCCCAAACAATTGTTCCATCACATTGTTGAAGCCTTATAGGAACTAGACTGGCCATGAAGATAGTTGAGTCATCAAACTCTGCTTCAGTCTTTTGTTTATAATTACTTTGACCTGAGGCTCCATCAAAACCCCATTTGCTTATTAGCAGTAACTCAGTTGGCGAATCCAAATCTAAAGTAATCACTTCTAAAAGCCTAGATACCGTCAAGTTGAGTAAAGCTTGCAGTTTAATAGCAGCTCCTTCTTCAGTTATAATTATGTCTTCTTTCCCTGGATAACATTTTGCCTTCGCTTGTTTTATTTTATAATAAGAAGGGTATAAATCAGACCTATTTTCACTTGCTGCTTCTCTTAGGCTTATATACTGCCACTTACTTAATTTAAGTGAAACTAATAAAGACAGTGCCTTATCGGGTGAATATGTACTACTTTTCGGTTTACTTGTACTTAAACACTCTTTAACTTTTTCTAGATCTTCGGGGTGATTTAGTAAATGGTTCATAATTTTTCCTACATCCTCATTTCCGGTGTTTCTTAAACTAGCAATTGTAGTAGCTTTAAGTTCATCCGGGGATAACGAAAGCGATTGGTTAATTTGATCAACGCGTCTTCGTTTTTGCCTGGAGCCCAATTCCTCGAAAGGTTTTCGAGGTGTAAATGTAGATGTCGAAGCTTCTGTAGTAGATGGTGGTAGATTTTCGACATCTTCAGTATTACAAATCTCGAGCCTTTCCTGTTCAGTGTTCACAGCTTCAGGTATCATTCCTTCGGGCCAGTTTATTGCACGTTCCAACCAATCACCATTTTTTCTTACAAACTGTGCTAACGTGCGACTACTTCATTCCCATCTTGCACTTATATTTGAACAAAAGCGCGTACAGAATTTTTGGAGCTCAACACTGTTCTCTTCGGTCACGTTTATTTTATGTTGTAGGAATTGAAAGAATTTTTGACTATCCGACAGTGACTTGACCTGCTCTCTTAAAATCATAAATAAATCTAAATTGTTAACTAAATTATCCATTATAACGAAAAAGGGACGATCAGAATCACGAGATGTTAGTAGTAGTACGAATAAACGAACACTAGTTAGTATATAATAAATTATGGTCATTTTATACTTCCAGAATCCAGTGACAAACAATGTTTACTAATTTTTCTACTACCCTCATTAACTAATTATCCTAATTAATATTACAGTAATGACTAAAAGTGAAAAACATTGTTTTTTTATAAGGTAAAAGGTTAAGCTAATTACAGTAATTAAACACACAAATAGAAATTAATTGATTTCATATCCACATTTTTAAATAAAGGTCCCTAATTAGCTTAAATTTACTAATATATGTAGTATTAGTAAATTTAAGCTAATTAGGGACCTTTTAAATGTATTGTTGTTAGTTGCTAAGTAATTATGTGTATTATTACGTGCTTTTACTTACTATTCCATATCAAATTTAACTTAAAATAACTTACGAAAGTAAAAAATGAAGCTTTTTATTCTATGTATTTTTTCATTTTTTTCGATCCATTTATTTGGCAGAGTTGCAACTTTATGCATTTGTTTATAGCATCAAATGATAATAGACCAGACAAGGTATATGAAAAATAAAGTTTCAACGCGGGATCACACGCTACTTAGCAGGAATTTAAGTTTATTTGAGCCGCTCCATACAAAAAAATAACAAAACACATTTTTCTACCCAAAGTATAAAGTTTAGGAAAAAATACATCAGAACAATTATTATTGAGGTTAATGAGCTCTACCCATCCGCATAAAAAAAAAGTGAAAAAGCAAAGTTGAGCCCTAAGTCACTAAAATCATAGTTTCGACCCACTGTGCGACGGTGACAGTTCGCACACATACTTCCCGGAAGGAAGAAAGAGTAAGCGTGTCGTCGATTAATACGAAAGGAAGAGATAGCACAACAGACGCTGACGCCGCCGCCACTCCCCGCCGCCCGCCGTCCGCCGCTCGCCACCGCAGCCCGCTGCGAGTGATTGTATGCCTACAAAGTAATTCAGTCGGCGCCGGCGCGTTTGATGATCCGATGACGACAAAGCGTTGCAGCACGGCGCTTTTGTACAATCGAAAAATTCGTAGGTTCAAAAATCTAATAATTGCGCTATTTGGAGAATACTTCTGTGATGATTATAGGGCTCTGCTACGTCACTACGAGCTTAGTGGAAAACAACAAGTACGCCGCAACAGATCTAAGTAGATACCTAAGTGATTCCGTTTTAAAGTCTCCAACCAAACAGTGTTGTTGATACTGATTTCGTGTAAATAAGTGTCTCGTAAAGCAGTAACTTCAAGTGAATACGTAAGTGATGTGATCTCAAGGACAAGAGTTATTTACAAATGTTTGTCAAATCTTATTCTAATTTATTGGTAAGTAATTAAGTATTCAATTAATTAAAGTCGTTGTAGGTACTTATGTGTGGTTCAAACTTTTAAACATGCCAAGTTTCTGTAATGACCTTTGTACATTAATGCAAGCCTATGCCTACGTAGTACCTACATGCTATCAATTTAACGTAATTATTGACCATAGCATTACACTAATTTGTCAGTCCAAAGCCCGGTTTATGCGTGATGGGAATTTCGAATCACAGATGTTTTCGTGTAAAATTATAACATTTAATGATCCTGCAACTTTTTTATTAGTTAAGTTGTCATAAAGGATAGGTATACAACGTCACTGTCTGTAGGTTTTCTGAATTTTGTCGAGGCCTTCTTTTACCTAGTATTTACCTACGGTCATGTACCCCGGCTGCCCGGTGCGTTGACTGTTAGCGCGGGAAAAGGTCGTGCCAACTAAGTAGGTAGTGATAGCCTAGATGTATGACCGTTGGATTGAGTCAAAGGTCGCAAGTTCGAATCAACGACCACTACCACTATCTTTTCGAAGTCATGTGCGTATTATAAACTCATTATCACTTGCTTTTAACGGTGAAGGAAAACATGTGAGGAAATCAGCACACCTGAGAGATGTTCTCGATGGTGTGTAAAGCCATGTCAGTAACCTACGGGTGGTTTTAACTCTGAGACTAGGTTGTTCAGCAACCACACGATGAGAGAAGTAGGTAGTAACAGCTGACGCGACGAGGAGACGGGGCGGCGGCGGGGCGCGCGGGCTTGCGGGGGGGGGGGGGGTGCATGTCGCGGTAGTTCCCTCCGGCGGCTCGGGGACAGCATAATCAGTAAAGAGCAATAATCGAACATTATAATTTTTTATTATTATTAATTTAAAGTGTGCTTTGGCAATTTATTTCCTTGTGCATTTGAATACTTATGACTTATACATCAACCCCTTAAAAGGAAATTACCTAATAAATTAGGACCTTATATAGGCCAATTACTATTACAGGATAAACAAGCCTCAGATATACCTGATCATCAGTGCCGGGTATGTAAGCAGCCTGGCCCAACATGTGTTCTATAGGCTGCCAATCGACTGATCAAGTACTAGGACATGAAATGGCCGTCATATTTACCTGATCATCAGTGCCGGTATGGAAGAAGCCTGCTTCAGCCAGTGCTCTTGGCGCCTGCTGTCTGTCGGCGGGCCAACGCTCAAAGCTGGCGAGGCGAGCAGCTAGCGACGCGTATTGCGGGTGCCGCGCTCCTCCCCCTACTACACCCAGATTCCGCCAAGTACCTCCCTGACTTAGCACGCGCTCATTATGCGCTGCACCGGACCTGGCAAACGAAAGAGACTTTTAGAAACAACTGGATGATTTGTTGTATCTCTGCAGTCAGTATACGATCATTGAGGTTATGCAACGTTTGGCGCGTTTAGTTTAAGTATGTGTAACCGTTAGAAGTACTTCTAAGTGTCTTCATGCTTCGAATATTATTGCAACGGCCCCGGTTATTGTCAAAAGATAAGATGGACTTAGGCGTCTTTAAATCAAGTCGAACAACTCTGACACTAGGGTGGTTTCTTGCAACCCAAAAACGAAAAAACGCCTTCAGAAATTGTAATCTGTCGGAATTTAACATATAACATTTTTATTACAAATATGCGCTTACTAAACTCCTCGCGACTGAATTATCGGTCACAGTGGCATATCTTCACGGAAATAAGCCAAGTACGCAGAAGGTATTAGGTATAGTGCATACATTTATACGCAAACACGGATGCACTCTCTCTTGCGTCACTCTCATAGTCTAGTGGGACGGCAATCTGACACGACCGTAACGAGATCAGGCGCAAGACCGACGGCTTTACGTGTTTTCCGAAGCAAATTCTCATTTTTTATATGTTTATTTAAATAATAGTATTTTTTTCATAAAATTACATGTAGGTAATAACGGAATTTTAAAAATACACAAATAATAATAATGGTGTTCATATATTTTCTTGCCCGTATCAATTGGCATAACATTTTAAGAGTATATTCGATTTAAAATAGCTCACCTAATGCGGATCATTGATAAACGATGAATTATTCCACTATCGTTTTTCCTTGAATAAACTTAATATCGTCACTTCAGAAACTCTTGTTTTTCCAGGTTCAAAAAATCTGTTTTCTGAACAGCTCACTTATAACCAAAACTCGTCAATAAACATTTGATGATCACAATAAACTACAATAGATCTATGCGCAGCAGTAGGTAACTCTGTACTAAAATGATTATGATCATGACGAAATAGAGTACCTACTGAACTGATTTAATTTTCACTAGCAAACCATAACACTGATAAATAATTACTTTTTGTATATAGATCTTGTACAATCACTTTTATAAAACTAATATTTGAACAGAAATGAGACCAACCGACCTCATATTCTTTGGTATCATTTAAGAATATTATGGAGTGTCCTTGTTAGGCACAAAATACACAAAAAATTAACGAGCGAACGGTATTGACCGCTTCCTAGCGGAGTTACAAACTACTAATTGAGTGATCGGGAAGTACTTGTCGTTATTCGACTGCGAAATGACTAAGAGGTAGGTAATGTAAATACCGTTTTATTAGGAGACTTATAGTCGAGGTTTCAATGTAATTGTTCTTTTGTTGGAATTTAGAACTGATATAATTTACGCGTCAACAGTCAAAGAATGCCCCTCGATTGGTTTACCTTGTACCTACTGGGCTTGTACTATACAGACACGTAGTTTGTACTGAATGACAGTAGTTGGAACTTGTTACACATACTCGTGTATTTACTCTTCGTAGTCGGTAACAATGTTGTTTATATTAGCGATTAAGTTAGTCATAAAGTATGTTATAGAGAATTAATATACTAGTTGATGTGTGCAGAAATTTATTTGTAAGGTGTAACTACTGTAGTAGTAATTACTTTTATGCTTTGTAGTGTTTTCTCGACACGATCGATAATTTTTATATTTTTAAACTGTATATAAATTTTTGTATAATAACTTTCGTGAGACACGTCCTTTCGGCTCAGCAACGTACAGAATTATACGTTGTAACAATAAAAATCTATTGTGTCTGTTCAACGGTTATTACTCACTTGCATTCTTCGGGATTGCCCGACTAGTTTCGAACTCGAACGGAGCCCTTAGTCATGAGCTGAGCCCGCGGCGATGTCGCGAGTCAAACGCGCGAGACGTCGCCGCGGGCTCAGCTCATGACTAAGGGCTCCGTTCGAGTTCGAAACTAGTCGGGCATTCCCGAAAAATGCAAGTGAGTAATAACTGTATATAAATTCCCCGCATCGGTGTCACTGTGGCGAAGCTGTCGACAGCCTCGGACACCATGTCCTGTCCTGTAGCAGGAGTGCATGTCGCATAGCACTGCACGCTAGTATCAACGACATTATCCGCCGGGCTCTCGTCACCGCCGGCGTTCCAGCTGTTTTAGAACCTTAAATTGCTTGGTTTGAGACGATAGAAAGAGGCCAGATGGCATGACGTTTTTGCCATGGAAGTTGGGTAGATAAGCATTTAGTGTTTGACGCAATATGTGTCGACACCCTGGCTCCATCCTATATGCCTTGCCCAGCGGGCTGTGTTAGCGCAAGTACAGTAAACTTTTCAGCTGCTACGACTTTGAGCCGTTTGGGGTCGAAACGCTCGGGTCAAGACATTTCTCGAAGACTGATCGACACTACGCGTGACCTGGTCGAAATCGGGCTGTGGCTTGGTCGAAAATTCAGCATTGCCATCCAACGTGGCAATTCTACCAGTCTCCTGGGTACCTTCTCAGAAGACAGCGATGGGGACGAATATTAGAGTTTTTCTCATTTTTATATTAAAATAGTTTTATTTTATACTAGCTGTGCCTCGCAGTTTCATCCGCGTTAATTTGAGGAAAAAACTTACTCAAATATATTCCACCAGCGCCCGCCCCCCTCATGACCGCGCCTAGCAAATCATAAATGCGCCTGCCTCGTTGGTCTAGTGGTCCCAAACACGACTGCTGAGCATGAGGGCACGGGTTCGATACCCGGATCTCGATTTCGGTTTTACTGTTAGAAAATTCTCAGTAGCAGCCCGGAGTTTTAAAGCTTGCCTGGTAGATGGCAATAGGCTCACCACATTTACATGGGACTAAATAACAGCATTGGTGAAATGTGGGTGTACGATTGTGTAAACCTCTACCTACCCCTTCGGGGAATACAGGCGTGATATAATACATATAATACAGCGCGCGTGGTACTTGATCATTATTTTGTTACGAAGTTATTTTAAAACTATTATATCTCCTAAGATATTCATTGAAATCAAATGATATCAAAGGCAATTTTGTTCAAAATTAAATATCTGTGATGAATAAGGTATTTATTTGGATAAGGATTAATATCATATTTATAAAACACCTTCGCAAATAATGCATTATTTTAGAACTAAGTTGATAACTAAAAAAGTGAGTCAACCTTAAAAGATAGACATATGCTGTCGCAGACTTTTTTTTTGAACTTTTAACAGGAAACAATTCTGTCGTAAGTTATTTTTGCGTAACTTTAATCGTTTACGCAGCGCACGCAACGGAAACTCTCATAAGGAATATTTTTTTCCCGTTTTTGCAACATTTTTCATTGATGCTCCGCTCCTTTTGATTGTAGCGTGATGTTATATAGCCTATGTCACCCGGAGATAATGTAGCTTCATAACGGTGAACTAATTTTTCAAATCAGTCCAGTACTTTCGGCCTATTCAATGCAAACAAACAAACAATCAAATCTTTCCTCTTTATAATATTAGTATAGAAGTATAGATAGTATAGAAGTATAGATTAGTATAGATGTGTAGTTACAAGTTTATTTAATAGGCTAGTATTATAGTATTGTATTGACTGAGGGGCTCGTAGCTAAGTAACAGCCGTATAGATCTATCGATCCAGGTTAAGCTACGCTTGCCGCAGTCGGTCTGTGGATGGGTGACCATCATACCGAGACCCCTCCGTGCCTCGGAGAGCACGTTAAGACGGCGGTCCCGATTGTCAAATTAAGATCTATGACAGTCGTTACTATTATTATATTGTAATGATATCCAACAAGAATTGAGAACCACCTCCATTTTGAAGTCGGTTAAAAATTAAAACAAAACTTAACAGATAAAACACAAGACAGTAATTAATCAATAAATACATACGACTGGGGCAGGTTATTTATATTCTCAGGAGGCGATTGAGCACCGGGGGCGTCATTCGACGGCGAAGCTGACAGCGACGGTGACGATGATGCGGAAATGTTACCGGCCTGGGCTTGCTGAGCTGCCTCCAGACCTGCCGCGTGTTGGCACCGGGGGAAATACCTGCAGAAGAAACAAAAGACTCTTATCATTCAGATGTTTATTTATCTCTCTTTATAGTTTAATGACCGACGACATTTATCGAGGTTAACATTTTGCATGTAGGTTTGTGACGCGGTAATATGAGATTAGAAATACCATATTATCAGCATTATAGCCGGGGTCCAACGGCCAGGGCAAGATTAGAATATTACGCCCTTTAAAATACTGCACACTACTAAATAACACCATGATCATTGTATTATGATGACATGGAGCTGATCTGATGATGGAGCTGGAAGGCGGCCAGAAGAACTCCTTTATAAAATGACATAACCCTATCGAATTTGGGCTCAAGTGATTCGTCTTGATGAGTACTTTGTCTGTAGATGGTATCCAGGGTCTGATGATGGAGCTGGAAGGTGGCCATAGGAAGTCCGTAATAAAACGACACAATCCCATCGAGTTTGGGCTCGTTTGATTCGTCTTGATGAGTACTTTAGTCCTAGATAATATCAATATGCACCCCATCATATTTGGGGAAATAAGTCCGTTCCATTTGTTATAAATGTAAATTCTATTTGATTAGATGGATGAAAAACGCCGCTACGCGCTACGAACTACGCCGTAGTAAATCCCGAATGATAAATACTAAAATCAATCTGCCTAGCCTTTTCCCAATTACATTGGGGTCGGCTTCCAGTCAAACCGGATGCAGCTTAATACCAGTATTTTACATGGAGCAACTGCTTATCTGACCTCGACAACCCAATTACTGGGTAACACGATATCTCGTGGTATGAATGGTTGTCAGACTTTCAAGCCTCTGACCACCTGTAACGGCTGTGATAGATCTTAATTTGACAAACTGGACCGACGGGTTAACGTGCTCTCCGAGGCACGGAGGGGTCTCGGTATAAAATGATGGTCATCCATCCACAGAGCGACCGCGGCAAGCGCAGCTTAACCTGGATCGATCGATCTATGCGGCTGTTACTTAGCCACGAGCCCCTCGAATCATAAATACTAAAAAGTTAAAAATAATACAAAAGATATTTTTTTTATAACAAGTTTTTATGACTTGTTAATAAGAAATATGTCATTTTATAAGTACAATACATCCCATATTTCTAAATTCTTTTCTTTATTTTTTTATAATTATCAGATAACAAATTCAGAAATACAGATGTAAAAATGAAAAAATGCTGAAAAAATGCTACACAATAGTGACACGGACTTGTGAGCAAAAATAGTGTAGGACTATTTCCTATGTTTATTGCAATGATAAGATTAATACTTAATATGATTTCAATTACATCATTAACTTAATTAGCTTACACAAACATTACTTGGTAAATAATAATTAAGTGATTCATGATGATTAATACCTTCAGTACTAATAGCAGTGATAAAATATATGCAAGATGCAAATTATAAAAATATGTTGCAATTTATATCTTACATTCGGTGCACTTCAAGAGGTGAAACTGAGCTGAAGTGATTGAAGGGAGCCAATTCTCCACCACACCAGGCACAACGCAGGCGACCTTCACCAGCGTGGTAGAATCCAGCATTTACTAGAGCCTGGCGGGATACCGAAGTGTCCTATACAAAAATTACATCTCATAATACATGCATGCATAAAATAAACAATGTGACATTTTCTAGGAAAATGGAAATTTTTGACAATCTTAGGCACAAGAAAATTATATATATATAAACAGATTTTCTAATTATAATTCATTTTAAAATTGGTTACTCAATAAAATAAAATTAATTGTCTGACAGGTGCACATAATGTCTGGAAGTAACTATTTAAAGTAATTAAATTTTAATGTATTTTAAATGCAACAACTTGAAACTTTGCATAAGTTCAAAATGCAGTCATCTCCATTTTAAATCATGCTTGCTTAGAAGACACCTATTCTCTAAATATATAAAGCACCAATGTCGCATTCAAGAGTAAGACTTTCAGGAATCCATAATACATGCTGTATTATGGGAGATATTAAAAAGGCCATTTTCCAGAAACCATCTCATTTTAATTAATACTATACCATAAAATATATCTCATCGAAATAGCATTGCATTAAAAATGAATATGTATTGCCAAGCAGACTATGAAGGTTTTACACATTAATGTTCATTCAGTGCATTTATGTATGTTATCGACAATGTTGTACAAATATCAAATATAATTATATGTAGTAGCAGCAACTTAGACAAAAGACAATAAAAAATTAAGCACTTGTTCTTTTTCAGACTATTTAATAATATCCTATTGTATCACCCTGTTAGCATCTATATAAGACATCAAAAAGTAATAGTTATGCCCATTCATTGAAATTAAGTCTGTGAATAATGACTAGGTATGTGATTAATTTAATATGTGTTTTTTTTTTTAAATATTATTTGTTCATCTATAAATATAGTGTGTAAATATCTTTACTAATCTTAATTTACTTGTAAGTTGTTATCCTTATGTCAGTTCCTCTTCTATTTATTGTAAAGAAAAGTGGACAAATAAAAATATGTCTTTCCCACTACATAATGGAATTTATGGATACTTTTTTGATGTATACCCTATTTTATATTGAAAAACTGTATGTGCTTCCCTTGAAAATAAATAAGTAATGATATAAATAGAACTTATAAGTTGATTTCATAATTTCCTCTGGGAAATAGTACTTTGAACAAATGAACTTCATACAAATCAATTCATCTTAATACTTCAAATGTGAACTACCTAGAAGTAATTATTATTATCTTGGCATAGAACTAGATCAGTAGTTTTTGGGAGTACAATTTCTTTTTACTATGATTACAACATAATTACAAATAGACAAATTATGTTCTTACATCCCAATTTATAAAAGATAGAAGTCGTAAAGCACCATTCTTATACGTCTCATCTTCTTCTGTTAGTCCATAACCGGGAGCAGTGTATGTATGGTCACTCTGTACATCGTCAGGGGGCACAGATGATCTACGGGTATATATAGATGGTGGGCAGTCTGGCCCTAAGACTAATGGCACATTGCCCGAGAATTCAGGATGTACCACAAACGGGCAGTTTGGCTGCAATTGCCGATGCCTCCACATCACCTGGTCTCCATAATTCCACTGCGATATTTTACTACCACAACAAAAGCACTTCACTTCTGTACCTTCGCCCGTAAAGAAAAACCCTGCTTTTGCAATCCTTATAGGATCTACGGGTGCTGATGAAGGCCAATTGGTAAATGTATTAAGTCTATTTGTCTCATAATTCATTTTATAAATTAATAATGTGAACACAACTGCACGGATTGAAATGAATAAACTATAAGCTACTTAAGGAAACTTGATCCTTACTCTTACTGTGTGTTAAATGTTTAGTGAAAGAAATGCACAACCTAAAAAGGCTGATGAAGGATTAAATCATTAGATACACCACTAAATAAATAAAAATTTCACGAACGACGATTAAAAACACATGAATCAATAAAGGAATACAGATTATATTATAGTTATACAGATGATAACGCTAAGGATGGATACAAATATCGATATACTGATAATATCGATATTTACTCACAAAATTAATGTTTTTAAAGCTGATTAAGAAAATTTTATTTAGCTATTTTATTTTTTAGAACATAACTTTTTATATATCTTTTAAATATATCCCTGAATGTAATCAAATGTTAATTTCTTTTTTAACACAACTACCTAGTTTCTAAACGAACTCTAAACAAGCAGCTGTAAGTTTCATGTCAGTTGGTAATGTCCAATGAAGGTCACAAAGTCAAACGTCTAACTGACAAGTGTTGCCAGCTCTAGTATTCAAGTTTTGTTGGTTATTAATATAAAACAGATGCTTTTTTACGTTTTTGGGTATAGTTCTATTTAATAATAATAATAATATTTTTTATTGTTCAAAAGATCTTCTTTACATAAGTTGGTCAGTAGCCTCCACACTAGGATTCCCTGTGTCGTGGAGGCTAGTCTCTTTCATCTTAAAAATAACATTGACTTAAAATTAAAGAATTTATAAACACCACTAACCACACACGCACATATGTACCCATATACAATTTTATACATACGCACCACTAAACATAAAATCAATGCTCAATGCTCAAAACATGCGTGTGTGTGTGAGTGCACGCGCGTGTGTGTGTGTGTATGTGTGTGTGTGTGTGTGTGTGCGTGTGAGCGTGTGTGTGTGTGTGTGTGTGTGTGTGTGTGTGTGTGCGTGTGTGCGTGTGTGTGTGTGTGTGTGTGCGTGTGAGCGTGTGTGCGTGTGTGTGTGTTTGCGTGTGTCTGCGAGTGTGTGTTTGACTGTGGGTGTGTATATGTATATACGAGGGTATGTAGGCATATGCATGTGGGGGGATTTATGACTACCATATTTTAATATGAGTTACAAAATTATAAATCCTTCATATAGTTAAAAATATTATATCTAATTTATCTTAAGGAAGTTTTCTGTGCTGTTATAATCCATTGGTTTGATGTAGTTTTTGATATGGCTTTTGCATTTTGATCTTGTCATCTTTAGGAGATTTAATTTATTATTTAATTTGTAATAAATATACGGTCCCATGTAGTAAAGACACCTTTTACCAAAGTCTAATCTAGTTTTGGGCTTATGCCATTTGGGTTTTCGCCTAGAGCGAATGTTGGGTTCAGCTACAATACTTGCTATTTTGTGGAATTTTAATGCTACAGCCATAATGTAAAGTTGTCGGACACGCAGGACACCAGTCTCCTGATATAAATTATCAGTTGGGTAACGAATTGGCTTTTTGTAGCTTACCTTGAGGATCGCCCGTTGAGAACGCTCTGCATTAATTAAATGTGTCTTATGTGCTATTCCCCATGACATGATGCAGTAGTTTAAGATGGATTCACACAGTGTATGATAAATCATCTTCATGGTAGCTTCATCTGCTATCAGTCCCATCTTCTTAAAAATGTGTAATAATTTTTTAACACGTCCACTAACCTGCTCAATTTGTTTTTTCCAGGTGAGGTGATTATCAATATAAATACCGAGGTACTTTATATTAGTCACCTGTTCAAAACATGAGCATGAGCATGCTATGCCAGTGTTATTTTTACACATGTGCAGCTTGATAGTTAAATGGGTTGGACAAGGGTTTTTTGTACTGACACTAAAATTTATTGCCTTAGTTTTTTCCACATTAAGTGTCAACAAGTTGTAGGTCACGTCGCCATTCGGCGACCCGCTTCATTCCATTCTCAGCAGCCTCGTAAATAGACTCCCAGGTTTTGTCATAGAATACTATGGCCGTATCATCAGCATAAGTAAACATCCTAGCTTTATAGAGTGGCAGGGAGCAAAGAGAATTAATATAAATTATAAAAAGGGTTGGTCCAAGTACGCTACCCTGCGGCACACCATAGCTAAGGCTAGCGTATTCGCTATGATGTTTTCCCATACTGATCCTTTGTGTGCGGTTATTTAAGTAGGATTGAAACCACTCAAGAGTCGTACCACGGATTCCTATGTGTTCAAGCCTTTGGAGAAGCATTCTTCTAGACACGGTGTCGAAGGCTTTTACAAGGTCAAGGAAGATTCCAGTGCACTTATTTCCGTCATCTAGTTTTGTTACGATAAAATCAACTAGGTTTGTAACTGCATCTTCCGTCGACCTATTATTGCGAAAGCCGTATTGGTTGTCTGATAGAATACCGTTCTTTTCAAGGTAATTTAGGAGTTTCTTTTTCATAATCTTCTCTAGAATCTTTGATAGCGATGTGAGTAGGGAAATGGGCCGGTAATTTGATGCATCTGTTTTGTCTCCCGATTTAAATATTGGGCAAACATTAGCCATTTTCATAGCAGTCGGGACTTTTCCTGTAGAGATACTTAGTTTGCACAAGAAAGCCATGGGAGGAGTGAGACAAAGCTTGTTTTGTTTAAGGATTTTGTTTGTAATACCGTCCCATCCAGGTGATGAAGTGTCTCTGAGATTTGAAATGATCTTATTTACCTCATAGTTATCCGTCGGACTTACATAGAATGAGTTACAAGGAGAAGTATTTCCATACATACTTCCTGATAAAGTAGCCAGTTCAGTTTCAGTTTTATTAAGTGACATGAGAGTTCTATCAGCAAGTTGCTCACCTATGTTTGTGAAAAAACGGTTTGCCCAATCTAGGTCTAGGTTTGCCTAGTCTACTCTTTTGGGTCAGAACAGATGTGTAAGAGTTCTTGGCAGTTAGCACTGGTCTTATTGACATTACATATACTCTTTATAGCAGTCCATGTTTTCTTACTGTCTCCATTAGCAGCTTTGAGAGTTTTTTTGTCATATGCGTCTTTAAGATTTTGAAGCAAGTTATTGCACAGGTTTCCGTAGGTTTTATATTGCTGCTGAACTATAGGATTATTTTTATTCTCTTTTTTATTCGCTTCCATGTGCAACCGGTCTCTTTTTCTGATACATTTCATTAAACCCTCAGACATCCAAGGTTTTTTAATACATTTGGAGTTTCTAATGATGTGTCGTTGTGAACTCTTGTATTATTTTACTGAGCATACCTGTAAATTCTGTAAGTGCTTTGTTAACCTCAACGTGTGAGTAAATGGATTCCCATTTACTGTCCGAAACTGCTTTTGCCACACATTCATAATCTTTTTTAATTTTGTTTTTGATTTCAGGCAAGGAGCATGTTTTTTCCCTCGCAATGCTCATGATAACCGTGTCATGGTCAGTTATTTCCGAGGCACACACGACAATCCTTGCTGATTTTTTGGTTTTTAACAAGACGTGGTCTAAACAGGTTTGATCGTGTGTAGGGAATTGATGGACCGGGTAATAACCATAGTGTCCAGATAAATAATCGCTTGAACGTTTATCCCTAGAAGTCGGTGAGATATTGATATTAATATCGCCGATTATGATATTATTTGGAGATTTACACGATTGCATAATTTGTTCTAAAGAATCACAAAAGTTATGGATGTTGTAAATAGACCTGTAAATGGCGCAGATTGTATATTCTTTACTGACGTGATTAAGAAGACAGTTAGCGTCTTTAAACAAAGGCTCTTCAATTACCAGCTGTAAATTACTTTTATAAAAAACGGCAATGCCGTCATTCTGATTGAGGTATCGTTTGGAATAATGACAAATGTAATTATTAAGATAGAGAATAGGTGTCGTTTCATTCAGTCGACATTCAGTTAAGATAAGTATATCCGGCAAGAATTTTAATCTAGATAAAAATACTGTAAAATTATCGAAGTTTTTTTGGATACTGCGTATATTTTGACTTACGATTGTCAGTTGTGTATTAGGGTCTCCAATATCCGCTATGCATTCTTCTGGATTGCTCTGTTTGGTGTTCTTGTACTCGTACATTTCCGTCTTGTCAAGGTCTTCTATCAAATTATAATGGCTAGCCATAATATGTTATTGATATTAATAAGGGGTCAGATGTGATTTTTGTGTGATCCTTTTCCAAGTATTCCTGATTAAATTTGAAGATATTTTTAATTTTGGTATATGGTATCAGCGAAACATGTGTGTTGTTTGTGTTATTAGTTATGTGTGTATTGGTGTGTAAGTATAGTGTGAAAAATGTAAGTGTATATTTAGTTGTTATGTGTCGTGTGAATGAGCAAGTAAGTGCGGGTTGTATTTTATAGTATTGTATATTTATATATATATTTAGAGTATTGTTATTACAAAAGGGAACATACTATACTTAATATTAATTAACAAGTTTGCAGGTTTCTCTAAGGTGCTGAAATATCTGTTCATTTTTGACCAGCACGTATTTATCACCTTCCTTTTTACGCAGGAATACGCGTCCGTTTGCAATCCAGCAATATTGGAAGTTTTCTGATCTGGCGAAATCACGAGCAAGGAAGTGCAGTCGTTTGGCTTTTGGGGATAAGTGATCCGAGATAAACAATGTTGATTCAGGTCCTTCGAGGCCCAGATGCAATGTGCTGATGGGTCTGCCAGGTTGTTGGTTATTATATTGTTTTGTACTTCTTAAAAATCTGTCCTTTACAAAAGTGTTGGTAAACTCTGTGACAACAGTGGATGTCAGCGAGTTCTCTTTTGATGGTAATCTGTAGACATCCTTAATTTCATTTGAAGAACAGTCAGTAATGCCGGTATTTTTAATCAGACATGTGACCATGTTGAGTAGGTCCTCTTTTTCTCCTTCTTTTTCTTCGACACACCTCTAATCTCAGTACATGTTTTCCGAATAAATCGTTTTATTCCTTCATTTCTTTCCTCGAGCTCGGCAATTTTTGCTCATGTGTTATTACGGTCATTTTCTAACAAATCGATCTTTTTATCCAGATCCTTTATTTGTCCTGAGAGTTCCCCTAAAGATTTTTCAATATCATCATTTGATGATTTTATGTGAATCTTAATTTCGGAAAGACCTCTGTCGAGATTTTCATATACTTGTAGAAATCTATGTAATAATCTTAATTCAATAAATAAAATACATACGTATCATAAAATGCGAATTTAGTTAAAATTGCTTCACTATAAAAATGCCAGAAAACATTTTCTTTTACGAAGTCTGGCTTCACTAAACATGTCAATGTATTTCTATCCTCTTCTATCAAACTTTCAGTCCACAGAATAAATGAAATTGAACTCGACGTCACTTCAGTTGACGTCAGATCAAATCAAGGTTATTCGTTATTTTTGCCATTTATTTTGTAATCTTTTTTTTTTTTTTTAACCTCTTGTGTCCCACTGCTGGGCAAAGGTCTCCCCCATATTCTTCCACGCTTCTCTCTGTGTGGCAATAGCAGGCCAGGTTCCCACAAATGCATCTAGGTCATTATGCCAGCGTTTTCTAGGCCTACCACGGCGACGCCGCTCCTCTTCAGGCACCCACTGTGTGACGAGTCTAGCCCACCTATCCGGGTGCATTCTGCAAATGTGACCCGCCCAATCCCATTTCAGTCTGGTAGACTTATGACCCACATCAGCGATACCTGTTTCGGAACGTATAATGCTGTTATGGATACGGTCAACGAGCTTGACACTCAGCATACTACGTTCCATTGCCCTTTGGCATACCTTGAGTTTGGATTTTTGTGACTCAGTCAGGGACCAAGTTTGAGCCCCGTAAGTTAAGATGGGCAGAATACACATGTCGATTAGTTTGCGCTTCAGGGTAATATCCCAGGTCGCCCTTCATTAGCGTTTTCATGGACCAGCTCTTCCAGGCGTTTTCGACGCGGCGGTCTATTTCTTTATCTTGCCTGTTTTCGAAGGAGACTAGCTGGCCTAATTAGATATACTCATCGACATAATTGATTTCTTGCCCATCTACCTCGACCTTACTTTTTATGTTATTAGTCATGATTTTCGTCTTTGACCGGTTCATCATAAGTTTGGACTTAGACATTGGACATTGGTGTCAAGGCTCGCTGTGCTCAGATCTTGGAGCATTTGTTGTACATCGGTAGTAGTAGGTGCAAATAAGATGATATCATCAGCAAAACGAAGATTTGTTAATCTTTTGTTACCGATTTTTATATCTTTGCTTGCCCATGGGTCCGTCAATTTCATAAATATTTCTTCTAGAGCGCTTGTAAATAGTTTAGGAGAAAGCGGATCACCCTGTTTTACTCCTTTTGCCATTTCGAAAATGGGGCCAGGAAAGCTGAGCTTAATATTTGCTGTGCTATTACTATAATTGATTTTAAGGATGTCTATATAAGTTTGGTTTATGTTTTGTTTTTCCAATGCCAAAAATATCGCGTTGTGTTTGACGCTATCAAAAGCTTTCGTATAGTCCACAAAAGCTAAATATAGTGGTTTTTGAAATTCTATATGTTTTTCTATGAGTTGATTAAGAGATTGAAGATGATCAGAAGTGGAAAAACTAGGGCGAAATCCTGCTTGTTCAGGTAGTTGGTGGGAATCTAATTTTGCGTCGATGCGATTATGGACAATTTTAATAAAAGCTTTGTAAACATGTGACACTAAACTGATTGGCCTATAATTATTATTGTCACTTTTGTCTCCTTTTTTGTGCAGGAGAATTATGTTAGAGTGGCACATCTTTACTGGAAGTTTACCTGTCTTTAAAATACTATTAAACATATTGGTGATATGTGGAAGCAGTGTGGGTGACCCAAATTTAAGGGCTTCTGTTGTTTGCCATCTTCACCTGGGCTTTTATCGTATTGCATGGTATTAAGGACTTTCTGTACTTCATAGTCAATACTGTCAGGGCATTCATATTTAATTTCCGTCGCAGTTTTAGACGGATCTGAATACAGTGTTTTGTAAAAGTCCGTACATATCTCCAATATTTTGTCCCTATTGTAGTGTTTGGTGCCATTTTTATCTTGCAAGCTGTTTATCCATGGTCTTGTTTTTGATATACCTTGCTTTGCTACTCTTAAGGATTTATGTTTTTCAAGGGCTATTTTGACTAGGTGAGTATTAATATTTCTTATATCCTTTCTGATGTTTCGCTTGACCAGTTTGTCTATTAGTCTGTACTGCTGTGTTCCAATTCCACATGTCGTTCGTTGATCTATTAAAGTTAGTGTGGTAGAAGATAGTTTTCTGTTATTTTTCTTATCTGTTTTGATCTTATTGGAGCTAATACGTATGCTGTTTGTCATTGTATTATACTGTGATTCTACATCACTAACATCAAGTTTGAGATTGTTAAAACACTTAGAAAGTTGAAGATTAAAATGATCGGTGGCATTGATGAGAGTATTCTTAGTATGCCTTTTTAACGGTGTTTTAAATAAATGGCTCGGTGAATTTTAAAGCTAAATTTGATTTTTGCTCGGAGTGGTCTATGATCGGAACTATATTTTATTTGGTTTATTGTACCTACGTCCGTGATAATCTGTGTATCGGAGGTTAATACATAATCTATCTCGTTTTTTATATTAGTATTTGGCGATATCCAAGTCCATCGTCTTTGTGGTTTTTTGAGAAAAAGACTATTCGATATATGCATATTCTGTGCAAAGGCAAATTGAAGTAATCTAGTACCTCGTTCATTACGTTGCCCTAAACCGTGTAGTCTTAAAACGTTTATGTTGTCCTGATCATGTCGTGGACCAATTTTTGCATTTCTGCATGCTATTAAGGAGGTCGTAAAAGTCTTCAACATCTTCATCTGAATGATTTGTTTTGGGAGCATAAGCTTGAACAACAGTCAAGGTCTTTTTTTGTGTAATACGGAATCTGAGTAACGCTATTCTTTCAGAGTAGCCCAAAAATTCAATGATGTTATTCTTCCACTTTTTAGCTACCATGAAGCCCACTGCATTCCGACGATTTTCCTCGGCGGTCACGTAGTACGATCGGGCGCCGATTGATCTATCTTTGTTTTTTATTATACTCTTTATTTATACAGTCCGTTCTTTTGCTATAAAACGATGGAATCCCGTCATGCATATACATTTGTTTAGGTATTATTAGGTATCTACTTAGGGTCCAACCAACTAAGATATAAAATACGTGATTCAACCGATTCTAATATATTCTTACATTCATGTTTTTATTGCTCATACATCTTATGAATAACTTTGGAAGAATATAATGAAATAAAATTAATGGTTTTCAAAATTTTTTCTTGAATCACTTAATACATATTTGTATTGACTTTAATTTATTGCTGTCCTTATCCGTCTTCCCGCATAATATTTTAATTAATTTTTTGCAATAATGGTGAATAAGAAATCGGGATGACAAAGTAATCTTAAATCTATCAAGTTTTCTTTATGTATTTGGCAATGCAGGAAGTCGAAACTAATATGTACAAATAATATTACTTTTTTAAATTGTTTGAAAATAAATAATGTTATATTTGTTTTTAATATGTTGTTTAATATGTTGTAATTCCGATATGCATTTTATTAATGAGTAACTGGGACTGCGAAGCCAGTTCCGACCAGCATACTCCCGATATTTAATAAATTCAAGTTGTCTTTTACAAATAAGTCTTCCTTACATATCTGAGATATCTGATGCAAAATAGCATTAAGCGCCATCTATTGTTTTACGAAGGTAAAAATATTAATATTACCCTATCAAATTGCAAAAGAATGATTGCCATACGACAATGGATGTTTAAATGAGCTACTTTATTTTGTCGATTTTTAATTGTCCAGTTTCCTACTCATTTGTTCGAAGATTGTACACCCTGGAGGGAATGCGCCTGTGTTTGCGTATCCACTTGTGCACTTAGTATCTCCTGCGTACTTGGCTAATCTCCGTGGAGATAGGCCGCCGTGACCGCAATACGGTCGGGTGGAGTATTATTATTAAAGAACAAATATCTAAGAAAAAAGAGATTTCAGTTTGAGCTATAAGTATTTAAGTACATACAATAGTATTTAGCGACATTTAGCGGATTTTTAGCGATCGTTATTTTGAAAACATCGATGTTTTTCTAATATCGATCATCCCCCTTAAATTATATTTTTATAAATAGCTGCGAATACGAATCTTTCTAGCGTGTATTATAAAAAAACAATTAATAAAATTGAAAGAACAATATCGATGTCCGAAAACATCGATATTTAAGTTGATTGATTGAAGTTGACACAAAACTTTTATTTTAATAAATTTAAACTTTCAATTAACTGCCTCGTTGGACTGGCGATCGCAAGCCCGGCTGCTCAGCGTGAGGTTCGATTCCCGGTCGGTCAAATTTTTATTGGGTTTTTCAGTTAGGAAGTTCTTAGTAGCAGCCCGGAGTCAGGAAGTTGGTGGTGTGACACCCTCGTGTATCGGAGAGCACGTAAAGTCGTCGGTCCTGCACCAGATCTCTCTCCGGTCGTGTCGGATTACCGTCCCATCGGAATATGAGAGTCAAGAAAGACGGAGTGCATGTGTGTTTGCGCATACACTTATCCACTAAAATATCTCCTGCATACTTGGCCGTCGTGACCAATATATGTATGGTCGGGAGGAGAATTAAAACTAATAAAAATAAACAAATGTTGAACCTATAGTTTAAAAGAATATTTAAATGAAAAAATTTCTTATATATAAATATAAAATAATATAAAAACTTCCTCTCTCCTAATTTTACTGCAAGGGTTCAGGGTTCATGATGATCTCATAAATTTTAGCTACCACTTAAGTTCCAGTATGGAATCGCAATAAATTTATTGAGTAATAAGTAATGCTAACAACAACATTAGTCAGCAGCATTCAGTACATCTAATTCACGTTAGATGGCCTAGAGTGTATCGATGTTTCGTTCGATATTATTCTCATAACATCGATGTGTCGATGTTATCGAAGATATAACATCCATGTCAAAACATCGATGTTTTCTCGCTACTAATCGATGTTTCTTCAACATCGATAAATATCGATTATGCCTACCCCTCAGTTATTCAGTTTCAGTTTCTTCTCGTTTTCTCGCATGCATATATTACTAATCTGTGGTTTTCTCTTGAATTCACTTCTGAAAGTTCTTTGTTCTTTCCTTCTTTTAAATTCTATAAAACTTGCATTCACTTGCATTGATCATTGCAACTTTGCAAGTCCATTGTACACCAGCAACGGTAAAATGTGGATATATATTTTTTTAATTATTGCGGTGTTAAGTGTCCTAGGAGTGGTTATTCATTTCTCGTTGGATAAAAAAGTTATTTACAAAGACTTGAATGGGAAACATGTAGTCATCACCGGCGGGTCTAGTGGTATAGGAAAATCCGCAGCAGTAGAAGCAGCCAGACTCGGAGCTCATGTAACAGTAATAGGGCGCGATATAGGTAAACTTACTTCAGCCGTTATTGAGATAACCGCAAATTGCACTGATAAAAGCAAACAAAAAATACAATACGCTTCTCTAGACGTTACCTCTGATTACAAAGCTATAGAAGAGTGCTTTTCATCTATAGAAGAGAAGGTGGGACCTATATTTATGTTGGTAAACTGCGCGGGCATGTGCATATGCGGCCAGTTCGAGAAAATGAAGGTAGATGCTATAAAACAAATGATTGATCTAAACTATTTTGGCACTGCATATCCTACACACTATGTTTTGCCAGGGATGAAGGAAAGAAACGAGGGGTTGATTGTTTTTGTAAGCTCAGAAGCTGCATTAGTGGGTAAGTTTCTAATTTTGTTAGTTTCATCATTGTGTTTTGTACTAATAAATTTTATAATTTTATAAGATATAAGATGTAATGAATGATACATCTTGCACAATAAATATTTTTTATATAAAATATTTTAGTAATACCTTAGGTTTTCACGATCACTACACATTGTAATAAAACAACTTTTACCCAGATTAATTTAGTATATTATTATTATTCCTGACATTTCAAACACATTGCAGCAGTTGTGGTCGCAGGTCAGGGAAAACAAAACCGATAATACATGCAATTAATCTGTTAAAAGTTGTTTTATTATACAATCTTTTATTTTCCAGGAATATATGGATACAGTGCTTACAGTGCTGGCAAATGGGCTGTGCGTGGATTAGCAGAGTCTGTGATCATGGAAGTTGTGGGTACAGGAGTGAGGTTGATGGTTGCTTTCCCTCCTGACACTGATACCCCGGGCTTGAAGAATGAGGAACTTACTAAACCAGAAGAGACAAAATTGATATCAGGCACAGCTGGCTTGCATTCAGCTGATGTAGTTGGAAAACAAATGATTCACGATGCTCTGGTAAGTTTAATCTAGATTTTAAATAAAAAATACCTATGGATAAAACCTAAATGCATTAGTACATTGACTGCTAACAATAAAGTTATAAAATGTAGAAAGAAATATACCTATAATTTATAATTTTCTAATATTATTTTAAAATATTAATATATATATAAATAAAAAAGATTTAATTTTAATTTTCCTTCCTGAACGTATATTCAAAATTGTTTATATGACCTGTATACTCTTGGTTCTTAACTACTTGTAAAACTTATTACATATTTATAGGTATAACACCAGAGGGCCTGGCAGACATTGTGTGCCCTGAATTTAATTGCCGCACCACTTACCAGGTCCAGTTATCAATTTAAACCATGCAGGAATCCACTGAAACACTCACTTAAATTTCATAACTGGTTGAGCCATTTCTGAGTTTTTATGGGTCTAACATTTGGAAATTATTTTTTATTTATATATATAGGGTTTTCACATATCAGGAACCCTTAAACATGCCTGTTTAAATAAATAAACAAATTAATGATAAAATAAACATTTCTTCAACTTATTGAAGATTTTTTGTAACAAAGTCTATAATTAATAATTATTGTTAATGTTATTGTTTCAGGTAGGAAAAACATATTCTGTGTATAGCATATCTGGAACATTACTAACAACTCTGTTTGGTGGGTCCATAGAGAGTGGAGCACAGGTAGTTCTACAAGTATTTTCAATGGGATTTTTAAGAATAATCATGGTTGGAATCTTACTTTCATTTTATAAGATCGTTAGAGATGGTCTCAAAAACAAGAGTGATGTCAAAAACAAATAATTTTTTACATATAATAGGAGGTATTTATACAAATCATTCACATAATTGTATATGATAATAATGAAAATGGTATATATAATATATATTCACTATATGGGTACATCTTTGTGCTTATGCAATGGTATTAATATTTCTATGCTGTTAATGCAGCATGTGGCCAAGTTTACATGTGTGTACATAAATAATTTTAAGGAATTATGTTTGAACTAGCCACTGTCGGTCTATTAGCAGAATAAAATATCATGCAAGCAATTGTAGTTGAACCCTGAATTGACTTTTGTGCTTCTGGTACTTTGTTTTTTCTCAGTGAGCATTACACTGCTGTTATGTGTATCAAAGTTGCATTTAAATATTTCCTTACATGTACCAATAAAAAAAAACATTTGATTAGACCATTTTAAATAGCTGTAAATCTCAAAGATTCTTCCTAATTTTACTTACATTAAGTGTAACATAGGTATCTGGGTAATATTAATCCATTCCAGTCACCTTTTTTAATGTTGTAAGGTTATTGTAGTACTATATTATTATTGCATCCATATTGAAACAAACATTTACAGTGCTTAATTAAACTTTGATTGTTGTTTGTTTTATGAATGTTATATACATTTTTGTCTGTATATCTAAAGTTATTATTTTTATGTTTATCAATATATTTATAGTTGATGTTATGATCAGTGATTGGAATTGTATAATGAACCAATTTGCATAAATACTGTTAATTTTGCCTGCGTCGCGTTATGTGCAAGAAGAATTCGGAATAGTGAGCAGAGGTCGAGATCGTCTAGTGGTCAGAGCGCCTGGAGTATTTATCCGGGAGGCGCAGGTTCGAATCCTGCTCACGACCGTATTTTCCTTTCCACAAATTAATGTAAGTTTTAATAAAATGGTGTTAATTAAAACTATGATATAGTAAAATTTTCAAGCAAGTCTCAATTTTCAAACAAAGATCCATTTTTATACTGCAGAATTAGTTAAATAGTTACATTTAACACTAATTATTCCAATCATTGATTATAACTATTCAACTTGCTGCGAAAACCACTGTATGTTTATAATTATGGTTCGGTTGCTTTAATGGCTATAGACCAATATTTCGATTTTTTTATCTAGAAATATTTTATTACCTAGTTAATCTCTTGACTTATTAATTACCAGATGTAATCGAAATATTGTTATCAAGTACAATTATGTATTTTCGTGAGGATACAGAGATTTAATTTTTTAATTTTAATTTATTTTAATTTATTTTCAAATAATCAGATAACAGAGATCCGTAGTGTTAGTAAAGTACCTTATACCTAGTGTTAGTAATATACATAAATTAAAATAACAATTTGGGTATGAGTCACTTTGCAAAGAAGACGAAACCAGTTTCTCATCCGGTCATCCTCTCCACAAAATGCCTCATAAAAGGGGAAAAAACATTCTCAGTCACTGTTTCCAGAATGCTGTTGCCACTGGTCCGGGTTCTAGCTGCCACAGACGCTATTTTCTTCCGCACAATTGCGTGGAAGCTGTCAGTACGGTTCTGCGTAAACATCTCCGACGCACTACAGAACCGGGGCAGTCTCAAGAGCATTCTAAAAACATTGTTGTACTGGACGCGCAGGACATCTAGCGACCTTTTGGTGTAGCTGATCCACAGACCACCCGTGTACAGACTCTGACAATACGCTTTAAAAAGCGTTATTTTTACCTGGTCCGTGCAGCGGGCAAATCTACGAGTCAACATATTACCGCGGACCGCCAAAGCCCTGCGCTCCCTCTCAATATCCACGTTGTCTTTCAGGTCGTCGGCAAGCATATGTCCCAGATATTTGAATTGTTTTACTCTTCTTATGCTCAAGCCATTTAGGGTAAAGTTAGGTGAATAATCTGAACACCTACCGGCGACCCCAAAGACCATGTATTCACATTTCTTCACGTTATACACGAGCCCATGCCTAGCCGCGTAGTCCTCGCAAACTTTCAACATCTCTCCAATAGCACCTGAAGTCGGGCCCAGCAGCACCATGTCGTCCGCATAGCTGATGCTGTTAATATTAACACCACCCACCCGACAACCAACACGCATACTGCCGAGCTCGACCATGAGGTCATTCACATATAGGTTGAAGAGCCTGGGTGAAGTCAACCCTCCCTGCCTCACCCCGCACTCCAACCCATAAGCCTCAGAGAGACTATTGGACCACTTCACATGATTCGTTTGATTAGCATACCAAAATTGCAGAATCTTACGAACATCCGCCGGTACATTCCTGTCTCCCAACTTCCTCCAGAGCACATCATATGACACAAGGTCAAAAGCCCGGGAAAGATCCAGGAAACAGGCATATACCGGCGTTTTACGATCTGTATAATATTGAACAGTATTCTTAAGACTTAGGATTGCACTTTCAGTGGACAGCCCAGGTTGAAACCCAAACTGTGAGTCGTGCAGGTCCAGATGTTTTTCCAAGCACGAATCAAGCATACTGTCCAATATTTTAGCAATGGTAGTTGCAAGAGAGATTGGCCGGTAGTTTTCCCTGTTCGAGATATCCCCAGTCCTGTTTTTGATAATCGGTACCACAATCGTTCTCATTAGTTCTGCCGGTAGGTACGAGTGACTAATGCACATTGAATAAAACAGAGACAGGACCCTCGGCAGGTGAATACCAGCATACTTAAAATGCTCGATGCTGAGTCCATCGTGTCCGGGTGATTTACCTCTACTCATGTTATTCACTACCGCCCCGACCTGTTTTGTCGAGAAATACATTACCGGTTCCACTCCCTCACGGAAGGACCCAGCACCGGTCATCGTACCTGAGGGGCCAAGGGGTGATCGCATTTTGAAATGGTCTGTGAACATATTTGCAATTTGCTTTGGATCATTCATTCCACTAACGCTTACCGGCAGCCCAGGCTTGGTATCCAGCTTACCTGTGGCCTTCCAGAACTTACTGAAGTTGTTTGCGGCTCTTTGCTCGGCTAAAAAATCCATTTTTAGTTGTTCGCAATTTTTTTGGCACCATTTATGACGACCCTTAAATATTTTCCGGGTCTCCAACATTTCTTCATATATTACTCCAGAGGTCGGTCTATTATGTATAACCCATTCTTTGAATTTAAGCCTGGCCTCTCGGTAAGCGTCTCGAACATGCTTGTTCCAGCCACACAACACTCTGTCTCTCCTTGGCTTGGACCTAACCTTCTCACTCGTCATTACGGCTGCGTCACTTAAAATATCTACAATAGTTTTATATAAATTATCCAGGATACATTTATGTTCGACAACATTGCAAGACCCATAACTACACCTTTGAAATTCGCGAGGAAGACTGATGTTGCGCAGCCTGTCATTGCATAAATTACGATATTTTGTAATTTGCGAGTCATCCCTCTCACCCCAAGTCACATCACAATAGCGAAAATGTTGCATCGTTTTCTTCGGTCTAACTAAATTCAGGTCACACTCAATATATAGTGGTAGGTGGTCAGATAAAAATACATCCTCTTCTATACCTACCCTAACAATAGTTTGCCACGCCGATAAAGACACAACACAGTGGTCCAGCCATCTTTTGCACCCGTGTGCTTCGCTAACAAAAGTGTAGTTACTAGCTGCATAGCCCAGCTTCTCTATATCAGCACAAAGCCAGGTTTGATCAGCACAGAAACTTATGAGTTCCCTAAAAAACAGCTCATGAGGATGCGCATTAAAGTCACCCAGAATAAAAACGCTTTCAATACCTTCACTCTCAACAATTGCGCTGATCTCACCTAGGACTTCCGTGAAAATAGGCAAGTTGTCGGAAGAGTCAGTTGGCATGTAGACTGTAACTATAATAACGGAGCGACCGCTAAAAAGAGCTTTTATAGCTGCTAGACGTGGGCTCATGCATTCTATTATGGACACAGATTCAAATATTCCCTTCCTCCAGAGAATGGCCACTCCCCCATACGGCCTCCCTACGAGTAAACCCGCAGACGTATCAACAGCCGATTTACCGGTATACTCAAATTCATCACAGATGGTTCCTAACAAAGGAATGTCATGAGGGAGAAGCCACGTCTCTTGTAGGGCTACTATATCTGACATCTCACAAATGTTCCTTACACAGTCAATTGAGCGTTTAATAGACTTACAATTAAAGCTAACTAATTTACAACACTTATTATGGCTATTGTTCATAGTGCATATCATTAAAACGACTATAACCGGTTTTCCTCCTCATTCTTTTGATACGTAAAACGCACAAAACGCCTAAAAGTTATGCCGTCTGGCCACAATTCATTGTTTAAAAACAAGCTAAGTTTCGTTTTAGACACATACAACTTATAAGCATTATATTTTTTTGTAGCTTTTATATTTATTGTTTTGAGGGTAACACTCTCATTCGTTTTTTCTAGTATGTAGCTAATTATGTCCTGCTCACTCGTTTCCTTGCTTACGTTCGAAATAAACAAAGGCACCTTAACGTCAGCCGCTTTAAACCTACTATTCGGTGCGGTAGCAGCACAACCTTTCTGACCAATTAGTTTGTACCGTTTGGACGCTTTGCCCCGCACTAACGTCCATTCTGTATCACTACACTTGTTTGCCGCTTGTTCACATTTTGTGCTCGACTGCCGCATACACATACTCGCTTTAGGTATCTGGAGCGCATTCATACTAACACCAGGTAAAACTGCAGCTGCGTGTAGCGACCGTTCTCCACTGGTCGCCGGCTCAACTGAGGTGTGCGCTCGCGCAGAGGCAACCGGCGATGTGTTGACTGGCATGCGCGAAACCGCGGTACTTACCGCGGCCTCAACACATTCTGTTCGTAGCGCTGTCCCGCTCGAACCATCACAGCCGCCGCGTCCTTGAGTATGTCCGCTTGTCGTCCCGCTCACTCGATCCGAAACCACAGTGCAAGATTGCGCCTCCACGTGTCCCTGAGTCTCTGTCGCACCTTTTTGTGTTCGTAAGAAAGAGACAAAATCGTCCTCACCGTTTGATATTAGCGTTGATGAGTGGCTTACGTAGGCCGGGCGGTCACCGACCTCACTATCAGCTGATAATTTTGACGCTATTATAGGCACGTATTGGAGACCTATGGGACCACTATCATGTTGACTATTTTGTAAACAGGCCCCTCTTCTTCTATTTACATTAACATAAGAGGCGTGATCTAATATTGATGCATGTTTCATATTACCCACCTCCTGCTTGAGTAAATCAAACTTTTCCGTTGTAACGGTTTTCTCTTCCAGCGCCTTGAGTTGGTTTTGCAGTTTTAATATGTCCTTAAGTAGCCGCGTCACATCGACGTGATCAAAAGTGACCGGTGGGACCTTGTGTAATTCCTTCGCTACGAAGATTGGGAACAAATCCTGATCTGTGGTTTTCATAAGGCAGATTATATCTTCCAGATCACGTAGCACTTTTTTCTTTCCGTCCTTTCGTCGAATCTTCTTAGAATTAGGTACCGACTCAAACAACAGGGTTTTAGCCTTCAGGATATCATCAGCCGAAAAAGACGTAGTACACAGCTGGTGTATACTCTGTTCATCCATGAAGCCCAAGACATTTCGCAGGAATGCCAGAACTTCATTAATCACAATATTGCAATTCACGCACTTCACAGTATTCGAGGTCATTGTCCTCCGCGATGAGTCATCAGTACACGCAATGCACACAACCGCGCTGTGTTACGTACGCACAGAGACTGTGTTAATGCCCTTACGCTGGTGCCATCATAATATTGTAGTATTCACTCTTCGAATGGGAGAAGGTACTTCATAATAATAAAAATTTATTGCTTCTGGTAATTAAACGAGCCAACAGAGCTGTCGTTGTTACGAAAGTACAGTAAAAGCCATCTATGTTGTATTCCAAATACACACCCTTATGATAATTGTTTATTTTTATTTAATTACTAGCTGTGCCCGCGACTCCGTTCGCGTGCATGTCGTAAATTAACACCATGTCGTGTATGAACACAAATCTATACTAATAGCTGTGCCTTGCGGTTTCATCCGTGTTAATTTGAGAAAAAAAATAGCAAAAACGTACTAAAATATATTCCATCAGCATATCCCCCTCATGACCACGCCTAGCCCACCATAAATGCACCTGCCTCGTTGATCTAGTGGTCCCAAGCGCGACTGCTGGGCATGAGGTCTCGCGTTCGATTCCTGGGTCGGGCAGTGTTATTGAGTTTTTCTGTTAGAAAATTCTCAGTAGCAGCCCGGAGTTTGGAATTGTACCTGGTAGATGGCAATAGGCGCACCACCTATTTATTACATCGGACTTAATAACAGCATTGGTGAAATTAGGTGTACAACTGTGTACACCTCTGCCTACCCGCAGGCAGAGGGCTTAATTTGTTGCGAAGTTATTTTAAAACTATGATATCTCCATATATATAATATTCATTGAAATCAAATGATGTCAAGGGCAATTTTGTTAAAATAAAATACTTGTGATGAATAACATATTTATTTGGATAAGGATTAATATCATTTTTATAAAAACACCACGCAAATAATGCATTATTTTAGAACCAATTCGAAGGTAATATTTAGTGAGTCAACCTTAAAAGATAGACATATGCTGTCGCGGACTTTTTTTAGAACTTTTAAGGGGAAACAATTCTGTCGTACATGATTTTTGCGAAACTTTAACCGTTTATGCAGCGCACGCAACGGAAGCTCTCAAAAAGAATATTTTTTTCCGTTTTTGTAACATTTTTCATTCATGCTCCGCACCTATTGGTCGTAGCGTGATGTTTGTATAGCCTATAGCCTTCCTCGATAATAGGACTATCCAACACAAAAATATTTTTTCAATTCGAATCAGAAGTTTCTAGATTAGCGCGTTCAACCAAACAATCAAACTCTTCATCTTTATAATATTAATATAGATGTGAATAAAAGGAGTAATTTTATGTATGTTTAAAGTTTCAATAGGTAATCTGATTTCAATTTTTTTTTGTACAGTATTCATTTACTAGTAAAGTGTTCTTGCTTGCTGGATTAAGTTTAATTTAATTTACAACTTCAATCATCAGTATTAAGTATACCCATCATTTAATAAGGAAAATGAATGCATATTTGGAATTAAACTATTGTTTATAACTAATGGTAATCAAGTATTGCATGAATTCTGTTGATACATCAGTTTGAAGCCACCTCCAACGTAAGATTCATCTGAACGAAACCATACCACTATTGGGCCTGCACTACTGTCTGAAAAAAAATGTAATATTAAATTTTACAAATTCCACGTTGTTAACGTATTACATACATATTTAAGTGTTTGAACCGACTTCCAAAAAGGAGGAGGTTATCAATTCGGTTGTATTTTTTAGGAACCGATTTGGAAAAAAAAAAATTGAAAGGATATACTTTCAGATTGGTCCCATTTAAATTTTATGAAAATTGGTTTGAAATGTTGGTATTCATATCAAAATAACTGAAAAATAATACGTCTTCCAAGTAAACGAAATGGTGTATTTTCCTTTCTTGTGGTGTTTACGGTTTACTCTAGAATAGTTCTAATGAACTGCCTATTTTCCAGCTTCATCATCAGATGATGATGATGAAACCGGAAGTTAAGCACCGGAACTCCGTCATTTATTTGTTGCTATTTAATTCTTTTTAGTCTAAGCCCGCATTCTACGCCTCTTTTTACACGACTGCCCAAAAAACGTAGTGTGTGCGAGTATGTATGTATGTAAGTATGTTTGTGAATTTCTTTAATTATTCCACCATAACTTCTAAATACCTGAATTGCTTTAGATGTATGGGGTATCGTTAGAATCCTTACATTATCCCGTGAGTAACATAGGCTTAGGTTAATTTAATTTTTTAAATTAATTTCATCTTAATTTCTATTTTTCAAAGAATAATATTATTATATAATATATTTATAATTTCATCTTGTTTTACGCAGTTCACTACTCCTACTTTGATATAGGCGTTTCTCCCCTTCTTTGCTTGTCTCAATTAAATGGCCTTGTCTCATACGGACAAGGCGTAGGTCTACCCATATTCACTTCCGATGAATAGGAACGCAAGATTCACTAAAAAGTAAGAAATAAAATATTTTTTAACAAAAAAAAGACCCTACTCCAATAATCTTCCTAAAAATGCACTAAAAAGTAAAAAACGAGTCGTTTTTTTTTTTGTTAAAAATTATTATAATAGTAGATGGGTATTTTTGCAGTTTTTTTCTAGCACTTGAGTACAGTTAAATTATTTGCAAGGTTACCTAATCGAAAATACAGTATCATAATTGATTTATGCATAGTACGTAATAGGTCATATCTACTATTGCTGTGATGGTTCATGGTGTATGGTTTTTTAATATAAGTATGTACTTACCTAGTATATTTCAGGTAAATCGGCTGAAAATCTAAACCCATCAATATTATTACAGATTATTTCATACAATTTAGATAAATATTTAGATATCTAAATTGAACATCTTTGAGATGTGGGTAATTGAGCTATTTAGATTAATTGGTACTTCACATTTACTGTGGAATATCTACCTACCTATACAATGCTATAATTAAATGATTATATAATAGTACGTCACAATCTCAGGTCAAAATATTCCATTACAAAATGCACATTAATAAGATTGTTTATTAAAAAAAATTAACCTACCTGTGATAGGTGCATTGACTGTGAAGTCCTGAAACACTGATCCGTCATTGAGGCGTTCGCCACAAAGTCTGGTTGCCGCTATCAGCAACCAGTCACTGGGACAGTTCAGAATTTCCACACCAGCCTGACCTGGTGGGATTATTGGCAGCCCATCTTGCAAAAGAAAGAAGACGAAAAAGTAATTTAGTATATATTATATAGAAATACAAGAAAAACTTTGGGCACTCGTGGTCCCTCTAAGGTTACGGATCCTCATTTTGAGCACAAGGTTCGAAACTTCAGACCAGTATGTATAGTCGGCTTCAAAAATATAATACCATTCAAAGATTTAAAATAATCGGAGTATTTGGTAAAAATCAACCTTAAATCGATCCAATCTTCATCATCAAGATTACTATTTTCCAAAGAAACATTGAAAAAATAATGGATAAGAACGGGGTTTAAACCCGCGACCTTTGACGTTCCGGGTCATCACTCTACCAACTGAGCTACCTTGTCTCGTTCAAACCCCGTTTTTGTCCATTATTTTTTCAACATGTATAAAAAAATATACAATCTGGTAGACTTTCGGTCGATACTGATATTCGTCCGTAAACAATACCACAATAGATAATAGTAAAGGCAACAATACCCTAAGTTAAAATAAGGTCTTAATAAATAATAATTGGTGATGTGACACCGCCGTGCTTCGGACAACACATAAAGCCGTCGGTCCTGCGTCTGATCTCTTTCCGGACGTTCGGATTGCCATCCGGATTATGAGAGTGAAGGTAGAGGGGATGCACCTGTGTTTGCGCATACACTTGCTGAACGTTGTTCAGCTGTTTAAAACGGATTTGTTTTGTAAAACGGCGGATTCTATTATCCACCTGCGACACATACACAACATTAAATTCTAGACTGAGTACAACCTATTCTACGTCATTGCTCCGACACTGTGTCGTAGCTTATAAAAGTAATGTGAGCATAATTAAAAGCTAGGTCGATTAAAGCGGTCTTACCTGTGTCGTAATTGACTATCTGCATAATGCCAGTGTTAGTGTACGTGACACTACAAGTCCCCGTCGTACGCTCTATGCACATAGCATAATTAAGATTGTTCTGAAATGGAAGCAGTTGCAAGTAGGTAGGTACTTAAGTACTATAATAATTTAGGTATAAACCTATATACATGCATTGGTACATAAACTCACGCCTATTTCCCATGAAGGTAGACAGAAGCAGAAACTATAGAACGCTACCTGCTACGATTGTTTCGTACTCCTTCGTCCACGTTCATACATCTGATCATACACGCGCGCCGGTTGTGAGTAGGTACTACGCATCTAACCTCTTTGGAGGACAACAAGATCAGTGTATTTCTTCCAATAATGTAAGTAACTATATCACAAATTAATATCTTTAATTTCCCTTCTTCTTATCGTGTGGTTGATGAACAACCTAGTGTCTAGTGAGTTTAAACCACACAGCTTTACACACCATCGAGAATTTTTCTCTCTCAGGATGTTTTCCTTAACCGTTTTAAGCAAGTGATATTGTTCCCTATAGTTACTTATTACCAATTTCCAGCTGCGCTCAATACAAACTGATGGATGCGTATTATAATGGGCATGGTTTGGTTCATAATGTTTACACTAAACTTGTTCCATTCGTGAAAAAGGGTTGAAGTCGGTTGAACCCCCCCTCGAACTATATCCCTGAAGGTAAAATATCCCGGAATTGAATTCCTGGCTACGCCCTTGATAATGGTGTAAAGTTTAAATCTCGTTTAAATATAAAAGATTGGATAGGTACCATAAGGATAGTCGATTGGAAATGCGCATTTTAGCGCGTCTTATCTTTACTTTTTTAGATTAAAGTAGGTACAACTTCAACGAAATTGGTTATCGACGTACGTGTACGGTGTACCTATTTACCTAGGTATCAGTAAAGGCGACTAACATTTCAAACTGGTTTTAGCCAGTTAATTCTAAATTAGTTGGTTGAAGTTTATATTGTATTTTGGCAATGACAATATTAATATAACCTACATCCAAAAAGTTTTACTCATGCAAATTGGTAGGTATAGAAAGAAAGTCAACACTTACTAAGTAACTGGGTGTTTTAGCAATCACGATATCTGATTTGTAGCGATAGTTGAATGATTCCAAATAGCCTTGGGCTTCTGTGAAGTATTGTAGACAGCCTGGAGGAGTAGCTAAGTCATCAGACGACGTAAGTTGTGTTATCTGTGAAAAATATCTAAGTACATTTATAGGTCATTTCGCATACATTGTATGTAAGAAAAAAAGAGTAGGTATCAAGAAAAATTTCGGCCTGATGAGATCTTCCTTACAGATAAACACATTTTAATTTTTCAACTTTGACATTTTTCGTATGGTGGACTGTGATGGACCTCACCGCGCTGATTTGTAGCTACAAGGTAGCAGCGTGTACCTACCTTGATAGAAAACAGTCTGCTGTCTGAAGAAATAGTTTGAAATGTAAAATAAATGGGTCCGTCAACAGCATCAACTTCAACGTACACTGTAACAATAATCTTGAAATAATAAAGGCAACTATCTCAATATTTATTTAAGTACCTACTTACATAAGTGTGATTTGGTTGGCGCAGTGTTCGGGAAATCGGTTTCTGCGACGCGGTCACCAGTAATATTTCCGTACGGAATAAGTATTTGTATAGTAGGTAGCTATATACTCTAGGTCAGAATTGTTCCGGAATTTGGTATTTGTATATATATATAGGGTGCATCAATATAAAAGCTTTTTTTTTCTTTCTACGATAATATAATGTCTAATCCGTTTAAACGCCCTTCATGACAGTGAAGAAATTGTCGAACTAAAATACATATCAGTATAGCTTAATTACCATGTTGACCAGAATTTATACCACAAAGTATTGGTATTAAGTTATTAACATTTTGTCCCGAAACAATGAATTGATCATCCTGGCAGGCACCATCCGTTGGTGGAAGCAGCTGAAAAAAAAAGTATATATTCATAACAATATTTTAATCGAGACAATGAATTTTATGTTTAGTAGGTAAATGTAATAATTACCTCAAAATTAGTAAAGTCTAAGCGAATTTGTTTTACATCTTCCGAAGCTTTATCTAAACCAAAAGCACAAGTCAGTCTTTCAGTACTTGGTGAAGGAAAGTCTGGGTTGACAAACCATCCCGAATCTGCAGCAGAGTGGTCATCACACTGGAATTGAGCTGTAGATAAAATATAGTTAAAAAAATATATCTTATTCTTAAAAAGAATTTAGTAAGTACATGAAGTAGGTTAATAGGTTACTCACTAACGCAACAAGTACCGTAGCCATCCGCACAAGTCCCCATCGTTGAACCTCCGGAATCGGTGCACTCAGGTTCAGGCAAACACGTTCCTTCCAGACCACTGCTAGATGTACAAGACACATGATCAAATTCCACCACTTGGAATACTTCCAGGAATCGTGTCTTAGACTTCTGCTTTGAATTTAACTGCTTCGCTTGCCGCGGTGTAGCCGCAGAACATTTCTTGCGAATGTGTTTCCGTTTAGGTCGAACTCTTTTCATTGAATTAATGTTTTTTATTGTGTTATTATAATTTATTATAAAATTTCTATAATTCAAATTAGTGGCATTGTTTTTAGCTGGTATACCGTAATCAAAATTATTTGTTACTGAAAATGAATCATGACGCCTATTTTCAAGATTTTTAGGATTGATTAACATTAGAGGCATGAATCGATCTTCGTTATCTTGGAGGTTGTCGGTTCTAAATTCTGGATTAGATGAATTGTAAAGACTGTCTCTTCTTTCGATTATTGTAGCGGAATACCATCGCTCTGCTTTGATCATTATCACAGTGCAGACAAGTAACGCCAAATGTTTGTCCAAGAAGCACATTTTCGGACACAATGACTGAGTAGACCAGACACCAAGCAAAATGCACGCAGAACTGAATTGCCGTTAGTGTGACGATGCACTTGGCTTGCCCCGTGAGGACAGCGTGACGAATGTAATTATTGCCTAGAAATCGTTCTGGTTTGCTAATTTGCTCCATTTGGATAGCGGCATGATATACCTACCATGGCCGTCAATTATTTTTGTAGTTTGAACTGCATTCATATCAGCTGACGACATCGTATAGGCTTGTGGGTTGTAGGCAATTCGATAGTTCACTATCTATTCGTAGGTAGATAATAGTCTGGGCTGACGGGTTTAGGTCAGACAGATCAGTGTGTAATGAATAAAAGACGAGGCGAACCGCGCCCTGTCTAACAATCTAACACGTGCTGATATATGGATAGTGTGATATATTAGAACCGCTTTAAGTAATTGTTACTAATTTTCATGATTTATATCAGGGATAGGTACATACATACTTTTTTTTCTCATGTTCTCCTCTCTTCTCTGTTTTGTTGAAACGCACGATATCTGACGGAGGTTGGCAAAAAGAAAGAAGGCTAGGACGCAGCAGTGAGTAATTCTAGGCTGAGATGATGAAGGGCCTTTTGGCAACGAATATTTAGTCTGGAACCTAGAATAAATTAGGCGTATGCATGTGTCTTAGAAGTCAAATTAAATTACAGATAAATCTTTGAAAAGCATTAACGCATGCATAGCGATCTCCTGCAGGTTAGCAACTCAATAATCATATTTAATTGATCATCAAACTGCGGGCATCGAAATTCTAGACAGATTTGTCGTTAAATACCGAACTAGGCCAATATAGCTATCAGTCTTGTTATAAGTAATTCACCTATGTCACCCAAGTATAAAAGTTGACGAACTTGGACCAGTTATGGACAGAGATTATTGTTATTATGTGGTGTACCTATGCTACCTACCTGGACTATGTTTTTTAGACACTTAACTATCGAGCATAGGTACTATATAGGTAATTTATAGTTTGTTTTTAATTTTTGTTGTTATATGCGTCTCGTAGAAGATGCAGAGATTTGGGGAATGGGTACCCCAGGGATCTAATTTATCTATTTATTGCCCACATTTATTTATTCTTCTTATTGAAATAGAAATAGAAATAGAAGTGCTTCCAGATTTCAAAGGATATACCTATTCTTATTCACTGATGACTTTAAAGCCTTATATAGGTAAGTTAAGAAAATCCTACTTTAGAATCCCCTAAGCATGCGTTAATACTTTTCAAAGATTTATCTGTAAAATCCTACTTAATGAATTTATTCAATTGATGAAATTGATCGCAAGTAAGTACATAAATGAAATGAAATTGTTTATTATGTAAATAGGTAGGTATTTTCAAACTCTTTTACATGTCACTTTGATTTAGATGGTGTCGGCGTTTCCTATCTGACTACTTCTGAGAAGAAACGCCGAAACAAACCCAAAGGTCAAGGTCTCTATTAAGACAGACATCATTACACATGCCTATGTGAGCGCGAGAAAGAGCCATAGCAGTTTCGAGTTGACCTGTCCTAACTGACGTCACACATGCATCAGTTATCGTGTAGCTCAACCATGTTATAGAGGCTCAACGAACTGTCGCAAGGCGATACTAGATGAGCCACAGGTCAGAACATTCTCTCTCTCTTTTATTTTTTCTCTGAGGGAAACTCTAGGACACAAGTTGTAAATAAAAATGACTAAAACAAACTATTTTCATAACATATCCTTTTACATTCCCCGAAGCTATAGGGAGAGATGTAAAGTGTTTTATAACCACATTTCACCAATGCATTTATATATTTAATAGGTGGTGAGCCTATTGGCATCTACCGGGCACAATTCCAATCTCCGGGCTGTTACTAAGAATTCCTATCAATCCTAATAATACTTTGCCCGACTTTCGAATTGACGTCAGGACCTAGTGCTCTATAGTCGCGCTTGGGACCACCAGATCAATGGGGCAGTACCTAAATAAGTAGGTATAATGTACCTAGGTAGGTATAACTTGAATGTTGAACTGCTTGATCAATGTTGAGCAAACTTTAATTACAAGGCTCAATCAAGTGTCTAGTTCGATAAAAACCTAAGTATTATCGAACACGAGTATTGTCATCAACATTTTTAAAGCAACCACTTTTTAATTATTACTAGTTAATTGCTAATTGCTACAATAACTTGCTAAACTTGATTACTTGCTTGCTAAACTATATTTTTATTAGACTAAAATTTACTGACCGACAAGGCAGATTTATTGTAAGTAATTATTACACAAAAGACGAGGAGAGATCGCAATGAAAAAAAAAATGATTTCAGACTTTTCCTGCAATAATAAAAGCTCGCATTCTAAGACTAAAATAATAATAGCACGCAAATAAAGGTGCAACAGATAACATATCGAGATCACTACCCACCTACTTATTAGTAGGTAATTTGTAAATATTTCAGCACGTGATCAAATGGCAGGCCGGCGCGGCGGCGTATTGTCCTTGCGTAGGTATGTCTTAGCAGCCACGCCTGTGCGTGCGCGCTTTTTCCTAAGCTCTACGGACACGCATACAATGAATGCTGTCATATATTATGTTGCGAGTGCCTTATCACACATGTGTCCCTTCATTATTATATGTTGACATACTGGGCCAATATAAAAGGCTCACGCGCCTATTGATACAAACATATCTGTCTGAGCTTTGAGGGGTTGAACACGAAATATGGTTTTGAAAGTAATAGTAAGTTTTTCATTCAATAACTAACATTTTATTATTTATTGATTATAGTCATAGATCTACCCGATGTTTTACACTTTAGAACTCATACTTTGTGCCAGATATGTGTATCCTATTGCGCTTTTGGAAGGCTTGTATTTAACAATGCCGCCGTGCCAAATCTTCTTCTATTTCTATCTTATATATCTTTTAGATTCTGCAATAAAACGGTAGAGGTACTATTTCTGTACAAAAATGTTTTTTCATTGGGTCTAGAAACAACAGAAATGTTATTGTTAAGACGTCTAGCGCTCTTTAATGGGTTAAAGATTTGGGTTATTGGAGATTTGTTTATCTATTATTTTAAAATGTACCAATCACGTATTATGTAGGTACCTACTACAAATAACCTTATGGGTACAAATTATTACCTATATTATTATTCTAGTATAGTATTATATGATCAGTGATTAAAGAAGGCGAAACTATAATTTTTGAAAAAAGTGTCAGTCTTTCTGTTTGTCTCTCCCAACGTTTATTATTCGAGAACCAGTGGACTGATTTGGATGAAGTTTCCACTGTAATATAGCTTAGTAGTATGGAAAACATAATAAACATACTTCATAGTAGTTATTACGCTATCACATAACTACATTTAGGTACTTGTATTTTAATGGATAATTTACAGTTTAAAAATCGACCGATTTAGATGGAAGTTTAGTGAGGCTTCCCTGCAGCGGCAGGGATTATTTAAAAGTATAAATCTATCATCACTCTATCGTTCAAAAGGGCCGTGCAGGGCAATATATTTTCAACAAAAAGTGTAAGTGGACGTTTTTTTTTTCGCACCTTTTTGTGTGCCATAGCCCCTTTTTTTAATCTTACTAGCCTATGTTACGCGGAATAATGTAAATATCGTATCGATATCTCATACATCTGTATCGGTTAAGGCCTTTAAAAATTATGGTGAAATAAAGAAGCTCATAAAGAAACATATATGCCTAATAGTTTACAAGAACCCTAAAACCATATCACTCTTTTTTTGGCCAGTTGTGTAAAAAATTACGAAGTTCTGTTCAACGTCTTGATATTATTTTCAGACACCCACGCGCACGAGTCGCGGACCAGCTGTTATAAATAATACCTAAATAGATAGTTATCTCTATACCTTCCCAAGCTAAACTTTCGTTATAGTTATTTGTTTCTGTCCGCAAAACCAAAGCAAAAATTATGAAGTCCTAGTCAATGGATTTAGTTACTTGAAATTTTTAGAATAACAAATCAACGATGCATTTTAATAGAAGAGTGTTAAGAGTTTTATAGGTAAACATCAATTGATATAAATAATCCTTTTGGTGATTGAAGATAATTGATTTTATCAAGTTTAAATTATACCAAACATCCTTGCCGTTTAGGAGCTGAAGCAAAACGAAAACGAAGACAGGGCTTCGTTGTTCTTTTTATTACATGTTGATACGAAAACCTTTTGTCAAATGGTGTCAAGTAGAGTTGATAATCAAGTATTCACATTTATTTTTCAAGCTTTTTTAACAACCCGTTAAGACTGTGAAGGCTTCAGAAAGCACCCATTTTCGGCGCCAAGTGCCTTCACTCGATGTTCCAAGTGTTGTTGAGCCACAGCGAAGCGTGGCCGAGTTTAGCTAGTAAGAAAAATAAAATATTAGGAGGTTAATATAGGTAACTTACATGTTTTCGTTTTTTCTAGTTATTATTTTTGGCGTGCTTAGCAGCCGCCGCCTCCGCCGGGCTTGTATCGCCAGTGTACAGTTCACCGTACGCATATGGAGGTTGGAACCCTTACAGCTCGTATCCCGCTCAACCAGCAATCGCCTCTCAGCACTCCAATATACTGAGGTCACCGTTCAATCTTGGTCAGGTTAGTAACCGTTAATCAGAACAGAGGTGTACCTATCTAGGTAATGATGTACACCCAAGTTTCACATATACTTTTAGGTAGGTAAGCCCAATTGTCATCAACCCGGTACTATTCCAAACTCCGAGCTGCTGCTGAAGAACCCTAACAGGAAAACCCGATAACACTTTTTCCGACTCGGAAATCGAATCCAAGAGCTCGCGACCAACGAGACAGCCTCAAGAGTCAGGAAAGATAGCTAGGTATTTTGATAAAATGCGAGCTCGGCTTGGCTTTCAGTTGTACTGGAGGTGTAGCAGCTACCTTAGATATTAATTTATTAATAACCCATTGAGGAATGCTAGCCGAGTTAAGACTAGGCACTTTAAAATTTTTATTGTTATGACATCTATAGGCTTCTAGTGCCCGTGTACCTACGTAAGAAATATTAAGTCATCAAATGTTCATCATAAGTCAATTTCATGGTACCTAATAGTTTAGCCTTCAGGTTCAGACCAATTTGTTGAAGGAATGTTGGCAAAGGCTGAAGAGTGTTGTCTTGAAAATGAGCAGAAACAAGACGCAATATATATTTTGCAATTTCGAAGGTTTCGCCAATCCTGTGTCCATTTTGAAAATAGTTAAGTTATACACTTACCTATATCTCAGAATTAATAAACTAATTTGTGTAATAAATAGGTATCGACCTACTCAAAAGCGATTGACACTCCGTTCTCAAGCGTGCGCAAATCTGATGTGCGCGTGAGCAACCCTGGTCTTGCCATTTCACCAGGTTACGCGCGCTTTGCCTCGCCGCTTGTCTCCCATGTCGGTGTCGCGCCTGTCGCCAAGGTAGGTGAAATCATTGACTCAACCTGACTATCAAAGACAAGGTTTCTCTTCTTTATTCAACAAGCAAAATTGTGAAATAATAAATGTTGATGAATGTGCAAAGGATTCATATTTTCTTACCGAGGCAGCTATGGAGGCTATGAAAAGTGATTATAATAAAAAACTACAACAATATTACTTATCCTTGAATGGTACGAGATAAAATAGTTAATGGTGTATTAAGTGATCCATTTTGGTTGGACGTAACCAACCTTCTAGTTGCTAATAGTTACTTAGTGCGTTGGTCCTTTTAATTACACTTACACGACGACTAATAGGGATTGATGCCCACTGATTTATTATAATTATTTTTAATTTATTTACTAGGTTGCTACTACTGGCCTTCTTGGAGTGGCATATTCGGCTGCACCAACAGTGTCCCACATGACTTACTCCAATGGACTTGGCCTCGCCTACAACTGGTAAATCCGAAAGTTTACCTTTAGCATTCATATTTAATGAATTTAATTTAAAATTGTAAATGCATAGAATGATTCCTCTTTATTTGTTACCTGTTAGTTGTTAACATAAATTATTGCCTACATTGTAGTATTGTTTTAAAATATATTATTATGAATAAAATCTGATTTTTATTTCGTAAAGGCAACACTTGATAGTCCTGGATCTACAATAAAACGAACTATGGCAGAAATAAATAGTAGTGGAGTCCCCTTTCCTTCTGTGTTTGAATAAAAGCATTAAAAAAAAACAGCGAGAAAAATTCTTAAATATATACTGGGTGATATTTATTGTGAACGGGATAATAAAACCCCTTTAATAAAGTAGGTATATTGATATTAGCAATAGGGTCTACCACCTATTAATATTAAAATATGTACCTAGTTTTAAAAATAAGATACTGGACTCGGCTTAATAATGTGGTACCTATTGTTCAAGTTTCGAAGTAGGTACCTATATGATATATCGGTTTTAAAGACAAGGGAATCTGAAAAATAGTTGAAATTAGAATATTTCTGCTACCACTAAGGACAACGAGCTCAAAAAAGTGCAACTGATACTGTCAATGTGTGCGTGCAATAGTAATATGTAACGTGTAAATATTGACACAAATAAATTATCGATAAACAATATTTCAGATGTAAAGAATTGGTATACGAATGAAAATATTTTCAATCAAATTATGTTAATAAAATTTTAATCACAAGGGTAGGTATTATTTAATGCACTTATTTAATTAATTACATTATTATAATAAAAACATTTCATGCGCTCACATTATAATTATATTTCATTGGTAATAGGTACTTTGTAAAGAAAGCAGCTTTTAAGGACCCTGAGCAGTGTATAGAGTATGACCGATTGAGATAATGATTGACTGAATGATTTTTACCTACCTATCCTAATACCATCGCGGAGGTTGTCTGGACTCAGCGCAGCACACGCTTGAGGTGTGCCCTACCTAGACTGCTGAGCGGCAGGAACTAAGATCCAGTATCGGGCGAGACCTGTCTCTGCTTGCACTACTGAGGGCTACGCTGCCAGATTCAGTGAACTGGAAGAAATGGTTTCCTTTTGTGAGACTGTTGTCGTCCAGAAAGAGGCCGCCGAGCGGGATTGTAAGACGGCCGATCCCTCTCGGAGAAGAAAGCGTTTAGGAGGCAACCGCCTCGGCGCCTAACAGGCGAAACCCCGCCTGTATGATTTAAGACAGGCGGCCCTTTGGGGCCACGGATGCTTAGAGAGGGTACTCTGTTTACCCATCGTGATCCCAGAGAAGACGGTGGCATAGTGGTCACGTGTTATCGTGCACAGCGAGGCTTAGGGGAGACCCCTTTACAGTCTCTTCAGGGATATGCCATAATAGGCGCTGCATGACTTGGGGCTGCTGGAGCTGGTCTATTAAGTGCCTCCCTCCATATGCTGATGGTGACCACCGAGGTGGTTTTAGTGAGGTAAGAATCCCACACACCCCAGTCTTATCCATAACGGCCGGGCGCGTTTCTGAAGGTTTCCCCCTAAAAAAAAATAGGTATATCCTATTATCTCCTCTTATTTCTTCTTTTTCTTTATTTTTTTCATCTTTGTCAATTAGTCTCATTCATTTTTCTTTTTCCTTAGCATCGAAAACGTTTGTAAAAAAAAACATAAAATTGTGATATTCTCTTGAATTTGTTGTAAAAAAATATGTAAACATTACGCTATCACATATAGGCTCAGTGCTCTCCACCTAAAGGTGATAGCACAGGAATCACCAACTCTTTCATTCGGGGTCTGTATTAAATAATATTAGTAGCGCATTTCGTTAGATCAATAATAACAATCAAGGTCCGCACAAAGTAGGTTGGTGGTCTGGATTCGAACCGCATTTGGGGACTACTGTAATAGCGTGATGAAATATATTAATTCCGTAACCTGGGCCACTAAGCTACGCTAAGCTTCTTATATGTTACTAGCTGATGCCCATAGCTTCGGCCACGTGGATGTCGGTTATCGCGACCAAAAGAAATCATAAAATTTTGATCCCGTTCCCACTTTCCAATTACAGCTTTATAATTGCCCATTTTTTTAAGAATTAAAATGGATAGAGTTTTTTATCCTTAAGAGATAGACATATACCATCGCGGACTTTTCAGTAAACCTATATAAGATACAAAATTCCACGATACATCTATTTTTTATATCTCAAAGGGTTAAAGCAGCGTTTTCGTTGAAAGCTCCCACACGTCTTATTTTTTCCGACACCTCCAACAAATATCATTATATTTTAGCCAATGTATACAAAAACTTGTTTAATTATATACTAAAACCTTCCTCTTGAATCATTCTATGTATTTAAAATAACCGCATCAAACAAACATTTTAGTTTCATCTTCTGTATCGATAGTATTAGGTAGGTACACCAATTAAAATTTTGGAAAAATTATCAATGTGCATTGTGCAGAGATAGTTGGTACATCTAATCTACACTTTAAATAAATTCTGATATCGGAACTTTTTGTTCTAAAATTTCATCGACACTATAGTCGACACTGACAAGTTACTATTTTGTGTACATGAAATGAAAATTTATATTAGAACAACGTAGGTACTTAATATTGCTTTCATGACATTGACATATATATTACTAGCGTAAGGACCCGGCCGACCGCGAAACTAAATGGCGCCAACGCGTTGGCCCTAAAATGTCATTTTAGGGCCAACGCAACTCAGTCGACAGTGGACCGCTCGCAGGAGAGAACGAGCGTTTGTTTGTCATAAATATGCCTAGTTGCGTGGTAAAAGGCTGCAAAAATTACGATACAAAGATTAAAAAGGAACATGGGATATCGTATCATCGATAAATAACCCTAGATTACTTCTGTTCCAATTAAATTATTAAATTATCACATTTTAAAGGTATACTTATTTTACTACCGAAGTCCGTAATGGTGTGGCCGGCCGCGCGCGAAGTAACGTTGAAAGAACGTCATTTTTTATTTGTTTTATTTTTGTCTTAAGAACTTAGTGTTAGTAATTTTAGTAAGTACCTAATATGTTAATACTTAATTATTATAACAATATTGTTTACAATTTCAAATAAAGCTGATTGATATTAATTTGTTTTACATACGTTTTTTTGTGACATGTATTATTATCGCAATAAATTATAGTTTAAGAAACTAATATAATCTAACGACACCTCTCAAGCTAACATTCATCAACCCGTTTAGGCAACAGAGCGTGCCAAAGAAATATACATACATACACCCGAAAAAATTATAACCCTCCTTCTAGCGCAGTCGGGTAAAAACTCAGTTCAGTTTATGACTGATGTGTGTATAAAAATATTGACCATTATTAAAATGTGATAAAAATTCATGTACGCACGTACAAGGTTTAGTCATCGACCTATGAAACCTACGGCTCACGTAGTTTGCATGAGTTATGACAGATGGCGCTACTTTTGCTTGTATGAAGAAGTTTTCTGTAAAATGTTTAGATGGGCGTATCCTTTCTTTTGAAATCATTGATTTTCCCCTTAAGTTTAAGGGGAATTCGGGGGTCACAAATAGTTCCCGTGACCTGCCGCCATTTCATCCACCCTGTGTTAATTCTGTGCTTGACGCTCCGGTCTATTTCGCCATCGCATTGTATGATAGAACCCAGATACCGAAAGTCGGAGCAGACTGGTAATAGCGCACCACCCAGCGCTATAGCACCAAAACTGGAGAGACCGCCAAAATCACAAAACATGTACTCACAGGTAAATTGTCAACAAAAGCATATATTTTCATGGCCATATTTTGGAGAAAACTATCTTTAGAAAATTTATTTAGAAAACCAAATCCTATCAAGAAAATTGTGAATTTTCTCTGTAGTAAAAAACAATAGTCATAAAAGCAATATTAAGGACGTTGTTCTAATATAAATTTTCATTTCATGTACACAAAATAGTGAATTTTCAGTGTCGACTATTGTGTCGATGAAATTTTAGAACAAAAATTTCCGATATCAGAATTTATTTAAAGTGTAGATGTACCAACAACATGGTAAATTTAATTTTAATGAGTTACACTCTTCACACGTATACTTAGTTTTTATTTAAGTTATAAAAACATAATCTATTTTCTACACACATTAGTTTGCATATTTACGTACGCCGTGCCAGGACGTGGCCGCCCGTGGCTTTACAATTTTTTAGGCAATGATTTCAAAAGAAAGGATATCTAGATCTAAACATTTTACAGAAAACTTCTTCATACAAGCAAAAGTAGCGCCATCTGTAATAACTCATGCAAACTACGTGAGTCGTTGGTTTCATAGGTCGAAGACTAAACCTTGTACGTGCGTACATGAATTTTTTTATCACATTTTAATAATGGTCAATATTTTTATACACACATCAGTCACAAACTGAACTGAGTTTTTAAGCGACTGCGCTAGAAGGAGGGTTATAATTTTTTCGGGTGTATGTATGTATATTTCTTTGGCACGCTCTGTAGCCTAAACGGGTTGATGGATGTTAGCTTGAGAGGTGTCGTTAGATTATATTAGTTTTTTAAACTATAATTTATTGCGATAATAATACATGTCACAAAAAAAAAACGTATGTAAAACAAATTAATATCAATCAGCTTTATTTGAAATTGTAAACAATATTGTTATAATAATTAAGTATTAGCATATTAGGTACTTACTAAAATTACTTACACTAAGTTCTTAAGACAAAAATAAAACAAATAAAAAATGACGTTCTTTCAACGTTACTTCGCGCGCGGCCGGCCACACAATGGCCGCCATTACGGACTTCGGTAGTAAAATAATTATACCTTTAAAATGTGATAATTTAATAATTTATTTGGAACAGAAGTAATCTAGGGTTATTTATCGATGATACGATATCCCATGTTCCTTTTTAATCTTTTTTTTTTTTAATCTTTTATTTAAGGGGGATTTTTCAATAATGAAAACGTAACCCTCATTATTGCATACAAACAAACTTAGACTTACAATAAACATAATATTAATATTCCTAACTTAAACTAGGGTACTCGCAACCTCAGACCCAAAATAACAATTTTGATAAGCATTCTAGCCTCATCGGATAACGGTGAGGATAAAATGCTATTATAAAAACCCAAACTAAAACTACTGTCACCAAAGGTGTGACGTCTTTGAGCAGCATTGCGGCTACATTCTGCCAATATATGATGAACATCCTCTATGACTCCGCACGCGCTGCAATTAGGCGAATCAACCTTGCGCATCATGTACGCGAAGCTGTTAAGAGGAACATGACCAGATCGTAGCCTCAAAGTCGTCACTAACTCTTGTCTGCTCATTCTACTCGCATTGAACCAGAGGAAACTAGGGAGAGATGGTTGAATAGTCTTGTACCAAATGCCCTTTATCAAAGATCTTTTATCGAAATATTCCGACCAGAACTCAAAACACATATTTCTTACTGTTGGTAGAATTTCGCTATACCAGGGCAAACAGCTATAGTATTCTCCATCAGACGCCGCTTCATTTGCTAGCCGATCAACCAATTCATTACCATCTAGTCCAATGTGAGAAGGAATCCATTGCAGTACAATTGTTATACGTTTAGCAACGAGTTTATAAATACATTCCAAAATAGTATACGCCAAAGGAAGCCCTCTAAAAGTTGAAGTGCATTTAATCAAGTGAAGCAGAGCACTTTTAGAATCTGTTAAAATAACAAATCGATCACCGTTCAAAGATTCAATATAAGCCAAAGCCTCTACGATGGCAATCAACTCTAAATGCATTATGGACACGTCAGAAATAATATTAAATTTATAAAAGTCCCCAGTTTCAGAATCCAAAAATGCAGCACCTGAACTGTTTTCATTTTTTGAACCGTCCGTATAAATTGAATAAAAATCAGGATACTGCTCATCTAACGATTTACAACATAGGGACTTTAAATTGAATATGTGATACGAATTCTTAGGATTATTAACATGCTCTAAATTTGGCTTAACTATACGGGATAAGTCCATATTACTGACCCAAGTGTCCATAGAAAACATGTCAAACTTACTGCTGCTATAAAAAGATTTCTGCCTTAGCGTATCATGTGTCAAAACTAACAGTGGTTTTTTCTTACGTCACCAATACAGGTTATTGCACAGATTATTGAGTTTTGCTAGTATGTCTATTATTGGGAAATTGCAAGATTTTGATTTTAAATAAAATTTACCGGCTAGAAATCGACGTCGCACAAACAAAGGAGGTAACAGCAATTCAGATTCCATCACGTGGATAGGAGTACTTTTGATGAAGCCACCGATGAGTCTTAAACATATATTTTGTAAGCGGTCAAGTTTAAGTAAATGCATTTCGGCGCTATTATCAAATAAAAAGCTAGCAAAGTCCATCCGACTGCGAACAAGGGCAATATATAGTCGCCTTAAGTGGATAGGGTGAACACCCCACCCAGGACCTACAAGAACTTTGAAAATGTTTGTAAACTTAACCACTTTATCACAAATCTCGTTGATATGTTTTTTCCACCGAAGACCCCTGTCTAACCACATACCAAGGTACTTGACATTATCCACTATCTGTAATGTTATCCCATTCAAACGAACGTCAACATCTTGCCTTCGAAAACCTCTACTGAATATGCAAATTTTACTTTTAGAGGGGGAAATATCTAGTCCAGCATTAGTTAAGATCTCGTTAATTAGATCAAGGGCAACCTGGAGTTTATGTTGAGCTTCTCTAAGAGACGCACACTGCACATAGATTGCAAAGTCATCCGCGTATTGTGAGATGTATACTAGATTTTGCAGACGCTTACAAACCTCCAGAGTTATAACATTGAACAATAATGGTGATAACGGATCACCCTGAGCTAGACCGCGACCCGTGTATCGGTTAATGTATCCATCATTCGATTCAATTTTTAGAACCCTTTCATTGAGAAAACTCCACAAGTATTTACAAATACGTGACCCCACTTGTAGTTTATCCAAAACATTAATCAAACAGCTGTTGTCGACATTGTTGTAGGCACTGTCGATGTCTAAAAAGCAACCCACAGTAGACAAGCTGTCAGAAAAACCAGTCTGGATTATACATGTAAGGCAGCTTAAGCTGTCAAAACATGACCTACCCCTACGAAAACCAACCATGCTGGGAGAGAAAACATTTTTTTTTTCAAAAAACCACTCTAATCTCTTATATAAAACATAATGAAAAATTTTGCAAATACACGACATAAGGGATATAGGACGAAGAGAAGAAGCGTCACTAAGGTCACGCCCAGGCTTTGGAATAGGCACAATACAGATATTGCGCCACTGATGAGGGACAAAGTTGTGAACAAAAAATAAATTATATAAAGATAAAAGAACGCGTTTACCCACACCAGGTAAATGTTTTATCATAGAATATGATATGTCATCGCATCCGGGAGATGTATCCTTAGGTTTGATACATTTTTCAAGCTCCTGAATAGAGATCTCACATTCTAAGATTGGGTTACTATGATGAATAATTGGAAATGGGGGTGAGACAGAATCGGGGGACAATGAATTTAAAAGCTTTTCTGCACTTTCGGTATCTACATAACGTCTAGGAGAGTGATAACCTTTAAGCCATCTCATTTTCTGCCACATCTCACTGGACGTTGTAGATTTATCGACTGAAGAACATACATTATGCCAGTTCTCCGCCTTAGCCTGGCGTATCAACCTCTGAGCTGAATGAATGGTATCCTTAAGTATGTCTAAATTTTGGGGAGTGGGGTTACGTCTAAATGTGGCCAAAGCTAGCCGACGACGAGCCACGGCGTGCGAAAGTGTTGAAGTCCAGTATGGCTTAGGGGTAAAAACAGAAGTAGGATTTTGATAAAACGTGAATGTAGGAATAAATTTATAAGCAGCGTCATTAAGAATATTTAGAAATAAATCATAAGCTTTCTGCTGATCAGTGGGTAAGCATAGATGGCGTAATTTTTGTTCTAAATAATTAGTATACGAAGGCCAGTTTGCTTTGCGAAAATTTCTCTTCGAAAGTGGAGGAATATATGATGAGCACGTAGTCGAAATTTTAATAATTAAATGATCGCTACCCAGATTTTCATTTAAAATAGACCAGTCAAATTGGAGTGAAATATCCAAAGACGCAAAAGAGATATCGGGGGAAGATTTTTGCAAGGTGCTATCAACTAAACGTACTCTCGTGTGCGCCCCATTATTCAAAGAAACGAAGTTGCTATCAATAAGAGACTCGTAAATTAGCCTACCCCTATGATCATTTTTATAAGACCAACTCCTGTGATGCGCATTAAAATCCCCTAGAATTAGAGTTTTGGATGTCCACTGTGATAAGAGACTATCCCAATCATGTTGAGTAGTAACGATTCTGGACGGACAGTATACTGCGATAATATATTCAACCGGATAACAATTAAATAATTGAACGGATACTATTTCAATATTGTTGTTGCTGACGCTCACGTGTCTTCGTCGTGACTTGATAGATTTATGTACCACTATAGCTACACCGCCGTATGAGTCATCGCGGTCAACTAAGTGCAACCGAACTCGGACATAATTTCTCTAAGCCTCCTCTCTTTTTTGTATATTGGGCAGACCTTGCTCATAGATATATGATTCCCACCACAGTTGACGCACGAATATAAAGTAGTGTCACAGTTTTCATGACGCCCGCCACACTTAGGGCAAATTATAATTTTCCCAGGGCACATTGAGCGAGTATGACCCAGTCTCCAGCATTGAGAACATTGTGATACCTGGTATATATGGGATGACCTTAACTTTTATGTCACAAACACGAATGTACGCTGGTAAATAACCACCATCAAAACATAGACGAATAGCTTCGCTGGGACACCAACCTCCTTCATCTCTGTTGCGACGATTTAGCCTCTTGAAGGATAAGAGTTTTGCAGGAGACGGGCACGAAATATTTTCTAAAATCTCGGCATCTGATAGGTCTAGGTCTACATCCTTAACTATACCATAGCAAACTGATAATTCTGTGGCTTTTTGAAACCTCCAGCCCTTCTTTAAAAGATTCTCGCACTCAAAAAGGCTTTTACTGGCAGCTTCGTTCTCAAATTGAAGACGTACTTTAAAGGGACTGCTATATCTAACTTGGCAAACATTAACTATTTTGTTTTCTTTTAATATTCGTGCCAAAGCAAATTGACGGGGTAGTCGTTCTTTAAAAGAAATATAAACCTCATATATATCCTCTTTTACAGACGTCTTACTATTATGACGTGTCTTCTTTCCCTTAACTTGAGTCCAACCCTCTTCTACCTCACTACTACTACCTCGCTATCTCTTCGCCGCTCTAATAATCTCCTCTTCGTTCTCGCTGCTAACATCAATAGCATCCGTGTTAAAAACGTTTACCGAGTTACGTAAATCATTCGTCAACAAAGGTGAATCACAACGCGCTGGAGTGCTAGTGTTATCGGTTATGAGGCGCCCCGCATCTATTTCGTTCGGTTCGATAGACATTATAAAATAGGCTGTGCAGCCGAGTGGTCGGCGCACGTCTAGCGCACGTAATATTCAATGCGTAGTCCGCGTGGTGATAGCGACAGGTACCGCGACAAAATCAGACACGACCTGCCCGCCTGAGTGCCGACACGGGACTGTTTTTAATCTTTGTATCGTAATTTTTGCAGCCTTTTACCACGCAACTAGGCATATTTATGACAAACAAAAACTAGTTCTCTCCTGCGCGCGGTCCACTGTCGACTGAGTTGCGTTGGCCCTAAACTGTAATTTTAGGGCCAACGCGTTGGTGCCATTTAGTTTCGCGGTCGGCCGGGTCCTTACGCTAGTAATATATATGTTAATGTTTTTAGGACTTATCTGAAAATCAGCGCGGCCACATTTCGATGTGGCCGCTTATGATCAGATAGGGACCTTTTTTGGTCTCATGCTTAATGTGGCATCTTCATAGTATGTAAGTTCTGTACTCTTTATTATTTAAATAATATTTTTAATTTTATGGTGCTCACATGTACATTACATTAAGTACTGTTTTAGTTTAGGTTTACTCTGCACTGAGTCTAAAATAAATAATTTATTTCTTTCTTTCTTTCAACTATCTCAGCACATTGATTATTTTTCAAAAAATTTAATTGGGGTACCTAATACTATCGATACAGAAGATAAAACCAAAATGGTTGGAAAAGTTTCTGTCTGTTTGTCGGTGTGTCTGTCCGAACGCTTTTAACATATAAGAAGCTTAGCATAGCTTATTGGTCCAGGTTACGTAATAAATATATTTCATTATACTACTACAGTAGTCTCCAAATTCGAATCTGGACCGCCAACCTACTTTGTGCGGATCTTGGTTGTTAATAATCATCAAACGAAAAGCGCTACTATATTAATTTTAAAAACAGACCCCATATGAAACTAGTTGGTGATTCCTGCGCTATCACCTTTAGGCGGTGAGCACTGAGCCTATATGTGATAGTGTAATGAATATGTTGTTTACGTATTTTTAACTACAAATTCAAGAGAATATCACAATTTTATGATATATTTTTTATACTAAAAGGTTTCCTGTCGATGCTAAGGAAAAAGAATAATGGATGAGTCTAACTGATAAAGAAAAGAATAAAGATAAAGAAGAATACAAATAAAGAAAAAGAGGAAATAAGAAAAGATATACCAATAAATTTTTTCGGGGGAAACGTTCCAAAACACGCGCGGCCTTTATGGGTAAGACCGGGGTGTGTGGGATTCTTACCTCACTAAAACCATCTCGGTGGTCAACATCAGCATATGGAGGGAGTCACGTAATAGACCAGCTCCAGCACCCCCGCTATGCAGCACCTATTAAGGCACATCCCTGGAGAGACTGTACAGGGGTCTCCCGTAAGCCTCGCTGTGTACGATAGCACGTGACCACTATGCCACCGTCTTCTCTGGGATCACGATGGGTAAATAGACTCCCCTCTCTAAGCATCTGTGACCCCAAATCGCCTATCTTAAATCATACAGGCAGGGTTTCGGCTGTTAGGCGCCGAGGCGGTTGCCTCCTAGACGCTTTCTTCTCCAAGAGGGATCGGCCCTCTCACAATCCCACTCGGCGGCCTCTTTCTGGACGACTCCAGTCTCACAAAACGAAGCCATTCCTCTCCAGTTCACTTTATCTACCAGCGTAGCCCTTACTACTGCCGGCAGAGACAGGTCTCTCGCCCGATACTGGCTCTTAGTACCCGCCGCTCAGCGGTCTAGGCAGGGCACACCTCAAGCGTGTGCTGCGCTGAGTCCAGACAACCTCCGCGATGGTATTAGGATAGGTAGGTAAAAATCATTCAGTCAATCATTATCTCAATCGGTCATACTCTATACACTGCTCAGGGTCCTTAAAAGCTGCTTTCTTTACAAAGTACCTACTACCAATGGAATAGAATTATAATGTGAGCGCATGAAATGTTTTTATCATAATAATCTAATTAATTAATTAAGTGCATTAAATAATACCTACCCTTGTGATTTTAGTTTTATTAACATAATTTGATTGAAAATACTTTCATTTTGTATACCAATTCTTTACATCAGAAATATTGTTTATCGATAATTGATATGTGTCAATATTTCTACGTTGTATATTACTATTGCACGCACACATTGACAATTCAAAATCGGCAGCACTTTTTTGAGCTCTATGTCCTTCTATGGGGTACCAAAAATTTTCTAATTCTATGAACCGATGCTATATATGCTATCTCTTTCTAACATGTGATATTTCCGTAAGAGATTCCATCCCCATAGTAGTTGAAACAATGTGAAAACGGTGAAAACCACTGCGTAAGAACGATGCACCATGTAGTTTCATTGTTTTTGTCTTGGTGGAATTAGTATTGGAGTAGCTTTAGCGCGCGTGCCCTTTACTCCAATGCCTGGCTTAACACTCCCAATCAAAACCTTTAAAACTGTTAGGTATCTGTATGGTTACAATAATAGTACATGATTTGTTGTGTTGTGTGACACGATTATTTTCATGTTTGTTATGTATTTTAGTACTGTTAATGTAATGACGAGAGCTATTGTTGCTTTAGTGCAAGTTCTTTTGTGATTGTGGCGAGCAAATTTGTTCGGTATCTAAGACGAACCACTGACCCAATATTTAGTCAGAAGCCTGTGGCAGAAGTGTGTTTAAGTTGAGAGGGATTTCATTTTATTAAATTGAAGTTGAAAATACTAAATAATAAATATTCCGATTCCCAGTTAAAGTTTACACACATCACTATCTTGCTATTTTGTCAAACAACTGTTGTCATTAGCGATGGGTCATCGACGTATTTAACGTCAACGAAACTAGACCGTCCATTTTCGTTGATCAACGAGTCGATCAACTAGTTAAATTCGCCAACTAGTTAACACGTCAACGGTACAGTCTATTGGACGGTATAAACGTCGCGACGTCTACGGTTCGACGTACACGTACCTATTTTAATTTGCAGTTCCTTTCATGCATTAGTTAAAAGGACTGACTTAACATATTAAATATTCAGCCATATTTAATAGATCAACTGATTTTATGAATATTAATTATTTACAGTTCAATTTTGTTTGCTCGATTATTTCATTTCAACGGACGAATGAAATGTGTTACCCGACTATGTTCCAGCGTTGGTCGACGCGTTGATAGTTGATATGAACGACGCAGCGTTTCAGTTTATCCGTCTACGAATTCAACTAGTTGATTGAGAAACGGTAGACCGTCGATTCGTTGACAGTACGTTGACGGTTGAATTAACTAATTCGTTCATTCAACGCCCATCGCTAGTTGTCATTTGGATTTTTCCTCATGTGTCATAAATTTTATATAAATGTCATTCTATTTCTATCACAGTTTTGTTGTCGTTGTAGTTAGTAGTTACCATTTTCCACCTGCCAAGAAACATAACACAATAAATAAAACAAAAATTACCTGTGTGTATAATTAAAGATACGGGACAACACGTATCATTAAGTCAGTAATACCTTTAGCCTAGATACTTGCGCTTGTTTGTTCACGTCTCGACTCTCGTTACTCTGTGTGCTCAGGTATTATCTTTATAACCAGCACTAGTGTAAATGTATTATAAATTTATAATGTACTCTGTGGTGTAAACAATTAGACATCACAGCACAGGAATAAAACTGTTTAGTCGGTTCAGTTGTAGTATTGAATTGCGGCGAGAATGTCAGATAGCGGGGACAGTGATGTCGCGTGGATGTACTACAAGGATCGTCCAGAATGGAGCGACGTGACTCCCGTGCCTGAGGATGAAGGGCCTAACCTAGTTGTCGTTATTGCTCATTCCGAAAAATGTATGTACCTATTGACTATGTAACCTTATATACTGGTTTAATTAACATAATGTAATTCATGTTATCAGTTTTAAAGTGTGTTTTTCCTGTTTCAAGTAATGCTTATAAAAAATAAAAAAACATTTTAACCTTCAGTTTAGAAAGGACACTTAGGTCATTAAAATTTAATGGGCCAATATCTATAACTAGATGTCATTTGAATAGCTCCAAGATAAGGTAAAATACAGATGAGTGAATGTCCTGTCATGACTTTCTGTCCATATTATTGTTGTGGGTATTGTGGGTAACTAAAAATAATAGTTTAAAAAAAAAAAGGTGGATCCTAAACTGATCGTAAAATACTGCATGTCTGTTTCAGTTGTGGATGTATATGATTATTTTCGAGCTGTGCTTCAAAACAATGAAAGGTCTGAGCGAGCCTTACATCTGACCAAAGATGCAGTGGAACTAAATCCAGCTAACTATACGGTTTGGCAATACAGGTGAGTTGAAAATAGTACGGGTTTATTGAACTAGATATATATGCATACTCTATTAAGTTACTAATTTAATTTAGGAGCTCAGGTCTTATTGGTGGAGTAATGGCCCTTGCTCTATATCCTCTATATTATATGTAAGGCTGTGCTCTCAGCCTCATATATATACTAAGTGGACAAAATAAATTATTAACTAAACACAATGAACTATAAATTAATTGATGCTGGATGATCGCCAAACCCAGCCAATTAGCACGAAAATAACTTCATAGTTATGCCTATTAATATTTTAATTCTATCATGTACTGTTATGTAAAGTTTTCACTGAGCATGTTATTTGTAATTGTATTGAGATGAATTAACTATCAATTTACCTAGTTTATACTCTGCAGGAAAATTTTGTTACATATGCTTGTAAATTGTTGAATATGGGTCACTCAGCAGATGGCTATTAAGAATGGTTACAAACAATTGTGCTTGGCTTGTAAAATTCGAGTCTGTAAATAAACCTATAAAGCAGGAGAAATTCTTTTTTCTAAATGAATGTCATGTGACACAGTATTTATTATTTCATATAAATTTAATATTACCTTAGTTACATTACACTTTACAAATGAATTGCCAATTGATTTTTTATATCAGTCACATTTTATCTTAGCCAGACAGCATATTGTTTGCTAGAAACTACACATAAAAGTACCTATGTATGCATGCTTGCTTAAGCATGTAAACATTCCTTCACCTTGAAAAAACTAGTTTGATTAATTTCAAGGTAAGAGACAATAAGATCTTGTAAAACACAGTTAAAGTATTCTTTCAGAGTTATAATACCACCATATTCATAAAGCTTAAAATGTCTTTTAACTAAAATGTCTGAGTCTGTTGTCATCTCTCTCTTTTAAAGACAGGAATAGGTATAATGTCAGTCTGTAGGTATGAATATAGCCCTATAAATAGTTATACTTTGTACTGATGTATCATAATATGTACTTAATCTTTATTACTTTGTTGCAGGAGAGATCTGCTTAAGGCCTTGGGTACTGATTTGAGATCTGAATTGGATTATGTAGAAGTAATAATTAAGAACTCACCTAAAAATTATCAGGTATGGTACTGCTATTTTTAAGGGATGCTTAAAAATATATGAGCTATCAATATAAATTTATAGGTAGATTTTTCATAGTTAAAAGTTGAGCTAAAACCAAGATACCTAGTATAAAAAATTGTGATCCTCATAAAAAATAATTCCAGTTCCTTAATAGGCTTTGGTTAACTCATTGCATTCATGATTTCATATGTGTAGGTTCCCACCTTAATCAAAATACACCCTCATATTTATAAGAACTCATCTTTATTCAAGGTATGGCATCATCGAAGAGTACTTGTAGAGTGGCTTCAAGATCCAACACAGGAGCTGGAGTTAACTAGAGATGCTCTGATGCAAGACCCCAAAAACTATCATGCATGGCAGCACAGACAATGGGCAATCAAAACATTTGGGTGGGTCACAGTTTCATTAATTAAAAAGTAATTTATCTTTAGCTTCGTCCCTCTCTATATTGTGAGTATTGCTATACCTTTTCAACTATAAATTGTTATCATACCAATATAATAAATGCAAAAGTTGGTAGGGATGGATGAATGTTTGTTACTTATTTAGCCGTTGCGAGGCTCCGGGTGGGTAAATCTTTGCGAGGCCCTTAGTTAGGCGGAAGTAGTTTTAATGATGACGCTTGATGAGAAATGCAAAGTTAGAGATAAATTACTGCCTCAGTGGGGCTCACCGCCTATTACATGGGAATTAATAACAGCATAGGTGAAATGTGGGTGTACAATCACGTACACCTCTGCCTATCCCTTCGGGGAATACAGCGTGAATGATAATATTGTTCTACTTTGGTTGTTGGGTGAGTGTACGAGGCCCCTGCAAGAGCGAGGCTCCGGGTGGTTGTCCTGCTCCGCACCCCCAAAAGTCGCCACTGCTTTCATGCAATAACTACTGAACGGATTTAGATTAAAGGCACACAGATAGTTTATAACCTAATTAACACATAGAATGCTTTTTATCCCAGCTGGACCCAATTCTAAAGTCCACGTAGTCAAAGTCGCGGGCTGTGGGGAAGCTAGTAATGAATAAAGTACCAGTATCACAAAAAATTATAACTTTAGAGTTTACTAAGCATGTTTAAAAGCATTAAAGCTTTTCAAAGATATATCTGTAAAACACCAATGTCAGTAATAAGGTGTATTGTTGACATTTGATTTCATAATGTTTGTAGTGGTTAATTGATGTTTAACATAATGTTAAAGGTAGCGTGTCTCATGGCAACACCAAGCATGATTTAATTGCGTTTAGAACTGCAGTGAAAATACTAATCCTACTATCCTACTCATATAATAAATGCGAAAGTTTGTGAGGATGGACGGATGTTAATTACTCTTTCACACAATAACTACCGAACAGCACACACATAGTTTATATGGATTAATACATAGGATACTTTTATTCTGTCTAGACCCAATTCTGAAGTCCACACAGATAGACGAGACGTGAGTAGAAGCTAGTCTACTATACACTTTATAAGCTAGTATACTAACCCATTAGTCTAGTGAGCCCAAGAGCAGTTTCTGGACGTGACGTTTTGGGTTCGATTCCCGGGTCAGTCATATTTTTATTGGGTTTTATTGCTAGGGAAGGCGCTGAAGCAGTTCAGAATTAGGAATTGAGAGTGGTGTTTTATTCTTTATTCGTGGAAACAGTTTACATGGTTTTTAGTAACAGAATCAGAGAAATGTGAGTGTACACCAGTCAACCTTTGCTCAACACTTCGGGAAATGCAGGCGTGATGCTGTTCTGTTTTGATTGAAAGATTAATTATCATTCAGGTAGTGTGAACTGCTGAAGTATGTAAGGCAAAAATTGTTCTACCTTCGCCGACCAACTCGTCTAATAGGTTAGAGCACGTGGATTCAGAAGAAATCTATGCACTCGTAGAGTGGATAGATTTTGGGAGAACGATAGTTGGGGAGTTGATTCATGTGCCCAGAACCGACTCCCACAAAGGTTGCACCGAACTATATCCCGACACACGACTAGGTTGTGAAGCAACCTAGTCGTGACCTTCACGGCATGGCTTCGTCCGGTGGGTGGTAACCAGCCGCGGCCTAAGCCTCCCACCAGAGTTTTGTTGCCTGTTTTGCGTCATTCAGGGGCCACGTGTAGAGATTCCATTTTAAGGGTGCACTCCTATGGACGCGGGCAACTTGGCCCCCAAATCAATCTTATTAATTAGGGTACCGAACCCGAACCATTTAAAAAAATAAGCAGATGAGGAAAACGTAATAAACGTAGTCATTTGATTTGATCGCTACCAAGGTCTTTAATTACCATAGTGCTATATAAATCCTTATCTTTTTACAGACTCTACGACAGAGAAATGGAATTCGTTGATAACCTTATCACAGACGATGTGCGTAATAATTCAGCGTGGAACCAACGATACTTCGTCGTTAACAACCACCTTGGCTGGTCAGACCTCATTGTTCAAAAGGAGATCTGCTATACATTGGAAAAGATTAAATTTATTAAAAACAATGAAAGTGCTTGGAATTATCTAAGAGGTGCGTTAATACACGACAAAAGAGGTGTCAGTGGCAATGCGGTAGTCACCTCTTTCTGTGAAGAACTTTATAAAAATAAGTGTCGTTCTCCCTACTTGTTAGCTTTCCTCATAGACATTTGTGATGAAGCCATTAAAAAAGAAGAAACCAGCATTCTACATAACGCGACTAGAGCTATAGAACTTTGTCAAGCATTAGCTGGCAAATATGACAAAATTCGTAGCAAGTACTGGAATTATATGAGTGAAAAATTAAAAAAGGCGCAACAGGAAGAAAGTAATAATAAAGACACCGAAAACAATATCGCCGAATGATTTAAAATAAATAAATATATTGCAAGAGTTTAATTACAAACATTTAAGAGTTTCCGTGGCGTTATTATCTTGGATCGCTGTTTAAATATTTGTACAAACTGTAAGAAATTGACGAAAAAAATAGTACAACGGTTAAAAAGATGAACAGTTTAACTTTAATCATGTTATGTTTAACTATTTGGAAGAATTTAACCCAGAACGCGCTTTTTCTGAAAATCGCTAGTACTCTCTCTCGCATCACAGGTTTTATCAGTGTGTATCATTTGTACAGTGTTTCATAATAATAAAAGAACTGAATAGTATGTTTTGGTTTTATTTGCAGAGTTTAGATTTGGAATCTGTTTTTTTTGTGCTTTCTGGATTACTTGGGTCTTTAGGGTTTTTGTCTGTGGAGCTCTCGGGGTCTGGGTCGAGGATAAGTTCGCTGTCCGTTGGTTCTTCAAGTGCAGCGCGACGGTTCGACAAGCCCAGGTACTTGGGCACGTCGGCACTAACCGCGCGCGCCGTCACCTCGCAACTGCACGCTCTGTTGGGGTTCAATACAGCCAGAAGGTCTGATGCATCTTCTTTTGGCACTGGTGTTACCGTTTCAGGTTTGGCCTGCTAACAAAAAAAACAAAGATTTTTAAAATGTATTCTATGAAAGCGTCTGAAAAATAATTGCATATACTTAACAATGGAATTAAATTGGAATTTAACTAGGCCACTGGTTAATTTGAGACACTTACTTCCTTTTTTTTATTACGTTTGTGATTGGGGTTAGCGCATTCTGCATGATATTTTGACATGTTTAATTATTATAATTCTCTTTTAATTTTTGATTATTCGTTTCTGATTAAAAGTGTGTTTATTACTGAATGATAAACGCTGGTGGTTTATGTTGTCCTCTATCTTCCTTGGAGTTTGAGATTAACTCTCTTCTAAGTAACTGTTGGCTTGACTTCACACAATACAAGTAATTAAAAACTCATCTATGTTCGATTCACACAAAACTTTGGTTACTCCACGATCTCGAACATAGCATCGTGAGGTCAATTCGCCGTTTATAATTCTATATTCGACCTGCTTAGCTGGTTTTGTGCTGTTGGTGTTTTCGATGAATTCGAGCACTTTCATTGTTGTTTAGTATCGGGAACGGTTTTTCCTTTAGATTGTTCTATTGATGTACAACGGCACGGTTCCTCGTCTTTAATTTTGGGTACTGTCGATCCGAAGCGACATGTTGTTTCAGTCACAGTAATGGCAAGCATTTCCAAGATGTCTGGACATTCCGAACATGCACAGTTTCTGCAATCGCAGAATGGCTAAAAGTGGAACAGTTTCTTGAATTCTATGAAATACCTATGCACCTATAAGATATTTACCGTCAAAATGGTCTAGTTGTTCGTTAAAGTTGTCTATGTGTAGTAGGTACCCACATTAGTTGTAAAAATTGGCTTTTTTGGTGGTTTATTTGGACTTGTGCACTCTTTATGGAATTTCGACATCACAAATTGTATAGAAAAAATTAAAAATATTTGTCCTGTGTTACATTACATATATTTATATAATTTTTGCTATGCAATAGTTATGTCGGGTTGAAGCTTCTAATGGAATGACGGAATGACATTAAATATTTCAATAACATGACAAAATAAATAAAAACTTATGCAAAGAGCATAGCTTAATAGTTAACTTTTATTCATAAATTTATGACCTACTACCAGACCCGGCCTGCAGACATTGCCATACCCAATTTCAGCGCCACCTACCGGGTCTTATTGTGAATCTATACCATCAATCAAGAACACACACAAAAATGTCATCAAAATCGGTTGAGCCATTTACGAGTATTTGAAGAAATTATCAACTTTAGAGCAGCGATAGCCTAGTGGTATGACCGTTGGAATGGAGTTCAAAGGTCGCCAGTTCGAACCCAAGGTACGCACCATTGACTTCAAGTCATGTGCATATTAGAAATTAACCTGGTGACTCGCTAATTACCAAATACAATAGAAATATTATTGTTATCAATAATTATATTTCTATTGTGTTACAATTTTGTACTTTCGCGACTATACACATTAATATCCCTTGCTTAAAACGCTGAAGGAAAAAAACGTGAGGAAACCAGTGCACCTGAGAAATGTTCTAGATGGTGTGTAAAGCTCCATGTCAGAGGCCTACAGACGGCTTAAACTGTGACAGTAGGTTGTTCATCAACCACACGATAAGAGGAATTGTCATGTAGCTTATTTCGTTGGAAAGTTATAATCTTGACAAGTATTTTGTAGATATATTTATATACCTGAGCCGGTGCCAATGATGATGGAAAAAAGTTGTTCAAAGATTTTTTCGTAATATGTATATAGGTGGATTTGAAACATGCGTGTTACATATGTTTAGGTAAATAATAATAAATAATAACTCATAATAGGGCGAAAAAAGTTAAATGTCTTTAAAATAAAACTTTTTACACCTAGCAAGACCTAGCAGGAAAGTTTATTCCTCATTTATTGTGGCTCTAAGCCTGAGCTTCACTTAGCCTAAGCCCTATTTAAAATGATAAAAAGTAGGTAGTTGCTCTTTGCTCTAAGCTATGATGACAGTAGCTGACCTGATAAAATGTCATATTGATAGATGATACACAGGCAATAATTTTTAATCATACTAGATATGAATGACTCCGTGTACTGGCATTTTATCATCTGTCTGACAGTGAAAGCAAGCTAGCCACTGGCAATGATGTGGCACACAGCATTATCAAATTCCAAGGTCAGTTCAGAGCCCATAGAACTTCGTGCGCTGAAACAGCAATTGGCCAATGTCTCTTGTAACTGCAAAACTTGCTTTTCTGCTTCTGATCCCATGAACGCAAAGCTAAATAACTTGAAAGATATCGAGGTACAAGCTGAGCGTTATGTCTCAGTTGAAACGAAAGGAAATTATTCAGAAAATAATATCAAAGATGCTCTTTGCCCCACCTGTTGCATGACCTTAAGTATACTACGTGGAGGCGTAGTCAGAGTTTTAAAAGACCAAGAATCAGAAACACTTACATCAATGTTCAGTGTTGATAAATCAATTGGAAAAAAGATCAAGTCACAAGAAAAAACTACTTCCGTCGGAAATAAACCTATATCAGAATATTCGAACTTGACTCTTTGCGATTTCATGAGCGATGATGGTTCGAGCGAGTTAGCAGTCAGTAATCTTGGCAGTCCAGTGAGGGACCAGAATCACCGCAAACGCTACCCACATGACAGAGTGACATTTCTTGACTCACCATATCAAAGTCGTAGCCCTGAGGAAACTGGGACCAAACCGACTGGTGCCCATTGTGTATGCTTAGAAGATTTCATTGATTCTATAAGGCCACCTGCAAGCGCTATGTCACGCTATTAAAAGAGAACAACGTCTATACATTATCATAATTTGATTAATTGATTTTAGATGAATTTAATGCCAATACACTGATTCATTGACAGCATTATGTGCGTAACCTAAAGGCACACGAACTACCCATGTTACCCATGAAAATTATAGCAATCTGTAACAAACGGTAACTTGCTATACCTAATATGTAATGTAGAGACATACTTTTACATACATACGTTTAGTTCATAGGAGATTTTAGTCCGTATTTACATCAAAACATAATAACTTATGAACTAAGGTAAAGTTGCCACGGTCAATCTGAATGTTTAAGTGGTCCCAGCAGTTAACGTCACCAAGCGGCGTTACTTATGTATTTCTCATGCTTATAGTGAATCAGGTCCTTGTTATTTTCATCTTACGCAATTCGAGAAAATTTCAAATAAATTCAGATATAACTAAATTAAAGCGTTTCTTTTTTTTGTATAAGAACTTTCGTGAATCACATAGGTATTAATTATTGTTCGAACGGAGCCCTTAGTAATGAGCTGAGCTCGTGGCGATGTCGCGAGTTAAACTTTTGCATTATTAGCTAAAAATTATTCGTATTACCTGTCAAGGTTGAGACCAAGCTCAGATGACGTAAGCTTGCCGTACTGACTGTAAGTAACGACTGTAAGTGATTATAACACATGTATATAGGTAGGTATACATAAATAGTACCTATGGGTTTGTTTCAGTCCTCAATAGGCGTCGGTATACGACTTGTAACTGTTTTAAATCAACTGAATGTCTTAAAATACTGCTACAAGGAAATATAATACTATACATGTGTTATAGTATTACAGAAATTGTGAATGTGAGCATCATGTAGGAAGTAGGTATTTCAAATTTTTTGTTTTTTTATTGTTATACATATTTGAAATCTGGCGGTTTTGAGGTTTTTATATGGCCTACGCAAATGTCCCGCTGATCTGGTATCGCCTTGTGACAGGTCGTTGAGCTCCCTATAACATGGTTGAGCTACACGATGACTGATGCATGTGTGCCGTCAGTTAGGACAGGTCATCTCGAAACTGATATAGCTCTTTCTTAAAAAGGCCATTCCAGATACCCTACATGGTTACACTCACATAGGGATGTTTAATGATGTCTGGACTTTAAAAGAGACCTTGACCTTTGAGTTTGTTTCGGCGTTTCTTCGCCGTCTAGATTATAATGACATGTAAAAGAGTTTTTAAAAGACCTACTTACAGAATAAACAATTTCATTTCTTCACTATTAATAATAATCAGGTTAATCAGAGTATGCTGCTCATTTTCTTGAGTCTTGATACTTGCAATGTTGTAACAACATAATTTTGCTCCTTGATTTTTAAGAGTGTAGCGTTCAAGAATAGTAGTGGTAGGGTTGCCAACTATACTGTTAAAAACAGTATTATACTGTTCACTACATAATACTTTTTACTGTTGAACAAAAATAAAGTATACAAAATATTGTTTGCAGCATATATTTTTTTTAATTTTATTTTTAGCTGTTTCTTAGGGGATCATCTAATAATCATAGGCGTAGCAACGATAGTGCCTACAAAAATAACCTTTTCTAGTGCTTTGAAGGTGATTATATTATTAATTTAAACTTAGTTAGGTATTGTATATTATGGCTCAGTTGCACCAACCGTAATCAACGTGTAACATTTTGTCAGGTTTTTTTATGTAAAATCTGTCAAAATGGCACCGTAACATGTTGGTTAGGTACGGTTAAAGTTAAGTTGGTGCAATTGAGCCTAATTTACTTAACCTAGACTTAATCGTTCTTACTCATAATTTTTTGAGTAAAGAATTTATTTATTTGATATCTATAATTTAAAGATTTAGTGGTTTAAGATCGAATAGCAATTCACCAGTCGGACAGCTCCAGGTTTACAGCTGAAAACTGTAACTGCCTAACTAGGTATACTTCCTTGCAGAAAATCAAAGCCAATTAACAGCTCTTTTTAAGTACTGTGTTTCTATCGGTGATCAAGGTCATCAGTGGGAACATCTATGGGAACCGTTGTGTTGGCAGTAAGAGACCGTTTATTGCTGCTGAGCGCACCGTAAGTAGGCAGTTACTTTGAAACAAATATTATGGTAAGGTAAACTATTTGTTTTATAGTTTATAATACTTTTATTAACTGTTTATATAAATATATGAACTATTCGGTTTTAATATTCATGAGTTATCCCCTGTTCTTGACTTCGTGGTAGATCTCGTGGCCGGCACCGATGGCACCAATCGCTCCGATTCCAGCTTTCTGTAAATAAATAATAAGAATATTACAGTACAATCGATCATTGGCATACTTAGTTAGTCCATACGTCAATCACAGAATATTGGTATACAAGCTGTGCTCACACAAGATAGATTAAATAGGTAGGATAGGTTTAGCCTAGCCTAGAATGCACAACAAGAATAACAAAAAAAAATGAACTATTACACGGACAACAATGGGAAAAAATAATTCTAATATTATAAAGCAGGAGCTAACGGTGCGAATTGAAAATTTCTTTTTGTGTCGGGTATTTCATTTATCGAGGAAGGTTATAGGCTATATAACATCATGCTACAACCAATAGGAGCGGAGCATCAAAGAACAATGTTGCAAAAACGGGAAAAAAGATTCGTTTTAAGAACTTCCGATGCGAACGCTACGTAAACGATCAAAGTTACGCAAAAAACATGTATGACAGAATTATTCCTCTTTAAAAGTTTTATTATCATGTCCGCGACAGTTTGTCTATCTTTAAGGTTGACTCACTATAACCTTTTTTTTGGTTACCAAATTGGTTCTAAAATAATGGATTATCTGCTTAGGTCATTTTATAAACATAATATTAATCCTTATCCAAATAAATATGTCATTCATCGCAAGTATTTAATTAAGTTTTCGTTAAATATCTTCGGAGATATCGTAGTTTTAAAATAACTCGGCAACAAAATAATGATCAAGTACCACGCGCGTATTTGTAACATAACATTATCACGTCTGTATTCCCCGAAGGAGTAGGCAGATGTGTACTCACCTACCTTTCACCAATGCTGTTATTAAGTCTAATGAGGTGGTGAGCCTATTGCCATCTACCAGGATTCAAAATCCGGGCTGCTACTGAGAATTTTCTGACAGAATAATACTTTGCCCGACCCTCGAATCGAACCCCGAGACCTCATACTCAGCAGTCGCGCTCGGGACCACTAGACCAATGAGGCATCTGAATTTATGATGTTGTAGGCGCGGTCATGACGGGGGGGGGATGAAGTCGCGGGCAAAGCTAGCCTTAAATGAGAAGTAGACAGCAGTGCAGTTGATAAAAGTATGTATGTATACAACTTCATTGCCTTTGGAGATTATAGAAAGTATCTATTACTTACAATGGCTTTAGCTCCCTTCCTGAGGGCACTTCCCTTGCCCTTGGGATTTGCGCTTGCGTCGCCCATCAGCATGGCGAATACCGCCAGCACCAGTACTACTAAACCGAACAGTTTCATCTTGACGGATAGTTGTGGACACTTCACTTGAATGATATCCTTCTGACACTTCGGACAACTTATATACTGTAAAGCGCGATAGATGACTAACCTTTGAGGAGAATCCTGAGCATTTGCGCATTGCATTATGGAAAACCGTAAAGCGTTTTCCTTAAAATTAAAGTTTGCGGTAGCACAAGATCAGTTGCGGTTGTATGTGATGTGAACCGTCAGGAAATCAGTATACTTAGTGTATAAGAAGTGATTATTAGTTATTACGTAGATAATTTGAATACTGAAGTGAAAGATTATACATTTCATTTCTAAGGCCTTTAAAGTGGTAGGTAAACAGTTTGCAATTTTGTTTTTATGATAGGTATAAATTGGCCTAACCCTTTGCCCAACTACGTTCCCACATTCCTATTATGTCTTTCCGTATTCCTACGTTCTTCCAGAATAACTGGGTCCAGCTAATTACTAATACTTATTTTACATGAAGTGACTGGCTACGGGGGCCTCACGTGGATAAGAAATAGTAATGTTAAATTAAACACCTCAAATTCGCATGTCACATATAGGTATATGAAGGTTCACCAATAATTGTTACATTAATTATGTACAAAGATTTACGTGCGTGTGTTTTGTACTATACTATGTAGGCTGATTTCCATCTTAAGATCAGTTCCCACTCTACGGCAATATGAAAAATTTTGTAGTAGTTCCTGTTGTGCGATTTGATTTTATACTAGACCCTGAATGCAACAAAAGATGTATTGTATTTTTCAATCCTTTGTGCATGTAGTGCTTCAGGTTTAAAATATGCTGGAATTGCACCGCTGGATGCTTTCAAAATGTGGGATAAAAGCCTGTAAAATTCCACTGGGCAAACTTTTTTCGTTCTCTCCAAAGACTATAAGTGTTCTCATTCACCGCTACATGCTAATACGTTTCCGTAATTACCACATCAGACATGAGGATTTTTGAAAGAACCTACTATCAAGATGCTGTCCATATCTACTATTGAATTATTAATATTTCCCATCCATACCAAGCTAGACGTGGAAAATTTTTGCTTCTACATTGATCCCAATTCCATCCCATTTTCTTTGCAACTGAAAATCGTATGGCTAATTATTTTTTAATTGACGATATTTAAGACCTTAGTAAAAGCACTGTCAGTAAAATTGACTTTATTGAAATTTACTAAACAAATCGCTTTAATTTCTGCAATCTGTATATATGTCGCAGATGGATTGTAGAATCAGCTGATTTACAAAACAGTGCTGTTATGAAAAACAACCGATCGACGTTTTGCGGTTTTTTCAAAATTACTGAACTATGACACGCAGAATTGAATGCTAGTTTTGCGTTTATCAATGCAGTGGGTCAACGATCAGAGATTAGGTAAAACAGTGTGAAATGAACTGTCAGATTGTTGATTTTAGTTCGTTTGTCGCATATGGCTCTGTGTGTCTTTTAACAACAATAACCTAACTTTATGTTACTTTTAAGACAGTAGCAAAAAAACAGGTTAAAATTTAGAATTACGTGAATACTAAACCACTATAATAGTCTACAATATATCGGCATTATTAATGAAAATAAATTGATCCATGAGTGAGCGAAGCGAGCTCGGGAGTTCGTGTACCCTGACACGGACAGGTTAGGTTCGAAGGGGATGACGGATATAGTGAGCAAGCGTAGCGAGCGAACTACCCCTGTCATCCTCTTCGTGTCTAGGTTTTCTCTGACCTTACAGACACAAAAATAAGAGCCCCTAAGAGAGATATTTCACAATACTTAATTAATTTTATTTAATTTCTTTTTCTAGATTATTGTAACGTTCAATCAAAGATTTTCAAAACGACATGTGTCAGGCACGACTATCAGTGAACGCAACGCTGTCAACGATTCTGTGAGGTTTCCCATTAAACGGGAACATACCCAGTCACAGTTGACCCATTTATCATGTAAGTATAATACGTTATTGCCAAAGTTTGTCCACTTGCCTCTGTTTTCAGATCATGCACGGATATTGGACCACAGAATGTTGGTTACGGAAATTATGCGAAGTTAATAATAAATTGTATCGAGGTAGGTACCTACGTCTTACAAGATTATTAGTGAACACACTAGAAAAACCCTTCAAATGATAGTATTTCTTCGCCTATTTCTTTTTCCTTGTCTTTACCGTATTCAGCGCGGTGAAATGAGAACGAGTATTACGAGGTTCATCTGTAACGGGTGAAAGTCATCTTACACGTTGTTACCATGAAATTGTTCGGTTTTGTAGTGTTGGTGATGGTTGTGCTGGCCCGCATGATGGGCGGAGCTAGCGCGGAGCCTAAGGGCATCGGCAGCGCTATCAAGAAGGGCGGCAAAGTTATTGTAAGTACTAATTACCTAAGTATGATATTTATATTATTTTTCCTTTGGTTCACTGCCGACAAATTTTAAAGTTTAGACTAAAACATGTATTGCTGTGTGTTTTACAAAGGAAAGTGTCTATTTCGCTTTTATTACATATATAGTACCTATCATAATGTTCGTTTTTTTTAGAAACACTGTCTCGGTGTACCTAATGGGCGTTGTGGGAGCAGGCCACGAAGTATATTAACAATCAAAGCAATAGAAGAAATGTTAATTCAGTTTAAATAAAAATTGTATAAATTTCTGTTTCACCCCTTTATATCAGAAAAAATATATATAACATATAAAGGCGTCAGGACTTTTTTTCCATGATTGGAAAATTCATCATACATAGACAGACGCTGTGCCGGATTTCTGCTGACTAAAAACCACACGGTCCCCTACAAAATTTTATCGGTGTCCCGTAGCTAGTATCTAACGATCACCATAGATTTATCGTCTTTCGTGTCCCGGGATCAGCTGTATTCACTGCAACCGCGACTGGTGATCGGCGGAGTCTTTCATTTGTGCGGACCCGCCACAGTTGGCTTGCACAGAGTTTCAGAGAGGGGCGCTGCACGCCAATTTCCTCTAAGGAGTACAGATTAGACAACTTAATTTCCTTGCATAAGGAATTCAGTTTTATGGACTTCGGTGGACGCCTTTTGTCATTTGTCGAGTACAATAGGCTTGATGACTGATTTTGAAATCTTCTATAATATAGGTACAAGTCTACTATTTCCGAAAAACACATTATTTCAGCAATAAACTAAGTTTTAACGCAGAATTATCTAATTGAAATAAGCGCGAAAACGCTAATGTGTGTCATGACGTCAAGCTTCGATAACATTTGACAAAAGTTCAAGCAACACCACGGCGGTTATTGACATTCAATTGAGGCGTGACGTCATTCGCTGTAATTGGCGTTTCAGTTAACATGGCCGCTTGCAGTATTTTATACATTTATTTGAATTATAATTTTTTAGAATATATATATATTTTTGTCAAAAACCATTTATTCTTTGAATCTTTAAAAGTCATCATGCCTATTCCTTTATTACTAAAAAAAGGCATATCTTCGAGGTTTCTCGTGTAAGGATGCCCTTTGGGTTCGAATTTTAATTAGCTCATATTTTTTTTCATGTTTGCGTGTTGTAGTACGTACTTCATCATGGACGTTGTGTCGGACTCCTACCGACTAAAACCACACGGTCGGCCTTTAATCTTTATTGGGTTCCGGGCAACAGCTGCATTTACCTCAAGAAAAAAATGTGGTACGCTTCAAGATTTTTTACACTCTTGCCCCAACGCTCGCCGCGCGCGGACGTGTCGCTTCTAGTGATTTCGCCCGTGTTGTGTCTGTGATCGTTATTCGCTACGCCCTGCCGTAGCAATCTCCGTAGCTGTTTACTGGCTACGAACAACTTAAGTCAAAAGCTGCCTTTTTCGAGGCGGCGGCTGATTATCTGTCTTTTTTTAAAGAACAGTCAAAAACGTGTGTTTTTTCTTACCCCATCAGGGTAAAGCCACAGTTTCGTGGTTCTCGGTTGAAACCTTACGGTGTCAACGAAGCCGAGAGGGTGTTGACCCGATACACCCAGCTGAAACCCCTTCAGGGTGAGGCAGTCAATTGGACGGGAGCTAGATAACCGGCCTTGGGGGATCTCCTAGTCGGCTCTAGACTCTGGCTTCCTTTTCAGCTACTCACCTAGTGTCGGTCGGGTGTGTCTACACCCTTCGCACTAGACTGGTCAAGGCCCCGTTTGCACAATAAGACTGGCGACGGGTTACAAGCTTAGGGCTCACCTATAGGTACACACCTCCCTGCTTACATCCGGCAGGGAGGGTTACACATCCCCGGGCCCATCCACCCGGGGAGTTAGAAGTTAGGTTTATTAGGAAATTCTAATGATAGTTCCCTTTTATTTCTGAATCCCGTAAAATGGACGCTACACTTATTGTAGCGTTCCTTAAAAAAATACTTTTAAAGGACGCCGATTTCGAAAAGAAATACGGGCAAGATTTCGCTGTATTACTGCAGCAAGTTCACGCTCAAAGCCCCGATAACGATGTTACTGCGAACCTCAAGCCCGTTCGAGGTAGTCACGGCGGCATATCCAAAGCGATCACACCTGCGCCAAGTCCTATTGTTCGTGATTGTCCGGAATTATCCGACTTATCCCCGTCTTTGTCTCCTGCGTTGCCTTTGTGCGACGCGAATCCATTGTTCGCCGAGAACAATGGAATCGAGAATTCCACAGACCCTTTGTTACCTACAACAAAGGAAACCGCGTCCCAGCCGGACCTCATGGATGTTGCTATGCAATCATCCTCTTCTGAGTCCGAAAACTCAGACACTAGCTCGTCCACTTCCTCTGACGGCTACATCACGGTAGTTGGCAAAGGGAAAAAGAGGGCCCGTAAGGCCAAAAAAGCCGCCGCCGGCCAAGCGCCCGCAAAAGCTCTCAAGACCATTGAGGCAACCCAGTCCCATGACCTCCAGCCCTCTACACCTATGGACACCGCACCAGTCTCCAGGCCCGCGAGCCCCTCTCAATCAAACTCTCAGGTTTCAAAAAAGACAGCCACCCCGCCTATCTACATTCAGGATAAGGCGAAGTGGACCGATATTTCCAAGTGGTGTGTTGACAAGAAAATCAACTACACTCTAGCTAGGAATACCCAACAAGGAATTAAAGTCCAAGTGCCCTCCCCCAAAAGTCACTGGGGGAGGGCCCCCAGTGACTTTCGTACACTGACTAACCTCCTTCGGGAGAAGTCAGTCTCCTTTCATACATATGCTCTTCAAGAGGAGCGCCTCATCCGCGTCGTCATACGCGGAATTCCAGTAGAGATCGAGACGTCGTTGATTTTAAGCGACCTTCAGTCGCAACAGATCCCCGTACTCGAAGTGCATCGCATGCATCGCGCTCGTGGCGGACCACCATTCGCAATGGTGCTAGTCGTGTGCGAACAGGGCCCGGCTCTAAAGCACTGTATTATTTAAAAACCTTGTGCCATCTTTCAGGCATTAAAGTAGAAAACCCGCACAAGTCAGGCTACATCGGGCAATGCCATAATTGCCAACTTTACGGCCATGCACAGCGTAATTGCTTTGCCAAACCCAGATGCGTCAAGTGCCTAGGTGACCATAGCACTAACGCCTGTGAAAGGCCTAAAGATAGGTCCCTCTGCACCGGCCCTCCCAGCTGCGTCCTATGCAGCGAATCAGGACATCCGGCTAATTATCGCGGGTGCCCCAAGGCACCGAAAAAACCGAACGTCAACACGAAACTCGCGAAACGCAATGCCGAGCGTACCATCAGGGAGCAGCCTTCTTCAAAGTTACCCGAGCGACTTAGTCCGCAACGGCCTTCACCATGGAACGCGCTGAACCACCAACAAGCGTTCCCGGCCCTGAAACCCTCCGCGGCTTCTCAACCCACCGTCATTCCACCGCTTATGGCGAACCCCATCCCCACCCCTACACCTATCCCGATACAACTCGTTCAGGTCACGCCCGCGTCCCCCCCTAAACAGGCCTTCGTTCCTAGGCTAAGCCCCGCTCGCTCTAGCAGTCAGCCAACGATTGGATCGGACCTAGAAGTAGTTCAGAGCGTATTCTCGCTCATTAGCTCGGATAGGTTCAGCGCACTAGCTCAGACTCTGCGCTCTATGCAAGGCAACGGCTTTGCTATTCTATAAGTGATGCTCGAATATAAAGACATCACCGACGCCCTAGCTAATATCAACTTTAACGGTAACTAATGGCTACCGAAAATAGTAAATTTAAGCCCCGATGCCTTAAGTTAGGTTACTTTAACGCTAATAGCATAAATGGCCAACGTGACGAAATCGCGACCTTCTTACGTGACCATCAAATTGACGTTTTCCTAGTACAGGAGACCTTTCTTAAACCCGCCCAGAGGAACCCTGGAATTGCAAACTATAGAATAGTGCGCAACGACAGAACCCGTTGCCAGGCGGGCGGTACACTCATTTATTACAAAAAATCGTTATACTGCATCCCTATGGACCTCCCACCTCTTTCTCACATAGAGGCTTCTATATGCAGGCTAGGCATGACAGGTCACCAGCCGATTACCATCGTCTCGGCATACCTTCCACCTAAAGTCACATCTAAAGTTAACTTAGCTCCCGACATTAAATCCTTATTTGCTCTGAGCGACTCAGTTATCATTGCTGGCGACCTTAACGCCAAAAATGAATCCTGGTGTTGCAATACGACGACCACACGAGGCAGACACCTCGAACGATTAGGTATCGAACTTCACTTCGATATCATCGCCCCGATGAGCCCTACCCACTTCCCTGACAATGTAAACCACCGACCTGACATACTCGACATAGCGATTCTAAAGAACGTAAACCTCGGTTTACGCTCTATAGGGACGCTACAAGAGCTTGACTCTGACCATAGACCAGTAATCCTAGAATTAGGCCCCCGCTCAGGTCCCTCAGACCCAGATCAACCTGTCCCCACTAAAACCACCACGGATTGGGGAAGACTAGAGGAACGCCTCAAGTCGACCTCTTCTGTGCACTTAGACTCAATTGCCGATAATATAGTGTCTGTTGCCGACACGGTGTCTGCGATCGACTCCCTCACTAGTCACGTGCAATCCGTAGTGAACGAATGTTCACGGCAAGTCCCGGAGGTGGATGAACACCGCTGGAAACTGCCGGACGATGTACGTGAACTGTTGACGGAGAAAAACGCAGCTATCCGTGCCTACGACAGTTTCCCCAATGAAGCTAATCGTATCCATATGCGCACCTTGCAGCGTACTGTGAGGAAGCGCATATCGGAAATGCGGGAAGCTAAATGGGACAAAATGCTCGATGATATAGAACCCACCCATCAAGCTTTCTGGCAATTGCAGCGGAAATTAAAATCCGATCAATGCGCCGCTATACCCCCGCTCAATCGACCTAATCAACGACCTGCTTTTGATGACGACGAAAAGTCAGAAGTACTAGCCGACAGTTTAGAAGCCCAATGTACGCCTAGCACTCTACCAGTAGACAACGCTCACCTGTCCAAGGTCGATGCTGAAGTCAAACGTAGAACTGCACTCCCACCCCCACACGACTCCGACGATCCCTTGCCCCCCGTCACCGTAGACGAAGTCAGAACGATCGTGAGGAACCTCAAACCCAGGAAGGCCCCAGGCTCAGACGGAATCACCAACAAAGTGATTAAATACTTTCCCGCACCTCTCATAGTTCTCATGACCGCCATCTTCAATGCGGCACTGAGCAACAATATCTTCCCACAATCGTGGAAACAGGCAACAGTTATAGGTTTTTCAAAGCCCGGTAAGCTCAAGTGCGAGCCGACCAGTTATCGCCCGATCAGTCTTCTCAACGTCTTCGGAAAGATCTATGAAAGGCTAATTTATATTCGATTAAGGGATTATGCCGAATCCAATAAGCTTCTTCCTAACGAGCAGTTTGGCTTTCGAGCTAAACACTCATGCATCCATCAGTTGCACCGTATCGTTGAGCACATAAGCGCAGGCTTCATGGGCAAGATGAAAACGGGCGTATTATTCTTCGATGTAGCTAAAGCCTTCGACAAGGTCTGGCACAACGGCTTAATCTATAAGCTGTACCAATTCCAAGTGCCTGACCGTCTCGTACTAATCATTCGAGATTTTCTATCGAACCGTAGCTTCCGCTATCGCGTAGAGGGCGTTTTATCGTCCCCTCATCGGATCCAAGCCGGAGTCCCTCAGGGCTCTGTGCTATCACCTCTTCTCTTCGCGCTGTACACCAGCGATATTCCCAAAAGTGGCAAAACCAAGTTAGCTCTTTTCGCCGACGACACGGCCATCTATTACACTGGTAGGAGTCTTGACTGCATTACCCGATATCTCCAGACCTCGGCCAACGCCTTAGGCGCTTGGTTCAGGAAATGGAGGATTGAGGTCAATCCAGATAAGAGCGCCGCCGTTCTCTTTTCGAGAACGGGCGCCGAGGAATTTCTTCCCCAGCTTCAACCTATTACAATGTTCGGCAAGCCAATCCCTTGGGAACTTCAAGCCAAATACCTGGGTGTGATTCTAGATCACAAACTGTCCTTCCGTCCGCACATTAAGACGGTACGCAACCGCGCGGCCTTCGCTGTCGGCCGTCTATTTCCCATGACAAATGCGCGCAGTAAATTGTCACTTAACCTTAAGATTAGGCTCTATACTACGTGCATTAGACCCATTATGACGTATGCTAGTGTCGTGTTCGCACACGTTAAGTATTACAAAATCAATAGGATGCAAACCCTGCAAAATCGATTCCTTCGAAAAGCGACAGGCGCCCCATGGTTCATTAGGAACCTTCAACTCCACCTCGACCTCAGAGTGCCTACCGTTAGGCAATTCATGAAAAGGGCATCGAAGAGATACTTCGAATCTGCCCCTAATCATCCGAATCCCTTAGTTGTCTCTTCCGCTGATTACAGGCCGTCCCAGATCAACAAAATCCGCCGACCACGTCACGCTCTCCTCCGTCCCGATGATAGGATCACTGTAGCTCAAGAGTCTAACAGACACACAAGCACACTCCGACGCGCTCGACTGCCTCGTTATAGACCTCACCGGCGAGGTCCGCGTCCGTCGCGAAATGTCTCATCATGTCCACCCCGACCCTTGCTCGAGCCGGCCCGCGCCGAGCTAGTAGCTTTAAATTCGTCCCTTAATAATAAGGAAACTGATATGACCCAGCTAGTCCCTAGTTGTCCCCCCAGCAACACCCTAAGCCGAGGTTCGTGTCCCGCAGGGGACGCCCTTAGCGCTGTTGCTTAGTTTGTAGTTTATAAAATATGCTCTGGCTGGAGGCATCAAACCGCCTCGCCTTAGATATTGTCCGGTTACGCAGACAAAACCCCTCTGGGTTTCTGCAAGAGGCCATTTAAAAAAAAAAGCTTCAAGATTTTGCGTGTCATCCTTGCGCAAAGGCCGTCCTTCTCTTCTCTGAATCATTCCAATTTTAGTAAATTATATACTTTTACTAACTAACTAAATTTGTGAAAAATACATTTGGTGTTTCCTTAAAGAACACGATCCGATATATATAGATGTTTGTGTAATGCAAACGCAAAAACAATGAAGTTTTCACATTTATATGGGAATATACCATATAAGTAAGTACTTATTTGATAGCAACTTACAAGACTGTAAATGTTGTGACCTTCGAAATTGTCTTGGTTTTACCCCCTTCAAGTTTGTAATACCTACATATTCAAGTTCATAGAGGTACACGTAATGATAGTCTTTCTTAATTTAATATTTTTTATGGCTATTTCTTCAACACAAATAAAATGTTTTTTGATTATTTATTTGGATATCCATTAACTGGAAGGGCTGAAAACACTTTTTTGAACCATTGATGTATTCACGAATATAGATACTTGAGGAGACTTCTTAAACTGCTGGGATTGTGGTGAATGCAGCGGGCTGTGATCCCAGAACCCACTTTAGTGGAGGACCGTGTGGTTTGAATCAGCAAAAGTCAGGTACAGAGACTATAATGGATTTTCACCCATGATATGGTAAGTATTAAGGTGTTTAAATTAAAGTATTTAGGTATATAGTAATTTAGAATCACTTTAATAACATTTTATTTTAACATATGCTTATGGGAACTGAACTAACTAAGGATTTTAGCTATACTTAATAAGTTATCCTCTGTTCTTAACGTGTTCGTAGATCTCGTGGCCGGTGCCAATGGCGCTAATAGCTCCAAATCCAGCTTTCTGTAAAAAAAAAGTATGTTAATAAATTGCTTCCTCGTATATTGGGTATTTTTTATTAATTCGCATTCTGCATCATCCTTTGAGCGTTTGCTGGCAAAACGGATAGTTAGGCCTCCCAAATAAGTAAGGACGGATAAAATAGCTTAGTTGCAATAAAGTTCCCAAAAAAAATAAAAAATTGTGAAGAGTGTTAAGTAACTTTTAAATTGACATAAATCTTTTTTAAAGCAGCTCAAAAATATTTATCGTGTCCCAAAAATACTGAATTCAGATTCAAAATACTAAAATATTCAGAGATAACAAAAAGCAAATCTTACAATGGCTTTGGCTCCTTTCCTGAGGGCGCTTCCCTTGCCCTTGGGGTTTGCGCTGGCGTCACCCATCAGCATGGCGAACACCGCCAGCACTAGTACTACTAAACCGAACAGTTTCATCTTGACGGATAGTTGTGGACACTTCACTTGAATGATATCCTTCTGACACCTCGGACAACTTATATACGTAAAACACGATAGATGACTAACCTTTGAGGCGAATCCTGCGCATTGTGGAAAACCATAAGGCGTTTTCCTTATAGTAAAGCTTGCGGTAACACAATTAAATTATGTTTGTTTAAGAATAACTGTAAAAGGATGGTCGAAGCGCAACTTATCTACTTGTAATTTTAATGCTGTAATGGAAGTTCGCTAAGTTTGCGGTTTGGATTACGATAGAAAATACTATAAACGTAGGATAGAAAAAGACCTGCAAAGCCTACTAATGGGATGGAATGTCTTACGGAAATATCACATGTTAGAAAGAGAACGTATATTTAGGTTCGGTCAGCACTATTGGCAGAAGTTGTTTTCTCCGGAGTCGCTGTCAAAAATCACGCTTATATTTGCTGTACTGTCAGTTAATCCTGTATATTTTATACCGTTTTAAAATTTCTAAGCAATGCCTACGTGTTGTGTTGGTGACTGCGATGTATCTGATAAAAATAATCCAGAAAAACATTCATATCACAGGTAAATTGTCAACAACGCATATTCAAAAGCATATATATTCATGGCCATATTTTGGAAAAAAACTACCTTTAGTTATTTTTTTTGAAAACCAAATCCTATCAAGTAAATAGTAAATTTTCTCTATGGTAAGAAACAATGGTGATAAAAGCAATATTGAGTACGTTGTTCTAATATAAATTTTCATTTCATGTACACTAAATAGTGACTTGTTAGTGTCGACTATTGTGTCGATAAAATTTTAGAACAAGTTCCGATATCAGAATTTATTTAAAGTGTAGATATACAAACTATCCCTGCACATTGACTAATTCTCCAAAAATTTTATTGGGGTACTTAATATTATCGATACAAAAGATGAAACCAAAATGTTTGGAAACGTTACTGTCTCTTTGTCGGTGTGTCTTTCCGAACGCTTATAACATATAAGAAGCTTAGCGTAGCTGAGTGGCCCAGGTTACGTAATAAATTTATTTCATCACGCTTTTACAGTAGTCCCCAAATGCAGTTCGAATCCGGACCACCAACCTACTTTGTGCGGACCTTGGCTGTTAATAATGATCTAACAAACTGCGCTACTAATATTAATTTTATTATCAGACCCCGAATGATACAATTGGTGATTCCTGCGCTATCACCTTCAGGCGGTGACCACTGAGCCTATATGTGATAGCGTAATTAATATGTTGTTTACATAAAACAATGTTACCAAAATATTGTAATTGTTTGATGAAAAAGAGTAACCGTGGAGTTTCTTGCCCGTTCTTCTCCACAGGAATCTACATTTTGGAACGTGGCAACTAGTTTATTTTTTTGACAATTCAAAAGTGCCTGTAAACGGTCTAATTGAAATAAATGCTTTGACTTTGACTTTGACTTTGACATATTTTTTACTACAGAATATCACAATTTTATGATATATTTTTTTATACTAAAAGGTTTCCTGTCCATGCTAAGGAAAGAAAATAATAAAGAAAAAGAAGAAATAAGAAAGATAATAGGATATACCTATTTTTTTCCGGGGGGAAACTTTCAAAATCTCGCCCAGCCTTTATGGATATGACCGGCGTGTGTGGGATTCTTACCTCACTAAAACCACCTCGGTGGTCACCGTCAGCATATGGAGGGAGGCACTTAATAGACCAGCTCTAGCACACCCGCTATGCAGCGCCCATTAAGGCACATCCCTGGAGAGACTGTAAAGGGTTCTCCCCTAAACCTCGCTGTGCATGATAGCACGTGACCACTATGCCACCGTCTTCTCTGAAATCACGTAATTAATTAATTAAGTGCATTAAATAATACCTACCGTTGTGATTTTAGTTTTATTAACATAATTTGATTGAAAATTATGTTAATAAAATTATTTTAATTAATTTTTGGTCTCGTGCATGTCCTTAGTATTCTCAATTTTAGTTTTATGATTTGTGTATTTTCTGTATGTTTAACCTGCTTACGAGGTCAAAATAAATACTTTCTTTCATTCTTTCAAAATATTTTCATTTTGTATACCAATTCTTTACATCTGAAATATTGTTTATCGATAATTGATATGTGTCAATATTTCCACGTTGTACATTACTATTGCACGTACACATTGATAATTCAAAAACGGTAGCAGTTTTTTGAGCTCTATGTCCTTTTATGTGGTAGCAAGAATATTCTAATTCTATGGAAAAAACTTAATTTTTTAATGAGAGTGATGAGTTTTTATGCTTAACGATATGACGGCCGTTACATACCACATTTTTCACGACCTTAATTTTGGTGTAAGTTTTATAGTTAAAATTTAATTAAACTCAAATAAAATGTCAATTCGTAATTAATTAGACTTGTCTTTGCGATTTTATTGGATGCAGTAAAGTGCAAGCCTAATCGTGTACTGAACAGCTGAAATATCTAGGTCAGTGAGTGCATAATTATATTGTTTTAATGCCTGCATAAATTTTTTATTCCCTGTTATCTACAAAAAACACATCTGAGTACGACGTTATCCGGATACTCTCGCCTTAAATTAAATTGTTTATTCTGTAAATGACTGGATCATTGGTGCAATTGCAAGCGCAGAGCTGTATGGGCGTGAAACTTGGGTTTATTCTATATTCTATTGGGTTTTTCTGTTATCAAAATTCTCAGTAACAATCCGGTTTTTGGAATTGGTTTGATACCTATATAGGACCAGACTCACCATCTACTTTCTGAGACTTGCTATTGTAATCTGGTTGTATAGTCAGTCGCACGTCATTAAGGCACAGTCAATGTCAAATTGTTATCTTGGACGTGCGGTTGACTGTACAACAGTTATGCACCTCTATCTGACCCCCCGAAAATAGAAGCGGTCATATATCGAAGGCTTCACTTCAATTTGCTTATATATTTATTTATTTATTATTTAACAGAACATAGTACCTGTATAAACGGAAGGTCGTAAAAAAAAGAAAATAAATAGATTAACACCATCATGTATTCCTCTCGCAGTACTTCAAGCTTTCCGACAATATCACCTTCCATTCGTCCGCAAACTAATCCCAATTGGGACTGGACCTTAAGGAAAGCCTTGAGTGCGGCGAGAGTACGTGGTACTTAGGAGGATGGGATCTTGAAGGAGCTACAGTTCGACACGTCGGAACAGAAGGCAGCCTATGTTTCCTATTCCGGCGGTAATTATTTGGAGCAAACAATTGGCATCAACAAAGACAATTATGTATTCAAGCAGCATACATAATGTCAGTTCTATATCATTCGCAGATTCCAATTATGTTAGTTAAGGAAATTGTGCAGTATTAATAAAATATGTATAAAGAATTATAAATATGTATGTAAGGGAAACCTTTCAAATGATTGTATTCCTTCGTCTATTTATTTTTCCTTGTCTTAATTGTTTTTTTTTACCTTATAATATCTAGTATCCTATAAATATTGTCATAATGAAACTGTCCGGTCTGTGAATGTTGGTGATTGCTGTGCTGGCCCTCATTATGGGCGGAGCTAGCAGAGAGCCCAAGGGCAGCGCTATCAAGAAGGGTGGCAAAGTTATTTTAAGTACTAATTACTAAAACACTATTACTAGAGACTGTCCATTTGTCTTGACGAATAAGGCCCACTTATAATATGTAGACAATTCGATAAAGCAATTCTAATAAAAATATTGTCGGTCGAGAAAACTGTGAGACAAGGACAATGTAAGAAATAAGTGGTAGGTATGTTAAAATTAATAAATTTAATTTAAAATCAATTGTGTTATTAAATTCAGAAACATGGCCTCCGCGTTGTAGGCGTCCTGAGAACTGGTCACGAGATTTACCAACAAACTCACAATAACTAAGAACAAGAAGAATCTTACCTCACACACATACCTACCTCAGTGTTATAGTTAAATCATTAATCTAAATACATAGATAAATAATTGATTGTATCATATGTTAAACAGCAAAGAAACAACATTTATTAAATAGTTACATGTATTTCGTTTGTTTTGTACCGTCAATCTATCCTTTCCTAATTATACTATGTCCCAAAGTAATGAGTCTGTAATTTTAATGAAAGGCCTTTTGTCGTGCTGAAGACTTGCACTGACGTGACGGTCATGCTTGCTCGGCGGACCTCGCCAATTTGGAAATGGTGTTTGATCTCGCAACCGGTGGTTATTAAGTATGCCAGTAAGCCTCCGGGCCACCACATTACACCTGTGCTCATTGTGTTAACCAACATTTTCCAAGTTTTAACCTGGTTTCGGCAATTTTATGTGTGTTGCGAAGTTTAGACAAGACTCAGACACTCAGTATATGGTATAGAGTAAACAAAACAGTGTATTTCAAGTTGTTCTTGTTTGCAAAGGGCTTAATTAAATACATAGGCACAAAGTGCTGATAGAATATATGGGATAAATATAAAAGCCCTAGGACTACAAACAATCCACGATCTACCATAGTAATTAGCCAATTTTATTTTTACATGACAAACTGCCGATGTCGATTTCACTGGTGGCTCAGTAGTGGTCGCATGTGCGACTCAGCTGGTCTTGGATTATCAGGTCGAGCAAACTGTTATTGGGTTTTTCTGTTAGGAAATCCTCAGTAGAAGTCCAGATTTTGGAAATGTATATTTAACAATAGAATCACCATCACTGACTTATTAACAGCATCCGCGGAAGGTATTATTGTTTAAAGGTACAATTAGAATAGAAAGCTGTTCTCTAATAAAATAAAAATATTATTCTCGATCTAAACATTGATAAAATCGGTAGGTATTCTAGAAGTTAAAAATTAATAATTATATCATTCTGACTGTAAATGCCATACATTTTAAACATGTTTAGTACCCACTTAAAACTGTGATAAAAAAATGATGGTCGCCCATCCGCCAGGTAAATGAAGAGGTACATAAAGTCATTAAATGTGTAATAAATTACTTACCTACATAAAACACGTACATATAACGCCTGTTTTTAATTACGGTAGTCAAATACTATCGACTTCCACCCGCTATTCTAATTGACACATCTCTTATTTTTTATCTATGTTCATTATCTTCTTTAGGAAAGCTCGTTGCTCTTGATTGGCCCTTTTTTGAGAACGAACGCAATTTGATTGCTACATCAACATTTTTGTATTATCAAAAAATAAATACCTAACACAATGCAGCTTTTCGATAGAAAAATACGGACCTTTTGAAGGTCCGTCTAGATATTAAAATGTAGACTTGCAACGAATAGTATATTCGACCATACGCCGAATACCGAATATTCGGCGAGCTTCCTGGCCGAATAGCCGAATATTAGGCATAAGTATTTGGCCGGTATGTGGTGCCAAAACATGTATCGACGTGATTGTTTCGCGCTCGTTTGTTCTAATGTACTCACCTTCACGCTTCGCGCGGTCTACTTGTATCGCAGTACGGGTTTTGACAAGTTTAGTTCGTGCATACCGTAAATACCTACGTTAATTTCAAATGCATAGAAAAATCGTAAAATTTTCTAAAACTGATGATGATTATTTACTAATCACTAAATGAATCAATGATTTATTTCATTTTACCAATTATCTCACTACAACAAAATATATTACTTAAGTATTCGGTATTCGGCCGAATATAATAAAAGCAGCCGAATAGGACGAACACCGAATAGTAATCGAATATTCGTTGCAAGTCTAAAAATTATGCCTTAACATCTTAAATAATATTTTGAAGTAGGGAATTTCTAAGTCATAATCTAACTCTAGAAAAATTCGTGAGATAAACCATAAAAAATAATAGATACGGTTTATTTCAACTGTAATACTCTCAATTTTGCCGCCCTCCTTGAAAGCGCTGCTGATACCCTAGGCCCTAGGCAACTCACTAGCTCCGCCTCTCATAAGAACCAGCCCATTAATCACCAACACTAACAGCCGGACAGTTTCATAATGACAATATTTGTGGGAGACCAGATATTATAAAGTAAAAAAAGAAAATGTATAAAAAGAAAATATAAAAAATAAATAGACGAAGGAAAACAATCTTTTAATGGTTTTTCTTCTGTGGTCATAAATAATCTTGCAATACCTACATGCCTAGATACATCTTTTAATAATACTGCACAATTTCCTTAGCTAATTTAATTAGGATCTCCGCATGATCTATAAACGTATACTGCTGGGGAGCAAGCGTGATAGTCGGTGGAAATTTTCAGCTTGAGAAAAGGCCTTTTTACCCGACTGACCCCGAAGAAGGGTTTTGTTTATTTTTGTATTGCGTTAAGAAAATTATAGGCTCACTATCTTTGGGACATAGTATAATTAGGAAAGTATAGATTGAGTGTAGTAAACAAAATAAAGGAAATGCATGGATTTACAATATTGTTTATTTGCAGTTGAACATATTATGGTACAATAAATAATTTATCTTGTCTTTTTAAATTAATTATTTAATTATATTACTGAGCTATGTGTGTGAGATAGGTGGATTCCCTTTGTTCTTTAGTTATTGTGAGCTTGTTGGTAGATTTCGTGACCCGTTCCCAGGACGCCAACCACGCCCAGGCCGTGTTTCTGAAAATAATAAAAAAATTGAATAATATTGTGTATATCTTACATTTTCCTTGGCTTGGTTTCTCGATAGCAAAGAAAAAATAATTTAATTTAAGTGAATTGTCCTTGCATTGATTTGGCCCTATTCCATATGCAGAATAGACAGACTCCGGCAATAACGTTTAATTAATTGGTACTTACAATTACTTTTCCGCCTTTCTTGATAGCGCTGCCGATACCTTTAGGCTCCGCGCTAGCTCCGCCCATCATGAAGGCTAACACAGCCATCACCAACACTACCAAACCGAACAGTTTCATGATGATAGATTGGTGTTAGAAACAATAAACTATTGTTGAACTGAAGCTCTAATTTCGAATGATGATTTTTCGAAATCGAATCCCTTTTTATGTTACGAGTACATTCATGAAGGTATTGTATGGGTTTTTTGTGTTACTCATTTATCACAAACCTTAGATGGAAAAGCACACTGAAGAATGAGGATATAAACAGTGTTTTATTGGTTTCAATTGAATATCTTACGTCATTCTTTTTGTCTGCTATGATCCCACTGTGTTACGCATTATACATGCAAAGGTTTCGTACCTGTGGGTGTGTTCATGACATTTATGTATGTTACATCCTGAAATTATGCGGAACTTCATGAAACAACTGAAAGATGTGTGATTATATTAAATGATAAATACGACTTATCTACACTTATTTTAATCAATGCTGAATCCTATCTGGATTACTTAGAGTTTTTTATTTGTTGTGAGAGAATTTAAAAGTTCAGCCGAAATGCACATTATTATACCTACAATTTTTCTTACCTTATCCCAAACTAGAATTTCCTAATGAATTGAATCCTGTATTTAATAAAATATGGAGAAAATGTAATATACTAAATAATATAATAAAATATACAGGTTCAGTTACCTATACAGGGACTGAATCGATAGCGATAACGTCGCCGAGAAACGTATTAAAAATGTGGAAGAAGAATTCTGGTGTATTTATTCATCCAGGAGGCGCAAATTCGAATACTGCTCACGACCGTATTTTTCTTTCCACAAAAATATATATCTTTATTTATTAAGAATTGAGCCAAATGGATTACTTACTGAGAGTACAGTTCAGCTATGACGTAACTCGAAAACCCCTGTAGGTATTCGGAACTCATCTTCTCACTTTTTCCCGTACTATGCTAATTGCTTACCTATATAAGTACAAAGTGACACAAAATAATAATAATTTGAGCTGAGTCCTCGACTAGTGAACTTCATAAAGTATCATCATCATGAAACTGTTGAGTTTTGTTGTGTTGCTGATGGCTGTTCTTGCCCTGATGACGGGTGGAGCTAGCGCAAACCCCAAGGGAATTGGAGGTGCCATAAGGAAAGGCGGCAAAGTTATTGTGAGTATATTATTCGTATATTTTTTGGGATTTTTTGTTCTTGCAATGGTCCCCTTTTTTGTGGGGACGCTACCATATTTCGACAGAGGCTTGGTTTGGGATTTCTAGAATATTAAGTAACTAATGGATCACTGGAAAACTATATTTCGGGACTTGCTTTTGGATAGTGACACGCGTAACTAGGTACTCTATGCCTCACTTATTTGTTACTGATTCGACTCATCACTTTAAATCTAAGTAGGTTCAAGAAAATACAAAATGGACATATACCTACCCATATTTTTTATTTATTTATTTATGTAAAACCTTACTTTACCTTACCTTAACTAAGTATGATATTAATTTGTTTTCCACTGCGTTCCACCTAATAAATAGAATACGTATGCAATATACTTATATTTAGATTGGTTTTTCAGAAGCACGGTCTCAGTGCCATCGGTGTCATCGGAGCGGGCCATCAAATCTATCAAGAAAGCCACAATTAACACAGTTCCAATAGCTATTATTTATTTCGTTTTCTAGTTTATTTATTCAGAGCTAATAAATGATTATGATAAAATACTTGTTTCATCATTTATGTTTCGTAGCTGTAAACCTGATGTTGAATTCTATATGTGTTAGATATAGGTACAAATACAATACTTACCTGAAACTAATTTTTCTCTGTCAATTTGTATTAGTTTCGGCCAGCTTCTCTCCAGTGAAGCACTAGGAAGCGGTGAAGGGTGGGCGTTTTGGGGGGACTGTCTTAATGTTATGTATAACGTTCAAAAAGTACCATTTCTAATGGTCTAATTTGAATAAAGATATTTTTGATTTTGATTTTGAGTGTTTACGTGGATACGTGGCTAGCATTTATAATTATTTATCTGCCTGAAACGTTTTCCTCGTTGAACCTAATAATAAATTATACACACATATTTGGTCTTGAGTCACTGCATTGTGGTATCTTCGCAGTCTGCTAACCTGACTGGCGGCGTGACTGATGCTTGGCTTACTATCGCGCAGCGGTATCCAATAATTCCTGGTTAGGTCTTTGTGCATATAAGATTTCTGTTCAGATGATTAATTATACCATAACCAGCCCATAGCTATCCAACTTTAGGGTAAGGGCCTCTTCTCACACAGAAAAGGCACGAGCGGTGATCGACACGCTAGCTTACTGCGAGTTGATGATACTAACTAATAAAGTATATTTTTTGAATTCGAGGAAGATGCTTCACATTCGGAAAATGCAGGTACTACATTGGTTATTCCTGAAATGGAAATATTAAAAATATATATACGTATTCGGATAATGTACTGGCGCAAAGAAATCGATTTGAAAAGTATAATCTCTTACACAAGTTAGGCCGCCGACTAACTTTATTTAATTTTTACGCCGATTAAGCTAGAGGCTGTAATAGTACCTACTTAGTTCTGATTGACTAGCAGGTCAGTCTATAGTTTTCTAAATCTTTTGAAAATAATAATGCACATATACATAAATATTAATAAGTTATACATTTATGAGGTTCTACGGGTTCTATTCTCGCACGGAGCAAGAATTAGAGTAGAGTAGGTTAAAATTTTGTTTCATGACAATTATAATGCTTAATAGAATGACATAGAAGATTATGATTTCTCCGTTTTTTATGGATACTTGATAAGGTTGGAAGTGGGGTTTAATAGAATTCATATTAATTAGGATTTTCTCTCTTTACACACCTACTCATAATATAGTAGTTGTAGGGACACCACTGTTTTTAGTTGCCGAGAATAAAAAGTAAGAACTTGTTCAGTAACTTGAAAATAAAATTTCTGTCCAGAAAACACCAAAAAGGTTATATATGAAATCTAAATTTTAATAAAAATCAAACTTTTGTTTTAGGCGTGTTAATAAGTGCAGTGGAGTAAATTTCACTGATAATATTAATGGAATGTCGTACCTAATTATCTTCCAAAATTATAATCAAGCAAAAATCTTTTTGGGCGCCGAGTTGCCCGCGTCCGTAGGGGTGCACCCTTAGAATGCAATCCCTACACGTGGCCCTTGGGTGGTACAAAACAGGCAACACAACTCTGGTGGGAGGCTTCTGCCGCGGCTGGTTACCACCCGCCGGACGAAGCCATGCCGTGAAACGACCTAGTCGTGTTTCGGGATGTAGTCCGGTGCAACCGTTGTGGGAGACGGGTCTGGGCAGTTGCATCAACTCCCGTACTGTCGTTCTCCCCAAATCTATGTACTATAGTAAATAGATTTATTCTACGTACTCCATCCCCGGCCACACCGTCCGCTTAACATCAGGCGAGTTGGAGGCCAAACATTTCGGATAAAAAAATAATGAAGCTATGCCTGTTTTTTTTAAGACTTTAAAATTGCTTAAATTTAATTTAATTTCTGTATTCATTTTTAATTGAGTGAAAGTTAAAAGGAGCATTTATTTTTTCTTCTGGTCATTAAAATTATGCAAATATACAGAGACACGGTCTCGGTGTAATGGGCGTTGTGGGAGCAGGCCACGAAGTATATCAACAAGCAAAGCAATAGAAGAAATGTTAATTCAGTTTATTTATTCGTGACTTTATAAAATAAGTGATTGAATGAAATGATTCGTAAATAAAAATTGTATGAATTTTCGTTTCACTGTATATTTTTCACAAATTTTTAGGCAATTGCAAAAAATTTGAGAAAAATTCATTTGGTGTTGCTTTATAGAACACGATCGGATATAAATAGATGTTTGTGTAATGCAAACGCAAAAACAATCAAGTCGAGAAAATTCACATTTATATGCGAATGTACCATTTAAGTAAGTACTTATTTGATAAGACTGTAAATGTTGCGACCTTCGAAATTGGAGTCTTGGTCTTGCCCCAGTCAAGTTTTTAATACCTACATATTCAAGTTCATACAGGTACTCGTAATTATAGTCTTTCTTATTTTAATATTTTGATGGCAATTTCTTCAACACAAATGAAATGTTTTGTGATTATTTATTTGGATATGACTTGAAGGGCTGGAAATCATTTTTTGAACTATTGATGTACCTATCATTAATATATCCACGGACAAAGATTCTCGAGTGGACTGCTTAACCTGCTGGGATTGTAGTGAAATCAGCTGGCTGCGATCCCAGAAGCCCAGTATTTAAACTTTAGTGGAGGACCGTGTGGTTTGAATCGGCAGGAATCAGGCACAGAGACCATAATGGATTTTCACACATGATATGGTAAGTATTAAGGTAATTAAATCAAAGTATTTAGGTATATAGTAATTTATCATCACTTTAATAACATTTTTATTTTAACATATTCTTATGGGTATTGAACTAACTAAAAGATTTTAGCTATAATAAGTTATCCTCTGTTCTTCACGTGCTGGTAGATCTCGTGGCCGGTGCCGATAGCGCTAATAGCTCCAAAACCAGCTTTCTGTAAAAAAGAAATGTTTGAAAATTGCTTCCTCGTACATTCTATTGGGTATTGTTTATTAATTCGCATCCTGCATCATCCTTTAAGCGTTTGCTGGCAAAACGGATAGTTAGCCCTCTCAAATAAGTAAGTACGGATAAAATAGCTTAGTTGCCAAACGAAATAAAAATATGTGCAGCTCTAAACATTTAGTGGTGTCGCAAAAATACTTAATTGAGCTTCAAAATACTCAAATATTTAGAGATTACAAAAAGCAAAACTTACAATGGCTTTGGCTCCTTTTCTGAGGGCGCTTCCCTTGCCCTTGGGGTTTGCGCTGGCGTCGCCCATCAGCATGGCGAACACCGCCAGCACCAGTACTACTAAACCGAACAGTTTCATCTTGACGGATAGTTGTGGACACTTCACTTGAATGATATCCTTCTGACACCTCGGACAACTTATATACGTAAAAAACGATAGATGACTAACCTTTGAGGCGAATCCTGCGCATTGTGGAAAACCATAAGGCGTTTTCCTTATAGTAAAGCTTGCGGTAACACAATTAAATTATGTTTGTTTAAGAATAACTGTAAAAGGATGGTCGAAGCGTTAATTACTTGTAATTTTAATGCTGTAATGGAAGTTCGCTAAGTTTGTGGTTTGGATTTTACACATTGACATATATATTACTAGCGTAAGGACCCGGCCGACCGCGAATCTAAATGGCACCAACGCGTTGGCCCTAAAATGACAATTTAGGGCCAACGCAACTCAGTCGACAGTGGACCGCGCGCAGGAGAGAGCGAGTATTTGTTTGTCATAAATATGCCTAGTTGCGTGGTAAAAGGCTGCAAAAATTACGATATAACGATTAAAAAGGAACATGGAGTACCGTATCATCGGTAAATAACCCTAAATGACTTCTGTTCCAATTAAATTATTAAATTAACACATTTTAAAGGTATAAATAATTTACTACCGAAGTCCGTACTGGCGGCCATTGTGTGGCCGGCAGCGCGCGCGACGTAACATTGAACGAACGTAATTTTTTAATTGTTTTATTTTTGTCTTAAGAACTTAGTGTAAGTAATTTTAGTAAGTACATAATATATTAATACTTAATTTAAAAAAAAAAAAGTCAAAAAGTCAAAAGATTTTTATTTCAAATAGGCCATATTACAAGCACTTATGAAAAGTCAAAGCTAGGTGCACGGTTCCAAGGCGTTGATCTTATGGAGAAGAGCCGGCAAGAAACTCCATAGACACTCTTTTAAAATAAATTGGTATAACAATAAATAAGGTAATGTGAGAATAATGCAGGTTAATGAGCAAAATAATAAAGGAAAGCCCTAGAAGCAATAACTTAAATAGCCTTTTAAAATGATTGCCAAAGCAGTTAAGAGCTGACCAGTCCCGACAGACAGCACCCGTTCACGAGCATGACGCGCACATCAGCCTCGCTTAGCTCAACCATTTTGTAGGGAACTCGACGACCCGATGTACAACGCCACCATCAGCAGGACATTTTAGTGGGCATGACAAACTCATAATGCCTGACAATGGGCAATATGTACGTAACATGAGATTAAAAATAACATTAATGTCCACATAATGCTCACATTTTACAAAGAAATGTTAATATAAATTTAAAACTAGTAGGAATACTAGCGGTTAGATAATGGATATGTAAATTTACATAAACAAACAAGTGTCAAAAAAAAAAAAAAATACAATTGGAATAATTGTACTACGTCAATAAAATTAATTGTATAAAAATAAAAACTAGTAATTACAAAAGTAATCTGTTGAGGTTACATTCATACATGAAATAAATTAGACAGTACCAGTGGGTCGCTGTGTGCAGGAGGGGATCGTGCGCCAAACATCCTTATCCTCAATGTAATGTTTAATACTATAATATGCTTTAGATATTAAAATGCGTTTGATCACTACCTTAAACAACCAATTATTATAAAAATATTGTTTACAATTACAAATAAACCTGATTGATATTAATTTGTTTTACTTACGTTTTTTTTGTGACATGTATTAATATCGCAATAAATTATAGTTTAAAAAACTAATAAACTCTTACGACACCTCTCAAGCTAACATCCATCAACCTATTTAGGCTACAGAGCGTGCCAAACAAATATACATACGTACACCCGAAAAACATATAACCCTCCTTCTAGCGCAGTCGGGTAAAAACTCAGTTCAGTTCGTGACTGATGTGTGTATAAAAATTCAGACCAATAATAAAATGTGATCAAAAAAATCATGTACGCACGTACAAGGTTTAGTCTTCGACCTATAAAACGCAAAACTCACGTAGTTCGTATGAGTTATGACAGATGGCGCTACTTTTGCTTGTATGAAGAAGTTTTATGTAAAATGTTAAGATGGGCGTATCCTTTCTTTTGAAATCATTGATTTTACAATATTTTTTGACACTGATTATTGTTTGGTAACAACACGTCTATATTATGTAGTGTATACACATTAAGGACCTACCTATAAAAAACACGAATAAGGTAAACATTTACAAACGTGAGCTAAAATCAGAATTCGTTTTCGTCCAGCAAACCTTTTATGGGTAAAAAAGTAATTATGAAGTTATTAGAGTGGAGACATTTATAATGATTGTTTTAAAATCTTTTTTAGTTCGATATCTGCAATCTACTACAGTTACAACTTCTTATATCGACCTCTATAACTAACTACCTATCCGTCAATTTTGCATTATAGCAATAACTAATTGCTTCTTAAAAATAGTTGCTTCTACCAGCACCTAAACTACAGATGTATAAAAATAGCCCAGAATACCGAAGCATCCAAATTTATAATAAATTACCCCAGAATATACGGTCCACGGAACCAATATGTGTACTTAAAGCTAGATTAAAGTCGTTACTGTTACAAAAAGCTTATTATAGTATCCAAGAATTTATGGAAGATAAAAGTTTAAAGTAACGTTATTTGTAATAGATATATTTAACTATTGTAATTTTATGCTAGATATATATATATATATTTAATTAATGAATGAATTAAATTGTATGTTGTTCACTTTTATATAATAATTACGTGATTTATAAAAAAATAGAATAATAATAATTAAGTTAATAATATGTTAGTACGTATAAGAAATTCAATATTTTAGTTTTAAGTTAATTAGCTGCGCCCTAACAGGGTCATTTCATTAGTTATAAGGTAAACCTGTAACTGTGTGTACATTGTGCAATAAATAAATAAATAAATAATAATTTATTAGGACGGCCAGTATGTTCGGCATTTCTGACAAACTAAATACATACATAATTGCATTTTTATATATTTGGTTGTGTATTTTGATTTGCCTCTCAAGTATAAGGTTACAAACTTAGAGTTAAAATGAAGAAACAAGTTTTTTTAATTCAAGATAAATCTTTGAAAAGCATTAACGCATGCTTAGCGAACTCTAAAGTTATTATATTAAAATGGAAAAAGGGAATACGGTCGCGAACAGGATTCGAACCTGCGCCTCCCGGATGAATACTCCAGGCGCTCTGACCACTAAGCCATCTCGACCTCTGTTCACCACCGCGAATTCTTCTTCCATATTTTAACACGTCTTATGGCGACGTTATTGCAATCAATTCAGTCCCTATACTGGTGACCGAACCGACACGGCTAACTTTGCAGTTAATACAATGCCGTAAAGAATGCCTAAGAAACCTTAATAATTCAAGATAAATCTTTGAAAAGCAATAACGCATGCTTAGCGAACTCTAAAGTTATTATATTAAAACGGAAAAAGGGAATACGGTCGCGAACAGGATTCGAACCTGCGCAAGGGAGGCGCAGGTTCGATTTTTTCCAAGTTTTTTTAATTTGGTCGAAAATTTTGCAACAGAAAAGTTTAGGTAGGTATATATTTTTTTTTTACCTAAAAGTGCCTATGTAGTATTACTGCTTTTATCGTCCCAGGCCACGTTAGGCAGTTTTTGTTCAAATAGAAAAGCATCAAATTAATAATTAAAACCGCCTGAAACCACTACGGTTCAGCATACATAATGTCAGTTCTATATCATTCGCAGATTCCAATTATGTTAGTTAAGGAAATTGTGCAGTATTAATAAAAGAAGTATCGAGGTATGTAGGTATTCCAAGATTATTTATAACCACAGAAGAAAAATCATTCAAACAATTGTATTCCTTCGTCTATTTATTATTCCTTGTCTTTAACTTTTCTCTTTTACCTTATAATATCTAGTCTCCCATTTTTTATGAAATTATACGCTCATTATCTTCGGACATAGTATAATAAGGAAAGGATAGATTGAGCGTAGTTAACAAAACAAAGGAAATGCATGGATTTACAATATTGTTTATTTGCAGTTGAACATATTATGGTACAATAAATAATTTATCTTGTCTTTTTAGATGAATTATTTAACTATAATACGGAGGTATGTGTGTGAGGTAGGTGGATTCTTCTCGTTCCTTAGTTATTGTGAGCTTGTTGGTAGATCTCGTGACCAGTTCCCAGGACGCCAACCAAACCGAGGCCGTGTTTCTGAAAATAATTAAAAATTACGTTAATATTATTTTTAATAAATAGTCAATTATCTACCTACTTATTTATTACATTTTTCTTAGCTTACAGGTTTTTCGACAGGCAAGACAATATATTTAATTTTATTGAAAATAATTGTCCTCGCATTTAGGATAATAATTTTTAATAATTTAAACTATTCTAAATGACGAATGGACAGACTCCGGCAATTATGTTTTATTAATTGGTACTTACAATAACTTTGCCGCCCTTCTTGATAGCGCTGCCGATGCCCTTAGGCTCCGCGCTAGCTCCGCCCATCATGAAGGCTAACACAACCATCACCAACACTACTAAACCAAACAGTTTCATGATGATAGATTTGTGTTAGAAACAATAAACTATTGTTGAACTGAAGAAGCTCTAATTTGGAATGATGCTTTTTCGAAATTGTATCCTTTTTTATGCTACGAGTACATTCATGAAGGTATTGTATGGGTTTTTTGTGTTACTCATTTGTCACCAACCTAAGATGGAAAAGCACACTGAAGAATAAGGATAATAAACAGTGTTTTAGTGGTTTCAATTGAATATTTTACGTCATTATTTTTGTCTGCTGTGATCCCATTATGTCACGCATTATACATGCAAAGGTACGAATGGCGGATGTGTTCATATCATTTATGTATGTTACATCCTGAAATTATGCGGAACTGCATGAAAAAACTAAAAGATGTGTGATTATATTAAATGATAAATACGACTTATCTACACTTATTTTAATGAATGCTGAATCCTATCTGGATTACTCAGAGTTTTTTATTTGTTGTGAGAGAATTTAAAAGTTCAGCCGAAATGCACATTATTATTCCTACAATTTTTCTTACATTATCCCAAACTAGAATTTCCTTATGAATTGAATCCTGTATTTAATAAATTATGGAGAAAATGAAATATACAGGTTCAGTTATCTATACAGGGACTGAATCGATAGCGATAACGTCGCCGAAAGACGTATTAAAAATGTGTAAGAAGAATTCTGGAGTATTTATTCATCCAGGAGGCGCAAGTTCGAATACTGCTCACGACCGTATTTTTCTTTCCATAAAAATGTATAACTTTAGTGTTTGCCACGCATGCGTTAATGCGTTTGGAAGATTTATCTTAAATACACCTATAGTAGTCCTAAATCTGGTGAAAAATACGTGGAAGTTTTAAATGATAATTACATATTTTAAAATCAAAATCACAACACAAATTCGGAGGAAAGTGGAGCCAATTTTTTTTATAATTCCCTAGAAAAATCCGTGATTAATTATATAAATGCAAACACTCAACTATAAAATTACTCAACTCATGTAAAATAAAAATTACAAAGTTTTATTGCAATTTAGACTTGCACGGAGCTTTCTCTCTTGTATAAATGTATGGATATATGCAGTATGTTTCAGTGTATTACTTTCTTAATTTTTTGAAAAATTCTTTAATCTTTCTTTTGGTACCTTATATTGTATTCCCCGGAACACATAAAGCAATGTAAACGATGGGATACTGTTGAATATATTATAACTAACATTTTTGATCCCCAATTATTTTACCTATTTTGCCAGAATTTATAATATAACGATGCCAGTCTAGCGTACTCCGTTTAAGTCTGAGAACCGATGATAAGCGGACAGGCAGAATAAGGCGCGTAAGAGTCGCTTTCGGTGCTGTTTGCGGAAGCGGAACGGTGTGCGAGGAATAAACCCATAAATTAGATTGCTTTATTACATTGTATAGCACAGCTCTGGGGGAAAAAGGTTAGAAAAGCGAGGTTATTGAGCATACGATGTCACTGAGAGATCTTGGTACGCAAGGGATGTGCGCGGAATTGAGCGAAAGACGTTTACCATACAATTCGATGCTCGCACAGCTTGGGTGAAAAGTGTTTTGCGGCTTAGCTACACATACTCGGACTATTCTATAAAAAGATTACTCTATAAAAAGATTTGTAAAGATCATAACACGGAAACTATGTAGCTCAACTAAAATTCTACACATGTAGTGAGAGAGCCGATCTACCTCCTACTTATTAAGAATTGAGCCAAATGGATTACTTACTGAGAGTACAGTTCAGCTATGACGTACGAGTAACACGAAAACCCCTGTGGGTATTCGGAACTCATCTTCTCACTTTTTCCCGTACTATGCTAATTGCTTACCTATATAAGTACAAAGTGACACAAAATAATAATAATTTGAGCTGAGCCCCCGACTAGTGAACTTCTTAAAGTATCATCATCATGAAACTGTTGAGTTTTGTTGTGTTGCTGATGGCTGTTCTTGCCCTGATGACGGGTGGAGCTAGCGCAAACCCTAAGGGAATTGGAGGTGCCATAAGGAAAGGCGGCAAAGTTATTGTGAGTATATTATTCGTATATTTTTTGGGATTTTTTGTTCTCGCAAAGCTCCCCTTTTTTGTGGGGACGCTACCATATTTCGACAAAGGCTTGGTTTGGGATTTCCGGAATATTAATGTAATTAATGGATCGCTGGAAAACAATATTTCGGGACTTGCTTTTGGATAGTGACACGCGTAACAAGGTACTCTATGCCTCACTTATTTGTTACCGATTCGGCTCATCACTTTTAATCTAAGTAGGTACAAGAAAATACAAAATAGACATATACCTACCCATATTTTTTATTTCTTTATTTATGTATAGCCTTACTTTACCTTACCTTAACTAAGTATGATCTTAATTGTTTTTTCACTGCGTTCCACCGAATAAAGATGAATATGTATGCAATATACTTATAAATAGTTATTTGGTTTTTCAGAAGCACGGTCTCAGTGCCATCGGTGTCATCGGAGCGGGCCACCAAATCTATCAAGAAAGCCGTAATTAACACTGTTGCAGTAGCTATTTTTTTTTTCTAGTTTATTTATTTAGAGCTAATAAATTATTACGATAAAATACTTGTTCCATCATTTATACATAGTTATGTTCCGTAGCTGTAAACCTGATGTTGAATTCTATATGTGTTAGATATAGGTACAAATACAATACTTACCTGAAACTAATTTTTCTCTGTCAATTTGTATTAGTTTCGGCCAGTGTTTACAAGCACGTGGCTAGCATTTATAATTATTTATCTGCCTGCAATGTTTTCCTCGTTGAACCTAATAATAAATTATACACACATATTTGGTCGAGAGTCACTGCATTGTGGTATCCCCGCAGACTGCTAACCTGACTGGCGGCGTGACTGATGTTAGGGTTACTATCGCGCAGCGGTATCCAATAATTCCTGGTTAGGTGTTTGTGCATATAAGATTTCTGTTCAGATGATTAATTATACCATAACCAGCCCATATCTATCCAACTTTAGGGTAAGGGCCTCTTCTCACACAGAAAAGGCACGAGCGGTGATCGACACGCTAGCTTACAGCGAGTTGACGATACTAACTAATAAAGTATATTTTTTGAATTCGAGGAAGATGCTTCACATTCGGAAAATGCAGGTACTACATTGGTTATTCCTGAAATGGAAATATTAAAAATATATATACGTATTCGAATGATGTGCTGGAAATAAATCCATTTGGAAAGTATAATCTCTTACACAAGTTAGGCCTCACACAATCTTTTGAACAGAATGTGTGAAATATCATGCAGAAATTGTAACTCATGAGGTCAACGGTTATTAAAAAACAATATGTTATTAACGCTAGAGGCTGTAATAGTACCTAGGTACTTAGTTCTGATTGACTAGCAGGTCAGTCTATAGTTTTCTAAATCTTTTGGATATGATAATGCACATACACATAAATATTTATAAGTTATACATTTATGAGGTTCGATCAACCGTATGCAATGCAACCGACGCCGCGTTTATTCCCGCACGGAGCAAGAATTAGAGTAGCGTAGGTTTAAATTTTGTTACATAGAAGATATAGAATTACATAGAAGATTATGATTTCTCATTTCTTTATGGACATTTGATAAGGTTGGAAGTGGGGTTTAATAGAATTCATACTTACTCATAATATAGTAGTTGTAGGAACACCACTGTTTTTAGTTGCCTAGAATAAAAAGTAAGAACTTGTTCAGTAATTTGAAAATAGAATTTCTGTCGAATAAATATCAAAAAAGTTATGTATATGAAACCTAATTTTTTTATAAAAATAAAACTTGTATTAGGAATGTTAATTAGCGCAGTGGAGTAAATTTCACTGATAATATGAATGGAATGTCGTACCTAATTATCTTCCAAAATTATAATCAAGCAAAAATCTTTTTGGGCGCCGAGTTGCCCGCGTCCGTAGGGGTGCACCCTTAGAATGCAATCCCTACACGTGGCCCTTGGGTGGTACAAAACAGGCAACACAACTCTGGTGGGAGGCTTCTGCCGCGGCTGGTTACCACCCGCCGGACGAAGCCATGCCGTGAAACGACCTAGTCGTGTTTCGGGATGTAGTCCGGTGCAACCGTTGTGGGAGACGGGTCTGGGCAGTTGCATCAACTCCCCAACTGTCGTTCTCCCCAAATCTATGTACTATAGTAAATAGATTTATTTTACGTACTCCATCCCCGGCCACACCGTCCGCTTAACATCAGGCGAGTTGGAGGCCAAACATTTCGGATAAAAAAATAATGAAGCTATGCATGTATTTTTTAAGACATTAAAATTGCTTAAATTTAATTTAATTTAATTTAATTTCTGTATTCATTTTTAATTGAGTGATAGTTAAAAGGAGCATTTATTTTTTCTTCTGGTCATTAAAATTTTGCAAATATACAGAGACACGGTCTCGGTGTAATGGGCGTTGTGGGAGCAGGCCACGAAGTATATCAACAAGCAAAGCAATAGAAGAAATGTTAATTCAGTTTATTTATTCGTGACTTTATAAAATAAATGATTGAATGAAATGATTCGTAAATAAAAATTGTATGAATTTTCGTTTCACCGTATATTTTTCACAAATTTTTAGGCAATGGCAAAAAATTTGTGAAAAATACATTTGGTGTTGCTTTATAGAACACGATCGGATATAAATAGATGTTTGTGTAATGCAAACGCAAAAACAACCAAGTCGAGAAAATTCACATTTATATGCGAATGTACCATTTAAGTAAGTACTTATTTGATATCTACTTACAAGACTGTAAATGTTGCGACCTTCGAAATTGGAGTCTTGGTCTTGCCCCAGTCAAGTTTTTAATACCTACATATTCAAGTTCATACAGGTACACGTAATGATAGTCTTTCTTATTTTAATATTTTGATGGCAATGTCTTCAACACAAATGAAATGTTTTGTGATTATTTATTTGGATACTAGCTGTACCCGTGGCCTTGCTCACGTCAAAGTAATCTTGACGCCAAACTAAGATTTCAATTAATCATACATACAAACTCGAACTTGATTCCCATTGAGGTAGGCAGAAACTAAAGATTTTATCTTACATTCATGAAAAATGCATGCTCGATGGCTTAGTTTATTAACCTGCCTTTTTTGAGAAGGTCCGGTACGTTGGTTGATGTCAGACCCTCCACCCCTTCCTTTTTTGGTAATAATTGTTACATTAATCTATTATTGTCTATTCTCTTTGACGTCACCATTATACAAACAGCCGTGACTTTTCAGATACTTGACAGCTGCCCTAGCAACCCAAACTCATACAGATAAATCTTCGAAAAGCATTAATGCATGCATAGAGAACTTAGTTTTAGTGCAAAATGGTATACGGTCGTGAGCAGGATTAAACCTGCGGCTCCCGGATAAATGCTCCAGGCGCTCTGACCGCTATGCCATCTCGACCTCTGCTCACTACTGCGAATTCTTATTCCACATTTTAATATGTCTTTTGATGACGTCATCGCTATCTATGCAGTCCCTATATAGGTGACCGAACCGACATGACTAACGTTGCAGTTAATACAATGTCGTACAGATTTTATGCGAATTCGCGGTTTACTACCGCGGAGGTCAGCTGAAAGCTAGATGCGACATAGATGATCTTACGTTATTTTCTGTTTCCCAATAGTATTAACGAAATTTGATAAGCTGCCGTTACAAATGTTCCCGAATGACTGTACCGGCGGCCTATCTCTACGGAGTGCACTCCCTCTTTCTTCACTCACGTATTCCGGTGGGACGGCAATCCGACATGTCCGGAGTGAGATCAGGCGCAGAACTGACGGCATCACAATATGTGTTGGCCAAAATGATAATGTCACATACATAGGTACAAACATAAATTCACGTCTTTGGCCTAGGTTTCAGGTAAGCAGACACTATAGAACGCCACCGGCTAAGATCCTTACATACTCTTTTTGCTTCTATCACGTACATACGTCTGTTCACACACGCGTGCAGGTTTTGAGCACTACATTTTTTAACTTTTAGCGAGTTTCGGTGGGTCAGTTTATATCCATTTAGGGATCTCAGAATTTCCACTTACACCTGCCTCGACTTTTCAACATGACTCTAAGCATACTATTTTCTGTTTCTGTCACTGCATCTTCATTTAAAAATGAAAATATTAATGGTCATCAATCTTGTGCAGTGTAAAGAGAATCTTAGAAAAACTGACTTATTAGTCTAGTGGTTGCAAGTGAGTATAAGCGTAGGTAAGTCTTGGGTTTGATCACCAGGTCGAAAAAAGTGTTGTTGAGTTCCATAATGGAGTTTTTAGTAGAGCTTGGATCTGGCTAGTTGTTTATTTTTCCAACATTTAATACCCGATCTATAAAACGAATGCCCAAGATGCAGGTACTGATAGTCTGTTCCAATCTCCGCTTAGTAAACATTCGTTGGGGTTAAGCAATGTTTTACACGGTATTTTACTGGATAGGGATAGGATGACGCTAACTGCAGCATTTTCATTAAACCCTTTCGTGCATCGAATGGCCCATTAATTTTTCAGTCCCATTTGTTGACAATAGACATCGATCGACTTCAACTATTGAAGCTTCTAGAACATCGTAAAAGAGAAATTTTTGATGCCAAGTATAAAACACGCCATGGCTCTTGTAGGACTTTTATTTTTGGTGAAGCTTCAGTTCAAAAGAAATTTTAGTACCATAATTGTTAGGGTGAGCACAACGTTCTTAGTTATTACCCTTGGTTTTAAAATTTAAAATTTTAATCGAATTCACAAAGGATGATAATATAAATCATTTAAAATATCATCGAGAATGAACTCTCTAACCACCTCAATAGCTGGAAAGCCTCTAACAAAATCGTCAGTAATGCTTATTTGATACTTCGCTATTACCTACTTATGGATTAGGCAATTAAATTAATCCTAAGGCCAGGCTGAGGGAATGTGTAGTTTTGTTACTAAATAGGTATTGGGGGCTGAGTTGTCCGCGTCCGTAGGAGTGCTCCCTTAAAATGGAATCCCTACATGTAGCCCCTGGGTGGTGCAAAACAGGCAACACAACTCTGGTTGGAGGCTTCGACCACGGCTGTTTACCATCCACCGGACGAAGCCGTTGTTTTAATGGGCAGTTGCATCAAGTCCCCAACTATCGTCCTCCCAAAATCTATCCACTCTACTTAAGAGTGAATAGATTTATTCTGGATATACGTGCTCCATCCTCGGCCACACCGTCGCTTGCCATCAGGCGAGTTGGTGGCCAAACGTAGATCCATGTGATCATATTTTTTTTATATAATTTATGACAGAGTTTAAAAATGACTTTTCTATGGAATGAAGTACCATGATTAATGATAAGATCTGATTGATAAAAAAATTACATAACGCTAACGTGTAACATCTTCACTGTGCTTCACCATATTGATATGAGATAGCAAGAGAAACACATAAAAACTGGGTTTATATTACAAAAGGACACGAAAAACAAAAAATTTCTGCGAAAAATAGATAAACCTTGTATTATCAAAATTAAAAACGTGCAAAAATAATATCCTGTACCGGGATTCGATCGTCATACTTATACTGTGCCAGTCACCTATGTACGGTATGTAACTAATTACTCAGTTGACAATATTGCTAAAATAGGCATTCACAATCTACTAATCAAAATACAAAACCGGTAAATGCTTGGTTCCCATGTGATAAAGCGCAATGATACCTTTTGCAGTGCTTATCATTTTTGATAAGCTATACAACAGTGCTATTTTTATTTAAATCCGTCCAATTTAGATTCTCAGTGTCAGATGTTTAACATCACTGCTCAGCTCCCTTGAGGAAATGCGCAATTTTGAATAGCCTATAAGTTGACCCGGCTTTTGACGATATTTTTTTACAAATTTTCAGTTGTTTCTTTTTCTTGGTTTGGACGCCAACCTCGGACATACAAACGGACAAAAATACTCAAATTTTAAAAACAACAGATTTGGCAGTAGAATCGATTGAATAACACATTACGAAAGAAAAAAAAACAAAAAGCGAATTTGAAATTTTCGGGCTTTCGAGTTACGATTTTATTATAAAAATACAAAACCGGTAAATGGTTGGTTCCCATGTGATAAAGCGCAATGATACCTTTTGCAGTGCTTATCATTTTTGATAAGCTATACAACAGTGCTATTTTTATTTAAATCCGTCCAATTTAGATTCTCAGTGTCAGATGTTTAACATCACTGCTCAGCTCCCTTGAGGAAATGCGCAATTTTGAATAGCCTATAAGTTGACCCGGCTTTTGACGATATTTTTTTACAAATTTTCAGTTGTTTCTTTTTCTTGGTTTGGACGCCAACCTCGGACATACAAACAGACAAAAATACTCAAATTTTAAAAACAACAGATTTGGCAGTAGAATCGATTGAATAACACATTACGAAAGAAAAAAAAACAAAAAGCGAATTTGAAATTTTCGGGCTTTCGAGTTACGATTTTATTATAAGTATATAGATATAGATAGATGACTTGAAGAGCTGGAAATCATTTTTTAAACTATTGATGTACCTATCATTAATATATCCACGGACAAAGATTCTTGAGTGGACTGCTTAACCTGCTGGGATTGTAGTGAAATCAGCTGGCTGCGATCCCAGAAGCCCAGTATTTAAACTTTAGTGGAGGACCGTGTGGTTTGAATCGGCAGGAATCAGGCACAGAGACCATAATGGATTTTCACACATGACATGGTAAGTATTAAGGTATTTAAATCAAAGTATTTAGGTATATAGTAATTTATCATCACTTTAATAACATTTTTATTTTAACACTACCCATGGCTTTGCTCACGTCAAAGTAATCTTAACGCCAAACTAAGATTTCAATTAATCATACAAACCAACTCACACCTGATTCCCATTCCAGTAGGCAGAAACTATAGATTTTATCTTACATACATGAAGAATGTATGCTCGACGGTTCAGTTTATTAACCTGCCTTTTTTGAGAAGGTCAGGTAACTTCGTTGAAGTCAGACCCTCCACCCTTTCCTTTTTTGGTAATAATTGTTGCATTATTCTATTTTTGTCTATCCTCATTGACGCCACCCTCATACAGACAGCCGTGACTTTTCAGATACTTGACAGTTGCTCTAGCAACCTAAATTCATACAGATAAATCATAGCAAACTCTTAAGTTATAAATTTTAGTGGAAAAAAGAATACGGTCGTGAGCAGGATTCGAACCTGCGCCTCCCGGATAAATGCTCCAGGCGCTCTGACCGCTATGCCATCTCGACCTCTGCTCACTACCGCGAATTCTTCTTCCACATTTTAATACGTCTTTTATCTATTTACTTTTTGCTTCTATCACTTTCATACGTCTGATAATACACGCGTGTAGGTTGTGAGCACTACTTTTTTGACCTTTTAGTGAGTTTCGGTGGGTCAATTTATATCCATTTAGGGATCTCAGAATTTCCACTTACACCTGCCTCGTCTTTTCAACATGACTCTAAGCATAATTTTTTCAGTTTCTGTCACTGCATCTTAATTTAAAAATGAAAATATTAATGATCATCAATCTTGTGCAGTGTAAAGAGAATCTTAGAAAAACTGACTCATTAGTCTAGTGGTTGCAAGTGAGTATAAGCGTAGGTAAGTCTTGGGTTTGATCACCAGGTCGAAAAAAGTGTTGTTGAGTTTCATAATGGAGTTTTCAGTAGAGCTTGGGTCTGGCTTGTTATTTATTATTCCAACATTTAATACCCGATCTATAAAACGAATGCCCAAGATGCAGGTACTGATAGTCTGTTCCAATCTCCGCTTAGTAAACATTCGCTGAGGATAAGCAATGTTTTACACGGTATTTCATTGGATATCATCTAGAATGTACTCTCCAACCACCTCAATAGCTGGACAGCCTCTAACAAAATCGTCAGTAATGCTTATTTGATGTTTCGCTATTACCTACTTATGGATTAGGCAATTAAATTAATCCTAAGGCCAGGCTGAGGGAATGTGTAGTTTTATTACTAAATAGGTATTGGGGGCTGAGTTGCCCGCGTCCGTAGGAGTGCACCCTTAAAATGGAATCCCTACACGTAGCCCCTGGGTGGTGCAAAACAGGCAACACAACACTGGTCGGAGCCTTCGACCACAGCTGTTTACCATCCACCGGACGAAGCCGTTGTGGGAGTGGGCAGTTGCATCAACTCCCCAACTATCGTTCTGCCTAAATCTATCCACTCTACTTAAGAGTGAATAGATTTATTCTGGATATACGTGCTCCATCCTCGGCCACACCGTCGCTTGCCATCAGGCGAGTTGGTGGCCAAACGTAGATCCATTTTATATATTTTTTTTTATATTATTTATTACAGAGTTTAAAAATGACTTTTCTATGGAAAGAAGTACCATGATAATGATGAGATATGATTGATAAAAAAATTACATAACGCTAACGTTTAACATCTTCACTGTGCTTCACCATATTTATATGAGATAGTAAGAGAAACACATAAAAAGTGGGTTTATATTACAAAAAGACACGGAAAAACTAAAATAAAGTTGTTTTTCTGCGAAATATCAGATAAACCTTGTATTATCAAAATTAAAAATATACAAAAATAATATCCTGTACCGGGAGTCGATCGTCACACTTATACTGTGCCAGTCACCTATGTATGGTATGCAACTAATTACTCAGTTGACAGTGTTGCTAAAATAGGCATTCAGAATCTACTAATCAAAATACAAAACCGGTAAGTGCTTGGTCCCCATGTGATAAAGCGCAATGATACCTTTTGCAGTGCTTATCATTTTTGATAAACTATACAACAGTGCAATTTTTATAGAAAGTCGTCCAATTTAGATTCTGAGTGTGAGATGTTTAACATCACTGCTCAACTCCCTTGAGGAAATGCGCAATTTTGAATAGCCTACAAGTTGACCCAGCTCCTGACGATATTTTTTACAAATTTTCAGATGTTTCTTTTTCTTGGTTTGGACGCCAACCTCGGACATACAAACAGACAAAAACACTCAAATTTTAAAAACAACAGATTTGGCAATAGTATCGATTAAATAAAACATTACGAAAGAAAAAAAATCCAAAAAGCGAATTTTAAATTTTCGGGCTTTCGAGTTACGATTTTATTATAAGTATAGATATTCTTATGGGTATTGAACTAACTAAAAGATTTTAGCTATAATAAGTTATCCTCTGTTCTTCACGTGCTGGTAGATCTCGTGGCCGGTGCCGATAGCGCTAATAGCTCCAAAACCAGCTTTCTGTAAAAAAGAAATGTTTGAAAATTGCTTCCTCGTACATTCTATTGGGTATTGTTTATTAATTCGCATCCTGCATCATCCTTTAAGCGTTTGCTGGCAAAACGGATAGTTAGCCCTCTCAAATAAGTAAGTACGGATAAAATAGCTTAGTTGCCAAATGAAATAAAAATATGTGCAGCTCTAAACATTTTGTGGTGTCGCAAAAATACTTAATTGAGATTCAAAATACTCAAATATTTAGAGATTACAAAAAGCAAAACTTACAATGGCTTTGGCTCCTTTCCTGAGGGCGCTTCCCTTGCCCTTGGGGTTTGCGCTGGCGTCGCCCATCAGCATGGCGAACACCGCCAGCACCAGTACTACTAAACCGAACAGTTTCATCTTGACGGATAGTTGTGGACACTTCACTTGAATGATATCCTTCTGACACCTCGAACAACTTATATACTGTAAAACACGATAGATGACTAACCTTTGAGGCGAATCCTGCGCATTGTGGAAAACCATAAGGAGTTTTCCTTATAGTAAAGCTTGAGGTAACACAATTAAATTATGTTTGTTCAAGAATAACTGTAAAAGGATGGTCGAAGCGTTAATTACTTGTAATTTTAATGCTGTAATGGAAGTTCGCTAGGTTTGCGGTTTGGATTTTACAATATATTTTGACACTTTGATTGTTGTTTGGTAAGAACACGTCAATATTCTGTACAGTATACCTACACATTAAGGACCTACCTATAAAAAACATGAATAAAGAAAACTTTACAAACTTGAGCTAAAATCAGAATTCGTTTTCGTCCAGCAAACCTTTTAGGGGTGAAAGAGTAATTATGGAGTTATTAGAGTGGAGACACTTATAATGATTGTTTTAAAATCTTTTTTAGTTCGATATCAGCAATCTACTACAGTTAGACAACTACTTATATCTACCTCTATAACTAACTACCTAACCGTCAATTTTGCATTATAGCTATAACTAATAACTTATTAGGACGGCCAGTAGGTATGTTCGGCGCTTCTGACAAACTGAAATACATACATAATTGCATTTTTATATATTTGGTTGTGTATTTTGATTTGCCTCTCAAGTATAAGGTTACAAACATACAGTTAAAATGAAGAATCAAGATTTTTTAATTTGGTCGAAAATTTTGCAACAGAAAAGTTTAGGTAGGTATATATATTTTTTACCAAAAACTACCTATAAGTAGTATTACTGCTTTTATCGTCCGTGCCCACGTTAGGCAGTTTTTGGTCAAATAGAAAAGCATCCAATTAATAATTAAAAACGCCTGAAACCAGTACGGTTCCATTTCACATTTGCGATAGCACCGCGCAGCGTAGCCATAGGCGTGGCGCCGGTCGCGACTGAATAATGTGGTGAGTCCAACGTAGAGATAGAAAACACTTAATTTTGTAATAAGAGTGATGAGTTTTTTATGCTTAACGATATGACGGCCGGTACATACCACATTTTTCACGATCTTTATTTTAGTATTAGTTTTATAGTTCAAAGTTAATATAAGTTACTCAAATAAAATGCATGTCAAATCGTGCAGTAAAGTGCAAGCCTAATCGTGTACTGAACAACCGAAATATCTAGGTCAATGAGTGCATAATTATATCTATATAATATATTTTCAAATTTTAATTCCCTGTTATTTATCTACAAAAACCACATCTGAAAATGACGTTATCCGGATACCTTCGCCTTAAAGGGCGGACAATAATTTGCTATAATTTTAATTGCAATCATTCATTATTAGGTACACAAATCTAAATAATTTTATCAAGATTTACTCTGATGGTCTCTCTATGGTAATGTAACAATACGCATCAGATATGTCGGAGAAGGCAACACAGTTTTATATTATTGGTGTTGCAACATCGAGCGTTACGGACGGTCGGCGACTACGGCGAGTGGAGGGAGGGCCGAAGTCTATTGCGAGCCGCCGTGGAAATTTGAAGTATTGTCATATCGAATGATTTAAAATAACACCTGAAAAATTACTCGTAACTAGAGTGTTAAAAAATTTTTTTAGTACTGTGTACCACATGTAAATCAGCATAATATATAAAATCTGCTATAAAACTAAGAAAAAACATAATAATAAATAGTTCCAAAAATTAACCTAATTATCTATGACGTCTTTACAAGGTTACGTCTTGTTGCAAAATGTTAGGGATGGGACCAATTTTTACAGCTTTTTTTATACAATCGATTTACATTTCGAATGAATAAAAAAATCTTTATTTTGTTATTGTTCATGAAAAGAGTAAGTATTCCCTTTTTAAGAATAAAACCTCGCCTTCTTAAATATAGATTAACAATGAACGCATTGACGTGGCCATATTTCTTGTCTGTTTAGCGATTCTGATTTTAATGATGAACACCCACTCCTCCAGGCCGTATTTCGGTAACGACGGCCTATCTTCGACGATATTAGCCAAGTACGCAGGAGATATTATAGCGCAAACACAAGTGCACTCCCTCGTCGTTTACTCTTATAGTCCGATGGGACGGAAATCCGACACGACTGGAGAGATCAGGCGCAGGACTGACGGCTCAACGTGACAACCGAAGCATGGGGGTGTCACAACACCAACTTTCTAACTCCGGGCTGCTACTGAGAATTTCCTAACAGAAAAATAACTCTTTACACGACATGGGAATCGTACCCAGGACCGCAATTTGATTGCTACATCAAAATTTTTGATTCATCAAAAAATAAATACCTAACATAATGCAGCTCGATACTGCAAATACTGTCTTTTTTAAGGCTCTGAGTATAATAAGTATGATGCCTATGTTATACAGGAATATTTGGAAGTAGAAAATTTCTTAGTCAATCTAACTCTAGAAAAACCACCAAAAAGTAAAATCTACGGTTTATTTAAACTGTAATTACTCTCAATGTTGCCGCCCCACCTTGAAAGCGCTGCCGATACCCTAGGCAACTCATTAGCACCACCTATCATGAGAACCAATACAGCAATCATCAACACTACCAGCCGGACAGTTTCATGATGACAATATTTGTGGGAGACTAGATATTATAAGGTAAAAAAGAAAAGTTAAAGACAAGGAATAATAAATAGACGAAGGAATACAATTGTTTGAATGATTTTTCTTCTGTTATAAATAATCTTGGAATACCTACATACCTCGATACTTCTTTTATTAATAGTGTACAATTTATTTAGCTAATTTAATTAGGATCTGCGCATGATCTATACACAACATTAAGTATACGGCTGGGAAGCAAGTGTGATAGTCAGTGGAAGTTTTCAGCTTGAGAAAAGGCCTTTATACCCGACTGACCCCGAAGGAGGGTTATGTTTTTGTTTGTTCTTTATTATGAAATTATACGCTCATTATCTTCGGACATAGTATAATTAGGAAAGGATAGATTGAGTGTAGTCAACAAAACAAAGGAAATGCATGGATTTACAATATTGTTTATTTGCAGTTGAACATATTATGGTACAATAAATAATGTATCTTGTCTTTTTAGATGAATTATTTAACTATAATACGGAGGTATGTGTGTGAGGTAGGTGGATTCTTCTCGTTCCTTAGTTATTGTGAGCTTGTTGGTAGATCTCGTGACCAGTTCCTAGGACGCCAACCACGCCGAGGCCGTGTTTCTGAAAATGATTAAAAAATACGTAAATTTTTTTTTTTAGTTATCTACCTACTTTTTTATTACATTTTCCTTGGCTTACAGGTTTCTCGACAGGCAAGAAAAGATATTTAATTTTATTGAAAATAATTGTCCTAGCATTTCGGATAATAATTTTTAATAATTTAAACTATTCCAAATGACGAATGGATAGACTCCGGCAATTATGTTTTATTAATTGGTACTTACAATAACTTTGCCGCCCTTCTTGATAGCGCTGCCGATGCCCTTAGGCTCCGCGCTAGCTTCGCCCATCATGAGGGCCAGCACAGCCATCACCAACACTACAATACCGAACAGTTTCATGATAGTAGATTTATGTTAGAAATAATAAACTATTGTTGAACTGAAGAAGCTCTAATTTCGAATGATGATTTTTCGAAATCGAATTCCTTTATATGTTACGAGTATATTCATGAAGGTCTTGTATGGGTTTTTTGTGTTACTCATTTGTCACCAACCTAAGATGGAAAAGCACACTGAAGAATAAGGATAATAAACAGTGTTTTATTGGTTTCAATTGAATATCTTACGTCATTATTTTTGTTTGCTGTGATCCCACTATGTCACGCATTATATATGCAAAGGTACAAAGGGTGGATGTGTTCATGTCATTTATGTATGTTACATCCTGAAATTATGCGGAACTTCATGAAACAACTGAAAGATGTGTGATAATATTAAATGATAAATACGACTTATTTACACTTATTTTAATGAATGCTGAATCCTATCTGGATTACTTAGAGTTTTTTATTTGTTGTGAGAGAATTTAAAGGTTCAGCCTAAATGCACATTATTATTCCTAATATTTTTCTTACCTTATCCCAAACTAGGATTTCCTTATGAATTGACTACTGTATTTTATAAATTATGGAGAAAATGAAATATACAGGTTCAGTTGCACAGGGAACACATACAGGGACTGAACAGATAGCAGACGTTGCCAAAAGACGTATTAAAATGTGGAAGAAGAATTCGGAGTAATGAGCATAGGTCGAGATATCTTAGCGGTCAGAGCGCCTGGAGTATTTATTCATCCGGGAGGCGCAGGTTCGAATACTGCTCACGACAGTGTTTTTCTTTCCACAAAAAATTATAACTTTAGTGTTCGCCACGCATGCGTTAATGCGTTTGGAAGATATATCTTAAATACACCTATAGGTAATTGAAGAGGTCTCTTAAATTAAACGTCCTAAATCTGGTGAAAAATACGTGGAAGTTTGAAATCATAATTACAAATTTGAAAATCAAAATCCCAACATATTCGGAGGAAAGCGAAGCCAATTGTTTTAATATTCTTTGAAAAAGTCCATGATTTATTCTATAAATGTAAACACACTCAACTATAAAATTACTCAACTCATGTAAAATAAAAATGACAAAGTTTTATGGCAATTTAGACTTCTCTCTTATAAAATATATACAGTACGTTTCAGACTGATTTGAGATAAGACCTAAGATCTCCTTAATTTTCTGAAAAAATGATCTAAATCGTTTTTAGTACCTTACATTGTATTCCCCAGAACACATAAAAGAAATGTAAACGATACTGTTAAATATACCTATTATAACAAAAAACTTGACCCCCAATTATTTTACCTATTTCGCCAACATTTTTAATTTAACAATGCCCGTATAGCTTACTCCGTTTAACTCTGAGAACCGATGATAAGCGGACAGGCTGAATAAAGCTTGTAAGGGTCGCTTTTAGGTGCGATTTTAGGAAGCGGAGCGGTGTGCGAGGAATAAACCCATAAATTAAATTGCTTTATTTTCCATTGCATAGCACATCTCTGGGGGAAAAAGGTTAGAAAAACGAGGTTATTGAGCATACGACATCACTAAGAGATTTGTGTACGGAGGGAAAGTGCGAGGAATTGAGCGTAAGACGTTTACCACATAATGCACTGCTTCTCCGCACAGCTTGGTTGAAAAGTGTTTTGTGGCATACTCGCACTATTCAGATTTCTCTACAAAAAGATTTCTAAAGATCATAACACGGAAACTATGTAGTTCAGCTAAAATTCTACACATGTAGTATGTCTACTTAGTAAGAATTGAGCCAAATGGATTACTTACTGAGAGTACAGTTCAGCTATGACGTAGCACGAAAATCCCTGTAGGTATTCGGAACTCATCTTCTCACTTTTTCCCGTACTATTCTAATTGCTTACCTATATAAGTACAATGAGACACAAAATAAATTATACGCGTTGAGTCCTCGACTAGTGAACTTCTGTAAGTATCATCATCATGAAACTGTTGAGTTTTGTAGTGTTGCTGATGGCTGTTCTTGCCCTGATGACGGGCGGAGCTAGCGCAAACCCTAAGGGAATTGGAGGTGCCATAAGGAAAGGCGGCAAAGTTATTGTGAGTATATTATTCGTATATTTTTTCGGATTTTTTGTTCTCGCTCTCCTCGTTTTTGTGGCGACGCTACCATCTTCCGCCAGAGGCTTGGTTTGGGATTTCCAGAATATTAAGTAACTAATAGATCACTGGAAAACTATATTTCGGGGCTTGCTTTTGGATAGTGACACGCGTAACTAGGTACTCTATGCCTCACTTATTTGTTACTGATTCGGCTCATCACTTTAAATCTAAGTAGGTTCAAGAAAATACAAATGGACATATACCTACCCATATTTTTTATTTATTTATTTATGTAAAACCTTACTTTACCTTACCTTAACTAAGTATGATCTTAATTTGTTTTTCACTGCGTTCCACCTAATTATATATTATATATAATGTATGCAATATACTTATAAATAGTTATTTGGTTTTTCAGAAGCACGGTCTCAGTGCCATCGGTGTCATCGGAGCGGGCCATCAAATCTATCAAGAAAGCCATAATTAACACAGCTCCAGTAGCTATTATTTATTTTGTTTTCTAGTTTATTTATTCAGAATTATTACGATAAAATACTTGTTTCATCATTTATGTTTCGTAGCTGTAAACCTGATGTTGAATTCCATATGTGCTAGATGCCTATAGGTACAGACACAATACTTGGCACTTATTTTTCTATGTCAAATTGTAAGTGGATGTATTGTATTAGTGCCGGCCGCGTTTACAAGCACGTGGTAATTATAAATGCTAGCATTTATAATTATTTATCTGCTTGCAATGTTTTCCTCGTTGAACCTAATAATAAATTATACACACATATTTGGTCGTGAGTCACTGCATCGTGGTATCCCCGCAGTCTGCTAACCTGACTGGCGGCGTGACTGATGCTTGGCTTCCTGTTACTCAGCGGTATCCAATAATTTTCCTGGCAACAAACACCTAATGTTTGTGCATATAAGATTTGTGTTCAGATGACATTAATTATACAATAACCAGCACATAACTGTCCAACTTCAGGGCAAGGGCCTTTTCTCGCACAGGTAAGGCACGAGGAGTGATCACCACGCCAGCTTACTGCGGGTTTACGATAATAGTAGTTAAACTTGAGGTTTACGAATGATACTCGTTGTTATAGTGTATGGGTTACATAGTAATTATTTAGGATTATGAATTAGACATTTCAATTTTTTACGTAGACGATCATACCAAGGTAATATGGGAAACGTCAAATCGGACTTTTTAGATTGTCGCGAGTTTAATAAACTATATTTTCTGCATTCGAAGAAAATGCTTAACATTCGGAAAATGGAGGTACTACATTGGTTATTCCTGAAATGGAAATATTAAAAATATACATATACATACGTATTCGAATGATTTACTGGAAATAAATCCATTTGGAAAGTATAATCTCTTTCACAAGTCAGGCCGCCGACTATCTTTAATTGTAGGCCTCACACAATCTTTAGAACAGAATGTGTGAAATATCATGCAGAAATTGTAACTCACGAGGTCGACGGTTATTAAAAAACAATGTGTTATTAACGCTAGAGGCTGTAATAGTACCTACTTAGTTGTGATTGACTAGCAGGTCGGTCTATAGTTTTCTAAATCTTTTGGATATGATAATGCACATACACATAAATATTTATAAGTTATACATTTATGAGGTTCGATCAACTGTATGCAATGCAACCGACGCCACGTTTCTCCGCACGGAGCAAGAATTAGAGTAGCGGTTTAAATTTTGTTTCATGATAATCATAATGCTTAATAGAATTACATAGAAGATTATGATTTCTCATTTTTTATGGACATTTGATAAGGTTGGAAGTGGGGTTTAATAGAATTCATATTAATTAGGATTTTCTCTCTTTACACCCCTACTCATAATATAGTAGTTGTAGGGACACCACTGTTTTTAGTTGCCTAGAATAAAAAGTCAGAACTTGTTCAGTAAATTGAAAATAGAATTTCTGTCGAATAAATATCGAAAAAGTTCATGAAACCTTTTATAAAAATAAAACTTTTTATAAAAATAAAACTTTTGTATTAGGCATGTTAATTGGCGCAGTGGAGTAAATTTCACTGATAATATTAATGGAATGTCGTACCTAATTATCTTCTAAAATTACAATCAAGCAAAATACTTTTTGGGGGCTGAGTTGCCCGCGTCCGTAGGAGTGCACCCTTAAAATGGACTCCCTACACGTGACCCCTGGGTGGTGCAAAACAGGCAACACAACTCTAGTGGGAGGCTTTGGCCGCGGTTGGTTACCACCCACCGGATGAAGCCATGCCGTGAAACGACCTAGTTGTGTTTCGAGATATAGTCTGGTGCAATCGTTGTGGGAGTCAGCAGTTGCATCAACTCCCAAACTGTCGTTCTCCCCAAATCTATGTACTCTAGTAAATAGATTTATTCTGGATCTATGTGCTCCATCCTCAGCCACACCGTCGCTTAACATCAGGCGAGTTGGTGGCCAAACGTAGATCCACATCGGATAAAAAAAAAACAAATATGTATATATCCGTTTTTTTTTTAAGAATACAAAATGTTTAAATTTATGAAATTTAACTTCTGTATTCATTTATATTTAAGTGATACCTAGTTAAAAGGAGCTTTTATTTTTACTTCTGGCCTGTCTGGTGGAGAAAAGATAGGAATGTACATGTACACAGGATTACAAAAAAAAAAAAAAAAAATTACTAGACATTATTTATTGAATGGTTTATATAATATTTGATAATATACTATCTTGTCTGTTGATGGACATAATTGAGTAGGTTTAATACTGAGGCGGTTTATAGGAGCATTTTTGTTCATTAGTTATTGTGAGCTTGTTGGTAGATCTCGTGACCTGTCCCCATGACACCAATCACGCCAAGGCCGTGTTTCTGGAAATAATACAACGATATTAATACTATGGAATAAATAAAAGTAAGAAGGGTCCACTTCTTCTGTCTAGCCTTTTCCCAATTACATTGGGGTCAGCTTCCAGTCAAACATGCAGCGTAATACCAGTATTTTACATGGATAGACTGCCTATTTGAACTCCACAACCCAGTTACTGGGTAACACGATATTTCGTGGCATGACTGGTTGTCAGACTTTCAGGCCTCTGACTATCCGTAACAACCCGTAATTTGACAACCGGGACCGACGGCTTAATGTGCTTTCCGAGGCACGGAGGGGTCTCGGTATGAAATAATGGTCACCCATCCACAGACCAACCGCGGTAAGTACAGCTTAACCTCAATCGATCGATCTAGTGGCTGTTACTTAGCCACGAGCCCCTGCAGTAAGAAGTAAGAAAGATCCACTATTACAGATAAATCTTTTAAACGCATTAACGCATGCGTGGCGAACTCTAAAGTTATTCAAGATAAATCTTTGAAAAGCATTAACGCATGCTTAGCGAACTCTAAAGTTCCCCGTATACCGTATTCTTTTTCCATTTAATATAATAACTCTAGTTATTTTTTTTTTGGAAAGAAAGACACGTTCGTGAGCTGGATTCGAATCTGCGCCTCGCGGTTGAATACTCCAGGCGCTCTAACCACAGCCATCTCAACCTCTTCTCACTACCCTGAATTCATCATCCACATATTTAATACGTCTTTTAGTGACGTCATTGCCATCTATTCAGTCCCTATACAGGTGACTGGATGGTTGACCTATTTTTAGGTCAATCAACGGGATGGTAAGGATTAGTTTTAAGTAACTAGAATTGAATTCTATTCACCCATTATTTTCTATGTATTAAGTATTATTAATGAATTCTCAAATAATTGGTACTTACAATAACTTTGCCGCCCTTCTTGATAGCGCTTCCGATGCCTTTAGGCTCCGCGCTAGCTCCGCTCATCATGAGGGCCAGCACAGCCATCACCAACACTACAATACCGAACAGTTTCATGATGATAGATTTATGTTAGAAACAATAAACAATTGTTGAATTGAAGAAGGTCTACCTTCGAATGATGATTTTTCGAAATCGAATCCCTTTATATGTTACATTCATGAAGGTTTTGTATGGGTTTTTTGTGTTACTCATTTGTCACCAACCTAAGATGGAAAAGCACACTGAAGAATAAGGATAATAAGTATATGTTTTAATTGTTTCAAAAATTTTACGTCATACTACTTACGTCACTTCTGAAATAACACATTTCGGTCAAAATGCAAAAGTAAGGAATATAATAAATAACATAACATAGTATCACTATCTAACAAATCATCATCAATCAAAATGTAACAGTAATGGAGTTTCTTGCTGGTTCTATGAGGTTTCTTGTCGGTTCTTCTCGATAAAGCCAACTTTATGGAACCGTGCAACTAAATGAGAAAATTAATGAACGTTTCATAAGTGCATGTAATTTTGCCAATGTGAAATAAAAAGTTTTGACTTTGACTTCATGCCTGTATTCCCCGAAGGGTTAAGCATAGGTGTACGCAGTTCTTATCCCACATTTCACCAACGCTGTTATTAAGTCCCATATATATATTTGTGGTGAGCCTATTGCCACACTGGGGGCTGAGTTGCCCGCGTCCGTGGAGTGCACCAAGGTTGTGCAAAACAGGCAACACAAATCTGGTGGGAGGCTTCGGCCACAGCTGGTTACCACCCACCAGACGAAGCCATGCCGTGAAGTGACCTAGTCGTGTGTCGGGATGTATTCCGGTGCAACCATTGTAGGAGACGGGTCTGGGCAGTTACATCAACTCCTCAACTATCGTTCTCCCTAAATCTATCCACTCTACTTAAAGTCAATAGATTTCTTCTGGATCTACATGCTCCATCCTCGGCCACACCGTTGCTTACCAGTTGTTGGCTGTTAGCCTGAGTTGTTGACCAAACGTTGTTTAAACATTTACTGGGCACAATTCTAAACTCCGGGCTACTACTGAGAATTAATAGGCTTATACGGGCCTAATACTAAGGCTCAGTAGCACCAATTAACTTTAACCTTACGACATGTTTCTGTATCATTTTGGCAGAATCCACAGATTTGAGATAGAAAAGCTGTCAAAATAATAGAGTAACAGGTTGGTTACGGTTATAGTTATGTTGATGCAACCAAGACTAAGACTAGCCAGTTGTTATGCCGTTGCAAATTATTTTGATTATTTAAGTAATAAGAGTGTACAGTGTTTTTAATATGTTTCTGTCTATTTAAATTGTCTTTTGTTTTAATAAATAATGACACTAACCTTGTGTAGGTAAAGACGTTTACAGAGGGAATTGTGGCGCCACATAAAGATTAATGTTTCAGTATCAACATTCAACTAAGTCTTGTCGGTACCAGCAATAGACAGTTGAATCTCGTGTTTAATAAATGGAAGTAATGAAAAATATAAACACGGAGGTCGCGTGAATTTGTTTCATGAAAATTATTAAAGAGGTTGGGGTAATAAAGATGGTGCTAATAATGGAATTACTTTTATGGAATATTCTTTTCGATATGTTTTCGATCATAGAAATATATGCAGTTCACGTTTCCAGCTTGTTCCGTTCAGTTCTGGGAGTTCGTGTCGGATGGACAGATGAATGCACTCAGAGGTGTTTAAAAATACAATTCAAATAATAGAAATGTTTGGTAAGGAGCGGAGGTTACTTTTGTAACAAGCTTCAATTCTTAGTTGGTATAACAGTACCCCAAGCCGATTGAGCTACAATTTAAATTTTGCACAACAGATTTGGGTTTGCAACAGTGCAAGCTTGCAATAAAAGCTTGATAAAAAAAAATCGCACACATGAAATTATGTACAGGGAATACAGAGGACAAATTTACCTCCTTTTCCATGTTGCTTCAATAAACTACTTATTGGAAATATAGTTCATCTATGACGTACCTTGAAAAACCCTGTATTAGGTACTCGGAAGTCGTGCCCGCAATTTTTCCCTTACGATTTGAGTATATAAGTACAAAGTGACGCAAAGAAATAATTATTTGAACCGAGTCCTCGAATAGTGAACTCCTTTAAAAGTATTATAATCATGAAGCTGTTCAGTTTTGTAGTGTTGTTGATGGCAGTTCTTGCCCTCTTGACGGGCGGAGCTAGCGCAAACCCCAAGGGAATTGGAGGTGCCATAAAGAAGGGCGGCAAAGTTATTGTGAGTAAATTTGATTCTACTTGGGAACCCATCTTTTTCGGGATTTGTTATTCATATGCAAAGTGTTTGAATGGTACCCTATTTTTCTGGCGACGCGACGATGTTGCGTTATCTCATAGGGAATGTGGGGATTTCCCGCAATATCGAAATATATTTTGTATCAGAAACCCCTGATCACGCAAAATACGTGTGGATATCGATTTTATACAAAACCAATTTAAGTAGTAAATCCTACGTCTTCCGTATATACTCAGCTATTAAAAAAAAATGGCAGGTGTTTCTATGAACGCGGTTTAATAACAAGAAAATAAAGTTTTTATGAACATAGTTATAATCTTATATGGAAAAAGAATACGGTCGCGAACAGGATTCGAACCTGCGCCTCCCGGATAAACACTCCAGGCGCTCTGACCACTAAGCCATCTCGACCTCTGCTCACCACCGCGAATTCTTCTTCCATATTTTAACACGTCTTATGGCGACGTCATTGCAATCAATTCAGTACCTATACAGATGACCGAACCGACACGACCAACTTTGCAGCTAATACAATGCCGTAAAGAATGCAATTACCTTAATAATTCAAGATAAATCTTTGAAAAGCATTAACGCATGCTTAGCGAACTCTAATGTTACTAAGCAACAAGTTTAATATTGTAACATCTCTCGTGTTAAAATATGGAAGAAGAATTCGCGGTGGTGAGCAGAGGTCGATATGGCTTAGTGGTCAGAGCGCCTGGAGTATTTATCCGGGAGGCGCAGGTTCGAATCCTGTTCGCGACCGTATTCTTTTTCCATTTAATATTGTAACATTAGAGTTCGCTAAGCATGCGTTAATGCTTTTCAAAGATTTATCTTGAATAGTTATAATCATCAGACTAAGGTTAGGCTTAAACATTGACACTAAGTTGTTCGGCACCCGTACGATAAGAAGAAGATTTCCTAATTAAAGTAATTTTTGGTATCCGTTGTACGTACTTTTAATAAGTTACGACGTTTGTTTATATTATTAAATAAATATTAATTTGTTTTTCAGAAGCACGGTCTGAGTGCCATCGGCGTCATCGGAGCGGGCCACCAAATCTATCAAGAGACACATAATTAAACAGTTCCTGCGGCTATACCTATTTTATTTATTTTGATCTAATAAATTGTTTCGTCTAGTTCAAAACAATTTTGTTTCTTTCTGTAAAGTAGCACATACATTTTATTTTTGGTAGATCCTGGACTAGACTCCCGGGTCAAATTGGTTGGGATTTTCGAAGTGTCACAAACATGATGAAAATGGTGGATGTACGAGTACATTCTCGATATTGTAACGAATGCTTAACGAGTGGCATCGGTGAAATGAGGTTGAGCATTAGTAGGTACATCTCTACCTATCCCTTCCATGAATGCAGGCGTAATTACGATTCCCTTTCCAATTATTAGATACCTTATGAGTCTTAGGTTTTTGTTCTTGATACCTCATCATACAATACTGTTAGAATCTAAAAAAAAAGATTCTAATGCTGATTGCTGAACAAAAAAAAAAGAGCCTACGTACAAAACTTATGGTTGTATACATAAAAAAAAGGAATAAATGCCTTTAGAACCATCTCCTTTTTCCGTCGGCTAAAAGTGCGCTCTCCGGGTACTAAACTTTACATGGTACCTGGTTGATGTCCAGAAGCCATCTAGATTTTAGGTGAAAGGGAAAGCCTGGGGCTAGAAAATGAAAAAGAATTAGTATTTTTTTTTGTACTTTTCAGATTTACTAAAACACACTGCAAAGTGGTAACGCTGAGTTTAGTAAATCTGTAAATGATTACTAGATAAATATCACCAGGCGTCTCCTTAAGACGTATACAAAGAGGATTGAAAATTCAATAGGTTTGAACACGACAAGGTAGCTCAGTTGGTAGAGTGATGACACGGAACGTCAAAGGTCGCGGGTTCAAGCCCCGTTCTTGTCTATTATTTTTTCAATGTTTCATTTTCAAATCGTAATGGTTGAACATGTAGGAAAATTGTTTTCACCTAACTTTTCCAATTGCCCGCTGCGTCCGTGCATGCACCCTCCTCTTAAATCTGACGATGCAAGTAAATAGGTAAAGGGACACATGTCGGTCTGTACGTGTTTAAGGTGGTTTGTAGACAGTCATAATATGTAGTTATATATTGATATGGCGCAAGCGTTAACAACACGTGCTCAGCATAATAATGAATTTGTATGCAATGTTTTCCTCGTTGATACTAATAATAAAATTATGCATAGATATTATTAATTTGTAAGAGTATCCCCGTTTAGCCAAGTCTGGCGGTTTGGTAACGACTGACTGTTTGGCGCTTGGCGGATCGCGGCCGGATTTTATAGCTGGGACCTGATTCTGACCCGTCGGAAACTGGCGTTTTGAAAGTTTCTGATCAGAACTTGTAAACGCTATTAAAAAACGATGAAATTGATAAACCATGATATATAAGATATTCTATAAAATACATCAGAATAATATTATTTTAATTTTCTACAACTATAGGTAATCTAAGATAAAGATTCCGTTCCGACACGGAATAGTTTTCAAATGGTTCAGAATAAGCCTACTGTACCAACTGAATCACTTGGATGATCTTTATATTTTTGGCTCAAGCCTAGGAACCTTTGTGTCACAAATATTATTCCAAGATGGTTTAAAAACTATAAATAACTTTTAAGAAACAGATATACTTAATAAAAAGTAGTACAAGCTTACAGAAACTCTTTGAAAAATTTAGTTTATATTACATTACCTACTTATTCTCTGCATGCACGAATTGTATTACACTAGTTTCAAAATGGAATGTATAAACCCAACAAACTTTTTGGAACGAATATGAAAATAGTTCCTAGTACTTACCAATAATACATATTATACGTAGTCGGATATTACGATATTACTCCCGCAGCCAATATAGTGTAGGGTACCTACCTATATGTTAAGGTGCACACGTACAGAGCCTAGTGTACGAACTTGAATACTGCGAAGTATTCACTCACGTAATGTTAACAAATAAGTTTTTACCATATGAAATGAACCTTTATACATCCGATCTTGCAGGATCTTTTGAGATTCATTGACTTTGATGTTGCAAAGTATATAATACCCTTAAAGTTTACGATATTTGCTCTCAAATTTGCTCTCTTTGCTAAAAGAAAAATCTGCGAATATGGGTAGGTATCCGATACTACATTGTTTCTCAAAGGAACTTACGAAAAGCGAATGCCCCGAGGTTATAAGCAACTTAGATACCTACGGAGTGTATGCTGCTGGTACTATTACTTTTTTACAGCAGTATTTGTAGCTTTAATTATATTTCGTAGAACAACCTGCGCGAACAAAAAATCTTTATCAGGTTTCACGAGAACAAAAGACCGACTTTCTTTTTTAGTTTCTACAAACTCATTCAAGTGAAACTGAATTTCTATTAGTTTTTTTTTGTCCGGACTCTGGAAACGTTATCGATTTAAAAAGGTATAACAATAATGATTTTAGGAATATATTTACTGTCTTACTGCGTGATAATTGATTATTTACATTTAAATCCGCTTTGAGCCAATTTATTATCGGAGTTGTCTAAGCAACCCTGGCTTAATGACTGCGATCAATAAACAACAGCTAGGACCGATGGTTTAACGATATAATCATCATCATCCCCCCTGCCCTATCCCAATCTAATTGGGGTTAGGGCAGCATGTCTTTTTCATCGATACGTCTCTGTTAGTCGTAATCTAGGTAGTCACTTATTTTCTAGCCATATCATCTCTCACACTATCTATCCATCGTTTCCTCTGTCTTCCTCTACTCGTGTAGCTATCTACATTCATACTCCAAACTTTCCTCGTCACATGATCCTTATTCCTCCGAATCCCATGCCCATACCATGAAATATAAACCATTCCCACACAACTTCTTGGTCGCCGGCGTAATTTTCAGATTTCCTCTCACATACTCATTTATTTATTTATTTATTTATTTTATTCTTTATGCACAAATGTACAGAGGCGGACTTAATGCCTTAGGCATTCTCTGCCAGTCAACCTTCGGGTGGTGCAGAAACAAAAAAAAAGAGAGCAGGTGCACTTTAAAAGAAACGTTTTAAGTAAATTATCTAATATAATTTATCATTCTATCAAAGATTCAATTTTTTAACATCGTCGTCTTCAATTCTTTGTACTCCTCTGAGTATACATATACGTGGTCCGGTCCACGATTCTAACGATTTGAGCTCATTACATAGACTTTTTATAAATTCTTCGTTTTCTTCATTCTTTATAATACATATTTCCTCTATCTTTATAGTTTTACAAAACTTTTCCAACTTCGTCACAAATTCGACTCGCGAGAATTGTGCCCGATAGTTGAGGTTTATACATAAAATCATTTCATTAGGAACGTAAGCAAAACATTCACTTTCTATTTCTATCTTATTATCGTTTCTTAACTTATCAATTTTTTCTCCTTTCATTAATATCATTTCTACCATGTTGCACGGCTTTCTTAATAATTCCACGACTCTAGGGTGATCAGTCCCGTCGTCAGTAGTTTTATTAAGAACCGGCTGTTCATTCTTACCATCCTTCTCAATCTTTTTCTTTTGTGCCCTAGTTAGAACATTCACTTCCATAATTTCCTCATTCATATTCTTCAAATCATTCGACGTAATACTCACCCTAGACAATGCATCCGCGACTGCATTGTCTTTTCCTTTCACATACACTATCTTAAAGTCATACTCCTCAAGAGTTAGGCGAAATTTTAGGAGCCTGCTCGAGGGATCTTTCATTCCGAATAAATATAGAAGTGGTTTATGGTCCGTCATTATGGTAAAGTGCTTACCAAACAAATATGGTCTATAATATTTGACGGCCCAAACTATGGCAGTCAACTCTTTTTGGATAGTAGGGTAATTTAGTTCTCCTTTATTTAAAGGCCTACTAGCGTATGCCACCGGTCTGAAATCTTTGTTGCATAAGACTGCGCCGACAGCTGTGCCCGATGCGTCTGTTTGTATTATAAATTCATTTTTATCAGAAAAGTCTGGGTACTGGAGTATTGGTGGGGTCATTAACGAAGTTTTTAAGAAATCAAAAGATTTTTGACATTCTTCCGACCATATAAATGCTTGGTTTTTCCTACATAATTTGTTCAGTGGCAATGTTATTTCTGCGAATGAGGGTACAAATTTACGGTAGTAATTACAGAAAGCTACGAATCGCCTTAATTCATCTACGTTTTTGGGGATGGGGTAACACTGTAATACTCTTGTTTTTCCCGGGTCGGGTAAAACACCTTCAGCAGAAACAAGATGACCTAGGTAAAGAATTTCTTTTTTTTAAAATTGACATTTGTCTGGGTTTAATTTTAAATTCACTTTTCTAAGTCTTTCGAGGACATTAATCAAATTTTTGTTATGGATTTCCAAATTTCGCCCAAAAATGATTAAATCGTCCAAATACAGAAAACATTTATCGTACGTCAAGCCTGACATAGCTATTGACATTACTCTACTGAAATTACTGCAAGAAGTTTTAAGTCCCATTGGCAAACGCTTTAACTGATACTGCCCGGTGCTAGTAGTGAAGGCCGTGTACTTCCGACTGTCAGGAGATAAACTAACTTGGTAGTAGCCTTGATTTAAATCTAAGTGTGAAAAGTAGACAGAGCCAGCAAGAGAATCTAATATGTCATTGATGTTTGGTAGTGGAAATTTGTCATCCACAATAACATCGTTTAATTTCCTAAAATCGACTACCAAACGCCACTTTTTTGATCCTTCAGATTTTTTAGGGACTAATAGCACTGGACTATTCCATTCACTTTGTGACTCCTCTATTATATCGTCTTTAAGCATCTGATCAATCTGCCTATCAATTTCTGGTTTCATAGCTTGAGGTAAGCGATAAGGTTTTACATATACAGGATTAATGTTTGGTTTAAGTGTTATTGACTGTTGGTAAACAGTAGTTGTATTAAGTTTATCGCCTGGTAAAAAGAACACATCTGAATATTTAGAGCAAATTATTTCAATAGAATTCTTCTCTTCACAATTTAAATGGTTCAATTTTAATAACTTAAGTAAGTTTTCCGCTCTATCGACATCTGCTTTCAATTTAGAAAAATTACACGCCTGATTTTCATTAAGAAGCTCTACTTCTGGCACAAAATTTTCTAACTTCACATCCTCTTCTCTTAAGTTAAGTATTTTGACAGGAATTCTACCATTTTTAGGTTTAACTATAGCGGCTCCTAAGAAAATATCTCTCTCAATCTCTCTCGCGCAAACAATACAATCTTCATTCACATCATTATCTAAATAAACATAGTGAATCATTTCACAACGAGCTGGTATAATAATATAGTTGCTATAATCAGGTTTGTCGAAGATTGGCAAACAAGAAGTTATGCTATTGTAGTTAATTACCAAAACATTGCTAGCTAAATCAATATTACATTTGTAACTGGAAAGAAAATCTAATCCTAAAATACCACTCGCCTGTAAAGGTAGGTTTGTAAAAACATGAAAATTGTGTGAAAATTTGTCATAATTCTCTGAAATCAGATTTAATGATACCTGGCCTAGAGAAGTAATTTTTCCTCCAATACCATTAATTATAGTACTATCGTGAATAATCGGTATTGAGCTTGGTATCTCATCTTTTTTTATGACTGATACGGAGGCTCCAGTATCTATTAGAAATAAATATTTTCTGTTATTCACATAAAATGATACAAATTTACACTGTCCGTTACAAGCAAGAACATAATCCTTAATCCCGAAAAAATCGATTATTTACAACTTCCGTGTCTTTAAGCACGCTAGAGATTTGCGTACTATTTTCTGTCGTTTGTTGTGCTGATAATACATTCCGAGTATTACCACGCCAATTACCACGACGGTTATTTCTAAAAAATCTACCACGGTTATGGTTTTGGAAAGGCCTATTTGAACCCCGGTTATAACTATTATAAGAACAGTTTTGCGAAGGTCTACCGGAACTCTGAAAATTATTATTATTATTATTATAAGAGTTATATCGAGAGCCCCGTGGTCTTGGACCTTGGCGTAATGAAGATTGGTTCTTACCTCTTCCTCCTCTTCCTGAAAACTGCATGACGCCTGCTGACGTGGAGGGTGACGCAACCTGTTCATCTTTAGCAGCCTGGATCGCATCCTTGAGGCAGTTAAAGTTGCGCGCGGCTACAATTGTACTTAGCCGTGAGTCATTTAGCCCGTCTGAAAAGCCTTAATAGCTGTTTTCTCGTTCAGTGGTTTTAAAACGGAGTACTTTTCAGAATTACCTTCCGCTTGCGTGGTAGTTAGTTCGGAAAAAAGTTTTTCTATTTCAGTCCCGAATTGGTCAACTGATCTCCAACTTTGCCTTGTGTGAAGGAGACGAGATTGAATTGCTGTATACGATTTTGTGGTTAATAAATGTTTTCTTATGCCTTTTACTAAATCGTCAATCGTCGAATAATTACCGGATAAACGCAGCTTAGCGTTTTCTGAGAGACGGCTTTTTAAAACGAATTTTATTAAAAGACTTTTTTCCGAACCATTTAACATCTCTCCATACATCTCTACTGCATCAATCAATCGTTTGACGGTGTCCTCCTTACCATCTAGAATCGGAATTAAATTACACGCGGCTCGAAGGTCAAAATCCATCGTGTCTGTTTTTAACACCTTAGGCGAAGAACATAACTGGGATATTTCTAAAAATAAACTTTGTATTTTGTCATAAATTGTAGTCACTGTCGTGACTAATTCAGATTTTTCGTCAAGTTTAATATTTGACAATAATAGTCGTGCCCTATCACAACAATTTTCGGCCTCGCTTAATCTATTTGAGACGATTGAACCTTTATACCTACTTTGTCCTTTCTTTATTAAATATTTACGTATTTGTACTAACTCGTCATATATTTTAAGAAATTCATGACCCATAATCTAAAAATAGAACAAAGAATTAAACACTGTCCATACCCTAATCAAATTGAACATTGTTATATTTCACGAGAAGTCTTCCCGGTAAGGAGAGTTATGCACAAACATACCATATACGGCGGCGGGTATTAAGTTCGTTGAGGTACAGTGCATGTTATTAGATTAATTATTTTATGATTGAATAAAACTTTACTCTATCACTTATGCTAATAATGGTTTTCATATAATTACGATATAGATAACTGCAATAACATTTAGCACATACATGTTAATAAAATGTAATATACAATGATGATCGCTCCGAAAAATACAAACATACACAATTAAAAAAAATAACCAACGAAATACTCACGATTATTGTCTATATTTATTCACTATTGCCTACTCGAATTGTCTTTTCTGTTCTCAGTTTATTCTTATTTTTATGAGTCCACCAATATACTATTTCTTTATTATTACGCACAGCACAAATCACTTTTACGTACAACACTACAAATTACGAATTTTCTTAGAATTGAACAACACCTCGAATTTACACCGGAACATCACCCGGCACCTGGCGCTTGTTGACATATATGGCAGCTTCTCGCCTGCGTAGAGAACGGCGGTTCATCTGCAGCTCCATCCAGTTTTTGTGCATCCTCTTGTAAAAGTAGCAAAAAGCGAACACCGCAGCAGCCAATATGACGATGACAATAATTGTAAGCAGAGTGTTCGTGGTGCCTACACTATAATAACTCTGCTCTGATGTGGCATCATTCTTTCCATTTCCAGCAGCAGTTTGGGCTATAATCGTTTCTTCTTTGGTTTGTTGAGAGCCCATCTTGAAACCGAAAAGTGTCGTTGACCGATTTTATATTAATTAGTGCATTAAAAAAATGAGCATTCCTATAAGATTATAATTCGAGACGCGGACTGCAGTCGCGACGCGCACGGTCCATATTCTGGCAAGGTCGCCATGAGGTAACGCGGTAACGGGAGAGAAATGATACGTCCGATTGGTTATAGATCTGATTTATTACTACTCTTACTTACATATAAAAGACATACACACTTCACATCCGTGTCATCGTACGTCTTTCTTTCTTCCACCCCTTTTGTAGGCCAACATTCCGAACCATGTTGTTTGATGATATAGATACTCGTAGGCATATTAAAATAATAAAATAAACAATGAAGTCCTGCTGGCTTTTATAACGTCATAGCATTAAGTTGATACGTCAAATTCTCGGGAAAACCTGGAAAATGGGAGTGTCAGTGCAGCTTATCATATCGCTACCACGAGCAGTCATGACGTATTGTTGCCAGATAAAATTATTGTTAGCAATATAAATTGAGAACATCCAATTTCCCATGTATACCATGGCAGGCAACTACTGCTTATGAATGCTTCTACTGCGTGAGCGTTATGTGAACTCTTACTCATTCCCTATCTAAGATTCTTACCGAGTCCCACACGGAACAAATATTTGAATTATCTAATAGATAATTGCTCTGGGTATGTGTGAGTGTGAGATATGTCTCAGTAAATGTATATGCACGATATGCGTGTCAACTGCCTACAAATTGACCAAGTTTCACCCGATAAAGTTTTGGTCAAGATGCGAACCGATAGCGGAATCTTATGTAGATACAGTTTGGGTGACGAATAGTCTACCCCGTCGTTTCTAACGGCGCGTCGTTCGAGACGAACATAAGGATCATGATAATGGAAGAGATTTTTTTTCGGTTTGTTATGCTGCGGCCCTTTCTTTAACATTCAAATTCTTTAAGTCATATTATCTTTGTACGTTCTGTCTTTTTCTTACCCTTTTGATATATACCCAGGGGGAAAAAGAATGTGCTTTTTGAGAACTATTTAGCTTGTCAGTAACCCAAAATAATTTGAATTATTTACTGAAAATTTACGTACCTATATCTTTAGGTAAAATCGCCACCTCTCTATGGGTTATTAAATATAATTAGATCGATTACTTTTAAAGGTCCATAGATTTAACGCATAAAATATATTTTTGTGTAAATCTAGCTTCAGGAACGTATGTAATAAATTGCCTTGAAAATATCTTTGCGAAATGTGGAAACAGCTTTTCATGAATTTGAAGCTCCTTTGGTTCGAAAGTTATGATGGAGAGACATTTATCGCAAACGACCGTAGAAAGTGCAAAATAATGGGCACGAATAATACAAGAAACGTTTCTTAATAGTGTAGAATAATTTACCTAGAAAGAAACGTGGGAAATAGGTGTAATTGTATGAAGTATGTACATATATATACATTGTAAATATGTAAAACATAGTATTTTTAAAGTTATTATATTAAATGGAAAAATAATACGGTCGCGAACAGGATTCGAACTTGCGCCTCCCGCATAAATACTCCAGGCGCTCTGACGACTGTACGGCGGAGGTTTACACAATTGTACACTCACATTTCAGCAATGCTGTTATTAAGTCCCATGTAATAAGTGGTGAGCCTATTGCCATCTTTTGGGGGCTATTCCAAACTCTGGGATGCTACTGAGAATTTCCTAACAGAAAAACTCGATAACACTTGGCCCGACCCGGCAAACGAACCCAAGACCTCATGCTCCGTAGTCGCGTTTGGAACGATTAGACCAACGAGACAGTCTAGTAAAAAATATCGAAATATTTGTTTTTCGTGAGCAATATTATAACTAAAGTTATTATTCAGTAATTTTTTATTAAACTCTGTTGCTAACTTGCTCTGTTATTCAATTGCTAGGTCGATACCTAAATTAGAATTTAAATTCCTACATACATTTTTGTCTGAATATTTTTAGACCTAAAATATCAAAATGTTCAGCGAATCAAGAGGGATTTGCACTTATTATACTTTTATAGATACGGAGAAAGACATCAATAGTATCTACCTACTTTGTGTTATACATTTTAAATTTTACGTATTCCTTGCTCCCACGTGTATGTATGGTTTAAAAGTTTACAGCTATAAAAATAAGGTATTCCCCGGCACTCTTTACCGCCTTTGAACTGTAAACAGTAATTTATATGTACCTGTGCATACTGTTTTATTCGTGGAAAATTATAGAAACACAATAACTACACCGCTTCGTTACTGTTTTTCAAATGTAAAGGTGATAATAAAAGTTAATGATTGTGTCATTTATATGCGCACCTATTTTGATAGCAGTTTCATATTTCTAAACGAACAACAACCAAGTCAACAACAGTCAACGATATGTCAATTGTTTTAAATTTTTCTCAAAATCTCTTTTTGTTGGTCTAGTGGTCCCAATAGCGACTGCTGAGCATGAGGTCCCGGGTTCGATGCCCGGGTCGGGCAAAGTGTTAATGAGTTTTCCTGTTAGGAAATTCTCAGTAGCAGCCCGGAGTTTGGAATTGTGCCCGGCAGGTGGCAATAGGCTCATCACCTTTTACATGGGACTTAATAACAGCATTGGTGAAATGTGGGTATACAACTGTGTACACCTCTGCCTACCCCTTCGGGATACAGGCGTGATGAAATTTTATGTGAAAATAAAAGTTATTGAGAAGTATACTTACGTACCTACCTACTTAAAAATGACTACCAATTAAGGTAACAATCAGTGTCGCACTGATACTGACATTATGGAAAAAAAGGCATCATTTCCTTCTCCCAGTGGGACGAACAGCACTATAAAAATACGACGAACGCCGTCGAACGTATTTCAGCAATATGCAGTCATGCATTACTAAAATAAGTAAATAGATACCTATATCTAGAAAGAAAATCACGAGAAGCATTTTTCTTTATCACAAAAGGCATTGTTACATATTCAACATACATATTCCTCTATAATTATGTTATTCCCGGGTAGGTACGTAACTTTAAATTTTCAGTGAACGAAATAGAGGAATTCTAAGACGTCCCTAAAACATCATAATATTCCTACAACATGGTCTATCGAGCACATCCGACGTAATGGGATTAGTTATACCAAATTGTTATGAACGTACAAATCTCGCGTATACCCGTACACAAATTTCTACAAATATCAAAGTAACAAAATATATTTTTTATTGAATAAAATTGCTTATTTCGCTACTCATCCCCTTGCACGCATCGTAAGAACCAATCACATTTGATAAAATAAAATATGTCATATTGTATATGTAGTTGCCGATTTCATATAAATATGTTACAACGTGATTCGATTCCTTATTCCTCGTGAGTTTGGTCTAAGTGACACTATAGCCACATATAATAAAAAAAAAGGTATTGAGTTATAGTTGCTAGATGCGGCACACTTCTCTTTTAACTTGCTTCCAACATTCAGAAAGGTGTAAAATCCAGTATATACATACGATCACACTTGTTTCCCATTGGGGTAGGCAGATACGATTCGATTTCCACTTGTTACGATTCTGACACACCTCTATGCCTTTATGTATGTCAATTAATCTCTTCGTGCATGTTCGTCGGTTTGCTTCTGACCTGTCCTTTTTGAGGACGTCGGCAATGTGATTGTGGTACGTTCGTCGAGGTAGGCCTGCCCCAAATCTTCCATCCACACTCGCCTTGTATACTAGTTTTGTTAATCGCCTTTCATACATCCTTTCTATATACCCAAAAGATATTAGCATACCTCTCATAATCCTGTTTCACTCCACAACGTTCCCTTATCAAGCTGTAACATCCGGTAGAGTATGAAAATATCCATATTATCATCACAGTTTTCCGGGTTGCACGAAGTCTTTTATTACGTTTACCCAGTTTTAAAGTTACCTATACTCACGATTTCCGTATATCCAGGTCCGGTATGGCTTATCACAAAGTCTCTTCGAATATGGGTTGAGGAGCGAATCTTTTTTCATATAAAAGCGAAATATTTTCTAACATTTTTTATTTTCAGTCAGGTCACTTTAAAATCAATCAACCAGCGAGGAAGATATTCCATTTTCCAGGTTTTTTTTTTGTACATTTTCGTGGGCAGGGAAGTGGAAAACTTACACTGGAATTTCTTTAAATTTCGTGGCCATGGGTGCTGTGGGTTTTATATTAAACGGAAAAAGAATACGGTCGTGAGCAGGATTCCAACCTGTGTCTCCCGGATAAATACTCCAGGCGCTCTGACCACTAAGCCATCTCGACCTCTGGTCACCACCGCGAATTCTTCATCCATATTTTAACACGTCTTTGTATTGAGAATAAATATCTTTAAACCTACAGTAAAATTTTCAATTCAACGAATACTTACATTTTTAATCCATACTAATATTCTGTTTAAAGATTTTATTTCTCAAAAAGACAGGATAGTCACTTACATGAGAAACAATGTATTGTAGTAATAATTATCAATAAAATCGTTCGATACAATACACTTTTAGTACAATAGATTACACAATTATTATTCACACATTCAATTTTGCATATTTAATAGTTTTCAACAACATATTGAGCAAGTTTTAACTTAAATGCGTTAAACTAGTTTAATTTTTTTATGACTGAGGGTATTTTATTATAAAGCTGTACTCCTTCATAAGTAAACATTTTTTTCCCGTAGTTAGTTCTTATCTTGGGTAGTACAAGAAAACTAGCTCGACGCGTGACTCGTTGAGTTACTTGTTTCAACTTTACAAAGGATAGGTTAGTATTGAGCAGTAATATTAAAAATGCGAAAGTAACTCTATTTGTTTGTTTGCTTGTTTGATGTTTGTTTACCTTTTTACGACTGAACGGATCGAAATTAAATTTGGCAAGGAGATAGACTGGACTTTGGAGAAGGACATAGGCTACCTTTTGTCACGCAGACGAATTCGCAGGCACCAGCTAGTATTTAATAAAACCATGTGAAGTTTCAGAAATATTGTATGCGCACCAGTTCCTACAAAGTTTCCCTTTTTATTTTGACATTGCTGACAGAGGTATTAATTATCCTTTATTCAAATGATGTTAATAGAAACATATTAAATCTATCTAAGAGATTTATATCACCGACTAAATGTAAATGGGAACCCAGTTAGCCAATTAACAAACCTAATTTATAATAAATAACCAAAATGGTTTGGAAAGGACAATATTTAATTATCCTAAAGGGACATTTAACTCGTATAACAAGTAATTGCGGCATTTTATTACATTTACAACAAATTCCTGGTTGTTTGAGTGCTTCGTGAAATTGTGTGGGTTACCAAATAACCAAATAACTTCAACTGAGTAGGGAGTTCCTTTGAGTGAGGATCATGAATTGTCAGTTAACATTACACACTGTAAATTTAGACTATATCTAATGTATTTAGGCAATATTTCATCAGGCATTTAACCAATATTATATCAACTGCTTTTGATTTGTTCGTGGAATAAATAATTTAATTAATTTTAATGTATAATTGGCCCGTGGAGTGTGATAATAAGATAATATCAGAACCGGTGCATGGATAACATTTGGTATGACATAGCTAGATAGAAGGAGACCGTATCGATGGCAGTTACCACCAACAACAGCATTCAGGTACAGGTGTACCTGTAATTATTTGTGGATCTCAGGAATACTCATGATCATCATCATCATCCCCCTGCCCTTGTCCCAATTTATTTAGGGTCGGCGCAGCATGTATTTTTCTTCCATACATACTCTCTACTTGTACTGGAATGCTGCTAAAGTTTAGGTTATGTTTTATGACCGGCCGCCTGCCTGACGTCAACCTTTATTAGGAATACTATTGTTGGTGGTAACCACCACCAAGACGGTCTCCTTCTATCTAGTTATGTCATACAAAATGTTATCCATACGGCCGGGTTCTGATTTTATTCTACTATCACACTCCACTAACCGTTCCAGGAATACTCGTGATATTACAACATAATGTAACTATTACCTATGTCGCTATGTTGTTTTTAAGCACTGTGTAGGCAGAGGTTTACTTACTCAGTTGTACACCAACATTTCACCAATGCAGTTATTTAGTTAGGACTAAATGATCTATGTAATAGATGGTGAGCCTATTGCCATCCAGCGGTCACTATTCCAAACTCCAGTCACCCTTATGACCACTAGACCAATGAGGCAGTTATACCTATACATAATAGCATTATATTATCTGTGCCTATACTAAAGTTAAATTTTATCCTTCCAATATGAGATTATTAGCGATGTCTTATATTGTTTTTCTGAGATGACGATATTGTTTTGAGGTGTTTCGAAAAATTGTACCGAAAGAAGCTGTACCTATTCGATTACAGATAGTAGATATTATTGGTGGAAATAAAGAGATTGATTTAGAAATTCTTGGTATTTATTCATATTTATTTGTATTCTCGGTCATTGATCTCTATCAATTCTGTCCGCGGTTGTGCATGTCTTCATATATATCGTTAGCTGTACCAATTGCTCCTAGAACTCCTAATCCTCTTTTCTGAAAATAAAATACAATTCTTAGCATGTTAAAAGTTTAAGAATCCTAATCTTTTAGGCCAATGTGCTTTGTATATTATGTAAGAACTTCCCTTACGCAAGCTTATAGGTCAACAGTTTGAAATAAAGGTACATTACTGGGCTTAAAGAATATGTAGGTAAAGAGTATGTACCCATTGTTGTTGCCATTGTTATAGTTAAGTCTCTGTCATACACACGGCTATAATTCTCTTACATGCACGATTAAGTATAAGTCTCTGTCATGCACGGCTATATAACTCTGTCATGCACGGCTATAAATCTGTGACATGGATGGCTACAATTCTCTGTCATGCACGGCTATAAATCTCTGTCATGCACGTATATAAATATTTATCATGCACGGCTATAATTCTCTGTTATGCGCGACTATAAATCTCTGTTATACACGGCTATAAATCTCTGACATGCACGGCAATATTTTTGTGTGTGATTTTTCTTCGTCTTCCGTCTGTTTAGAAGTCCACTTATTGTAGAGAGTTGTTCAAGTCGCCCACATGTTTTGACTTGGCTTAGTGAATGCTATCTAAATAAGAATGGAACTGATGGGTTAACGTGCTGCTAACGCCCTTCAAAGTTTAGATGAAAAATGTGCTAATGGTTACCCATCTACAATTTGATATTGTTACGGTCGTTTCATCTAATATTCAGACCTTTAGTAATTAGTAGTGTGTTAAATCTAGCATTTTTACACCAGTTGATTTTACTATGAAATTGATGAGAGAATAGAATTTAAATTTAAATGAGATGATTGCAGTGCACGCAGATTCTACGTATTTATGAATTATAAAAATTTAAATATATATGTATATACATACCAACACTTTCCCACCCTTCTTAATTGTGCTGAATTTAATTCTGGGCTCAGCTTGCACGCTCAAAAACATAGCAAGAGCCACGAAAACGAAGAAAAACACTTTGATGAAATGCATGATTATTTATTTATTTAAAGACACAACAAGACACACAAATTTTATTGTGTTGTAGTTGTGTTTATGTTGAGATGAGACACTCGAGTTGTGCCTCATTATTTCCGGTCACATATTTTATACCTATTGTCACAGAATAGTTAGCATCTGCGTTTAATTAAATGACGTAACAGAAAAACCTAATATTGATGAACTCTTACTGTTAAAATACAATTAAGAATGAATCGAATTAGTTTACTAATGACATTTGGTGTAACGATATACAATTAGCGATTAAAATGTCAAATCATTTCATAGCAAGAATACAATTAGATGTTGGAGAGGTCATTGAGTAGTTGTTTAATATTGCTTTACCATTTTTGACAGTAATTGCCAGTAAAATAAATGTTTACTAAGGCTGGCAGTATTTAACTGGCACATTAATCTTGTAAGCGGAAATATTTTGTCATGATGTGTAACATTCAGCATTTCCCAAAGGAATTTTTCACATATGAATTAATTCTATGTGAATACATAACCATGAATATACGTAAGCTGTTTCAGTTTAAAATATATAATTGAAATTATTTGTATGTAATACTGGTAAAGCATTTTTATCTGTCTAACCTTTTCCCAATGACATTGGGGTCGGCTTCCAGCCATACCGGATGCAGCTTAATACCAGTATTTTATATGGAGCGGCTGCCTATCTGAACTATTGTGAGAAGTTAGTGTGTTAGTTGTGTCCTTAATTAGTGTAATTGGCCTGCGGCCGTTATTATTAAGAAAATAAAATAAAAAAATAAATATTCGGTTGTCAGACTTTCAGGACTTTGACTGCCCATAACGGCTGTCATAGATAATACATAAAAAAAAAGATATTAATTTGACAACTCTAAACTTGCACGGGTATTTATAGCGCACAAAAAAAGTATTCGCGCATTATATGATCTGAAATGATACGAGTCCTGTAAACCGGTATTCAAATCAAATAATTTATTAACTGGTCCGATTATTTACATATACGAAGTAGCTAAATTTGTAAAATCAAATAATTCTCTGTTTGAAGACAACGACAATAGGCACAAGAGACAGGTTACACACTTGCCTATAAAAATGCCAGTGCCTAAGTGTGAACTATTTAGACGAAGCTGTGTTTATATGGCACCACTAATTTATAACTCCTTGGCCAAGGTGATTGTGAACCTCGCATATAATAAATTTTGCTGTGAATTACAAAAATGGTTAAAACGGGAGAGTTTTTTATTCCACAAATGATTTTTATAAGAATAGCTCATGTCGTTTCTGCTCATATCGAAATGCATTGTCATATTTTATTTTATTAATGTACCTGTTATTTTAAAAATATTCTTAATTAATAATGTTCATTTAATTTGACACATATAACTATGTATTTTTATTTACTATTTGCATGCCTGTATTGGTGAAATATGTCTTGGCCAAACTTTTATATCAAATAACTTATGTACCGTATTTCTCGCAAATAAATGATGATGATGATGAAACTCACCTAGTATATTGTATTTGGGCATGTCAAAAAAATACAATAACCTACCCAAAGTGTAGAATTGAATTGGTCATCCCGAATAAGGATAGGACGTCACCGAAATATCGTAAATACTGTTAGTTTATAATACATTTAGTCAGATTATAAACTGGGGATAGATTGTGAATACATAATATAAGTGAATAGTTTGAATGACAATTGCTGGGCAAGCGTTTTGTGTAGCTCGTTGACCGCACCATCGCTTCATATCAGGTAAGATGGTGGTCGCAAACCCATTAAAAATTATTGTTCCCTAAGAATTACTGTTAGAGACTACAACTATTATTATATACAACTATATAATAGACAAGTGATTCGAACCCGCGACCCTGCTCATACCGTGACAATGGTTTTTAAATTGGACTATCGTGACGCTTGTTCGCATCTATTAATTTTTCTGACCGATTGGTTCACAATATTTCACTGGTTTATAGTTTGACTAGTTTTAATGTTAATTATAGCTTATATAAAATTTCCTTTTTTTTGAGATTACGTTGATAGATTTATTAAATTCTTCATTGAAACAAACTTCATGAAAATTTATTTAAATCCGCCTCAGAAAATTACATAATGTAAATTTGCCGTTGAGGAACCCAATTAGACAATTAATTAATTATTAATTAATAATAAACTCGCTTCTACTGCCTCCGTCTGCGTGGACTTTAGAATTGATTCCAGCCGAGATAAAAAGTATTGAAAATACTAATCGGTTATAAACTATTTGTGTGCCAAATGTCACCCAAATTTGTTGAGTAGTTATTACGTGAAAGAGTAACAGTAAGTAGTAAAGCCAAAATCGTAGGAAAGTGGCCATATGTAATTATCCGTACTAGTAATTGCGGCATTATACATTTAGATTCACAGTAATCGAAATAAATCAATAGTAAAACTACATTGCACTAGCAGGACGCGTGTCGTGTGTATCTACACAGAGATACAATAAGCATATTGCCAACTTACTCGCACATGTGTATGTGCGGGAAGTGTTTCTCGTAGGTATATTGAATTGGCCATTTAGGGAGTTCTTTTGAGTGAAGTACGTTTAATGTCTATATCTATAGTAATAATATTATAGAGCAGAAGAGTTTTATGTTTGTTTAAACGCGCTAATCTCCGAAATGGCCAGCCGGATTTAAAAAAATATTTTTAAATTTGTACATAAACGATAGCCAAATTCAATAGCTATCTTAAATTTGGCTACGCTTCTCAGCTAGCCTTTAATATTGATTTTTGTTAAGTAAGTCGGAAGAAAAGGCGCTGCCGAACCTCTTTATCCGAGTGCGCTGGCGTAATGGTCAATGACACATAAATATAATGTTCTACAATAATATTAGTCTTTAGTACATCTAAAAAAGTGCATAATACCATATGCCTATCTCTTATACATAAACCACAATAAGGCATATTAATCCTTACCATCGAAAGTTACTTCATTAAGAAAATTTTATGAAGATTAACTTGGCCCTTTATAGCATGTTATTTGGACGCATGGTTTACGAGATAATGGAAAATGTAAATAATTCAACACTAGCGTGAACGAGCCGTGTGAAGCTTAAAGTCCGTATTACCGAGAAGAGATGAACTGTGAAATATTTTCGATTTGTTGGTTAGTACCAAGTAGGTAATTATAATACGCGGGAAAAACGGCGAGGCACAGCTAGTATTACGTACAGTGCGTATTGCGTCAATTCAGGCTTGATATCTATCTAATGTAGTTAGGTCGTACTTCATCAGTATTTTCAGGAATATTATATTTTTCAACATTTATTTTATGACTGTGCTAATTTAAATATGACAAATAAATATATCGATTATTCAAATTATTTATTTTTATCAACTAATTAGCATTAATTTGTGTTATAAATGGAAGAATATTCACTTTATTTTAAATTATTATAAAATATTTTTAGACAACCATAGATTGTCAAACTAAAGAGATAAGAGGGGCTCGTGGCTAAGTAAAAGCCGCACAGATCGATCGATCGAGGTTAAGCTGCGCTTGTCGCGGTTGGCCTGTGGATGGGTGACCATCATTTCATACCGAGACCCCTCCGTCGGTCCCTCCGTCGGTAAGCCGTCGGTCCCGGTTGTCAAATTAAGATCTATGACCGCCGTTACGGTTAGTCAGAGGCCTAAAAGTCTGACAACCAGTCATACCACGAGATATCGTGTTACCCAGTAACTGGGTTGTGGAGGTCAGATAGGCAGTCGCTCCATGTAAAATACTGATATTAGTTGCACCCGGTTTGACTGGAAGCCGACCCCGATGTAATTGGGAAACGGCTAGGCACATGATGAGATTACAATCTAAAGTTCAAGCCACAGGTTCAAGCAACTCGCCAAGTCAAGACTGCTTCTGCTTGCGCGTGCATAGACTATAGACCCCGTGCACAAACAAAAAATCCGCGGGTCATTTTAATTCATGTTTTCTCGCAAGTTTGTTGAAATACATCGTATAGATCTCGTGAATATAGACATCAAAACTATTTATTTGCTGAAATGTTTGAAATATTAAAAGCAAAGAAATGTCTACAAACTCTTTGTTGAAATTTATCATTTTTGTAATTAAATACAGTCTTGGATACAGTGTTAGATATATAATGATCGTTCAATTAATAAAAAAATATATTTCTGTAGCGGAATCAGCATTAGAAAATTTTTGTTATCAATAAAAAAGTGTAAATTTATTTTTATAATACTATTAGGCTATTTGGCAACTTCGTCAGTGAGCCTCCTTCTACCTGCGCGCAAATATACCATAAACTCAGCGTACGAAAGAGAAATTAGCTCGCCATCTTAATTAAAAAATGTATATAGTTGAATGTTTTAACAAAATGTAATTTTAGTTTATTTTATTCTTTATTTTCCTCACAAGGGTTGAAAAACGTCGTATGAGCCAGGTGCCCTAATAGTCAAAACAAGTCTCGGTCAATCATTGCTACCCTCACCAAGGCTCGGTTAGCAATTTAACATCGACTGTAATTACCAACTGGCCACTTGTATCATAATGTACTATTATCAACGCGTAACTTCTTTTGATTTGTTGGTAAAATAAGTAGTAGGTAGTATGGGTTTAATTAATTTCAACACAATGGTATCACTTATAAAACATGGGTTAGGGTATAGGTTAAAAAGATAAAGATTTCTAAAGATTGATATTTTTATTTCATTAAAAGTACGTAAAAATATGTAAAACTATAAAGGTCATTAGTTGTGGCACTCAGGAACTCTCAATCTATCAACAAAATATGTTTATACATATTCAAAAATGATTAAACTTATTATTAACTATATCATAAGTTTGTGTGAGATGACGACAGTTATTTCTTTTTAAACTATTTCGTCGTGTGGCAGAAGCTGTGTTAGATTATATGTACGAGCTTCTAGGCTATCTTTGGTCATTGACCTCAATCAATGTTGTCCACGGTGGCGCATGTGTTCATAGGCATCGTGGGCTGTGCCAATTGCACCAAGAACGCCAAAACCTCTTTTCTGGAAATAAAATACAATGTGTTCAATTTTGCTAATACAGATAACTTTTATTAATTTTATATTAAAAGTGTTAAGTAAAGTGTAATAAAAATACGTTTCACCCAATATTCAGGAGGCTATGTTCATCAAAAAACAAATGTTTGTTATATTGTTGGTAAACTGGCTACTCCGGGCCTTACCTTTGCATTTTAATATTTCTACTTAATGGTTCCTATATTATGTAGTTGAACTAATAATTATATTAATATAATGTAGGTATCACTAGCTGTTATTAATACATGTTAACAATAATTGATTAACAGACTAGAGAATGCACTATAGACAAAATAAAATAAAATGAAAATTATGACAATAATTGTAAATTTATATTTAAGTATATATTGTTCCATTTTATTTAACATGTATTTAAATTATAATTAATATGTACATCTAGAACGAATAAATCAATTTATAATAGCTAGATATATCCAATATACATACCAACATTTTCCCGCCCCTTTTGATTGTGCTGAATTTAATTCTGGGCTCAGCTTGCACGCTCAAAAACATAGCAAGAGCCACGAAAACGAAGAAAAACACTTTGATGAAATGCATGATTAATTATTTATTTTAAAGGTTTTGTACTTGTGTATATATTGAGATGAGACTCTCGACTTGTGTCCGATTAGTTCCGGTCACATCTTTTATACCTATCATCACAAAATTTACTTAGCTTCTACGTTCATTTGAATGACGTAACAGAAAAACCCTACACTGATAAACTCTTACTGCTTCAAATACAATTATGAATTGAATTAGTTTACTAATGACATTAGGTGTAATGATGTGAAATTAGCGGTTGGGCATCTATCTTACTTTCGAAATTTGGAAACTGTTGTGACTTTTGAGTTTGCAATTAACGCATGCGTAGCGAATTACAATGTTACAATTATTTGTGGAATTAAAAATAACAGTCATGAGCAGGATTGGAACCTGCGCTTCCCGGATAAATACTCTAGGCACTCTGATCAGTAAACGATATTGACCTCTGCTCACTTCTCCAAATTCTTCTTCCACATTTAAAGACTTTGGAAGTTTTAGGTGATATTATCGCTACGTATTCAGTCCCTAATATATGTACATATAGGTGATCGAACCGACACGACTTACTTTGCAGTTAATACAATGTCGTACAGATGCGATTAGCTTAACCCTTAACAAACACAGATAAATCTAAAGTAATTTTTTTTTAAAGTTACAATATTAAATGGAAAAAGAATACGGTCGCGAACAGGATTCGAACCTGCGCCTCCCGGATAAATACTCCAGGCGCTCTGACCACTAAGCCATCTCGACCTTTGCTCACCACCGCGAATTCTTCAATATTTTAACACGTCTTATGGCGACGTCATTGCAATCAATTGAGTACCTATACAGGTGACCGAACCGACACGACCAACTTTCCAGCTAATACAATGTCGTAAAGAATGCAATTACCTTAATAATTCAAGATAAATCTTTCAAAAGCATTAACGCATGCTTAGCGAACTCTAAAGTTACAATATTATATGGAAAAAGAATACGGTCGCGAACAGGATTCGAACCTGCGCCTCCCGGATAAATACTCCAGGCGCTCTGACCACTAAGCCGTCTCGACCTCTGCTCACTACCGCTTATCTGAACTTGTTATGATAATTGGATCTCTATGACATTGTATTAACTGCAAAGTTAGTGGTGTCGGTTCGGTCACTTGTACAGTGACTGAACAGATAGCAATGACGTCACCAAAATACGTTTTAAAATGTGGAAGAAGAATTCGCGAATTACAGACACTTCAATTATATTTATTTGTATTGATTAAGTAGGATTATTCACCTTGCAACTCGAAATTAATTCTAAATATAATTAATAAAGATAAGTATTATTAATCTAATTCGTAGAGTTTTAATACCCGGAATTAATAATTTAAAATGAAAACATATTATTTTTGACACGACAAAACAATATTTTCAATATACAATTTAAATAAAATCAAATTATTCTAAAATCAATGTTTATAACTGTCATATTTAGAGGTGGTTTAATTCAATGTTATATTAATATTAAATATTCTCGAGAAACTTTACGCCAGCGAAGCTGGCAACCCTACTGACATAGGTTTTAAGGTATATGAAAATATTATTGTGGGTAAAATTGAATTTAATGGGCTGAAATCGCCAATCCGCACAATTAAGCATGGGAGATCAATATTCGTTCCTTTTCTGTATGAGATCGAGCTCCTACTTGTAGTAGGCAAATTACAGTATGGATGGTTGTGGTAGATAGTTAAGAAAATATATTCCTTTCCTTTTTAGTACTAGTTTCGGTTACAACTTACAAAGAATATCGGTTTAAGTACTTACCACTACTTTGCCTACTTTTTTGATCCGGTTCCAGTTATTGCGTATGCCATGGCCGCGTCGCGTATGGCCGCCGCGGCGTGGCGCGGCGTCTCCTACACCAGCGAACAGCGTGAGCACAGCCATCAGCATTACAAACAAAACCGCCAGCCTCATTGTTGAACTTGATTATTGAATACTATGAACGCTTTGAAGAGCTCAACTGTGCGTATAAACTGTTTTTGATAAAATAACCCAGTCAACCGCTTATAAATACTGGTATCGTTACCTTTTTTGCCTAATTTAATGACGCAACTGGATTACGGGATAGATAGTGTGCTTAGTTGATTCATACATTGACACCACAATTGTAAAATAAAAGGATAAAATTGGAAGTGGTGACGTTGATAATATCTTTATAAAATAATTTGTGACGTATGTATCTACGGAACTCGTGTTACCGGTGCCTCTTCTTTACGTATTGAGTTAGCGGTCTAGTTTTAATCGGTAGAAGTCCAACATTTTGCTTCACTGAAGTAAAGGGCATCCATGCAGCCACTAAATAATAACAATAAAAATTTGTATATTCAATGGCTGTGTGCACTGTTTTTACTTTTAAGATTTTCAATCGAGGCCTTTGATTATGTATATGTCGCAGATGGATTGTAGAATCCGCTGTTTTACAAAATCTCTAGCTGCTTTACAAAACAGTACTGTTTTATAAAACAGCTGAACAACGTTCAGCTGGATTGCCATTGCGATACGTTTAACAAAACTGCTACCCACCTTTAGACGTTATGCAGAATGACATATCTACAGTGGGACAGGTTTGTTTATTGTATAGGTATATTAAATGGATAGTCACACTTCAAGTAAAAAAGCGATACTGTATTCTGATTTGACTTTCCGTGGTTGGGTCGACGGAGCCCCGCGTAGCGGGGCTCCTATTTTTGTGCCTGTAAGGTTAGAAAAAACCTAAACACGAAAAGAAACATCATCGTCATCCTCTTCGAACCTAACCTGTCCGTGTCGGGATACACGAAACTCCCGAGCTCGCTTCGCTCGCTCATGGATCAATTTCGTTTGTTTTCTTTCATAATCCCGATATATTGTCGACTATTTTTTTTTGCTATTGACAATTAATATAAAGTTAGGTTACTATTGTTAAGACATACAGAGCCATATGCGACAAAATTTCGAACTAAAATCAACAATCTGACAGTTCATTTCACACTGTTTTACATAATCTCTGATCTTTGACCCGCTGCATTGATAAACGCAAAACGTTCATTCAATTCTGCGTATTATAGTTCAGTAATTATGTAAAACCGCTAAACGTCGTTCAGCTGTTTTTCATAACAGTACTGTTTTATAAATCAGCTAGCAGTTTTGTAAAACAGCTTATTCTACAATCCATGTGCGACATATACATCAGGAATTTTTCCAGTAACCAAGAAAAGTACAATAGTATTGTATTGTTATAATTTAATGGCTTTTAATTAAAGTAATGCTCGGAAGTAATAATAGTCGACCAGGCCAAAAGTTACGATTTAGAACTTTATGCTTAATAAATTTATGCTTTAGAATATTATGCTTATTATGGTTATTATATATATATAATGATTATGATGGTTAGAGAAATTATGCTTTAAAAAAATTATGCTAAGTTATATTAAGTCTTAAAATTTTATGCAAATGGATAGGGAATCCTTCGTATGATCTCTTGAAGGCTAACCATTCTTCGCAGGTTCCGTTGAAGTAAGGGAGGTCGAGGTGCTTCGGTGTAATGTCACGTGATTTTTCAGACAGCTTGACTATGACTTGGGCCAATTCTTGAATGACACTCTTCTTTTCTTCTTTATCAGCCCTCTTCTGAACCTTGCTAGGTTTGACCCCAGTTTGGATAAACCACTTTTCAATTTCTTGAGTTCGCTCAAATAGCTCTTCTCCTGCATCATCTTCTTCTGCTGATTCCGCAGCTGCAAGTTCCAGTTCGGCTTAAGCCACTCTTAATCGCGCTTCTGCCAGTTCCAATTCCCTTAGTGCAATAGTTAACCTGGCTTGTGCTTCTGCCTTCCTTCTGTGCGACGAGCGGATGGACATCGTGTCCATGTCACGGGTCAGCCCTTTAGTGTGAGGCCGCTGCGGACTCCCTTCTCTTGACGTCGGTGCACTTCCTTCATTTCGACGTATCTTCACGGCGACACTTCTATCGGGGTTCTGCAGCATAGGGCATATTTCATGACGTGCGGAATTCGAGGTTTCGGTGCGCTCTTCAATGGTGCGGGTCAGGGTTGCGGTGTGGGTCGCTTCCCCTATAGTCGATTCCTTTTCGGCAGCAGTATCTCTTGTCTGGTGCGCGGTTGACTGGCTTCCTTGTATGCTAGGCGGCGTTCTCTTCGTAATTGTTGATCGACTTGCAACTGACGCGGTCGTAGTCGACGCACTTGTAGTTTCGCTCGGCGTATTCATACTCCAGTCTGTTGACGCGAAACTTTCCCCCGTAGTCTTTGAACGCACTGATCCCGATCTTGTTGAAGGCATCTTCCTGTTGTCTTGAACCCGATCCGCCTCGAAGGACCACTGTTGCGCGTGCTAATAACTGCCTTGCTGGCGGGTGTACACTAAAGAAGAGCCGGTATTCAACCATAGATTGTCAAACTAAAGTTCAAGCCACAGGTTCAAGCAACTTAGCCAAGTCAAGACTGCTTCTACTTGCGCGTGCATAGACTATAGACCCCGCGCACAAACAAGAAATCCGCGGGTCATTTTAATTCATGTTTTCTCGCAAGTTTGTTGAAATACGTCGTATAGATCTCGTGAATATAGACATCAAAATTATATGCTGAAATGTTTGAAATATTAAAAGCAAAGAAATGTCTACAAACTCTTTGTTGAACTTATCATTTTTGTAATTAGATACAGCCTCGGATACAGTGTTAGATAAATAATGACGTTTCAATTAATAAAACAATATATTTCTGTAGCGGAATTAGCATTAGGTAATTTTGTTATCAATAAAAAAGTATTAATTTATTTTATCATATCATATTATTAGGCTGTTTGGCAACTTCGTCAGTGAGCCTCCTTCTCCTGCGCGCAAATAGACCATAAACTCAGCGTATGAAAAAAGAAATTATCTAGCCATCTTAATTAAAAAATGTATGAATGTTTTTACAAAATGTAATTTTAGTTTATTTTATTCTTTATTTTCCTCACAAGAGTGTTGAAAAACGTCGTATGAGCCAGGTGCCCTAATAGTCAAAACAAGTCTCGGTGGATCATTGCTACCCTGACCAAGGCTCGGTTAGCAATTTAACCTCGACTGTAATGACCAACTTAGGCCACTTGTATTAAAATGTACTATTATCAACGAGTAACGTCTTTTGATTTGTTGGTAAAATAAGTAAGTAGGTATATGGGTTTAATTAATTTCAACACAATGGTATCACTTATAGGTATAGGTTAAAAAGATAAAAAATTCTATAGATTGATATTTTTATATCATTAAAAGTACGTAAAAATATGTAAAACTATAAAGGTCATTAAAGGTGAACGCAGACTTGGCCGCACCGCAGTCTCCGCAGTCCCCGCAGTCATCGCTTTTTGTTATTGGCCTCGCACATCTATCCGCACCGCAGTCACTGGAGTCGTTCCCGTCGCCGCACGCATCTCACTTGATTTCTTTCATTCGTTTGTAATATAAAGTAAGTGTATTACAGTATGGCTCTTGACGAACAATTTTTTGTCAGTTGTTTATTATTAGAGGAAGTAGAAAATGAAATACCAACAAGAGTTAAAAATGCGTTGGTGACGTCATCAGCTGCAGCTTGGGGAGTTCGGTCGTTTCAGGGACTGCGGCGACTGCGACGCGAGTGGGTGTGCGAGGTTACATAGAACTTCATATAAAGAATTCGAATGCGAAGACTGCGGCGCGTGCGGTGCGGCCAAGTCTGCGTTCACCTTAGTTGTGGCACTCAGGAACTCTCAATCTATCACAACAAAATATGTTTATACATATACGCAGAGGTCGAGAAGGCTTAGCGGTCAGAGCACCTGGAGTATTTATCCGAGAGGAGCAGGTTCGATCGAATCCTGCTCACGACCGTATTCTTATTCCACAAAAATTTACAACTTTAGAGTTCGCTATGCATACGTTAATGCTTTTCGAAGATTTATCTGTACAGATAAATCTTTCAAACGCATTAAAGCATGCGTAAAGTTAAACGTTTAAAAAAATCTCGGTGGGCCACAGCGCAGCGGCACAGTCACGATGCATCCAGCCGCGATGCCGAATCATTGGTAAAGGCTAGTTAGTGGAGGGCTATGTGGTTTTAGTCTTTAAAGGTCCCCCAAATGGGTTGTGGGTTTAAATAAGTATATACGTAGATAAACTCAAAGAAAATTATCTTTTGATGTAAATTCAAATTCAAATTGTTTATTGTGTAAATGGGTCTTTTCAAACTCTTTTACATGTCACTGTGATCTAATAAAAGGCGACGGCATTTCTTATCTGACTGCTTCTGAGTAGAAACGCCGAAACAAACTCAATTCAAGGTATCTTATAAAGTCCAGACATCATTAAACATCCCTATGTGAGCGTAACCATGTAGAGTAGGCTGTCTTAACATTTCTCACCTAATTGCCGATTATACACAGGAATCTACGATATGTAAGTATATCAACGATGTAATAGAGCATACACTCGTATCACAAAGTTCAGAGGATATTAAGTAATCATTAGTTCTTTTCTGAAAGTTAGAAAGAATCTGAGCAGTGATAGCCTAGTAGTATGACCGTTGGACTGACGAGTCAAAGGTCGCAAGTTCGAATCCAAGGCACGCACCACTGTCTTTTCGAAGTCATGTGCGTATTATAAACTAATTATGACTTGCTTAAAACGGTGAAGGAAAACATCGCGAGGAAACCAGCACACCTGAGAGATGTTCTCGATGGTGTGTAAAGCCATGTCAGAGACCTACGGGTGGTTTAAACTCTGACACTAGGTTGTTCATCAACCACACGATAAGAAGAAGAAGTTAGAATAAAGTATAGATTGACATTAAAACACTTTATATCGATGTGGTAATAATACCTTTGATTTAGATTGTACCTATATGGTGTTGAGGCTGGTTTTATTACTCTAACTAGCCTTTCGAGTTTACGCAACGTAATATCGGGAGTATGTTGCTACTAAAAACCACGTTTTAAAAAGAATATGTATTTATTTCATCAGTTCCATATTAATATTCGTTAAAGTCTGTATCCATAATTTGATTGCTCGGGTAAGGTTGTTGCCTGTGTCCGCGGAGACCATTAAACACATCATAAACATTATACATGACACGAGCTGCATCCGCGCCTTTTTTCTGAAAATATTACAATAATATTTATTACTTGTTTAATATATCGTAAATGCGCTTCTTTACTTCTTTTTCAACACGGCATCAGCTTGAGCCGGTCTGAAAAGCTTTCTGTCTAAGATGCTTTATCAATTCAGAAAGGTCCCGGATTTTTAAAATCTATTTAAAACTAGCTGATACCCGCCACTTCATCCGCGTGGAATTTGGATTTACTGATAGGAGTTTTTTTTTTCTCCGAATATGAAAGACAATTTTTTAGGAGTTGTTTTAGAGGCTTTATAATTACCTGCTAATAATTCCATCAAAATCGGATTTTGTCGCAATTTTGTTTTGCCCGAGCACTTATATATTTTCGCGTAAAGAAGTGTTTGGTTTTGTTTGTTTATTTTCTAGATTTGACTGGTAGGTCCAGCAGTTTCGTAGATTGGCCGGAACAAACAGACAGAAACACAGCTAAACAAAATTGATAAAACTGATTTTTAGGCATAAGCATCGTGCAAATACCTGTATGAGCTTAAAAAAGTCTATTATTTTGACATTACAAACAGACACTTCAATTATATATTTTTTTTTTTTATGGAATAGGGGGCAACCGAGCAGACGGCTCGCCTGATGGTAAGCGATTACCGCCACCCATGGACACCCGCAACCCCAGAGGAGTCGCAAGTGCGTTGCCGGCCTTTTAAAGCTTTTGGGCCTCCGGTACCCTCACTCACTCGGCGAAACACAACGCAAGCGTTGTTTCACGCCGGTTTTCTGTGAGGCCGTGGTATCAATCCGGTCGAGCCGGCCCATTCGTGCCGAAGCATGGCTCTCCCACGGTGAAATTTTTTTATTGATTAAGTAGGATTATTCACCTTGCAACTCGAAATGTATTCTAAATATAATTAACAAAGATAAGTATTATTAATCTATGTAATTCGTAGAGTTTTAAGTGGAATTGTTTTATGTCGCGGAATTAATAATTTAAAATGAAAAATTTTACTTTTGACACGACAAATCAATTTTTTATTTATTTATTTAATTTAATTCCAATTATCCTAAAATCAATGTTTATAACTAACACTAAATATGTTAGTTATAAACAATGTTATATTAATATTAAATATTATCGAGAAACTTTACGCCAGCGAAGCTGGCAACCCTACTGACATAGGTCTTAAGGTATATGAAAATATTATTGTGGGTAAAATTGAATTTAATGGGCTGAAATCGCCAACCCGCACAATTAAGCGTGGGAGATCAATATTCGTTCCTTTTCTGTATGAGATCGAGCTCCTACTTGTAGTGGGCCAATTACAGTATGGATGGTTGTGGTAGAAAGTTAACAAAATATATTCCTTTTCTTTTTAGTACTAGTTTCGGTTACAACTTCAAAGAATATCTGTTTAAGTACTTACCACTACTTTGCCTACTTTTTTGATCCGGTTCCATTTATTGCGTATGCCATGGCCGCGTCCCGTATGGCCGCCGTGGCGTGGCGCGGCGTCTCCTACACCAGCGAACAGCGTGAGCACAGCCATCAGCATTACAAACAAAACCGCCAGCCTCATTGTTGAATTTGATTATTGAATACTATACACTTTGAAGAGCTCAACTGTGCGTCCAAACTGATTTTGATAAAATAACCCAGTCAACCGCTTATAAATACTGGTATCGTTACCTTTTTTGCCTAATTTAATGACGCAACTGGATTACGGGATAGATAGTGTGCTTAGTTGATTCATACATTGACACCACAATTGTAAAATAAAAGGATAAAATTGGAAGTGGTGACGTTGCTAATATCTTTATAAAATAATTTGTGACATATGTATCTACGGAACTCGTGTTACCGGTGCCTCTTCTTTACGTATTGAGTTAGCGGTCTAGTTTTAATCGGTGGAAGTCCAACATTTTGCTTCACCGAAGTAAAGGGCATCCATGCAGCCACTAAATAATAACAATAAAAATTTGTATATTCAATGGCTGTGTGCACTGTTTTTACTTTTAAGATTTTCTATCGAGGACTTTGATTATGTATACAACAGGAATTTTTCCAGTAACCAAGAAATGGCTTTTAATTAAAGTAATGTCCGGAAGTAACTGTTTAAATATATAGATAATTAATTCCATAATAATAATTATTCAACAAAAAAATAAGAAGATGTAATGAATATTACATCAGCCACCACAGTATACAGTAGCCACCACATTACTATTTTGTTTATCTTAAATACCATTTTTTTTTCTTACCCTATGTTGCAAGGGATAATACAATCATTCATATCGATACTGTAATCCATACATCTAAATCGGTTCGGGCGTTTAGAAGTTATGGTGGAATAAAGAAACTCACAAACATACATAAACCCTAAAAACATAACATTGTTTTTTGGGCAGTCGTGTAAAAAGCACGTTTACCATGTGTGAACTAAAAAAGTAAAAACAAACCTATATCTACCTTGTCACTATTTACTTATAAATACCTTTCGTACTGTTAGGAGCTTACAATCGGAGTAAAGCTGATCCGAAGGATATCGTATGGGCTTAGATGTTTTCTTTAATACCTGTGCTCTTTCGAATTTGATCAATATGGTTTTAGCACAGCCACCCTAAGCGCATATGCCATAAGTTAACAAATTTGAGAGTGTGTTCTGTATTATGCCGTGTTTTGCCCCAATTTCTTCTGCTGATAATCAAAGCTGTGTCATCATCGTAAGATAAGATGTTACAGTTAGGGATTTGTAATCTACAGAGCTCATTTATGTAAATTAGGAATAAAGTCGGTCCTAAAACTGAGTCCTGTGGAATACCAAAGGTGAGATGTTATACTACTGAATCTATTTGGACACACCGGGTGCGGTCAGTAAGGTAGGTAGTCTCGCCTTCTTATTCCATTTAATATTATAACTTTTAAGGTAGGTAGTCCTGAAAGATTTTCAAAGGTAGTGGACAACACGAGCCATGTCCGAAATCCTTAGCTAAGCTCCGATTTGTACTGCGCGTCATGGTCTGTGGGGTCTGTCCAAAGTATAAAAAGTATGGCTTGGCCGTTTCATTCCTTAAGTATGTAAACGTTATGTCACGTAATAGTTCCACGAACATTAAACGGTCAAGCCATACGTTTTAACCATTTCAACCAAGATGTAAAGTTTGTAGAGTCAGGGCTTATAGGTAGAGTTGTTTGTTGTTATAAATGTGATACAGTCAAGAACACGTCGAGCTTTGAGAGTACTTTAATCTTTGGACAGGCCCCATAGACTGCGACAGGCAGTAGAAATCGGAGCTCAGCTATTGGTTTTAAATTAATAAAGATCTCATAACTTATTAACAGTGAAAGCATATTATTAGGAGTAACTTGTGAGTCATTTTTACATGAAATAATTTGGTGGGACAAACCATACGCTGCTGTCGACGTACATGATGTCATAATTGTTAACGCTCATACGTCATCCAGGAGGAAAGCGCTACCAAATATAGTGCTCTATACCCTTGGATACACGACTGCCCGAAAAACAGTGTAATGTTTTTAGAGTTCATGTATGTTTGTGAGTTTATTCCACCATAACTTCTAAACGCCTGAGCCGATTTAGATGTATGGAGTATCAATAGAATGATTTCATTATCCCGGGTAACATAGGTTAAGAATTAAAAATATAGGTATTTAAATGTAAAGTATACACAAAAAGGTGTGAAAAAGAAATTATTCGCACATGTTACGCGTCTTTTTTTATAAATTAATTTCATATTCGTTTTTTGTAAATAATATTTAGTATACGTTTTATTTAATTGAATTTAATAAAGCAGTTACTTCAGAGCATTACTTTAATTAAAAGCCATTAAATTATAACAATAGTATTGTTTTCTTGGATACTGGAAACATTCCTTTTGTATACATAATTCAAAGGACTTTATTGAAATTCTTTAAAGTAAAAACAGTGCACACAGCCGTTGAATATACCATTTTTTATTTTTATTATTTAGTGGCTGCATGGATGCCCTTGACTTCGGTGAAGCAAAATGTTGGACTTCTACCGATTAAAACTAGACCGCTAACTCAATAGGTACGTAAAGAAGAGGAACCACGGTAACACGAGTTCCGTAGATACGTACGTCACAAATTATTTTATAAAGATATTATCAACGTCACCACTTCCAAATTTATCCTTTAATTTTACAATTGTGGTGTCAATGTATGAATCAACTAAGCACACTATCTATCCCGTAATCCAGTTGCGTCATTAAATTAGGCAAAAAAGGTAACGATACCAGTATTTATAAGCGGTTGACTGGGTTATTTTATCAAAATCAGTTTGGACGCACAGTTGAGCTCTTCAAAGCGTTCAAAGTATTCAATAATCAAATTCAACAATGAGGCTGGTGGTTTTTTTTATAATGCTGATGGCTGTGCTCACGTTGTTCGCTGGTGTAGGAGACGCCGCGCCACGCCGCGGCGGCCATACGGGACGCGGCCATGCCATACGTAATAACTGGAACCGGATCAAAAAAGTAGGCAAAGTAGTGGTAAGTACTTAAACCGATATTCTTTGTAAGTTGTAACCGGAACTAGTACTAAAAAGGAAAGGAATATATTTTGTTAACTATCTACCACAACCATCCATACTGTAATTGGCCCACTACAAGTAGGAGCTCGATATCATACAGAAATGGAACGAATATTGATCTCCCACGCTTAATTGTACGGATTGGCGATTTCAGCCCATTAAATTCAATTTTACCCACAACAAATAATTTCGTTTACCATAAGGTCTTTGTCAGTAGGGTTGCCAGCTTTGCTGGCGCAAAGTTTCTCGAGAATATTTAATATTAATATAACATTGAAATAAACCACCTCTAAATATGTTAGCTATAAACATTGATTTTAGAATAATTTGATTTTATTTAAATTGTTTAATAAAAATATTGATTTGTCGTGTCAAAAATAATATGTTTTCATTTTAAATTATTAATTCCGGGACATAAAACAATACCACATTAAACTCTACGAATTAGATTAATAATACTTATCTTTATTAATTATATTTAGAATTCATTTCGAGTTGGAAGGGGAATAATCCTACATAATCAATACAAATAAATCAAATTGAGGTGTCTATTTGTAATGTCAAAATAAAATCCTTTTTTCAAGCTGATACAGTTATTTGCACGATACCTATGCCTAAAAATTCTGTTTTTTTTTGTCTATCTCGGTGTCTGTTTGTTCCGGCTAATGTACGAAACTGCTGGACCGATTCTAATAAGACTTACCAGTAAAATCTACAAAATTTGCCTAAAAAAGAACCTCCTAAAATTGCCTTTCATATTCGATTCCAAATTCCAGGCGGATGAAGTCGCGGGTATCAGCTAGTTTTAAGTAGATTTAAAAAATCGGGGACCTTTCTGAATTGAAAAGGCATCTTAGACAGAAAGCTTTTCAGACCGGCTCAAGCTGATGCCGTGTTGAGAAAGAAGTAAAGAAGCACATTTACGATATAATAAACAAGTAATAATTATTATTGTAATATTTTCAGAAAAAAGGCGCGGATGCAGCTCGTGTCATGTATAATGTTTATGATGTGTTTAATGGACTCCGCGGACACAGACAACAACCTTACCCGAGCAATCAAATGATGGATACAGACTTTAACGAATATTAATATTGAACTGATGAAATAATAAATACATATTCTTTTAAAAATGGTTTTTAGTATCATAATACTCCCGATAATATGTTGCGTAAACTCAAAAGCCTAGTTAGAGCGATAAAACCAGAATTTGCTTCATGTGACGGTGACGCTTTATTGTGTTTTATTGCCCCGGGGTAGGTGTACTTTTTGTTAAAAACTACCTATACCTTAAACCTTACTTTTTACCATTTGAAAAGCTTGTCTTGACTGTGCTGGTCATATTTGAAATATTTATTAACCAATTCCAGCTCAAATCTGCAGAGAATGTAAATCAAGGTTATTTGGTGCTATTAGAAACAATGGTTTCTACAGGTAAGTAGGTGATAAAAAAAATACCCCTCAATTAAGAATGATCCCCTATACATCGGTTACCGAATAACGTACCTTTCGAACACTGTATAACACTTCACTCAAATAATTTTAACTTAGCCACTAAACATAAATAAAGTATACCCGACATTTTTTATTTATTAGTAATGGTAATAATTTACCTTCACAATATATGGAATGACAACTTACTAGCTTCTTCTACAACTTCACTACATTTTCGATCAATAATTAGATAATTGATAAAATAAATACATTATTTTTATATAAATATGTTATTTTATATTAAAGTATTATCAAAATACGACATTCATATTGAAAGCACGAAAAAATTGGCGCCACGGGCGGAGTGTCAACGAAGAATTGCATTAGAACCAGTGTTCAAGCAAGACGATATCAGATACGGCAGGACATTTGCGTAGGCCAGCTAAAATACTCAAAACCACCAGACAGTTACGAATCATGATATAAAAGTACTTATCCTACATGATGCTCACATTTACAATGAATTATTTACAAAATGTCAAATGGAATGTCAGAAATATTCATAATTGTTTACAAAATGTCATTAGGATGTCAATAAAATGCATTAAATATGTATTTTCCATGTTAAGAAAGTGCACTCAGTCCCATGCATTTTTGTCGTTTTGGTAATCTGAGATTGTGTTATATCCTTTTTTACATAGTTTGGATTTTATACGTTTTTTAAATTTATTGTAGCTTAAATTTCTAATATCAATGGGCAGCTTATTATAAAAGCGTATACAGTGACCCATGAACGAGTTGCCTACTCTGTGAAGTCGAGTGGCATGTACAGAAAGGTTGTGTTTTTTTCTAGTATTAACATTATGAACATCAGATAGTTTCGTAAAATTTGAAATATTTTTATACTCATACAATACATATATATATTGTGAAGCAACAGTTAGAATATTTATTTCTTTGAACTCCTCTCTGAGAGATACCCTTGGACCCAGGTTGTAAATAGCTCTAACAGCTCTTTTCTGTAAAACACAGATGGTATTAATATCCGCAGAGTTTCCCCAGAGAAGAATCCCATATGACATAATACTATGAAAATAACTGAAATAGACTAATCTAGCTGTATCCACATCGGTTAGGTGTCCTATTTTTCTTACAGCATAGGCTGCTGGGTCGTTGAGTTCCCTTAATTATGGTCGAGCTACACGATGACTGATGCATACGTGCCGTCAGTAAGGACAGGTCAACTTGAAACTGCTATGGCTCTTTCTTCAAAAGGCCACTCCAGACGCCCTACATGATTACGCTCACATAGCCTTATATACTGATGTCTTTAAAAGAGACTGTGACCTCTGAGTTTGTTTCGGCTTTTCTTCTCAGAGGTAGTCAGACAGGAAAAGCCTTCTAGTTTTTAATTTGACATGTAAAAGAGTTCCAAAAAACATATTTACAGAATAAATGATTTGATTTGAATTTGAATTTGTTCACATCTTGACGCAAGACAACTATCGTACAAGTACGGTAGAATTATCGTACATGGAGCAAAATAGATCGTATTAAATGTGAAAACAATATTTTTTTGCGTATGCTAAAATTAATTACATGGAGCAAAATTACCGTACCTACTTTTCAAAATAATCACTCTAATGAATTAATATATAGCTTAATGAATATTATCGTACCATCGGATAAAGTAAATCACTTGGTCCATTTAATATAGCAATTTTCCTCACACTAGCAGGCACTCGCTCGTGCTGACTTGTTACCGTGCGTGTACCAGTACATGTGCGAAAAAATGTAATAAAACTTTCACTGAATTACCTGTAATACCAAAATACCATTCCTTACCTATTACAGTACAAATTAATGTAATCCCCGTTTTCTTCAGCGCGTTCCTGTCCACCTTAGCGGCAGGTTACATGCATGCGTTAATGCTTTTCAAAGATTTATCTTGAATTATTACGGTAAATGCATTCTTTACGACATTGTATTAACTGCAAAGTTAGTCGTGTCGGTTCGGTCACTTGTATAAGGACTGAATTGATAGCAATGACGTCGCCATAAGACGTGTTAAAATATGGAAGAAGAATTCGCGGTGGTGAGCAGAGGTCGAGATGGCTTAGTGGTCAGAGCGCCTGGAGTATTCATCCGGGAGGCGTAGGTTCGAATCCTGTTCGCGACCGTATTCTTTTTCCATTTAATATTGTAACTTTAGAGTTCGCTAAGCATGCGTTAATGCTTTTCAAAGATTTATCTTGAAGGTACACACCTATCAGCATAATAAACAACGCTGTTAGCCTTATTGTTACTACTAAAATTTACTGTGGTGAAGAAACAAAATTACTACAAAAAAATTATAAAAATATAAAAAACAAGTTATGATCCGTAACAATTCTATCCGTAAAAAGCTCTAACCTTTTATTAATTAACTGATATAAATAAATTATCTTACCCTAAATTATTATTATTATCTGAATCTATACATTCATTTTTACAATAAATTTACAACTTAATTATTATTTATAAATATGATCATGCATTATATCTTCACTCACATACTTAGGATATTTTAAAATCTTAAACTAATGAACTGTGTTTAAGTAAATGTTGTGCATGTCTGTTATTGATGTAAACACTTGTCCTAGCCAATTGTAATGTTTTATGCAATTGTTTGTGTTTATGTTGTCGACGTGCCATTTTTAATAAATAAATATAAGATATAATTTATTTCATAGATTTTGGTACTCGCTAATTCATTAATCAAGACTATCTACGATATGTATATCGTCAATGTTATAAAGCATACACTCGAATTTGTGAGTTCAGAGGATAAAAAGTACTTATTAGTTAGAATAAAGTATAGATTGACATAGAATATATTTGAAAGAAAGAAAAACTGTTTATTCACGTGAAAGTGACGCACTTACATAAAATTAAATAAAAGCCTAATAACTAAAAAAAGTGGGTATAGATTCTAAGAATAATATCCTAGACGGAAATATGCGTCACTATCGCGCGAAAGGGCTACCGCTTAGTACAATGCCGTGGCCCATGCACAAAGGCACGCATCCACGGTACTGATTTTCAGCGTAAAACAGCGTGTCGCTGTCTCGGAACATTAAATAAAACATTAGTTACTTATTCATTTATTTATTATCAGTTATTTATTTCATCAGTTCCATATTAAAATTCGTTAAACTCTGTATCCATAATTTGATTGCTCGGGTATGGTTGTTGTCTGTGTCCACGGAATCCATTAAACACATCATAAACATTATACATGACGCGAGCTGCATCCGCGCCTTTTTTCTGAAAATATTACAATTATATATAAATTGCATAATATATCGTATCGTAAATGTTCTTCTTTACTTCTTAACGCGGAATCATATTGAGCCGGTCTGAAAAGCTTTCTGTCTAAGATGCCATATCAATTCAGAAATTTCCCAGATTTTTAAAATTTACATAACGCTAGCTGATACCCGCGACTTCATCCGCGTGATATTTGCATTTACTGATAGGAGTTTTCTCCGAATATGAAAGGCAATTTTTTAGGAGTTTGTTTTTCGGCTTTGTATATAAGCCAAAGTTACTTGTATGAACGTTAATTAACTACCTGCTAATAAATCCATCAAAATCGGATTTTGTAGCAATTTTTTTACCCGGCCCCCTTAATATTTTCGGGTAGGAAATTAGCCTAAGATACTTCACTCACTTAGGCTAATTTTCTAGAAATCTTATTAGAATCGGTCCAGCAGTTTCGTAGATTAGCCGAAACAAACAGACAGATAGACAGAAAACATTTAAAGCAGATTTTTAGGCATAGGTATCGTGCAAATAACTGTATTAGCTTAAAAAAAGACTTATTTGTACTGATTAAGTAGGATTATTCACCTTGCAATTCGAAATTAATTCTAACTATAATTAATAAAGATAAGTATTATTAATCTAATTCGTAGAGTTTAAGTTTAAGTGTCATTGATTTATGTGTCAGAATTAATAATTTAAAATGAAAAAATATTATTTTTGACACGACAAATCATTTTTTTAAAATTTAAATAAAATGAAACTATCCTAAAATCAATGTTAAGAGGTGGTTTAATTCAATGTTATATTATTATTAAATATTCTCGAGAAACTTTACGCCAGCAAAGCTGGCAACCCTACTGACAAAGGCCTTATGGTAAACGAAATTATTTGTTGTGGGTAAAATTGAATTTAATGGGCTGAAATCGCCAATCCGTACAATTTAGCGTGGGAGATCAATATTCGTTCCTTTTCTGTATGTGATCGAGCTCCTACTTGTAGTGGTATGGATGGTTGTGGTAGATAAAATATATAAAAATATATTCCTTTCCTTTTTATTACTAGTTTCGGTAACAACTTCAAAGAATATCTGTTTAAGTACTTACCACTACTTTGCCTACTTTTTTGATCCGGTTCCAGTTATTGCGTATGCCATGGCCGCGTCCCGTATGGCCGCCGTGGCGTGGCGCGGCGTCTCCTACACCAGCGAACAGCGTGAGCACAGCCATCAGCATTACAAACAAAACCACCAGCCTCATTGTTGAATTTGATTATTGAATACTTTGAACGCTTTGAAGAGCTCAACTGAGCGTTCAAACTGATTTTGATAAAATAACCCAGTCAACCGCTTATAAATACTGGTATCGTTACCTTTTTTGCCTAATTTAATGACGCAACTGGATTACGGGATAGATAGTGTGCTTAGTTGATTCATACATTGACACCACAATTGTAAAATTAAAGGATAAATTTGGAAGTGGTGACGTTAATAATATCTTTATAAAATAATTTGTGACGTACCTATCTACGGAACTCGTGTTACCGTGGTGCCTCTTCTTTACGTACCTATTGAGTTAGCGGTCTAGTTTTAATCGGTAGAAGTCCAACATTTTGCTTCACCGAAGTCAAGGGCATCCATGCAGCCACTAAATAATAACAATAAAGAATGGTATATTCAATGGCTGTGTGCACTGTTTTTACTTTAACTGCTTTATTCAATTCAATTATACATATAAAACGTATACAAAATATTGTTTACAAAAAACGAATATGAAATTAATTTATAAAAAAAGACGCGTAACATGTGCGAATAATTTCTTTTTCACACCTTTTTGTGTACTCACTACTTTACTAATTTTTTGTATCATAAATGCCTATGTTTTTAATTCTTAGCCTATGTTACCCGGGATAATGTAATCATTCTATCGATACTCCATACATCTCAATCGGCTCAGACGTTTAGAAGGTGGAATAAAATCACAAACATACATGAACCATAAAATACACTGTTTTTCGGGCAGTCGTGTATCCAAGGGTTTATGGCGCTATATTTGGGAGCGCTTTCCTCCTGGATGACGTATGAGCGCTAACAATTATGACATCATGTACGTCGACAGCAGCGTATGGTTTGTCCCACCAAATTATTTCATGTAAAATTAGTTGCCAAGACTCACAAGTTACTCCTAATAATATGCTTTCACTGTTATTAAGTTATAAGATCTCTAGTAATTTCAAACCAATAGCTGAGCTCTGATTTCTACTGCTTGTCGTAGTCTATGGGGCCTGTTCAAAGATTAAAGTACTCTCAAAGCTCGACGTGTTCTTGACTGTATCACATTTATAACAACAAACAACTCTACCTATAAGCCCTGACTCTACAAACTTTCCATCTTGGTTGAAATGGTTATGACCGTTTAATGTTCGTGGAACTACTACGTGACATAACGTTTACGTCCTTAAGGAATGAAACGGCCAAGCCATACTTTTTATACTTTGGACAGACCCCACAGACCATGACGCGCAGTGCAAATGGGAGCTTAGCTAAGGATTTCGGACATGGGTCGTGTTATCCACTACCTTTGAGAATCTTTCAGGACTACCTACCTTACTGACCGCACTCGGTGTGTCCAAATAGATTCAGTAGTATAACATCTCACCTTTGGTATTCCACAGGACTTGGTTTTAGGACCGACTTTATTCCTAATTTACATAAATGAGCTCTGTACATTACAAATCCCTAACTGTAATATCTTATCTTACGTTGATGACACAGCTTTGATTATCAGCAGAAGAAATTGGGACAAAACACGGCATAATACAGAACACGCTCTCAAATTTATTAACTTATTGCATATGCGCTTGGGGTGGCTGTGCTAAAACCATATTGAACAAACTCGAAAGAGCACAGGTATTAACCCATTGGCTGAGACGACTATCGGCACAATGATTGCTGAGTCAACATCCCACATATCGACAACCTCGTGTGCTAAGTCAAGATATTTGAATTCTTTATCTTTCTCGGCTTTCACGAGGTTCTCGTCATGAGGGATAGTGATATCAATAATCATTGTGCGACGCTCTGATCGATCTATCAGCACTATATCAGGCTTATTGGCAACAATAGTTCTGTCAGTATGATAGATCGATCCCAGTACAATGTGACACTACCATTTTCGAGAACTGGGTCGGGCACATATTTGTAGTACGGTACTTCTGGTTCCACAAGTCTGTATTTCAGAGCAAGCTGCTGGTGTATAATCCTGGCTACAAGGTTATGCCTGTGCAAGTACTCGCCATTAGCAAGACGAGAACAACCGGAGATAATGTGTCGGATGGATTCCCCCGGACGGTGGCATGCCCGACACATGTCAACCGTATCATCCTTCACAATATACTTCCGGTAATTATTCGTCATGATAACTTCATCCATAATTGCACAAACAAAACCTTCGGTTTCCCCGAAAAGATCACCGAAACGTAGCCAGGCCACGGACGCAAGGGTATCTACATCGTGCCCATGAAAGGTTCGGTAAAAACGCCCGTGGAGTTCCTTGCTTTGCCATACATCTTTGCGGTCATTGGTACTGAGTGCTACAAGAATGTGCCAGTTCTCTTTCGCCAAGGAGAGCGGAGTGAGTCCTTTATCTACACTGACCACATCTCGATGCATACCCACCTCGGTGCGGAGGAAATAACCTCTGAGACTGTTCACCTCACGGTTATGTAGGGTCTTAGCATTTAAAAAACCACGACCCCCACACTTCCGCGAGAGGTACAGTCTCATCACCGATGATCGTGGGTGGTGCATTCGGTTCGCGGTCAGCAGTGTCCGGACTCTTCTATCCAGGGCATCAAGTTCCGTCTGAGTCCACTTGAGTATGCCGAAGGAGTACATCAACACCGGCATGACCCAACCGTTAAAGGCACGCACCTTGTTTCCGCCTAACAAAAGACTTTTAAGTACTTTTTTCAGGCGGTCAAAGAAGCGTTCCCGTAACGATTGCTTCATGTCGGCCTCGTTGATGCCTAACGCCTCTGACATACCCAAGTATTTGTAGGTCTCAGTTGGGGCGAGGGTTCTAAGCTGTATGGAGTCAGAGAGTCTAATTCCCTCGGACTCCACAATTCGTCCCCGCTTTACATGCATTACTGCACATTTGTCAACACCGAATTCCATACTGATGGACTTACTAAAGGTTTCAGTGATCCTCAGCAAATCCATCAGATGCAAATCAGTGTTGGTTGTGTGACAGTGACAGTTTTATGTCATCCATGTAAAGGAGATGGGATACAACCTGACTTCCTCGTCTCAACTGATAACCCAGCCCTGATTCCTCCAGTAATGTACTTAGAGGATTTAAGGCTAGGCAAAACCATAGGGGGCTCAGACTATCACCCTGGAATATACCTCGCTCGATCCTGATCGATTCATCAGACCCTTGGATCCATCGGTATCCTGGATAGCGAAGAACCGTCATCCATTGCCCCATACATGTAAACAAGAAGGTGCGAAGAGTTGAATTAAATTTATACAACTCCAGCACCCTCATGAGCCATGTATGTGGCACAGAGTCATAGGCCTTCTTATAATCTATCCAGCATGTCGACAGATTCCTTCGGGATCGTCGAACCTGTTGGCTGATGGCCATGTCTATGAGGAGTAGCTCCTTAGTACCGAGGGACCCATTCCTACATCCATTTTGAGATGGGGACATGATTTTGTTACTATCGATATGATAAGTCATTTTTATTCTCAAAATGGATGTAAGAAGTTTATAGACCGTAGGTAAGCATGTGATCGGTCTATAATTTTTGGGTTCCACGGTGCTGCCTGATTTGTGGAGCAGGAGAGTAACTCCAGTGGTCAAGAACTGTGGCAGCGACCCATTCTCTAAACAAGACTGAAATTGAGACGCCAGGCGAATGTGTGAACTACGGAACCATTTAAGCCAGAAATTATGTAGCCCGTCCGGCCCTGGGCATTTCCAATTTGGCATTGGACGGACTGCATCAGCTATATCGTCGGGGCTTATAGAAATTTCCTCCATTTCTGGAATCGGTTCACACACCCGCCTGACGCCACGCATCCAGTCGTCTTCCGTGTGATCGACAGGCACCGACCAGATGCTACGCCAAAATGAGCACATGGCGTCATTATCTGGAAGGTGCATGTCACCCACACGTTGATCGGGTCGCTCCCAAGATCTGTATACCCACCTTTGATCACTACGGAACATGCGGTTTTGGGTGTATCGATCAGCGCGTCGCCTATACCGACGAATACGATTCGCCCATGCGGAGACTTTCTGCTTCAGGAAGTCGATGCGCTCTGTGACGCGAGAGATGTATTCGTCAGGGTTGATGCTAGTTCCCTTGAAAGCTCGCCTCACAAAGCGCATGACTCTAGGACGGACGTTGCCCTCCCTGAAGCATATCAGCTTGCTGATGAGTGCCCTAGCCTCGGCAATGCGACGCTCAATCCTGCACTGCCAAGCTGGTGCGCCGCACTTTGGTCGTGCAGCTTTATCACTATCTGTAAATTTGACACGACACGCCGCAACAGCCCCACAGTACAGAATCGAGTGGGTGGCAACAAGGTCTGTGCTACTGTCAAAAAAATTTGATAGAAGCGAGTCCAGGGCACATACCAGCGCTTTATTTTTTTTGCACATGGGCAAACGGGGTATTCGTGGCCTAAGATCGGGCGGTGTGGATCGATAGTCCCGCATCGCATATTCCAAAGTAGTCCTCAATAGTTCATTGCACTGGGTACTTACGGTTGTAGCCCCATCATCCATCCCTACATCTATGCAGTCAGGCTGCGGCGAAGCAACTGAATTGGACCGTAGTTGTGCCGCGGGCGGTGGATGGGTAGGGATAACAGGGCCAAACAGCAATTCAGCGCGTGGTCTATCAAGTACGGTGTCATCCAACTTGTGACCACGTTGAATGACCCGCACCTGATCCGACAGTCGTTGTGCCGTAACGTTGACAGCTGGCTCAAGTACCTGAAACAGAGAGAGCATTCTGGCACGGTACGCAGTCAGGTTAGTTCTCCCCTGTGTAGCCCCAAAGTATGCGCGCATGACGTTTTCGTTGATGGATTCAGTCCATCTCATGCGCAGCACATTACCACCGGAAGCGGGAACCCTATCAGAGGCCGATGCACCTCGGGATCCTGGGCAGGCCGGTGGCCGGAGTCCTCCCCGGCGACGTACAGGTGGTGGCGACGACGGCGGAGAGAAATACTCGTCGCTTGAGCTCGACGCAACTGCAGCGGCCGGTGTCACAGCACTCACTGATGAGGCGGGTTCCGGCAGCTGCGAGGCGGAGCACAGCGACGAGACCGGAGATGGAACACGTGCGTGAAGATCTATCGCTCTTCTTCTTGTCACCATAACGAACTTAGGATGATGTTATTGTAAATTTAAACTTTATTGATGCGGTGATTTTTCTTTTTCTTCATGGTTGTGGTATTTTATATTATAATTATTATTAAATTTGGTATATTTTGTTCAATAATTTATTGAAATTTTTAGACAGCAAAACATTTTTTTTTATATGTCAGCTTGACAGAGGAATTAATTATTAATATTAATTTAATTTTTTATAATTATTATTATTGCATTTATTATCTATCTATTTAAATAGTTACTTCCAGGCATTACTTTTTGCTTTCTTGGTTACTGGAAACATTCCTGTTATATACATAATCGAAGGCCTCGATAGAAAATCTTAAAAGTAAAAACAGTGCACACAGCCATTGAATATACAAATTTTTATTGTTATTATTTAGTGGCTTCATGGAATTTTGATTCACTTCGGTGAAGAAAAATGTTGGCCTTTAAAACGTATGTATTTAAAACTAGACCGCTAACTCAATAGGTACGTAAACAAGAGGCACCGGTAACATGAGTTCCGTAGATACGTACGTCACAAATTGTTTTATAAAGATATTATCAATGTCACCACTTCCAATTTTATCCTTTAATTTTACAATTGTGGTGTCAATGTATGAATCAACTAAGCACACTATCTATCCCGTAATCCAGTTGCGTCATTAAATTAGGCAAAAAAGGTAACGATACCAGTATTTATAAGCGGTTGACTGGGTTATTTTATCAAAATCAGTTTGGACGCTCAGTTGAGCTCTTCAAAGCGTTCAAAGTATTCAATAATCAAATTCAAGAATGAGACTGGCGGTTTTGTTTGTAATGCTGATAGCTGTGCTCACGCTGTTCGCTGGTGCAGGAGACGCCGCGCCACGCCGCGGCGGCCATATGCGGCGCGGCCATGGCATACGCAATAACTGGAACCGGATCAAAAAAGTAGGCAAAGTAGTGGTAAGTACTTAAACAGATATTCTTTGAAGTTGTTACCGAAACTAGTAATAAAAAGGAAAGGAATATATTTTTATATATTTTATCTACCACAACCATCCATACCACTACAAGTAGGAGCTCGATCTCATACAGAAAAGGAACGAATATTGATCTCCCATGCTTAATTGTGCGGGTTGGCGATTTCAGCCCATTAAATTCAATTTTACCCACAATAATAATTTCATTTACCATAAGACCTATGTCAGTAGGGTTGCCAGCTTTGCTGGCGTAAAGTTTCTCGAGAATATTTAATATTAATATTACATTGGATTAAACCACTTTTAAATATTTTAATTATAAACATTGACTTTAGGATAATTTGATTTTATTTAAATAGTTTAAAAAAATAATGATTTGTCGTGTCAAAAATAATATTTTTTCATTTTAAATTATTAATTCTGACACATAAATCAATGACATTTAAACTTAAACTCTACGAATTAGATTAATAATACTTATCTTTATTAATTATATTTATAATTCATTTCGAGATGCAAGGTGAATAATCCTATTTATTCAATACAAATAAATATAATTGAAGTGTCTGTTTGTAATGTCAAAATAAAAGTCTTTTTTTAAGCTCATACAGTTATTTGCACGATACCTATGCCTAAAAATCTGTTCTTTTTGTCTATCTGGGTGTCTGTTTGTTCCGGATAATGTACGAAACTGCTGGACCGATTCTAATAAGATTTTACTGCCTACCAGTAAAATCTAGAAAATTAGCTTAAGTTACTAGCCTACGAGTATGTAAGGAGTAACGTTGGGAATATTATACATAACTTAGATATATTATAAAGCCTAAAAATTGCCTTTCATATTCGATTCCAAATTCCAGGCGGATGAAGTCGCGGTTATCAGCTAGTTTAAGTAGATTTAAAAAATCGGTGACCTTTCTGAATTGATAAGGCATCTTAGACAGAAAGCTTTTCAGACCGGCTCAAGCTGATGCCGCGTTGAGAAGTAAAGAAGCCCATTTACGATATATTAAACAAGTAATAAATATTATTATAATATTTTCAGAAAAAAGGCGCGGATGCAGCTCGTGTCATGTATAATGTTTATGATGTGTTTAATGGACTCCGCGGACACAGAGAACAACCTTACCCGAGCAATCAAATGATGGATACAGACTTTAACGAATATTAATATTGAACTGATGAAATAAATACATATTCTTTTAAAAAAGTGGTTTTTAGTGTCATCATACTCCCGATATTATGTTGCGTATACTCGAAAGGCTAGTTAGAGCGATAAAACCAGAATTTGCTTGATTGTGACGGTGACGCTTTAATGTGCCCCGGGGTAGGTGTACTTTTTGTTGAGAACCTACCTGTACCTTAAACCTTACTTTTTACCATATGTAAAGCTTGTCTTGACTATGCTGGTCATATTTGCGATATTTATTTACCAATTTTATCCTATATCTGCAGAGAATGTAAATCAAGGTTATTTGGTGATATTAGAAACAATGCTACAGTTAAATTGGTGATAAAAAAATACCCCTCAAATAAGAATTTTACCTGTTGTCTTAGCATTTTGACATATTGGGCTTAACATTAAGAAGAATGTTACGTATTTTTCATATATATTCTGTTTCCTTGCCAATTTCTAAGAGGCTGTAGGATTTTAAACACGCTTTTATAAGCTTCACCTGTAAATAACAAACAATGTAAAAAATCTTGGAAGTTAAATTTGAGCTGAAATTTTGCATACAACTAAGCGTTAGTTTGGACGACAATGTATGGTGAGCTAAGTGACGTCATTCGAAATCCAATATGGCGGACACCCAAAGATGGCGGACTAGTTATTTAATTTGCACTACTATGATATGGGTATCAAATATAAGGGTTTGCTGAGAAGAATACGAAAAATAAAATGATGTCACACTAAACTCAATATGGTGGACGCCCTAAGATGGCGGGCAAAAGGAAATTTTCTTATCTAGGAACTGAACGGAAAGGTAAAATTGGTGAAGAGGAGTCTGAAGATGCAGCCAAGAAGCAGGAAGTGCTAGAGTTCACATAAATAAAGTTCACATATTTTGACGACGCGATTGGCGCAGTGGTCGAGAGACCGACTGCTGCGTCGCGTGTCGCAGGTTCGATTCCTGCACGGAGCAAATATTTAGTATGATCTACAGATAATTGTTCCGGGTCTGGGTGTGTGTGCGCATGTGTGATAATGTGTTTGTAAACACACCCACGATACAGGAAGTAATTCCTAGAGTGGGGCAACATAAAAAAAAAAAAACTGTGGACGACTTTCGCACCCAAGCTAAGGTGAGAAACGTGCTGAGGGCTGAATGGTATGAGGGTGATGTATTTGTTTAATGCTACAAACACTCCAAGGTCTGAACAGTTTATTTATGTTTTTTTAATAGGTGGTGAGTATATTGCCATCTACCAGGCACGATTCCAAACTGCTACTGAGAATTTCATTACAGAGAAACTCAATAACACTTTGCCCAACCCGGGAATCGAACCAGATATCTTATGCTAAGCGGTTGCGCTTGGGACCACTAGATCAACAAGGCAGTTAAATATATTATCTATACTAATATTATAAAACTGAAGAGTTTGTTTGTTTGGTTGAACGCCCTAATCTCAGGAGCTACTGGTTCGAATCGAAAAAATATTTTTGTGTTGGATAGTCCATTAATCGAGGAAGGCATCACGCTACGACCAACAGGAGCGGTGCATCAATGAAAAATGTTGCAAAAACGGGAAAAAAATATTCATTTTAAGAGCTTCCGTTGTGAACGCTGCGTAAACTGTTAAAGTTACGCAAAAATTATGTACGACAGAATTATTCCTCTTTAAAAGTTACGGTTCCACAGGCTGAGTGTTAGTTTCCGACATCCACGCGCACGAAGTTGCGGGCGCAACTAGTATGTAATAGAACGTATTATGTAATGCCGTTGAACGTTGCCCCTTGCTAGCTTGCTAGCACAATGGGTTAAGATTTTAAACCTTTCGAAGTACCTAATAGTGAAAATAAGTAGCTCTTACAACAACCGCATGTTGCGCTGCAGTAATTCGAACAAGAAGTTCTAGGTCAACGCAATCAAAGATATCATATTTTATTTCCATATTTTAGATTTTGGTATTCGCGAATTCATTAATCAAAACCTACCTATAGGTTCTAGTAAATTTCTTAATTCTAAGTCAACGGGAAGAAGAGAACCGCTGACCTTCCGTAAGCATGGATAATATAATAAGAAATAAATAAAAACAACACTGTATGAACATTTTCTGAGAAAACCGGCAACCTGAGAGATGTTCTCGATGGTGTGTGAGGCCTTGTCAGAGGACTACGGGTCGTAAAAAATTTGACAATAGGTTATTCAACAATCATATGACGAGGAGAAGTCTATGACATCAATTCAAGCCCAACTGAATTATAATCAGAATAATGCTGTCTTTTGCTAACAGGTGCTATAAGACCGAAGTGCCGATATATGGGACGGGATAAATAAAATGACTTCAAAAATAATAGACACGAACGGGACTCGACCCCACGACCTTTGACATACCGTGTCATCAACTGAGCGACCGTGTCGCATGTTTACAATGTTTCCCTAGAAAACAATAATTAATTGAGTTATTAACAAGTATAAACATCATCTAAATGAAAACGCAATTTAGTCATGTCCTTTAAATTAAATTTCCATACAATTAATTTGACGTAAATATTATTGGTCACCTAACCGTTTTTACTCGGGGTTCCTTTTAGTTGACCAACAATAGTATTCCACCACTATTAACTGGCAATTTTAACAGAATAATCAAGTGAATTAGTAGTTACTAACTCAGCTTACGAATATATTATAATTATTTCGTATATCATATTCATAAGGTTTTTTTAATTTATGGGTAATAACTTAACAATAAAGAGACAATTGCTCGTTATGATTTAGGTAAATATATCGAGATCTATGTCACACAATAAATCCCGTTGAGTCACTACGCATTATCCGAGAAAATTCCATTGTGTTTCCTGTAGATACAACCGAACAATAACAATTAATTAATTATTTATATACATTATCATTTTATATTTAAATTTAATTTGACATACCTACTGGGTACCTACTGGGTGCTCAGTTTAAAGAATTTATCAACTCATAAGAACTTACATTGTTCGCTTATAATGAGCTTCTTAAAATAAACTTAAAAATATTTATTTCTATTTCGACCTCTGGACGCTGTCTTAGACAGACCCACAGAGATACCTACAGAGATATCTAATTATACAAAATCAATAACCACCAAACATTCTATACAAACTTATTAAAAAATAAAAGAAAAGATGTTTTGAAAAAAGTTTCTAATAGTAATAAATCAATTATTATCAGTGGTGATTTTAATATTTTAGAAAATAGTTCCAATAGCTGCAGACTTTAGAGTCTTTTTAAATCTTTAAATTTGTCAAATGTTTTTTTAGAACCTACCCGGGTGACACCGACATCTGCTACTTGTTTAGATAATGTTTTCTGTAGCTGTGACTACTTAAATAAAGAAATAGTAAATTACTTAACGTCCGACCACAGTGGACAAACCGTCACTTTTAGTTCTTACACACCATCACAAAAAGTACAAATAAAGTTTAGGCAAATAACAACAAAAAAATTGGAAAAATTTAATACTTCTTTGAACAGAGATTTGAATGATTAATAGTTACGATATGTTAGACCCAAATATTTTTTTCTCAGAATTCTTTTCAATATTAAGTTCGCAATTTAACTGTATTTTCCCATTAGTTGTAGTTAGTTATGTTGTAGTACATCCGATACACTTATGAATATTGAAATTATAGAACGATGTAAAAATGCGAGCTTAACCCGATAACGACTTTAATAACAGCAAACCTTGGAGTAATAATGAGAAGACAAGCTGATATGATGACAAAGTCAAGTCCACAACTCGGATGAAAGGAATAAGAAGAGTGTTTTTTTTTAATAAGTATTTTATCATACGAATTATACCAAATATATGTATATCTAGCTGGTGCCTACGTCTACGTATACGCAACTAAAGGTAGTTTATGTCTTTCTCCAAGATACAATCTATCTGCTTACCAAATTTTATTACGATCCGTTCAGCCGTTTAGTTGTGAAAAGGTAACAAACAAACAGAGTTACTTTCGTATTTATAATATTGCTGTGGATAGACTAGCTTCTGCCCGTGACTTCGTCTGGTAGACGTTTTATACTATCTGTGAGCCAAATTTCATCCAAATCCGTTCTGTAGTTATTGCGTGAAAGAGTAACAAACATCCATCCATCCATCCATCTTCACAAACTTTCACATCTATAATATTAGTATGATAAGATATTATTAGGAAGTAGGATATTAACATAACAGAACAGAGGTGTACACAATTGTAACTACATCTATATTTCACCAATGCTGTTATTGAGTCCCATATATTAAGTCCAATAGGTGGTGAGCCTATTGTTATCTACCGGGCACAATTCCAAACTTCGAGCTACTACTGAGAATTTTTTAACAGATAAACTCAATAACAAAAGACAAGACCTCATGCTCAGCAGTCGCGTTTGGGACCGCTAGACCAACGGGGCAGGCAATTCTTTATACGTAATGCAATGTGTATTATGTTGTTGCGGTAAATGCAACCGCGATCTCGGGAACCCGATATGGCCGCTCGAAAGTAGAAATCCACGCAAAACTACTCGTTTGAATTGCTATAATTGTTTATTTTATCAATTTAGTTTCATAATTAGCTGAAAAAATAACTGACTTGGGACCAATCAGTGAGTATAACAGCTATTCCACACTTTAGATACGGTGATCATTATCTAGTTGAACAAGAAGGTCACTCAGAAACTCAATAAAAAAGCAAGTTACCATAACTCAGTGTTTAGTTGATAGAAATCTATTTTAAGAATTTCTAATCCAAGTAGTTATATTGTAAAGTCTTTGTGATTGCCATTGTCAAGTATCATTATATCTTAATAGATGCTTTCCTAAATATCTATCAATTTGACGGTGATGACGTTACGTGTGATTAATGTAAGTGTAGGTACAGCCTCTAACAGATCCTTAAGGAAACTAAACCTACTTACGCTACTTCCTACGCGTAACTAACAAATACATAACATTCTTCATATTGTTAATCCCATTACGTCAAAGTATACTTAACAGGTAAAATTTGGATTCGTTTCGCGTATTTATAAGGAACTGTTCGATAAGTATTGTCACAGTCAACTTCGTACAGCTGATCTTTTAGCCGTTTTAGTAGTCAAGCTAATCTGAAAAGAATTGACTTGAACAATTTGTTACACCATTCGCCATTCTACATTCCGAAAAAAAGTTTTGTGACTTCTTTGTTTATTTTCATTGAATTCAACAGTTGCAACAATGAGGCTGACGGCGTTGTTTGTAATGCTGATGGCTGTGCTCGCGTTGTTCTCCAGCGCCGGCGACGCCGCGCCGCAACCCGCCGCTAAGATAAACTGGAACGCGCTCAAAAAAACTGGGAAAACAATTGTAAGCAGATAAAGATAAATCTTTCAAATGCATTAAAGGATGCGCAGTCGTAGCAAATCCTAAAGTTATTATTTTTTTGTGGAAAGACAACGTAAGCCGTTGCCGAAGTCGTCGAGTGGTCGGCATGGCTTATAATTTTCTAACAGAAAAGCCCAATAATAATTTGCATGATCTGGGAATCCAACTCAAGACCTCATGCTCAGCAGTCGTGCTTGGGACCACTAGACTAACGACGCAGTTGACAAAGCGATTGACAACAGTATTGAATGTCCCGCAGCGGAGGCGTTGCTTATATTTTAATTTAGCTACTCTGTAATAGATACATACTATTGTTATCAATCATTGTTCACCGGTTACTACTCACGTGCATTTCTCGGGAATTGCCCGACTAGTCGGTGTCGGAATACTTCCGACACCGAGCTCATCATCGGCGCGAGCGCAACGATACGCGGCGCGATGCAGCTCCAGTTTGACTCGCGACTTCGCCGCGGGCTCAGCTCATGACTAAGGGCTCCGTTCGAGTTCGAAACTAGTCGGGCAATTCCCGAGAAATGCACGTGAGTAGTAACCGGTGAACAATGATTGATATGAATATGTCTCACGAAAGTTATTATACAAAAAAAACATACTATTGTTTTTCAGAAAAAAATCGTGGGTGCAGTAAGTGCAGCGGCCACCGCCCACGAGTTATACAACCAAGTTAAAAACCGGGGACAGCAGGGATAGACATACAAAAAATCTTTTGTATTAGTTAATAGTGCTATTTATTTGTTGCGCAACAACTTAATTATAAATAATTGGTTAAAATAAAATAAATTATTATGAAAACCAATGGAAGTCAGTTAAATTAATTACTCAGAATTAAAAATATAACTATAGATAACTATTAAGTATTTAATATTAAATCAGAGACGCGTGGCCAAGCAGGTTGAAATGGACCTCGTGATCTCTCGCATAATCTCTTATTTATTTGTAACTATAATATAAATAACTCATTATAAAACAAAGTGCTCCGCGCTTCGTTCGTAGGTATCTCTGTAAACAATTTTGTTTGTAATTATCTACTGAACGGATTTTCCTGGGTTCTCACTAATTAACCGAGTATTTGATAATAAATGAACCGTAATGTATTTCCCGAAGGGGTAGGCAGAGGTATATACAGTTGTACATCCACATTTCACAAATGATGTTATTAGGTCCCACTCAAATGTAATAGGCGGTGAGCCTATTGCCATCTATCGGGCACAATTCCAAACTCCGGGCTGCTACTGAGAATTTCTTAACAGAGTATCCTATAACACTTTGCCTTTTTTTCACGCTTTCGATGTTGGTTTTATAGTAAAAGTTGTTCGTCTACAATTGTACGTGATACCTATATGCGTACCTATACATTGACCCCTTAAAGTATGAGTATGGACTTGTGTTACATGTTGTAGGTATATACTTGCAGCAATATTATACATACTTATCTTCTTAATTACGTCGAAAGAAAATCCTCCCTGATTCTCCTCTTGAAAACACCCAGAGAAGGCCTGTCTCGTAAAGAATGTGGGAGCGAGTTCCAAAGCCACACAGTTCGTACAGTGATTAACCCCTTGTAACACCTTGTGGTATGACGAGGGGTACGAAGTAGAAGAGAAGAATTTGAGCGACATGGTTTCCCCCGGGTGACAAGGTATTTAAAGCGCAAGAAGCTTTGCTGGGTTAAAGCAAAAGCTATTAAAGATGAGAAAGAATGTGAGCATCTCGACGCTGCCGAATATCTAGGCAATCACCTCAGTTTCGTCCGGAATTCCGACACTTGGTCGTATTTACAAAAATGAAGCGGATGCACATATTCCGCATATCTTCCAGTTTGTTCACTAGTTCCTCTGTTGTGCTGAGAAAGCAAACATCGGTCTAATCTAAAAGGTTTAGCCTTAAGCCACTCACTCATATGTTGAAGATCTTCATTGATAGCAGTAATAGCTACAGGAAGTTCTTCGATTTACCTTTTTGCAGTACCTAAAAACAGACATGCATAATTTATTATTACTTATTATTTATGTAAGTTTGCATGTGCGCGATTTTCTCAAAAAGTACTGATCCGATTTGTATGAGGTTTTCGTAATTTAAATACAAACATCGACTGGCGAATTTTACTTACTAATTTTTCCAGTGTCATACAACTTTAAACTCATAAGTGACGTAAATAATGTTGATTACAAATTAACGCGACAAGCTAGTGAGCGTAAAAGTGAAACAGATAACCGCTCCGCTTATCACTACGCTTGATTAATATGTGCGTTGGTCTTACGATGCGTGCGGTCAAACGCATCGTAAGACCAACGCACATATTAATCAAGCGTAGTGATAAGCGGAGCGGGTAAAACAACTTGTGCTTGGTGCGTGAGTAAATACGAGTATGAGTGTTCGAGTTCTCCTGTTAGTAAATCTGCCGATAGTGTCAGTGTTACCGGAGAAGGTAGTACCTCCCAGCCTGACTTGACTGCCTTCGGACTATATGACTCGCAAAACATATCGACACGGAAGAAGAAGTCACTGGAGGATAACTTTTCATACCAATTCAACGAATTTAAATAGAAATTATGGAATTGCTCAAGGAATTTGGAAAGTCACAAACTGAAATCATTAATAGTATTAAGCAAGATATATTATCTATTAATAACCAACTGATCGAAATGAAGAATGAAACAGATCAAATTATTGCGGAACATAACAACTTCAAATCAAAAATAAATAAGTAAAGTCATCGTAATCCAACCCCACACCGAAATCGGTCCACTAGTTGTAACGGCTATTTTTGATTAAATACATAGTATTTTTAGGCTAGATCCTGTCACCACTTGAATCTGCTTAATTAACCTTGTGCAACACAGTGAGATTTTATGGACTTTGTTTTGTTTCTTGGTAAACCATAGTTTATTCCAAAACGAAGCGATTTGATCATTATTTTTAATCAAAACGTCATAAAGGCTTGCAACGATTATAAAGATAAATCTTTGAAAAGCATTAACGCATGCTTAGCGAACTTAAAGTTATTATATTAAATGGAAATATAACAAACAGGATTTGAACCTGCGCCTCCAGGATAAATACTCTAGGCGCTCTGACCACTAAGCCATCTCGACCTCTGCTCACCACCGCGAATTTTTCATCCATATTTTAACACGTCTTTTGGCGACGTCATTGCTATCTATTCAGTCCCTAATTCAGTACATAAAGAGTCAAAAAACTAGCGACCAGAGAAGATACGATCAACAAAATTATAGATAACAACTTTGAGAAGCATGAAGTCCATAGTAATTATGCAAATTTAAAAACGAAAAATAATGCACTAACATTTTTGTACGCAAATGTCCGCAGTTTGGTTAAACTTGGGATACTGGAGTAACTACGATGTGTGTTGGAAACGTTTCCTTCTATTGTACATGTTTTAATAATAACGGAGACTTGAATAAAGAATGATGATGAAGCCCAAAGATAAAAATTACCAAATTATTCACATCACTATAACTGCAGGAAAAATTCAAGAGGTGATGGAGTCTCTATTTATAGTCACAATAGCCTGAAACATGAATATCTAGAAGTAAAATGCGATGATGGAAATAATTTTCTATGGGTACATCTCCACGCATTCCCCTTGGCATAGGAGCTTTATACAAACAACCAGCAGCCAACATCGCCGTGTTTCTAGAGGAACATAATCAATATCAATCAAAAAGAAAGCATGTTATAGTTTTCGGCGACTTTAATCTTAACCTACTTACTTATAACTATAAATCTGTAAATGAATATAACGACATACATCATATGTTATCACGTAACAAAATCAAAATATTAAATAAAGATAGCAAAGACCACTGTACCCGTGAAACAACATTAACAAAAACCATTAAAGACCACGTGTGTACAAACTTACTCCATAATACATTCCAAATGTCGAAAATTGAATCCATCCTGTATCGTTGTGTAACAAACACCTGAAGACCAGCTATTGAGAAATAAGTTTATACAGCAAAGAAACAAAACCCACTAACACATTCAAATATCTAAGAATAACTATCATTACAAGGCATTTACAAATTCTCAAAGCGACCGCTTAAAAATGTGGCACCTTATAAATAGACCAACAAACGACAAAACTAAAACTTCGAAATCTATACTATCAAAAATGAATGCGGACTTACGGACAAATCTCAGACCCCAAAGAAATTTGTGAGTGTTTCAACGCTTTCTTTGCTACAATCGGTACTAAACTTGCCATATATAAAAAATAACATAATAATTTATCATTAACATTAAATAACCTTAAAAGTAAAGATAAAACACCAAGAAATTTAAAATCAACGACTCCACAAGTGGCACTAAAAATAATAAATAATCTCGATACATATACAGTTCAGGCCTGGATGGGATTAGCACAAACTGTATTACATGTGTTAAAGACGACATAGAAAAAAACTTAGTTAAATGTTTTGACAGACGTATAACCATATAGGAGGTATCACCCTATATGCTGATTGAAATGATACAACTCTGTACTTGACAGACAAACAAAAGACAAACTTTATAAGAACACACAATTTAAATGATAAAATAGTGTTTATATTATTTTTACTAGATGGCCAGTGCAAGTCTCTATTTTGATACAGCACAATACTAATGATACCAGCCTTTTATAGCCACTCCTTAGATGTCGTAATAGATCAAGCTCAACACGATTTGGACATAGGTATTACTCACCATTAAGGCATCTAAAACCAACTTCATAATATTCTCAGCTATAAATCAGCTTATTTAGAAAGCACACATTGGAAAAATAACAAAATGAAAATCAATACAATAACGGGCGCCCTACGAAGGATAGTACGGTGTCTGCCAAGACATGTACGATATATCATAATTATACAACTCCTTGGTCAAGTCTGATCTAGACTACTTAATTGAAATATGAGGATCAGCAGCTAAAACCAACCTAAAATTACAAGTAACACAAAGCAAAATAATTAAAAGACTATTCCAATAATACTACCTAACACCAACTTTCAAAATAAAGAAAATATACACGCGTTATCGAAATTTCTGTAACAAACTCCTGTATAATGTCAAAACTAACTACAATAAACAATTAATTGCTGACAGTAAAAATAATGCTAAAGGCTTATAGAAAGCCATTAATTCAATCGGTCATGTATCAACCAAAGGCAATGATAGTCTGGAATTACTAAGTACTAACATTGAAAAAGTAACACTTAATTCATGCAACTCACACTTTACATCAGTAGGCTCCCGTTTAGCTGACAAAATACTAAATAAATTGAATGTATCTCATGAAAAATTTGTGAATTCACACAAGTCCAACACATCATACCCACACTCACTCCTTCTCCATCCAACCGATCCAGCTAAGATAAAACAGGTTACAGCAAACCTCAAAGATGATAGTGCTCCAGGTCCTGACTCTATTTCAGTTATTTTAATTAAAAAACCTATTAAAACTATGGCTATTCCACTCACACATTTTCAACTTAAGTCTTGCTAATGGTACTTTTCCTGATTGCTGGAAATCTGCTGCAGTCTGTCCTATTTACAAAAATGGGCTCAAACACCTTCCAGATAACTATAGACCTATTGCGCTACTCAGCTCAGTGTCAAAAATCCTAGAGAGAATTGTCAACTCGCGGCTTATTTCCTATATTGAGAAAAAACCTTATATCCGATAGACAGTTTGGCTTCCGACGGAATAGGTCAACTGAGGATGCTGCAGCCCTCCTTGTCAATAGCATCTCTGCCCACATAGACAATGGTGAAAAATGCGCTGCCATATTTCTTGATCTCGCAAAACCGTTTCACACGGTCTTGGTTAGTCTACTTCTCAAAAAACTAGTTGCGATGGGTGTTAGAGGTGTCTGCTATGACTGGTTTAAAAGTTACATGACAAATCGAAAAAGTTGGTTCTTTTAGTAGTGATCATCTTCCTATAGATTTCGGAGTGCCTCAGGGCAGTGTACTTGGCCCCACGCTATTCATTATTTATATAAATGACATTTTAAACATCTCTATCAAAAACACTGATATAGTTACTTACGCTGATGACACGGCTTTAATATTTTATGGAAAAACGTGGCAGCAAGTCCACTGTCTAGCAGAGGAAGGAATGGCGATTGTAGCAGATAATCTTAACCGACACCTTCTCACCCTCAACGCTAGCAAAACGAAATACATCATTTTCTCAAAGACTGCTATTACAAAACCTCCAGAAAATTTGAAGATTAGGATACACCAAAGCTGTTGTAAAGCACTTTATTCTCCCTGTACTTGCCCTTCACTCGAACGTACTACCAGAGTCAAGTACCTCGGCATTCCAATTGACGAACACTTGACGTATAAACAACACACCTCATTTATATCAGGTAGAGTTAGGAAACTAATACACAACATGCGCAAATTACGAGATAGTTTATCCATATATATTTTACAGCAAGTCTATCTGGCACTCTGCCAATCACTCATACAATACTGCATCAGCATCTGGGGCAGTGCAGGAAAAACTTATATGAATGAAGCTGAAAGAGCACAGAGAGCATTAATAAAGGTAATGCTCAAAAAACCTTTCAGATTTTCAACAGATCTGTTGCATAACCAATTCCAAGTACTTAGAGTTAGACAACTATTTATATTATCAGCTTCTATCAAAGCACACAGAATAGATAAGAACAGAGTTGACTATAGAAAATTTATTAAAAATAGGATTTATATTATACCGACTCTGGAGGTCACATCCTTACTTGCCAAACGCTCACCGGCTTACTCACTTGTAAATACTTATAATAAAGTCAGCAAACGTTGCGATATCAAAGACTGCTCATCTTTTAAAACTAAAATGAAAACCAAAACTATGTTACTAAAAATGGGATACGAAGAAACAGAACAACTGGTATGATAACCACAAACGCAGTCATACGATTGCACACACGCACGCACACGCACACACACACACACACAAACACACACATACACACACACACACACCCACACACACACACACACATTCACATGCAGAGACAATAATCTGAACCCCGGTCCCATGTCTTCTTTTTATCTTTTATATTATCTTTTATATATATATTCTTGATTTTACATCTCTTAACACAATTATTTTAAATGCTAACTTACGGATTTATTTTATGTCTAATTGTAAAATAAATACTCGATCCTGAGCCCTGAGATACCGCCTCACTGTCTAGTTTGGGGCTCACAGTTTCTACTATTGTTCACTTCTTTTATTTTAAATGTGTCATAGTTTATTTTATACAAGCCTGTAAAACATTACTTTGGACAATAAACAACTTTTAATTTAATTTAAAATCTATAAAGAAACTAATCTAATGAATTTAACTCGGACCCAGCATTTTTATAAGGAAAATTATCACTAAAGATATTAACTATAAACGCTTATAGTCTCGGACTAAAAGCTCATGTAGGACAAATATAGGAAAAAAGAGCATTCTAGCCCAAAACTATAACAAATTAACCAAAGACATACAGAGGCAAAATCTATGTTAATGTTTAAGAAATTGTTAAAAACCACAATAAGGGGGATTTTTCATTAATAGATAAGGAATTATATTTATACTTGCTGTGCTTAATTTTTAGAAAAATGGCATGCTTAATAAGGTGGGTTTAAATTTTAATACCTCCTCGACCGATTTCGGCCACGGCGACCTCTTCAACTCCGTTCTAATTGACTTTTTTGACTTTCGTGTATGGCTAATATAGCCGATCTTATTAACAAAGGTTAGCGCACAATGGGGGCAGGTTAGCACACCATTACAGTAATTATAAGTGATAGCACAAGGTGGGCGTGCTTTCAGTTCATCGCGTCGAGCATCGATTCTCCTCAAAGTCTTTGACTTTGGCTATCACCAAAGACCTCCATTCCGGTCGTCGAGCGGCTGTTTGTTCCCACTCTGAAGGCTCAATGTCGCACTTCTTCATGTGTCGCTTAAGCACATCTTTATACCTGAGGAGTTGTCCGCCATACTTACGCTTGCCCTCCTCAAGTTCAGAGAAAAAGATGCACTTTGCCATACGTTGATCTGACATTCGCAAGACTTGGCCACACCAACGGAGTTGCCGCCGCATGAGGTAAGCCTCAATCCCGATAATATTGGCTCTCCGCAGCACTTCCGTGTCCCGAATGCGATCAGACCAACGGATGTTGAGTATTTTGCGCAAACATTTCAGGTGGAAACGGTCCAGCGTTCGTATGTGGCGGCGGTAAACTGTCCACGATTCTGAAGAGTACAGTATGTTCGGTAACACTACCGCCTTATAGATGTCCATTTTGGTAGCCAGCTTAAGGTCATGTGAGCTAAAAACCTTGCGATCCAGTTTGCCAAATACCGCAGCTGCGGCACCGATTCGATTGTTGATTTCAGCATCAAGGTCGCACTTTGTTGTTATAGTGCTACCCAGATAACGGAATGTATTGACCTGCTTAAGTATATCTTCACCGAGTTTAATGGTCAGTGTCTCTTGACCGTGGATATCTAAAGACATAACTTCCGTCTTTTTGCTTCAGACCAAAACTACGGCAGGATTCGTTAAAGGTGGTCATAAGTTGTTGCAGGCCATCTGAGGGGTCGGTCACAAAGCATATATCATCTGCATAGATGATCTTCTGTGATAAGTGCGTAAGACACTTTCGTACGAGCCTTTAGTCTGGCTGAGTTAAAAAGATTGCCATCACTGCGGAAACGAATGCGGATTCCTTAAGGGGTTGTCTGTAAGACTTCCTGGATTACGGCTGCAAAGTATAACGCGAACAGTGTGGGTGCGAGGACACACCCTTGTTTTACCCCACAGGTAACGGGAAAGAATTCTGAGTGATCAGCGCTTACAGCGACGCAGCTCTGCATGTCGTCATGCAGGAGTCGCAGAAGTCTCACAAACTTCTCCGTGCATCCAAGTTTCCGCAGCACTATCCAGAGGGCTTCTCGCGGTACCCTATCGAATGCTTTCTCAAGGTCAACAAAACAGAGATACATATTACGACCCTGTTCCCTGCTTTTTTCTTGTAATTGACGCAATGAGAAAATTGCCTCACAGGTACCATGATCAGGTCGGAAGCCAAACTGGGATTCTGGCAGAATCTTTTCAGATAAAAGGTGTTAAAATGCTCCACCCATCGCTTGAGTATTTCCTCCCTGCACTAGTCAGCCTCAGTGGGACTTTTGCCGTGGAGGATGTACCGAGTAGGTTTCGTATCTCAGCGTAAAACTCACCGAGCTGGTTGGTATCAGCGAGCCACTGTATCAGACGAGCCTTCTCCTGCCACCATTTCTCTTTTGTATCCCGTGCGAGTTTACGCAACTCCAAGTCACTACGACCTAACTCCGTAACACCTCCACCTTGGTTTTTTCTGCTGTGCTGCCTTAGGATACGACGGTGTTTATCAATAGCGTGCGTTAGCATCCCATCATTTTCATCAAACCAGTCCTCATGCTTTCGGACTCTCTGACCCAAAGTAGATGTAGCGGTGTCGAGAATATGAGAAGATAGGGACTCCCAGATACTACTGATCTCACCGGATTCTAGATCGAAGGGCATCAAAGCAGTACTCAAAGTTTCAGCATATTTTGCCCTCGTGCTAGTATCTTGGAGTAATTCAAGGTTCAGACTCTTCTGTTTTGATTTTTTCGATCTACAAGGGCGCTGAAGGCACATACTTATCTTTGTGACAACAAGCCAGTGATCAGTCCAACAGTGAGCATGTCATTATGATAATATAGATAAAAATAAGTTATTTGTAAATGCAGATAAATCTTTGAATTTGCATTAACGCATGCTTAGCGAACTTTAAAGTTATAAATTTATGTGGATAAAGAATACGGTCGCGAGCAGGAACCACTAACCGCTTCGTGGTCAGAGCGCCTGGAGTATTTATCCTGGAGGTGCAGGTTCTAATCCTGCTCGCGAGCGTATTCTTTTCCCCCAAAAAATTATAACTTTTAAGTTATTTGTAAATATCTAGTTCTTAATAAAACGTTACCTACTTATGTACACTATGCAAATCTTTACTCACCACCAATTAATAATATACTACACAACTACATAAAACTAATTTTTATTTGATAAAAACTCGTAATCAATAATAAATAATCTTAACCACACTCAACATATCGAAGTCCAAATAAAAAATTGCACTTCATTCAATATGTGACCGGCCTTAGTAAACACCTATTGTTTCGGCGCACTGGCAACGAACAAAATATGAACTTGTATGATTGGCTTTTTAAGAATACCCAACATTTTTGTGATACAACTTTATACATATTACTAAGATTTAATTATTTTTTGTCTTGAGTCTTGAGTAGGATTTGAAGCGGCGCGTCGCGCGTCTTCATGTTTTATTTGCACAAAATCACAAAAATGTCTAACTTTAGAGTTCGCTAAATATATTATTATAAACATAAATTATCACAGTCACAATTTCCAATTTTATCCTTTTATTTTACAATTGTGGTGTCAATGTATGAATCAACTAAGCACACTATCTATCCCGTAATCCAGTTGCGTCATTAAATCGGGTAAAAATAGTTTTCGTCCCAGTATTTATAAGCGGTTGACTGGGATATTTTATCAAAATCAGTTTGGACGCACAGTTGAGCTCTTCAAAGTGTGTGGTATTCAATAATCAAATTCAACAATGAGGGTGACGGTTTTCTTTGTAATGCTGATGGCTGTGCTCACGCTGCTCGCTGGTGTAGGAGACGCCGCGCCACGCCGCCGTGGCCATACGCGGCGCGGCCATGGCTATACGCGGCGCGGCCATGGCATACGCAATAACTGGAACCGGATCAAAAAAGTAGGCAAAGTAGTGGTAAGTACTTAAACCGATATTCTTTGTAAGTGTGTAAATGAAACTAGAACTAGAAAGGAAAAGAATATAATATTTAGTTGCCTATCTACCATAACCATCCATTTTTTAACTGTGCAGGGCAAGAGCCTGAAAAACTTAAGAAGCTAAATACTTTTTATTTTTTTCTTTTCATTCTTTGTCGGTCATGTATAAGCTGCAAGAGCCCAAAATAAATATTTTCTTTCTTTCTTTCTTTCTTTCTTTCCTTCTTTATCATTGAAAACGCCATTTTGATACAAGTTTACACAACGTTTTGGTCAATATCGCCTTTAATCCAAATAATTGGTGGATATTATATTTTCATTTTTTATAAAATCTATTTTAAATCAATTTCAATAAAATCCAATAACTTTTAACCCGATTAATCGTCGTAGTACACGCCGATGACGTTTCGAACATTTCGCAGCGTTCGTGGTCGCTGGATGACTTCGAAACGTCAGGATAAACAAAAACCAATAACACACGCGATTATTCGGTTAAAAGTTGTTTTATTATAATGTGTAGTGATCGCGAAAACCCAAGATATTACTAAAATCCAATAAGTTCCGATACTGGTATTAGTTAAAATTAAAAATAAATTAGTTTGCAAAGTTTAAAAAATATTTAAAAATCACCAATGAAGCAAAATTTATGTCATCACTACTTTATTGCGTGATAGGTATAGATAGATAGTTTATGTGATCCGAGGTACCTAGAAGCGTATTATACATTTTTCATAATATTTATGTATTTTTATCGATCATCGGTCGCCAGTTTCGGTTACTTCGTGTTTCTCATTTGATTATGTCTCTGTCTCTTTGGTAGGGTTCAAAGCTAATGTCAGAGTGGTCAAGTCATATAGAAGACTATGATTAGGTATAAGGCGTTTAGTTTGAAAAAAAAGGTACTTTTATTTTTGGCACTAGTTAGAAAAAAAATGCTTAACATTAAGGTTTAATTTAGCTTGTTGGATGGAATGTTTGGAAGTAATTCAGCTAAACTTAACATTATAAAAACAAACCAAAGTCAGGAATTTGAAAAAAAGTAATATATAATGTAATGAAATGAAAATTTATGTTTAATTCTAAATAAGGTAAACAGCAAAAACCCAATACCTTACCTACCCCTCTGCAATTTTCTATTTCCTTACTATCAGTGTCTCTACCACGCTTGTCGACGCGGAGTTAGCCGGGTAGTCACCCTAATGTCCGCAATAAGAGTGTTATCGACGTGCCGACGCGCGGCTACACGCGCGTCGGCTCCCATCTTTCGAGTAGAGTCGAGCTGAAAGAAGTCGATTACACCCTTACCAAGCCTCAGGCAGAAAGATTTTTCATAGTCTTACCTGCTCAAACCGTTTCCGCGTCGAGAAGTGAGGAGACACCCTTACGATGTACCTACTAATGAATAAATATTAACTATTATTTTCAGAAAAAAGGCACGGATGCAGCTCGTGTTATGTTAGATGTTTATGATGTGTTTAATGGATTCCGTGGATACAGACGACAACCTTACCTGGCCAATCAATTTATAATAACAGATTATGACGAATATTAATATGGAAATTATGAAATAAATACATATTCTTTGAACGAAGTGGTTTTTAGTATACCGAATCCATATTTACATAATGCGTGAGGGACAGTTATCTAGTTAGTGCGATAAAATTGGCCCAACATGATATAAGCACGATCTAATGCGTAAAAGTTTTATTACCACATGGACAAAGACGTTTAATCAAATAATCAGTGATATTATACGGTCGTCAGTGAACCACAAACTAAGCGTAGCTTGTATCTTGTAGCTCGTGAGTAGGATTTATACAAAATAAAGACTCTTTTACAATCATCACAGTATTAGAAAAGTACGTAGGTTAAATTAACTTAAAATTTATCACAAGTAATTATGAGCTGAATGCTTGTGTGGAAAATGTGCGTATGTATGCGCGTGCGTGTGTGTGTGTGTGTGTATGTGTATGTTGTTTGTATTTGCGTGCGTGCGTGTGTGTGGGTGTGTGTATGTGTGTGCGTGTGTGTGTATGCGTGTGCGTCTGAGAATGTGTGGTGAATGCTACAATAAGGCTTCTTTCTGTGTCATCATAAGAATGTTTTAAGGCGGTGATACTGCAATTTTTTATATCGTAGGCGTTAGAGACTTTACTTTCGCCTTGATAACTAGGATTTTACGTCAGGTAAAAGTTATCTGAAAATACGTTTACTTACTATGTCAGAATAATCAGAGTGCTTCTCGATGCTAGCATGTATTTTGAGCGTTGCCTTAAGCGTGAAAGTTGCCGAACCCGGAGAACTTGACATTTCTCGTAAATGAGATCAGTTGAAAATCGAAAAGGTTTTTTCAGAGTGACCTTAACGAGTAATTGCTCGTTGAGGTCACACTAGTAAAGTAATTGATTGACAAATTACATCGAAATCATTAATACCATAATATATTGATACCATTTAAAAAGATTCCTAAAGTCGTCAATTAGGTAGGTAAAAAAATAATAATTGTATGTCAAATGCATTACGTTTGGCTATTTTGTTTGTTTACCTACAGGACCTAATATTTAAATATAATAAATAAAATTATTCAAATTTTTGTAGTCAATAACTAATGGTTTTTATGATTGTACCAGAAATAATATTAAAATACCATACATACATACCTATATACATACCATCACGCCTGTATTTCCCGAAGGGGTAGGCAGAGATGTACACAGTTGTACACCCACATTTCACCAATGCTGTTATTAAGTCCCATGTAATAGATGGTGAGCCTATTGCCATCTAGCGGGCACAATTCCAAACTCCGGGCTGCTACTGAGAATTTTCTAACAGAAAAACTCAATAAAACCTTGCCCGACCCGCGAATCGAACCCGAGACCTCATGCTCAGCAGTCGCTTTGGGACCAGTAGACCAACGAGGCAGATATTATAACTTCGGATATAAATACTTCAGTATTAAAATACCGAAGTATTTATATCCGAAGTTATAATTTTTTGTGGAAATAAAAATACGGTCGTGGGCAGGATTCGAACCTGCGCCTCCTGGATAAATATTTATACATACATACATACGTACATACAATACAATTCCTCCGGTCACCTATCGGATAAAATCATATATATTATATCATATCAGCCGACACCTCCCGCTCCGTCACGTGGGTGCATAGGCTGCATTAGGCAGTGTAAATACTCCGGAGAGATGCGCGTGTGAAAGTACTGCGCGCGCGCGGCTGTCACCTGGTGCATATTTTGAGGCAGGAGGGAGAGTAGTTTGTCTTTTTCCATTTCCACCGCCACTTTAGAGACCAGCACCACCTCTTAAAAGTGGTGACCGCTTTTTTTTTTTTTTTTTTGGTAGTGGCATCTCGCAGGTCAACCTAGGAGGTTGTCGGCTGCTTAACCGGACTTTCCTGTGGATGCCCTAATAATAAATTATTATTAAGGCCTCCAGCCAGGGGCATACGAACTAAATTAAATCTAAAGCGACCACGCTAAGGGCACCCCCTGCGGGGTACGAGCCTCGGCTTAGGGCGTCGCTTGAGGGAGGACAGCAAGGGACTGGCTGGATCGAACAAGGATTATCATAATTATTATTATTAGGGGAATTTAAAGCTACAGGCTCAGCGGCTACGCGGGCTGGCACGAGCAAGGGTCGGGGAGGTGATGCATTAGGTGCATTACGGGGACGTCGCGACGGGCCTCGGCGGCGAGGCCTAAATGACGGCGGTCTGTGTTTGTGTACTGTGCTGGTGGCCCTACGGCTCTCTTGGAGCAGGGTTATAGCGTCATCGGGGTACAATAGTGAATGCCTAGGACGGCGAATTCTACTTATCTGGGAGGGGGTGTATCGGGCAGCAGCCGCGATAAGAGGGTTGGGGTGCTTTTCAGCAGACTCGAAATAACGCTTGCAAATGCGTTTTATAAACTGTTGGATAGTGGGAATCTTGAGGTCGAGATGGAGGTTTTCGTTTCTAACGTAGAGGGGGGCTCCCGTGACCTTACGTAAGGCACGGTTTTGGAGGGTCTGCATCTTATGGAGGCGGTACGATTTCGCGTGTGGGAACACTACGCAGGCGTAGGTCATGATGGGGCGTATGCACGTGGTGTAAATGCGCAGTTTGCACTTAAGGGACAATCTGCTGCGTGCGTTCATGATATAGTGAAGCCTACCCAGAGCGAAGGCGGCGCGCGAGCGCACCGACCTTATGTGCTCACCGAAGGTCAGGTGTCTGTCTAGGATGACTCCTAAGTACTTGGCTTGCTTCTCCCAAGGGATCGGCTTGCCGAACATGGTTATCGGTTTGGGGTCGGGGGGTCTGATCCTACGCCGTTTCGCGAAGAGTACGGCTTGACTCTTATCGGGGTTAACTTCTATTCTCCATTTCCTGAACCAAGCACCTAGTACGTTGGCGGAAGTTTGGAGAGTGCTAGCTATACGGTCGCGCACGATACCGGAGTAAAAAATGGCAGTGTCGTCTGCGAAGAGAGCTAACTTGGCCTGTCTCTTTTTGGGGATATCGCTAGTGAAGAGCGTGAACAGGAGGGGCGAGAGCACGGAGCCCTGGGGGACACCGGCGCGGATAGAGTGGGGGGCGGATAGTGCGCCCTCTATGCGATAGCGGAAAGTGCGATTCGAGAGAAAGTCCCGTAGGATGAGCACGAGACGGTCGGGCACGCCGAGTTGGTACAGCTTGTATAATAAGCCGTTGTGCCAGACTTTGTCGAAAGCCTTCGCTATGTCGAAAAAGAGCGCGCCTGTCATCGTGCCGCGCTGAAAACCGGCGCTTATGTGCTCGACGATGCGGTGGACCTGTTGTACGCACGAGTGTTGGGTACGAAAACCGAACTGTTCGTTGGGGATGAGGCTCTTCGCATCGGCAAAGTCCTTGAGTCGCTTATAAATAAGTTTCTCGTAGATTTTACAGAGTACGTTGAGGAGGCTGATCGGTCGGTAGCTGGTGGGTTCGTTCGCGGGTTTACCCGGCTTAGGGATACCTATGACGGTGGCTTCTTTCCACGATTGAGGGAAGACGTTGTGACTCATGGCGCCATTGAAGATGGCGGTCATGAGTATAATGAAAGGGGCGGGGAGAAGTTTCATGACTTTATTAGTGATGCCGTCTATGCCGGGGGCTTTGCGGGGTTTGAGATTTTTAATGACCTCTTGCACCTCGTCGGGAGTGACGGGGGGCAGGGGGTCGTCGGGGTCTTCGAACGGCGGGAGTGAGGCTCTGCGTTCTACTTCTGCGTCTACCTTGAGGAGGTGCGCTCGGTCAACCGGTTGGGTGCTAGGAGTGCATTGCGCTTCTAGACTGTCGGCCAGGCACTCGGCCTTTTCGATGTCGTCGAAGGCTATGCTCTTATCGGGGCGGGTGAGAGTGGGCATGGTGGCCACTCCATCGGATTGGAGTCTCCTTTGAAGCTGCCAGAATGCTTGGTGAGTGGGCTCTAAGTCGCTCAGCGTCTTATCCCAGTGCGCGTTACGCTGCTCATCGATGCGTTTCTTTACAGCACGCTGTAAATAGCGCATGTGAGCTTTGTTCGCGTCGCAGGGAAACGCGCTGTAGGCACGTACGGATGCGTTCTTTTCCGTTACCAGTTCCCGTACGTCCGCCGGTAGTTTCCAGTGATGGTTGTCCATCAATGGAACTTCCCGTGAACAACTGTTCAAAACGGATTGTACGTGACCGGTGAACGAATCGATCGCATTCGTAGTGTCAGTGACCGAGGCGATGACGTCGGGAATAGAGTCTAAGTGCGGGGAGCTGGTCGATTGTAGGCTTTCGCTTACTTTCTTCCAGTCCGTGATCGTTTGGGTGGGAGGGGGTCGGGAAGGATCAGAGGGCCCCGAGCGAGGTGCCAGTGCCATGATCACGGGACGATGGTCGGAGTTGAGCTCGTGTAGCGTCTCTATAGACTGTAAACGAAGGTTTACGTTCTTTAGAAGCGCCACATCGAGAATATCGGGAAGGTGCGCGGTGTTGTGCGGATAGTGGGTGGGATGCATCGGAGCAATAATGTCGAAGTTGAGAGTGGCACACAGGCCGAACAGCTGCCTGCCTCTCGCGGTCGTCGTATTACTGTTCCAAGCGGGATGTTTGGCATTGAGATCGCCCGCTATGATAACAGAGTCACTCAAGCCGAGGAGGGCAGTAAGGTCGTGGGATAGGATTTCGCGTTTTTCCCCCACATCGGTGGCGGCGGGAGGGATGTAGGAAGAGACGATAGTGATGGGTTGGTGACCGGTCATGGCTAGCCGACAGATCGATACCTCGAAAAGTGAGAGAGGAGGTGGGTCTAACGGGATGCAGTGGAGCGTTTTGCGGTAATAAATAAGGGTGACGCCCATGTGACATCTAGTTCTATCGTTCTTAACTATACGGTAGTTGGCGATATTCGGGTCCCGACGGTGAGGTTTTAAGAACGTTTCCTGTACGAGGAGAACGTCTAATTGGTGGTCGCGGAGGAACGTAGTTATTTCGTCGCGTTGTTTGGTGATGCCGTTAGCGTTGAAGAAACCTATTTTTAGGGAGCGCGGTTTGGTTCTACATAGGTTCTTATTATCCATTAAAGATTTTATATTTTATTTATTATGAGCTAGATTGCGCAGGGCTTGCGTAATCTTGGGAAAGGTGTTGTACACCATGAGTAGTTTCATAGGGTCGCCTTTGCAGGCGATGATGTCCCTGGCCATAGCGTGAGCGTTATCAGAAGAGAATACGCTGAATGTGCTGAGAATGACGACCGCGGGGTCAAACGCGAGGTCGTCGTTTACGACCGGTAGAGAGGCGGCGGCGTTAGCCGGTAAGGACGCGTTAGTCGGAGGCGATAGAGAGGGGGGCGCAGCTATGGGCGAGGCCATTAGGGCTGCGATCATGGGCGTCGAGTTAGTTTTGAGAGCTGGGAAAGCTCGTTGTTGCTGGAGGTTGTTCAGGGGAGCCCACGGACTGGGTCTCTGAGGGCTGAGGCGGGCGGGGAGTTGAGAAGAGGGGATCGCCACCGAAGGGCTTTCCCTTTGTTGACGGGCGTTGGCCCGCTTAACGAGCTTGGGCGAGGTTGATTTCGGTGCCTTAGGGCAGCCGCGATAGTTAGCGGGGTGACCGGCTTCGCCGCAGAGCACACAACTGGGAGGGTCGGTGCAGAGTGCGCGATCTTTGGGTCGGGGACAGTCTACAGTGCCGTGGTCACCTAGACACTTGACGCATCTAGGTGTGGCGAAACAGTTGGTCTGAGCGTGACCGTATAATTGGCAACGGTGACATTGCCTTATTACGCCTGTTTTATAAGGCTTCTCTATAATGATGCCGGAAAGGCTACAGATCGCTTTGACCTGGAAGATCGGGTGGTGTCCTTCGGTAGGATCGCTACAGGTTTTTTGGCCTTGCTGGCCGGGGCGGAAGTTTTCCCCTTCTTCCTCTTGCCTCCTTTGCCGACCTGGATGTAGTCGTCTTCGGAGGAGGAGGAGGAGGGAGAGGACGAGCTAGTCTCGGAGTCGGAGGCAGTGGCATCCGAGAGACAGGGAGAGGGGTTGACGCACACGTCCATGTCTTCCGAGACAGTGACGGCGGTCGTAGGAGGCGCGATGGCCGAAGTAGAGGGAGCCTCTACGAGAGGGTCGATGGTGGGCAAGGATACGAGGCATGGTATACCTATTTCAGCGGGCGGCGGAGAGAGAGGGCTATCTACGCAATTTATTGCGGGGTTGACATGCTGCAGGTCGGCTATTTGGGTACCGTACCGACGTTGAATGTCGGGGTCCCTGACTATGATTTTAACGAACGCGAGAAGCGCGTCCATATTAAAAAGAAATTAATTACCTATTTTATAATATTTGCCTAACAGGCCTAACTCCCCGGGAGGATAGCCCGGGGATGCGTAACCCTCCCCGCCGGGTATAGGCAGGGAGGTGAGTGACCTAATGGTGAGCCCTAAGCTTGCTTTTTACCCGTCGCCAGTCTTAATGTGCGTACGGGGCCCTGAACCAGTCTAGTGCGAAGGGTGTAGACACACCCGACCGACACTAGGTGTGTTGCTGTAAGGGAAACCAGAGCTAGAGTCGACTAGGAGATCCCCCAAGGTCGGTTGTTCTAGCTCCCGTCCGATTTGTAGCTTAACCCTGAAGGGGCTTCAGCTGGGTGTATCGGGTCCACACCCTCTCGGTTTCGTTGACACCGTGAGGTTTCCACCGAGAACCACGAAACTGTGGATTTTCCCAGAAGGGGAATTTACACAACACACGTTTTGACTGTACTTTGAAAAAGACAGATATCAGCCGCCGCCTCGAAAGAGGCAACTTTTGAGTTGTAGTGGCGTAGCTAGCGAGCAGCTACGGAGAATGCTACGGCAGAGCGTAGCGACAACGATCACTGACACAACACGAGCGAGTTACGCAGAGTAACACGTCCGTGCGCGGCGAGCGTTGATGCGAGAATCGAAAAAAAATGAAATTTGTGGTGACCGCTTCCTGTGTGCTCATATTTATACTGACCAAATATCTGATCATGACGCTGTGCTCCAACGTGTGTTACGCTGCTCCGTGTTTACGTCGAAATCTGCACCCCTTGGATTGCTGTAGGATTTATGTTTCGCAATGGATATTATATAATCTTTAAAATAGTTTTATAGAATAATCTGATTTTATTAAAAAACTGATGAAATTGATTAAAAATCTAAGAAGGTCGCCTGTCAAAAAATCTTACTGGTCTATGCTATCCGCGACAATGTAAGGATTCTAACAATAACCCATACATCGAAATCAGTCCAGTCATTTAAAAGTTATGGTGCAATAAAGAAACTCATAAACATATATACATACATAGATTTATAGATACATACAAAGATACATGCCTAAAAACATAACATCCTTTTTTGGGCAGTCGTGTAATAAAAATGATAATTTTTCCATTTTAAGACTTTGGGTAGGCGATGAGATTTGTTGCAGCAGCACCTGGACCGGATTGCAGTTTACGTGTGATCACCTCAATGTTTAAATTAGTGAGACAAGGGATTGGGGTGATTCTTTGAACATGTGCATGTCAGGCGGAACTCGGTAAATAACTACTTAGCGAGATATAAATCTATGTTTTGTTATTACATCTATAACATACTCGTAGTTCCAGCACTATACACATAAAATATTCCTATCATATAAATGATAAAAATATCTTCATAAACGTTACTTAAATCTCATTCATTTGTGTCCCAAATTTCAAATTATTGCAGTTCATGCACGAAAAGTTATAAATATAACCTAAATATCGTATCTTTATGTAGTAATTCTGATAATACATGATATGCTTTACAACTGATTAAATGTGTACGGATTAAAGAACACATTTAAGTCATTTGTAACGACTTTGAAAATTGTCTCAACGCTTTGAACTCACTACCATCCTTTGACCAGTCGATGGCTTAAAATTCATCTGCGTACGTATGTGCTACGAAACGATTTAACTCAGCGATCGCGCTCAGTTCCACCTCGACGTCATTTACTCTCGCATCAACGCTCGCCGCGCACGGACGTGTTACTCCGCGTAACTCGACTGTGTTGTGTCAGTGATCGTTGTCGCTACGCTCTGCCGTAGCATTCTCCGTAGCTACCTGCTAGCTACGCCACTATTAATCAAAAGTTGCCTTTTTAGAGGCGGCGGCTGATATCTGTCTTTTTCAAAGTACAGTCAAAAACGTGTGTTGTTTAAATTCCCCTTCTGGGAAAATCCACAGTTTCGTGGTTCTCGGTGGAAACCTCACGGTGTCAACGAAACCGAGAGGGTGTGGACCCGATACACCCAGCTGAAGCCCCTTCAGGGTTAAGCTACAAATCGGACGGGAGCTAGAACAACCGGCCTTGGGGGATCTCCTAGTCGACTCTAGCTCTGTTTTCCCTTACAGCAACACACCTAGTGTCGGTCGGGTGTGTCTACACCCTTCGCACTAGACTGGTTCAGGGCCCCGCACGCACATTAAGACTAGCGACGGGTAAAAATCAAGCTTAGGGCTCACCAATAGGTTACTCACCTCCCTGCCTATACCCGGCGGGGAGGGTTACGCATCCCCGGGCCATCCTCCCGGGGAGTTAGGCCTGTTAGGCGATTATTATTAGTATTATAGATAGTAAAAAAATTCATTCCCTCTAATATGGACGCACTCCTTGCGTTCATAAAAATCCTCTTCAAGGACCCCGCCATTAAAAATAAATATAGTCAGGAGATTGCTGCTCTACAGCTAAACTGGCCCGCTACTTCAAACGCATCATGCGTAGATACTCCTCCCGCCCCGCCGCTCACTGACAAAGGCATCCCCAGCCTTATATCTATGCCCATCGTCAATCCGTTCGTAGAAGCTCCCTCTACTTCGGCCATTGCGCCTCCTACAACCACCGTCACTGTCTCGGAAGAGATGGAAGTGTGCGTTAACCCCTCTCCCTGTCTCTCGGATGCCTCTGCCTCCGACTCCGAGACTAGCTCGTCCTCTCCCTCCTCCTCCTCCTCCGAAGACGACTACATCCAGGTCGGAAAAGGAGGCAAGAGGAAGAAGGGAAAAACTTCCGCCCCGGCCAGCAAGGCCAAAAAACCAGTAGCGCCCCCCGCCCCTCCCCCGCCCCCGCGACTAGAGAGACCCAGTATCCCAGGTGCACCGGATGCACCGACCCAGAGGTGGGGCCGCCTACGACATGGTGCTAGTCGTATGCGATCCTACTGAAGGACACCACCCGATTTTCCAGGTCAAAGCGATCTGTAGCCTTTCCGGCATCCTTATAGAGAAGCCTTACAAAACAGGCGTAATAGGGCAATGTCACCGCTGCCAGCTATATGGTCACGCGCAATCGAATTGCTTCGCCACACCTAGATGCGTCAAGTGTTTAGGTGACCACGGCACAATTGACTGTCCCCGACCCAAAGATCGCGCACTCTGCACCGACCCTCCCAGTTGTGTGCTCTGCGGCGAAGCCGGTCACCCCGCAAACTATCGCGGCTGCCCTAAGGCACCGAAATCAACCTCTCCCAAGCTCATAAAGCGGGCTAACGCCCGTCAACAAAGGGAAAGCCCTTCGGTGGCGATCCCCTCTTCCCAACTCCCCGCCCGCCTCAGCCCTCAGAGACCTAGTCCGTGGGCTCCCCTCAACAACCACCAGCAACAACGAGCTTTCCCAGCTCTAAAATCAAACTCTTCTCCCATGTTCCCAGCCCTAATGGCCTCGCCCATAGCTGCGCCCCCCTCTCTAACACCTCCGACTAACGCGTCCTTACCGGCTAAGGCCGCCGCCTCTCTACCGGTCGTAAACGATGACCTCGCTTTTGACCCCGCGAACGTCATACTCAGTACCTTCAGCGTATTCGCCTCTGACAACGCTCGCGCTATGGCCAGGGATATCATCGCCTGCAAAGGCGACCCTATCAAACTGCTCATGGTGTACAACGCCTTTCCCCAGATTACGCAAGCCCTGCGCAATCTCGCCCATAACAAATAATTATTAATTTTTAATGGATAATAATAATAAGAGTCTTAGTAGAACCAAACCGCGATCCGAATATGTTTATATTCAAATATTCAATTGAGTTCGACAGTGCTATGCTGTAATTGCTGCTTGAATTCGACGCAAAATACACTGCAAAAATTGCGGTGTAGCTGCGGTGGAAAGCTGGAACGACTACATAAAACCTATGAATTTTACACCAGATCCTCTATCCAACTACATCAGGGTTAGGTTCTAGTCTTACTTAATGCAGCATAATACCAATATTTTTCACAACTCAAATACCGGGTTAGAGAATATCTCTTGACAAGACTGGTTGTCAGACATTCTAAGAGAAAGTCACTCCGGGTACTCTGTAACATAATATTAAAGTACAACTATAAATCAAATTACGAAAGATTTTTGAAAAGGGCAGGTGAAAAGCCCCATAAAAAGACGCGCATGAATAAACAGGTTAATGAACAAAAATAAAGCGCAAATGGTGTGTCATAGCAGGTGGAAATCGATAGGTAGTCTCTGCAAATACAATCCAGTCGTTTCCCATTGGGGATGGCCCAATGGGAAACGACTGGATTGTATTTATATGTATGTACTTAAACATTAGTAATTAAAGAGCACTTTTTATAATAATGAAAAAGTAAGCTATCACTAATAAAAAAGTTGTAGAGCTTTTTATTAAAGTATAGCTTTTTATTAATCAAAGGGATTTTACTTTATTGTCTTAGATTGGGGTGGTCTTTCTATGGATCCATAGTATCTACGGATGGAGCAGCGGTGGAGGTATGTCTGCTTACAATTTAGATGATATAATGTGTGTAGAACTCTATTGGGTACATGCAATTAGTTTCAATACTGGCAGACAGAGTTTGAAGATATTATAAGACAGACAGTCTGATACTAAGTTCAAACATTGTAGGTTGGACGCACGATGGATGGCACTCTATTTAGATAAACGGTAAAAACAAAATAACTATAGGAGTGATTTAAACTAATATTTATATAAAACATTATAAAGTGGTAAATTCATGTGGCATCAATGATACATTATACTTTGATATCAAGGTGCATGAGTAAAAACAAGATAATATACCTAAGTAGATACTTGACATAAATAACTACTTTGATTGTACACAGATGTGAGAAAATGTCTGTTAATAGAAATCAGAATGCATAGTTATCGCAAGAATATTGAATGACGCAATCAATAAATACTAAGATGAGCAATTCATGCCGATTAGCACAACTTATTCTATAAGTAGGTTATACATCACATTTCGACATGCACTATTTAGGAAACTGTGAAGTCCCGAGTTCGTTTTATCTTTGTGTATAAAAACTTGGGTCAACATTTATTTATGGCAGAATCCACCACTTAGTACATTAGTGTGAACATTGTGATACGAATTACGCGCGTAAAGTATAATAAATTCCTAGGTATCAAATTAAATTAAAAATGCAGTTCACCAAAGTTTTTGTATTTTTAATAGTTGTCATTGCGCTTTTAATACCTTCTGGAGCAACTCCGGGAAAAATACCAGTCAGAGCTATTAAAAATGCTGGGAGAGCGATTGTGAGTACTAACACTATATTCTAACGGTGTTTTTTTCTGTAACTGTAAGGAAAAAACCTAATACATAAGTAGGTATATACCTACCTACCTATATAAAATACATTGTTCAATATCAGAAACTGGCAGGCAGTTTAGTTTAAGTTTAGAAGGAATTTGTTAATTTTTCTTTGTTGAAGTAACGTAAGTAGGGACATTTTCGGGAAGTGAGATTCTTGCAATAAAAAAAAAGAAATAGATTTTTTAAGAAATACTATTTTTTTATTAATTTTTGACTCATTTCGTTCTGTATTTTTATATACTTTAGTCGTATCTATAAATAATTGTTAAAAAAAAAAATGCTTATGTTTACTGTCAAACAACGTGATAACATTAATATTTCTATTGTGTCTGGTATTGGCGAGTCAACAGGTTAATAAAATCAAGTAAAATTAATAATAATAGTTATCTAATTTATATAATTTTTACTTTGAAACGAGTTTTTCGAAATGAGCACCGGACATAAGAATAAGTTGTTGGTATTGTAAAAGATGGAGAATGCTTAGGCCTATTATTGTTGGTTGTTTACTTGGGTTGCATTCTATCGCGCAGCACATATGGCGAATTGGTTTCTCGATAAATAAATATAATAACAAAAAGTATTCTTTTGGTATTGATTAGGGTTCCGTACCTCAAAATGAAAAAACGGAACCCTTATAGGATCACTTTGTTGTCCGTCCGACTGTCTGTCTAGCTGTCCTTCTGTCTGTCAAGACCCTTTATCTCGGAAACGCGTGGAGGTATCGAGTTGAATTAAAACCATATACTCAAGTCTACAGTCCCTTGAAGTTGGTATAGCGACCTCCATAAATATGGCACGGGTAAAGATTAACAGCTTGTATATCAGATAAAATATTTTTTTCAGGGAAAAGGCCTTCGCGCTATCAACATAGCGAACACAGCGCATGATGTCTACAGTTTCTTCAAGCCAAAACACAAAAAGAGACATTAGAAAAATAAACGGCTAACTATTCTATATAACATACCTACTCGACGTCTAAATTTATCTCTGTGGAAAGAAAAATACTATCGTGAATAGGGTTTGTACGGTAACTTTGTTGAAACTTGAAAGTGCGCCTGCGGGGTTAGATAGGGCTAAACTCCAGGAGACATAGGGTGAAACCCTGCTGCCACTCATATTTTTCTTTCCACAAAGAAATCCAACTTTAGAGTTTGTTTCGCATGTGCTATATTTTTTTTATTAACATCGTATGTAAGATTAGTAATAATTCTGTCATTGGTAAATACAATCAACGACTTTGTTTGGGTTTTATTTATTTAATTAGCTGTGCCCGCAACTTCGTCCGCGTGGATGTCGGTATCGAAACACTCAGCCTGTGGAACCGTAATTCGGTTTCACCCCGTTAATTTGAGAAAAAAACCTACCAAAATATATATATACGGGGGAGGCCCCGTCATGACCGCGCCTACGACATCATTAATGCACCTGCCTTATTGGTCTAGTGGTCCTGAGCGCGACTGCTGAGTATGAGGTTTCGGGTTCGATTCCCGGGTCGGTCATAGTGTTATTGATTTTTTCTGTTAGAAAATTCTCAGTAGCAGCCCGGATTTTGAATTGTGCCTGGTAGATGGCAATAGGCTCACCACCTATTACATGGGACTTAATAACAGCATTGGTGAAATGTGGGTGTACGACTGTGTACACCTCTGCCTACCCCTCGGGGAATACAGGCGTAACTTTAACCGTTTACGCAGCGTTCGCAACGGAAGCTCTTAAAAGGAATATTTTTTTCCCGTTTTTGCAACATTTTTCAATGATGCTCTGGTCCTATTGGTCGTAGCCTAATGTTATATAGCCTAACCTCCAATCCATTTATAGCCTTCCTCGATAAATGGACTAACCAACACAAAAATGAATTTTCAATTCGAACCAGTAGCTCCTGAGATTAGCGCGTTTAACCAAACAAACAACAAACTCTTCAGCTTTATAATATTAGTATAGATTAGCAGTGAATTGTCGTAAATATACAAATATACTATGAGTTTCCATTTCAACATATGAAGATACATTGATAATCTAAAGATCGCACGATGCGGTTTTTGAATGGTAAGGATTTTTTCCTAGCCGTAGATGCATGCAGGTAATATAAAATATATATTAATAAGTGTTTGTTAATGCGCAATGATAGATGACTAAACCGTAGTGTGGTTTTTAAACAATAATAAATGGTTTTATTAGAGAATGAGGACAAATCATATTTACCAGTAGGTATTATTGAATTATATATATATATTTTTTCTTAAATATATTTAATAATGCACTAAATATATAAAAAATAGTAAGCCATCGGCATCGGGATCAGGGTCCAAGCTACCGGTGGTTAGGGCTCTAGAGAAAGCAACCTCCTCACAATGCGTGCCGTATCGAGGAGAATCGCTTTCTGTATCAGGCCCTTGGTTCAGCCGCCTAGCGAGAGCCTTTTAGGGTGTTGGTCAAGGCTCTTTGCTATTAATCCATTAGCCAAAACGACTATCGGTACTATGATTGCAGAGTCCATGTACCACATATAGACCACCTCGTGCGTCAGATCAAGATATTTGATTTGTTTGTCTTTCTCTGCTTTCACGAGGTTCTCGTTATAAGGAATAATGATGCCAACAATCATTGTGCGGTACTCTAATCGCTCTATCACCACTATATCAGGTTTATTGGCGACAATAGTCCTATCAGGGATGATAGATCGATCCCATTTTTAAGAACTAGGTCGGGCGTGTACATGTAGTATGGCACAAGGTTGTATTGCAGAGCAAGTTGCTGGTGGATAATTCCGGCCACTAGATTATGCCCGTGCAAGTACCTACTCGCCGTTAGCAAGACGAGAACAACCTGAGATAATTTGTCTAAGGTGGTCTAAGGGATTCACCGGGACGATGACATGCCCGACATAATTATGACAACAGTCCAATCCAATACCTCCGGTATATTCTATAGGATTTTGATTCTGGAGTATTTATCCGGGTGGCGCAGGTTCCTGCTCACGACCGTATTCTTTTTCCACAAAAGTTTATAACTTTCTTTATACCTCCGATAGTTGCTCGTCATTATAACTTCGCCCATAATTGCACAGGCAAACCCTTCAGTTTCCCTAAACAAGTCACCGAACTGTAGCCAGGTTACCGATCTCTCTCCGGTTGTGTCAGATTGCCATCTCATCGGAGTATGTAGCTGAAGGAAGAGGAAGTGCACCAGTGTTGGCGCATACATCATAATATCTCCTGCGTACTTGGCTAATCTCCGTGGAGATATGCCGCCGTGATTGAAAAATCGGTCATTAACTATTATTATGAATATTAGCTACACTAGACTTTTCAATACTTCGTTTTCCAAATTTCTCTTCTGATTCGTTGTAGGTTCAAAAGAAAATACATTTCTTCGGAAACGTTGAGCTTCTTTGTTTATGCGTTATGGTTGGCTAACAGTGACGATCTTGGCTTACAAGTTTTGCAGTGACTAGGAGATTTGGCGGGATTTTCCCAAGTCAAAAACATGTTTAATCAAATAACAAAATTATTTTTGTTATTTTAAAAGACACGTCCAACATCCATACACACACCCCATCCGTAATCTGTAGATCGTATAAATAAATGTTTGGTACAGGAATTGAACCCGCGACACGTGGCGTAGTGTCTGATATTGGTGAAAAATTTGGTGAAACCATATTATTTTCATGTAACTATTCATTCAAAATGTAACTAAACCTTGGTTAAAGTTTGTTGAGTATACATTGTTAGTTACCGCATTGATGATGAGTAAGTAAATGACCCTGATCCCTTGTCTGTCCGCCAGTTGGTTGGCCAGACATCAATCAAAATGTAGATAGATACGATATTCACATATTCACCTGTTATCTGTGTTTATAGTCATGTTCTGCAATAAATATAAAATTATCTGACTAGAATATTTAATTAAGTGTTTATTTAGGTATCCAATTATTTATTTATGTAAAACAGACATACGTCCATTCACGCCTTTTTTTCATCGGGATAGGCAGAGAGTATCGATTTCCACCTGCTACGATTGAAACACCTCTTTCGCTTCATATATGTTCAATAATTTACATGCATATGACAACCAACAAACATAATTTAAATGCATATGACAACCAACAAACATAATTTACATGCATATGACAACCAACAAACATAATTTTTGAGTACGTCAAATGGGTGTTAGAGAACGAGGTGTCGTATGCTTGAACTCTTCTTTGCTCTTTGGTATATATCCATTGCTGTATTGCTTCTTATGGCCTAGATACATATTACCTACTTGGTTATGAAGCGTATTTTTAAAGTTTGTTTCCGAGTTTAAGGAGTAATGTAATGTTACTTAATATGTCTTTATTTACTGTCATGTTTTTTAAATTATTTAAGTAGCTTAGTGTTGCTTTGTTTTGCTGTGTAATTTTTGTTTTTTTAAACGTCATATCTAACTTGCAGTTATTAGAAGAAACCGGTCAAGTGGTAGTCGAACTCGTGCGCCGAGGGTTCCGTACCTACCCATTATACCGTCTGTTCGTGTGTCACCACCGATTTTCTCAAGAACGGGTGGACCTAGCAAGTTGAAATTTATACCAGATACCGAGGTGCTATAGTCCCTATTAGGTGTATAAAAATCATGGTCCTGAGTCAACACTATAAAAAGATAGGTGCAAATTTAGATTTACGCGAAAACTTGTAAGTACCAAAATGTACCTTTTTTTTTTGCAATTTTTCCTTTATTTGTGCTGTACTTCATCAGTAATAAATAGTCTTGGATAACCGATCAGTTAAGAGTTTTTTTAATGGAACTATTTAAGTGTTGCCTTCTGGAATCTTTAATTTTTTAACTATGTTCAGCTTATTTATACACAATATTTATCTAGTAGTCATTTGTGGTTTAATAAAGCTGAGTTCAGCTGTAATCCCATGATGATGTCGGTAAAACCCCGTGATTCAAAATATACAAAGCCCTACTAAATTACCTACCATTTTCCTTATCTCCTACAGACATTATGTAAAATGTGTGTAGGAGAATTAAATGTAGGTATGTAATGTCGGGTAATCAAATGTATTCCGATAATTTTCTTTACGTATTAATATTATAAAGTTTTTTTTTTTTATGGAATATGGGGCAACCGAGCAGACGGCTCGCCTGATGGTAAGCGATTACCGCCGCCCATGGACACCCACAACCCCAGAGGAGTCGCGAGTGCGTTGCCGGCCTTTTAAAGGGTTTGGGCCTCCGGTACCCTCACTCACTCGGCGAAACACAACGCAAGCGTTGTTTCACGCCGGTTTTCTGTGAGGCCGTGGTATCAATCCGGTCGAGCCGGCCCATTCGTGCCGAAGCGTGGCTCTCCCACGGTGAGAATAGAATAGATATATGCATACCTATACAAACTACTTAAACAAACAAAATTCCGAATATTAAGTAAATATGATAACTTTCTATGCTATTTCCGAAGTGTTAAGAATTTTGTAAACTCGTAACCTAATACATTCATTTGTCGTTAAGTGAATTGAGATATTTACTGATAGTTATGTTTGTGGAGAGGTCCATTGAGCACACTTTTCATTAAACCGTTGGCTCGCTAATTAGCAGACACAATTGATTTTTATTGTTATGAAGGATGTATTTGTACGTGTCTGAGCGGAAGGGTCATTTTGTTATGTTCAGTACAGTCAGATGTCTATTTATTAGATGATAAATATTGAATAGTTTGTAGATAAGAATGTCAGACAAGAATATTTTATTGTTTCATACTTTTTAAAACACGATTTTTATTAAATCGGGTTTTAATTTTTGAACTTATTTTTCTCATCCTTATATAAAATCACAAGACTTATTAGACTCTTTGCTAAATAAAACAAGTAAGGAGAAGTTGGGTAGGCGAAAATTTCTCCTTTACCGGTGAACTAACTCTGGATCCTTAGGGGAATAAAGACACGGTTCTATGGATACCAATAGTCGTATATTTCAGTACAAATAAAACAAACAAAAAATCACACCTTATACAATTTCGTGTAACGAAACCATAGCGACTTCTAAAACGACGTCAACGCCATCTATGGAGTCGCTACATAAACCAATCGATAATACTACAAAAATTAATATTAATACAACTTTATTTGTGCATTGGGTGTGAATGCTGCATCTGGACATACCGCCCACCAAGGACAAACTGAAAGATGTCCTTCACAACCGCCCACCATGCAACAATCCAACTAAATGAATGTTGTTTAGTAAACCAAAAACTAAAGTATCATAAAAACTTAATCGGCATGCTATTCCAAATTGTGATTGAAATGAATAAAAAAAAACAAAACTATTATGAGGAGGCTGAAGGCAACAAGCAAAGCTTTGATGTTGGTCGTTTAATTAACGAACCTTTCGTGCGTAGTGTAACTACCCGAGTAATTTTGTCAGGACCAGGGTGTTTCTGTTCAACCTTGCCCATGAACCATTTGCCAGGAGGCAAATCGTCCTCTTTCACCAAAACTACATCGCCTATTGATGGTTCTGGGTTACGATCAGTCCACTTATGACGTTGTAAAAACTGATGTAGATAATCTTGCGACCATCGTCGCCAAAAGTCTTGCGTCATTCTCTGGTGGAGTTGCCATCGTCGCAGAGTAACATCGTTACGATTTTCAAAGTTTGAATCTGGCACCAGTACTAGTGGTTCTCCCACCAGAAAATGACCCGGCGTCAACACTACAAATTCATTTTGATCCTCTACGTATGACAGTGGCCTTGAATTTAGGCAAGCCTCAATTTGAGCCAAAACTGTTGCCATTTCCTCAAATGTCAACGTAGAATTCCCAACAACCCTTTTAAGATGGTACTTCGTCGACTTTATGCCTGCCTCCCAGAGGCCACCAAAATTTGGTGCACGAGGAGGTATAAAATGCCATTGAGTACCGTTGTTCGCAAGATGCTCTGCTAGCTCAGGGTTTATATTCGACTTTTCTTCATTAAATAAACAGAGTAACTCGCGAGCAGCACCGATGAAGTTTGTAGCGTTGTCGCTATACATTTCGGCACATCGACCACGCCTCGCCACAAATCTTTTGAATGCAGATAAGAACCCCTGGGTAGTCAATTCACTGACCGCCTCTAAGTGTACCGCTCGCGTTGACATACAGATAAACAAGGCGATGTACCCCTTATAAGATTTATTACCTCTTCCCTTCGAGACTCTTATATTTACTGGGCCAGCATAATCAACTCCGCTGCAATAAAACGGTTTATTAGGCGTCACGCGTGAAGACGGCAATTGTCCCATAAGCTGCGTTCTTGCTGTGGCTGAATATCTAATACAAGTCACACAACCTCTTAGATATTTTCTAACTAAAACCTTGACACCCACAAGCCAATACTTCGATCTCAAAAATGTTATCATGAGTTGTGGTCCGCCATGCATAGTTTTCTGATGCGCATCTCCAATTAACAGACTAGTTAAGAACGATTCCTTCGGTATAAGGATTGGGTGTCTACGATTATAATCCAACTGAGACATCTCTAACCTTCCTCCAACTCTTATAAAACCATTTGAGTCTAAAAACAGGTTCAATGATTTTAGATTCTTCTTACTGCTATCCAACTTTCCTTTAGCTTTTAGGTCTTGTAACTCTTCCGGGAACCCTTCTTCCTGACATTTCTTTACGCATACCTCCATTGCGTTCTCAATTTCCTGCTTCGATAAATACTGAGTGCTATGTTTGACTGTAGCGCGACTTCGTAGACTCAAAAATCTTCGACAGTATGCCACGACTCGAACAAGTTTCGAAAGAGAAGAATACTTATGCCAAAATACCTTGTCAAAGACCACTGTATGAACCTTGACTTCTTCTAAATTTGTCACCAGATGCTTTGGCTTTTTTAATTCAATCGACTTCTGTCTTAGAAAATCCGGACCATTAAACCATATGGAAGTTGTCGAAAGATCGGTAGGAGAAATGCCACGAGACGCACAGTCTGCTGGGTTTTGCTTGGACGCAACGTGAGACCAGTGCTGCGTATCTAAAGTAGTTAGTATAGCTGAAGCCCGGTTGGCCACGAAGGTTTTCCAGCGGCTGGGATGGCTATTAAGCCAAGCTAAAACTACTTCACTATCGGTCCATGCATATAAATTAGCATTTGGTATCTCCAAAACTCCTGCCACTTCCACAATCAACTTAGCCAACAACACTGCCCCACAAAGTTCCAGTCTAGGAATGGACACTTGTTTGATAGGTGCCACCTTTGTTTTGGAGGCCACTAAGGATACATGAATGTTTCCGATTTTATCCACTACTCTAAGGTATACAACGGATGCATACGCCAATTTCGATGCATCAGAAAACCCATGTAACTCAGTTTTTACGGCATTAGAATCGGTATGTAGCCATCGAGGGATTTTTACATTAACCAAGGAAGCCAAATTCTGACGGTAAGTAACCCATTCTTGTACTAAATTGCTTGGAACTTCTTGGTCCCAGTCAATTCCTGCTAGCCACAACTTCTGAATCAGTATTTTAGCCACAATAACGCTAGGTGCTAACCACCCCAAAGGATCAAACAAGCGAGAAATTTCTGATATAATATTCCTTTTTGTTACAGGTTTAACTAGCGGCTCGAGAACAACGGAGTGTTGGAAGAAATCTACGCGTGGATTCCAGGTAAGTCCTAGAATTTTTGTAATATCATCAACCTTAATCTTTACCTCTTCGTTGTGATCTTTTTTATCCTCTATTTTGGCTAACAATTCTTTGCTGTTACTTAACCATTTCTGCAACTGAAATCCCCCTTTAGCTAATACCTTATTCATTTCTAAGTAAACATATAACCCCATTTCTATATTTTCAGCTCCTGACATCAAATCGTCGATATAGAAGTCATTCAGTATTATTTTTGCGATCTCTGGATTCTCTTGACACTCATCGTAAGCTACCTGGTGTAACGCTCGTACTGCCAAATACGGTGCTGATGCCGTGCCAAAAGTTACTGTCAGCAATTCAAACTCCTCAATCTCTTTTTCGGGGCTATCTCGCCAGAATATTCTCTGAAAGATAGTATCTTGTTTATCAACCAAAACTTGTCGATACATTTTGACGATATCCGCGACTAGACATATTTTATGAGTTCTCCAACGGATAATAGTATGGCGGAGTTCGGCTTGTAACGTAGGTCCTACCATTAAATTATCATTAAGTGATTTTCCATTCGTTCCTTTACATGATGCGTCAAAAACGACTCGGACCTTAGTCGTTTCTTTATCCTCCCGGACTACTGCGTGGTGAGGTAAGTATACAGCCATTTTATTTTTCTTTTCTTCTTCTGTAACTTTCTTCATGTGTTTTAACTCTAGATATTCATTTATAACCTTAGTATAACTTTCCTTCAATTTAACATCCTTTTTTAACTTAAATTCTAAACATTTAAACCTTTTTTCAGCTATTTTCTTAGAATCCCCATACTTGCAGTCCGGGTCAGCATCACGAAACGGTAACCTGACTATATACCGACCATCTTTGTCACGGTTTGTGGTAGTCGCGAACAGCTCTTCGCATTTTATTTCCTCTTCTGTGAGCATTTTTCGTGTTCCAGGTGGTTCAGCTTCTAGCTCCCAAAATCTTTTTAGCAACTCATCAGCTTGAATACCACAATGCATCACAGAGATATGAGAATGAATGTCGATCGAATTATCCACTTCAAAAACGCCAGATAATATCCACCCAAAAGAGGTATCTTGTGCTAAACGAGATCCATTCTGACTCTTCTTAATGCCTTCTTGGATGATTTGGCTATATATGTCAGCACCCAATAAAATATCAATTTTATTGGGCCTGTAATATTCAGGGTCAGCCAAATCATCATCAGTCAGGTTTATCCATTCTATCCTAGTTACTTTCGTAACTGGGAGAATAGATGTAACCGACTTTAAGACATAAGCATTAACCTTGATTTGAAATTGTGGATCTAGTCTAGACCTTAAATTGACTGTGACGGTGGCCTTTGAGGTCACCGTTTTGTCACCTCCTACACCTGTTACAGTGTTTTTGGTTGCAATCTTTCTTAACCCTAGGTACTGAACCATTGATTCCGTAATGAAAGATCCCTGCGAACCTTGATCTAACAATGCCCTAACCCTATGGAAAGTCCCGTCTTTCGACTCAGCTTTTACTACAGCTGTGGTTAGCAAAACTGTTTTACGACAGTTCCCTGTCGAAAAACAAGAGACAAGTGGCGTGTCAGACCCCTGCGCATTTGCGCTAACTTTACAACTGACTGACTCAGTATCCTCTTGAACCTTATCTGTAGGTTCACCTACAGACCCAGAAACACCACTAGGGTGCAGCAATGAATGATGGCGGCGTTTACACACCTGGCATCGGACAGTGTTTTTGCAATATTTTGCCGAGTGGTTGCTACCTAAACAAATGAAGCACAGATTGTTTTCCTGAGCAAAATTACGCCGAGTGTCGTTCGACTCTTTGCCAAACTTTTTGCATGCAGTAATTTTGTGATCTGCATCGCAGTACGGACACGATGCAGTCTTTTTTGCTTTAGCAATGTGAAAAGATTGAGTACATTTTTTGTCTACGTTAGGCCTGTGATCTAAGTTTTCCAGGCCTCTAAAGCGACCTATTAAAAAGTCGGAGAATTGTTCGAATGTGGGCAATTTATCAGTTGGATCCGCTGACACCTTTAATTCCCATGCCTTTCGAGTTTCTTTGTCTAACTTTGCACTGATAATATGTATTATTAAAATATCCCATGAAGAAACATTCACACCCAAATGTTGTATAGAGTCTAAACATTCTGAGGTGGTACTGACTAATTTCTTAATATCATATGCTGATTCAGATGACAAACTCTTTTGATTTAACAAACGTTTCAAAATCCCATTTGCCAAAAACCTCTTGTTGTTATACATCTTATCTAACTTTTCCCAAGCAATCTGGTAACTATCGGATGCAAGTTTTATATTCCTTAGCAATTGTTCGGCTTCTCCGGACAAATGTCCTCGAAGATAGTAAAATCGTTGAGCATCATCCAGAGATTTGTTATCGTGCACAAGCCCTAAAAACAAATCTCTAAATGTTTGCCACTCCGTGTATTTACCAGAAAACGTGGGAATTTTAATTTCTGGTAATTTAAAACGACTGAATGAGGTGCCAGTGCTGTCACTTTGGCAACTAGAACCTGTAGTAACATCGGATACAACTGTTTTTATTTTGTTTAACATTTCCTTTAAATCCGTCTTATAATCAACATACAATTCTTCTACGTTATCATAAAAACAATTTTTATGATAATCCGAACTATTTAATTCGCTTCGCTTTACTTGGCTTATAATTTGTCTATGAGTGTTTGTAAATGACGCCCATTGTTGTTCTAAATTATCAAGACGTGTTTCAATATACGCAACAGTCAAACGCTCCTTAGGAGACTTCTTAAAGTTACTCCTAGCTGTAAGCATTTTAGCTTTAACGTCTTCTTGAAGATCGCTAAACGACTCCATGTTTATCACGTAAATATGCTATAAAACGTATCTTACACAGGCTCTGAACTACAATTAGTTTTCTACTCTAATATCAACAAATTAATAGTAGATACGAAGTTAACTATATTTTTTATATTATTAAACCAACACTGAACAGCATAAAAATTATAATATTAACAGTGACTTGGAAGAAATCGACAATTATAATTTTCAAATTACTAAATTTTCTAAGTCTTTTTTACACTAGATTCCAAGTAAAAACGGGCGTAAAGTCCCCGTCAGAACAACTTTCAACTTAAAAAATTACAAGTTCAAACCACATATTAGCTAAAATTATAAGTTAAATTTCAATTTTGAGTCGATTTTTTCTAAGTCTTTTAAACATAAATTCTAGTTAAAATCGGGCGTGGATTCCCCGTCTGAACCACTTATGACTTAAAACTATTACAAGTCCAAATTACGTTAAGCTAAAAGTTCAAATTTTTCTAAGTTCCAATGGTCTTGACTTTACTGCTCAAATTTGCGTTATTGAATTACGTAAATATGTTACAAATGTACTCACAGTTGATCACCACACTCACTTCACTAGACTTCAACTTGCTCCTAGTAGCGCCCTCTAGCGCTCCCATTCGGCAACAGTTGCCGATCACCTCCCGTACGCCGTTCCTCCGGACTTGCCACCCTGCTGCTCTGCTTCACACCTGGTTCCACCCCTGGCTCCTGGCTGCGGCTCTGCTCTGCTTCTGGCTGGCTGGCTCCTGGCACCACTCCTGGTTCCCGGCTCCACCCGGTTCCTGCTCCGCAACGCCTTTCCTGGCGCCTGCTGAGAGGATGCTCTGGGCAGCGATCCACTGCCCAGTAACGACGCGAAGGGTGGTAGTCACTACCACCACCGATGACTACCAAAAAACACTCCCGGCCTATCCGGCTCGAAGGACCATGAACTAACTCTGGATCCTTAGGGGAATAAAGACACGGTTCTATGGATACCAATAGTCGTATATTTCAGTACAAATAAAACAAACAAAAAATCACACCTTATACAATTTCGTGTAACGAAACCATAGCGACTTCTAAAACGACGTCAACGCCATCTATGGAGTCGCTACATAAACCAATCGATAATACTACAAAAATTAATATTAATACAACTTTATTTGTGCATTGGGTGTGAATGCTGCATCTGGACAACCGGCAACCACGACAAAAATAAAATTCTCATAGAATATTAAATTATATTTCAAATTAATTCTTATCAATAACACATTAACTTCATAAAAAAGTTACTTAACTACAAAAAAAAACTATACCTTTCATTATTCAAATTCTCTTTGTCTCGAGACTACGTAGTTTTAATGATAAAGGTTAACTGTTTTTAATTAAATTGTCATTTAAAGAATTCATTATTATATAATATAAATCGATTGATAATTTAATGGCACGCATAAAGCGTGCCATTAAATTATCGTAATGACTTGGGAAAACCACGAGACGATTGAATTCTAATAAATAAACGATCATATACGTAGTTAATTTGTCACACCGTACGTGTTGGGTTATTACGCGGTTTTAGTAATTCATACACACACAACAACATTTCCTTAAACTGGAAACTGACGGGAGCAAGTTTGTTTGTCAAAGCTTTAGTTTTTTGTTTCACTTTTTTCCTGTAGTCGTGGGTTTATAAGAGCTAACTTAAATTTACTGTTAGTCATATTGCTTGAGTTGTTTCAGTGGTACGACAGCATGATGAAGATAGTTCTAGCTATTGTTTTTGTAGCAGCATTATGCTCGCACGTATGTTTGGTGACGTGCGCTCCATCTGATACATCAGCATTGACTGGTTCTCTGGCTAGTACCGTTACAACTACAACAGCGAAACCTTGGACACAGAAGTTTAAAGATGGCCTGGTACGTAATTAACCCCTTTGTTACAGATAACTTTTTCTTTGACAATCCAACTAAAAACGCAAATGATAATGCTTTGTGTCTAGTCTCAAAAGCCAAACGGATTTTAATGAGACTTGTGGTATAGATAGGTGTCATGGTTTAGCAGAATAAGCTACTACCACTTATCCCAAAAGAGATAATAATATGTTCTACTTACAAAAACAATGTATAAATAAGTCAGACACATAAGGAATAGGTAGAAAAATATAAACCTAATACAGACGCGGTTTAGGTACCTACTACGTCTATAGATAAAATAATAAACACGTATTTATGTAATAGGAAAAGAAAATCCGATTAGGTATTTACATGTATGTCTAAATAATAACAAATTGCTACTGTAATTATAATGCGACCATTGTAATCGATTCATAAATCCTACGTTAATTAAATGAACTTGTACGTCATAGTTTTCTGTATTCAATTACCATTTGATTGGACAAAATAAGAAAATTATTTATAATCCCGTACTTATTTAATCAATTTCCTTTACACGAAGTTCGTGTATGAATTAATATTAACTCTAACATGGGAATCCTTAAACTTCCACAGTCAGACAGTGTTCATTAATTTGATGCCCGTTGTCGAGTACCTTCGTGTTAAAAAAAAACCAGTTTTTTAACTAATAACTATGACTCTTCCAGGGTAAATTTTTACAAGGAGCAGCAATAGCTGGTGCTGTCCAGCAAGGTTTCCAAAACGCACGCAGTCATAAACACAAGCCATCATCACCAGGGTCATTGGCGCCTGCCGTAAAACACGCCCATTAGATTAATTTATTTACTGCCATGTTTGAATATAGATAATAATGAAATACCGCTTTATTGTAAACCAAATATTAAAAGGCTCATTAATCGTCTTTCAACTCGGAATATCAAACTACCAATAGTTTAATTACCATTTAGGTAGCTGTTTTTCACTAAATTCTATGAAATTTGTTTAAACAGGTAATAACCAAGTCAATAGACTTGTATCAATTTTAAAAGAAACTAAGTATCGTGTTATACCTAAATAGTAAAATAAATATTGCTTTAAAATTAGGCATGTAAATATGAATAAATAAAATCGTATTTGCTGCAAAACACCTTATTTTTCTTTTCCTACAGCTATTGTGAAGGCATATAAAAGAACATCTTGAATAGCGAACCAAGTTACCTATGAGTATTGTATCTAGTTCGCCGACATATATCAAAAGTTATGAAAGACATGGTCCCGGCATCTGGTGAAAAGGGAGACGGTCTACTAACAACTGGACTGGTGCCAACAAAGGACAGGAGAGCCGACACGAGCAGACGCCCACTGCACTTTGTGTTCACAATCGATAGGTGTCCATTAGATTGCTCGCATCTTAAGTTTAATATAAGTAAGCTAAATATAAGTTTAATATAAGTAATATTTTTGGCTAAAACTAATAAAACTATTCACGAAAGGGATCGAACCGTGTAAGTATCATAATCGTATTGCTGCCGCGATATGTATAACGGTCCGCGTACTCATGTCTATTTTTTGCAGAATTTTATGTGATCTGTTTTATAGGAAATCTCTATAATTAAATAAATAGATTGATTGACCGTCTGACTCCTCATCAACGCAGCGCCGAAACTACTGAAGTTAGAAACACCAACTGGTGTTTTTATGGCGAAGCTAAAAATATCTAAAGTTAAATAAATATCTTGTTTTTTCTTCTAAGAGTGTCAGAGGACTTCCTAATAATATTAATGATAAAAAATATTTGTAAATTAGATTTTTAAACAGTCCTTACGTGCTCGAATAATCTGACAACTAGTCTTATTTAGAATCTGACCTGCGGTTTGGAGCTCATGTAAGCAGTCGCTCTATGTAACATTCTGATAAAGATGCATTAGGTTATACTGGAAACCGAGACTAACGTTGGGAAAACGCTAGACAGATTTGTACCTATAGTAATGCGTTATGTCTACAAAACCGACTTATTGCTTTTGCTTTAGGTGCTAATAAACAATATACGGTTAGAATAGGAGTGAAGTAACAAATTAAACAAACACCATTTTATACTTTTAAAAATTATACTTAGGTAATATAGGCAGTATTGAAAGTGCTATAAATTCATCTGCCAACATTTAACAGATATGTCAAAATAAAAGGTTAATTGTATAACAGTAATGAGCGAAGAAATACTTGTTAGATATTACTACGTAATCTATCACGTCGTAATAGGTACCTATAGGTTAGCAGTCCATATATTATGTTAATCTATATGTCACAGATGGATTGTAGAATCCGCTGTTTTACAAAATCTCTAGCTGCTTTACAAAACAGTACTGTTTTATAAAACAGCTGAACAACGTTCAGCTGGATTGCCATTGCGATACGTTTAAGAAAACTGCTACCCACCTTTAGACGTAATGCAGAATGACATATCTAAAGTGGGACAGGTTTGTTTATTGTATAGATATATTAAATGGATAGTCACCATTCAAGTAAAAAAAACTATACTGTATTCTGATTTGACTTTCCGAGGCTGGGTCGACGTAAACACCTAACCTAACCTGTCCGTGTCGGGATACGCGAATCTACCAAGCTCGCTTCGCTCGCTCATGGCTCAATTTCTTTTATTTTCTTTCATAATCCCGATATATTGTCGACTATTATAGTGGTTTAGAATTTACGTCATTAAAAAATTTCTTTTTTTTTTGCTATTGACAAGTAAAATAAAGTTAGGTTATTATTCTTAAGACATACAGAGCCATATGCGACAAAATTTCGAACTAAAATCAACAATCTGACAGTTCATTTCACACTGTTTTACATAAACTCTGATTGTTGACCCGCTGCATTGATAAACGCAAAACGTTCATACAATTCTCCGTGTTATAGTTCAGTAATTATGTATAACCGCTAAACGTCATTCAGCTGTTTTTCATAACAGTACTGTTTTGTAAATCAGTTAGCAGTTTTGTAAAACAGCTTATTCTACAATCCATCTGCGTCATATATATTCTTTAATGTACTTACGCAACACAAGGCTAAACTCTATGCTTATACCTACTTTACAATAAGGGAGGTACATTTTCTTCCATGTTTTAATACATACATAAAATCAATTGTAGGTACAAGTGCAAATACAAAAAACGCCATATATACTTACCTGTAATAAAAATATTTTACTGTGTAGGTACTATAAAGTGCGGAGGCATAAATATTAAAAATATTTTTAAACTAAATAATATTTACAGGAAAGGTTGGTTGGTACCTATGAGAATGTATAAATCTTAAACCTTTTAGTCTGATCAACAAAGAAGAAAAAACGCCAAGACATTCTACTTTGACTCATCTTTTTATCCTGAGAAAGTTCAAGTGTTACCACTTACGGTGTGCGGTCAACCACACCTAAGTGTTATATTCAATTAATGTAAGTTATAAATTACAAAATTTACTGAAACTAAAGACAAAATACCTTATAATAAAACAACTTTTAACCGGATAAATCGCGTGTATTATTGGTTTTTGTTTTTTCTGACGTTTCGAATACCGCAGCGTTCGTGGTCGCAGGAGGACTTAATCGTCACGAAAAACAAAAACCAATAATACACGCGATTGATCCGTTTTATTAAAGTTGTTTTATTATAATGTATAGTGATCGCGAAAACCCAAGACAAAATACCTACTTGGAAATTACAGAAAAGATTAAAAAAAAAATACATATAATATTGAATAATTCGGATTTTTTATTAGCGTATGTTAATTCCAAATTGTTTTAAAAGTCAATACTTTTAAGTAATGTGTAAAGTGAGTTTAAGGTTTACTATTTCTTCCGAATCGATGTAGTCATATCGTTCTTCTTATTAAGAAGTAAATTGTATTTCTCAACTAGAGCCTCTTGCTTTTCAGTAAGTTCCTTCACTTTCGAATCCAATTCCATCTTGCCACTAAAACACGTAATCAATTATGTTATTTTTTGTTACAATGAACTTAGTGAAGTCTTGCCTAAAGAGACTTTTCAATTGAGCTATTGTTCACGCCGCAAACTAACATCAACTATTGTCTATGCGCGAGTGACAACACTAGCGGAAGCGGCACATCCCTCAAGAGATTCGACAGACATGGCTTCCTTCAGAAGAAGAAAAAAAAACGCAGTAAAAATCACAGTATAATTCAATTTAAAGTAATTATCATTTTAATGTAAAATCTGTTTTAATAAACGATTGAACAACCATAATTAAACGGCTATAGTCTATAGAATAGTATAAAAATCTTTGTTCCTAATTTAATCATAAATACTGTTGAATATTTGTAATTACAAAAATTACTAATTGTAGATATTAGGTACTGTATAATTGACTTTTGAAATTTCTGTCACAAATACACTTCAAACATTTTGATAAATCAACAAAATATTTATTTCCAAAGCCAAATAACAATAACAATTCATAAGAAAAACAAATACCGGAAAAATAAGCGACCCTTTGTGAGTTTACCTTTTTTTAGGTACAGATTGAAAGTGAAGCAAATAGCAATTTCTTATAAGGAATTTGGGGACAAAACAAAATGTGGCCGAATGTTGCAAACTTTGTAAGCTGAACCTTTTTCAGCATAAAATAAATTATGAACGATGAAGGCTACTGACATTATTGTTAGGAAATCCTCCGGCAACTGTGGCTGGATAAGGTCAAGTTGTCGTTTTAATTCATCAACAATGCACTGTCGCTTTTCCAATTCATCTTCGAGTTGTGTAATTGTCGTGTTGACCTTTTCAGTCTCCGTGTTAATTTCCTCTTCGTTCTGATTAATGAGAATTGAGTGATTCGTAAAATTATATTAACAACTACTTCGTGTATTTAATGACTTTTTAAAATTATTAACTGACTTATATTAAGTAGCTAGACTTAGAAGTAAAATAATGTCACTTACGTAATAGCCGCGTGTATTTCTAAAACGATCCGCAATTTCTTCCAGTGTGTCTTCATATTGGCGACTGTAATTCAAAACAAATCAATTAAGAAACACACAGAAATACATACCTGTAGTAGGTAAATAATGTTTTCTAAGACCCACATTGGAATCATCTATATTAATATTATAAAGCTGAAGAGTTTCTTTGTTTGTTTGAACGCGCTTATCTCAGAAACCACTAGATCGAATTGAAAAATATTTTTTGGGTTGGATTTTTCATTTGTCCAGGAAGGCTATAGGTATATACCATTACGCTACAACCAATAGGAGCTGAGCATCAATGAAAAATGTTGCAAAAGCGGGAAAAAATATTCCTTTTGAGAGCTTCAGTCGCGTGCGCTGCGTAAACGGTTAAAGTTACGCAAAAATCATGTACCACTGAATTGTTCCCCAGTAAAAGTTCTAAAAAAAGTCCGCGACAGCATTGTCTATCTTTTAAGGTTGACTCACTATAACCTTTTTTTATCATTATCAAATTGGTTCTAAAATAATGCATTAAAGCGAAGGTGTTTTTAAATACATGAGATTAAACCTTATCCAAATAAATACGTTATTAATCACAAGTATTAAATTTTGAACAAAATTGCCCTTAAATGATGTTTAATATCAATGAATATCTTAGATCTCATACTTTTAAAATAACTCCGCAACAAAATAATGATCAAGTACCACGCGCGCATTTATTTCATGCAAGGCTGAAGGGCGCTGGTGGAATATACTTTAGTAGGTTATTTCCTCAAATTAACGCGGGTGAAACCGCGGGGCACAGCTAGTGAGTATATAATTATACTGATTTCAATACAATAATAATCGCCTACGTCTGATTGGACCGTGATGTATGTCATATATGAGCCTTGGTATATATCAATATATTATTATATATTGTGTTTAACAGATGTTTAAAATGAAAACGGCTGTTTACTCAATATTCATACAAAAGTCCCGTGTTAAACGAATGATTATGTCATATATAATTATATCTTTTTATACATGTTGAGGCGATGTAATGCCTATATTAATTACAATTTTTCAAGGAAACATTAAAAAAATAACAGCCAAGAACGGGTCTTGAACCCGCGACCTTTGACATTCCGTGTCATCACACTATCAACTGAGCTACCTTGTCGTTGTTCAAACATGAGCTGAGCCAACGGCCAGTTTGACATCGCTGCAGGCTCAGTTCATGAATAAGGGCTCCGTTCGAGTTCGAAACTAGTCGGGAAATCCCGAAGAATGTGCGTGAGTAATAACCGTTAAACATGAAATAATATGAATGTCTCACGAAAGTTATTATACATATATTAAATGATATTTTGATGAACGATTTTATCTAAGTTGTCTGTTCTATTTTTGGTGAAATGTAGCCTTAATGTCTTAGCTTTGTGTCAAATGTTAGATATTAACCGCCCTACCTACGGAATTAAAAACCATGGAATGCCTCAGGAATCTGGAACTATTTTAATTCCAACAAAAATAATCGCTCTTCAAATACATCTACCCTTAAAAGAAGAACTTCAGACAAGGAATAAACTGTTCTAAGAGATGAGTGGCAAACCTTAATTATGACTTCCTTGACATTGGGATACCAAGAAAACCCACCGGAAGTGATTAAGATCTGAGTAATATGAAATGTTAAACGGTTTGGTATGGAGCTGGACTGCTGAGATGCAATATGGTGATTTCGGATATTGCAGTCGTAAGCAGAGGCTCGCCGGGAAAATCCTTTATTGATATTGTAAAAATGAATAAATTGTTAGTATATCCACTGAGACTTAATAATGGCAATAGGTAGGTACTATACACAATAATCATAAGGAAGAAAATCGCTAAAGTATATTTAATAATGACTGAGTCACTGTAACTAATCAATTAGTCCACGTGTAGGTATGTTTGTAGTAGAGAAACAGTGTATTAAGTTACATAAAGTTTTCTTAAATATTTAATACATTAAGTCCACGAATTTAGAAAATTTCATTCATGCAACATTATCTATGGTTGTATAGGTAATTCTATTAGCGTCGTTTTTATAAGTCGCGATAACGTATAAGGATGATGCTTTCGTACTGAGATGATGTGGAGAAAAGATTGACTTGGTAAGAGTAAGCTAGTTAGTTAGTTTACCTTTAGCTAAAATTTTATTAGCTTGTGGGATAATAAGTTTATAGGTAGAGGTACTGTTTCATATGTTATTTAAATGACGCAAAGCCGCAGATACTGGATTCCTTTGTTTACCTTTGATTTTTATTAAATTGATCATTTACTTATTGTATATTGAGTATTGAGTGAAATATTTTCATTTACTTATTTCGTAAGTAGATGATGTAAAAATAAATGCTTCTATCACTCACAGCTATTATGTTTTGCAGATGATTTGAAGATATTCCAAGCTGTCTCAACAGATACTGATATTCTCATGTTCCAAAACGATTTAATTCGTTTGGACGTTCGTTTACTGTACTGAGAATAAGCTTGACTTAATCCATCAAGTGCTTAATAGTTACTTTTGATAGGAACACTAATATTATACCGTCTGACTATTTTCTAAAAGGATAGAAAATATAGAGATGCTGCAATGTACGCGACCTTGGTGTCTCATTCATGACACTAAGCTGCTATTCCGTGATCATATAGATAGTGTTGTTAGCAGAGCCTCACAATCATTGGGATTTCTAATGCGAAAATTCAAAATACTCTATATTGCACATTCGTACGTAGCATACTTAATGGCATATTCAAATCAGGCGTGGAACCTTCGCTACGACATATATATTTCGCGATTGCAAAATATCAACGAAAAGTCATGAAAAACATGTGTTACCGTTTATGACTTAGATATTCCTCCACCTAATACTTAAAGCTTTGTGCTAAGTTCCACATTCTACCGTATGCGAAACGTCGAGATATATCCGAAGTTACCTGCATTTTATAATTACTCAATGGACCGATTGACTACCCTGATCTTCTCTCTAAAATTTCGTTTGGAACCTAGTACTTGGTACCTAGAACAACGGCAAGGCAGATCATCCCATCCATCCCCACTTGGTTTCCACTAATTATCATTACAATGCATTTCTGTGGCGAGCGAGCAGTTGTTTGAACAAACAATGTGAAAAGTCTGATGTTGATATTTTTAACACTAAACTTGAACCCTTAAGACAAGTACTCAGAAGTGTAATTATTTTGTTAATTTATATTATTTAAGTTTTACATTCATATTTTACAAAATTGTAAATTGTTTCTATTCTCTCTGATACTTCAAATTATTGTGTTATGCATGCTGTTGGTTTTCCAGAAGAAAAAGTACCTAAATAAATAAATATAATATCACTTATGACTGCCCTATACAAAATTATGTCTTGTGTAAAAAACTTAAAGTAGTTTATGCAATTCTACTCTTGATTCTAAACAAACTAAGACTTAAAGTTATTCAAGTAAAAAGAAACACCTGGGTATTGATTAGAAATCTCTTCTGTTTATACTTATACCTATAGGTCAAATATTAATATAAAACCAGTTCCAGAGTTTCAGTAAGATTTTATAAGATTTAACTCATATTACAACTTGGAGAGAATTTTTTCAGGAGTGCTATCATTGAATTGATTACGTAATTGTATAACCTAAGGTTTATGTAAATAAATTTGACCTTGGATTAAATATAAATAACCCTTTGATTTTATTTACTTGTGCAAATGAATACTTATAACAATGGAATCCATGAATAGGTGCTACTACAATTGAGGACCACTGAACCGTTCCTGTTCATCGGTGTCAACGAGACTTTGTTTTGTTTTTAATTGAATAGATAGATAAATGCGCGGAATCAGCGTTCAAATTGTAACGAAATTTGCTTTTATGGATATTATATTCCTGTTTTAATAGGGTTTACGATTAATGTCTTATATTTTCAGTTCCTAATGAACTAAGTTTATATTTAACCTGCAGTAATTAATTCACTTATAATTGAAACTTATTTTTATGTTAAAACGAACAGGTGACAAGCTTACATCTAAATAGTCATAATATACGCCGTGCATCATTATTTATGAAGTAGGTAGTTCCCTAAATTAAATGAATTATTGAAGTAAATTAAATGACTTGTTGTTGTTTTTAGGGTGATTTATATCAACAGGTATTTCAAAATTCAGGTATCCTTAACTGCAGATCCAGACTAATGACATTATCAAAACTTAATGTCTAGTTGAAAACTTACATGAGAAGTTCCGCTTCTTGCATTTCTTGCTGCACTAATTTTGCTAACTCGGATTGAGTCTCCCGAGCCTTCTCCACACTTTTAGTTATATCATCGCTTTGGCGCTTCAGTTGCATACGCTTTGCAGTTAGTCGGACTGAAATTTAATGAACCATCGCTAAGTTATTATTATTTTTAGCAGTACTTATATACCTAAAGATAAATTATTTCATGTAATTCTTATAATATATAATATTTAATATATAACACCGTCACAATTAAAATCCGTGTTATTAAACAGTAAGAGATGAGAGGAAGAGTGAGAGGGTTCGTTAATATTTATATTTTACTTTCCTTTCCTTTTTTTCACGGATTTGTTTACTCTTTGAATCTACGTGTACCTACTTATATATAACAGGCTTCTTATAAACAATGATACATGGTTTTTGAGACATGCAGTGTGACCTTTCTTATACTGGCATTTATAATTTAACAATACGTAAAAAGAAGAAAGTTTATTATTTAGCCTAATTGTGCCACTAACTATAAGAAAGATCTCCTAATTCAGCGTCCAGCGTCCACCGACTTTTGTCATTGTTACTGAGCGTAGGTATGTAAAATCTAAGCAGTCTATTAGACTAGTAGGTAAACTTGTTGAGGTGATAGTATATTTATAAATTATTTATTGGTCTGTTTTGGACCACTATAGTTCACAATAATTTTCTAGCAAACTGGACGAAATTATGGTCGTAATACGAAAATAGGTATATTGTTACATGTAATAATAAAGCAGAAGAATAAATAAATATAGTGCACATGTCGCGTCCAGGACCCTTTTGGCTCAGCCACGTACAAATATGTACGTACTTCATAACAATAAAAATCTAATTTATACATTATAATAATATAAATTATAATTATTAATGACGCACAGGTGCGCTATCAACGCCAGTCATGCGGATAAATTGCAATTGCCTATTTTATGACTAATAGAGTGTCTAGCATATATTCTGATGTGAATATTGTATGGTATGGTAGTGTAACTCCATATCTAGTAATATATGAAGTACCTATATATTTTACACTGAATTTAATGATGTGACTGATTCGACTTTTCTCTAGCCGGTGAACATCAATCGCCAATCCTTTTGTCCAAATGGCTATAATAATACTTCACTGCAGCTGTCTCTACGGAAGCACATGTTTATCAACAGAAGTTTACGATCTACAAATCAGGCTGATTAATGTTTTGCCGTGCCGAGCGCGCACAGAGGCGTGGGTGATGTATTGATAGATGCAAATAACAACGATATTTTTCTCTATCCAATCTTGGCAGTAAGATATACTTACTGAAGGGTTGGGCTTGTCCGGAGATATTTTTATTATTGTATGACTTTCAGAAACTACTAACTACATATTAGGCAAACTTTAAAAGGAATTAAAGAGAAATCTGTATTAATGGGCAATATGACATGATTCGTTAGATGATCAATTTAAGAATTTATCTAGGCAAAATTATTAAACTAAAGTAGAACAGGTTATTAAGTCCCATACCATTTTCAAGTTTGAGACGTTCAATTTCTGTGTTCAATGAACGGGTAACTCGCAACGCAGTCATCGTCTCACGATATTTCTGCTCATTCTCTGCGTCCAATGCGGGTAAAGCAGAGCGCTGAAGTGTTAAAGATTAGTACAGTTCCTTGAAGTTAAAAGTTATCGGCTAAGTAATAAGGATCAGAGTGGAGGATTTAGAGTGATAGCAGTTCAACATTGAAGCATCTCGAGACGTAAAGAGTGCGCAGCTGTGGAAAAAACAGTTTAAGGAAATAAAAGTATCTTTAGTAAAGGTACCTAATTACTGAAGAAAAACAAGACTAAGGTATAATGTCAGTAGGTCATCACAATGACAAAATTCTGTCGCAATTGTCACATGTAGAACTGGGATCCTTGGATCCCAATTCTACATGTGACATTTTGCAGTTAATATATTTATAGAAGGTATATTTAGCAGTTTGTAACAATATTGGAAAAACAACAATTATGTCAATTATTTAATCGACACCATTTTATAGTTATATTTATATTTTATATAATTAGTGAAAACCCGAAATTTATTGTTCCGTTATTACGGAGAAAATCGCGCACAGACTGACAGACGCGGCAGAGGACTTTGTTTTTATACTATATGTCTTACCTTATTACAAATCTTGACATTATAATAATAATTATTTTAAATATATGACGGAGAATGGTTAGAAGAATAGGATCTGAGGTCTCTGTCTGTCAGGATTTTAAAGGTAATCGTCAATAAAACCAACATTAAGGCTCTGCGCCGCTGAGAGCACATTTACTTTGGGGCTAGTGATTAGTAGTGAGTCACTTCATATTGCAATGTACAATGTAGGTATTCAAATATCAAGAAATCAGAGGTCTAGATAAGTCAGGGGATAAGTCAGGTCTGTTCGCCACGGCGGCTCGCAAGAGACCGTTCCTTCACTCGCCATAGTCGCCGACCGCCCGCAGCGCCCAGCGCTACCACACCAACAAAAATAATGCAAAACAGTGTCGCCATCTCCGACATATATATTGCTCTTCTTTCATTTATTATGTATTTAAAATTATAATTAATATGTATATTTAAGACAAATAAAAAGATCAATTATAATATCAGAATTTGTCATATTCATATGTGTAATTGTGTATGAATATGACAAATTCATATTCATACACATGTGTCTCGTAAGTGACGTGAACTTACGACACACAATCATTATTAATACATAGTTAAAGAACTACGAAATAGGTATATTAATTTTAGTGTTTTTCACATAAGTAAGTAGATAACTAAATCTAATGATATACCTTATTAATAACGGTACATGGATAAGTTACTTTTCCAGAATTCTTAAATTCTTCCTGTCCTGCATAAATACATTTTAGAGTCGATTGGAAAAAAGTTAAGTGTAATTTACATTGTGAAGTTTCAAATTACAAACAGCTAAAAAGAACTTTAGGTGATATATAGATACTACAAAGTAATATTTCCTAGACATAAATTGGTGTAAATTAAGTATATAAGATAATGTTGGAATAAAAAAGAAAAACCTATAAAATATTTATGCTCCACGATGCCTATGTAAAATTACTATCAAAGAAAATAAAATTTACCTGCACAACCAACTCATTTTCGATTTCTTCTAAATTAGATTTAAGCAAACATATTTCTACTTGCTGTTCTTCTGGTTTAAACATCTTTACAAAAATTGTTGTGTCCAAATTCGCTTAACTTTACAAGAATTTTAAACAATTTGCACGCACCACGCGCAGTGCTAATAGTAATTTCCCGCCAAATGCTTGTTTTTTTTTTCGTTCTTTATTTAAAAGTTTTTTAAAACATATTTTATTAAAGTTCGTCTATGGTATGAATAACTGCATATGGACTGCTTTAAATTGGATACCGATTTGGATTTGGAATACATTAAATGAATTAGCTAAGTTAATAACTACAATTTTAATATCTCCAAACCAATAATGTAACCACAGAAATACCTTCTAATACCTATCTTTGGATGTAACGGTGTGGTTCAAGTACATTTTTGTTTACAAATCTTGAATGAATTACTACCAGATCTTATATTTTTATTGTAAGTAGGCAATGTTAATGAACCCACGGCGTAGGTCCTTTTTTAAATGAACTGTTATTGCATTTTATGAATTTAAATAAAACAAAAAACAGCTTGTCGGTGAACAGTTAATGCATTTATTAAAAATAAAATGAACTATATATTATGTATTTTTTGACTTTCTGTTTTATGTGTTTTCTAAAATTAATAATTATAACACAATTACGCTTAGTTGGTAATTAAATCGAGGTTGAATTGCTAGCCGGTGAGGGTAGTAATGACCGAGACATGTTATGATCATAGCTCACGCGTCACATACGACGCTTTTCAACACTGTTGCGAGGATACTACTGTATTATTATTGATCATAAATCTAGCCTGATCGGTAAACAATTATAGTTTTATTTATGTTAACTCCGTAAGTAAACAATAAATATATAATGATACTTAATTACGCAGAATAATCAGTTAAATACGTCAGTCAATACTGCCGAGCGTGCTCGTCTCCTTGCCTTGGGAGAATGGGAGTCGGGCCTTTGGCTTCAAGCACTTCCGTCACAAAACATAGGCACCATGTTGGATGATGATACTTTCCGGCTCGCTATTTGTTTACGCTTGGGCACTCCTTGTGTGGTGCCACTGTGGCGAAGCTGTCGACAGCCTCGGAAATCATGGCCGGTCCTGTAGCAGGAGTGCGGGGCGAATAGCACGGCACGCCAACATTAACGATATTATCCGCAGGGCTCTTGTCACCAGCGGCGTACCACTTGTTTTAGAACCTAATGGCTTGGTTCGAGACGATGGAAAGAGACCAGATTGTATGACATTATTGCCATGGAAGTTGGATCGGCCTTTGGTGCGGAACGCAACATGTGTCGACACCCTTGCTCCATCTCACCTTCCTAGCTCAGCGGGCTGTTTTGGCGCCTCTACTGCGATAGCAGAGACCCATAAACGGCGCAAATATAGCAACTTGTTCAGTTGCTACGACTTTGAGACGTTTGGAGTCGAAACGCTCGGGTCATGGGGTCCGAGTGGTGTAGTGGGAAACTCCTGTTTAAAGAGATTTCTCGAAGATTGGTCGACTCTTCGCGTGACTAGAAGGCTGGCTTGTTTCTAGGCCAAAGATTCAGCATTGCCATCCAACGTGGCAATGCTACCAATCTTCTGAGCACCTTCCCGGAGGACAGCGATGCGAAGGAATACTTCGACGCTTGAGGTTTTCTTTATTTTTATATACGAATCGTTTTTAAGTTATTGTATACATGTAGGTATTGTGTAGTTTGTAAATAATTAGATTTAATTTAATTATTTATGTATATGAATATACTTAGCTCACTTATATATATACGTCTACGAACTGTTCGCAGCGGATATTCCTAAAAAAAAATCCTTAAAAGATTAAGAATTAAATATAAATATTGTATGTTGCTATAGAACACCTATGAATAATAATTTTGACGTTTTTCTTGAAAGGCTGGAACAACTATTGAAGCACTTGTTCAAAAACAGTGTTTAATTTGTGGCGACTTAATATTAATCTGATGAAAGATGACAAATACCGAAAATCATTTTTATCATTGCTCTCATGCTACAATTTTAAATGCTTGTTTGACACTACAACATTCATACGTAATGGCGCAGAGTCATGCATTGACAATAATAATAATAATAATAATAATATTCCACAACTATCACACAACGCCGTCTAGTCTCAAGCTAAGCAGAGCTTGTGTTATGAGTACTAGACAACTGATAAACATACTTATATATTTCTAAATGCATACTTAATATAGATAAATTACACCCAGACACAGAACAAATGATCGTGCTCATCACACAAACACACAATATATTATCAAATCTAATAGATGCTAATATTAACGATATCCATATTGACCACAACGGATTATCGGATGGAGATGCCGGTCTTTTTTGCACAATAAGTGTAAAAAAAGTAACTGAAGAAAAAAAAAAGAAGTAATTTTAAGTATAATAAAAAAAGGATATATAATAAAAATAATAAGGCTGAGTTTAAGAAAAAGCTGTCAGAGATAGATTGGAATCTCGGCATAAATACATTTATAAGAAAATTTAATGAAGTACATGATAATTCTTTAAAAAAAAGCAAATTATTATTGATCTCAATAAGCCTGGAAAAAAAAATGGTTTAGAAAAGGAGTTAAAGTATCCAGCAAAGTTAAACGTATTTTGTGCCTTATCGATAAAAAGAGATGTTATAAATCAATCTTAAAATATCGTGAAAACTACTTAAGGATATTTAGAAAGGTAGTAAGATGTGCAAAAAAGCTTGACACTAGAAAAAAGATTGATCAGGCACCTCAATCTGGTAAAGCCTTGTGGAAAATAGTGAATAGTAGACGTAATTCTAATAAAAAACAAAGTACTGATATTATAATACTTAAATAAGACATATGACAACCCTATAGACGTAGCCAACATTTTATCTCACCAATTCGACAACAAAGTTACACTTAAGTCTTCTGATCATAGCTTAGCTAAAAAATACTTAATCGATAATATGGCTAGAGTAGACGATAACATGTTGTTTGATCAAGTGGGGTTACTTAGAGTACTTAGGTAGAAATCTTCAAAATGGTTAATAATATGTGCAATAAAAATTCCCACGGTCATGATGAAATACCCATGAGTATCATCAAGGATAACATTGACAATATCATTAGCTATCAATAGTTCGGGTATCAAAGAAGCATAGGAAGCATTGATGCAATAGACTCACTAGTGAATGATGTGGTTAGCAAACTAAATAATAAAGAAAAAGTGGCAGGACTATTCCTAGATCTTAGTTCTGCCTTTGATACTGTTGAACATAAAACATAGACAAATTAGAGCACTATGGGATAAAAGATAATATCTTAAAGCTTTTCAGTTCTTATTTACAGAACAGATCACAGTATGTTGAAATAAAATCAGTGGAAAGCGGACATGAAAAAATTAACAAATCGAAGCTGGTTAGAATACAAAAGGGGGTTCCACAGGGCTCAGTCTTGGGTCCAAATTTTTTTAATATTCCTTAATGACTTAGCAAACTATATGTATAAGATAGTACCAGCTATCAAAATGGTTATTTTTGCTGATGACACAAGTGCCGTTATGAATGATATCTCTGTAAAGGACTTAGAAAATAAAGTGAATCGTGCACTATCTGCTTTTGAGCATTGGTTTGCTACTAAAAATTTAAAACTCAATGTGGAGAAAACTAAATGTATGCTATTCAAATCAACCGTCAGGAATAATGATAGTTTTAAATAGCCTCATTGGGAAATAAAGTGGAAATTGTAGAAAACTTAAGATTTTTAGGCATACAAATTGATGAGCTCTTAAGCTGGAAACTGGAACTGGAAGCAATCACAAATGCTCTCAGCAGTGCATGCTACGTTTTGAGAAGTTTAAGGGACGAACTAACCATTGCTCAGCTACGAAATGTTAATTTTAGCTTAATAGAGTCCAAGCTGAGGTACAGTATTAAACTATGGGGGAACACTTATAAATATAATATTAATGCAGCCTTTGTTACGCAAAAAAGAGCCCTCAGAACTATTCTTCGCATAGACCAGACTGAATCTTGTAGAGAGCATTTTGTGAAATTAAAAATTCTACCTGTACCTTGTCTTTATATTTTGGTTCTACTAAGTAATTTTCAAGAAAACCTAGACAAATTTGAGACAAAGGAAGAAAGGGGAACTAGGGTGGAAACACGCAGGAAAGATTTGCCTAATTATTTGCAGCCAAAATTAAATGTTGTCAAACATAGCTTTAAAGTACAGTCTGTAAAAATTTACAATAAATTGCCATTAGAGCTAAAAACAATTGATAGTTTAAGAATGTTTAAATTCAAATTAAACTCATTCCTGTTGACGGAATGCTACTATAGTATAGAAGAGTTTTTCAGTGACAAAAATAATGCCAGTGTAACTTGTTTCTTTTTAAGTAGACTTAATTGATTTTTGACATGTTGTTTTTTGATCAAGTTGAATGTTTGTTTTTTTTTTCTTGACATTACCTACTTATTTTAATTATTGACTATATTGTTTTAATCCTGTATTCGACACAAATGTATTTTTGTTCAGAATAAATAAATAAAAAAAAACCGATCACAAACTCTGCATGATGACTGTTTCCGACGACGAACTTATCGAGGTGACTGTCCACGACGATAGTACTTTCGTTATGAACATTTGAAATCTTCATACCAGTTGTAATTCCACCAAAGCGCACCTATTCAAAATTCAATCAATAAATAAAATTACAGTTCTAGAAAACAGATTCGGTAAGAAATGTTTTTTGTTTCATTGTGCATTTACACAGCTGTATTACCGTGGATACGTTGTGAACTATAAATACAAGTTATATCATTACATCATAAATAAATAATTTCAAAAGTTATCAATAATTTTTGTTTTAACACAGTAAAGATAATAATTATTATATAACTTTAATACATTTTACATTCATCATTAAATTTAGAATTTTAGGTGTGCTTTAAATCAAATTTTAAGCTCGATGGAGTAAAGACAGCTCGATGTTTACAGGATAATGAACAGCTATATGAATGAAGGATAATGAATAGCTGATGAACTAGACAAGATTAAAAAAATAGGTTTTAGATGGGTAGTGGATGACATGTCCCGATGACAAACTGTTAGAGGTGGCTGGCCCCGACGACAATTATTACTTTGTGACCACTCTCCGCAAATGTTAATTGAAAAGGAACGGTAGCCTGTTAAAATTTCATTCACGAAGAACTATTCGTGGTGATTGTCCCCGTAGATGGACTATGAGCGGTAAATATTCGTGGTGTATGTTTCTAAAAACATTTCAAATAAAGTTATTATATTAAACGTATAAAGAATACGGTCGTGAGCAGGATTTGAACCCGCACCTCCCGGATAAATACTCCAAGCGCTCTGACCACGAAGCCATCTCAATTTCTTCGTTCGGTTCGAATCCTGCTCACGACCGTATTCTTTATCCATTTAATATAATAACTTTAGAGTTCGCTAAGCATGCGTTAATGCTTTTCAAAGATTTATCTTTAACATTTCAAATGTTCGGCATACATACCTAATCAAAGTACTTTCACTTAGAACTGGCACCTCGTCGAAGCGTTTACCGTGGAAAACGACGGTATCAAGCTAGTAGCTAAGTACCGTGAATAGTTCGTAGTCAGGGAAAACTGTCGCGAACAGTTTATTTGTGAACAAAAAGAATGAGTATTCTAAGAGACCGTAAATTCTGTTTCTTGCATTCGTCAGATACCACTGACATGGCCGTCCCGCGAATTATTCTTGGCGGATTTTCTGTCTAAACATTGCATGCCGGGTATTCACGACGATAAAATGTTTCAGGTGACCAACTCTGACTAAGGGCTGTTCGTGGTAAATTTGAAATTTGTCATGCTCCCGATTTTCAACATGGTACATGAATTTTTGAACAGTCATTGAATATAAAATTAAAATAATGTGTATAAAAGCAACGGCAAAACATGTACTTTTTACCCAGTAGAAACCAAAAAATATATCAGTCATCATCAGTAACTCAATAGAGACGTATCAGTGAAAGGTATTAATTTATTAGTATTAAATATAGACGAATTGTTATTTGCGGAATTTGCTACGATTAGTTCTCGGAGAATCTAGCGTCCGGCGCTAAACTTCGTGGTGGCTTTTTCCGAGGATTAGCTCATGGAGGTAGTCGCCTCTGACTACTAACTGATCGTGGCGAATTTCCCGACGACGATCTACATGACCACTGTTTCGTTAGACGACAAAACGTTCGGGAGATTCTACCAAGTGTAATCTAGCTCAGAAGGGGTCATAGAATTTAAACAACAAATCAACCAACACAATTACAGTATTTATTTTAAACTCGATCAGTTGACAATACACTTTAATAAAATTTAATTACTAACCTTAGTTATCACTCGGGTGTCTCGTTCAAGAATGATCGTGCCTCATGTCGGCGACTTAAATTATCAACTGACACTTAGCCAGGTGTCCAAATGACAACTCACAGTAAGACATGTAATTATTAATCTTATACTACCCACAATTGGGTGAGTTAGGTTACAGTCGGCCATCCTTCAAAAACGAGTCCCTTCGTTTCGGCTTAGTCTATTTACAGTAATAACCAGTATGTATTTATATAAATAATAATAATTCTAAATTAATTTATCTATCAATATAATTAATTGTTACTACTAACATAATTAGAAATCACAATTTAATATGCTTCGTAATTATTTTATAGCCGGGCGGTGTGAAGGTTACTTCCTTCACCATCACATTGCCATCGACTGCGATGCTTTGAGCCACTCATGGGCGGCGCAATCATACGCCAATCCTACCCGACTCAGAACACCCCTCACTGAATCTACTATAATAGTCGTGCGCTGTGAGGGTTGCTCCCTGCACCATCACATCGCCAACGACTGCGATGTCTTGAGCCACTCATGGGCGGCGAGTTCATACGCCAATCATGCCCGACTAAGAACACCCCTCACTCAATCTAATAGGATAGTCGTGCGCTGTGAGGGTTACTTCCTTCACCATCACATCGCCATCGACTGCAATGCCTTGAGCCACTCATGGGCGGCGAGTTCATACGCCAATCATGCCCGACTCAGAGCACCCTCACTCATCTCTTTGTCTTTTCTATTTCATACTCACAACTAACAAGTTCATTTACCAATTATCCTCTAACATAACATTTCATTAACTATCACTGTAATCGTCTTCTCATAATCATGGCCTAACACGTACAATTCTACTAACGCAATAATCAATCAGGTCAGATTTAATTTAGTTCATCACATTAGTTAAGTTTGACAGTCATATAAAGTAATCAAGTAATTAACAATGCGTCTTAATCTTTATCATAATTGTCACTTTCATCATCATTCTCGTCGCTAGAAGAGCAAGTAGGGGCGTTAAAACTCAACCATGGGAATATTTTGTCAATAGCAACAATTGTTTCATATTTTGCCCCTTTTCTAGTCAAAGGAGTATCTTGTACAAGAAATCGATCATTTGGTAGAATCTTTTTAATTCGATAAGGACCCTGACATTTAGCTTCTAACTTTTTAGATTGCCCCGGTGCCGTTACTATTGCTCTCGCTATCCGAACAAGGTCACCCTCTTTATAATCCGTGGCTTTTTTCCTATGCTTGTCATAACGATTTTTATTTATTTGTTGATTTCTCTTGATTCGTTAGCTCGCTTCGGACCTAACTTCCCCTAATGTTTTGTTTGTGTTCTGTTCTATGTCATCAATCACGTTATTTAATATGCCTTGGCCCGGGTTTACAACTGTTCTACCTAACAATAGCTCAGTAGGCGTTCTTTTAGTTATATCATGAACTGTTGTATTTAGTCCCAACTGTATGTCCGGAAGAAGTTCGTCCCATGTATTTTTGTCCTTACCGTGAACCATGGACCCAAGAGATGCTAGAATCGTCCGGTTATACCTTTCGACCTGTCCATTAGCCCTTGGCGTGGCGACGGAATTAAGGATATGCTTTGTACCAATTGACTGTACGAACGTCTTAAACTTTTTACTCGTGAAGCTCGTGCCGCGGTCTGTAATGAGTCGTGCCGGAGACCCGAAGTAACTAAAAAGAGTTTTGAACGCTCTTATACTCTCTTTGGTTTTCGTACTTCGCACAGGTGATAAGCTGACGTATTTAGTGAAAGCGTCAACTATCACAAGAATGTATGTATAACCCCGTTTACTTCGTGGGAATGGGCCAAGATGGTCCGCATGTAATGTGTGGAACGGTATCTCTATTTTTGGGATCGGATGTAATAACCCTTCTTTGGTTCCTGAGGGTAGCTTGTGGTGAGCGCATTCAAGGCATGCAGCTACATATTTCTTTATAAATTTCCGCATCTTCGGAAACCAAAACAGTGACCTTATTCGATCCAAGGTTTTGTCAAAACCAAAATGACCCACATCGTCATGATTGGCTTTTAAAAGTTGCCACCGTACGCCTTTTGGTACTACCCATCTAGTAGCCCCATCGCCTAAAGTTCTAAAGACTCGTCCGTTTTTGATTGTATAGTCCTTATATATATCTGCAATTTTAGATGTTTCCGGGTCCTCTAAAACATCTTTGATTCGTCTCACTTCTTCGTCAGAAGACTGGACTGTGGAAATCCAGTCCTCTGTACTAACTGTCATGATGTCTAGAACGTGAACTTCTTCGGCCGGCGCTGACACTGGTCCCCTACTGAGTGCGTCTACATGAGACATTCTCTCACCAGGACGGTATTCGATGTCGCAATTGAATTCCAAAAACTGTATCCACCATCTAGATATGCGAGGTATAAGATCTCGCTTGGTAAATGTGGAGCGTAACGCACTGCAATCGGTCACAATGGTAAACTTTATTCCGATAAGGTATGTGCGGAATTTGTTCAATGCGCTAACGACTGCGAGTGTTTCCAGCTCAAAGGAGTGGAACTTCATCTCATCTGCCAGTGTCTGACGACTAAAGTAAGCTATCGGCCGCCAGGGATCAGAATCTTCCCTCTGCAATAAGATGCCTGCAACGCCAAACTTACTAGCATCAGTGTGTAGTTGCGTTTCAGCGTTAGGATTATACAAAGCTAGAACAGGTCTTTCTGTAAGAAGCGTTTTAATGGTCTGAAAGGATTCCATTTCTGTATCTCCCCACTGCCAAGATACGTCCTTCTTCAAAAGGCCCGTCAGAGGTCTGGCGATTAGTGCAAATCCTTTCACAAACCTTCTGAAGAAGCTAGCAAGTCCAAGGAATCTCCTCACCTCATGTTGGTTCCGAGGGACAGGGAATTCTGACACCGCCTCAATTTTTTTGACCCCAGGTCTGATACCGTCTTTGTCTATTTCGAATCCAAGAAAATCTATTCGTTCTTGGAAGAAATGACACTTCTCCATTTTAAGCGTTAATCCTGCTTCACGTAAAAGACTTAACACTTCTTCGAGACGAACTAGTCCTTCTGCAAAATTTTTTGATGGTATCAAAATGTCATCCATGTATATAACTATATAACCGACCTTAGTTTTATTAAGAATTTTGTGAATCGCTCTCTGAAACACCGCTGGGGCATTTGCCAACCCGAAGGGCATACGATTATATTCATATTGCCCATCGGGTGTGACAAATGCAGTCTTTTCTCGAGATTGCTCAGCTATAGCAATCTGATGATAGCCTGAGGCTAAGTCAAGTGACGTGAATAATGACTGACCTGACAGCTGATCTAACAAGTCGTCAATTCTCGGCAATGGATACTGATCTCTTTTGGTGCGGCTATTCAGAGCGCGGTAGTCTACGCAGAGTCGCTTTTCACCCGATTTCTTTTTAACAAGGACGATTGGGCTAGCGTATGGCGAGTTCGACTCTCGCACAATGCTATGCTCAATCATATCACTCACCATATCCTGGACTAATTTACGCTCAGAGTAAGGTAAGCGGTATGGCCTATAAACAACAGGGGTAGAATCCTTGAGATGAATTTCCATTTCCGTAACGTTGGTAAATCCCAAGTCGTGCATACCAGTGGAGAAACAGTCTTTATATTTTTCTAATAATTTAACGCACTGGCGTTTATGATTCTCCGATAGCTGGACGCCACACTTTGGATTTATCGATACATGATCATCAGAAATTCTTAAAACCTGTAAGTCATTATTACTCGATCCTATGAACTGTGCGCGTGTGATCAGGGTGTTCTCCTTGAAACACACTGGATTCGAACTAACATTTTGGATCAATAGATGACATTCAGAATTAAGAATTTGGTATTCCCCCGGTAAGAGGTAGTATTCCTGACCTGCACGGCCCCTTACAGATCCACCTACATAAATATTTCCATCGCAAGGGACATTTGTCGTCACAGGTACTGACACCATCTCACCTACGTCGATTGTAAGCTCACAAGGTACGTAAAGGTGCAACTTAGGATAGAAATCATACCCTACTCGTTCAAATTTTAGATTAGTTGGAGTCTTAATAATTTTGAGTGTCGGTCTTTCGGTAAAACTATGTCCAAGTAAAACGTCATAATTGATCAAATAATCATCTACAATGAACACTTCAACGTCCATTTCTGAAATACCTTGCACATCTATGTTTACTAAAGTACGTCCTAAAGGTAAGTATGGTATATTCCCTAACCCTCTTAAACGAGGACCATTAACGCTTTCCCAGTTCAATCCTAAACTCAAAGCATTCCTTTTACGAACCAATGTTGCCTCACTACCTAAGTCCAGTTGACAAACCGTGGGAATTCCGTTAATTTTTATCATTAACTTGTACTTGTCATTACCATTTTCAGCAAAAGAAACTTCAAGGACACTTTTGTCTTTTGGAGGATTCTTTTGATCCTTTATCCTAGGGCACTGAGAGGTGTCGTGTCCTAGAAAATTACAATTGGTGCACTTCACAATCGGTTTGGGACACTTGAAACTGGGGTGACCGACACCCTGACAGTTAAAACACGTAACGGGTCCTTTAACATTGCTATTTTTATTGGACGCCATACTAGTTATATTTCTAGTGGAGTTACTAACTAATGATACGTTATGGCGTTTATCTCTATAAACATCTTTATTATGATCTGATTGATTTCTATTGTGATATTTAATAGTTTTAAAGAATTCAAGTACATCCTCGGGTTTATCAAACATTGCTGCTTGAGCGCCTACGCGGACCCCCTTGTCATCGATCCCATAGAGTAAACAATCCACTGCTTGCCTTCCAAATATCTTACATTTATTGAGTAGGTTTATCTTTGCAAAATAATAAAGTTCAAAAGATTCTCCAGAGTTTACCCGTCTGTTAAGCATATCTGTCAATAGTTCCGCGTAATTTTCCGTTGCAGGAAATGATTCTTTCAGCAACGATTTCCATTCGAGCCAAGTATGCTTGATGGAGGGTAAGCCCTGGTACCATGTCTTAGCTATTCCAATAAGTTTAGGCAGGGCATAGTGAACAGTTTGCTTATCGTTCCAATTATAAATTTCTGAACATTCGTCAACTTTATCAAGCCAGTTATTAATTGTCTGTTCTTTCGATATTGGATCAAAATCTGGAATTATATTATTCAAGGTTGAGCTGGAAAACGATTCACGCTCCCCTGCCTTTAATTTAAAAAGATTTATAAAATCCTCAAAAATATCCATGTTCACGACTTTAGGTCTCTTCTTATCACTAATATTTTCATTTTTATCACTACTAGGCGAATGTCGTTTTGTGGGTGTGATTAAGGATCGGTCACGATGCGTGCGGAAACTTATATTATCGTTACACTTATACCCGTGATCACTAGGGATAGGCTCAGACGCCTCGGACCACCTGCACGATCTGTTCCGTTCCGTTAATCTCTCCCGTTCTTTACGTACCTCCTTTTCAAGAGTCCTTAATTTTTCCTTCTCCCGAGACAGCTTACGTTCCTGTGCATGTAGCGTTTGCGTACTGCTCACGCTTCGGATTCGGTGAACATTGCTGCGGTGATCCCGCGTTGCACTGCGGCGATGGTCACGTACTGGACTGCGTCCCCGAGATCGTTGTGTTCGTGGGCGGCAATCCCCGCGGTCACCACGACTGTGGCTACGGCTACGCCTCTCGCTTCCTCGCAGGTCTCGATTTCGACTTCGGGATGCCTCACTAAACCGGTGCTGCCGGTCGTAGGCGCGAGACTGGCTGCTAGCTCGTCGACAATCCGCATCGGGTTCTTTATCGCTCATTTTCCTGGAACTCAAATATTTTCTTCATGTATTATGTTGTAATTAAACAGTCTTTTTTTTTTTTTTTATTATTTTTTTTTTTTTTTTTTTTTTATTTGACAGCAAATTATTTATGTTCGCCTTATCTTAGTCACAATTTTACAATATTGTCATTTCATCAGTACTACACATATCTTCTACAATGATACTCAATTCAAATCAGTCAATTAAATCAAGATTTTTAATCTGTATGCATCGCAAATACTGCCATAATTGATTCAAATATTTTATTATTTATGGTTACTTCATTTACTATAGTATCCATACATACTAATATTTATACCAAAAGTCAAACCAATTTGCGTCACGATAAAAAAAGAAATAAATTAATTTTTGTAACTATTTCATCGAAATATTGGGGCACAATTTTTTTTTTTTTTTTTTTTAATCTGTACGCATCGCAGAATCTGTAGATCATTTTATTATTACTTTACTATTTCTGGACATCAATTTCACTATATTTCCACCGTAAAGTAATATTTCTAACAAATTTAATAAAAGGAAAAGAAAATATGCACCGCAAAAAAAACAATGGAACCTAATCCTTTTCAATCGGTGGAGTCATCGTTCAAATCGTTGTCGTGTAACTTTTAACACACGTATTTTTTGTATTTCTACTTGTAATTGGGTTGATTTTCAAATAAATTTAACGGAAATATTCAATATTCATTGTACATGAACGGTCGAGCTCGTGGGCATCGTGGGTGTTAGCACAAGACAGTTATTTTCTTGAAAATCCCACTTCTGAGATGTAATCTAGCTCAGAAGGGGTCATAGAATTTAAACAACAAATCAACCAACACAATTACAGTATTTATTTTAAACTCGATCAGTTGACAATACACTTTAATAAAATTTAATTACTAACCTTAGTTATCACTCGGGTGTCTCGTTCAAGAATGATCGTGCCTCATGTCGGCGACTTAAATTATCAACTGACACTTAGCCAGGTGTCCAAATGACAACTCACAGTAAGACATGTAATTATTAATCTTATACTACCCACAATTGGGTGAGTTAGGTTACACAAGGCACTTTCGTTGGGTATGTGTAGGTATAATTAAGATCTTTTTAAATCTTTTATAAACCGTCAACTGCAATTACACCCAAACGCATTAAATTTCGCAATTCTATAAATCTTAGATTTTTCACACTAGCTTCGTTCTCGTCACTTAAAGCGATATTATAAACTGATAATTTCGTCGATTAATTCTACTCAAGAAAAGAAGCAATAAAAAGTTATTCGAAAAAATTTCATCAACTCCACAACTATCGTTCGCCCAAAATGTATCCACTTTACTTAAGAGTGAAGAGATTTTTTCTAGATATACGTGCTCCATCCTCGGCCACACCGTCGCTTACCATCAGGCGACTTGGTGGCCAAAAGTAGATCCACTTTTGATAAAAAAAAAAAAAAAGTATATATAGAGAAGTATCTGACGATTATGAGGAACATAATTATCGGTCTCTTAGATTATGAATTACTTTTGTTCGCAGATGAACTGTTCGTGACTGACTACGAATTATTCGCGGCGGATTATTTGACGTTAAGCTACGCTACCGTTGTTCTCCCCGGTGAACTCTTTGAGGTGCCAGTTCTTGTGTTCCGCTGCCGCGACAGTAGATACTTTATTAGGTATGATTGCGAACATTTGAAGTGTTTTTGGAAACATACACCACGAATATTTACCGCGCTCAGACCAGTCAGTCTACGGTGATGAATAGTTCGTCGTGAAAGAAATTATCAATAACAGTCCACCTTTCCCAATCATGATAAGTGTCAAGTCAAGTCAACCAAAAAATGACGATGACACTTATCGTCATTTTTTGGTTAACTTGAGTTAGTAGGAAAAAATCTGCGAGCTATTCTGGCGTGCGCTGCCTAAACCCATAGAGATATAACAAAATGATGTATACTGGAATTGTGTATCTTATATAGGTCTACAGAAAAGTCCGCGATGGCATATGTCTATCTCTTAAGGATAACATACTACATCCAATTTAATTCTTAAAAAAATGGGCAATTATGAAGCGGTAATTGGAAAGCAGGACCGGGATCAAAATTTCATGATTACTTATGGTCGCGATATCCGGCATCCACGCGGGCGAAGACGCGGGCATCAGTTAGTCAATAAAAATATTAAATGTTAACGAATCATCAATATTATAAATGATTACTGTGATTTTCAATAGCGTAAGTAACATGTTCAGTAAAAACAGTGACTCTACTTCTGCCATTTTATTCATAACAAAAAATTTTTGAATCTGATATTTATGACATAAACAATTGTAACAATCAGTTTGTGACAACAGCTTAAAATATGAAAATAAATTAACACGCTCCCTAAAAAAGATCTGTTTGATCCGCGAAGATTATTCGTAGTGAATGTCCGCGGTTAGGAACAGTTAGTTATTCATGTTGAATATCTCAAAAGTCGGCCAGTTCGTGTTGAATTTCGTTTACGTCGAACTGTTCGTTGTGAATGTTTCCAAAGGTGGCCTTTTCGTGGCGTAGGTCAACCTCGTTTTTCGTCGTGAATACCCATGCAATTTTTAAGTGGAAAGTCCGACACGAATAGTTCCCAGTCAGGGTCAGCCGTTTTGAACAGTGAATTTTCGGGAACAGCCCGTCAGGTTATTTTACGTCGAAAATTACACCATGAATAGTTTGTAGTGAACAGCCCCAACGCAATTTATAGTGGGAAAATTCGCCATGAACAGCACGTAGCAAGGGACAGCCTCCTCAAACTGCTTTTCGTAGGACTTTCAAAGAAAAACAGTTCGAGGTGGCTATAATGCAAAGTTTATTGCTAAAAAAAACCACCACGAACAGAGAGTAGGCTGGTTTAGGCGTTTCCGAAAATTTATTATTAGGAGCAGCTGTCGCGTAGTTTCTCGCCGGAAAATCCATCACGAATAATTCGTAATCAGATACATTTATGGGTTTCTATGACCTAACTTTAAGCAGCCTGAGACTACGTGATTTTAGTCACGTAGGCCGGGCTTCATCCGTGGCGCTTATTTTGCCTCGACTGTGCCATCTTTCGTTGCTAGATTATAACTTTATAATTTTGCCTGAGTGATTAGGCTAGCTGTACTCCGGGGCACAGTCGTTACGTAGGTAACGGCTGGGCCCCGGAGTACTCTGTCATGATACCGATACACCCGGCATTGCACCATCATTACAGCATATATAATGTGTGTAGGTATATAACCTACTACCGCTTTAATTTTATCTTCATAATCTTCTTTTATGAGGGCATCGCTTTGATATGATTTCTTTAATAGAGAGAGAAGGCAATGTTTCTTACTTAATTAAACTAGAATCCTTTTATTTTAAACTCACCTAATGCCTCAATTGTAGCTCGCTACTGCAACAGGTTTAAACTTTAGGAGAGTTCTGGCCTCAAGACTCTTTATGTTAGTGTGCTAACATTTAAATTCAACTTTGGAACGGCTGTTTATAAAGAAATTACTTTATATTCAAGCAAAATTCTGTACTGTCTGTTTTTCCACTATCACCAGGCTTTCTAACTTCCCTATTAAAAAAGAGGTCATCCATTCATACGTAGGTATGGGTAGTAGGATTAGAGAAATAAAACATGTATTATTTTTAGTCAGGTGTACCAGCCGGAGTGAGGCAGTTATATCTTCCTTGTGTTACCTAGCACACAAAATTTTAGGGGATTTCTCTAGAAACCTCTATGCCTGACTCCCTCTGACCATAATTTCTTTAATGTACAAAAAATATATAAATATTTTCTTAGTCTAGGTTATTCTACATATTAATTATTTGTCGGTGCGCACTTTGTTATATTTTTAACACCAAGTGTGCACCGTAAGTTTATCTTTTGTTTAATATTGTCTCTTGCAGTAAAAGTACATAAAGCCAAAGTCAAAGCATAAATTACAATTTGACGAATTAAGGCAAGAGGCACTTTTAAGTTGCACATCTGCCATCTTCAGTGGAACAAGGGGTCTCTGGGTAACCCGCAATTGGCAATTAACTATGGCGAGGCAATTTTATGCCTCTAGCTAGCATACAGTACAAACTTGGCAACACACCACTAAAGGTTCCTTTGTGAAGCACAAACCTCAGCCTAGGACGTAGCTGGGGGCATACTAGGCCCTATCTGGATCTAGGCGTTGAAAGCGCTGTTAAGTCACCAATGATTAAAAAACTGTTAGTCGACATATGATTAAAGAACCTATAAATTCATATTCTATTTACCTATGAATTATTTTATCAATCTCCTTTATTTTAAAAGTTAAAAAAATTTTTTCTTATTTATAGTCTTAATTTATAATCAGATAGTCCTAACACCCTGTATGGCTGGCTATCTTACGAACTACACTAAAATTTATTTTTATGTATTTATAAGATCGTTAGTAACACCATAACAGCTAAAATGCCAAAGCGAAAAAAAATACCCATGTGCGCGCGCTGTATTCAGTGCAGACTCACGGGGGTTTGATCCTTTCACTCACTCCAACTCACAAACGCTTATCATCGCGCCTTAAATACTACCACGCCCCCGCTTCGCTACTACTTAAGGTCACCCGAGGAGTTATTTTATTTCGTCCACCAACTAATAGAACATTTCATCGATTTTTTTCAGCTGATTAGCTATCTAATATCACCAATATATTAATAAGTTGATAAATCGACATAGAATAAGTTCCTTATGTGTGGTCGTATTAAATGGAGATTATTATTTAGAGGGAGAAAGGTAAAAAATGGTGGATGATGATTATCGGTTTGAAGCAGATCCTGGTTGGGTTTGTAAACACAGCAAATACTATTAGAGATTAGGAGATCAAGTATACGCCCATTTGTATTAGTTAGGGGATTATATTGCCTCAAATTGTGATTGCTCATGAATTCTTTTAAGCGTTGACAGATGATAGTGGTGCCTAAGCAGGTTAAGGAGTCTGAACATGGATTTGGTTTTATCCAATAGGCGCTGGGTATGTTATAATCTCCTAGTAACAGCAAATTTTCTACATTTGTAGAGTTAATTACAGAATCCAAGATTTCAAAATGCAAGTTATATACTCTGAGTGGTGAATTATTAGGTATATAGACCGCACTTATAAAATTTTGCGTAGTGTTTTCGCTATTAGGGATTGCGACAACAATATGTTCATAATATTTGTCGAATATACCTTGCGGTGGAAGTGCGATGCATATAGGATTGAATTCTCGTAAAACAGCCACCAAAACGCCTCCTCCATAAGACTTATTAGTTGCAGATCTATTACGATCGCATCGAAACACAACATATCGATTATCAATAAATTCGAGATTACTTATAGCCGGGATTAACCATGTCTCAGTTAAAACTATAACATCAAAACAGTGAGACTGAATATTCATGTATAAAGTATTTAGTTTTGTGCGTATACCTCTGCAATTTTGGTAGTAAATACTAAGATCGTTCCGGACGTGAGCCATAATAGCAGTCTTAAAAAAATTATTGCGAAAAACGATGAACAATTGATTGGTGTATTATTAATAATGATTTGGTTTTAACATTTCATTTCCGAGTTTTTATGGCTATTATAAGAGAAGTTTCAAGTTTTATGTATATACCTACGGCGCGTTCGACTAAAACAAACTTGTAACTGTACTGCTTAGCTTCGAGTTTCTCGTAATACTCGTAGCTGTTTCTTCTGAATAGGTAGGTGCTCGTTTACTTTTAACGATGCTCGGAATTGAATCCTCTCATGAAGAACCACCACGAAGAATGCGCCTGTGTTAAAAAATAATGCACGATTGAAGTAAATAAAATCAAATTTAAAACACTGCCCGTCTTTTATTTTTGTCAGATGCAACAACATAAAAGACTGACAAAATATTAAAAATAAAGTTGATTTCATCATTGGTGGAAACATCACATTTCATACAGAGTATGCATTTTTACCGACCAAATAAAAGAAAAAAAAAAACTGAACAGCTTATGTTTTCCAGAACATCAATTAATATTTAATAATTGTATTGTAAATTGCTGCGCCTTAGTGGAATTACAGCTGCTGTAGTATATATTTTTTTTTCTATATATAATGCTTATTATTTTATGTTATTAATCCGAAATATTAATAGAAGCGAATCGACAGGTTGAAAAGTTTTCTAAAAAAAATAATATATGTTTACGCCTTAGCTAAAATATTTCTACTAATGTTTGTTTCCGTTTGCTTATATATTATATATCATTATTCTATTACGTACACGTCATTGAATGGCCAATCATCAGCACGTGACGGACTCTATTTTATTTTCAGAACAGTTAAAACAATGTTTTAAAATTTATATAATTATTAACAAAAAACAGATAAATAATAAATTTCATATTTGATGGGACTTCTTTATTACAGACGTTTCCATTAAAAAATATTATGGATTATTACGGATTAATAATGTGGAACGTTATATATAACAAGCAACGAAAGTGCGTTCGTCGGGTATAGCCACTCAAATGGTCCGTTGTCGGAATTATAATACAGCGGCCACGTAGTGTGTTGTTAAAAAATCCGCTACGAAAAGTTCGTAGTGAGTGACAACTTCTAAGAAAATTCAACAAACGATTCGTTTATATTGAATAAATACTAACGAATAATTAAAAAAATATAGAAACTAGGTAGTTAAAGTTCTTACCTTATTTCACAAGAGCGTTTGTATGGATTTACTGATGATGAATAAGAAATTATTTTGGTTTTCAGCTTATTTATGTAATTCTATAAGATAAGATAAGATAAACATCTGAAACCCGAACGAAAAGTTCTTTGTCAAAGTTGAATACCAATAAGTTTTCGTCGGGAACAGCTATCACGCAGTTTGTTGACAGAAAATCCGCCACGAACAGCACTGTTAGTGGCAGATTTTTAGACAGCCAACTCGAACATTTAGTGGTCGGATAGAGTCTTCACGTAGAGGTTCGTAAACATCCACTAAGAAATATTTTTCTGCTTTCAATATTATTATTTAATTGATGAGAAAATTATGCGATGGGGCTTGTTTCATACGAATTTTTCGATAAATGAATGCATGATGCAATACTTTATTTGAGGTAAGCTGAAAATAAAATCTTGCTAGTGCAAGACGTTTTAATTATCAGCCTCATCAGGCTGTCACCGGTAGCCCTTACCTGGAATATTTTGTCTGACGTTACAGTAGTCAAGGCATTTCTACAGAAATTTAGAAACTTTTATATCTAAAATTATGTTCCTCGTTATTGCCCAATTAACAATAGGCATGCGTTGCAGTTCTACAAAAAGCAATGCAAATAGGCAGAAAGAGTACACCGAGCTCCGAGTCCTTTTTCTCCAACATCATTTCAGCTTTCTTGGAGTCCATGGTAATAAAAGTTCACAATTTTGTATATTAAAACGCTCGTCTCGATATGGTCTTGTCCAATGAAATTCTTTCTGAAACAGGAGTTTGTTACTTATGTGTCCATTGACCCCAATTGGGGATAAATATAAAAAACTAGTTCGCGGTTCAGAAAAGGTTATATTTTAGCGTATATTTTTTATTACAAGGAATTTTTATAAACGTTATTAAAACTCATTTGATAGTTACTGCTACTGGCTAATGCAGTTTATTTAAATGAAGGTGTCTCTTTTTGAGTACGGCAGGTACCAATGCAAGTCAAGGACGTCGATCGGCCTACGTGACTAAAATCACGCAGCTCAAATATAAAGATATAAAATCTGATAAACGTATGTAAAATCATTAATCGACCAGGGATTCACGATAAACTATATAATTAAGACGTAAGGAAACCCAAGTGGAATTACTATAAAAAATAACGACCGTGTAAAGGGTGTCTGTGGACTAGGTTCACGTTACTACTTTTAATCATAAAACAATATTCATGCATGGCAGTTGTTACAGCATTACATGATATTTAAGCGAATAAAAATATAAATTGCTGAATTTACCCAAAACTCGAAACACAGTCAAAATGTATAAACTTACATAAATCATGCAGTTTTTTGACGGAAAATTCGTCATGAACAGGTATTAGTAAGAGTCGGACACCTCTGACAATTTCATGTTGGGAACAACCACCACGCAGAGGTTCGTAGATATTAACAACTGCAAAAATATTTTTTTGACGGAAAATCCGCCATGAACAGTTCGTAGTCAGAGTCGGACACCTCTCACAATTTAACGTTTGGCACAGCCACCACGCAGAGGTTGGTAGATATTAACAACCACTAAAATATTTTTTGACGGAAATTCCGCCACGAACAGTTCGTAGTCAGAGTTGGACACATTTTACAGTTTAACAGCCACCACGCAGAAATTGGTACACATTAACAACCGCTAAAATATTTATTTGACGGAAAATCCGTCATGAACAGTTCGTGGTCAGAGTCGGATAGCTCACACAATTTAGTCTGGTACAGCCACCACGCAAAGGTTGGCAGACATTAACAACCAAAAAAATATTTTGTGACGAAAAATCCGCAATGAATAATTCGTAGTCAGAGTCGGACACCTATTACAGTTTAACGTCTGGTACAACCACCACGCAGAGGTTGGTAGATATTAATAACCACTAAAATATTTTTAATATAAATTCACCACGAACAATTTGTAGTCAGATTTGGACAAATCGTACAGTTTAATAGACCCCACGCAGAAATTGGTACACATTAACAACCGTTTTTTATTTGACGGAAAATCCGCCATACACAGTTCGTGGTCAGAGTCGGATAGCTCTCACAATCTAGTCTGGTACAGCCACCACGCAAAGGTTGGCAGACATTAACAACCAAAAAAATATTTTGTGACGAAAAATCCGCAATGAATAATTCGTAGTCAGAGTCGGACACCTATCACAGTTTAACGTCTGGTACAGCCACCACGCAGAGGTTGGTAGATATTAATAACCACTAAAATATTTTTAATATAAATTCACCACGAACAATTTGTAGTCAGATTTGGACAAATCGTACAGTTTAATAGACCCCACGCAGAAATTGGTACACATTAACAACCGTTTTTTATATGACGGAAAATCCGCCATAAACAGTTCGTGGTCAGAGTCGGATAGCTCTCACAATCTAGTCTGGTACAGTTACCACGCAAAAGCTGGTAGACATTAAAACTGCTAAAATAGTTCATTTGTATTCAGTATTTCAGTAGTAGTAGTAAAATGGTTCTTACACGTTTTTCATCCTTGGCTGGCACCGACAACAAAAATAATGATAATTGTATATTATTGGCGTAATAAATTGACTTTATTCTTAATCGTCTAAAAAAATGGATATTTGTAAGTAAATTGAAGTACGCAATAATTGCATTTTTACATAGCAGAAAGATTTTTGGAGTCGTCTTTTTTTATTGTTCCAAATTATTTCATAGTTTAATTTATTTGATTGCAATACGAGCTTTTGTATAATTTATCTTTATGCAATGTTTTTAATGCAAACTATATTTAATTTTTAAATTATTTATAAATGTTTACAGTTAAGGCGAATCCTGTCTCGGATTTGAGTTTATTTACATGATCCTGGGAATTAAAATAATTATAAATAACTTTTTGATGGGAAATTATGGTTACAAACTTTTGCTTTTTTGTATCATTATTTTTTGCTTTTGTTACACGTTAAACGTGTCATCCTATTTATTATTCTTTTAATATATTTTTTATTTCTTTCCTAACCCACAAAATAGTGTCACAAACATTTCACATTTTCTTAAATATACGTACATAGTTACCTAACGAAATTGCTGTAGTCGTGGTCAGCCACCTTGAACGGATCGTCGTCGGGGAGAGCCATCACGCAGAGTTTGATGTGGAAAATTCGCTACGAACAATTCGTAGTCTGACAGTACCTCTGTGATCATTAAAATTGTAGTTTATGGTGGAACTTCAGATCGTTTTTAAGATTGTAGGTATATGTTCACTTATTCAGACAGTTATTACTATTCTCTGAGATTTTCAATAGGGTGTAACTTAGGCTGGCTCATTGTACCAGTCGGAGAATATTGACTTTTGCGCAATATCCCCGAACTATTTCAGTGGAATTAAGGCATGGAGGGTATATTAACATGCATAAAATGGAAAATAATTTTCAGATCAAATAAGCAAAAAGCACTAATATTCTTCAATGGACAGCCATTAACCTTCCAATTTGGACTTAGTTCAGCTCCTCCAGTAACAAAACCAATTTTCTTTCAGAGCCAGACGTCGCTATCATGTTAACGACAACAATTATGACTCCGGAAACATAAAATTTTTCAAAATAACACCTGCGGTGTAAATAAAGTATAAGATGAAAATTTTGCTTTGTATATGACTTACGGTACTTTTCATATCATGTAATTTTGTTGTTTGATTGTAATTTTCGTGTGTGTTAATGTTGGATTAATATTGATGATTGATAAACTTATCTCATTTAGCATTGGAATCATCTTATATTGTTTTCACATATTGACTTTCAGCGGAAACTCTGTCACCTGCTAATAGAAATATCTATTTATGATGGAAAAGAGTAACCATAGAGTTTCGTTCTCGTCTGAAAATTCAAAAGTGCATGTAAATCTTGCTGAAAATAAACTACCTAATTATAATAAATATTTTGCCTTTGACGACAAAAGCTCTTACTAGTGCACGTTTTATCCATTTTATAAATGTGGTCCTAATCAAGGTCCTAATCCTGGTTGCTTGACAATTTTATTTAAATCAACGTCACGTGCGGATTTGTTTCCCTGACTGGATTGCCAATCCAAAGTCTTAGCTTTTGTCTATCACCGTAGCAAATTTTCTTTTGTTTAAGAATGTTGTCGTCCCCAGCTATTGTATTTTTTTATCTGACCTCCTTTACGTGGCTCGTAACACTTTCAGCTGGAAATTACATTTTTTACGAGCACTGTCTGCGTATGTGCTCACTGCTTGTGTACTTTACCTTATTGTTTGCTAAGGTTTGTGAGAAGTACCAGACAGACATAGACATACCGGGATACCAAGGATTAGTATTACTAATTATAATTAGTATAAGTTGAGCCTGGTTGAAGTAGGGTTAGAAACGAAACGCGCACTGAATCAATCCATTTCAAACTGAACCCTTACAAAGTTTATGACACAAAAGTATATATATATTATTTTATCATTTGTCTTTAATGTAAGTATTAATATCTATGTAAGTTATAAATTTTTGGCCTGCTGTGCGTCTTGGCGTCCGCTGTAAGCATATCAAGCTTTCACATAAATAAACCATAGATAGTATCTGTATTATGGATAGAGGTATTTCCTTATCACGATTAAGGAATATAAAATTTAGCCGTATTATTAAGCCGTTATTACTTTTTCTATTATAATTGACCGATTTATACGGTCAATGAAAAATATATATATATAAAACAATGTGAGGTCGAAAGTCTGTTTTCTACGAAGTGAAAAAGGATCCTTTGGCTATCAATGGGTTCATAAAATAGTATTTTGACACCAGAGTAAAATCTTTTAACCCACACATATCTATACATACATATGTATTTTATGTGTTTATATGTATAGAAACACAGACACAATAACAATTGATGAAATTGTGTGTTGCTAGACGTTGGCATGTTGTGTAGTTTTAATGAAATGGTTCAGAGCTCTTCGGACATACCTATTTTGTTAGTAAATTGCTTTGTTTAATTTTCCAATCCTGAAAGGTAGTGAGTACACTTTTACGTTACGTTAAGTAATTAGCATTTTAACGTCATCAAATAAATTTAATTTAATTTTTAAATATATATTTTTTCTTCTGTAAAGAATATAATTCTTGAGTGTAAGGAATATACATAATTACATTTACACAGGTACATACAATAGACAAAAGTGTTACTGATTATTCAATGATGCCGTTAATATGTCAGTAATGTTGGTGATGAGCCTATTGCCATCACCAGGTACAATTCCGAAGTACTGGCTGCTGCTGAGAATTTCTTAACAGTTAAATCGTATAAATCTTTTCCTGACCCGGGAATAGAACTCGGAACTTCAGCTCAGCTGCCACACTTTTGACCACTGTGCCAGTGAGGCATATTTAGTGGATAAATATTTTGAAATTATAAATTTTCGGTCGTAATATACGTATACGATCGTGAGCAGGATTAGAATTTGAACCCCCGGAGAAATACTACTGGCACTGTGCCAACTAACCTAATCCGACAATTATACTAGGTATGTACCTATAAAGTTTTAACGATGCTTTATTATATCAATGCATGTATACATATTTTAAACCATGAAATTATGGATTACCTGCAAAAACTGCTATCTAAAATATTTAAAAAACACAGTTACCGCTAAACTGGCTTGACACATGGTATGAACTATTCATACCTATCTAAAATTCAAATCTTCCTGTTGTGACACCAAAAGCCGAGGTCAGACGTGTTATACTGCAAAGCCCCTAACCGGTTTGCTTCAAGCGATATGTCTGCTGCTATTCAATAATGTATTGTTATACAACTACTAAAGAGTAAAACATTTTTTTTATTCTCTGATCATGAAGCTTTCTCTTTATTAATATTATGGAGCAGCTTTTATTTATTTCTTAGTTATTTAAGATAATATGTTTTATTCGTTTTCTCAGACAAAGTATTAATTTTATTTTATTATATTATTAGGCTGTTTGGCAACTTCATCAGTGAGCATCTTTCCAGCTGTGCGAAAAAAGAAATTCGTTCGGCATCATAAAAAAATGTATATATAGTTGAATGTCTTTGCAAAATGTAATTTTAGGTTATTTTATAAAAAAAAACCTCACATGAGTGTTGAAAGACGTCGTGTGAGCCGTGTGCGCTAATGGTCAACAAGTCTCGGTCGGTCATTGCTACCTCGCCATGGCTCGGCTAGCAATTCAGCCTCGACTGTAATGACCATCTTAGGGCACTTGTATCATAATGTTCTATTAATTCATAAAAATATTTAGTTTTGATGCAAAATTAACATTAATTTGAGTTATAGATAGTTGGTAAAAGACACCGTATCAGACGCATGAGCTGTAATCATTACAACTTCTTGGCACCATTAATAACCTAGTCTATGGCTCGACTAACAATTCAACCTAAACTGTAATGACCAAATTAGCTCACTTGTGTCATAATGTACTACAAAGAATGAGTATGTCGGAGGTGGCAACTCTATTTTGCATTGTTCGTGTCGCATCCGGGTCATTAGTACGGGACGTCAATGACACACAAACGTCATAGTGACGTACAGAACCTATATTGGAGAGGGAGATTACAGCGACTACAGCGATATAAGAGAGGATGTTAGTCGATTGCGAGCCGCCGTGGCGAACGGACCTCTACACCTTGACTTATCTACACCTCTGATTTCTTAATATTTGAATACCTACATTGTACATTGTAATATGAAGTGATTTACTACAAATCACTAACCCAAAGTAAATGTGTTCTCAGTGGCGGAGAGCCTATGTTGGTTTTATTGACTATTACCCTTGAAATCCTGACAAAAATAGAGACCTCCGATCCTATTCTTCAAACCATTCTCCGACAAGTATATAACACAACAATAACATTTCTGGAAAATTATTCAGTTTGATGAAATAGTACCTTTAAAGTTTTATTATGGTAAGTATAGATACGTACCTAGATTATTTTCTTACAAGTAATTATGCTAGAGAGTTTATTCGCTTCTTGTATTTTTATATGGACTTTTCTTTAAATGTAATTTTGTATTAATTTAGTAACAACATAACATAACATAGCATCACGCCTATATTCCCCGAAGGGGTAGGCAGAAATGTACTTAGTTGTACACCCACATTTCACCAATGCTGTTATTAAGTCCCATGTAATAGGTGGTGAGCCTATTGCCATCTACCGGGCACAATTCCAAACTCCGGGCTGCTATCGAGAATTTCGTAATAGAAAATCCAATAACACTGCCCGACCCGGGAATCGAACCCAGAACCTCATGCTCAACAGTCGCACTTGCGATCACTAGACCAACGAGGCAATCATTAATTTCATGTACTTAGTAATACATGTTTTAGGTTTTTGCGATCACTACAACATGCGACCACGAACACTGTATTCAAAACATCAGGAAATGCAAAAAATATTAATATACACGATTAATTTATTATTTTATAGTAATATCTTAGGTTTTCGCGATCACGACACATTATAATAAAACAACTTTTAACCGGATTAATCGCGTGTATTATCGGTTTTGGTCAAGTAAAAGTTGTTATTATTTTATGTTTATACTTAGTTATTATTACCAATGGTTAGCTTTTATTACCTACTCTAAGATCTCACACAATTATTTAGCTACGAAGTCTTTAGAAAATACATTTTCATATTATTACATGTAGTTTTGAAAATGTTTTCTTTCGAATACCTTTCACAATAAGTAAAAACATATCTATAAATTTTCAGAATTCCTGTGGGTTGTTTCATGTTATACAACGTTGAACCCTTATATATAGTAGACCTACTTAAAAGGGTTCTAAATTTAAACTTGAATTATCTGAAAATGCTTTTTATTTAACTAATACCTTCAAACGAGCAATTCTTGTATATATATAATCTGAATCTCGGAAACGGCTCTAACGATTTTCATAAAATTTTGTATGCAGGGGTTTCGGGGGCGATAAATCGATCTAGTGTTTCATTTTTAGAAAACGTCGCTTTACCAAAAAAAACCGTTCGGTCATCCAGGTACTATATTTTTATAGGATCTCATTAGGCTTCTACATTCCGTATAAAAAAAAATTCTATCATATTTATGGACATTAAGAGTAACTTTTTTGCTCTAGAATGATATTTTTGTGCATCATATTTATATCAAAAACCGCTTACTCGCGAATCTTGGGATAATTCTGGGATCACTACATATGTCAGATAAAATCCAATTGTCTCGAATAACAAATGTACTTTCATACAATACGGAGTGTCCTCTAAATAGTACCACATGCCGCGGGGGGTAATACCTTGGGTTAATATCTATATGTCGCAGATGGATTGTAGAATCAGCTGTTTTACAAAACTGCTAGCTGATTTACAAAACAGTACTTAGAAAAACAGCTGAACGACGTTTAGCGGTTTTCAGAATTAATGAAGTTTACACGCAGAATTGTATGAACGTTTTGCGTTTATATTATACGTATTATCAATGCAGCGGGTCAACGATCAGAGATTATGTAAAACAGTGTGAAATGAACCGTCAGATTCTTGATTTTAGTTCGAAATTTTGTCCCATTGACTCTGAGTGTCTTTTAACAACAATAACTTAACTTTATTTTACTAAGTAAGGTAAGTTTTATGTAAATTTTGTAAAAAAAAAAATAATTGTATGACGTAAATACTAAACCACTTTATTAGTCGACAATATATCGGGATTATGAAACAAAATAAATTAAATTGATCCATCAGCGAGTTTCGTGTACCCCGACACGGACAGGTTAGGTTCGAAGAGGATGACGGGGGCCAGTGAGAGAGCTTAGTGGCGAACTACCCCCGTCATCCTCTTCGTGTTTAGGTTTTTTCTGACGTGACAGACACAAAAATAGCCAGCCACGCCCAGCCACGGAAAAACAAATCAGAATACAGTATCTTTTTTTTTACTTGATTGGTGACTATCCATATACCTAATACACTATACAATAAAAAAAACTGTCCCACTGTAGATATGTCACTCCGTATTACGTCTAAACGTGGGTAGCAGTTTTTAAAACGTATCGCAATGGCAATCCAGCTGAACGTTGTTTAGCTGTTTCATAAAACAGTACTGTTTTGAAGATGAGCTAGCAGTTTTGTATAACAGCGGATTCTACTATCCATCTGCGACATATACATATATACCACATTATATGAAAAATACGGTTTCCTAATTATACGGAATTTTCTAGTAGTTAAATTAAGACTTGAATAAGACTCAACCATTCAACTAACCAACCATTCTCTAAAGAATGGTTGATTGGTTGAATCGTTGTAGAGCAACTATTCGGATAAACGGTTTAACATGCTCACTACTCACATGCATCCTAATGCAGAGGCTCTGATGAAAATACTCATAGCGGTCCCCCATCCACAGACTGATCAATAAGGTCAGTCTGTAGAGTCTGTTGTTTAACTCCAACGATTGTTTAGCGATCGATGTTACAACGGTCTATGAACTGAACGGCTCAAGCCAAATATAAATAGTTCAGCCCACATGTAACACGTACAAGAAATCTTGATACTTTTTTGATACAAAAGAACTTTAACTCGTTAGTGAGTTTCGGATTGATTACTAGGATTAGAACTTATAGTTTATGAAATAAAATTGAATCTGGGTAGGTACTTAATTACACTTTTTTGCAATTATTATTTTTATGTATATAATATGTGGTTACTTTAAGACAGACCCTATAATTATTTTTACTGTATACATTTTCTTATTATTTGTGAGGCATTCTTTACTACTAATTCCCTTTCCCAACTAATAATTTCATAATAATTTCCTTATTCATCAATCTCCACATACATAATTAGTGCGCCTACGTTTAACATGGTATTTATATTTAATGCTTGTTTCGACAGCCCTGCAGTGGGACAAATACAGGCAGATATTATTTGGAAAACTTCTTCATAAATACTTTTATCGACAATTTTTTTATTAGATTCGAAGATACATATTTATGATTTGTGTGAGTACACAGATTAAACGAACTTAAGTCATCCAATACTTGTTGTCTAGAATCTGTCTAATGTTATTATATTAATTCGCTAAGCATGCGTTAATGCTTTTTAAATATTTAACTTGAATAGAATCTATCTATCTAGAAAAAAATCGATCCTTTTATGCATATATATATGCTCGACATTACGATGATGTTACTATTTTTAATTGAAGTCTGCTCTAGACTATATCAATATCAAATCAAGAATATTCTCAAGAATAAATTTTCATGATCACTAAATAAAATGTAGCCGAACTGTAACAAATTGAAAACACAGACTGATAACTGGATATGAAAGCTTGAAGATTTCAATCTTTCAATGTAACTTTCTGACTGTCTGGAACATAAACTTAAGTTTAATTAATTCTTTAGTTAATTCAAAGCCACAAATAGATACACTTACATAGTCGACAATTTTGGATTTTTTATGCAGATGTTGATACCCATGATAGGTACTTACAGGTACCGTTATTACATACTATCCTATTATCTGGACCACATTTTATCTTACTGTAAAAAAAATAAGACTGTCACAACTACACACATACTAAAAGTAATTTCATTCCGATTTTACATCTTTTTGGCTAATAGCTTACGCGGGGAGTAAAATTCCCTGATGATAAGGAATACTATTAGTTCTCTTGTAAAAAGTAAAACTGTTTACTGGATCAAACTCGATACCTGTCAACCATGATGGCGGTTATAGCCTAAAGTTATTATATTAAATGTAAAAAGAATACGGTCGCGAACAGGATTCTAACCTGCGCCTCCCGCATAAATACTACAAGTTTCCTGGAGTATTTATCCGGGAGGCGCAGGTTCGAATCCTGTTCGCGACCGTTTTTTTTTTTCCATTTAATATAATAACTTTAGAGTTCGCTAAGCATGCGTTGATGCTTTTCAAATATTTATCTTGGGTTATAGCCTAGCTAATCGGACAGTGATTGATAGATATTTAGTTAGATTCAGAAACACTAATTTTTTTTCTGGCCACTGTACAATGCAATCTAGTAAATAGGATGTAGTAATTTTGCTGGATGCCCAATAAAATAGCCTAAACAAACAAAGAATCGGAGCGAGTAAATCCGTAAAATTGAATGAAATGTAAGTAGTCCCAAGCGCGACTGCTGATCATGAGGATCCTGTTCAATTCCCAGTTCGAGCAGTGTTATTGTATATAGTGTTATTGGGTTTTTCTGTAAGGAAATTCTCAGTAGCAGCCCGGAGTTAGGAATGATATGATGATTATGATGGCCATAAGCTCACCACCTAGATCGAATTGAGATGGCTTAGCAGTCAAAGCGACGGGAGTATTTATCCGGGAGGTGCAGGCTCCTGCTCACGACCGTATTTACCTATCCACAAAAATTTATAACTTTTGTGATTACATGTAGGTGGACGTACTGTACCACCAAACTAAATTATTTATACATTAATGACATCATTAAGCTGAAATCTTACCAATTATTATTATTTAAAATGCACGTGCATTAAAATTACCTACAATATCCATGAGGTCCTTTATAGTTCATTTTTATTTTTGCTGTACGTGTAACTATAGTAAGGGCAGTTCTTAAGTGGCGCGTGCGCTTTTTATCTTTGAAAGTGCCCGGAAGGGATCCTAGGAACGGAAGTATGACGTGCGCACCATTTTATCGTCGAGTAGGTAATCTGTGAAATTTTCTGTACCTTTTTAAATTACTTCCTTTAACGAATAATAAAGTTTTACGTGTGTATGAACTGCTCTTTACAATCAATTACATTAATATCAATTATCATTTTATTTTCCCGCGACCTACAACAAAAGGTAAATAACTCCGATAACAGATACACAGAAGTGCAATAACAGATATGAAATATGATGTAGCATCTTCGGGGACGCCAATCTCATCACGTCAACAAGAAGCGAGAAAACTGGGTCTTTGAAAAAAAAGATATATTGGTCCTTGGTAGACAATCTCAGCTCTCAATACACAACAAACTACAACTGTGGGGTTGTACCAAAGAGAGCAATATAAATAAATAATAGTTAAAAAACTAAAAAACACGCTTTTGTAACTAGTCGAACTAAAAAGTAGAAAATAATTTTCTATAAATGCAAAAACAAAATAGAGTGATTATGAAAAAAACATTATATCCAAGATAAATCTTTGAAAAGCATTAACGCATGCTTAGCGAACTCTAAAGTTACAATATTAAATGGAAAAGAATACGGTCGAGAACAGGATTCGAACCTGCGCCTCCCGGATAAATACTCCAGGCGCTCTGACCACTAAGCCATCTCGACCTCTGCTCACCACCGCGAATTCTTCTTTCATATTTTAACACGTCTTATGGTGACGTTATTGCAATCAAACAAAAGCGTGGTTTTTAGTTTTTTAAACTATTATTTATTTTTGCTTTATTAGTCTTATGCTTTTCGAAGATTTATCTGAATAATAAGATTTTACTCGCCATTTTGGAGCGTCCACCATATTGAATTTAGTGTGACAACATTTTATTTTTCGTTTTCTTCTCAACAAACTCTTTCATTTGATACCCATATCATACGCTTCCATTAAAATGACTAGTCCGCCATCTTTGGGAGTCCACCATGTTGGATTTAGAGTGACGTCATTTCATTTTTCGAATTCTTCTCAGCAAACCTTTTCATTTAATACCCATATCGTAGGAGTGCATAAAAAATTACTAGTCCGCCATCTTTGGAAGTCCGCCATGTTAGATTTAGGGTGACGTCATTTTATTTTTCGTATTCTTCTCAGCAAACCCTTTCATTTGATACACATATCGCGGGAGTGCATAAAAAATGATAAGTCCGCCATCATTAGAAGTCCGCCATGTTGGACTTAGAGTGACGTCATTTCATTTTTCGTATTTTTCTCAGCAAACCATTTCACTTGATATGGGTCGCGGGAGTGCATAAAAAATAACTAGTCCGCTATCTTTGGGAGTCCGCCATATTGGATTTAGAATGACGTCACTTAGCTCACCATGCATTGTCATCCAAACTAAACGTGTATCCAAAATTCAGCTCAATCGAAAACCGGGAAGTGGGTCAAAATAGCGACCTAAGGAGTCGGTTACAAACATACATACAAGTGAAGCTAATATAAAGCGTGCAAAATCATAAAACGTTTCAAGAACAAAGTGCTTAGGAATATCGTGAACGCACCGTGGTACCTACATAAGAAATAACGATTTCCACCGGGACCTAAACATGGAGTTCGTGGACAGGATCATCAAAAAACATGCCGATGTGCATGAACACAGACTTCATCATCATGTGAATGTTGAGGCTTTCCAACTCCTTGACAACACAGACTGAGTAAGAAGACTGAAAAGGATTAAACCTTTTGAGTTAGTAGTATAGTGATAATATTAAATTAGTGATAGTGAACTAATAACTAAAACACGTGAACAAAGTGACTTCGCCTTCATAGCAGCTAAGAAAGTTCCAATGGACACATTCTTGGAAATAATCATATTAGAAGTTTAAGTTAATATAAAATGACTTATTAGTCTCATAGGCTAGATTGTAATTATAATTAGGTACCTAATAATTAAATTAGAACCTAATAGAACAAAAAAAACCTGCGACAATAAAATAAAAAACTGAGTTAATCGCATAGGATGTAATTATTTTTTTGGTCATCATTCATTATGTTTTCAAAATATTGGCTACGCCAAGTTAACCTAAAACACTACAGACATTGGGAATAAAAATAAATTCCTTATTAATATCTAGGTACATCTAGATATTAATAAGTTATATAATTTAGTAAGTCTTGTATTTTTTATCTTTTTTATTTTCCTGCTATTGTAATAGTTGTAAGTTCGGCCACGAGACTGAAATAAATACTTTATTTCTTTCTTATTACGCAATAAGCAAGCCTAGTGATCATTTTTTTTTTTTTTTTGGTAGTGGCATCTCGCAGGTCAACCTAGGAGGTTGTCGGCTGCTTAACCGGACTTTCCTGTGGATGCCCTTATAATAAATTATTATTAAGGCCTCCAGCCAGGGGCATACGAACTAAATTAAATCTAAAGCGACCACGCTAAGGGCACCCCCTGCGGGGTACGAGCCTCGGCTTAGGGCGTCGCTTGAGGGAGGACAGCAAGGGACTGGCTGGATCGAACAAGAATTATTATTATTAGGGGAATTTAAAGCTACAGGCTCAGCGGCTACGCGGGCTGGCACGAGCAAGGGTCGGGGAGGTGATGCATTAGGTGCATTACGGGGACGTCGCGACGGGCCTCGGCGGCGAGGCCTAAATGACGGCGGTCTGTGTTTGTGTACTGTGCTGGTGGCCCTACGGCTCTCTTGGAGCAGGGTTATAGCGTCATCGGGGTACAATAGTGAATGCCTAGGACGGCGAATTCTACTTATCTGGGAGGGGGTGTATCGGGCGGCAGCCGCGATAAGAGGGTTGGGGTGCTTTTCAGCAGACTCGAAATAACGCTTGCAAATGCGTTTTATAAACTGTTGGATAGTGGGGATCTTGAGGTCGAGATGGAGGTTTTCGTTTCTAACGTAGAGGGGGGCTCCCGTGACCTTACGTAAGGCACGGTTTTGGAGGGTCTGCATCTTATGGAGGCGGTACGATTTCGCGTGTGGGAACACTACGCAGGCGTAGGTCATGATGGGGTGTATGCACGTGGTGTAAATGCGCAGTTTGCACTTAAGGGACAATCTGCTGCGTGCGTTCATAATAAAGTGAAGCCTACCCAGAGCGAAGGCGGCGCGCGAGCGCACCGTCCTTATGTGCTCACCGAAGGTCAAGTGTCTATCGAGGATGACTCCTAAGTACTTGGCTTGCTTCTCCCAAGGGATCGGCTTGCCGAACATGGTTATCGGTTTGGGGTCGGGGGGTCTGATCCTACGCTTTTTCGCGAAGAGTACGGCTTGACTCTTATCGGGGTTGACTTCTATTCTCCATTTCCTGAACCAAGCGCCTAGTACGTTGGCGGAAGTTTGGAGAGTGCTAGCTATACGGTCGCGCACGATACCGGAGTAGAAAATGGCAGTGTCGTCTGCGAAGAGAGCTAACTTTGCCTGTCTATTTTTGGGGATGTCACTAGTGAAGAGCGTGAACAGGAGGGGCGAGAGCACGGAGCCCTGGGGGACACCGGCGCGGATAGAGTGGGGGGCGGATAGTGCGCCCTCTATGCGATAGCGGAAAGTGCGATTCGAGAGAAAGTCCCGTAGGATGAGCACGAGACGGTCGGGCACGCCGAGTTGGTACAGCTTGTATAATAAGCCGTTGTGCCAGACTTTGTCAAAAGCCTTCGCTATGTCGAAAAAGAGCGCGCCTGTCATCGTGCCGCGCTGAAAACCGGCGCTTATGTGCTCGACGATGCGGTGGACCTGTTGTACGCACGAGTGTTGGGTACGAAAACCGAACTGTTCGTTGGGGATGAGGCTCTTCGCATCGGCAAAGTCCTTGAGTCTCTTATAAATAAGTTTCTCGTAGATTTTACAGAGTACGTTGAGGAGGCTGATCGGTCGGTAGCTGGTGGGTTCGTTCGCGGGTTTACCCGGCTTAGGGATACCTATGACGGTGGCTTCTTTCCACGATTGAGGGAAGACGTTGTGACTCATGGCGCCATTGAAGATGGCGGTCATGAGTATAATGAAAGGGGCGGGGAGAAGTTTCATGACTTTATTAGTGATGCCGTCTATGCCGGGGGCTTTGCGGGGTTTGAGATTTTTAATGACCTCTTGCACCTCGTCGGGAGTGACGGGGGGCAGGGGGTCGTCGGGGTCTTCGAACGGCGGGAGTGAGGCTCTGCGTTCTACTTCTGCGTCTACCTTGAGGAGGTGCGCTCGGTCGACCGGTTGGGTGCTAGGAGTGCATTGCGCTTCTAGACTGTCGGCCAGGCACTCGGCCTTTTCGATGTCGTCGAAGGCTATGCTCTTATCGGGGCGGATGAGAGGGGGCATGGTGGCCACTCCATCGGATTGGAGTCTCCTTTGAAGCTGCCAGAATGCTTGGTGAGTGGGCTCTAAGTCGCTCAGCGTCTTATCCCAGTGCGCGTTACGCTGCTCATCGATGCGTTTCTTTACAGCCCGCTGTAAATAGCGCATGTGAGCTTTGTTCGCGTCGCAGGGAAACGCGCTGTAGGCACGTACGGATGCGTTCTTTTCCGTTACCAGTTCGCGTACGTCCGCCGGTAGTTTCCAGTGATGGTTGTCCATCAATGGAACTTCCCGTGAACAACTGTTCAAAACGGATTGTACGTGACCGGTGAACGAATCGATCGCATTCGTAGTGTCAGTGACCGAGGCGATGACGTCGGGAATAGAGTCTAAGTGCGGGGAGCTGGTCGATTGTAGGCTTTCGCTTACTCTCTTCCAGTCCGTGATCGTTTGGGTGGGAGGGGGTCGGGAAGGATCAGAGGGCCCCGAGCGAGGTGCCAGTGCCATGATCACGGGACGATGGTCGGAGTTGAGCTTGTGTAGCGTCTCTATAGACTGTAAACGAAGGTTTACGTTCTTTAGAAGCGCCACATCGAGAATATCGGGAAGGTGCGCGGTGTTGTGCGGATAGTGGGTGGGATGCATCGGAGCAATAATGTCTAAGTTGAGAGTGGCACACAGGCCGAACAGTTGCCTGCCTCTCGCGGTCGTCGTATTACTGTTCCAAGCGGGATGTTTGGCATTGAGATCGCCCGCTATGATAACGGAGTCACTCAAGCCGAGGAGGGCAGTAAGGTCGTGGGATAGGATTTCGCGTTTTTCCCCCACATCGGTGGCGGCGGGAGGGATGTAGGAAGAGACGATAGTGATGGGTTGGTGACCGGTCATGGCTAGCCGACAGATCGATACCTCGAAAAGTGAGAGAGGAGGTGGGTCTAACGGGATGCAGTGGAGCGTTTTGCGGTAATAAATAAGGGTGCCGCCCATGTGACATCTAGTTCTATCGTTCCTAACTATACGGTAGTTGGCGATATTCGGGTCCCGACGGTGAGGTTTTAAGAACGTTTCCTGTACGAGGAGAACGTCTAATTGGTGGTCGCGGAGGAACGTAGTTATTTCGTCGCGTTGTTTGGTGATGCCGTTAGCGTTGAAGAAACCTATTTTTAGGGAGCGCGGTTTGGTTCTACATAGGTTCTTATTATCCATTAAAGATTTTATATTTTATTTATTATGAGCTAGATTGCGCAGGGCTTGCGTAATCTTGGGAAAGGTGTTGTACACCATGAGTAGCTTCATAGGGTCGCCTTTGCAGGCGATGATGTCCCTGGCCATAGCGTGAGCGTTATCAGAAGAGAATACGCTGAATGTGCTGAGAATGACGACCGCGGGGTCAAACGCGAGGTCGTCGTTTACGACCGGTAGAGAGGCGGCGGCATTAGCCGGTAAGGACGCGTTAGTCGGAGGCGATAGAGAGGGGGGCGCAGCTATGGGCGAGGCCATTAGGGCTGCGATCATGGGCGTCGAGTTAGATTTGAGAGCTGGGAAAGCTCGTTGTTGCTGGAGGTTGTTCAGGGGAGCCCACGGACTAGGTCTCTGAGGGCTGAGACGGGCGGGGAGTTGAGAAGAGGGGATCGCCACCGAAGGGCTTTCCCTTTGTTGACGGGCGTTGGCCCGCTTAACGAGCTTGGGCGAGGTTGATTTCGGTGCCTTAGGGCAGCCGCGATAGTTAGCGGGGTGACCGGCTTCGCCGCAGAGCACACAACTGGGAGGGTCGGTGCAGAGTGCGCGATCTTTTGGTCGGGGACAGTCTACAGTGCCGTGGTCACCTAGACACTTGACGCATCTAGGTGTGGCGAAACAGTTGGTCTGAGCGTGACCGTATAATTGGCAACGGTGACATTGCCCTATAACGCCTGTTTTATAAGGCTTCTCTATAATGATGCCGGAAAGGCTACAGATCGCTTTGACCTGGAAGATCGGGTGGTGTCCTTCGCTAGGATCGCATACGACTAGCACCATGTCGTAGGCGGCCCCACCTCTGGGTCGGTGCATCCGGTGCACCTGGGATACTGGGACTCTCTGCGACTGAAGGTCGCTGAGGATGTCCTCTGTGGGGATTTCCTTCGGGATGCGTCTTATGACGACCCTGGTAGATTTCTCCTCGGGGAGAGAGTACGTGTGAAACGACACGTCCCTGGCCTTAAGGGCCTTGGTGAGTTCCCTATAATCGGTTGTGGAGGGGACTTTGACTTTAATGCCTTGCTGAGTAGCACAGGCACTGGTGTAGTTGATCCTGCGATCAACACACATCTTTGAGATGGCAGTCCATTTGGACTTGTCATGAATGTAGAGCGGGGGAGGGGATTTAAGCTTCTTAGAGCTCGAGGTGGCGCCGGAAGGGCTGAGGGGGGGGGATGGTCTGAGAGGGGGCGGGGGAGAGGGGTGCGATAGTCGCGGGGGAGGGGGGGGGGCGGGGGTGGCGGTAGTCGCGGGGGCGGGGGAGGGGGCGAGGGGCGCTACAGGTTTTTTGGCCTTGCTGGCTGGGGCGGAAGTTTTTCCTTTCTTCCTCTTGCCTCCTTTGCCGACCTGGATGTAGTCGTCTTCGGAGGAGGAGGAGGAGGGAGAGGACGAGCTAGTCTCGGAGTCGGAGGCAGTGGCATCCGAGAGACAGGGAGAGGGGTTGACGCACACGTCCATGTCTTCCGAGACAGTGACGGCGGTCGTAGGAGGCGCGATGGCCGAAGTAGAGGGAGCCTCTACGAGAGGGTCGATGGTGGGCAAGGATACGAGGCATGGTATACCTATTTCAGCGGGCGGCGGAGAGAGAGGGCTGTCTACGCAATTTATTGCGGGGTTGACATGCTGCAGGTCGGCTATTTGGGTACCGTACCGACGTTGAATGTCGGGGTCCCTGACTAAGATTTTAACGAACGCGAGAAGCGCGTCCATATTAAAAAGAAATTAATTACCTATTTTATAATATTTGCCTAACAGGCCTAACTCCCCGGGAGGATAGCCCGGGGATGCGTAACCCTCCCCGCCGGGTATAGGCAGGGAGGTGAGTGACCTAATGGTGAGCCCTAAGCTTGCTTTTTACCCGTCGCCAGTCTTAATGTGCGTACGGGGCCCTGAACCAGTCTAGTGCGAAGGGTGTAGACACACCCGACCGACACTAGGTGTGTTGCTGTAAGGGAAACCAGAGCTAGAGTCGACTAGGAGATCCCCCAAGGTCGGTTGTTCTAGCTCCCGTCCGATTTGTAGCTTAACCCTGAAGGGGCTTCAGCTGGGTGTATCGGGTCCACACCCTCTCGGTTTCGTTGACACCGTGAGGTTTCCACCGAGAACCACGAAACTGTGGATTTCCCAGAAGGGGAATTTACACAACACACGTTTTGACTGTACTTTGAAAAAGACAGATATCAGCCGCCGCCTCGAAAGAGGCAACTTTTGAGTTTTAGTGGCGTAGCTAGCGAGCAGCTACGGAGAATGCTACGGCAGAGCGTAGCGACAACGATCACTGACACAACACGAGCGAGTTACGCGGAGTAACACGTCCGTGCGCGGCGAGCGTTGATGCGAGAATGATGAAGCCTAGTGATCAGTGCTATTCCTTCTATATATAACGCGAGGCCCTTATTCTGCATTATCTTATGTACGTTAAGTAGGTACTTGCGTTAGTCTTCAAACCTAATGCCTTTCTCCTTCAGCAAACCACTGTAAAATGTATCGCCCACATCAATTAAACATAGCACATGTGTACACTTACGTGACACTGACACGGGCCTAAAAGCCCGAGTAAGTAAGTTATCTTTAAGTTTATTACACGTCACATAAAATTATTGGGCCCACAATTTAATAAAACCAATGTGGTTACCAACTAAATTTAAATAAATGATGTAATATTGGAACGCGAATAATGCTGGTGACTTTATAAAATTAGGCAATGTATCTTTGGAATTATACTGTGTCGTAGACTTGGTAAACAAATTGTCTTTTTTGTCGTGAATTAAATATAAATTGTCTGATTTTATCTTTTTAATATTCTTGGCGTACGTAACCATAATGTTTTTATTCATTTGTCATATTACAAGGTCTATTGAAGGGCAAGTACATTTCCTATCTTGGAACTATTTTCAAGTTAGATAGGTACTTCTACTGGCATTTGAAAGTAGGTACTCAAGCTCCACCACCAAAAGTTATGTAAAAATAACCAGTTTAAAAAGTGACTGCGTCTGATATTTGTAGAGGAAAACTGCAACAGCACTGTTTTTTAGCAGAAATGAGTGAAACCTGAAACAAAGAATCGTATTTCGTTGGTAGTATGTAAATCGAGGAATGTTAATCTATGCAAATCGTGATATTGCAATAAAGAGACATTGTTTGGCTTAAACCAAGCTGTAACGAAAAGATACAGTATTTTCTTTCTTTGAAATAACAGATTTAAATATTTTCATTCAAAAGAGTTTTTTTCTATTTAAATAATACAAAACCGAGAGGATGCCAAGATCCTTCCATTCAATTGCTTGATTCGTATCTTACAAACGAAATCAACCCAAAAGGTGAGAAAAACACGATGATTGGCCTATACATCGATACACTCAAAACCCCGAATGACTTCTCTACAATACATTGCTAGTTATCAAATACAGTTTTTATGATACAGTGTATTTTTCAGAGAACACGATACAACTTTGTTCAATAGGTCCTAATAAATCATTTTCTCCTCCGACGTACCTAATTTATAAGTATGTTATTATAAGATTTTGTTGAAAAAAGATACAGTTTTTGGTACGGTTTGAACCTGCGCCTTCCGCATAAATACTCTAAGTACAACTGAGGTCGGGATAGCTCAGTTTTACCAGATTAAATAAAACCCAGGATCTCACGCTCAAAAGCCGCGCTTGCGACCACTAGAGCAACGAGGCAGTAAAAATTAATTAATGTTACTGGTTTTTAATTATATTTGCTCAAAGCTATATTGTAGCTAAAAAGAGGTATTTTTTTTTAAGACACAATGTCAATTTCAGCGTCTAAATTTATTTTTTTCGAATTTATATTGATATTAATAATAATAATTGAGAAGATTAGGTATTCCATTTCAATATTTCCTTGATTTAAAGTAACTCTGGTTGTTTCGTTATACATATTAAACAATGTGCTTTGTTAAGATTAGTTAGTTATATATAAAATTTAGTTACACAACTTTGGCATACTTTATTTTGCTTTATATTTCGAAATTATGCCGTCGGCGGTTTAAAACAACGAGTCAAAAGGTTTTTTTAAGTTTAACAAAGGCTCTCTTGATATACTGTTTATGATAAGCTTCATTGTTACTTGGGTGAACTTGAAAGTAAACACATTTATTTTTTATTTACCTAGATACGAACGTACGGGGTTTTTTTTACAAAGGCGCCGCATAGGCTCTGTTTTAAAAGGTATATATATATCTTATGAAATATGTAAGCTGTGTTCGCCCTGTAATACCTTACCACCACAATTTCATCTTTGCAGCAGGTCTGCTGAAAGCTACTTTTTGAAATAAGAAGTACCTTTGTACTAAATTATATTTTCCTTTTTAATGTGTGTACTTAAATCTATACATATAATAAAAATGTAAGGTATCGCTGTAAGGACATGGAAGATATATGAGTAAACATATTATTGGGACCTTTATCAACGCAAATAGCACCCAAAACAATGATTGTTTTTGTATGTTTGTCTGTGCGTTTGTGCACGCTTATCTCAGAAACGGCTTATCCGATTTAGATGTGATTTTCACTAATATATTGTGATAAGATTCACTTAACATTTAGTGTTTGTTTCATGTCAATCGGTTCATATATTTTATTATTTGCTCAAAAAGTCTAATTGTATGGCTTGATTTGCGTTTTATATTTCTAACAGCGCGTCATGTTATGAAGCCAAATTTTAATACATTATCTAGTTGCTGATAATTAAACTACTAGTAATGTTTTTGAGTATTTGGAACCGGGGTTTTCAAGTTACGATTTTACTAATAATAGAGTATAAGTATACCTAATTATTTAAAGTATATATTTATAAATATCAAATCTTCAGTAGTACACTGCAGGCTATTTTCTACAAATTCTTATATTATATTTTCCATGCAATGATTGTCTAGAACAAATAGCTTTTAGTGATAAGACAAGATTGTTTGTGTTTATTTTTCGTTTATTATTTTCATATATAGGTATATTAAAATATTGTCTATATAAATCAAATTCATCTATAATTATGTAAATTTTTTAAGGACGTCATTCTAGACGTGTTTACGTCCAATTTTAGCCATGGATGTACCTTTCTACCTATGTGTTTATGGTTCAAACCCAAGTCCTAAGTTTCTCCTACACCTACCTATCTTCGTTTTTAATTTCATCTGAACTATAAACTTATAACGTTTCCTATCTGTTCCTATGGGTAAGGAGCCATATTATAATAGTATTTTACAGGAGTAAAATACCTTCAACATCATGCGTCCTCCTTTCGGAAGCTGTCCCATGACAAAGGTTTTGATTTCAAACAAAATAACTTCTACCATAAGGCAATTTTGGAGAAAAGTTGAGACAATAATTATAAAAAGAATACCTACTTAAATCAGGACAACACAAAATGTTGTAAAATATACATAGAAAAAAAGTTAAATAAGTAGGTACTCAAACTCAAACTTTTATTTGCTTTCCACAATGGTGTTTATATATGGTAAGTATAAGTATAGTAATAATATAGTACATCGTGGACCCTGTTGGGCACGCAAAAATTAGGAGAGAGGAAGGACATTGGTAAGAAGGTACTTATAGCATTGGTAAGTAATTCTTTTTATTTATTAAAGTATCTACATAAATAAATTATATATGATATATGTAGTAGAATACCTATTTGCCATTCTTAATATAATTTATTGTAAGTATCTATAGTTTTTAATATTTATATTTATTATTTGTAATTATAATTATGTATTTACTTATTTATAGTTTTAATTTTTACATATAATTTTAAGTAGGTACCTATCTAGATTAGTAAGTATTAATTGATAAAGATATATATGTAACATAAATATAACATAGTGATATTTGTAGGGTTTATTTATTATTGTAGTCATACAATATGAATATTTATTTACTTATTTATTATATTGTATTATGTGATTATGTTAAATTGGTATTTAATTTATAATACTTATCGAGGCATTTATCATAAGTTTTATGTTAGGATTCTTAAAATTTATCATTTAAATATTCATTTATGTGGTAATAGCTTTTTTGTGAGTAATAATTTCTTTAATTTGTTTATGAATGTATTATCTTTGTTTTCCCTTTTAATATCTTCAGGTAGCTTATTACATATTTATATAGACATAACTTAAGGACTAGATGAATGCATAAATTTTTTTGAAAATAGATTAAACCTACCTAGCGGTTTAATTTATTTTTATGTCTTAGAGCGTAGCGAGTTTGGATTTCTTCTCTTTTTGTGTAAAAATCTTTGTTTTCTTACAAATTTACAAGTTTCTAGGATGTATATACTGGGGAGGGTTAGTATTTTTAGCTTTTGGAAATGGGGCTTGCATGTTTCAGTGTTTTCAATGTTTACTAAAATTCTTATCAATTTCTTTTGCAGAATAAACAGAGTGGGTGCATCTGTGCTGTTTCCCCATAGGGTGACACCATAATTTAGCCATGCGGAGGCATAAGCGTAATATGTTGTAATAGCGGTTTGTAAATTAGTGGTCTTTCTTGGAGGGTATATGAGAATTTCGATAATTTAGTTTTAATTTTCTGCATGTGAGATTTCCAGTTGACATGAATATCTATATTTAAGCCAAGCAGAGTGAACTCTTGAACCATTTCTATTTTTGTGTTTTTATATTCAATGTTTAAAGTGAGTGGTGATTTTTGAAAGTGGTGAGCGAAATGTCATTAATTTAGTTTTAGTATAGTTAATTTCTAGGTTGTGTTCAATTATCCAGTCTATTGTTTTATCTAATAAGTTTTCTAATGTTTTATTCAAGTTAATGTTATTGTTATTTTTCAGGGAACTAACCTACATACCTTGTCAAAATATGTAAGAATATATATATATAAATAGATATTATATTCGAGGATACCATATAACTGATGTAGTCGCCGGTCTGATAGAACGACTTGGCTCTAAGCCTTCGGATTTAGCGTCGCCATCGTAGTCTACACAGTTGATTGGGAAAGCGCAATCAGACAGCTAGCTTTACCTACTCAAAATCACAGCCATACTCGGAATAAAAAACATATTCGATATTTTTTAGGAACCCGCAGGTGTATTGGCTATCTTGGTTGACATCGAATTGATGGTCATTTTGTAGTATATTGCGTAGAAGTTTTAAATATTTTTGCTTATCATAGATAAACTGTAACATACGACACAATGTACAACAAGTTAATATAGATTCGTTGGGAACCGAGATAGCCACGCTGATCTCATAAGCCCAACGTAGGTACTATTTGATGATGAAGATAGATTGACACATGACATAACTAGTCCATTATCGTCCCATTGCAGGGCAAGGGCCTCTGGTCATAGAGAAAAGGAGCATTGATCACCACGTTAGCTCACTGCGGGTTGACGATTTCATTTAAAGATATACCGTGAAGAAAACATCGTGGACACAGGTTTCCTCACGGTGTTTTATGTGATATCTGCGATGTCTTAGATTAACTAATAAAGTACGTATGCCTTTGAAGAAGTCACATTCGTACGTAACCACTCAGCCGCCACCGGACTTGATTGACACTTGGTGAGGACATTATTTCCTCAAGCCTTTTCTACTATTTTGGCTATAGAGTGGTGTTATATGAGTTGGATAACTTGTTTCTATATGTGTGAGTTACAGTTAATGTACAAATCTCTCTTACACTCTCCAAACGTTCGATCTTCATACTTACATCTAGGTATGTACCTATGTATGAAGGTCAAATGTCACGCTGTATCTCCGAAGGGTTAGAGACGTCTTGTGTAGAAGAGAAGAGGTGGGTTGCTATTGAGAATTTCCTAACAAAAACCCAATAACATTTTGCTCTACTCGGAAATGTAATACAGGACCTCTCCCTCAATAGCCGCGTTTGCGACCACTAGACCAACGAGGCAATTCGTTCGACTTAATTTTGTAAAGAAACATTTCGAGGTAGGTACTTGTTCCATTTATTCGTTGACATAGATTTACTAATCCATTAAAATCTTATTTTCGTTTTGTAGCACTCTAAATGTAAATAGCCTGATGCTAAAATACAAAACAAAGGAAGATTTTTGTTATAGACATACAATATGTATTACATTGTTGGGGCTGAGTCGGCGAAAGGGTTGGGTTTCAGTTCGCAACGTATTATGTATTATATATAGTAAGCAGGGATCAACGTATCGTTATCACTTGCTTTGGGTGCCACAAGTTGGGACTGGTCAGCTCAAAACTACCAAGACTTGTCTATATTATTACAATTTTGTATCTTCTATTGTACCTACGTGTACAACTATATCTGCATCGTTATCACATAATGTCTTTTTATCATAATTGTACCAACATTTTAAAAGAGTAACCATGGAGTCTCTTGCCCGTTCTTCTCCATAGGAATCTACATTTTGGAACGGGGCATTTGTTGACTTTCAAATTACCTTTATATGGTCTAATTGGAATAAATGATTTTGACTTTGACTTTGCAATGTTTTTGGGGTTCATATATTTTTAGGTTATTCCGCTATAACTCTAAACGCCTAAACCGTTTTCGATGTATGGGGTATGGTTAAAATCCTTACACTTTCCTTGGTAACATAAGCTAGTAAGATTTAAAAAAGAATCCTAATATATAAAACACAAATATTTTTTCTACCTATGTCCGTTATAGACTTTGAAATCATCCAACCGATGTACCTCAAACTGGTTCTGTTAGGAGGCCAAAAATGCGAAGATGGTTTATAAACTCACTAATATACTGAAAAATAAAAATGTTCTAGCACAGGCCGGGCATCTGATAGAACCTATACCTAATATAGTAGCTGTGGTATGTTTGCCACTTTTTAGTTCACACAAGCAGATGTTTTGTTTTCATTAATTATTTCGTACTTATTTAAAACTGTACAAAGATATGTGTGAATGAAACTCCGAGGTTAGGACTTGCTTCTTATTGTAACAATATATATTATGCAGTATAATGTCTGTAGTTTTTAATGCAGAGGTATACTGTGGTAGGTACATTTGCTTACAGAAAAACTCGATAACTGGATGCCTGGCCTGGGTAATGAACGTAGGACTTTAGCAGCTACGCAATCCGGTTTATGTTGGCTAGACCCATTAGATTTAGTTCGCCAGATCATTCTATGTGAGAGTTATGAAACCATTGATTTACTTTAGATCAACACAGCTTATATGAAATTAAAACCTTAGTTACATAACGTAGCATCACGCATGTATTCCTCGAAGAGGTAGGCAGAAGATACATAGGTGTACACCTACATTTCACGAATGATGTTATTAAGTCTCAGGTGAGCCTGTTGGGAAGTTTGTTACTGCTGGGAAGATTGTTGCGCCGCTTCTTCTTTCCAGCTAAAACACTAGCAAGTGGTGAAGGGTGGGCTTTTTGGGGGCTGTCTTAATGTTTGCCGTTCAAAAAGCGCAATGTTTTGCCTAATTTGAATAAAAAAAAATGATTTGATTTGATTGCCATCTACCTGGCACAATTTCAAACTCCGGGCTGCCACTGAGAATTTTCTAACAGAAACACCCAACAGCACTTTGCCCAACCTGGGAATCGAACCCAAGACTTCTTGCTCAGTAGTCGCGCTTGGGACCACTAGACCAACGAGGCAGTTTTAGCAGTAAAATCTTAGTTGATCCAAGTCATACTAAATGAGGTGAAGGAAATCAGTGAGGAAACCTGTAGTTAATGCATAAATAGATAGGTTTTTATTGTAACATAATAATAATTGAAGATCTGTAGATAGATAAAACGTTTTTATTGTCACATAATTATTTAGATAACAGCCCATTCATGTATGCTTAATTCGTAGAGGTCCAAATATATTTATTTAATCTATTATAATACATAGTTTTAAGCAAAGCTGATAGCCACACTGTCATATACCTAATGCTGTAAAGATAGTTATTACGGATTATTAAATAAATAAATAAAAGCTTAGGCCAAGGTAATTAAAGATCACATTAGCACGTGCTTTCGTTTAGCATTATTCCTGTCACTGTAAAACTACAAGCGCAAGATAGAGTCGGGAACATAGCTAAGCTAAAACACGTGTTAAGTAATGTTTACTTATAAAGTTATAAATTTTTGTGGGAAGAGAAATACAGTCGTGAGCAGGATTCGAACCTGCGCCTTACCGATCCCTGCGCTCTGACCACTTCTTCTACATTTTAATACTTCTTCTGATGACGTCATTGCTATCTACTCAGTCCCTTTACGGATGACTGAATAGATAGCAATAACGACGTCTTTTCTCAAAAATTTATAATTTTAGATGTTGCTCGCATAAATTAATGAGTTTCAAAGATTTATCTGTAAATGTTTATTTCTCCTAAATCCGTAGCCAGCTGGCGGAGTGATATCTTTGCCCCACATTGGGACAGTTGCGGTAGTCGTGGTGATAGTGGGGTAGGCTCATTATGTAAATGTGTAAATATAAATACAACAACATAATATATCTACTAAAATAATTTAATATTAAACTCATATCAAGTCTGTTTAATCTGGTTGATATAGGTAAGTAAGTTCGTAATTAAGTTTAGTTTTGTTGGTGTTTTTGTAATCTACAACGTTATCTATTTTTATTTCTGGTTCGTAGAAATCTGTGTCGTTGTCAATGCTTACATTATCATATTCTTCTTTGATAGAAGTTTCGTTATTTTCTATTTTAATATTTAAGATTAGTTTTTCATTTTCTGTTAATTTTTTTTGTGCTTTTATTATGTATTTTCTCCGGGTGTCTGGTCTTTTTCAATAATTAAGTTTTTTGTACATAACGTATACGTGTATCAATGAAATAATATTATTTATTCTGTAAATAGATATTTTCAAAACTCATTTACACGTCACTTATTTATCTAGAAGACGAGAAGAATCCACCGGGTGTTCCTAAAATCCAAGAAATGATGATTTTGATAAAACTAGACAGCCAATTATGCAAAATTATACCATTCCCGAAGAAAATAAATTTACTAAGTAATAAAATTATCGTGGAGTGGCCATTTTAATTCGCATCACTATAATTGTAATTGTCCCCGAATAAGTTAGAGAGATTCCAGTGAATAATGTCAAAGTTTTGATTGGTCGTTATTAACTTTATTAATAGCATTAATCAAATGACAATTAATTTTATTAATTTCGATCAAAATTATGATAGGCTCGTCAGAACTGTACCAGGTGTTCAAACTAACAAAACACCTTTGTAAGAGTACCTACCCATAAGACAAAATTTTAAATTTAGGATCCATTATAAATCATTTTATAAACTCCAATTTCTCATCAATCTGTTTAATTTCGGTGAATTTGCCAACATCAGATAATTTTGTAAATCAGTAGTTGCAATATTAAAAACAATGTACAAATGTACCCATAATATATGTACATTTCACGAACTGTTAGATCTTACACGAAGGTAGCAGTAAGTAATCCTATAAACCTTTATTATTTATTTTCAAGAATATTGTTTTGCTGTCCAGTTCCTTTTTTTTGAGTGTGCAAAATCCATCATAGACGCTGTGCTGGACTCCTACCGACTAAAAACCACACGGTCCTACTCCAACCTTTACCGAGGACCCGGATTCGTTGCAGCAATCACCGCGACCCCGGCAGGTTATGGTACACTCCAGGTTTGTGCAGGCCGGCCACAGTTAGCCTGAACACCTTCCTATGTCACGCGTGTGGCCGTCTCGGGCTGGACTGCTGATCAGGCGGCGAACCACCCATACACGCCGCCCTCAGTCCACGGCACACGGTGGCCGGAGATAGTTGAGCGCCCTCCGGCGCCTGGCTCGCCTTCTGCGGCAGGGGTGAGCGGGGTTTGCCTCTCTCTCCCTTTCCGCCGCCTCCTTCGCAAGCATCACCTCCTCGCAGAAGTTGGTGACGGCTCCCCATGCGCTCTCGAAGCGAGAGATCGCCCGCCCTTACTGCCCCGATGAGGTCGTGGCGCTGCTCAACCCAAGCTGGGCACACCTCCAGCGTGTGCTGCGCCGTGTCCTCGGGGCAGTTACCGCAGTGGTGGCATCACGGTGTCTCCCCGCCTATGCGACACAGATACTTCCCGAAGCACCCGTGGTCCGAGAGCATCTGCGTCATCCGGAAGCCGAGGGCGCCATGTCGCCTCTCCAGCCACTCTTCCATTACGGGTCTTACCGCCGCTATTGCAGCGTGCCCTGCTGTCCAGTTCCTAGAAGCTTGAGAATCAAGCTTGGTCAGTGGATATAGGCCAGTCAAGCTCATAAATCGCACCCAATATGGCGAAAATAAAATAAAAAATAAAGGTCTAGAATGTTTATGTCATACAGATAAATCTTCGAAAAGCATCACCGCATGCATAGTAAACTCTAAAGTTATACATTCTTGTGGAAAGAAAACTACGGTCGTGAGCAGGATTCGAACCTGCGTTTCCCGGACAAATAGTCCAGGTGCTCTGATCGCTATGCCATCTCAACCTCTGCTCACCCCGAATTCTTCTTTATTTATTTATTTACTAATTTATGTACACACATGATACCAATAAATGGACAAACAAAATTAGGAAAATAAAGCCAGAGGCACAAAGGCTTCTTCCAAATTTTTTTTCACAAAAATTTATAACTTTAGTGTTTATAGATATCTTAAATAAAATACGAACAACGGCGCCGAGTAGCATTCAAATTAAAAAATATATGCAATTAAATGTTCTGAAATATAACATAACATAACTAGCCCATATCTGTCCCATAGCAGGTCAAGGGTCTCTTCTCATACAGAAAAGGCAAAATATACTTATTTTGCCTTCTAAAATAATACTTATTTTTAAATACCTGCTTTACACGAGGTAAAGCAGTTATTTAAAAATAAGTATTATGGCTAGGCCCTGCTTGGAAAACTCTGGCATGAAGATTTGCATATGAAGTGTATTTTACATTTCCACAATGCATTCCGTTAAAAGAAAAATAGTTGACAATGACTGATTTCATCACCTGTTGCGAGTGGTATGAATCATCGGCTCGACGTGGGCGCGAATCGAAAGCTCAGCATTCATCATAATGATTGACATTCGATTGAGTTTTTCCACTTCCTCAGCGAAATGTGTGAGCGATCAGTGAAAATCATATTTTCACGCACCTTTTACGTGTGGAGAGAACGAATCACGTCCATATTGTACTATTTCCTGTGTAGCGTTAGATAGCTTTTTGTAGAAGACGACTGACATATTGTATATATGTTGTTCAACTGGTTAATACCTGCCAACTTGTCTAAATTACATGTAAAATGTCCTGTAGACTACATACAATATGTACGCACAAGTCAACGAGCGGTGACGCTGCTTATTGTCGAGGCCAGCGAGTGCTAGAACTAAATTCTTTCCAATTCGTCGTAATTATAAATGCCGTAAACCTTTTAGTAAAATGCCATTTCGATAAAATTTTACTATATCGTTGTTTTTGCAAATAAAAATTGTGTATGGTTAACTCTGTAAATAATATTTTAAAATGATACTTCAAAAACTGGTAGGTCTATAATAAATCCTACTAATATTATAAATGCGAAAGTTTGTGAGGATGGATGTTTGTTTGAAATTTTTTCAAGCTATAACCACTAAACGGATTTGGATGGAATTTGGCACACATATAGTTTATAGCCTGGACATAAAATACTTTTTATCCCGGTTGGACTCAATTCTGAAATCAACACAGATAAAGTCGCGGGCAGAAGCTAGTACGTAATAATTGTTTTTTGAAAGGCAAATCCAAACCGTTTACGTATTAAAAGTTGCTTGATGAATAAAAATTATATGAATAGAATATTCGGCAAATCTTAAAAGGGAATTGATATTCGTGGAATAGCTTTCCGTGAACTGCAATTCGAAATATTGTTTCTGCGAACCGATAGCTAACATGTAAAAAGTATTGTGAGAATAGTTATGTTAATGAATAGAATACACGATTGGCGCAATAGTAAAGTGATTGATTTCCTGTGCCACTGGACCCGGATTCAAAACTACTATAGAAGAAACATGTCTGCCTCGTTGGTGTAGTGGTCATAAGCGTGGGTGCAGAGCGTGAGGTCCTGGGTTCGATTTCCAGGCCGGTCTAAGCGTTATTGGGTTTTTCTGTTAGGAAATTCTCAGTAGCAGTGGTGTGACACCCCCGAATGCTTTGGAGAGCACGTAAAGCCATTGGCCCTGCACCTGATCTCTGTCCTGTCATGTCGGATTGCCGTCCCATCGGACTCTATAATATCTCCTGCGTACTTTGCTAATCTCCTCGGAGATAGGCCGCTGTGACCGAGATACGGTCTGGAGGAGTATTATTTGGAGAAATATTCATAGAGAATTCTTACATGTTACATCATATATGTTAGGCTGATGATATTATTTTATGTCTGCAAAAAATCCCACGAGACATTATGAATTTTAGTTAGCACCGTCCTTAAAACAAAACCTCTTAAAATTAAACGTAGGCTGGTAGAACTATTTCGTAGCATTAAGCTACGGCAGTAGCGGTGCTACAGTGCTACGAAATAATGTGTCATCTCAATTTAACAAACGAAACGCAAAAAATTGCAAGAATTTGTTTGTGGAAAGTAAGATCAGCCGTCGCGTGGCGAGCAGGATTTGTACATGCGCCTCCACCCGGATAAATACTTCAGGCAATTTTATATTATTTTATAGAAAATCGTTTCCACCTCTAGGATATTTTTCATGTATCGTGGCTGCGTTTACAAACGTATAATCTCACATGCATGCACACCCAGACCCTGAACACTTATCTGTAGATCATATAAATATTTGTTCCGTAGGTAAGGAATCGAACCTGCGATACAAGGTGCAGCAGCCGATGTCTCAACCATTGCCCCAACCGCGCTGTCACCGTCGAACTTCCAAACGAAGCATAGTATTATGGAGGAATGAGGTGTGGTGTTCCTCCTTTGAAATGAGAGGACCTTCCAACCAGGCGGGTGATATTGCCTGGCGGGCCACGGTCCGACGGTTATTGACGGGAGGTTGTATATATGCAAGTTTGTCGCCAAACTTTGCTTGCGTGATGCAGGATTGTTTGACGTCATCTGTTGAGCGCGTAGTATTTGTGTAGCGTGCTAGATGTCGCTACATCAGTCCCCTCCGAGACCGAAGGTCGATCTATTTATGAGTCAGTGGTCTGAAGGTCTGAAGAAGGCGTCTGAAGAGCTTGCTAGTGGCAGTGAGGTTCCAGTGAGTCGGAACCGGATACCACGTAGTTCACGGTGAGTCGGGACTGAGTGCAGTGATGCTGCGTAGTCCTCAGTGAGTCGAGGTGGTGCACTGGTGCGTGGTGGCTGCCTGCTACGTCGACCAGGAGAGAAGGGCTTTACTTGTCTTGTTGTAGTATTTATGTAGCGTGCTAGATGTCGCTACAGTATAACATACATTGTAGAAAAGAAAACCTGTCTGTAACTCCATGTCTCATCTCCAGCCACTCCTACATTACGGACTTTACCATATTATTATGGTTCTCGCGACACTGGTTGAATACCCCGTGACGCGACGGTCCTTGCTTCGAAATTCTAGAGTGGTAATCCGGCTAGAAGGCTCGTTGCCTCGAAGGAGATCGTACTTTATCCCACAATCAGCCTGACGGCAATCGCACGTTATGGTTTTCGTAGCAGTGCGATGTTGCAGACGGACTGGCTATCCGCCTAGGCCGGAGCTTGGCCTCAATTTCACTACCATGTCTACGATAGAACGAGCTTTCGCATAACATGTCTATTAATTCTTTGAAGGTATTCGGTTTATAGGCAGTAAGGAATACAGTCCATGGCAAGGAATTCCACATTTTGAATGATGGATGAATATGAATTTATATAATAACTAGCTTCTGCCCGCGACTTTGTCCGCGTGGACTTCAGAATTGGGTCCAGCCGGGATAAAAAGTATCTTATATGTTAATCCAGGCTATAAACTATATGTATGCCAAATTTCATCCAATTCCGTTCAGTAGTTTTTGCGTGATTGAGTAACAAACATCTAAACATCTTCACAAACTTACATTTATAATATTTTTAGTAGAATACTAGGATGAACATTCGTTAAAATATTAATTCACTGAATTCAGTAATTGAAAAGGTGCCATACTCGAACGTTGCGTCGATTCAGTTATTCGCTAAACTGAAAAGCTTAATATGTTTTAATTACATTTATTTTTCATACTTCAACATGGAACATTTAATCTCTTCATCATCGTTATTACAAAACTTGTGTTATTTTATTAATAAACAGCTTATTATTTACATTACTTAATTTAAATTTAAATGAATATCGTATAATAAAAGCTTATAAGAAGCTTATAATAGTGCTTATGTCCAAAAAAAGTTTAACAAAGTCTATAAAAACACTAACATTTTAATCAAATTGAACACCTATAACTAAAATCACATTCAAAACTAGCTTAAAATAAATGTAAATTTCGTAAACTAACAAAACTTTTGGACCGTTTTTTTAATTTCGGGAACTAATTATTATGAGTTTTATTATGTATAATATAATTATATGAAACCTAATCAATTTTTATTTTTATCGATTTCTCTATTTGCGTAGTATAGAGAAAAGTTAGATGTCAACTATATATTTTAGCTGATATTTCTGCAAGTAGGTATTGAAGGAAAATCTCAAACAGAATTGAATTTATAAAGATACTATTTTCAATATTTTGTTGAAACAAACTAAACAGCATTCTCTGAGCTAAAATTTGATTCGTTCCTTCCAATATAGTATAAAATATTTTCAAGAACACAGGTAGGTACGTGAATTGGAAATTCCTATTGCCACGTTGAAACGAATCCTTGTCAATGTTTGCATTCCCAGCACAGATTGAATTCCATATCGTATTGAAAAATGTGAATATATAGTGCACTTGAAATACAGTTATTTCAGGCGTGGACATTGAAAAAAAAAACTTTTACTTACAAAACCTAAAAATTTTATCAAAGTGGAATATTTACAAATAAAAATTAAAGATTAGTCCAACTACACATTCCCGAGTTTTCGGATTTAAGGAGCGCGCGAGCGGGCCGTTCCTAAACTGAAATTTTACTGCTATCGGAGGGTGTTCGTTTAATCATGAGTCTAATTACAGTCTCGATTATGAGTTAATGTGTTTTATGCCAGATTTTATGCTTTTTTATTTGACGAAATAATTAAAATTTATGATACAATATAAAACTTAATATATTTATTATATTACAAGCGTGGTGGGTAAAATAAGAATCCATATATAGCGGTGAGGAGTGGTGCTGTGAAGGGGGGTGGAGATGCCGCGCAGTAAGCTCTCGGCTGTTGGTTGCAGGCCGCAATGTCTTGCGCGAGTACCCACGCCATACGCCGGAGCAGCGTGCTCGCCGCGATTGAACATGACCGTCCGGCATTCGCCACGCATTGGATAAAGTCGTCTCGAGCGCTGTAAGTATTGTTAGCAGTTAATCATTCACATCGGCTATAAGGCTCTACACATGGGATGGGGGAACCTTTCCACCTTTCCTTCTAGCCACCACAATTTAGGTATAACCAGATCCGTGCAGAAACCATATATTCTAGCAAATTATGTAACCTTAGAATACTGTTACTCCACTAATGATACAGAACATATCAAATGTCAGTCGGGTGGTGTTAATTAATATGACGCGGGTAACCTAAACGAACATAATAAGGAAAAACATATTAAATTACGATGCTTTCGAGATTATTGCTAAAAATAGAGAAGAAAGAATGACGGTTCCGGTGGATTGACATAAATAGTAAAGCAATAGATAGCCTAGTGATATGATTGTTGGAAATCCAAAGTCACAGGTTCAAATCACTGACAAGCAAAACGTCTGACAAAATGTTCTCGATCGTATGTAAAGCCATGTCAGAGCCTACGCTAGGTTGTTCGTCAACCATACGATAAGAAGATGAAGAAGCTGCAGAAACACTTAATATAATACTGCAGAATGTTCATTTACTTAGTCATGCATAAATGTCGAGACTGACTTATCAAACAAATGTTTCAAATAAAACAAAGGACCTTTTATTATCTGTCTGCCTCCAGTTAATTCACAGAGATAAGGGATCATAACGCTATGTGATATATGGAGAAGTCCTCTGATTGTGACAGTCTGAATAGTACTACATGAAAAGGTTTCACATTATTTTTGACAGCAAAGGGAACTAAGGTTTAAGAATAGGAACTAGTATTTTATACTTTACTCGTAATTCATGGAGATGACAAACGAAATGGTTGGCTGTTCTTTAATTTCTGTTTTATTTGGTTGTTTGTATCGTATAGCACACTCAAAGTGAACTATTAATCGATTTCCCATTGTATGTTTTGTTGGAAACGTTTAAGATTATTTATTAGGTATTTCTGTACATTGTTAAAACAGACATAGTATTTTGTTTCATTAATTGAATAGAATTAGCATATAATAAATTATATAAATATTACTTAAAGTAGCATCTAAGGTCCAAAATAAGAAACAAATTAATATGTACAGTTTTGCATGTTTCGCTTTCATTATTAAAGTCAGTCATAACTACAGGTGTGGTTAGACCATTTTAATGGACTATGGAACGATGAATATGACATATACACAGTTACTTTTTAATTATTCAATGTAAAAAAGTCATAAACAGTTTATTGTAACAAATTATTTAGTTTAACGAAAGTCAATTAAATTATCATATATTTACCTACTCTGCGAGAATAATATTATTCTAGCTACATGAAAACTTGGGAAGAAAGTTATGAAGTCTGCTCAGAAAACTAAGCAGCATAATATTCAGTTTGTTAAGTAAAGCAAGAACCTTTGAATTACCCAAATTGTAAGGGCAAAGTGCTTCAATTGTAAGTTAAGGGTCTCTACCCTACCAAGGTAATAAATAACCAATCCCAAAAGCGATATCTTTGTTTTATAAGCTGAATATCGTGTTCCATTCGTCTATAGAATGATATTAAAATGATGCCGGCATTTCTGTAATAGGATTCCATAGATTATTGAAAACGCAACAGTCCTCGGGAATCTTAATGAAAGGCAAAGAGATATTAATGTCTAAAAGTGTTCCGTTGCCGGATAAAATGAGATATAACACAATAGCCGGGGCTAAAATAATAACCCCCGGGCCCTGTAAGTAGTCATATTATTTATGGCATCCGTTCATTGTTACTGACTTTACAAAGCCTCTCGAGAAATGTGGATTAAACTACTAAAACTTATTATTAATTTTCGGTAAGTAGGTATAGAGAATGTCATCATTATTTTCGACACCCACACATATTTTCGTTAATATATTGTGCGACCTGCAAAAGCATCTTTTGGTTTTGCCAGCCATTTTCGTCCTCAATTTAGAGTACAGCTACATTGATAGTGATAATCTCAAAGATCAAACAACATTACATCATCATAAACCAATAGTCACAAATATACACAAACATAGGTACATGCAATCACGCCCGGCAAACTAGTAATCACAAACGAGTCACAAACGTATCAACAACAAATCTTGTTCGGCAAAAATTCAAATAGAGCAACCAAAACAGCGTATGAAAAGTAATTACCAACACAGTTCGGCATTTCTGTTAAAATACGTGAGTTGTTGAGCTCGATCCGTGTTCTCTCTCACAGCCACTTGCAATTCGTCGACACATCGCGTCCAGTCGGGGGAAACGCGGCCCCAACACGTTGGCTCCTTCAAGAATTCTGCACATGTATGACATGGAATTAGAAATGAGTTGGCAGAATGGAAAGTGGTATCAAATTTGCATTATTAACCAACATTGATATAATTATTCTGTATTTGTTATTCGCCTAAAACCAATGATTGATCCGTATACAATCCAATAGCAATGTCAAAGTTTTATTTAGTATCATAACCTCTCGCCAATATAAAACTATGATGGATTGTGTCCAGAGTATAAACTTTTGTCGAAACATTTTTAATATTGATACAAATGAACGAGCGTGGAGCGCGGGCCTACTATATTTAATTTTTATTTTATAATAAAGGTGTACACAAAGCTTTAATTTATAATTAAAATATAGTGTTTGCATCAACATCAATAATCCATTTTGATTGTGGATTACACCTTATCGTTTACATTGAACTTCGAGTCTCTCAAAGTGATGGGACGCCGGTAGTCCTGTTTGAATAATTTATAAAGATTTTCCTGTTTATCTCGAAAATATTGCGTAAATATTTAAAAAAACAGAATAGCTTGAAAATTGATTTGAGATAAATGGAAAACATTTTCTTAGGAGCTACGGCTACGAAAATTTACAAAGACTATCTCAAAAAAATCTTTTTACCATTTACGTATAAAAGTTATTTATTTACGTATAAAATCTTCCTTGAATTACTTTAGGCCTTATGTTTATAGCGAGAACCTATATATTAAGTAAGTATAGTTTTAAGAAAATTAACATGTATTTTGCGGTGCGCATTAGTAATACGTAAATTATATAAAATTTAATATATTTGAACGGATCTGGATGAAATTTGGCACACAAATAGGATTAACACATAGGATACTTTTTATTCTGGCTAGAGCCAATTCTGAAGTACACGCAGTCGTGGACAGAAGTGATGTTATATGCATTCAAAAAGTCTTATCTAACTTACTAACATTAAATATTATAGGTATATGTTATCTTACCTCTCCGCAAAGCCGTGTCATTAGTGCACAAAAACCGCATAAGAGCTCGTGCGCCGCCAATCTGCTGCTGTAGTAACTTCTGTCCATCTGTGGGTAGGCAGCGTTTAATCCACGCATCCATACACACCATGCCCGTTTGATATGCCCTGGGAAATGAATATTCGATTAATAATTACTACTTTAACTATTCTTGAAGCAGGCACAAGAGTTAATCGTAATTAATAGCAATATATATAATTTACAGGATAGTCAAATAACAGTTTCACGCATTTTACCGTAAACTAAGTACGAATTTACTCTAACTTAAAGGGTTAAAAAGTGTTTTGCACTTCTTAAATTCCTGTATGACCGGTATTGTGTTCACGTGGAAGGGTTGGTAGTTTTTTTTTTTTTTGGATACATTGAATTGTGGTTACTTTATAGGCATAAGTAATCCTAATGAATCGTAAAATTTTCGTAACTGTAAAATCCATATTTTATTTCATCCAACCTACTAAAAGTAGTAGGTACCAAAGGGTACCAAGAAATCGAAAGCGAATAAAGATTTACGCGACGTAACATAAGTATTACACAAACAAAGAGTTTAAGATGTTTAATGTAACACTCTTATAATAGTATTTAAGTTCGCAATTATACATATCGAGTTTGAAAAGCTTACGCTTTGTAAGAAGGAAGTAAGTAGAACATCGAATAAGTAATAAACGTTATCAAACGACGAAAACGAAGTAAAACAATGAAACTTACTCATTTTCATGTGCGGGCTAGATAATTGGCTAACTTTTTAAGTCACAATTCACAACACTAAATATTGTTTACGAACTTTTAACTACAGGACGAGTAGATAGGTGCTCGAAAACTTTGGCTGGGAGTATGATATTGTGATATAATACATTGGTTATACCACAGATATAAATACGTGTACCTTTAAAAGCCTTAAAATAGGTGCTTAGCGCTCATTTTTAGCTACAAAGATCAGTTTTCTGCCCACATTTTATATAGCAATATTAGAAAATAGAAAAATGTGTCACTCAACGTCAATAGATTATATAATTACATTAGTATGTAGATACCTGTTTTTTATGTATATATATACCTATACTATAATATATAATTTATTTGATATGGTTTTGTGAATGATGCAATTCTGATTCTCCAGTTTAAAGGCAATGCCTAGTTTGGGGACCACCGTACTAACTGGGTAAAGAGTAGCTTATTGGAAATAAATAATTTGAATCCGTTATAAGAAGCTAGCTGCGTAATTGGAAATGTTTTATTCCTATTTCGAATTCAATGAAGACATCCGAAGAATTTGAACCTGTGCCCTCCAGATGAATACTCGGGGAGAATTTTCTTTCCAATAAAAATTGTAATTTGTTTGTTAAAATTAATCCCATCAAAAACATGTGAAAAAAGGGTCCACGTTCGGTTATGAACCTAGGGTTGACGGTGCTGCCGTCAAAAGAATTGAGATCTAAATAAAAGGGAGCCAAGTTCAATCGCACTTTCTCAAATGATACCTGCTATGAAAACGATTATATAAATTTTATAGCTTGGCAAATTTAATCTAAATATTTACATATTATTTCAAATTGTTATGCAGGTGACAACTGATTGACATTACTCATTTCTCATTTTACATAAATTTTATTTGAAACTATTTGATGCCCGCGGCGGCGCTCGCGTGTATCGGTTATCGCGACCAAAAGTAATCATGAAATTTTGATTCTGTTCCCGCTTTCCAATTACCGATTTATAATTGCCCATTTTTTTAAGTATTACTATGGATAGAGTATGTTATCCTTAAGAGATAGACATATGCCATCGCGGACGGATATTCTGTAGACCTATATAAGATACACAATTCCGGTATACATCATTTTGTTATATCTCAAAGGGTTAAAGGCAGCGTTTTCGTTGAAAGCTCCCAGACGGCTTATTTTTTTCCGACACCTCCAACAAATATCATTATATTTTAGCCAATGTATACCTGACAAATTATATCGTTAAACCTTCCTCTTGAATCATTCTACCTATTAAAAAAAACCACATCAAAATCCGTTGCGTAATTTTAAAGATCTAAACATACGTAGGGACAGGCAGCGGGAAGCGACTTTGTTTTATACTATGTAGTGATGACAAGTATGAAGGCCTATTAGTTTCTTAGTTATGGGGGGGGGGGGTTAAATGTAGCTCAAAATGGTTCGTGTAAGTTTAGTCGAATAATCTTTTTTTGGATGTAGCCTCTTCCTGTTAACCCGTAGGGGTTTGATCTGCGTAATCGAACAATGGGTATGGCGAGGCAATTTGGTGCCTCCAGCCAGAGCATTTTTTTACAAGTCAGTGCAAGCACAGAGAAGTTCAGTTGAAATGTGCCTAACCGTCACCCATCTACAAACTGAACGCGGCATGTATTGCTTAACCTCAAAGATCGTTTACCGACTAGTTTGGAACGGGCAATAAAAAATAATCAAATTATAAATAATTACACACGAAAACTTAAACGTAACACACAAACTATGTACGTAAAAATTCTCAGGCTTTTTTAATTGCATCATACAGCAGATAGGTGTCAAAAGTTAACCTAAAAAGGGATTTTGTAATTTAGTTTTTTATGTAACGTAGTGTTGCCAGTGTTGCAAAAGCCGGAAACTTAATTAAAATATTTATGTCTACCCGCAAAGGTTCTATATACGGAACATTACGTGGGAACTCTATATAGTCAACTACACGTCCTTGGTAATAATTTGACATAGACAGCGCCTTTATGTCGTAACGGTAAGGATGGTTTTCGTAGTTTAAATGTTACCACTGACGTGTTGTTGACCGTACCTACATATAATTTGTAGTAGACGTACCCATCTGTTTTTCAGTTTTCGTCTTGCGGTGTTATGATATTTAAACACAAATTATTCGATTCTATCTATTTCCTTATTTCAAATAAATTCTTTGACATAATTATTTACTTTAGATGCATAGCTCATTGACGATTGTAGCTCTTGGGACCCCAGTTAACAGATAATATTCTGAACAGCAGTGTTTACCTACGCCTGAAAATGGTTACCCGTATCGCAGGATTGATGTCCATTAATTTACACTAGCATGTATAACAACCGGGATTAACTGTCATAGTATGGAAATATGTAAATATGCCATAATATGGAAAAGTTTGAAGATTGGACAATCGGAAAACTGGTTAGTCAGCGTACAGTAGAAACATCAAAGTCATAGCAATATGCTTAATAGCATCGTTGTTCAGAAAAGTAGTAGTTGATATAAATGGTGGATATCCCCTCTTAATTACCGTTAGCTGTCTATATGGTCTTTTATTGTGGGGTAATTCGGTGGAAATTATAAAAGCGTTTAAAACAAAATGTGTGCGTGCAATCTGTGGAGCCTGGTATACGGATAGCTGTAAACCGTTGTTTAAAAAGTACAATATTTTGCCATTACCATGCCTGTACATTAAAGAATTATGCGTATTTGTACAACAGCATCCGGAATACTTTAGTAAACATATAGATGTAACCAAACGAAATGTAGCGCCTAGAAATAAATATAAGCTGTGTTTACCTAAATGCAGGCTTGAATTATATAAAAGAAACTCATATGTAAATGGTGTAAAGGTATACAACAAATTATCCAACGCTTTTAAAGAGTTACCTTTGCCCATGTTTAAAAATAAGTTGACACAATGGTTAAAACAAAAATGTTTTTACGAACTCAAAGAATTTATGACGTATTGAGGTGAAGAAAACTAAATTTGATTTGATTCGATATATCGCGGCCTAATACTTTAATTAGAAACGAAGACCGAGAAGTACATACCAACTATGTTGGGGGTCGTTACCGGTTCCTTGATCCGTAATAGTCCTGCCTTCGAACCCTCGTAGCGGATTAATTCAACCGGCGAAGTCTTATGTCTAGCTATTAGGAACATAACTGACATTAGTCGGACGTACGAGAATGGGTACCTATGCCATAGACTCGATACCTACTTTATAAAATGTTTGATCGAATGTTCATCTCAACAATTCGAATGCATTTGATTGATATTGCCTTTGAACGGGCCGAGTTGGCACAAATAGTATCAGTCTAAAATTGACTACTAGGAATTGAAATACGTACAACGTAAACTGAGTTTAACCGACGAATGAACCCGACTGTCCTCGAAATCAATTGACTCGAATCATTTGAATCATATTTCGATTGTTCGGTTGAAGGCCGAGTCGATTATTTAGTCACACGGAAAATCGGAACTACTTTATTTCATTCGGTTGTGCATACCTTCCCACAAAATATTACATTTCATTTCATGTTGTGCAAAAGATCTTAGCAAATATGTAGATATTAATACTTTTTACTTTTGAAATATACTGAAATAGCCTATTAACCAGTTTCCAAGTAAGGTTGTTTTATAACTTATCATGATTTACTTTGAATGTTTTGGTATTTAGCCTTTAAAGATATCATCGCGCTCAATGAATTCCGACAAATTATTTAAAGCCCTATTTATAGTTGGTTGGTCGGTCGACCGAGCTTTTAATAAATCGTATTAAAGCACTGTTTATAATTATATTTTGTGCCTTTACCAAGTTTAAACAAGTTTTTATATCACCGATTACTCTGTTTAAAGTGCGAGCACGGTGATTATTTAAATATTGCATCTACTTCGCGGACAGGGAAGTGCTATTTAAGAATAGACATCCCGGGAAACTTCAAAACTAAAATAATTATCTTGTATTTTTAATTGACCTAGATGTTATTAATCCTAGAACTTCAACTATGGGTGCAATTTTTTGTCTATGAAGCTTTATTTATAATAATTTACAATCAGCAATGCAGGTAGATTAACAAGTAATGTTCTAATGACACTAACTAACTACACATAGCTATGTATGTTTTTAATGCTCATTATGCAGTCATAGCTTAGTGGTAGGACCATTGGACAGTTGGACCGACAAGTGAAAGGTTGCAGGTTCGATGTTATGTGCGTATTATAAATTAATTATTACTTGATTAGAACGGTGAAGGAAAACATTGTGAGGAAATGAGCACATGTGTAAAGCCGTGTCAGAGACCTACGGGTGGTTTAAACTCTGACGCTAGGTTGTTTATCAACCACACGATGAGAACAAGTAGAATGCTTGTCGAACCATGAAGTATATTCTTTATATAGATGTTGTGTGACTACTGACTGGCAGTGGGCGTCCAGTTCGTGTTTGTTCCTCGGCAAGCCCACTGGTGTTCGCGGGATCAGCTCCACACAAGTATTCAGATCACCAGCATCGCAGTTTTCAGTCTCACCCAGTTGTGCTCCTCCTCCACCTATGAAAAAAAAAACTTGCTTGTACATTACAATCGTCATTAATTAATATTATAACTGACATATAATTAATATTATAACTGACATATAAGGGGTGAATTTTTCAGTGGGCGTAGATGGCCAAATTCGGAACTATAAAGAATAGTGAAAAATACTCAAAGGAGCCTCGGGGCCGATGTTGATCGATCATTGGATTTTTGTAAAATCAACGGTTTTAGCCAAGAATCATACACGCTGATTTTGGAAAAAAAACACACGATGTATTATTACATCATCCGATGTATCAAATCTGAAGAATCAAATTCTGAGACAATTGACGTCACACGTAAAAGAGTTTGACGTTCCGATAGGTGCAGCGGTCAATAGATCGGCTGCTGCGCCGCGTGTCGCAGCTTCGATTATTGCATGATCTACACATGTATATTTACAGATAACTGTTCCGGGTCTGGGTGAGTGTGCATGTCAGATTATGTGTTTGTAAACGCACTCACGATACAGGAAGAAATTCTTAGTGTGGTGCAGTTTTGTTTTTAAATTAGATTTAAATACCCTCAAGAATTATGCGTAAACAAAACCAATAAAATAAAATATGGTAGCCAAGGGTATAGGAATCATAACTGACAACTGTATAAAACACATTGTATTCGCTCTCTGTATAAGCGGCCACAATTGCTCTATTGTGAAGATATTCATTGTTAACTCTACGTCATGTCAAACTATCATAAATATTTTACTGCTGAATACCAGTGAATAACCAAGGTTACGATAAGCCAGTGAAACTTAAGACACTTGTATTAAAATTCAAAGTTACAGGTATAATCAGGTCTTGTTTTAAGTGGAAGTTATCATCATTTCATCATATCTTTTCATAAGCTTTGGCAAATGGTACTACCATATGGACGTGCCAAAATATGAAAAGATCCAAAATCGTAATTAATGATAAGCCAGTGAAACTTAAGAAACTTGTATTAAAATTCAAAATTACAGGTATAATCAGGTCTTGTTTTAAGTGGAAGTTATCATAATTTCATCATATCTTTTCATAAGCTTCGGCAAATGGTACTACCATATGGCCGTGCCAAAATATGAAAAGATCCAAAATCGTAATGAATGATAACTTTTACTAGAAGATGCAAAAACTAAAGTTATTAAAACTTAACAGGCTTATGTTTCATCTTTACCCGTCACAGATTAAGTATGAAGGTAACACGATTTTTATGGAATTAATAAATATATGTAGCCCTGTTCTTGTAACTGGCCACCAAAATAAGGCAAATTTATTATACTTGCCCTTTGACTTCAATGACAGTGGAAAATAACCAAATAAAACTAAATTAACCATGCCTATGTTGTCAATTCACGCTCTTTGGAAAAATAGTACCCGCATTAACGTATTTGCCACAAAAGTGTTATATAGTGTATGTACAAAGCTTTGGTGTGTAGAGCAAACTGATCACAGTTTCGTCAAACTGTGGAGTGTAGGTACTAATGTAACTTTACAATTTAAAACAAATTACCTACTTCAGTAAACGATGAATTGATGAAAATCAATTCGTCAGAAGTAGAAGAGAAATAAATTCTTATAATAGGAAAGCTATTATACTCACTATTTTACTTATTAATCTTATAAATCTTATAAATCCAAAAGTGCGTTTGTTATGTAATAACACATTAATAGTAAATCAGATTTCATCGTAGCACAGAGCATAAACACGACCCGCATAAACACATAAGCAGGTAAACTAATTATCAAAAGAAAAAAGAGTCCTCGACTCTTACTTACTTAACTTACTTTTAATAGGTCACCTATTAAAAGTAAAAAAATATCAGTTGGTACGTTATTGCTTTTTTAGCAGTCGGTTTAATTTAAAAGACACATACTAGGCGACCGTAATCCAATTTTTTTTTAATAGAGGAATGAACTGGTGTGGGTATGTAAGACAAGGATAGCGGCGAGATTGTACTTCATCCAAGTATTCTTGCAAAACGCAACAAAAGAAGTCCGTGACACAGGCTTGAATGGCTACATACAGGAGAAAGAAAAAGAGGTCAGAGTAATCCGTATCTCACGGAAAATTTCAAAGCGATTGTCTGCAAAAACACTTAAATTTTAGAAGTAAAAGCAAATTTGATTTTAGCCTTTCCAAAATGAATTTCGATGATGTGCGACTGGCAATGAATACGTAATGACTGGTCCTGTCAGTCTACTCGACATTTGAAATATTTTATTTTTTAAGAGAAAGCAAAAAAAAAAGAAAATTTTCGCAAATGACCTTGTTAATTTAGGAGATTGAATTTAGAATATATCACGACATTATTAAATTCTTAAAAAAAATCGTGCTTCTGATCTCACTCAATTTAGCAAATGATGTCGAAAAACCAACAGACAGGACAAGTAATTACTGAGGTTGTTAAGATCTGCCACTAACGATGCCTTCTGGCTTTAAAAACTGCCTTGGTATGTCCTAAATAGTGCTTATTAACAACAGCTGATCGTGACTTGGTGCAGTCAGTTACATTTAAGGTCGATGTGTTATACCAACGCATAGCTACTTTATAAAAAAAAAATGGTAGGGCCGTTTTTTTTTCGGCGTGTGCAATTCGTACAGAAATGATTTTATTATTTTATTTTAAGCTAAATATTGTAAACAACAAAGAAATACATTCTTCAAACAGGTACACAATAATTGGGCATGCCTGATTTTTCGTAAGACGTGCTAACGGAAAACCATTTGGATATTTTTCGATTATGTGCTATATTTTGTTAATTTCCACTCATAATCAAAAGTAAGAGATTACAAAATAAAAGCCAAAAAATAACTAATAATCTTCATTTGACCTGAAGTCACTTGTAGTGACGACACATGTTCATATTTTATATAATCTGTGGACTGAAGGTATGTTGTCATTTTTAGTGATGCCAGACTACGTAAAAGGAAATGTTTTTTGGCATTTTTATAGTGAAGCTATTTTAACTAAAATCGCATTTCATGATACGAATGTATTTTATTTTTTTGAACCATATTACTATGTATATTTCTACAAGTATATCAAAATAGATCTTTGCCCAAAAACGTAAAAAACATGCGTTTTATACTGTTTTATATTAATAAACATCAACATTTGACATTAACAACTGACATGAAACTGACAGCTGTTTGTTTTAGTTCGTTTAGAAACTAGGTGTGTTAAAAATTTCTGAACACATTACGTCAATAGGGGAAATATTTAAAAAAAAATATAAAAAATTAAATTATGTTCTAAAAAATTAAATTGCCAATTTAGTTTCTCATAAGTAGACAAACATTCGAAAAAATATATAAAAAAAATACCTAATTTTTTTCATGTATTTTCATTTATTCCTAATTGGTGCAAATCTTATTTCCAGCCATACATTTTGCAGCATCAGATGTTGTTTCAGATAATACAATTTAAAGCAAAAGACAATAATGAAAAACTGTTACGTTACTTTATAGAACCAGGCCAAAATATGTCATGAAATGTGAAAAGCTTACAAAAACAGCCTTAAGCTATGGTATTAAACCCACCTGATATTGGAAATAAATATTTCTCGGAACAGATCTAGTAATTAAGGTAAGGTTTTGTTTTATTATAGTTGTCCAATTACGGGTACGGTACGCTTAAATAATTACGAAATTATTCGACGAACTTGTTATAACTTTTGTGAGTAGAATAGACATCTTAGCGACTATTTCCAATAATGAGAATAAAACCGAACATTAATAATTATTATTTTCCTTATTAATCATGTATTTTTTTAGGGTTCCGTTCCTTAAAAGGAATCCTTAAAGGATCACATAACATGATATATTATGACATATTATGTCTGGCTGTCAAGACCGTTCTTTCCAGGCGCGTAGGGGTTACAAATTGAAATTAATATCAAATCGCTATCAGCTGTAAAAAAATCAAGCATTTAAGCCAACGCAATAAAAAATACGGTGATTTGTGTCGCATATTTTGATAGTGGCAAGTAAATCTATAGTAATTGGGTCCAGTTACCCTGGAGTCATGAAATTTGTTTTAAAAAATTAAGGAAAAATCGAGAGTCGAGAGATTTGCTGCTGCGCCACGTGTCACAGGTTTGATTTCTATGGAGCAAATATTTGTATGATCTACAGATATTTGTTCGGGTCTGGGCGTATGTGCACATTAGATTATGTGTGTGTGAATGCATCCATAATACAGGAAGAAATTCATAGGGGACCAACGTTGAAAAAAAATACTTATGCACTTATAAACATGAAGTAGAGTCAAGTAAAACTTTAGAAATCCACTAAAACTACACAGATCTATGTAAATGGGTCATGTATGGCCAAATCTGATGTTCGATTTTAGATATAAGAAAAACCGCTTCAAAATATTTTTAAGTCAGTCTTTAGTTTTGTTCGGATCCCATCTCAACGAATCACACCATTACCATATTGAAAAACTAGTGACTGCAAAACTGTACTAATTTAATATTCACTTAATTAATAACAGTAACTGCCAGTGTAGGACAAATAGCCCCTTTAATACAGAGAAAGAACTGGGTACGGTTGAGATAATGTAATCCATACCCACCTTAACTGTTACTTTACATTAGTATTCTAATGCTTCTAGTTCCCAATCATGTTGCGTCTATGATGAGCATAGTGTGTAGGACTTACACTATTATGAATATCATGGTTGGAAAACTAGGTACTCCTAGTTGTGTAGTTGGGCAGTTCACAGAACACATATTATGTTTTTATGTGTGTAGCTTGTTGTGTAAATATATTCAGTTCATCGACGAATGATCAACCTCAATGAATTGTACCTAAATATGTGTGTTTAATTTATTATAAGTATCAGCCATGATCTTCCCACGGCAGTGCGAAGGCCTCCCTACCATACTTCCATTCCTCTCGATACAAGGTGTTTAGAAGTTATGGTGGAATAAAGAAACTGACAAACATACATACATACATACATGAACCAGTGTTTAATTTAAATGCTTGTAAATATGTATTAAGTTAAAATAAATAGGTAACCATTACATTACACTCATCAAAATCAACATTCAGTTAGGTAGATAATTATTTGTTTGCTTTACTGCAGAGTTAAATGTTTAACGCTCCAGAATATTACCGTAATAAAAATAACTCATATTATTTTTAAAGGAAGCCAATGAATAACGCTACTGCGGAGTGATGGTGCTACTTTCAATGACAATTGTGTAGCTCTCATTTTGACAGTTTAGTTTAACGTTGCGTCGATCTTAGTAGAGGAGGCGATGAGGGTTTTTACACTTTAGCGCATACGGCGCAATGAATAACAAAATGAAAGCTATTGTAATTGCAAACGGGGAAGGCCATTACACGGCCGATGTATAGTTATGATTAACTTGTTTTTATATAACTGTCATAAAAAATATGTTATGTTTTCAGGGTTCATTTAAGTATGTATGTATGTTTGTAAGTTTCTTTATTACACCATAACTTCTAAATGCCTGAACCGACATGGATGTATAACATGGGTTAGTAAGATTTAAAAAACATTAATGTAGTTGCTATGGCACACAAAAGGGTGTGAAATAAAATATATAATTCACATGAATTCACACATGGCAGGCGTGCTTTTTATTATTACTTTTTTTACTAATTAATCTTGTTTGTATTAAACTTTAGGTAACGTATGTATATACAATTTGTTCCTGACCTAAGCGATTTATGTACATAGTTATTTATCCTGAATGGAAATTTTGTTCTAAGAAGCCCATATCCGTAAATATTTATTTAGTCTAACGAATTAATGTCCTATGTTATTAGTAAGATTATCAGTTTCTTTACCTATGTGGACTGCATCATTGGTCTTGTGGTTCTGAGCGTGGTTGTTGAGCGCCCCGGGTTCCAATTCCGGGTAGGAAAAAGTGTTATTGGACTATTTTGTTACGAAATTCACAGATGCATCACGAAGTTTTGAATTGTTGCAATAACTCACTACCACTTAGGTACATACATTTACTAATGAAATGTGCTTCTGCTTAACTCTTCGATGAATTCAGGCGTGATACTGTGTTAGTGTACTTATTTAAACTTCAAATATATTCGCATAGTCCTAGACTTATAATGAGAAAATTAATATACGTATATTTTGTATAGTTAACACATTGTATTACTTTACTTGTCGGTCTATTACTTGGGATACAATAACGGCATTGGTGAAATTACCCCTAATGTACAACTCTGCCTACCCCTTTGGAGAATACAGGCGTGATGCTATGATGTTGCTTGTTGGTCATTATTTGTAAAAATAAAAATAAAATTATCGTTGTTTATCACATCAAATGTGTTGAGCGAAGATCACTTAATCCTCAGTTAGTACGAATAACAAATATAAATGTCCCATATCATTCCGTCCTTATCTAGGTATATCGCCCAGGGGAAATGCTTTACAAGCCTGACTGGCCCGTTTATATAATCCGTTTTTATCAGCCATGCTACAAACATATGTACATGCGGGCTACATTAAATAACAACGAGCAAATACGGACTTAACGCGAACCCTGTATTTCATTAAGTACTAAGCAAAAAATACTCGTGGCGTTCGGGCAAACAAAACATATACTGTTTATGAGCAGTGAATGTTTGTTTTGTTACAATTTGTAATTTTGTACCAGAGATTAACCGAAAATCACACTTGTGCCACAAGTGAGCTCAAACTGTATGAAACCACTTTTTATTATAATAATATCAGAAACGTAAGTACTTAGGTATGTATATTAATAGAGGTCAATTATTTTTTTCTAACGCTACTCAATGACCGACCGAAACGGAGTCGTAGGTAATATATAATAACAACGATTAATTAAATTAATTCCTCTTTGCCTTAGAAGTATTTATTGCATTAAACTCGACAACAATAAAATTGTATTTTCCTTTGCCGTATAAATTGTGTGGATCAAAGACCTTTTTAAGTCCATTGAATTTCTTCATTTTATTTTTTGATGAAAACCGACCGCAAGAAACCGATAAAGGGCTAAACGTGCGGGCCCTCAAGGCTAACTTATTGGTTTACCCGCTTTGGCGTGACTTTGGTATCTACGTGTACCTAGTAGAGAATATAACGTTAATTTTAACACTTATCGTAATTATCTGAGTAGACACAATGCTTTGAAAAGTAACCATGTGAAGTCATGGTTAAGTGCTGCTAAAAATCTTCGTCGGTTTTTATATTACTAGAGTCATGTAGAACTTTATTTAAGAGCAATAATATGCTAACACTTGTAGTCTTGTATATATAAGAAATTAGTGTACATAATTTTCAAGTGAATTTAATAGTGCTCGTGAATATTAAATAATAGAAAAAAGATCTAACAAAATTATTGTTTTTCTGTATAATAACTTTCGTGAGACTACTCACGTGATTTTTTTGGGAATTGCCCACAATAATTGATGAAAATTATTGATGTCTTCATGTAGGACATCCTTATTTCAAAACAACGGTTACATGTATATAAAAGTGTGTGTTACTTGTGAATATAAGTGTTTAACAAGGTTCCTAAATACATAAGAGAACTGGCACTAACGAGTATGCAAAAAAATTGCTTAATCAAAACCCCTGATATAATAATTAATTATTTCTAATATTAATATATTTTTTATTATTAAATTAAAATCGATTATTATTTAGATATGGACATGGATTGCATTATTGTTATTGACTTCTATGCATTACTTTATTATGACTAACATTGAGAAATGTAAAAGAAATTTAATTAAAAATTTATTTTTAATTTTTATTTGCACGCTATATTGTGGTTGAATTAACATAACATAACATAACATAGCATCACGCCTGTATTCCCCGAAGGGGTAGGCAGAGGTGTACACAATTGTGTACACCCACATTTCACCAATGCTGTTATTAAGTCCCATGTAATAGGTGGTGAGCCTATTGCCATCAATCGGGCACATTTCCAAACTCCGGGCTGTTACTGAGAATTTCCTAACAGAAAAACTCAATAACACTTTGCCCGACCCGGGAATCGAACCCGAGACCTCCTGCTCAGCAGTCGCGCTACGGACCACTAAACCAACGAGGCAGTTGAATTAAGGAACCATCATAATTCATTGTCAACCTTTATCTGTATAAAATTTGCAACCGGTTCAACTGGTTGTTTGTAGCAAACCATATCCTACACAAAGACCACAATGAGGTACATTACTATCGACAAATAAATAAAACTTGACAAACATTTTTTTTATGGAAAGCGATAGTTTATGATGAAACGAGCATTTCCAGAACGTTCCTATTAACTCTTATTTAGCTCGGGTTACAAGTAGTAGGAAAAACAGAAACTGGCTAGAAATTCGACAATTTGGCAGTGCGCATTCATGAAGGTTAAAGGGAAGCGAGTGAGTGAGTGCTTCTGGAAGTTCTATAGTAAAATATCGATAGCAAAATGAAATCGTACAGCAACAAATAAATCAAGCGACAACGGATGCAGAATAGAAACTAAACAGTTCCACATAAACACACATCATGGGTCTAGTAATTACTATATACCCTACTATAGTGTACCATGATGTGTGGTTTTGTTTTCGTGGATAGGTACATTGCGAGAGAGAGAGATAGATGTAAACCTTCATAACTCCATTACGCTAAAATTTCAGCTACACGTTGGTAACGCGGCTGTGGTAACAAACTGAGGATGATTTATGCTAGCCCGAGCCATGGCAATTACAACCGAACTGCGACTAGGAAGCGGTAGCCGGACAGTATAGCATGAAGTGATTCAAATAAAAAAATCCTAGATACTGTTACACATCCTAGCCGATGCGCTGGACGTAGCACAGGTCGAACTCGGCTCAGACTGAGCTCGAGCTATCTCGCACAAGAAACTATTATTACATAATTGTTTTCTATTTTGTCTATATCTTCAACAGTATCTGCATCATTCCATTTTTTGTATGTAGTTCTCGACTTACAAAATGTCCTTTATATGGTCTAATTGAAGTAGATGTTTGGACTTTGCAGTATTCTTTTTTTTTTTTGACTTGTGTACCTTCTGCGCCTATAATTATGACGCATAGAGTATTCTGTTCAGCCAGGAGAATTACTGTTAACTTCAGGCTTTAAATTGATATACCTGTGGCCCACTTGTCGTTCAGTTTACCTATCTCAATCGCTATGTTGTGAATGAATACTATGTAGGCGGCAAAGTGTTGTTTTGTATTTACTTGTAGCCTAAAAAAATATTTCGTGCCATCACTAAGTAACATTTCGGTAGTGCGTCGATATTCTGACAATAATATTGCTTTTCTATAAAAATCTGTTGTAGGTACCGATATGTTATCTTCTCGTGTTAGCGCCGATAAAAGAAACCACTATTAATCGAAGTGTTTCAGAGAAATTGTCTCTGTTATTTCACTATAGGAAAATTTTATTCAAGGGACATATACATTAAAAATTAAAATCAATTTTCTTATTCCTCAGTTCTATATTTACTAGTTCAATATGCACTTCTATCCACTTTACTTATATCCGATAGACCCATTAGTTACAATATTAATTTATGTTTTATAAATCACCCCAAACTTTACAGAGTTTATTTGCTGAACAAAAACAAGCATACTCAGAACCCAGCCATATTTGAATGTTCTCCCGGGGATTTTATTACTCAAATACGATGTGATGTAAAGTCTCTGGTTATCCTCTGCTGATCCACCTACAAGGCATAACGTCTGAGGATAAAGCCAAAAAATACTACATCCGATTTACGTTTCCCGAATGTTTTCCGTGAAATCGTAAACGAAACACAATACGAGAATTACATGTTCTTATTTTCAATCTAGTCATTTTATTGTTTCGCGAAAAGTCGTAAGAAATAAATAAGATTTTCGTTTTAACGTTGATGTCAGAAAAACTTGGAATACATGTTCAAAACTGCAGCATTTCAAAGTATGTTCAAAACTGCAGCATTTCAAAGTATGTTCAAAACTGCAGCATTTCAAAGTATGTGCAAAACTGCAGCATTTCAAAGACTTGCCAAAGGAATAAATTGGTTGCACGGTCACCGTACTTCGTATGCGGTTGTATAAACGAAGTATGTATATGATATGTCACGCCCGGCGCACTCACGTTATGACATTAGTAGTGGTGACATGCATTTTTACATTCTGTTACGTCACAGTAACAGAAATAATGCGTATTTTCAACCAGTAATGATGCTGCTAACGGAATTACGGGTGGTTGTAATCGACTGTTTTCAAGAACCGTGCTTTTGATATATTTATTTATTCTTCTTGCACTATATATATACAAAGGCGGACTTAATGCCTTAGGCATTCTCTACCAGGCATCTATAGGGGCGGTGGAGTAACAGAAACGTGGTAGGTGCAATTTAATATTAAGAGAAACGATACAAATCGATATACCTATATATATCGTTAATCTCATATTTTTGATGTTACTTCGTTTTTTTTTTAATTTAGGAGCCATAGCACTTAATTTAAAAAAACTATATTGCATCGTTGCTACGACGGAACTCGTGTGATGACTACGCAGCTACGACGGCTACGACGTAGTAGCAGATACAGAATCCGCTGGGCGTAGTTTCTTGGAACATTTTCTTCACCATAAGTGTATTCGCATTAAAATTGCATTCGTTTACAATAATATCAAAAGAATATATGTATTATGTATTCTTTTGATATTGTTATACCTATTATGTTCGGCTAAACGTTACAGTTTTCAAGATATACAGAATTTTACGTTTTGTTGAAACAATTTTAATTTAAGATTTTAATCAATGGCCATGACATTATGGCCAGATGACGCCGTTTAAAAAAGAAGTGCATAAAAAGGTCATAAATAGTTTGCTATGTTTTACGAGGCTAGTTAGCTGTCTGGCACAAGTGATTACAGGACCTCATAAATTGTGCCTCATAAAAATAACCAAGAGAAACTTAACGATGTTATGAAATTGTGAGCGGTTAAGAAAAAAATATGGTTTTATTAATTGTCTCGTATAAAAGCTTTATATTAATCATATAACATTAGCTAGCTGTAAAATATTTTCATAAAATCAGTAGGTATGTTGAATACATATTATTGTTTTAATTATTTTATTAGGAAACACTAACCACAGTCGAACGTTTTTGGACTGAAATAATGCTCTATTTTAAACATATACTAAAAATTTATGAATTAATTTAAATGTAGAACAAATACATTAAATTTATAATAGGTTTTGGAAAATTCATGTGAACTCTGTTACCTTACAATACATTACAATTCCTACATTAATTAATTTTGTGAGATCAGCTTTTAATCCTTACAATTGCCCGGTAATAAGCCCGGTTGGGTTTCAATAAAAATCTGGTATTTCCATTCTAATTGGAATACATTCATTGGCTGATTTGTATTAATAATAATCACATATTAATCATAATACATATCTATTTACTTAACTTTTTTTAATTGTTACATATATGTCTTTAGGATCCACGTACAATATTATAGGATTATTTATTTGTAGTTTCTGTAATTTGATTTGCACAGAACGTGCACTTTACTACAAACAAAACATGTTCAATGTTTTTATATACAAAAATTTTGCAGAGAGAGCACACAGTGGGTACTTAGAACTAAAACCAATACTAGCATTTAGAATTTAACAAAAACTTGTTTATAATGCACTGACAAATACATGTTCAGTTACCTAGTATATAATAGATTTTTGGGGCGGGTTTGCGGCTATGCTTTTGCGGTTGCACAACGACATGCTTGCTTCGCTTGGCTTGGTAGTATAGGCGCAGGCCTACCTTACCACATCCATCAGAAGTGATAAGGGGGCAAGGTCTTGGGGGAGAGCGCAACAGTCGTGTAGATCCCCAAGACAAGTCCGGTGTATAGCCTTCTCGAGGTTGCCGCCCCGTTCTTGGTCTAATTCATTTAGAATTAGACGTAACAGAAAACACCGGGCGTCTTGTATATATCTAGGTGTATTTTAGCCTTATAAGTATTCATGTATTTTTATTATTTACCCAAGCTAAGGTGTTATCCGTACCGTGCCGAGAGATGCGTGGCTGGGGGGGGTGCTCAGTCTTGAACGGTGGCTACTCGAAACCTGGACGAATCGGGTAGTATTTTTGTCCTCTTGCGGGGCTCTGCCGGTAAGCATTTTTAGTTCCCTCGCTACTCGTGGGATTTGTATGGAGCAAGAAGATAAAATAAATAAAAAACAACCCTTTTCTCCCCTTTTAGGAGAGACTATTGAGTTGATGGAGGAGGTCTTACTAGCCTCTCCGGAAACTGTAATGCGTACTGGGACGGGTGTAGGGACTAGTCCACCTAAGGCAAGAGGCTCTTGTGACTCTGCCTCAAGGATGGAAGAGATCCCTAAAAAACCAGTCAAGCTTTGTGGTGCAGCTCGGAAGCGGCTCCGAAGGCTATTAGCAGCTAACGTGAAGGTCGAAGAGGCCCGCGCATTAGCTGTAAAGCCTTGGAGTGCAATTCCGGTAAAAGGTGTACCTCCAGACCCAAAGGCCAAAAAGCGGCCTAGGTCAGAGGAGGAGTCGCCTAAGGAACAGGCCAAGAAGACGCCGCGGATGGAGGAGCCCGTAGCTAAGCCCAGCTTCAAGCAGGTCGTGGAGCAAACGCGAGTGGGAATCAGAAACCTGACTCCCATGAGCGAAGACCAAATGAAGCTGGTGCATCGTGCCCTTACCTTGGAGATGCTAAGCATCACCGATAAAGGTAAGGGACCAAGGTTCACGGGCTTCACACATAGACCAGGGTGGATCCTTGTGACCTGCGAGGACCAGGCCAGCCTTGAGTGGCTGTCTATGAGGGTCCCTAATATCAAGCCCTGGGGCGGGGCATCGCTCTCGGTTATGCCGGGAAGCGAGTGGCCGAAGCCCCCTATAGGGACAACCTTTATCCCTAGTTCAGAGGCAGAGTCGTTAAACGAAGCTGTCCGTCTGCTAGGGATACAAAATAAAGGACTAAACACGGAGCTTTGGAGAGTCGCACACAGCAGGGCCGAGGGAAATGGGCACGTAGTGTCCTTTTTCCTAGACGAACCTTCTGTGACGTCTCTCCGGGCTATGAAATCTGAGGTCATTCTTGGTTTTAAAAAACTCACTTTTAAGATCAAGAGTGCCCCAGAAGTTGGTCCTTTACCAGTTGCTGCTAGAGCAACGATGGAACCACAGCCTTCCACTTCAGGAGGCTCTGAGAGGCAAGGTGGGGAAGATCCCTGGGTCGCAGCTTGCTGTGCCCGGCGGTTCGCCCAAACCAGTGCCTCGGAACAGGGATAGGCCTGTGGAACCACAGCAGGGCACGTCTAGGGGGGGATCAGGCTTTGAGAGGCAAGGCGGTGTAAGGCAAGGGCCACGACTTACCGTGACCAAGGTGCCTGCAAAGCCAGTGCCTCGGAGCAAAGGCGGGCCGACGAAAGGGGCAGGGGTTTCCCAGGGTCCAGCAGGGAATGCTTGGCGGACCGCCACAAGCCGGGGACGTTCGCGTCCCAAGCTGACGCGGTCAAAGCCAAGGGGAAACTCGTAGGGGCTACCCAGGTAGGAACGGCGAGGATCCTCCAAGCCAACCTCACCATGCTGCAGCAGCATCTGCGGTAATGGAGTGTTGTCTTGTTGAAGGCAAGGCGAGCCTCGCCTTAATTCAAGAGCCTTGGGTAGCCAATACTCAGGTTCTGGGACTTAATGCTGCCGGTAAGATTTTAACTAATACTACAGGTATTAGACCCAGAGCTTGTATAGCATACAGTAATAATGTAGAAATTTTGCCGATTATAGAAGTCTGCAACGACGACTTGGTAGCCGCCTTCGTCAATCTCAAAGGGTGGAACGGGGCTAGAGTAATAATGTGCTCGGCCTTTCTGCCCGGAGAGAGAGACGACACGACAGAGGACTTGGCGAGGGTAGTAAGGTATGCCGCCCAACACAACGCCGAGCTCCTCATCGGCTGCGACGCCAATGCCCATCACACTTCTTGGGGAAGCACCGACACCAACAAGAGGGGTGAGTTACTTTTTGACTTTCTTACTATTAACTATCTTACAACGGTAAACGTAGGATGCATACCTACCTTTGTAACGAATGCTAGGCAGGAAGTCTTAGATATTACTATCGCTACAAACAACCTAGCCAGACACATAGACTCATGGCAGGTTAGTAGCGAAAACTCAATGTCAGATCATAGGCATATAACTTTTGAGGTAAGAGCAGCTTTGGACACCCAAACCACAACATATAGGGATCCAAGATCAACCGACTGGCCAGATTTTAAAAATCAACTCAGGCAAAATCTTGTGTCCTTCCCAAAAACTATCAAATCAACTGAGAGTCTAGAGATAGCGGTGGCCACTCTAACAAAAGGCATACACATGGCCTTTGAAACGAGTTGTCCACTCAAAACCAATATAAAACATGTGGGGAGGACGGAATATTACCTGTGTTACTACAACAGGGAACGGACGTCCTCATACCATATCTGATGAAAATCTTCAGGGCAAGCTTGGCCTGGGGATATATACCAGAACAATGGACTTTGGTCAAAGTCATTTTTATAACTAAAGCTGGCAGGAAAGACTACAGCCAGCCAAAGTCTTTCAGACCAATCAGCCTCACTTCATTTCTTCTAAAGACAATGGAGAAGGTGCTAGATAGGTATATTAGAGATACAGCTCTATTGCATCTCCTATCCACCGCAGCCAACACGCCTATTGTAAGGGCAAATTAACCGAAACTGCCCTCACAAGTCTGATAGACAGGTTGGAAAAGGCTATGGAGGACAAAGAATTAGCGTTATGTGCGTTCCTCGACATTGAAGGAGCCTTCGACAACTCGTCAATCTCATTGCTGGTGAACGGGCTGACTAGCAAAAATGTCGACCCGACTACCATCAGATGGGTAAAGTCGATGCTTAGTCATAGAGGGGCAAAAATTGCCCTTCATGATGAAACAATAGAGATAACCACAGTTAGAGGATGCCCGCAAGGTGGAGTCTTATCGCCTTTATTGTGGACACTAGCTGTGGATGGGCTCTTATTTAGGTTGGCAGAACTCCGAATCGATGCGCAAGGCTACGCAGATGACTTGGTTATCGTCGTAAGGGGCTTCTGTCAATCAACTATCTCACAGATCATGCAAAAAGGTCTTAACACCGTCAGTGAGTGGTGTGCCAAAAATGACCTTTCTGTCAACGCGGACAAAACTGTCTTAGTACCTTTTACCAAAAAACGGCGTTTGGGAAAACTCATGATGCCAAAGCTGAATGGTAAAATGATTACGTTTTCCACTGAAGCTAAATACTTAGGCGTCACTATCGACCAAAAGCTAACGTGGAACACACATTTAGCAAACGTACTGAGTAAAGCTAAAATGTCCCTCGGGGTCAGTGGTCGCCTTATGGGTAGCAACTGGGGTGTAAATCCCAAAATCGCGCTTTGGTTGTATACTACCATTGTACGACCAAGCATATCATACGCGTCTGTCGTCTGGTATAGCAAAACCCATCAAACGACCACTATCAAAAAACTGGACAGTTTGCAAAGGACTGCCTGTCTCATGGCCACGGGCGCTATGTCCACATGCCCTGGAATGGCACTGAATGCCCTGCTTGGGCTACCGCCTCTTCATGTATTTTTACACAAAGAGGCGAAAGCCAGCATGTTTAGGGCAAACATCCAGGGTAGGACAAACTGGCTCTCCCAAAAACTGAGGACTCTACAGGACTCGGCTAAGGAATTGCCATTACTTGGCATGACGACAGACGGTCCACAGGGTCCAAAATTGGACAGGATGTAGGCTGTGGAATATATGGAGAGTGAACTAGGTTCAGCAAAAGCGTCAACCTGGGACACTACGCCTCCATCTTCCAGGCAGAGGTATACGCTATTGTAGAATGTGCGGAAGCCAACCTGCAAAAGCGCTACATCAACCATACGATATATATTAATTCTGATAGCCAAGCAGCTCTCCTAGCACTAGATTCAAACGTAGTCTCATCAAAACTAGTGGAAGACTGCATGGCTCGACTAAACTCTCTAGGCAAATGGAATATAGTAGTTTTGAGGTGGGTACCGGGACATGCGTGCATCATTGGAAATGAACGTGCCGATGAGCTAGCAATAGCAGGAGCAATTGGTACACAGTAAGGCCCCGAGCCCTTCTGTGGTATACCTAAAAGCCTAGCTCAAAAATCCCTCATGGACTCATGTTTTAACAGTGCACGCAAGCTCTGGACGGAATCGCCAGGCATGACTCACTCCAAAATTCTCATTAAAGCCTACGACAAAAGGTACACAAACCACGTCCGAGAGCTGAGTAGGAACAATTTGCGCGTTGTGGCAAGAGCCTTAACTGGACACTGCTGCTTAAATAAGCACATGTTTAATTTGAGGCTAAGCGAGACACAAACCTGCAGACGGTGTGAAGAGGCTGAGGAAACACCTCTTCACCTTTTGGGGGAATGTGGACCGCTAATACATAAGCGCTACGCTCATCTAGGGAAACATATTCTAAGCCCGGATGAAATAAAAGAATTCACCCCTAGGAAAATCCTGCAGTTCATCACAGCGGCAGGGTTTAGGGATGAGCTCTAATTTAAACGCAAGAGTGGCGATCACAATAGATCTTTTCTGGTCCCTGTGACATTAAAGCCACAAATAATAAATAAAAAAAATAAAAAAATTATAATAGATATTTATATTATATTTATTTTCTAATTTAATACACACGATATATTAACGATGGACAGACAAAACTTACAAAATAAGGTACAGAGACACTGCTTTTTTTTTCAATCAGTTTCTGCTGCTAGAGGGGAATTTAAAACTATTTCAAGTACTCAGATATTATTCCGGTCCACACACCCAACAAATTAAAATGTTTGTACACAGAACAAGATACGTACATTAACAGCGTAATATTCCCTTTTATTTGAATAATGAACAAGCTAGAATCCTCGTTCAAAGATTTATAAAAGCCTCATATTATACCAGTTAACGTTTTGTTGTGAACGAATTCAAAATACAATTTCAGTTGCCAACCGTTAAAGCCATCACGTTTACAATCCAGCAGGAAAATCTTATTTCCTGTTGTTCGTATTTTAGAACCGAAAATTTTATTATATTTTTGAGAACAAAAAGAACTTTAAAAGGGTAGTATGATTTATTACCCAGGCTGAAAAGTTTGTGATAGCGTATGGGTCAACTCCAAAGTGTTGAGCATATTCTGTAAAACGTATTTCGACGAATTTCACTTTGATTTGTGAAGTGATTACTACCATATATTACGAGAGTTACACCAATCTCTACAGTGCACTTAGTTAATTTCTATTATGCAGATTTTCATACTAATTCCAAGCTTTTACTCTAATTTCATCACTGGATGGATTTTCTCATTATCGCATCATTACACTCAATCCTGTGCTCGCATTCCGTATTTATTCAACATATTTTAATTACACAACTGCCCAAAAAAGGAGTATGTATTTTTAGCCTATATATTGTATGTTTGTATGCATATATGTATGTACATATCTAAGTATTTATATATGTACATATCTAAGTGTTTATATATGTTTCTAAGTTTCTTTATTCCACCATAACTTCTAAAAGTCTGAACCAATTTAGATGTATGGGACATTGATAGAATCCTTAAATTATCCCGGGTCACATAGGCTAGTAAGATTTAAAAAAAGTAATGAAGTGGCTATAGTACACAAAAAGGGGTGAAATAAAAATGAATTGGATTGACGTTTTTTTTTTTAATTTCGAATATTTTTATCGTGTGTCTTCAAACACATTCGAATGCTTCGCAATAAATACCATTGTTATATCCTCAGTTATATTGATCAAATATCTTACGATGTAAGTATATCTCAATGCAAAATACAGATATAACTTTCGCGACGGGATTATATTTTTACGGTAACTATTAAAAAAAATGGAATGCTTATGGGACAAAGGCCGATCCCTATAAATCCCAAAACCATAACATAAAATGAAACGCGATTTCACGGTAGCGGCCATTATGATAACCTATAAATGCTGGTGTATCAGATACTTTTGTATTCGATATTTTTCTTTTGTTTTCATGTCCTTTTTTATATTACTTGAACTAGCTATTAGATAGAATTACAAGAAGTATGTAATGCTGTTTAGTAGAAAAGCAAGTGTTATGAAAAAATTAACACGTGTAACCCTTATCGCATTATCCGTGCATTTACCTTAGAATAAATCTTCTTTTTCGCTTCGGAAATATGATTGTGTTTGTAACAAGAAATCTTTTTGTTTGTAAGTCACTAACACAGTTTTTACGGACACATAATATCACTTTTCACATATATTTCTCATAAGAATGGAGCTATAAGGTAGTCTATTGTTAAGCGAGTGGGTTTCCCAAGCGAGTACTTTATTCAGATTGCGGACTGAATTTTAAATTAAACCGTGTTGGCTGTAACTTGATTTTTTAAAGTATCAAATATAAAGCAGAAAGCATCAAAGGGCTTACAAAGCAAGCGAGCTAGAAAATTGTCATCTAAGGAAATGAGGTTCTGAATTGCTCTACACTACTAGGTTTTATGAATATTATATTTAATATGTCCAATCAATAAAAATATAAAACTTAATGTCGTAAATAAATAATATGAGTAGGTAGATCTAAAATATATATTATTTAATTACATATTCTCATAAATACGAATAATGATTATTTTCAAATGTCAACAAGGTTTTCGGTCGTCTTCGACTTATAATAATATAAATATACTAGCTGACCCGGCAAACGTTGTTTTGCCATATAAATAAAAAAAATTGGGGTGGACTACCCCTAACATTTAGGGGGATGAATAATAGATGTTGGCCGATTCTCATAGATACCGGATAAGCACAAAAAATTTCATCAAAATCGGTCAAGCCGTTTCGGAGGAGTATGGCAACGAAAACTGTGACACGAGAATTTTATATATTAGATTAAGCCAGATGAAATGTAAACATTTGAAACATAAATGAAGTTATATTAAAGCAAAGTATGAACTAAAACTAAAACATTTGTTTTGTTAACACAAACAAATTAATATGTAAAAAACTAAGGGTCGAATGAAAAACATAGTATTACTCATACATTATTTTTAACTGGTTGCAACCACAGTAAATAATCACAAAACAACTCAAAGTAATGTTTTAAACCTAATAATGAATACAAATTAATTACCTTCATAAAATAGAAACCATCGTCTCTTCTTCTCAGTCCTCCTCAATTTTATGCAAAAACTTTTCAAATTAGGCTTGACCGCCTTCAACCAAGCGAGTAATTAGCCTATTTGACTGAAGAGTAATTCTATCACGTAATCTACATATCATTTTGAAGTTCGACTATACAGCGCGCTAGATTCATGAATAATTCATTACAATTTTCTTCACCTCTTCCCGTATGCTCTTTGCTCCGTCTTATAAAATATTCTAACTATTCGTAATCATTCAGTTTGAAGCTTCATAAATTTTCTCACTTAGATGTATTATTTGTCAGTTAAAAGCGAAGCCATTTTGAGGGATATAGGTCGTGATCCTTTCTTTGCTACTTTTTACTTTAGTTTCGATATTTTAGTAGTAGCATATAATTTAAAGTAGGAGAAAAAATATAGCATATTTTGTTCGGTTGTAATATTTACCAGCTTGATTGATTGTTCTTGCCATTTTATGTAGTTGTAAACGTAATTGTATGTAATACGGGCATAGCCCTTATTATTAGGTACATCTCCGTTTAATGTTTTTTTGCCTTAAAATTATCCCCATATCGATTCGCAATTCTTCTTCTCATCGTGTGGTTGATGAACAACCTAGTATCAGAGTTTAAACCACCCGTAGGTCTCTGACATGGCTTTACACACTATCGAGAACATCTCTCAGGTGTGCTGGTTTCCTCACGATGTTTTCCTTCACCGTTTTAAGCAAGTGATAATTAATTTATAATGCGCACATGACTTAGATAAGACAGTGGTGCGTGCCTTGGGTTCGAACTTGTGACCTTTGACTTGTCAGTCCAACGGTCATATCACTAGACTATCACTGCTCCTTTGCAATTATGAACGCTATTTAGCATTTCAATTGTGACTACCTACCTAATTACAGAGCACTGAATTCCACAGATTTAGTTCAGATAATTACGATAATTAGTTAATCGATTGGGTCATCCTTCAAAACAGATTTGGATCCACGATTGCACATGGCGACATGTGTATACCACACATGATGCTATTTGCATACCACACATGACGCCATGTGCAATACGCTAATGTAATTTGGCACGGTATGTAATTTGGTGACTAGGTAGAGCACGTTTGTACTGATGACATATTATACAATATGTATCGTACCTATTGCATATTTGGGTTTGGATTTTTTAAATGTTAATGTTTAACATAACATAACATAGCATCACGCCTGTATTCCCCGAAGGGGTAGGCAAAGGTGTACACACTTGTTTACCCACATTTCACCAATGCTGTTATTAAGTCCCATGTAATTGGGCGGTGAGCCTATTGCCATCTACCGGGCACAATTCCAAACTTCTGTTAATGTTTACATAATACTAGATGTAATTTTGTAATACGTAATACTAGATGTGGTCCGTTGCTCAGCCGAATTGTATTTTCACGATAGTCCATCCATCAGCCATTTACCAGTATTATTTTGAATCGTGTTGAAATTTTCATGAATTTTATATATCTATTATTGACTTTTGGGTGTACAATTGTGTACACTTCTGCCTACCCCTTCGGGGAATACAGGCGTGATGCATTATTGTATATTATTGATGTATTATTGACTAAAATCTCAATTTCCTTAATTTTTACTGAGATTCCTTAACTTATTTGCTTCAGCGTCGCCTCTAAACTCACATATTCGTTTAAAGACGTGATTCAGTAATATACAGGGAAATTTGTACGAGGATAATTTTTTTTTAAGGTGGATGCTGTCATTGGCTCATAATAGCAAGCAGCACAGTTCTACAGACAAAAAAAAATTACCTCCCATACATTAACCGTACCGTTTTAATTAAATCGGTCTAATTAAGATAACATTTTGTTAGACAGAGTCAAGCTCCTACCTGTACGAATATTACAGTAAGTTTTGTTGGTACATGTCTATTATGTAAATAGAATCATATTGCTTACTTAGGCCTCTATCACGAATAATATGTAACCTATTATATGTACCTATTCGCTATTAGAGCAATATTATACAAACTAACCGGCCTCCAATTTAATTTCTGTATTGTATTCAATGCTTTTGATCACTAAGTACTGGTAGTAGTTTGAGAGCATTGTGAAAATTTGGCAATTGTAATGTATGTATGTAGGTCACAGAAATGCGTTATATAACATAATAATATGTGTTTACTAATTATGTACCGATTTGTAATAGATGATCTTCAGTATCGAATAATATTATTTACGTAACTACGTGGTACGATTTCGGTACACCGACATTTTATTAATGCTGTTTATTAAGTCACATTTAATAGGTGGCGAGAATAGCTGGTACTGAGAAGTAACTAACACCCAATAATACTTTGCTAGACCCGGAAATCAAACTCAGGAACTCACGTTCATCAGAAAAATAGCGACGTTTGTTTTAATTTTCTTTAATTCATAGTTTTTGAGCAGTTGCTGTAGCCATCGGGCATTGAAGTGCCTTTTGAATACAGTTCTGTTGATGACAAGCAATTAACTCGATAATTGTATGAATTATTATAACATTGAAACACTGAAAGGCGTGCTATGGAATTAACAAAAATGAAAGCTGTATCCTGTTGTGACATTTTAAAATAGAGTTATTTTTGGTTAAAGTAATGTTAATTAACAGCTTAAATTAAATAATTCGACAGGGTCCATATTTGTTTCTATTTTTCAACATACCACCTGTTATATGTACACATTATGGAATGCAATAAAGTATTGAGTATTAAATAGGCAGAAGAAAAATAGCCATAAAATTATAAATCACTATATAGACTATAGATGATAATGAAGTCACCGTAAGACGTATTATACATATGAAACAAGAATTCGCAACAGTGAGCACCACCTGGAAACCACAACTACAGTCGATGCAGTTTTGATGAGTGTCAATGGACTTCTGTCCCTGACTGTACATAGGTACCTACTAATGGAAATTGTACCCACTTTCCCTCACTTCCGTTGTTCAAAGTTCCAACGCCAGCGTTACGTTCAAATGCGGTTAGGTAACAACTATACTAACATCATATCCGTAATTGTAGGTAATCTTAGTTTGGGTCTAGGTTTTAGAATACTTGTGACGTACAAGCATTATGGGTTAGATAGAAACCTTTTAATTATTATGTAGCAAGTAAATGTGAACTGCCTATTCATACAATGTATTGATTTGGAGACATTCACACTTGCATTCTCCGAAGGGTAGAAAATACTATAATAGGTACCTATACAAAAATTCACCGATGCTATTGGTATTAAGTTCCATTTGCCATCAACCGGGTACAATTCCAAATTCCGAGCTTTCGTGACAAATGTTTCGGATTTATCTTTAAATCTGCGGCCTTGCGAAAATGACCACCACTTGACAGTAAAATCCTTAATCGCAATTTTTAGACATAAATTCCTTTTAAGAAAGTTCTCTTAGTAACCATTTACGACGACAAAAGGTACTTAGTATAGCCAGGTGTCCTGTTTTGTACAGAAGTCCCGATGTTCAGGGATTTGTCGACACATTTCGATTAACTTCGAGTCGAGATACCGAATGTCCTGATTTTTTATGCAGCAGTCGTTAATTGTAAAATTCGTGTGTATTGTTCAGTGTTCTGTAATAATTATTGTTTTTACTTTTTTATTTATATTTTAACGTTGTTTTAATTTGATTATTAAACTAGAATAGATACTAACATTTATAACCTTCTACCCTACTATATTTGGTATAGTTGAACTGAGAATATGATTAACCTAATTTAGGTTTTGGCGATCACTCCACTTAATAATAAAACAACCTTTAAAACTGCAGCGACAACCGGCGCTAATAATAAAACAACCTTTAAAACACCAACATTAAAAGCAACAACCATGAAGGTAGCAGGATGGGTCCGGATTAGTCATCCTGCGACCAGAAACGGCTAAGTCTTGGAAAAACCAATAATAATACACGCAATTAATCCGGTCTTCTTCTTATCGTGTGTTTGATGAACAACCTAGTGTCAGAGTTTAAACCACCCGTAAGCCTCTGACGTGGCTTTACACACCATCGAGAACATCTCTCAGGTGTGCTGGTTTCCTCACGATGTTTTCCTTCACCGTTATAAGCAATCCTAAATTAATTTCTAATACGCACATTACTCACAAGGTCAGTGATGCGTGCCTTGGATTTGTACTTGCGACTTTTGACTTTTTTATTCGGATAGGTGTTGTCTAGTAATCATAGCACTTTGTCATATGGCGTGTGCTACTAGAATAGCCACACCAAAAATTTATAGCAGTATAAAGATTGAATGATTGTCCATCATTGTCATATATAAGATTTGTCGGTTCATACTTATTGCGCAATATATATCCCGTCGTACTAGAAAATGGAGTAATAAACAACACACACACATGTTGACTGAGCACCTGTTACTTCAAATTTATATTGTTTTCCTTTATGAGAATACATTTTTCTACATGAACACTTGAGGGAATTTCCGGCCAAAAAAATTACAAAGTAATGCATGTAGTTTCATAGCATAATTTGGTAGCTTGATTGAAAGAAATATTATTGTATAAAAAAGTATATATCATAAAAAGTATCTTATTTCTTATAATAAAAGTAGCTTATACAATATACATCTAATTTATATTTTCGAACACTATTACAGGGACAGCGAAAAAAAGACATCAAAACATCCCTTGTACCGAATCCGTTTACTTATTATCTTATGTGTTTTGTTAATGCTGTGTATATTAGGTAGGTATGCTATATTTGTACACTTTTTGTATTTGTCGTGACAAGTTATAAGATAGACTAAGATATTTAAAATAAGTTTTAGCAAGTTTAAAATATTTAGTTGTATGAATTAAGGTTTTAATGTAATCTGTAATACCTAGAAAAAATGAATTCCTTAAATCAGAAGTGTTCATAAAATACTATGTTAATTCTATTTATTATTCTAATGTAAGTCGGCCTTAAAAGAAACTCGTGAATACCAATGCTGTCCATAATCCAATGATCATTAGTAATCGCTCGATTATGAATATTTTCAGTCGGGACGGTGTCTCGATTCGTTTTCCGCTCACGTACTGGCAGCTCACTTGATTGCTTTGCTCTACATTGTATGATTTTTCTTATAAATACCTTCTAGATATCGATCATCGAAATTATGAAGTGCTGATAGCCCGTTGTGAACTGTGATCGATAAAAGATCATTGAGCTTACGCAACGCTTGGCAAGGTCAGTCTGTAGATCGGACCGCTAGGCGCATTTTTAGCCTATCCGTGCTTTGTAGCCCTACAAAGTGGCTACCTAACGTGCCCACGTTAAACAGGGGGGGGGGGGCGTTAATTAATATAGCAGTCGAACGACGTATACAACTCTTACATGCACTAGGTCCTAACCATCATCAATCCCCGTCCGTATCTCTATTCATTAGCTGTCAGCGGAGCATGTCTTTTTCATCCAAACATTTAGTTTGTCAACCGTCATCTCTAGCCTTGTAGCCTTGGCCGTCTGGCCATATAATTTTTGACACAATCCATCCATCGCTTCCTTGTTCTTCTCGTGTAGCCATCGACATTCATACTCAAAACTTTCCTCATCAAATGATTATCATTCCTTCGCATCACCTATCTATACCATGACATACGATTTCCACACAACTTCTCGGCTATAGGTTGATACTTATCACACGAATTAAATATAGTTACATAATCATATTATGATTTGCTTAACGTTTGATCACGGGATCATTGCTAACTCAAAAGGGTTCTAGTATATCACGGCTTCTTGTACCCAAATACACGATTGTTCATGCGTGAATTTGTAATTGCGTGGAAGTAATTGAAATATATCGATATACCAACAGAACAAAGGAACGCATGTAACATATCTATGTATTATTCTTTTGTTCAGAGCAGATTCTTTTTCCTTTAATTTTAAATAATTATGGAGAATTACCTTCCCGTTTGTAGGTACATAAACAAAAATACTTACTATCTGCTACCTACCTGCCAATAGTGCTTCTCTGCCTAACCCTTCAGGGAGACAGACGTGATATTATATCAATGTAAATGTAAAAAGATTAAATAGGTGAGTCAGCTCTACCTAAATGCCGATATTGCCTGCCACCCTTGACCGACCCGCTCCGCATTCCGATTCGCCAGTGGCGGCAGTACTGCAAGTTCCCGGTGACCCATGACATTGGGTTGTAATACTGCTATTGAAAAACTGCTCTCCTTCGAGTTTAGAATTAGGACAACTCTTTGCTTTCGGAAATGTAGCAATGACGTAAGACTACCTTTCTAATATCTGCTAATATTGCATAACATAAAAGGAAATATCTATAGGTAGTTACTATTATAATAATAATAATACATAAATGTACATAATTAGCTGTCCCTGTCTACTGGGCAAAAGCCTCTTCTGATACGGAGAAGGCACGATCATTGATCACCATGCTAGTTCACTGCGGGTTGGCGATTTCAGACTAATAAGTCTAGGTTTTCTCACTATGTTTTCATATAAGTACCTAATACATACCAGGTTTGAACCCACAACCTGTGGTTCAAGAGGTGGGCCTGGAACCACTCGGTCACTACTACACTTATGCATTAAAAGATTACTTTCAAATTTTTAATATTTAAAATGGTACCTGAACAGTACATGGGTCAAATGTAGAGTATTTTTTTATTAAGGACCTTGGAATTAATACCAAACTGCATTTTCCTTTGTTCTTTCCATTAATACAAATATTTTTTAAGTTTTGAGAAGAGACGAAGATATCTTTCAAGCTAGTTGAGATGGCGGTCAAACGCAAGCCTTTAAGCTAATAAAAAGAAATTAAAGTGTACGCAGCCCTAAAAACACACAATGTTATTAGAAACTCCTACTTTTTAAAGTCGGTTAAAGACAACGAGTACCTACCTATTATGGTTTTATTTACATTTTGGCTTTCAGATGTTAATTACTTCACAATTTTGTTACTCAATAAATTTTTATATCGCTAAATGATTCATGTAAATCAGTACAATAAAATCCGTAGGTATGGTGACACACATTCGTCATAAAGTTGGCGTAAGTACCAACTAACTTAATGACCGAAGCCTTTATTTGGTTTATTGCCAACTATAAAACTAACAGGATAGTGATACATAGAGGTACATATCTAGATATCAGTACTTATATAATTTAACTTTAGTTGAATTTGTTAGGAATTTTGCATCTCCCTTACAGTTTACACTTTAATCCCTAAATAAACATAAAATAATATAACTTATCATTACGCCTAGAATCATAGAAGGTTTAGGTAGAGGTATTCCAACTATTCTACACCCGCATTCCATGCTGCTATTAAGTTGGGAGCATAATGCTATCTACCGGGCACAATTCCAGACACCGGGCAAACATTGCGTGTTCTTTTTTTTGTGCTCGACTCCTTTTCTACTAAAACCTCATGGTTCGTGCACCTTTAACCAAGATTCCGGGATCGCAGTTGCATGCGGCTGGGAATCCAACTGAGGACCTCACGCACGCGGCAGCCATGGTAACGGCTACAAGACTAATGAAGCAGTTCCCTGAATATGTAGTATAAAACAAAATAGTTTGGATATATAAGTTGCATAGTAAATAGTTCTTACTATATACTTGGGGGGTGATAACTAAGTCAGTTGGAAAATGCAATATAACTTGAATACCGTAACTTTTTACAGAACATAGAATGTGCCTTTTTGGTAGGATTGACCCAAGCTAGCAACAGCCAGCAACCGGTTTCTTGAGCACTACGCCAACCGCATCGTCACAATAACTGTACTAAGACTAGCTAGCAACTCGGCACTTCAAGACAAGTCTCACTAAATATCTAATGTTAATGTTGGTAAGTGCTAGTTAAGAACTTCAGAGTACTACGTATATGTGACGTTTACTTGGTTACATTTGAATTACTGAACTAGTTTGTACGGTTGATGTCAACGAACCCCATAGGTAATTGAATTTATATTTTTCGCTGTTATTTGTACTGAAGATGTTAACATTTTGTAAGACTTATTTTGGGTCACTGAGCCATTGGAGTAAGGGCAATATGGTCCTATATGATATCAATCAAGTAATATTATAATTGCAAACTACCTAGCTCTGCCTATCTATTTTTATGTTACGTTTTTAAACCTAAACCGCTCAACCAATTTTGATGAATGTTAGAATAATGATAGATTGGGGACGGAGTTGCCCGCATCCGTAAGAGTGCACCTTTAAATGGAATCCCTACACGTGGCCCCTGGGTGGTGCAAAACAGGCAACACAATTCTGGTGGGAGGCTTCGGCCGCGGCTGGTTACCACCCACCGTACGACGCGATGCCATGAAGCAACTTAGACGTATTTCGGGATGTAGTCCAGTGCAACCATTGTGGGAGACAGGTCTGGGCAATTGCATCAACTCCCCAACTATCGTTCTCCCATAATCTATCCACTCTACTTAGATTGAATAGATTTATTCTGGATCTAGGTGCTCCATCCTCGGCAACACCGTCGCTTACCATCCGGCGAGTTGGCCTAACGTAGATCTATTTTAGATGAAAAACAAAATAATACTTTAGCGGCCACAAGCTAATATTAGTTCTGAAATTATAAATCGAATTAGCTATTGCGGAAAAGGGAAGAGCTTTTTAAGTTGTAAATACTTATATAATTACTAAACATAAACAAAACACCATTCTAATGTTATTTATCGACATTGCTCATTTGAATAATTATTATTAATTAGTAAAATTCAGTATTGCAAATTTTATAAAAAAAAAGACATATTCAGCTTTTTAAAATTATCGGACAATACCGCTTCAAAGCGAAAATAAACGAGATTAAGAAAATATTGCTGTATTGTTATAAGAACGCACACTTGACCAGATTTATTAAAGAAAATCCTGCGTCAATAGAAGTCTGGCCACTTGACACGAACAACACCAAAGCAGAAAATCTTAAAAAAAAAATAACCGTAGAAAAATGAACCGTCAACTGTTTTCATCCGAATGAGAACAAATAACACGCTGATGGAGTGGAAACTCCAAGGTGGCTGAGAAATGTAAATTTATGGAGATTGGCTCCCTTTCCTTTTATTTCAGGTGTATTCAGGTTCAAGACTAAAAATTGCAATTTTCGTCTATTACTAACGATGTCAAGTTAAATGACGGAGGCTTATGGTAATGAATGTATTCACGTCACCGATAAGCTGTGCATATTAGTCTTGTATTCATTTCAAAATTGTGTTAATACCAACTTCGTAATAATTGTTAATAAGATAAATCTTTGAGAAGCATTAACGCATGCTTAGCTAACTCTAAAGTTATTGGAAAAAGAATACGGTCGTGAACAGGATTCGACCAGTCGAGATGGCTTAGTGGTCAGAGCGCCTGGAGTATTTATCCGGGAGGCGTATTCTTTTTCCATTTAATATAATAACTTTAGAGTTCGCTAAGCATACGTTAATGCTTTTCAAAGATTTATCTTGAATTGTTAAGGTAATTGCATTCTTTACGACATTGTATTAACTGAAAAGTTAGTCATGTCGGTCGGCCACCCGCATAGGGACTGAATTGATAGCAATGACGTCGCCATAAGACGTGTTAAAAATATGGAAGAAGAATTCGCGGTGGTGAGTAGAGGTCGAGATGGCTTAGTGGTCAGAGCGCCTGGAGTATTTATCCGGGAGGCGCAGGTTCGAATACTGTTCGCGACCGTATTCTCTTTTTCCATTTAATATAATAACTTTAATTGTTAATGATTTTCATTTAAGTACTTTGAGTTGGCTATAATTTATTAACTTTATACTGTACTGTGTACTTTATATGTTTATACACGGTATAACGATTAGCAACACTTATCAATCTAATATCAGTCTATTTTGATGTTTCAAATACAAAAATAATTGTGGTAACGCGGTAAGTCGTTTCCTAGAAATATGTGGACAATCATACACATGAAATTTGATACGACTGTTTATAAGCGTTTATTGACACTGTAGGAATGATATGGAACTCCCACACTAGGTGCCTACACACGTTTTGAGATTATATTTTCCTTTCATTTAAAAGTTATAATTGTTAGTGTTGCTAGTTAATTTAGTCCTAATCATAAGTAAAATTTTATGTTTAATACGTTATGAAGTTAGCAGAAACAACTCTAAAACGCAATGCACTATGCAGCTTGCACGAGACTTTTCAGCGCCAATCAGACAGAGTGCGATCTCACAACTTCAGTATTTATGATTACCATGACCATAAATGAAAAGGGTCACTGTAGGACATTTCATTTTTTGCTCTACAGCTTAGTCCACCGATCGCATTGATATTAATTGTCAGAAAAAATATTCCCGCATTACACCGCGCTGCCACACTATATCACATCTTACAATTAAATATTCATCAGTTATAAGGAATGTCTATTTATTATAGAATGTAGGTTTAAGTTCGAACTATTAGTGCCACAGTCAAACCTGAAAGGTTTAAGTGGTACTTTGTAAATAATTTTTAATATTGAAATCTAAAACAATGAATTCATTTTTGGACATAGTAGTTTCTTTTAATTAAACATTAAATTAGTTGTGATATTTTGGGGCCTTTGTCTATAATTTAAATTAAGTAAATAAATAAAGCATGTTTGTCTGAGATTACCTCGAATTCATTACCAATTTAAATTTTAAAATATTAATAAAACAATTGCCCCTTAGAATCTAAAATCTGACTATTGAGATCATATATGTTTTACTGTAATAGATTTTAAGTCAACAAAAAATATTTATTTATTCCAGTTATTATTACTACCACCAGTAGGATTTAAATTATTGAATTCATACTGCCCCTAAGACGACCCACTGACCAATTCTTATCCTACAACTTAGCGATGTTCATTTAAATTAGTGTGATATCACCATAATTTATTGTATTATGGTTACCCTATTTTACATTGTACAGCTGTACATTTCCCTTAATGATAAACAAATAAATACATTAAAAAAACTATTGTTGAAATCATCTCTAAACATTGAAGACAGTTGCTATTCAAATAATAGAACCCTTATCAATGTTGATTGGTTTATTGTAAAGAAATTAAGTGGCGTGGACGCTATGAAAGGAGAGGTGAAGATTGGTCTGACTAGAGTGATTTAATACAAGTCCTACGTCCTATACCTAGTACATACGTTTCATGAAATGGAACTACCTTGGTTTTCAATATACACGTATCAATATTGAAAGGAGGAGGGTAAGATTAGATGATAATTTTATTGATATGTTTTTTATATGTTTATTTTAATGATATAAGTAATATCTTAAAACTTACCCGCTATAAACACCGCACTCAGTAATAAGACAATCATAATTATGTATATGTTAATTCAATTCTCCAAAATACCAATCAGATTAATTAGCTTCAAAAACTAAGCGAATTTTATGCGAAGCAACTATTTTAAACAAATTACTTCATCTAACGAGGACTTATAGTAGTATTATTTTGAAACTTTGACAGGCTTTCGATTTATATACGTATGTTCGTTATGAGGGAGGTCCACGTTCGTTCCCACCGGGATCTCGCGCCAAACTGAGCGGGAGTCTGTGGTCCTCGTGCCGGTGAGAGGAATCCTTTACACGACTAATATGAACGTAAGGACTGTGCTACACATCGCGATATTCTCTCGTCTGTCGAAACGAACATACCGAAATAATAACAAATTTTCTATTGTGTCTACTGTTTGACAGTTGTAAAAACTCAATGTACCTATATAGGTCCCAGAGTATTGTTACCTATGCACTTGCATTGAATTTAATGAAGAGTAGTACAATTAAAATAACACAGCAGCAAGAAAAAATCTTTTTAATGTATGGAGATCCATCACGGAAGAAATTGGCGAGAGTTGGCGCTCTATTACAAAAAATAACAAGGATTTTTTAATGAGCGTGGCTCGAATGCGCGTATCTCGCTGAGCCGTGGAAATGCTCTATGCTCATAAGTGGGAAAATCAAAAAAAGATTCAATAATAAGAAAAAAATTCAATATATGTATATATTGCAATCACGCCAGTATCCCCAAAGGATTTGCAGAGGAAAGCTTTATACACCCACATTTCACAGGTTTAGTGAGCTTATTGCCAGCAACCATAAATCAACCAAAATATTTTTTCTTAAAGAAAACCACTGCCTCATCCGGGAATCGAACGCAAAACCTCAGCTCAACAACCATGTTTGCGACCACTAGGGCAAAGAGGCAGTACTATAAATAGGGCTCTTAGCTCTCATAGCTCATACGAGCGGCTCGTCGACGACTGCGAAGCAAAACAAGAAAATCTCGAAAAAAGTTTTGTCTCCTAACTGTGACAATGGAGGTATGTACCACGGTTGTTGTTACAAATATATTAAAGATTGACTTTGACTTTTGCAATTCTAACTCTTTAGCTATATATATGCTTTTCCAATGTCAGCAAACCGAAACTTTTATACATGTTAGCAGTAAAGTGAATTACTTTATGTATGTGGGTTTGTCTTTACTGGGCGATATGGTCGCTAAGCGAAAAAGCCCTCCAGATAAATAATAAACAAAAACGTGCCGGTCGTATTTCGTAGCCCTTAATGGATGTCCCGATCGCTCAACTTAGTACCTACGCAGTATAGATATATCGGTTATTAAATCTCATTATGACACAGGCTTTATGAAAAAACATTAAACCGCGCATTTTTCCAAACTCAGATTGACGTGTTATTCGCATTTGCTCATTTATTATGCATAAATGTACACCACGGCTTATTCTTAATCGTATTTGAATTTAACCTCTCGTATGTCGCATTTCCAGACACAATAAAAATTGCATTGTGTCTCGCGTGGATCCACGTTCCGGCAGTCAAAAGGTTAAGGATCTTTTTAAGAGAATTTATTGTTTACGTATGTAGAGCTGCCTCATTGGTCTATAACCGCAAGCGCGGCTGCTGAGCATGAGGTCCTGAAAGTGTTATTGAGTTTCTCAGTAGCAGCCCGGAGTTTGTAATTGTGCACGGTTGATGGAAATAGATTTACCACTTGTTATGTGGGACTTAATAGCAGCATTGCTGATATATGGGTGTACAACTACAGCGTGTACTCCTCTGCTTACCCCCTCGGTGAATACAGGCGTGATGTTATGTTATTCTCATATTGCTCAGTTCACTTCAAAATAATTTTCTTTAACATCATACTTGGTAATAACAAGTACCTATAATTAGTAATTAATGAGTTAAGTACTAAGTTGAAGTTGAATGAAATTAAATTAAAGGTATTTTAATTAGTCGATATCGTCGGTAATTTGATGAACTCAATTAATTACTCTTATGAGTGAGTTAATGACCTATATAATGCCAGAAGAGTATCTATTATTTCCACGTAACTTAAACATATACCTTTACGATTACACGTATAAGAAAAAGCGTTAGCCCGGCAAACGGTGTTCCTAATGCTTATTTACCTATAAATTTTAATATAGTGGATCGGTTGAATGTCTGTATTTTCATCGATAATCAAGTAATTACTAGTTTCTTCATACTCTATGAATTTAGATAGGTCTCGTAGATATTTATTTGATGAAAAATCATCCTATCGTTGAGTAACTCATAGTTATGTAACGAAAAATATCTATCCCATTTCAAGTTTAATTTCAAGCATGATTTTTGGCATTATAATCTATTGTTTGAATTTGATCACTTCTGAGAAATAAGAGTAATAAATATGAAGTATCGAATCTTTTTTCCAAATTATCTTTTATTTCCAATTATTCCCTGACACGGGAAATATTTATTATTTTCAGTGTTTTCTTTGTCTGCCGAATTGTACTTTTTTTTTTAGTTTTGATTATTGTCGTGGTCACTGACTTCTACCGAATAAAACAGAGCCCGGTCCCGGGTTCGCAGCTGCATTCACCACGGCCCTAGCAGGCCCCACAATTGTCTGGGCCGCAATCCTCAGTAACAAATTCAAAACTAAGGGCGAGGTTGTATTTGATCGCGTTTGATGGCAACAGACACCATTTATTTAACTGCATCGATGAGAAGTGGGAGTAAAATATGGATATTAAGGAACTCCGTAACCGTAACCGAAACTATCGGATATCCGAAATAAAAATATGTCCAAAACCGTAAGCGATTCTCATATAAAAGTTCCGAATAAGGTCGGATAGGGGCGGAGTCTAAATTAAACAAGTTACAGACAGTGTCAGATAATTTTTTCTTTGACTTTAGTACCAAATAAAAACATAGAAATAAAGTCAAATCAATACATATTTGCATTTTCCTTTTACAATTCCTATTTTCCTTAAAATTAAATTTCCGTATTGAATGTATCGGATAATTCGAAATAACTTCAAATCCGTAACCGTAGGTATCTATATCCGTAATCGTATAGATTGTTGTTTATTTTTAAGTCGCAGTTTTTATTGTTTCTAATATCCATTTTATAATTGACATCCGTGAGTCACAAAGAGGTTCAGCTGAAAATCAATACTGGGAGATGATGTTCGGCATAAGGGTGAAATGAACCTTTATGGTGCATCCGTGAGTCCCACCATGTCTCACACATTCTATATAACTTTGATTGTTTTATTTTACATATATTTTTTATTTTTACAACTGCTGCGATGTCTGGCTGCCATCAAATAAATTTGCTGTGTTTCTTTCTATCTGAAACGGATATAATATTAATACATATATCCGTATTCATATCCAGATCCAAAATTTCATATCCATAATATTCCTGGTGTACAACAGTACCTACACCATTGCCTAACCTTTCGCGAATACAGACGGTGATACTCTATTACACTTTGTGTTTAAATCTTATTCGTTCAACTTATTTCAATAACTACTGGTTCAAACTTATTAACATCTTATAATAAAACAACTTTTAACCGGATTAATCGCATGCCTTATTGGTTTTTGTTTTTCCTGACGTTTCATTGATGGTATTAATACCAATTTTTAAAAATTAAATTTTCGCTATTTTCTAGCTTGTCGTTCAACAAGAGCGATGCATGCATGAGAACACTCCATTCCTTTCGAGTTTATTACCCATCTTGATAGCACGATATGACATTAGAACAGTAAAATGAAATTTTATGTTTTTTATTAGTTTGATAATGTATGTAGATTGAATTGAGTGAAAATTCAACGTAAGGATTAAACTGTGTAAATATGTTGTGAATTTAATTGAAAGTATTCGATTGTCATTTGCGTTGCATGTTTGTTCGTTTTGGAATTCAATGAATATGATCTTACTTATTTATTAGAATTTGAAGTATTTAATCGAATTTCTAGTAATTCATTGGTTTGCTATAAACTATTACTACCAAAAATATTGTGTACTAATGACTAATTAATCAAATACTATGTTGCTATAGGAGTTAAAATTACAATTAAATGATTTCCTTTTCACTTCTTGATGATATTTTTAAAGATAATTAATCATGTGATAGATATAAGATGTTCCAGGTCTAGGCGTGTGTATGGTGTCTGTGTATGTGTGCTATAGTACACAGCATGATACCTATTCCTCGAAACATAGAGAATATATACAAAAATTCCTCGTGTAGCTTTGGGGAACTAGTAACTTGGGGAGATAGGGCATCACCCGTTTGGGGCAACTCTTAAGGAAATAAAAAAATACAATAATCCTAGTGTTTATATATGAATCCTGCCGGGGTTGCGGCGAATACAGTAAATCCCAAAACCTCGGTAAAGGTTGTTAGTGTTAAGTGTGCAAGTATCTGATTTCCAAACGTCCAACGGTTTCTCCTATCCTCTAAATTGATGCAAAGTCGATAAAGTAAAAGATAAATAGTATTCTTTATTTATATCGAGCTGGTGCCTGCAATTCAGTGCAATAAAAGGTAACCTATGTTCTTTTCCAAGGTCCAATCTATCTCTATACCAAAATTCATCAAAATTGGATCTGGGATTAAAGCGTCAAAACGTAACAAACACACAGACAGAGTTACTTTCGGTTTTATAAAATAACTTTGGATTAGTATTCGGAAGTCACTTCGTGATGAATGACTGAGTGGATAATATGAGACATGTATGTAAATACACTATTTGAACTAGGTAGCTAGTGTGTATCTATTCTTTAACGAATTATATAGTGTTAAAGCTATTCCATTTTCTAATCTATGTTAGTAGTTAGTGCATTTCATAAATCTTCTTTTTCTTCCACTAAGCTAAGGGTTTATTTGGATACGTGCCAAGATTTGCTATGCTTAATTTTTTTATCTTTATCAGGCGCTGAACTAATAACACAAAAGTTTGGATTCAATTTCAAATGGAGAGAATTTCATCCTTAAGTATTTACGCAGTAGTAAAACCTATAAACTGTCGCGATTCCCATACGTATTTTTTATTTTTTATGGGACGAACCACGCTAAAACATAAGTTTAAAATACCTCGACGTTTCGACCAAGTTGCATCGATCGTGTTCATGAGAAGATTGGACCATTATAATACTATAAATTAAACTTATGTTTTAGCGCGGGTATGTAACATTCATATTTCATTTAACTTCTAATTTCTAAGATAGTTATGTTGACATAATTCTCCAGCCCATAAACCAATGTATTCGGAGCCGTTGCCGTATATCCTTTTCTTCCATACATCTATATCCATCAGCCGCCATCTCAGTATACACACCCTTCCTGGCTGTAATATCTTTCCCAATCCATTCATCCTTTTCTTGGTCAATCCTGAGATAAGTATGAAGAACAGAAATCTGAAAATAATGCTGAAAAGATTTCTTCTACGACGATTCTTACGACACTCGATGAAAGATAAATTGAACCAAAAACAGAAGTAGTTTCTATGCGGAAACCTAAAACAGCATATAAAGTTACATAACATAACATAGCATCACGCCTGTATTACCCGAAGGGGTAGGCAGAAGTGTATACAGTTGTAGCTACACCCACATTTTTCACTAATACTGTTATTAAGTCCCATGCAAGTCCCATGTAATAGGTGGTGAGCCTATTGCCACCAACCAGGCACAATTCCTAACTCCGGGCTGCTACTGAGAATTTCCTAACAGAAAAACTCAATAACACTGCCCGACCCGGGAATCGAACCCGAGACCTCCTGGGTAGCAGTCGCGCTTGGGACCCCTAGACCAACGAGGCAGTCTACTATAAAGTTACATCCACCTTTTTGTTAATAACGAAACTCAGTGTAGTATACAAAGTGAAAATTCTGTAAAAAACATACATATGTACATTAATTTATACTCTCAAACTTCTTTTATACGTCATTTATAATACAGTACACTACGTTCAAAAATATTGCTATTTCCACTAAGGAAATACTGCAGCGTACCGATCACTTACTAAAGGACATCGTAACTTAATAAAATGGGCTTTAAGTAAGTTATTGAAGGCTCTTCAAACATATTTCTTTTTTTTCCTCAAAATTAAGTGTCTCTTAAGGACCCTAGTAACCCTTCTTATCAAATCAAATTTATGTTATGAGGACAAGTTTAGCCTGAGGCTTCTTATGGAAGTAATATTAAGGTTTCACGTTGGTAAATATTGGTAACATATTGCTTATCGTTAGGTACTTAATTTAAGGTTCTACTTTGCTAGCGGAGGTTTCTCTAGTTTCAATTATGTTTAAGTACATAAGTTTCCTTCTTCTTATATTAATAAACTAGCTGTGCCAGCGACTCCGTCCGCGTCGATGTCGTAAATTAACACTATGTCGTGTATGAACACAAATTCATAATTAACAAATGTTCGACGTTCTTCTTTAAATTGGCATAACTTTGACATGAAACAAACATCATATCTAAATCGGATAAGCCGTTTCTGAGATTAGTGAGCACAAACGCACAGACAAACAGATAAACAGACAAAAATTCTAACAATCATTGTTTTGGGTGATATTTGTGTTGATAAAGGTTCCAATAATATTTTTTCCCATATATCTTCCATGTACAGACAACGATCCGACACATTTTTATTATATATATATATATAAAAGTTTGCTGTTTTAGGGATGATTTTTGTTTTACTGATACCTTCAAAGATTTGATGCCTTCAATTTAAGAGCTTTTCTCTTGTCATTGGAGCAACCGCCATTACTCGTTATCATCTGCTTTCATTTTGACATTTTGATACGACTCGACTCTGACTTTCTTCGTCACTTTCGCTCACCTTCAAAGATATTCACAAATCATTTGACATAACATAACGTAACATGGCATCAAGCCTGTATTTACTCCGAAAGCCTAGGCAGAGGTGTGGGTATATAGTTGTACACCCACATTTCACGAATGCTGTTATTAAATCCCATCTGAGGTGGTGAGCCTATTGCCATCTACCGGGTGCAATTCCAAACTCCGGGCTGCTATCGAGAATTTCCTAATAGAAAAACCGAATAACACTTTGCCCGACCCGGAAATCAAACCCAGGACCTCATGCTCAGCAGTGGCGCTTGGAATCACTACACCAACGAGGCAGTTTATTATATACATATAATTTGTTGTGTTATTTTCATTTAAAGTAATGCATTAGACATAAATATATAAACTCCTTAAACGGAAGTTAACTTATTAATTATGACTATATACATATATTTAACACTAATAATACCCCCCTGCTAAAATAGGAGCTTTTTGTTTATCAAATTGTTTTTCATTTAAAAGATACTTTGTACTTGGCTGATCATTTGTCAAATTGTCATGATGTCAGACGGAGGAAGAGACGGATTCCATTCACGTGTAATATGCGCAACGTGCCTTTGATTGTTGAATTAATGACATTGACTGATGCCATACGATTTGCTGCTATGTATTATGTAGATAGGATTTCATGGATAACATATAATAGAATTAATGGCTTTATTTTCAAGAATAACGCTGCCCGTCATTATTTGTTATAACAAAAATTTAAATTTAGTAGTAAATTGTAATATCAAACATATGTACCGTATGTCACCGACTACTCGCATAAAGTAATAAACCTATATGATATCTGTGGGTAAATAAACGATGCCCAGAGAATCATGACGGTTGTTGGAATTTCTAATGATTATTTTAAGAAAAAAATAATACCAGCTATAAAAACTGTGATCAATAAAATAAATAGTACCTACTCTATTTAGAAATATAATTCATATAGGCACATAGGCAATACCAGTAGCGTAAATGGGCCTCGTTGGGGATTAAGCGAAACGTGAGAGAGCGCCGGTCCAGAGCGTTAATATTGCTCGATTGCATATAGGTACCGGACAAATAGCCGGACTACACCTATAGCGTAAACCTGTTTGGATCTTCATGTAAACATTTCGGTAGTAGTTCTTGCTAACCGTGGCACGTGACAGACCCAGTATTTATTCACTCCGTTTTTTTTTTGTTGAGATTAATTTCGTACCAGGATGACTACTACTGTTTTTTTTTTGGTAATTTGACGTACTCTAAACATTAAACCTAGCTAGATCGATCAATCGCCCCCTGCATACAAAATTTCATGAAAATCATTGGGAGCCGTTTCCGAGATTCAGATTATATATATATATGTCGCAGACGGATTGTAGAATCAGCTGTTTTACAAAACTGCTAGCTGATTTACAAAACAGTACAGTTATGAAAAACAGCTGAATGACGTTTAGCTGTTTTACATAATTACTGAACTATAACACGCAGAATTGTATGAACGTTTTGCGTTTATCAATGCAGCGGGTCAACGATCAGAGATTATGTAAAACAGTCTGAAATGAACTGTCAGATTGTTGATTTTAGTTCGAAATTTTGTCACATATGGCTTTGTATGTCTTAACAATAATATTTATTTTAACTGTCAAAATTTTTTTTTTACTTTTGACAGGTATAATAAAGATATTATAGAGATATATCAAGATGAAAATTTTGAATGACGTAAATACTAAACCACGATAATAGTCGACAATTTATCGGGATTATGAAAGAAAATAAACGAAATTGATCAATGAGCGAGCAAAGCGAGCTCGGGAGTTTCGTGTATCCCGACACGGACAGGTTAGGTTCGAAGAATCCTCTTCGATCAGGGGCCAGTGTGCGATCGTAGCGAGCGAACTACCCCCATAATCCTCTTCGTGTTTAGGTTTTTTCTAATCTTACAGACACAAAAATAGGAGCACCGCTATGCGGGGCTCTGTCAACCCAGCCACGGAAAGTCAAATCAGAATACAGTATCTTTTTTTACTTGAGTGGTGACTATCCAATTAATATACCTATGCAATAAACAAACCTGTCCCACTGTAGATATGTCAGACTGCATTACGTCTAAAGGTGGGTAGCAGTTTTGTTAAACGTATCGCAATGGCTAAACAAAAAAAAAACAGCTGAATGTTGTTCAGCTGTTTTATAAAACAGTACTGTTTTGTAAATCAGCTAGCAGTTTTGTAGAACAGTGGATTCTACCATCCATCAGCGACATATATATAAGAATTGCTCTGTTGAGCATGAAGTCTTGGGTTCGATTCCCAGGTCGGGCAAAGTATTATTGAGTTTTTCTGTTAGGAAATTTTCAGTAGCAGCCCGGAGTATGGAATTGTGCCCGGTAGATGGCAATAGGCTCAGGACCTATTACATAGGAGTTAATAACAGCATTGGTGAAATGGGGGTGTAAAATTGTGTACTCCTCTGCCTACCCCTTCGGGGATAAATGCGTGATGTTATGTTACTATGTTATGTATCTTTGTGCATCTACCGTCTAAACAAATATTGTTAACTAAACACAACATTAGGATAAGATAATTTGTATAGGGACATACCTAATGTACAAATACCTTAACTAGGAGTAAACTGAATTATGTGTGGTCTGAATTAAGTATGTTTGTATTGCACAAAGCTAAGTGTGGATTAACTAAGTGCCGATTTACGAGGAAATGTTAACCTTTCTATGTAAATTACCAACAGCCCGGCAGGTAAAGGCGTTGCGACTATTTGTAAACTTAGATGGCGTTAATGATTGAATTTATTTATTTGGTAAACGGTACTTAATTGTTTTTTGTATCAATTTGAGAGGCTTATTTTAAGTTCTCACATTAATAAATTACTTACCTACTCAATATCTGTGAAGGTTAATTAATTTACATAAATATAATGGTTATTTAATAACAATAAAATTTTATAGTTGATATAAAATTTTATTGTTGTCAAGTGGTGGTTGTTAATCCACCACCTTTATTGTTGTCAAGCAGAAACACCCCCGGAAAATTAAAACGTGGTGAATTTAACGCATCTAACTTTTTTTTATAAAATAACAATAATTTTTTTCCTAGAGCCGTTAAAAGATGTTTTTATACACTGTATTTTATTTTATTTATCTAACATTGAAAAAGTCACGTGGTGACATTAAACGAGAAGGATTTTGAACCTAGTGCTTATGAAGCGAGTCCTTAACCTCGGGGCCACAATAGGGCCATTAAAGTATAATAAAAATATAAAAAGAAAAAATACTTTAATCAAATCTATGTACTTAAGAGGCATTGAAACCTTATTGCTAAACATTAATGTATTGGATTTGGTATGAACTGAGAATAACTAAGCTTTGGAAAGACAAGGTTGTTAATATCTTGTTGTCTTACGTGCGTTTTCCATTTAGCACTTAATACAGAAAATCTCATTATCAACAACGGGAGCAGGGGCTCACCACAAATAGGTAATGTCATTAAGTCTTGCAAACAGTAGGTAATTTCGGTGACGACCACAACTTCAAAATTGTTTAAGTATTTACTAAAGTACAGTACAATGTTTAGTGGTAGGTTTTAAAAAGACTTAAGATAAACAGATTTTATTTTTAAACGAATTAATACGTTGTTATTAGCACCGAGAGCGAGGTTCCTTGGATTGATACTGCTAAGTTTTGAAAACATTGTAGCAAATTAAACCATTTCAGTCGATATTATCCATTTTTTTATGTTGGTAGCACAGTCGTCGGGTGTAGGTCAGGCGTCTGTAAGTGACAACACTGAGATAAGGTGACTTTCCTTTTGAACGTAAGCAAGATCACCCTGTTCGCTCGAGGTTGGCATCGAATCAGGACATGTTTGCGCAATGTATTGTGATCTAGAGCTGATAGACTATCATGACAATTACTTAATACATGCGTTTTATTACAAGTGCTCTGGATAACTAAGTTCTGTCCTTCACCTTTTAAAGGTACCTATGTCTTATGGTAACGTCATCGTGATCTATTTGGTTTTGTCTGACGTACGTGTGATAATGACGCCACGTTAAGACTGAAGGTACCTATTTTTTATTTGAGGTATAGAACTCAACACGTAAAGGGCAGGTGACACTTATTATTTAATATCCTGCTCCCTTTTCGAACTAAATCACTTTTCATTCAACACGAATAGGTAATATATTGTCCTATGTACTTAGAAGAGCTCATACCATTTCACGCGAACCCAACCGTCGTAAAGCTGCTTAACCTTGACCACCATCCCTCATATTACTAGACAAGATTAAATACCTTCATACAGTATGCCACAGAATTAATTAAACATGATAGGTACATTTTAATCCGTTGCAGAATCTATGTACTCATGAATTAAACTTTTTGTATGGGAAATAAAACTTTTTCTGCGCCCCGCAAACGTTGTTCTGTCATATAAATTGTCTGGATAGGGCCACTCTTATCATCCTTATCATCTAGGCCTTAGATGATAAGGGAGGCCTTATCCAAAAAATTATATATATATATTTTTTTTTTATACCCCTAGCTTCTAGGTGTATAAAAACAGCCAAAAATACCCAAAAAAATCATAAAAATCGGTTGAGCCATTTCGGAAGAGTTCGATAACAAACACTGTGACACGAGATTTTTATATATACGTATTATATTAGATATTATCTACTTATAACTTTATAATGTCTCATTCTACATACATAGGTACATAAACTCACACGTTTTCCCGTTGGGGCAGGCAGAAAATACCGTCTTATCCTATAAATTATAAAACCTACTTGTTATCCAACTGCCAAAAAAAGGAGTGTTATATTGTTAGGGTTAATTTATGGATGTAAGTATGTCTGTATGTATTTTTGTGAGTTTATTTATTCCACTATAACTTCTAAAAATCTGAACCGATTTAGATGCATGGGATATCGTTAGAATCCTTACATTGCCCCGGGCGACATAGAATAGTAAGATTAAAAATATATATATACTGCCTATGGTACACAAAAAGGTGTGAAATAAAAAAATATAATTCACACATGGTAGGTGTGTTTTTATTTTTTTATTAATTTCATCTTGATAATGGTAGAATAAACATACATATCATCATGTTTTTATTACCCGAAAGGATAAGCAAAGATGTACTATTGTACACCCACATTTCTATGATGCCTAGTTACGTGTATGACATCAACTGGGTTCAATTTTAAACTCTGGGCTAACCTTCTTCCTAACAGAAATCCCCATAAACACTTGCCTGATCCGGTAATAGAACTCAGTATCTTAAGCTTCGCAGGCACGACTACTAGATGAATAAGGCAGACAAATAAAATTATGTTTTAATTTACAAAGAGATCCGATATTTACATAATCAGATATTCTTGCGACCTATTTTATGACCACACCTTACTTTGGATCGTTGTGTAAGCGTATTGTATTCAGAATCATTCGAAATAATTATTCCACAACCACTGTACTGTTATGTGATTTTTAACACGAATCGTGTCGGTATTTACCCTCTGAAATTACAAAAGCCTTAGAGGGTATTTTTGCCCTGAATGGAACAACGTTCTTTTGTTAGTATAATATAACAGTTTTGTTTTAATTAGCTAGATTTAGAGAAACCTTATAAAATACTAATTCAACGAAACAATATAAACCTAGAAGATACCTTCAAACAAATTAACAAAACCATAAAATTTACTTTTAAAATATTTTGTTGAATTATTATAATATATATAGAGTGTAATCGGGTCGTATGAAGGTGACGTTAACAAAGATGCGTGAACGACCTTATTTTAATAAAATCGCGAATATTATCGGTCGTGTCATAGATAATTGACATGTCATTTTACACAAAATTTGCAATTACTGACATGGTAATCTCGTCATAACTTAGCGAAGGAAAATTTGCCCCTCACCCAACAATTTTGGGGTCGGCTTCCAGACAAACCGGATTCAGCTTAATACTAGTATTTTCAAACAAAGACTGCCCATCTGACCGTCGTACCACAGTCACTAAATTAAGTTAATCATATCAATCAATAAAGTATTATATATATCTATCCGCCTAGCCATTTCCGACTAAGTTAGGGGCGGCTTCCAGTCTAACAGATGCAGTTAATACCAGTATTTTAATTGGAATGACTGCCTATGTGTCCTCTACAACCTAGTCACTGGTAAATAGGATATCTTGTGGTCAGACTGGTTGTCAGACTTCCAGTCATGTAACTACCCGTAACAACTGCCCTAGATATTTGTTTGACAACCGGGTCCGTCAGTTTAACATGCACGAGACACGGAGAAATTTCTACACGAAATGATGGTCATCCATCTACTAATCAATGGCAGTAAGCATAGTTTCACTAGTACTTCCAATCTTCATCAATCGATCTGTGCGTCATAAATGCCAGTGACAAACTTAGTAAATAAATTTAAAGAAAACAAGATGAAATTAATAACTATTTTTTAGTAGTTAGTTTTACTTAAGGAAACATTGAAATAATAATAGAAAAGAACGGGACTTGAACCCGTGATACTTGACATTCCGTGTCATCACTCTACCAACTGAGCTACTTTATCGTGTTTAAATCTATTGAATTTTCAATTCTCTTTGTATTCGTCTAGTGAGATCTAAATGGGCGCCAAGTTCAATCGCACTTTCTCAAATGATAACTAGCTATGAAAACGATTGTATAAATTTAATAACTTTGCAAATTTTATGTCGAAGGAAATAATTATTAATCACCTACCTAAGAATTTTAAATAATATGTAAATATTTAGATTAAAATTATTAATTAAAGTCCCCAAACGCAATTTAAGTATCAACGGTATACATGTGTTAAGACCATGGTTCAATTTAGGTACATTTCACGCTTGCCAAAGGTATTTTCAATTCCGAAATGCCCTATTGTGTCGAAAATTTCTGAATATTGGTTGCTCATTCTCTCACATTTCTCGTTAAATAGGTTACCAGGCTGTCGGTAACCGACAGGCTAGCCGTCGACCCGTCAATACTCGGAACTTAGAAATGTATGGAATGGAAACATACATGATGAGTAGATACCCAAGAAAAGTCAAGGAAAATTCATATGACTTTTATATAAATGATTGGCATAATAGGTACCTAAGTCCGTTTAATAAGATTACTGTAATAAGAAAGGCGAATTTATGTAAATATTTTCATAATAATATAAGCTTTTAACTGTCTCACTGCAAGGCAAAGATATCTTCATACCTATAGGGATGAAACAAATAAGGATACGATCCCTACGCTCGTTCACTAGACGTTGACAAGTAACTATTGAGAGGAGTTTTGTAGACTAGAGTTCACTCTAGTCTACAAAACTCCTCTCAATAGTTTTCTTTTTCTTTTCTAAAGCACGTTGAAAACGCCATGAAAGGCATTAAGGTCTTATTTTACTGGTAAGATAGAAACCCTCTTAACTCAACAGTGAAAACCAATTTGGACTTTCAACTTAGTGTTGATCATAATGACACTTATTGTTTAGTACAATAAAAGTTTCGCAACCTCCTGAAAACTCTTTTGTTTGTAACAAACATTGTGCGAATACGCAACCAACAAACTTCAGAAGTTTTTTCATTATGCTGGTAAAATGCGAATTTACCTGAACGAAGCGTAGAATCGTTGTGTGCCTGTCAGGTATTAATTACCAGAATATTAATGAGGCCTGTAGTCTAATAAGTACAATGTTTGATCGGTAAACCATCGCTGAAATTTAGTTGCGCTTTTCGCAATCAATCTGTGGATTTGCATGGATTTATATTAGTTCTTACTGTCAAAAGTTGTACCATTCTTTAGGCCAAGTAAAGCCTCCAGCGCACCAATTCGCTTGATACTCATTTTGTATTACCTAGGTACATTGCGTCGTATGTAACAGCTTGTCTTTTATGACCACAAACATTTTAAAAAATACGGTGCAATAGGTTCGGTACAAAGTGACTATGAATTCGATGGTAAGTGGTAACCGAGATAGTCAATAATGAATTGGTCAATAGGTACTTTAGCAACAGAACAGTGACACCAGATTAACTTCTGGTATTATTTTGAGCGGGCAAATGAAACTCAGTTTATTCATACGCTAAGTATAACGTAAAATTTATGTCGACTAATTGACGAAGCTTAATTAAGAAGAATGAGGCGTATTCGTATACCTCGTGCGGACGATGTGCTCCGTACGTAATAAAATTCACATTTAAGCGCCGCGCCGTCGCGCCCCGCGCGTCATAAAAATGGCGTTAGATAAGTAAAACGGGTGCTTTATGTTTTTTTTTTTCTGTACCATCACGTAATACTGGGTTTTTAGGCGATGAAATGAGAAATATGTTGTGTGATATAGCGAAGTGTTCACTCTTTTAAGTTTTATCCATTAGAGTGTGAGAGTGGAATGGAATGCCGTGGATGTTATTTTGTTCATCGTCACAATGGTTAAAATGTACCTACTATAAAAATTTTACATAATTCGAAATTTGTCTTTGCTTTTAGTAAAAACTGATAATACACATTTTCAAAAATCCATTTTATGTCGTATTTTAGACCAAAGACTTTTTTTGCAATCATTTTTTCTCTAAATCGTTAGAACTATTATGAAATAAAATAAAAGTCAAAAGATGAAGGTATATAGCATTATTGCTTTATACCCGTATTTATTACATGTATACATAAATAAGTTGTTAAATATTTTAGTATTCTACTAACTATTCCATTTCCGTCACATTCTGAACATCCGGCGCTATTGTCATGTCCGCATGCAGTGTCAAATGTGGTGACAGCTGCATTCAAGGGTATTACTGGAATCACTGCGTATAATGTTAATCCTCAATTATTATGTCAATGCCATTTAGGTTACGTAGTGTAAATACATCATTTCTTCGTGAAATATACGACAGGCTGAAAAATTTAATTTTAATTTCTTAGTGACCATGATTTTGTTTATAGGTGTAAATAAGAAAGCAAACAATTATGTCACTCTCTAACAATAGTATAAGATGAAAGTAAAAATAAAAATGGACTCTAGCTCTCTCTACGTACTTACTATGTTACTTTGCTTTTATAAATCAGCAGGCATCCGAGCACGGATCTTTATTAACAAACTTGTCGAGTCGATAAAAGTATAAATGTATTGAAATTTATTGTTTTATCTACAAATTATGTCAAAATTAAGGTTTAAAATCGAGAAATTTGTCGTCAAAAAGAACCATGCTCGGACCGCAAGCGTCCGAGCACGGAATTTATCGACAAACGTGCCGCCATTTTTTTTTGTATTGAAGTTTATCGTTTTATTAACACAATGTCAAATTTGACGTTTCAAATCGACAAAGGTGTCGACAAAAGAACCATACTCGCACCGCAGTTTTGAAATTCTAGTGACTGCTCCCACGAATAACTATGAAGAAATTAAATATTTAACCAGTGATTGCCTGGTGGCAAATCTAAAGCTACAAATCTCAAAATCATGCATTATGGAGTGAACATAACTTGCTTAAAACGGCGTAGAAAAACGTCGTTGGGAAACCAGTATACCTAAGAGATTTCCTCGATGATATGTAAAAGCCATGTCAGAGGCCTACTGCCGGTTAAAACTCTGATACTAGATTGTTTATCAAACACACAATAAGAAGAAGAAAAATACTAAAACTCCATTCGTACATCACGAACTTAAAATGAAATATTATGATTAATTGTAATTGTACCCGGCAGATAACAATAGGCTCACCGCCTATTTCATGGGTCTTGATAACAGAACAACATTGGTGAAATGTGGGTGCACAATGTGTACACTTCTCCCTACCCCTTCGAGGAATACAAGCGTGATGCTATGTTATGTGTTTTTATGTTAGTTTTACTACTAATCAATTCTCACAATCCTAACAAAAAATAAATAAAATCTGAATTACAAATAATTACTTCCTTATACTGACATGAAAAATATGTCGACGTTAAATTTCACTGGACCGTTCTTAAAACCTTTACAATAGACGTTGTTGATGTTGGATTACCGCCAGAAAGTAGATAATTAAAAGGCGTATTAATGTAGCAAATTGCTATTGTTATACTTTAATGTGATTCTTAATCATAATGCGAATTGTTCTCGAGATTTGAATGCATAGTGCTCATATTTAAGCAATTAATTTGCGGAATGAGACAACAACCACTCCACGTCATGTTCATCTAGTCTAAGGAACAAAGGAAAATAAATCGTCTCAAAAGTAAATTAAGAACGTTATTACCACCGCCTTTTGTAAAATATAAGGGTAATGTGAGCCAATAAGTTTGGAATGGAGAAATAATAGCATGAAATCTTTAAAGCCAATTTAGACGAGAAGAGTTTAGAACCTTTTGCATTCGATAAACTAGACGTCAAGTACTGAATATGAGATTTTCAGTTCGTGAGCACAAACAATAATTAAATTAAAATAATACAAGAATTTAATTAAAAATAAATAGTCCGCGACAGCATATGTCAGTTTTTTTTACGTTTTATGGTAATCAATTTTGTTCTAAAATAATGCATTATTTACGAAGGTGTTTTTATAAACATGATATTCATCTTTATCCAAATAAATACGTTATTCAACACAAGTATTTAATTCTGAACAAAATAGCCATTGAAATCATTTGATTTTAATGGCTATTTTGTTAGGGGTTTTGTTGTTATCTTAGGGGATATCATAGTTTTAAAATAGCTCCGCAGCAAAATAATTATAAAGTACCACGCGCGCATTTATGATGTGCAAGGCGGGGGTCATGATGGGAGAGGGCGCTGGTGGAATATATTTTAGTGAGTTTTTTCTCAAAATAACGCGGGTGAAACCGCGGGGCACAGCTAGTAATAAACAAATTATTCATGATAAAATCTCTTTGTCTAAACCAGCTTTTATAAGTGTATACGGAACTGAGAACGCATCTTCAACGAATTGCGAGCGTAGTAGCTAATAGCTTTTAACTTTTTGCTGAACAAAAAGCTAGAACAGGTAGGTAGGTACTAGGAAAATGAATGGTGTGAGCCAAACTCCGCATTGCACCATTGTAATAGCAACCGACACGAGAATCCATTGTTGACTGGATTTATGGAACTGTCAATTTATCTGTGGAAAAACATTCTGTATATTTTTCGTATCGCGATTCTATTTTGTAGAAAAAAGTGACTTTTGTAATTACATAAATATAACATCACACTATATAGTGACGACTAACAGGGAAGAATGGAAGAGAAAAACATATTGCGCCCACCCCAAATATATTGAGACCAAGTGAGGAAGATGGTGATGGTGATGGTGATGATGATGATGATAACACCACGCCTGTATCTCCGGAAGGTTAGGCTACTAGCCACATTTTATGATACAAGCAATGTAGTTATTACTCATAATTCCATGTAATAGGTGGTGACCATGTTGCCATCAACCGGGCACAGTTGCAAACTCTAGATTACTACTGACAATATCCTAAAAAAAAACAATAACGCGCTACCACTTGACTAACGAGGCTAGTCTTGTGGAATTATTTAGGTACTTAATTACTGCATCTGATTAAGTTGGAAAAATAAACAAGATACATATTAATATCAAAATTATTTATTTAAGTGTAAACTTACTTATCTTTCTTCCTAACCATCATTACATAAATATGGCTCTTACTGGTTCCTTTTCTCAATTCACAATTTGTCTCCTAAAAATGTTTGTCCTCATTTCCTCTAAGTCAGTTTTGTGGTTCATCTTATTTTATTAATTGAATAATACATCGAGCGCGGAAAAGCTGCGTTCTTTTGACGTTTCTACACCACTTCGCTTTTACTTTGATTTTACATTTCCAATAATAAATTATGGTAAGTAGGTACCTAATATTTTATAAAATTAAATAAAACTTAGGTAGATATGTCAATTATTTTTTGAATCGCGTTAATGCGTTTTAAATATTAACCTACGGTTATTTGTAAAGGTGTCGGTTCAGTCACTGTAGGGACTGTATTGATAGCGTTGAAGTCACCATAAGACGTATTATTGTGGAAGACGAATTGGAATAGTGAGCAGAGTTTGGTATAGCGTACTTGGCAGAACGCCTGCAATATTAATCCAGGGGTGTAAATATATATATGTCGGAGAAGGCAACACAGTTTTACATTATTGGTGTTGTAACACCGAGCGGTACGAGCGGTCGGCGACTACAGTGAGTGGAGGTAGGATGCCAGTCTCTTGCGAGTCACCATGGCGGACCTCTACACTCTGACTTATCTAGATCTCTGATTCAAGACATTTGAATACCTAGATTATACATCGTAATATGAAGTGACTCACTACTAATCACTAACCCAAAGTAAATGTGCTCTCAGTGGCGGAGACCCATAATGTTGGTTTTAGTTACCTTTAAAAACCTGCCAGACCTGCCAGATAGAGACCTCAGATCCTATTCTTTAACCTTTTACCGACATATATATATTTAAATATAATAGATATTACCTTATTTGTTACATATTTTTTTATTCTATACAAGAAATGTCAAAGGATTACGTAACGACGACGACGACGGACGACGTTTGATCTGTCACGACCTACATATATAATTATTATTTATGTGAAATTATTTGTTGAAACGCTAAAATAGAAAGTGTTTGACGCTACAAGCGACAAGTAGCGTGAATTTTCCGCATTATTCGGACCTTCATCTTGGTCCTGAAGATAAAAATGAACATTCGTGAATTTTATTGATATTTGTGGACGAGACATCATAAATTAAGTCGCCTGGCAACGGTCACCACGTAAGACGCCGGCACCGGATTGGATAAATAATATCCACAGCGACGGTCAACCAATCACCAATCAACTTGTCCTGTGACATCCCGTGGCCGTCAAAAATGTTTCGACATTAGTTTTACTTTTTATTATTTCATTGTTATTATTATTTATAAATGTTTATATTAATTAAGATATAAATGCATCAAAATGACAGTAGCGGTGCCGATACGCCCATGGTCAGTCAACCTTCTACATCGCTTGACATCCTGGTTAGATGTCCCTATTGCTCCCAAGCACGATACTTCAAAGGTGAGCGGGGCTTGAAGATACATTTTGGTAAGGTTCACAAAGCCATAAATACACCTTTAAGCCCCCTCAATACTGCCAGTACCACTACTCCTACTTCAAATGACATACCACTCCACAACACACCCCTTTGGAAAACACTATCAAAATTAAAACATTCATGTCCGGTGTTAAAGAGAGTTCCCCGTGGCGCTAGACCATCGGTAGCTCAAAGTTTGGCACATTGCGTTCATCGGGCGACACGGGAAAACTCCTTTAGAGCTTGGGAGCAATTGCTTACCTACCCTTATCGCATCCTTCATATTCAAAAGAATTTAGCAAGTACAAAAACTTTAACAACTCAAATTAAAGATAATTGTAATGTTTCGACCCTTACTTCAGATCTAAAATTACCGGCCCAAAATTTTCACCATACCCGAAAAGACGCATATCACCTTGTAGAAACAAAGATAAGTGAAGGTGACATAAGTGGAGCTGCCAGGATTCTTTTTAGTAGCGATGTGGTGGCGCCTTGCTCTCCAGAAACCTTTACAGCTCTGCAGAGCAAGCTTCCAGCTCCAACGGATGACCTCTCTTTCCCTGACCCTCCCGATCCAAATACTGACACCCTTACCGTTTCAGGTCCCCAGTTGGTCGCAGCCGTGAGTTCCTTCAGAAGCGGCTCCGCCAGCGGTCTCGATGGCTTGTCTCCACAACATTTAAAGGATTTGTTAAGTCCAAGTGCGGGACCTGCTGGTGAGTCGCTCTTGAAGGAGCTCACGTCTTTGACCAATTTAATGCTCTCCGGCGGTGTGACTGATGCCGTCATCGATGTGTTGTATGGGGCTAATTTATGCGCTCTACGCAAAAAAGATGGCGGTATCCGTCCCATTGCCGTAGGGTGTACCTACAGGCGTATGGCAGCCAAAATTTGCTGAAAACGCTATAGCGAAAGTCTCGTCAGAAAATTCCAGCCCCTACAATTAGGGTTCGGCTCAAAAGGGGGCTGTGAGGCTGCCGTACATGCACTGTCTGCTTATCTTCACAACAACAAAGGTGAGGTCATTCTTAAGGTTGACATAAAAAACGCCTTCAATTCTGTAAATAGGGACACTTTGTTGGCAGAGGCAAAAAAGGAAATACCCGAAATTTATAGTTTCCTTTGGCAATGCTATAGGCATCCATCAAAATTATCTTATAAGGACAATCTCTTGGAATCTGCAGTCGGCTGTCAACAAGGTGACCCCCTCGGGCCAGTTATTTTCAGTTTGGCTATTCACCCAATTATCCAAAAACTAAATTCCAAATTCAATCTGTGGTATTTAGACGATGGAACACTAGGAGGTGATGTAGATACAGTCATAAACGATTTTGCTTTTCTAAAACATAAATTCCAATCTATTGGCCTGGACCTTAACACATCAAAATGTGAAATTTTCATTTCGGATATTTCAGATAGACTATCAATCATGCAAAAATTCAACACAATAGCTCCCCATATCAAAATTTTGGAAAAAAGCTCCCTTCACCTCCTAGGATCGCCAATTTTCGAAGAATCTTTTTCTAGTTTCATTGAAGAAAAAATCCAAAATTTTAACAGTATTTCCGAAAAGTTCCATAAAATTAATATACATTCGGCATTTACCATAATTAGGTATTGTTGTTTCGGCCCAAAATTTATGTATATTCTTCGTTCCTCTCACTTATGGAAACATTACAATATTTTAGATAAAATAGACCAAATTATACGAAATAGTTTAACATCAATTATAAATGTGGCATTGGACGACCGAGCTTGGCTACAAGCCACACTACCTATTCGGTTCGGTGGTCTCGGCGTCCGTAAAATTTCCAGTGTAAGTTTACCGGCGTTCCTGTCCTCGGTCCACAGCACTGAGAAGTTAACCAGGAAAATTTTAGCTTCCTCACTGATTGACTTCGAGGTGCCGTGCCTGTCCGATGCTGTGAATGCCTGGAAAATAGCTTGCCCGGATACAGTTTTGCCTGCCCACCCATCCTCCCAGAGGCAGTGGGACGAGCCGCTCTGCAGGCTGGTACGGAATAATTTAATTAATACGTCTACCAATGCTGCTGAGCGCGCCCGCCTTCTGGCTGTGGGAGAATGGGAGTCAGGGCTTTGGCTTCAGGCACTTCCGTCGCCCAATATAGGCACAATGTTGGACGATACGACCTTTCGGCTCGCTACATGTTTACGCTTAGGCGCTCCTTGTGTTGCTCCGCATCGTTGTCACTGTGGCGAAGCTGTCGACAGCCTCGGACACCACGGTCTTTCCTGCTGTAGAAGCGCAGGCCGCATAGCGCGGCACGCTAACTTAAACGACATCATCCGCCGTGCCCTCGCCACCGCCGGCGTGCCAGCTGTACTAGAACCCAATGGCTTGGCACGGGACGATGGTAAGAGACCAGATGGTATGTCGTTAGTGCCGTGGAAGATGGGTAGGCCTTTGGTGTGGGACGCAACATGTGTCGACACCCTTGCTCCATCTCACCTTCCAAGCTCGGCTGGCTGTGCGGGCGCCGCTGCCTCAGCCGCAGAGACCCTCAAACGGCGCAAATACAGTAATTTAGTCGGCTGTTACGACTTTGAGCCGTTTGGGGTCGAGACGCTCGGGACGTGGGGTCCGAGTGCACGACTACTGCACAAAGAACTTTCGCGGAGACTGGTCGACACTTCGCGTGACCAGAGGGCTGGCTTATATCTCGGTCAGAGAATAAGCATTGCCATACAACGGGGCAATGCTGCCAGTCTTCTGGGCACTTTTCCTGAAAACAGCGACGCGGAGGAATACTTTGACGCCTGAGTAAATTTTCTTATTTTATTTTAATCTTAGAATAGTATTTATTTTATAGTTTTATAGTGTATAGTGTTTAATTGTAAATATTTGTCAAAAATAAATAAATACAAGTAAGGGATCAATCGCATAATAAAAAAAAAATAAAAAAAAAAAAATGACAAAAAATATATGTATTAAATGTTTTTTGATCCTGTTCTATTTTCAAAACAGTAATCCATTAAATAGACACCACAAGTAGATTACATAATAAATAAAATCGTTATAGCATTACATTAAAACCTGCAGAGTTATAAAGCAGGTGTACCAAAAAGTAAATATCTGTATGTGCAATTAATACAAGAAAAACGATAATCAGTCAAATAAATGAATAATAGATATACTTAAAACCTTAAATTTTATAAGTTTCTAAAATTAATTATGACACAGGACTACCTACTAAAAAATAAAAACAATTAAATTCAGAAGTTATACATTTTTGTGGGATGAAAAATACGGTCGTGATAAGGATTCGAACTTGCGCTTCTCGGATCTCTCCTCAGAGCTCCGAATTCTTCTTCCACATTTTAATACGTCTTTTGGTAACGTCATTGCTACCTCTTCAGTCCCTATAGAATTCAATTAATTAATTATCGCACCAAAACCACAATATCAAAAAACTATTAAATGTTAAAATAAAAAAAAGTATATTTTAAGATGACTCAAAAATAATTTAAGCCATATTAAACAACTCAAATTAAAGTTGATTTAACATGAAACCTACTATCTAACTCACTTTCACATTCATAATATCAACGTCTTTATAATACATTGTTATTTTGAGAATATATTAGGGCCAGAAAAACATAATATAAGTTACTAGGTATATTACAAAATTCACGTTATATTTTCTTTTATTATTTCTGGGTTTCATGCAAAAGTAGCCCCGGGGAGACTTATTATACCACAGGTTCTTTTTTATGTAACATTCATAACCAGTGCTGAAACTGTTGAAAATGAAAAATCCTGCAATTTCGTAAAATAACAAAAATACTTTAGATTTCATTTACTGAAATACATTTTTATGTTAGTACGTAATAACGTACGTATTAGATTTATATGTACATCGAAGCGAACAAATTCTTAAACATATTTCTATTATATTTCTATTCAATATTTTAAATGCGAAAGTAACTCTGTTTGTTTGTATGTAGGTAACATACAAACAAACAGAGTTACTTTTCACGACTCAACGGCTAAACGGATGGTAATGAAATTTGGCAAGGAGATAGATGCTACCTTTTGTCACGCAGACGAAGTCGCGGGCACCAACTAGTTATCTATAAATTAACGTCATGGAAAAATATCGTTGGAAATGGACATTCAAATGTAACGGGAAATATTCATGTTCCAATGACGCCAGTTCGTATATTATTATATATTGCTATATTAATAAATAGCAAAGAATAGCAATAACATTCGATAATTGAAAAACAAACTGTCGATTGAGACCATACTTTTTTAAAGTCATCTAAAATAAAACAAACTATATTCATATACGAACCTTACACGCTTTATGAGATTAACTCGCAATTTTTTTCGGTTTTACACTTCACACATGGATGACCCAAAATTTTTTTGCTGTCATGATCTGGTATTTTTTTATGCAAATTATTTGAGGCCCGCGGGGCACCTTTTTGTGATTAACTGAGTTAGCTATGATTATAAAAAAACCTATAAAAATATACACACAAAAAATGTATGTATAAGGCACCTAAAATATTCTCTTGCCAGCTCAAATAAATATAATAAATTACATTTAATCGTATTGTACTAAAATTTGAAAAGGTAATTTAGAAAGGTTTTCTAAAGGAGAATTTCTTATTGTGTTCCCAAAACGATAATTATGTTATTATAATCCTTAGCTTCGAAGCGAACAGACTACTAAATATAGTTTAGAAATAAATTGCGTTACGTTTTCTTAATACTTACTTATTCATATTAGAAAACGCGTCCTTAACGAACTTCTTAGACATAATATATATCTACCTAACTAAGTATGGACACAAATATAGGTATATTTTTTCTAAGTATTTTGCGATATTAGCACCACTATGAGGTAAAATAAAATCAAAAGTTAGTTTGATTCGTAGACCACAAGTTGAATGTGGTAGCTGAGTGGTTACAGACAGACAGTCATGAGTTACAGTTGTGGTTTCAAACTGGCATGTACAAATGTGACTTTTTTAATGTCATATCAATTTTTTTTAGTTGAGGGGTTCGTGGCTAAGTCACAGCCGCACAGATCGATCGACCGAGGTTAAGCTGCGCTTGCCGCGGTCGGTCTGTGGATGGGTGACCATCATTTCTTACCGATACCCCTCCGTGCCTCGGAGAGCACGTTAAGCCGTCGGTCCCGGTTATCAAATTAAGATCTATGACAGCCGTTACGGGTAGTCAGAGGCCTAAAAGTCTGACAACCAGTCATACCACGAGATATCGTGTTACCCAGTTACTGGGTTGTGGAGGTGAGATAGGCAGTCGCTCCATGTAAAATTCTGGTATTAAGCTGCATCCGGTTTGACTGGAAGCCGACCCCAATGTAATTGGGAAAAGGCTAGGCAGATCAATTTTTTTTAGATAATCTAAGTCATTACACACATACTGTGTATGATGGCCAGCGTGGTGATCACTACTAGTGCCTTTTCGGTATGACAAGAGGCCCTTGCTTGCAGTGTTATGGGGTGGTTATTATATTTTTTGCGTAGACCACAAGTAATTAAACCATGGAAGTACCTATCTAAAATGTTTTTAATCAAAAGTAAATGATAATCTCGGACCCAATTATATCACGTCTATAAACATTAGAAAACTTTTGAACCATACTTAGGTAGTATATAGGTATAGCAAGCTTATAAACTTTAAATGGTAAACACGAACATTTGTTATACTTATACTGAACCAACTTCTAATATACAACTCCGACGTACGCTGTTATGCAAAAGGTAGTGTTAGTCTCAGTGCGGGTACTATTTTGTTACTTTTTATTATTGAAAATAGGATCTGCTGACATTGTCTACAAACCGAAATTAGTCTAAAATCCATCCTTTTTTATTCGAGTAAATTTTTTGTATAATTAAAATACTAATAAAAAGTAATTATAAGCACGCCTGCCATTGACAGTCCTGAAACATTTTCTTATAGGTCCCCAGGCTGCGATGAAAATATTTACCTACCTAGTTTCTTCTTTCTCACTTTTTAGTTACACATAGCAGGCGTGTTTTTAATTTTTATAATTATTTTTTAATCATATATAATTATATTTTTTTAATACATGTTGAGGCCATGTAATGCCTATATTAATTCTATTTTTCAAAGAAACATTGAAAAAATAATAGACAAGAACGGGGCTTGAACCCGCGACCTTTGACGTTCCGTGTCATCACTCTACCAACTGTGCTACCTTGTCGTGTTTTGAACACGACAAGGTAGCACAATATTTTTTATTTCATACTATATATATATTGTACCACAACTACTATAGTACATTTTCTTTTAAATCTTGCTGGAAAGTACAATGATTTTAGAAATACCCCCATACACCTAAATCGGTTGAGGCATTTCGAAGTTATAGTGGAATAAAGAAACTCACAAACATGAATACGTACATGAACCCTAACAATACTACCACAGAGTATTGTTTTTCGAATACATGCCGCAGAAGCATGACGTCTGTTATCATGCCAAGTAATGGCAATTCCATAGCCGAGTCCTGTAGAGTCCTCAGTTTTTGGGAGAGCCAGTTTGTCCTACCCTGGATGTTTGCCCTAAACATGCTGGCTTTCGCCTCTTTGTGTAAAAATACATGAAGAGGCGGAGCCCAAGCAGGGCATTCAGTGCCATTCCAGGGCATGTGGACATAGCGCCCGTGGCCATGAGACAGGCAGTCCTTTGCAAACTGTCCAGTTTTTTGATAGTGGTCGTTTGATGGATTTTGCTATACCACACGACAGACGCGTATGATATGCTTGGTCGTACTATGGTAGTATACAACCAAAGCGCGATTTTGGGATTTACACCCCAGTTGCTACCCATAAGGCGACCACTGACCCCGAGGGACATTTTAGCTTTACTCAGTACGTTTGCTAAATGTGTGTTCTACGTTAGCTTTTTGTCGATAGTGACGCCCAAGTATTTAGCTTCAGTGGAAAACGTAATCATTTTACCATTCAGCTTTGGCATCACGAGTTTTTCCAAACGCCGTTTTTTGGTAAAAGGTACTAAGACAGTTTTGTCCGCGTTGACAGAAAGGTCATTTTTGGCACACCACTCACTGACGGTGTTAAGATCTTTTTGCATGATCTGTGAGATAGTTGATTGACAGAAGCCCCTTACGACGATAACCAAGTCATCTGCGTAGCCTTGCGCATCGATTCGGAGTTCTGCCAACCTAAATAAGAGCCCATCCACAGCTAGTGTCCACAATAAAGGCGATAAGACTCCACCTTGCGGGCATCCTCTAACTGTGGTTATCTCTATTGTTTCATCATGAAGGGCAATTTTTGCCCCTCTATGACTAAGAATCGACTTTACCCATCTGATGGTAGTCGGGTCGACATTTTTGCTAGTCAGCCCGTTCACCAGCAATGAGATTGACGAGTTGTCGAAGGCTCCTTCAATGTCGAGGAACGCACATAACGCTAATTCTTTGTCCTCCATAGCCTTTTCCAACCTGTCTATCAGACTTGTGAGGGCAGTTTCGGTTGATTTACCCTTACAATAGGCGTGTTGGCTGCGGTGGATAGGAGATGCAACTAGAGCTGTATCTCTAATATACCTATCTAGCACCTTCTCCATTGTCTTTAGAAAAAATGAAGTGAGGCTGATTGGTCTGAAAGACTTTGGCTGGCTGTAGTCTTTCCTGCCAGCTTTAGGTATAAAAATGACTTTGACCAAAGTCCATTGTTCTGGTATATATCCCCAGGCCAAGCTTGCCCTGAAGATTTTTATCAGATATGGTATGAGGACGTCCTTTCCCTGTTGTAGTAACACAGGTAATATTCCGTCCTCCCCACATGCTTTATATGGTTTGAAGGAGTCTACGGCCCATTGCACCTGGTTGGGTCTTATGATCCTAGCAGCCCTGCTCCAGTCCTCGTTATGAGGTCTATGGCACACTGGCTTTTGGGATGTATCTCTTCTCAGAGACCCAGGAAAGTGGGTCGCGGCCAGCAACTCTAGCGTCTCCTTTTCATTACTTGTAAAGGAGCCATTTTCCGTTTTGAGGAGTCCAATTTCATTAGTCTTGGCTTTTGAGAGCAATTTGTGAAGTCTTGCTGATTGTGGCAGGCTTTTTATCTCCTCACAAAGCTTCCTCCACAAGACTCTCTTCGCCTTCCTAATCTCTTTGCTATATTCAGATAAGGCTTTCCTGTAGATCTCCCAAGCTTGAGTCTTTTTAGCCTTGTTGAACAGTTTCCTGGTTTTCTCTCTAAGCTTCCTGAGCCTTGAGTTCCACCAGGGTACTTTCCTTACTGAGGTCTTGGTTTTGAGTGGACAACTCGTTTCAAAGGTCATGTGTATGCCTTTTGTTAGAGTGGCCACCGCTATCTCTAGACTCTCAGTTGATTTGATAGTTTTTGGGAAGGATACAAGATTTTGCCTGAGTTGATTTTTAAAATCTGGCCAGTCGGTTGATCTTGGATCCCTATATGTTGTGGTTTGGGTGTCCAAAGCTGCCCTAACCTCAAAAGTTATATTCCTATGATCTGACATTGAGTTTTCGCTACTAACCTGCCATGAGTCTATGTGTCTGGCTAGGTTGTTTGTAGCGATAGTAATATCTAAGACTTCCTGCCTAGCACTCGTTACAAAGGTAGGTATGCAACCTACGTTTAGCGTACGAATACATACATACATTACAGATAAATTTGAAGAGTAAAAATTAACGGATGCATAGTATTTATCCGGGAGGCGCAGGTTTCAATAGTTTTTTCTTTCCACAAAAACTAACAACATTGTTTAAAAAAACAAAAAAGATAGTTTAAATATAGCGCTTTTTTTTCTGGGTTGGCATTGTATTAGATAATATCGTCCATCTAACATAACATCCCAAATAATGTAGCTTGACGACAGTACCGAGTAATTTCGTGAATAATGGAATCTAATTTGAAAACTAAAGTTGGTCGCATACAATGACCTGTAGTCACAGACTGCTTCCGAATGCATGCCTACATGATTAAAATGCGACTGCACTCGTTGGTTTAGTGGTCCGTAGCGCGACTGCTGAGCAGGAGGTCTCGGGTTTGATTCCCGGGTCGGGCAAAGTGTTATTGAGTTTTTCTGTTAGGAAATTCTCAGTAGCAGCCCGGAGTTTGGAAATGTGCTCGGTTGATGGCAATAGGCTCACCACCTATTACATGGGACTTAATAACAGCATTGGTGAAATGTGGGTGTACAATTGTGTACACCTCTGCCTACCCCTTCGGGGAATACAGGCGTGATGCTATGTTATGTTATGTATGATATGTTATGTATGTCTGGTTCCCTCAACTGTCTTCCTAGGCGTTACAGTGGACTCTAAACTGCAATGGGGACCTCATATAGAGGCACTTGCAGGCAAATTGAGCTCTGCTGCATTTGCTGTTAGGAAAATAAGACAGATGACAGATGAAGCTACAGCTAGGCTAGTTTATTTTGCATACTTCCACAGTATTATGTCTTATGGCATTTTACTGTGGGGATCGGCTGCTGATATCGAGACTATATTTATATTACAAAAAAGAGCAGTCCGAGCTATTTATAATATGGGAAGCCGTGAGTCGCTCCGTGAACTATTCAAGGAAATAAATATACTTACATTACCATCGTTGTACATATTTAGCAATATTATGTATATTCGGAAAAATATTGCCCAATTTTATAAAAAGAGTGACCACCACAATCTAAACACCCGTTACAAAGATAGGCTTCAAGTACCAGGTTTTCGACTTAGTAAGACCAACAAGTCATTTATGGGTAATAGTGTTAGGTTCTATAACAAGATTCCTCGTCATATTATTGACTTGCCGGACTTAAAGTTCAAACCGATTGTTAAGCGCGTTTTAATGTCCAGCGCCTATTATAGTATAAATCAGTACATTAATGATACAGATGTATGGCGAACGATTCCTTTCTGCACACTGTGACCCACTGGCACTATTTGACCAGCGCGGACATATATTTACTTTTGTATAATTTCTTTTTTCTTTTTTTAGTCTATTTTCTGACCGAACTGTCTTTTTACAGTTATTTTATAGTATTAGTTATTTTATATATATTTGACATACGTATTTATTACTTTATCATAACTTATTGTTATTATTCTAATTACAGATTGTACTCTATATTCTTATATGAGTCTCTAATTAATAAATAAAATAATTCATTGCTTTTCTGTAAAATGTGAGCATCATGTGGTTAATAATGTTATATATTACATTAATATATACATTCACCTGCCTATTGCCAGGCATTATGAGTTTGTCATGCTCACTAAAATGTCTTGCTGATGGTGGCGTTGTGTATCGGGTCGTTGAGTTCCCTTCAAAATGGTTGAGTTCAGCGACGCTGATGCGCACGTCATACTCGTGAACGGGTGCTGTCTGTCGGGACTGGTCCGCTCGTAATTGCCTTGGTAATCGTTTTGGCTTTATAAACTTTTACTATTTCAATCATTTGCTTTTGTTTTCCTCTTACATTATTCTACATTATTCTCACATACCATCAATACACCATTGTAATTAAAATTTTATTTAAAAAGAGTGTCTATGGAGTTTCTTGCCGGTTCTTCTCCATAAGATCAACTTTTTTGGAACCGTGCACCTAGCTTTGACGTTTTATAAGTGCCTGTAATTTGGTCTATGTGAAATAAAAAAAATTGAATTTGAATTTGAATTTGAATTTATGTTATGCTTATTATTTATTTTGATGGAATTTGTTTGGAGATGAATACATAAAAAAGGAATGGGTAAGCAGATAGAGAAGGGCGGTATAATTAATTTATAATTGGTCATTAGTCAAGAAGTCTCCCTGTCGTCTCTAATGAATACATATTTTGTTCGTCCTCTTTTAAATTGTTTGTCTCAATATTGTTCGGATAAAATATGTATATTTAATTGAAAAAATAGAAAAATGTTATATACATACCATATTTTCCCCAAAAGGATACTGAAGAAATTTAAGCAAGATTAAAAAAATCAAAAGAGGAAATGTATTGCAGCCATGTTTTACAAGCACAAGTTTTGTCAATATGTACCTACTTAAAGTAAAACCACACACAGCTATAAACTAGGAGTAGATATAAGGCACTGAAATTTATATTCAGAATTAATAGGATTGCTCACTCCTGTAGGTACTTTGTTTAATATCTGACCGTCATCCTGCGCTGATTGGACTGCCCTAATTACCTCATGCAAATAAAATTAAACAAAGGTACCAAAGTACCGTGTGCCCAATAATAGCTATTGTCTATGGAAGCAATAAAAGATAGCGAGTTTGTTCTTCGATATTGTTTGGGTTTAGGCGGGAAAATGTAAAGTGCACGTTGTCGATTTTATATTGTTTTCCAAAACTTGTGTTTCTCCGAAGTATAATGTGTAATTATGGTGGATAATTAACCATTATGTGTTCATGAAGGTGTACGAGTGTGGGCAAATTGTATAAAATTGAAAATCATGACTTTTTGTGTTCACTCCTAAACTCCATCGAAGACTCAGTAAAATTTCCACCGTTTTACTGGGGCAATAACTGCAATAACTTTTTATACTTGATTAAAAAAAGAAGGAAGTAACTGAAGACGAGGCTTTGGCCTTACTTTTATTCAAGAACACTGAAGACGAGGCGGTATGGTCTAAGACCTTAGCCTGCCCGATTAGGGCGAAGGAAATAAAAAAAAAAAAAAAAAACGATATTGTTTGGCAAAATGACCCAAATACCGCAACTTACCCACATTTGTATTATACTATCGAGTTCTAGCAGTCCGACGGCATTCCCACCTCTACAAATTTTCTAGAACAGTGTCCTGAATTTCAATTAGCTGATTAAGCGTCATCTATGCCCTTATACTTTATCCAAGCTCCAAACAAGGGAGTATTACTACCTGAATATGAAATTCTAGAAATTTGAAGTTTGGTATAGAATTCCGAATTTGTGTATGATTGCGGATACTACGATGATGTCTAAAACCGCCCCCAATGGATATTGCAACAATACAGGGAGACAACAACGTTGGTGCTTTGATGATTAATCACACAGTAAGTCACAGATGAACATTTAAATAAATACTCCATAAACACGGTGACCCCTTTTTAAATTCATCACATCTTGCGCAATCTGACATTAGTTACTAAAGGAAACAGCAGTTTTGTCAATCAAAACGTAATAAAAACTATGATGTAATTATAGCTATTAGTAAATAATAAAAAATTTACTAAATATACAGAAGTGTAGTGTATATTTTGTTAGTGTTGTGTATTGAGTATCTTAATTTTAGCAACGAAGATACTCAATCTTCGTTGCTAATTCCCTTATCTAAGAACAGCCTGAGGCGGTACTAGCCTCCGGGATGCGAAGAATTCGGGGTGGAGGAGAATACAACTATGAAATACGGGACCTCGGTAAAGGTTAGAAGCAGACTGTGTGGTTTTATTCAGTACCTATGGCACGTCATCCATGAGAATTGAAAAAAGGGAAGGGATAAAAGCCTCCTTCAAATACTTCCATCTATAGTGTAGCGTGTCTGTTCTGGCTCAAAGGTTTATCAATTCTGACTGTGTTATTTTCCCACTTTTTAACCTTTCGGCTCAGTAACGTACAGATCTGTACGTTGTAACAATAAAAATCTATTGTGTCTGCTAATGACTGACGCAACAGCTAAAGGTTGTCTCTTGTTTTTTTTACATTTCTGGGGTAAGCTGGACCCCAGAAATGTAAAAAAAACAAGAGGCAACCTTTAGCTGTATTTGTATCTTTCTGTTCTAGCTTCTGAATGTAGTCCGCACATCTCCATTTAAGTTTTTTTTTAATCTATTATAACGGTAAATGGGGCATCAATTCTAAGGTAGCCTACCTAAACTAAATTTAGAGGATTGCTGTCTTTTATAAAGGCTTACTATATGAGTAAGACGGGACTGATAAGGAGACGTTAAATTCGAAAGCCACGTCAAACTAAAATTTCTAACCATTTTTAGGAAGCACTCTTTCAGGTGGCCACTAAAATGAGAAGCGCCGACCTAAAATTGTATGGAAACTTTAGCAGCATATTTTTTGAGTTTAATTTGCTACATCAGAATTGACACCAATATATCTAAACCTGCTACAAACATACAATCCTTTGTACACAAGACTATCCAATGCTTGTTGAAATACAATTAATTATGGTGTAGCATTACTTTGATATCAATATTAATATTATGTGTAACGTAATATCTAATTCCTCATAAGGATGATGGGATAAGATAACACAAACACAAGTATAATTAATAATATTCAGGTGTAGTGTAACGATTGCTAGGTAATTTATCGAATAGATAGACTAAGATACCTTACAGTTTGGCAGATTATTAATGATGAGCAAGTGGTGTAAAAAGATATTATCTGGAAGGAACACTTCCAGTGTTATGGTAACGATAAAAATATATTTCTAATGTTTGGACTTATTGGAAAAAGAAAATCGGGTTTTCTTGGAGTATACTTATTTTTAATTCGCAAGCCATTTTGAATGTATTTAATTTAATGTTCTTGCAAAATGTAATTTCATGTTATTGTTTTCTTATTATTTCTGGCAAGTGTGTTGAAAAATGTCGTATGAGACTCGTGTGCTATAGTCACTACACGTTTCGGTCATTGCTATACAACCTTGACTGTAATTACCAACTTAGCGAATTTGTATCATAATGTACTATTATTTCTTTATTGTTATAGTAATATGTGCCATTATGCGTAGCCTAAAATAAAATATGTAATATATACGTATGCACCTCTAAGAAGAGATTTATGAGTTTTATTTAAATTTGAGCATTTGTTTCCAGGGAGAGGAAATCTGCGATCTTAAGAGATCGTAGATATAACCTACCTAAGACAGAAAGCATTTTTAGACCGACTCAACCAATTCCGCGACGGGAGGTGTGGGGAGACCCTAACTCGGAAATCAGAACATCCAACGGCTCTTTGGTACAATCGGTTTATGTGTTTTCAATACATGCAGGTACGTATTTATGTAATCTAGTTTCCTTTATGTGTCGTTTACCCTCATAATGTAAACGTTTTCCATTTTACGCTCATAAGCGTTTTCATAAAGTTCATTGAAATTTCGTTCGGGCCATATCACAATCGTTCAAAGTCGAGTCACGTTGCCATTCTATTACATTGCCAAAGAAGGGCAGCGTCAGAATATTCGCTCTGATCTATTAAATAGCGATTCGAATAATTTTATATGAGTATATTCAACTACAGAGTTTTAGTTTAAACAAGAGTGATTTAACCTTTCGGCTCAGTAACGTACAGATCTGTACGTTGTAACAATAAAAATCTATTGTGTCTGCTAATGACTGACGCAACAGCATAAGTAATAGGTATAGGTACATAAGAATTTTAATATGGCGGTGAGTAGTCCACTCAACTCGGGTTCTAAAAGTGAATTAATGTATGAACTAAATTCCGTCGCGTCGTGCAAAGAGCTTAATCTAAATTGCCCATAACTTACATTTGAGCTGTAAATTGCATACTGAAAACAGCGCTTGAAATATGTTAAAGCGAAAATGCTAAGCAACATATACTATCAATACTTTTGCCTACACACAGATACGTGGAATTCAATATAGACATTTATTACAGCATGGGGCCTGAATAGACGTTTTATAGTTTCTAACATCTCTCTGATGTGAATTCCATATAAAGTGAAACCATATATCAACCAGAATTTCATCTTAACACAATTCCTCCTGCGCTTTAAGAACTTCCTCTTTGCCACGTTAATTAAAAATTTAAAAGACACCTGTTATAAAAGCTAACATTTTCCGGCTTTGTTGAGGCGGAAACATTTTCATAAGAATTTTAATATCTGTTTCATATAACTTTGAACTTATTCATTTCAATCATCATGGATTATGTTATATTATTACCTATTTATAAAGGCGTGAACTTAAACAGTCGAAAAACCGGTCTGACAATAAAATACGTATACATAATATGGAATACAAATATATTTTGTTAAATAAACACGCCACATCAAGACTATAGGGAATGTTAATACAAACAGTGGCTGTTCGTAACGTAACCGACGTCAAACAGACCGACCATTGAGACATCTTAGCTAAAAAAAGTCCTTCTGTTATCTAAAGAGCAAAAAACATCGTAACTTTTTGGAGAAGACGCCTTTTCTCTCGATAAAAATGTTTTTACCACAATTCTTTTGTGTTTTTTTACCCGTTTCGAAATTTTAAATATTCATAAATGGAGCAGGCAACGTCACGTAAACTGTTGCCTCAGAAAAAGGTTATTACCAAAGTAATACTAACATCAAACTATTCCATAAAAGAGATCTCATGCATAACTAAGCGAAACGAAATAGTGCTTTTTATGTAATGTTCTAGTTACATACATATAATAGCAGCTTATCATTGACACATTGCCAACTGGAGCAGGATCCTTTTAGAATAAAGTAGGGGAAGATTTATCCATAAACTTAGCACTTTTTCTTGGGAATAGATAAGTGTCGGAATGTTTTTTTTTTAAACATATGGAATGAATAGAAAACATTGTATATCAAACACTTAATCGCGTTATTATCGGAGATTAAATACTACTATAATAATAATACTCCCCCTGACCGTATTTCGGTCCGGTCGGACGGAGACCGGTCAAGTACGCAGGAGATATTATAGTGCACAAGTGTATGCGCAAACACAGGTGCACTCCCTCGTCACGGGGGTGTCACACCACCAACTTCGTAAATCTGGTTTGCTACCGAGAATTTCCTGACTGAAAAACCCAATAACACTTTGCCCGACCTGGAAATCGAACCCAGGACCTCAGGCTCAGCAGCCGCGCTTACGACCACTAAACCAACGAGGCAGTTACTACTCGTAAGGATGTCTAATACTCAGTGTTGTCTTCCAGGTAGGTTCAAAATATCTTTGTAGAAGCAGTACATACCTGTAGTGTATGTATACAGCCAAAAAAGATAATGTAAAATGCAGAGAAATCGGAGCCAAGGTACCTATAAACATAATATCATTGACCTTACATAGTAAAGCAGGTATATATAGAAATGAAATGGACATTAACATTCACAGAAAGCCATTACTTTAGAAATTCATATTCCTATATATGGTACAAATTGAAGCGACCGTTATCATAATCAATTCATCACGATGGCGCGTGTTATGGCCGTTGGTTTCAGTTATCTGTGGCTGCTAGTGTTACAACCTGACAAAATGCCTAATACATCTAGTAACCGGGCCATCAAAATATGAGTGTTTTATTAATTATTACTATAAATCTGTGTTTGTCATGATGTGTGACGTAAACGCACATCTATATTAGAGGGCAGATGTTGTGGCTATACTAGTTTTTCCTCATTTATTTATTTTAAGCAGTTATTTATATACCCATACGCGTATCGTAATGCGTGCGACGTGCGCTCTTTGTCCTTCATCAGAAATACCGAGCACTGAACGAAAAACATACATAACCTAGCATCACGACTGTAATCTCCGAAGGAGTAGGCAGAGGTATCCACAGTTATACAGCCACATTTCACCGATGTTGTTATTAAGTCCCATGTGGGGTCCAGGGTAGGAGGTGAGCCTATCGGGCACAATTCAAAACTCAATAAATAAATAAAGTATATAAAATAAGAAAAACTTAATAATACTTTGCCCGACCTGGGAGTCAAACCCGAGGTCTCATTCTCAGCAGTCGCGCTTTAGACCACTAGAGTTGTCTAGACTGTAACGTCAGTTTGAGGTCTTTTCAAGTTTTCATAAATAAAACATTGAATAATACTACGTGCAAAGAAATCAAAGCGGCACTTCTAAAAATGAATTCGTTGCCTTCAAGTCTTTAAAACCTTTTACTTTTGTCACAGTACCTATTCTTAGCAATGTATTTTCTTATCTATAGTAAGTACTATATTTATTACAAACATCCTCACATCAAACTCCATTGGACAACATGTTAGCATCTGTGTGCAGCGATAACAGGAACGTTTCTACCAAACATTAATAATGCATATTGTGATATTTCATCTACATACAAACTTCGTAAGTCATCTCATTCCCCTAAGTTTGCCAAGATTAGCTTCGCATATGACAGGTATATCTATCGAAGATACTTGCATTTCAACACAGTAATATTATACAGTTCAAAATATCTGAAACTGAAGAAGAGTTGAACGTAGTAAATAAATATGTAGATAGGAATAATTTAAGTGAGCGAGAGACTCAAAGATTTGATTATAAACATTTTACTGGCTAAAATAATAGCGGAAGATCAGAGAAACGACGGATGCATAGCGTGCCATAGGAATAATATGATATGGCAAAAAGCGGCGACTATTGGAGATCTGTGTACAAAAGAAAAACACATTCTGCGCCGACTTCAAATAAATTAGAACAGAAGAAAGGGAATAAGGAATTAAAGTGAGTTAATAAGCTCATTTGATAGACTCATTATCTATTGTGAATAACAATATTACTTAACCAGCTTATACTGACAGAACGCCAAGCCTTTAGAAAGTTTCGTCATTAAGAATTCTTATAAAAAAGGATCAATGTCGTAGAATAACGTAACAGTAAAAAAAAAAACTTGTAAAGCTGTTGTACAGAATAAAACTTGGTCACTTTTCATAAAATGAAGGATTTCTAATAATTTAAATAAAGTGGAACTGTCCAAACAAACTGTGTGAGCTCCAAAATGAATAAATTATATGTTAGGGTGGAATCCTTGTGAGCATGCATTACAATTTGGTGTCTAAATATTTCGAATATCTCTCTCGAGTGTACCTACTTAATAATTATGTAAGTACGCCATTAAATTTTAGCCATTACACGTGCCTTTCCTTTGTCAAATGACATAATTAATGGAGGAGATTCAGGTTAATTCCTCTAAGGGTGGAAATTGGTTTCATCCTCCGGTCTTTTAGTCAATAAACAAAATGAAAGAGTTTCCGGTATCAGTAGGATTGGACTCTTATTTATTAGTTTGCCTTTGAATAGTATCCGGGTACTGAGGTCCGGATGTACCTCTCAGACCCTTCGGTACGATATCTATGAGCTAGGGTGTCAATAAAGGGAGGTGAAATGAAGATAATATAAAAGTTTCGGTACAGAAATGTTTATTAACAATCTGTCTTTCGCATTATTGTTACTTAATTTATTTTGGTATGCTTAAATAATTTAGAAACTATTTCTACCTACATCATTTTCTACACTATTCTTGCAGTACCTTTTTGACCACAAAACTCTTAAAGGAATCTCCATAATTAGCTCATAACTTTGATTTTATATTATTATACTGATACGTTCAACTAAGCCATAATTATGTGGAAACTTCCAAATTGGAACTATTATCCCACATAAACTAGCAAGTTCATGCGAAACTTGTAAATCTGTCCTCCATTAAGTTGGACACAATAATGCCACCATAAATCGGGTCCTTTTGTGAAACCCATATTACTTCGATAACATACATATATACAGGTACAATATGGAAGAAAACCTACAATTTCCAAAGTGATCCCAACAATTTATAGCTTAGTTTCACCTATAGTCAGGATTTACGAGCAAACCAACGATAAAAATAAAACATCCACCTCTTTTTATTTGCTCAAATATTTTACTTATAACTGTGATCCGATTTCCGTGAAACCCATTTCAATTTAAATTTAGTTTTGCTTTTGAAATTAAACAAAATAGTGAAAGCTTTCCATTTCAAAACAATTTCACTTTGCCTTTTCGTTTACAAAACTTGAATTTAATCAACATCATCGATGCTGTTAAGTAAATTCCAAATCTGGATCAGGTGGGTGTTACGAAAGGCACCTTTTAAGTTTTATCTGTCTCTTTAGCCTTTGAAACCGTAGCGATAAACTTGAATTGTCGAAACTTTATTACTTCAGTTCATGCCGACCAATGTGGTTGGTGCAAAGTGTCGACGAACAAAAACGAAGTAGCGTAGTTTAACAAATACTCGTAGTGCGAGTTCCACTCCGCTAAACGAAGAGTTAAACAAACTTTCAATCGGTTCTCCAAAATTTATTGAACCGTTTGTACAGTCAGCTAAAAAAGCTGATTAACATTTTCATTTTGACGTGTTTAACTATTTTTGTCGCTGACTATACTACAAAAGAACAATTCTTTTCAGGATCTTTAGACATCATGTTTATTGTCGACAGTGAATTATTCAATAAATGTTTCTCAATATCGAAATACGGAAAGAAAACATTTCCGAGGAATTTTCCATCGGGTTTCGTATACCTATTCAATGATTGTTGTGGGTGTAGTTTGATTTATAAATAACAAAAGATTATTTATTCCCACAGTAATTGTAGGCTTTCTTTGACCTCTAAGTATGTAACTATATTTATTATTTATTTTAGACTAGATGACCCGGTGTACTTCGTATCACCTCGAACGTCAAATGTTTGACAGGAAAGTAGGTAGAACAGTTTATATGGGCAAATGAACAAGTTGTTTTTACTATCTTCCTCGGATTTTTTCTACATTTTGTCACCGTTTAAACCTTCCCTGGACTACGACAACCATTTCAAAACTAAAATCAGCTAAATCGGCTCAGCCGTTCTCGAGTTATGGCGAGACAAACGAACAGCAATTGGTTTTTATATATATAGATGTGTGTCCATATTTAATTAATTTAAACTATACATGAGCTTCCCAATAAAACACTAACGTGTATAATGACTTTTGTACAACGAAATGTTGTATAAATCGCTTTCGTGAGACACATTCATGTTCATTATTGTTCTCCGGTTATATCCCGAAATTACCCGACTAGTTTTGAATTCGAACGGAGCCCTTAGTCATGAGCTGAGCTCGGTGAACATTAAAAATGTAATAGACATTTAAGATAAAACGTTTCGTGTAGCTTTTTTTTTAAAGTAATTTTCAACAAGTTTACATTTTTTAAATCTGTTGGCACCATGGTCCTTAGTATTGCTATATATATATACGTTATAAAAAATTACATAGGATGCTATGTTGTAATGAAAAAAAAAAACGTTGAGAATGACATTAAGAGAAAAGAATGTTACTTTGTTGTTCTCATCGTTTGGATCTGTTGACAATACCCACGAAATATTAACGACAGTATCTATATCTATACTGTGTGAGTGCAGTTACAGCGAACAGTGCATCCCAGAAACAATTCCTTACTATTCAGCAAAGTATATTTTACAGCAGTCAGAATTGGTACAGTAGCAGTGTTTGGCTTTTAGCCAGTTTCAGCAAGTTTCTGAGAAAAAATGACTTTTATACACTGATCTACGTTACGTATATATGTACTTTTGGTAGACAGAAACTGATCCAGTCCCTCGTCCCCAAGCTTAAGCTATGTTCATTAGGAGCCGAGCCTAAAATCGGCACCCCTGGCCTATGGGAAATCATTGACAAAAATGTGTCCTAATATTTTTAATTTGTTCGCAAAATTCTTAATTCCACTTTTCTTTCCTTAATCTAAGCTTTTACGAAGGATTGCCCGGTAAGCTCTCTTGATTTGCCACACCATCTCGCCCTAATCTCGCAGGGATTACCTGAGGATACGAAATAAGCGAAGATAACAAGTATTTATAACCTTATGCTCATAGGATCAAGTAAATGTGTCAATAAGTAGGCATAAAACCAATTCTGCGTGTTAGTTCGTACCTACTGGAAAACATATTGGTAAAACTTGATGTTGCATCCCTTTCCTTCGTCTATTATAATTTTTGGTCATAAAAATGTCTTGATGCAATATTGAATTAGAGATACTAAGATCATAAAAACTTATCATGTTGCAAAAATAAAAAGCTCGGAACACTTATACGAAGTTTTTCAAAACAGTTCGTTATATTATGTCAATTTTTATTAGGTCTGAATTATCGGTATAACCTTCTAATAGTTAATAAATAATAATTACGTGAGTTGTGTCTACTACTCCACCTGAGACTTATTTCTTTTCTAAGATAAATAGTAGGTACTTAAATACTTACAATCAATTCTATTAGTACACTAAGGAACGAAAAACTACCAGAGACAATTGCGTCCAACATCTAAACGTTCATACTTAAAGAATTGACATGACCTAAAAACCTTAAAAATAAACCTAAGGGAAATGCATATAGATTGTATTTGACTTCATACACTTATGATGGTATATCGCACTATGGTTTACCATTAGAACAGTGCCTTTGAGATGCCTATTCACTCCCGATTTGAAGATCCCCAAATTGTAATGCACTCCACATTTTTTCCACAAAAAAATTTAACTTTGAGGTTAAGTACCTAAGCATGAGTTAATGCTTTTTAAAGATTTATCTGTATTCATTAAGATCATTGCATCTTTACGACATTGTATTAACCCAAAGTTAGTCGTGTCGGTTCAGTCACCTGTAGGTGACACGACTAAATAGGGACTGAATAGACAATGTCGTCACCAAAAGACGTATTAAAATGTGGATGAAGAATTCGCGGAGATCGAGATAGCTTAGTGGTCAGAGCGCCTGGAGTATTTATCCGGGAGGCGCAGGTACGAATCCTGCTCGCGACCGTATTCTTTTTCCACAAAATGTATTACTTTGAGATTCACTAAGCATGCGTTAATACTTTTCAAAGATTTATCTGTACTTGTAAAGTTCTATAAATACCGACGAAAGGTATTCCAATCTTCAGCTACGCTAATCGTCAAAAGATATGAAAAAGGTCATGAAAATAAAATATTTACGTTCAAAGTATAACATCTGTATGAATATGTAAATGCCGTGGAGGCGGTAAACACTCCCGGCAATAACAGCACGACCTACGATAAGTACGTCGTACCGTTTACCAAAATATATTTACATAGAATATTCAATAACATAGATATATCTGCCACCAGCTCCAAGTTAGCGTAAGTGTAGATAGATATTTATTAATCTACAGCGTAGACTTTAAAACTGACTGCCTCGTTGGTCTAGCGGTCGCAAGCGCACCTGCTGAGCGTGAAGTCCTGGGTTCGATTCCCAAGTCGGGCACTGTTATTGGATTTTTCTGTTAGGAAATTCTCAGAAGCAGCCCGGAGTCATGAAATTTCTGGTGTGACACCCCCGTGCTTCGGAGAGCACGTAAAGCCGTCGGTCCTGCGCCTGATCTCTCTCCGGTCGTATCGATTGCCGTCCCATCGGAATATGAGAGTGGAAGAAGGAGGGCTGTGTTTGCGCATACACTTGTGCACTTTAATATCCACGTGGAAATAGGCCGCCGTGACCGAAATACGGTCGGAAGGGGTATTTATTTAGACTTTAAGAGTCGAAATTTTTTAAATATGGATTCTACCAATGCCATTAAACAACTACTTATGTCTTACAAATATGGGTCAACAGACAAAAAGAAATTACCCATACAAAAATCTTAGTCTTTTAATGTATCGGAGTCCATGATTATTCAAATAGTTTAAATGTTACCACCAAAATATATATACCTAATGTGGAATGCAATAAATATATTGAGTATGAGAACAGTAGAGTCTAGTATAGTATTAAATGATCTGTGGTAGAGTCAATATTTATTTGTATGTAGAGGCCTGTGTTTGTTAGGCTTAGTTGTTCAGTTTTAATAGTAGAATCTAACGTAAAAAAAACTTTTTTTCATTCTACGTGACTTCTAATGTAGCAAACTAAACTAAATTTAGAGCATTGCTGTCTTTTACTAACCGTTACTATACGAGCAGGACGGGATAACGTCAAATTCAAATTTAATTAAGTCAACCCAAATTTCCGTATAATTTTCATTTGACGTGTCTAATTTTAGTGGCTACCTAAAACTGTGCCCACTAAAAATGTTCGGAGTCTTAAATTCGATGTGCTTAAATTTTAATTGGACATGTCTTGATTCGTTCCATCTTGCTCATATAGTAACTGTTACTAAAAGACTAGAAAGTTTCTAAATTTCTCAGACTCTCTCTACAGAAATAATGGATAGCCAATAATAAAAACTTAAGGGGATTATGAAATAGCTAAATAGATATAATATCAGTAAAATTGACGGTTTTAAAAAATATACCTAACAAGCTGCTCTTTTATTTTTGTTTCTTTCATCATGTTTGTTCAATAAGTAGATATATAAGTCATAGAAATCTGAGTCATTTCCTGAAGTTCGGTAGATATCTCTAGTAGATAAGTGATATCGTAGATTCACATTACATAATAGACAGGAGATAAGTGTCTACATACTTGATATCTATGGTCATTGACATTCCCGGCGGTCTAAAACTTACGTAGGCAACTTACCTCCGCCTCACTAGTTTGTCATATAGTTGTATGGCACTTCAGCTTCAGTGGGTGGAATATTTCAGATGACTTGAAGTTTCACTAAAGATTTCATGTTCTCCGAATAGAAAATATAAAACATTATCTATTTCTTACCGAGAAAGTTGTAAAAGCAAATACATATGGTGCATGTTGTACGTGATAAGCTCGCTGGTGCTGGGTACCTGCAGTAGTTCACTGATGAACAAAGTTAAACTCTTAGAAAAAAACATACAACCTATACGTACAATAATTCAAGATATTATCTACCTTTAACCTTAATAACAATAGAAATATAACATAATATCATAGTAAGAGATACTCAATATACAGTATAGGGTAAATATTAGAGTATAATTTTTAGTACCTATATCTGTAGTGAGTACAGTGTATAGTCTTTTTTTATGTTTCTTGCAAAGTCATTACAAATACGACATGGTTTCTTCGTTACATACAAAACTAAGCTGTGTTATTAAGCGAAATATTAACCTCATTAGCCTAGTGGTTGCAAGCTGAGCATGAGATCCTGGGTACATTTACCCGGGTCGAAACCCAGAGAAAAGCTCTCATAATGGGCCACATGGGACAAAGTAACGGCATCGGTCAAAAGAGGGGAATATATAGTCGTATGTTAATATTTACTAGTCCTAATACAAATCAGTTGTTAATGACAATTGTATTGTTAAATAAAAAACTAAACTACAATATTATCTAGTGACCTAGTACCGTTGCCTATTAAGAAGGGAAATATGGATACGAAGCTAACATAACCAAACGGAAAATACCTAGTTGATACATTTTTATTTCCAAGAAATCACGTGAAGAACATATTCTGATTGCACTATTTACATTCCGTGAAGGAAATATGTAGGTACAGTATATAAATAATATAGCAACTAGTTACATGTTTATATTGCTATTGATAGGCAACCGTTCCTCAGTAAAAATCGACTCGGGGATAACATTAGCAGTAGTGACTCAAAATGGCAGCAGTGACGAGTAAGTAACATTTTCTTGGAACATTTTTAAATTTGTCTGCCAAAAGTACTTAGCCATACGTATCCACTATCCACTTTACCGATTATTGGAAGATGTTTAGTAGTAGATAAGTTAATGGACTCTTGACGACAATAATGATAAGTATAAAAAAAGACCTCAAAATACACTTAAAATTCAAACCTCCTCAAACGGATAAAAATAAATTGCACAATTTCAGCTTCCAAAAATATAATGGATTCTTTAAATTGATGATAGAAAACGTTTATGAATCGACATCAAATTATTAACTGCCAGTGTTGGCCGAAGCCAAAATGATTGGAAAAAGAAAAATCTTTTCATGGTATGAACGTTCCAATTTCATTAAGTCCTTTCTTAATCTTTGTAAGAGCAGCTGCATTACAATGAGAAAAAAGATTTAGCAAGTTTTTTAATTTGAGTAAATGCTTTATCGATTATTGAAGCTTATTTTGTTAAACTTGGAGAAATTATACGAAAATGGATAACTTATTAGCTATGGAGCTGAAAACGCTGTAATAGCTCACTAAAAATCTATTTACAATGAATAATATGAACAATTTATAGAGAAACGATCTAAAACTATTACAATAAAAAATAAAAATAAAATAAATTTAAACTAGAGGAGGGCATCGAAAAATTCGTTCCTACGCGTCGCTGTCAACTAGGAGTGTACCCAAGAGGCTGGCAGCATTGCCACGTTGAATGGCAATACTTATTCTTTATGCGAAATAGAGACAAGCCCTGGTCACGTGAAGTGTCGACCAATCGCCTTGCGATCTCTTTATAATGAATGCGAGTGCTCGGACCCCAAGACCCGAGTGTTTCAACCCCAAACGGCTCAAAAATATAATTACTAAAATATATATTCTATTCTCGCCACTTGAGCGTCTCCGCAGTCACAGCAGCAGCACCAGCACAGCCCACCGAGCTGGAAATATGGGATGGCGCAAGGGTTTCGACGCATATTGCGTCCCATACCGATAGTAATTATTGAAAACTAACAAAAATATATATTATTAAAAAAAAAAACCTGAATATAAATTTTTGAAAACAAAACATGAACCTGTTTTATATTATTCAGAAAAAAACAAAAATGAGACTAATATTAGATAGTAAGTAATAATTTTAGTAAGTAGAACAAAATAATGCTCGTTAAATTATCGTTCTCCATTCCAGCAAATATACTAACGAAGACAGTAAAATTCATGTCATGTAAGCAACCATTAGATTACGTACTACGTGCCGAACACTCGTAAGCTAGTAAATTAGTAGCATTCGTTGCTCTCTCAAATGTATTAGTGATTTATGGACTTGTGGTGCAACACCGTATATACGACTATTAGATACGTATTTTTTTATAAAACTGGTAAAAAAGAATATATAATAAAGATATTCTATTTTGAAGCACAAATTATTTCCTGGTTCTCTGGAATTTGCAAAGAATTCAAGAATGTTTTTATTTAGCTAGTATCGTGGTGGACGAGTGGTAACGGCCCGGGCCCGCCTATAAAGTCAAAATTGTGGGTTCAAATCAGGCATACCGGCACATCATGTGATTTTTTCAATGTTAGTACTTTCTTAGTTAGTTATTCATCAGAATATTTTTTAATCATTCAGACATACGATAAAGGAAAAACATCATGAGCAAACCTGGATCGAATGGTCTGAAGGCGTGGTGGTCAATGCTCGAGCCTTTTCTGTATGAGAAGAGGCCCTTACCCTATAGTGGGACAGTAATGGGTAGTTATGTATGTAAATACCTATTAAATACTCGTTTCTCTAGTTTAATACACGTTCATATTATTTTCTTTAACTTGTGCATTATTTTAAATTGGTCGAGAAAAACTTTGTATTACGCCTACCACTGCCGTTGAACTTTGTAACAAAATAAGGGACGCTACGTGCAGTTTCCATCAGGTTTAAAAGCATTTTTCCTATAGTCGGCGTGACTACACGAGCTAGTAAGTCCATTATATTTAAACTTTTGTACTTTTCTCGGTACTTGTCTTGTCGCACGAACATTTTTTTAGAGTTCCGTAGGGAACCAAAAAGTATAGTTTTGTTATGTCTGACTGTTCTTCTATCACACTAATAAAATCATTTTTATTTGTGCTTTTTGTCGTTTAAGAGTCCCGCTCCTTTAAAATTTTTTGTAATAGATATTTAGACAAGAATCGAAGAAAAAATCCGGAAATAATGTTGGACCAAAACATTATTACTTAAATTATTTTGTGGCTTATTGTGGTGACCGGCTAGTTACGGGCAGCCTCTTGTGCCGGATAGTGTGAATTCAAACATGTATGTAAATAATGTGAGTTATTCAAGACCATAATATACTTTCCTAAGACATCAAAGACGGTGAAGAAAAACATTGTCAGGAAACCTGAACTTACTGGTTTGAAATCCCCAACTCGCAGTGAGCTGGCGTGGTAATCAATACTCTTGCCTTTTCTGCATGAGAAGAGGTCCTTGCCCTGCAGTAGAGCTTTGCTTAAGTTATTATTACGTGACTTGATAACGTGATGTGATTAAGTAACCAATTAATTTATATTTATACATATTATCAGTATGTGACTTATACGGGACCCTTCTGCGCGTGTCCGATACGCCGCTGGTTTCATGTCAAGGATTCTTACTTTGTAGTAGTCGATTTATTTCTGAGCGCGGAACTGCACTCCTCATTTTGTAGATACGCATCGCACTTCACTTACCTTATTCATGAATTAAATTATGAACGAATCCGTTTTTTTTTTCTTTCAATATTTTTGTTGGTTTTATTTGTTCGATCAAAGTACCATAAAATTTATTTCTGACCTGATTGCACTTATTATGCCCCAGATAAAAGTGTTCAGAATATGCTAATATTAACCTGCGCCAAAAGAGAATAAAATGTTTCAGTTCAATTCAATTTGAAGGAAAAAGTATTGGCTGGAGTCAAAAGGTTGTGACAAGAACATATTTTTTTGTGGTAAACTAAATCTTACAGTCGAGGTGGGTCAGGTTTCAATGAAGAGCTATTTTGAACGGTAAAAACATAAATACAGTCAAATGAGGTGAATAGGGATCCAGGGGTGAATACAGATAGGACAGATAAAGCTTTTAACAATTTTTTTTTCATTTATTAGTTTCAATATCATCGTGAACGTTGAATTAAAGAAAAGAAACGGTTCATTTATAACAATTAAGTACAGATTTCGAAAAGCTTTCCCTTCTTCTATCTCTATTCACCCCTGGATTCCTATTCACCCCATTGACTGTAATCACAAGTCATAATACATAAACTTTTACAAGCGGCCATTATCTTAAACTCTCTGTACGTATCTGTATACAATACCTGTCGGTACACACGCAAGCCAATCATAGGGCTTTGCGCGCACGCAGGCGCTCTCTTATTGGTTGGCGTGAGGCGCATGCACTAAGCGTTCCGAAACACGCTACGATGAATACCGAGCAGGCGCCTTACCTCCACCTATGTGGCCGGGGAGCTTTCGTTAGGAAACATCGGCTATAATCAATTAATATACTAAATACCTATTCAATAAAATCATAATAAATAAATGAATGTACTTTATTTGTATTATGGATTGCTTAGTTCTAATTATTATAACTATATAGTTTATTATCTTTAATCAGTTCATTATACCTACATATTTTGATCGTCGTAGCTTCAGAAGTAGCTATAACAGAGGAATATATACAAAAATAAAAACGAAGTCACGTACCAAAAGGAGACCCGCCTATTTATTATCCTATAAAATTATGTAATGCCCAGCTTTTCCTTTATTATTGTAACACACGATAATTGTTCATAGTTCACTGTAACTTTGCTAACTCGTGTAAGTTGATCGATCGTTAAAACTTTTACGGACAATAGGTAATTGAGCACGTACTTAGGTACATACAAGATAGCACAATTGCACTAAAAGCCGCCGGCAGCTACAAGGTACAAATAGAATTAAACTGTATCGGGATTTAGATAAATACTTAGAGGTATCTTCGGAGTTGAGAACACTGTAGGTATAATAGTATATACTGGGTTAAATTAGCTGAACTTTACCAAAATAATCGGAAGGGTTAAAAAAATGCTAAATTGATATATTTTTTCGATTGGGGTCTAAATATTATAATCTACTTATTTGAAATATTTTAGGTTAATTAAGGAGAAAATGTTCCGCAGCCCGCCAGCCCGCGCTGATCTCTGGATCAGCGCGGGCTGGCGGGCTGCTTATTAATGGACGAATTTAAAGCTACTGAGCTTTAAATTCGTCCATTAATAATGAGGAAACTGATCTGATCCAGCTAGTCCCTAGTTGTCTCCCAAGCAACACCCTAAGCCGAGGCTTGTGTCCCGCAGGGGACACCCTTAGTACTGCGCTGCTTAGTTTGTAGTAATATAAAATATGCTCTGGCTAGAGGCATCAAATTGTCTCGCCAAGATCAGCCAGATCAAACCCGCAGGGGGGGGGGGGTTGCGGGTCGACTCCAAGAGGACACTTATAAAAAAAAATGACGACGTCACATAGGTGAAACTTCGTTAACTCAATAAAGATAATTCTAGAAATGAGTGTGTGGTGATTCATGAAATCGATAAAAAAAACTAATTAAATGCAATTTTGTACCCCGTTCGGAAATTCGGTTGTAAAACACAAAATCTCATAGTTACAGATTTGTTCATATATAACCCATCTCAGATTGACACTAGTTAGGCTAGTACTTCTGCAAACAAAAGTTTTGGACCCAAAATTGATGCTTTGATCTCCTTAATGTGATATGGGTAATATTTTGTGATGTTGGTTCAAACTTCACGTTAAGAGGTTCTGACAGTTTTGTATTCAGGATTCACCCAAATATTTCGTGAAAATTAAATAGGACGAAGCGTTAATAGTTCAATTTACGCGTTCAAAGTGTTTGCAATAACTGTCAACTAAGCTGAATTTATACGACCGTGTGCAAACACTTTTCCTGGGGTGCCAAAATTAATTTTGTATGAATTTATAAGAGAAATTTCGAATATTTAACGGTACATTGAATTGTTTACATAAAAGATGTTTGCTTTCATATCAATTATGCAAGATAAAATTCTATGTCATTATTGACGAAGGCCAATTCTTTGAGATACATAAGTACTTAAGCTAAATTTCAATTATTCCCAATAATATGCTTTCTCAAGATTTAACTTACTAGTTTTTGAATTGTAAAAAAATCTTTGAATACTGATTGGTCAACTTTCTTGGAATTCAAAGCACATTTTTTCACAAACGGATTTGTCCAATTAACTTAAACATAAGTCGCTTATCACGGCTGACTGTGTTGCGAGAATATATCACTTTTACTTTACCTCGTTTCAGAGATAAATAATTAGGACAAGGGCAGCTGAGTTTCCGGAATTTTAATAAGTAAGATTTACTTAATTTTGAGATGATTAGTTGGGTTATACCTATTTCTTAAAAATTCGTTGAAACATATTAATAAAGCTTTTAAGAATTGTAAATTAATTGCTTTTTACTTTTCCTCTGAGCTTCCCTAATGTGTGTTGAGATAATAAAAAATATTTTTCTTTTTGATATTATATATTAATTTCAATAAATCACAACATAACTAATATAGGTAATATCTTAGGTCTTCGCGATCACTACATAATTCTACTAACAAAAACCAACAATACACGCGATTAATCCGGTTATAAGTTGTTTTGTTATAACTCATATACTTTGATGTTATATGATGGATAAATATGGACTTTATAAAAGGTTTTCTTAAATACAACCCGGCAGCCTATCTCCGAGGATATTATCCAAGTACGCAGGAGATATTATAGTTCACAAGTGTATGCGCAAACACAAGTGCAACCCCTCTTCCTTAACTCTTATAGTCCGATGGGACGACAATCCGACACGACCGGAGAGAGATCAGGCTCAAGACCGACGGCATTACGTGCTCTCCAAAGCACGGGGGTATCACACCACCAACTCCTATCTCCGGGCTGCTACTGAGAATTCCCTAACAGAAAAAAAAAACAATGTTCCCGACCTGGGAATCGAACCCAGGACCCCACGCTCAACAGCCGCGCTTGCTACCAGACCACCGAGGCCGTCAAAGTTTCCTTACATAAATAGATGACGTGCGTTTAGTTATAGTTACCTTACCCATTACCCACCTTTTGACTTTTGAATATGATCTTTTGGGTGCGATTATTGCGTTGCACTTGCTGGCAACACATTGCGCTGTTCGAGAGTGCTGTTGACCGCCAGAATCCTTCGGCCATCATGAAATTACTTTAAAGGTTAGAAGAAAGAAAAGAAGAAGAAAGAGAGAAGGTACTTAGTTTTTTATCACTTTTGTTATTTAACCATGGATATTAATTTTATTTTTAAGAAGAATAACATAAAATTGCAAGAACATTCTCGTATCATTAACTACTGGTAGAAAAATATATTTTGTTATCATCTTTTACATTGAAATTCGTACTTGACTTTGATTAATTACATTTAGGCTTTTCTTGAAACTGAGCCATTTTTTGGGTAGCGATACAAATTCACTGTTGTTTACTGGTGAACCGTATAATATAAACATTAGCGTTTCCGATATTCTGAAATTAATCTTCATCGTTCTAGGATTTTCCTTCCTTTGGTAAAGCTTTTATTTCGCTATTACTCTAAAAGGTGACCCAAACCGATACCTCCAATTCTGTATAAGATATACTTACAAGAAATATTATTCATAATAAAGTATTTACGCCGTTTTGGGAGTTTACCCCTGCTATCAAACCAACTATTAGAAAAATCAAATTATACTAGCTCCTACGACACCTATCCAAAGTGATGGAGTGGAGTAATCAAACCCCAGCGTAAACGTATGACGTAATATTTTATATAAAATTCTGTTTAAAATTATGTACGAGTATATCTAGTACTACATATACATATAATACCTATACAATTATGTACATTTTATACACAATGTGAAGTTGCGTTCGTAAACAATTATTCTTATCGCTGTGACGCAACGTGTACGTCGAAACATTTCTAATTTGTTGCCAGCGTTAGCACGTTATTGTTTTATTTTTTTATGAAGACCCATTTCATTTGAAATTATATTTAGATTTCATGTGATTTTTGTAAAGATTGATATAGTACAAATATACCTTATCCCTTGTATGTATTCATGCTAACGTAGCGAACTCATGAAGTGATACATAATTATTTGGAGACACAAAAATATGCTCATATGATCTTGACCACCAACGATTTTTCTTCTTGCAAAAAAAATTTTACTTCATATATTTTGATAGTTTAATAACTAACCTACATTTGATAAAGTTACAATATTAAATGGAAAAAGAATACGGTCGCGAACAGGATTCGAACCTGCGCCTCCCGGATAGATACTCCAGGCGCTCTGACCACTAAGCCATCTCGACCTCTACTCACCACCGCGAATTCTTCTTCCATATTTTAAAACGTCTTATGGCGACGTCATTGCAATCAATTCAGTACCTATACAAGTGACCGAACCGACACGACTAACTTTGCAGTTAATACAATGTCGTAAAGAATGCAATTACCTTAATAATTCAAGATATGTCTTTGAAAAAGCATTAACGCATGCTTAGCGAACTCTAAAGTTACAATATTAAATGGAAAAAGAATACGGTCGCGAACAGGATTCGAACCTGCGCCTCCCGGATAGATACTCCAGGCGCTCTGACCACTAAGCCATCTCGACCTCTGCTCACCACCGCGAATTCTTCTTCCATATTTTAAAACGTCTTATGGCGACGTCATTGCAATCAATTCAGTACCTATACAAGTGACCGAACCGACACGACTAACTTTGCAGTTAATACAATGTCGTAAAGAATGCAATTACCTTAATAATTCAAGATATGTCTTTGAAAAAGCATTAACGCATGCTTAGCGAACTCTAAAGTTACAATATTAAATGGAAAAAGAATACGGTCGCGAACAGGATTCGAACCTGCGCCTCCCGGATAGATACTCCAGGCGCTCTGACCACTAAGCCATCTCGACCTCTGCTCACCACCGCGAATTCTTCTTCCATATTTTAAAACGTCTTATGGCGACGTCATTGCAATCAATTCAGTACCTATACAAGTGACCGAACCGACACGACTAACTTTGCAGTTAATACAATGTCATAAATATGGAAGAAGAATTCGCGGTGGTGAGCAGAGGTCGAGATGGCTTAGTGGTCAGAGCGCCTGGAGTATCTATCCGGGAGGCGCAGGTTCGAATCCTGTTCGCGACCGTATTCTTTTTCCATTTAATATTGTAACTTTAGAGTTCGCTAAGCATGCGTTAATGCTTTTTCAAAGACATATCTTGAATTACATTTGATAAGTCAGTTAAACAAATAACAGAACATACTCAAAGTATACATTTGTGTTTACCGTACAAAAATTAATCCATTTAATTTAATATTTACTGAGGATCCACGTTCCGTCCGATCTAATTGCGTTTGGGCTACGCATAGTTAAGTATTATCGAGCAAATAATTACATCAAAATGATGGGAAAGAAAAACAACCAAAGTTTCTCTCTCTTTAAAGGAAAACTTTATGAAAGTGCTCATTTGACTTAAAAAGCTGAACAAAATTAATATAAGACACTTCATAAAACCTAAGTTAATGGCCAGCGCTTAGCACACCTTGAATAAAATTAATAATAAAACTGACCGAAGAATACTACCTACCATTAAAAAAGAAGACAACTTTCCTAGTTAATGTTCTTACTTAGATAAAACTGCAAACACTTAATCTAGAATTTCTGCGCGCTGTAGAAAAAGTATGCTTTCAAGTTTAATGGGTAATTTGGGTCTATTACAGACTTTTGATATAGTATTCAAATATCTGTGACTTTGCTTATGTCTAGTATGTGGATAAATAAGTACGAAAGTTGTATTCGCTTTATTCAACAATAGCAAAACTTTATTACCGAATTATCAAGCAAGAGAGCTTGGTTGCTCGTGTTACCTAATATCTGGGTCGTGCAGGTCAGAAAGGCAGTCGCCCCTTGTAAAATAGCAACTATGGGTACTACGCTGCTACATTTAGACTTGAAGCCGACCCCAAGTAGTTGGAAAAAGACTGTTTTTATTCGTATTTAGAAGTAAATTATCAAGCAGGCATGCTGAAAATGCCTTATGCAAATTACTATTCAAACGCAAAAAGCCCTGTGTTGTTGCCAAGAGAATAGTCTCGCAATAATGAAGAGAATTCGCGTGAACTTGCAATTTCTAAAGTTTTTGGCCGCAGTTACGTTGCAATAAGACGACTTTATGATTTACTTGTTCCTCCGCTTTTTTACTAACCGAGCGGATAAATGGGTAACCCAGATTCCTTCCTTTGTTCTCACAAAGGGCTTGAAAATGTTAACCTGGCGAATGGTGATTTTGGATACTATGTACACAAGCTTGTTTTTTTTATCTACAACTCCTGTTTTTTGCTCGGGATAGTGTAAAATAATATTTTCTAGGAAAAGTGTTTTAGGTTTGTATTTTCTAACTTATTAAAATTAGGGTTGTATATATATACTACACTTATACCTTGATCGGAACTTATCACTGTATTTTATCAAGCTATAAGTACAAGTACCTACCTTCAGTACTACCTTCCTACATGTGAAAATAAATCCATTCATTCAAATGAATGTCGCACGTGTGGGATAGAAACCATTTAAATGCTGGGTATAGAAATGAAGGTAACAAATGAACGAAAATAGTAATTGTCCATATAGGTACCTATTAGTTTTTATACGGATATGGTTAGATGCAAGCAGCGATGTGTAGCACATTTGGGTAAAGCTTTGTCATTTCGGTGGGTGTCTCGGGTTCAACACCCGTTCGGATCTATCTCGTTTATTTTTCCTTAAAAATCTAAATAATTTAGCGGTATAGATGAATCTTCCATTAACGCATGCGAAGCGAACACTAAACTTATAAACTTTTGTAGAAAGAAAAATACGGGCGTGAGCAGGATTTGAATCTGCGCCTCCATTAATGCATTTTAAAGATAAGTCTCTATTTGTTATGGTACTTCATCCGTTCGACATTAAATTAACGTGTATGACCTTAAAGGCAGGTATATGTTTTAGTAATTCAAGGCAAACATCTGCTTTTTCGTAGTCATGTTTCACAGGTATGATAAATTAATTATCACTTGCCCAAAATGGTGCGGTGAAGGAAAATATAGCGAGGAACCAGAACACCTGAGATATATCCTCGATGCTGTGTTAAACCATGTCAGAGACTTACGGCCGATATAAACTCCGACACTATTTTACAATCATACGATAACACAGAGAAGGTATCTATAATCCTAAAAATATTTAACAACTGTTTATTTTAACTACTTCATCGATTGCACATATATTTGCAGTAACAATACGGAATCTATTAGCCGGGTAAATGTGTATGCAATATGCATATGCCTAAATTATAACATCAATATCGTATGCAGGACAGAATACCTGGTGTATTATCGTGAGGGCAGTGTGACTAAGTGAAGAGGATTGTGACGTAGATCGTAGGATTTATTTTGTAAGCTATAGAAAACTTAACATAAGATAGCATCACACCAGTATTCCTCGAGGGAGTATGCATAGTTGTAGGTGTACATACATTTAACCTATTCTGTTATTAAGTCCCATGTACTATTTGGTCAGGTTATCGCCATCGGTTGATGGCATGCTTGGGCACATATCTAAACTCCGGGCCGCTACTGAGAATTTTTTAACAGATAAATGTATCATAACAGACAAATTTATACATGTTATCTGTTAAAAAATTCTCACTTTACCCGACTCGAAAATCGAACCGAAGACCTCACACTCAGCAGTTGCCCTTTTGACCAATATACCAATGAGGCAGTCCAGTCTATGGTGAGTTTATGGTGTCGGTTGCACAATAAATACTTTTCTTTGTCAAACTAACCTAAATCTTAGTTTTTCCTTCTCGCTACCTACGCATTTTATTTATTAAAAAGTTTGGTTCACCCATAAAAGAAACCACACCGGGAAAAATTTACCGATATTTAAATTAAATTACCAATACGCGGCCCTGTTTACCTCCCCGACCCTTGCTCGTGCCAGCCCGCGTAGCCGCTGAGCCTGTAGCTTTAAATTCCCATTATAATAATAATTCTTGTTCGATCCAGCCAGTCCCTTGCTGTCCTCCCTCAAGCGACGCCCTAAGCCGAGGCTCGTACCCCGCAGGGGGTGCCCTTAGCGTGGTCGCTTTAGATTTAGTTTAATTCGTAAGCCCCTGGCTGGAGGCCTTAATAATAGTTTATTATTAGGGCATCCACAGGAAAGCCCGGTTAAGCAGCCGACAACCTCCTAGGTTGACCTGCGAGAAGCCACTACAAAAAAAAAAAAAAAAAAAAAAAAAACGCGGCCCTGTCGCACCAGGCAACCTTTATAAGCATAAGTGTGGAAACTGTAAAACTAAAAGAACTAAATAAACTCTTTTAAAACATTGTATTATAAATGTATAACGGATAAGATTTATTATATTAGAACTACTGACCTAATTTTTGACCTGAATTTGATGCTGACTATTCGAACAAAAGGGGCTACTAACATAGGGCACCAGAGTTTCTCCTGAATCACAGTCATAAATCTCATATGCACAAATACCCAGACCAATTCTCCGTAGGCCACATAACCGTTTGTTCCATACAATTTGTAGAAGCTCGCTATCGGTATAACGTAGAAAAATAAGGGAATGATACCGCAACGCTTTACAAAACAAAAAACTTTAGCAGCATGCCAGATATAGGTATGCTGCGCCGTACATTGGGATAAGGGCAGGGGGATGATGATTCCTCCGCAACGCTCTATCCGGTAGTAAACAGTAGTTTTAAAATTTTAGCTGATATGAGTAGGTAGGTTTATTAAGTGGATGGTCGACGATCATTTTATATCACCCGTTAAATCACACGTTAAGCACAGGGTGACAAATGAAAATCTATGACAGTTGTTACGGGTAGTCAGATGTCTGGGAGTACCTATGACAACCAGCTTTACCGCGAAATATCGTGGGTAGTGGAAATCAGATAGATAGTCGCTCCATATCGCACAAAATAGCATTCAACTAATATTATGTAGGAAGCTGGGTCCAGATTTTTCTCAAAAAGCCTGGGCAGACTTATTTATACTTAACTAACTAAATCCGGCCTGGTTCAGTTTGATATTAATTATTAGGGGAGAAAATAATTGTTTTTATTTAAACCTCGCGAAACACTTGCAATTTCCCGAACTTAGGGATAAAAAGTAGATAATAAAATTACTCTTACATAGAAATTCAATATTTTGTATAAATTTCGAGTAAATTCATCAACTCCAATTCGAGTTTTGCGGTACAAACATACAGAAGCTAAATTTTTATATACCCGCTGAGATTTAATTATTGTTTTCCCGCAGCGAAACGATTTCGTCTTGGTAGTACTACTGAGAAATTTATTTATAATCGCATTAATATGTAGACAGCAAGTCTATAAGAAAACATATGATGAAATCAAATTTATGCAGTAATTCGTTAAGTCAGTCATTAAAACCGGCAAAACGCCAGCGTTCCAAAGAAAAAGTTAATTAAAAGGCAATTAGCACGGTCATTGGCTAGTATTGCCTTCAATTTGTACCTACGTGCTTATGAAATAAATATACAAGTATCGGATTGGCTGCCTCATTGATCGATAGATCTATGATGTCGCTGAGCGTCAAGTCTTGGATTCGATTCGGATTTGGGGTCTGTGCTGAGCGTGAAGTCTTGTATTCAATTTGGATTCGGGGACAAAGTACAGTTGAGTTTTTCGATTACATCATTCCGAGTAGCAGCCCAGTGTTTAGACTGTGTTCAGTAGATGCAGGCTCATCGCCTTATTACTTGGGTCTGAATAAAAGAAAAAAAAGTCTAATGTGGGTGAAAAATGGGTTTATATACAGGACACCTGTGCCTAACACTTAGGAGATACAGGTGTAACGACATAAATATAAAAAAAAATGCTTATATTAATATTAAATATCGGATTTGAATCTAGCATGATATATTAAGTAGACACTTATATGAAGAATAATTTCAGCCGACAAACCTAGGCCAAGATAAACAAACATTACTCAGCACTTGCTGTAGCTTACCTACATATGTTCCCGTCTTTATCTTGCACTTGTAGTTTGACAGTTGCGTGACAGTAACAGAAATAATGCTAGGCTAAAGCACGTGCTATTTATCTTGTCCCTAGACTACTTAAATCATAAAGCAGTGTACTTTGTAACCAACTAATCCCACGTTTTAAACCGTACGACACACAAAATGTGATATACACAGCTTATTCTTTTATTATAAAAGTAATAACAAATAAAATTAGGTGTGCAAGGAATCTTGTAGCAAACTTAATCTAAAGTCTAAGGTATTGTTAACATCGTGCAATATTAAATTTTGTAAGCAAGCGGCGGATTTGCCTTCCCGCAGAGCTAATAAATTATTCTAAGTTCCTACCAGCATAGGATATTGTGAAACTTGAGATTTAAGATGTAAGTAATACAGGGACTGTGCCAAGGAATTGTGCTAACTCTTCTTGAACCAGCAAATATTATAGGTAACATAAAAGGTTAAATGATTTTTTGGTAAAAGATTTGCCGCTGACCTGACGTCGTAATTGATTACCTACCCAAAATGATTGATATATATATTAACGCTTGAAGAAAGCAATAAATTTGGAAAATATGATGTAGGTACTTAGGTTCTTTTAGCTCAATACTTATAATATATTTATATTACAAAAAAGAGCAGTCCGAGCTATTTATAATCTTGGCTGTCGTGAGTCATTACGTGAATTGTTTAGGGAAATAAATATACTTACCTTGCCATCATTGTACATATTCAGTAATATCATGTACATTCGCAAAAATATTGCCCATTTTAATAAGAAGAGTGACAACCACAATTTAAACACTCGTAATAAGCACCAGCTTATAGTCCCCGGTTTTAGGCTTAGGAAGACTAGCAAATCATTTATGGGGAACAGTATTCGATTCTACAATAAGATCCCATCTAATATTACAGATCTTCCAGATGATAAGTTTAAGGTAGTGATCAAACGCATTTTAATATCTAAAGCATATTATAGTATTAAACATTACATTGAGGATAAGGATGTTTGGCGCACGATCCCCTCCTGCACACAGCGACCCACTGGCACTGTCTAATTTATTTCATGTATGAATGTAACCTCAACAGATTACTTTTGTAATTACTAGTTTTTATTTTTATACAATTAATTTTATTGACGTAGTACAATTATTCCAATTGTATTTTTTTTGACACTTGTTTGTTTATGTAAATTTACATATCCATTATCTAACCGCTAGTATTCCTACTAGTTTTAAATTTATATTAACATTTCTTTGTAAAATGTGAGCATTATGTGGACATTAATGTTATTTTTAATCTCATGTTACGTACATATTGCCCATTGTCAGGCATTATGAGTTTGTCATGCTCACTAAAATGTCCTGCTGATGGTGGCGTTGTACATCGGGTCGTCGAGTTCCCTACAAAATGGTTGAGCTAAGCGAGGCTGATGTGCGCGTCATGCTCGTGAACGGGTGCTGTCTGTCGGGACTGGTCTGCTCTTAACTGCTTTGGCAATCATTTTAAAAGGCTATATAAGTTATTGCTTCTAGCGCTTTCCTTTATTATTTTGCTCATTAACCTGCATTATTCTCACATTACCTTATTTATTGTTATACCAATTTATTTTAAAAGAGTGTCTATGGAGTTTCTTGCCGGCTCTTCTCCATAAGATCAACGCCTTGGAACCGTGCACCTAGCTTTGACTTTTCATAAGTGCTTGTAATATGGCCTATTTGAAATAAAAATCTTTTGACTTTGACTTTGACTTTGACTTCAATGTTGTGTTATTACTCGTACAACAGATGCTAACTTTAAGGAAAGTAAAGGCTATCGCTAGGTTTTAAAGTGCATATAATAAATATAATAATGTTGATGTGCATATAATAATGTTGGTAACTATAATATAGCTTTACTGAAGAAAAATATTTTTGGCATGGGTCCTATTATAATTAACAAAATTCCTGACAAAATAAAAAACGACACAATTCAAATGTTTAAAAAGAAACTTACAACACTCTTACTTGAAAAGTGCTATTATTCAATTAATGAATTCTTAAATGATAAATTTTAAACTGACATTACTCTGTAATTACTATTTGGACTTCGATGACATGTAAAAGAGTTTTTAAAAGACCTACTTACAGAATAAACAATTTCATTTCGACATTATTCTGTATTATTAATTATGACATCTACTTAAACCATACAATTAAATTTATTTTATAATTCATATTTCTAATGTTTGCATGGCTACATTTAAGGTAGAATGTATATGGATCAGATTTTTTTGTTAACACCATATTTTATGTACCTACATTCTAAGCAAATAAACCTATATTCTATTCTATTCTATATATGACATAGGAACAATAATGTCCACTTTATAAAAAAAGGGTTTTGTGTCCACGGATATTAGAGATGCGACTCGGAACAAACACGGTGATCGATTATGTTTACAGTCAGTGTCCGGTTCGAGAACTTCTAGCTGATAGCACAATTTCCCGCCTAATTATGCTTAATGCCGTTTTTATAGGCTGTGTCTAGACATAAAAATATGTAGATAAGTAACTGCTGTAGCTCATGTCTCCCAAAATGCATTAGGTAATAATAGTATAATTAATATCGGCACCAAACTTATACCTTGGACCAATGTTGTCAAATTAAGAAATAAATTATTATTACTTATTTTTATATATTATTTTTCTTTTTCCTCGGTTAACCAGGATTACCGATGACCGGGCCTAAGCCAAGTGCACAACAGTGGGGTTAAGTTAAGCATGCTATATTATTATGATTATAATAAATTATTGGATTCGCATTGTAGAAACTTTCTAACCAATCTGCATGTGTTTAATATCGCTGCCTTTTGTAGTAGATGATAAGTATTCTGGGGTAGATTTAGTGACTTGATAGACTGGTGAAGTTGTTTGGGTATAACTCCTGTTGTGGACAATCCTACTGGGACTATTGTTATTTCATTCTTTAGTTTGATATATTTAGATTTCTCTGCAATTGTACTCTGTAAGTTGTGGGTGTTTGGGACTGCAATGTCATTAATGTAATGTTATGTCTGGTATATTGTAATGTATCCGTTCAAGAGCTAAGAATGGCTCTGTCAAAATATAGTTTGGTGAATTTGTTTTCTAACACAGTTTCTGGGTTGTACTTATAATATGGGACTGATGTTTTATTATTTTATACAAAAAAGCCATTGCCTTCCAGTGGAATAATAATAATGATATGATATTTCTAGTCTGATATACCTAGTAATACGAAGTTTCGTGTAACTTAAAGCCCTACGCAAGTTTATCTATTATTATGAATGATTTTGGCTGTAGCTAAAAAATAAACGACTCTGTGCATAGTAACTAATTAACAGTTTCAATACAGAACGTTCAATTAACAAATCGTTGCGTCGCAAAATGTTTTGTCAGAATGTAGAAGTTTTGTTATTTAGACCTTGCTTTACTCACCTACTTTCCTATCATAGCACACTGCTACGAGATAGTTCTGGCATAAGGAAATGATAAATGGGTTGATTTATTCCCCTGTAGGGCGTGACCACAATAAATCATTATTTGTATAATAAAAGGAACCCCACATGGTCTGTATGTCTGTTCCCTGTCTCATGAAAATATATTGTATGCCTATGAAAGTTAAAGTACCTATGTAAGTTTCAGAAGGCTAGGGACGTTTTGTGGCCCAGAACTAAAAACTGTGAAGGGAAAAAATGTACAAAAAAATTAGGTAAGGTTGAGATGAAAAAAATAGATAGTTTTATAATAAAAATAACATTATAATTTTCTCGCCTGAATACCTGTTTTAACACTAAAACGTGATTGATATTAATTAATCCTTCTCAGCTCAGATTGTTTTCGTAATAAAATAGCAAAACAGTGAGGGGAAAATTTCAAGAGAAAGGTCATCGGACACAAATGAACGTGCTTACAAACTTATAAATTAATATATCAACAGTTACAAGAATAATTCTGAACGATAAAGCCACCTTAGTTCGCGGAATTCCTCTTGTAAACAACATGAAAACAATAAGTGACGTTAATTCTGTCTACATAGAAAAACTTTAAGAATAACATTATTTCGTTTTAATATCTTCCAAAAAATATTAATTTGCTTCCGTAGATCTTATGAAGGAAAATATTACCAAAGTAATCTACTTTTCTAATAAAAAAATCTAAATTTGTAGGTGAATTGTTTAAGGACTTAGGAAACTGAAGGGCCGCGTAATTTTGTTGAACATAATTCAATAATCATATTAATATTACACGATTTCGGGGTCAACAGCTTTTTGTTGTTTTACCAGTTACTGAGTTGTCGCCATGTTGACCCAATTCGATGTTTATTTACACAAATTGGCGCTTGAAAATAATATCTACTAATGACATTCCACTACTGTTAAAAGAGATTGATTTAATGAAAGAAAAGCTTAGAAACAGTGTACTGGTAACTTAATTAAGAATATAACAGCTGTGTTTGCGTATTAACTTAGCTTCAAAACCTTACATTAGGAGTTCCATATCCATTAATTGATAAAGCAAAAAAAACTTACACGTAAATTGCAAGGAAATCATTAATTTATTCTGGTTTCCTTTTTGTCTTGGCAGTTGCGACAAACCAAAGAAACCTATCTTCTAAAGTTATTCCATTGTGTGTACATTTTTTGTATATAATATGTAAGAGCAACAAAATTCGATAATCTCAATTTGAAGTGCAGTGCTATGTTAGTACTGCGCAAATATTAACGTTTGTTGGAATACTCAATCGTTCTAAAGAATGTTTCAGCTGGCGTATTTCTAATTCTAAAACAATTGTGAAACGTTCCCGCAAGAACCTCCCGAGTCTGATACAAACATTATGTTCCAAGACGCGGCTTTGTAAATATTTATTACATGGAAAGCCCATTATCACATTTGATTTTCTTTAAAGATTTGCTTAAGAATAATGCGGTATGAATATAAAGTTTGTAGATAAAGCACTGTTAAATATGCGATCTTTAATATAGAATAGAAATGTAACCTGTCTCTTGAAAATACGGTTTGCAAGGAATCAAAAGGAAAATTGTAAGTACCTATCATTTTCTTTTCATTATTTTACTATTACAACATCTATTAGAGTTTTGATTAGCTTACACATAATTTTAACTGTTTTTGTTAAAATAATGTAACAATACATGTTGGTTCCCTTCATAAGTCGAAACCCCCTAAAACTCAATGCCTAATAATGACAATTTATAGGTATATCCACTAATACCGTACCTACCTGGGAGTATATTTGGGCTGTTTACTTAGATTATTATTTAGGAATTGACCTTTGAAGTGATAACACCCAAGTGTTGCAAACGCTTCTTATCGGTGACTCATCAACACGGTATCTTTGTCGAGTGATTTCTAAGAATTTGCTAATTGTTTTGTTGTTTGTGTGCAATAGAATTCCAAGAAAAGGAAAAAATATCATGAAAATTACATCAGCGTAGCACCCAAATAAAACAAAATGTATATCTATTAAATTAATGTAAATAATATAATTAATTACTAAGTACTTATACTCACCTACAATACACAAAGTTGTTAAAGCAATTAAGCAACTGAAGTCTGGGAAAGCGCCAGGTATAGACAGTGTTAGCGTAGAGTTGCTGAAAGCCGATGCGGTGGTAACAGCAGAGCTGTTGCACCCCCTACTTGTGCGAATTTGGGAAACAGAATCGGTCCCCCAGGAATGGAAAGAAGGATTGGTAATTAAACTACCGAAGAAAGGCAATCTATCTTCTTGCGACAACTAGCGTGGCATTACCCTCCTGCCTTCTGCTGCTAAAGTCTTAGCTAAGATCCTGCTAAACCGCATGTCGCTTGAAATAGAAAAAACACTGCGCGAAGAACAGGCAGGTTTCCGACCAGGACGCTCTTGTACCGACCATATCAATACTTTGCGCATCCTTATAGAACAGTGTGTTGAATGGCAATCCGAAGTGTATTTAGGCTTCGTCGACTTTGAGAAGGCCTTCGACGCCGTGAACTGGGGCGCACTGTGGAAGTGTCTGTTAAACAGGGGCGTTCCTTCCAGGGTGGTTAATATAATTAGATCTTTATATCAGCAGAGTACCTGTAGAGTGGTTCACGAACAAGCGCTAAGTGACCCAATAAAAATCTCAGCCGGTGTGAAACAGGGCTGTCTCCTGTCACCACTTCTGTTTGTCATCTTGATCGACGATATAATGAGGGAAGTCACACAGACACCAAACGGCCTTCAGTGGGGAAATGGTACACTTGAGGACTTGGATTATGCTGACGATATAGTGTTGATCTCACCGTCGCTACCTCAACTCCAAAGCAAGCTTGAAGAACTGAAGAAGGCTGCTTTAAAGCGTGGGCTTCGAGTCAACACTCGTAAAACGGTTGATATGCGGATACTCCCTAGTGACAACACGTCAAATATGTTTTAGATATATTTTTAGCGGTATTTGATTCTGTACCTCTGTGTCCAAGTGAATTATTAGTTTATGTGAACGTCTTGACCAATAATGGGTTAAGGCGCGTAGTGACAAAAATAAAATTTTACATTTATATTCTGATTGATTGGACAAAATTGAATTTGTAGAAATAACTAGAACTGTTGACCAGAACCACTTACAGCAGGAGCAACCGGGACCGTCTCGTGTCGTTGGCGGGCGTCCCAGGGAAGACTTTTCCGATGCTAGTAAGCGGTCAAAACTTCGACGATTAATAGTTGATCTTACAGGCTATGTAGTCGGGTTACAATATTGATTCTATAGAATTTAAAGAATCGTCAGTAGTTGAGGAATATCCGTGGTACCGCCTCCCACCTCCGTTCACAAAGTACTTAAACACGGAGCTGATGTTTCAGAATTTGCTCTTTTATCTATCGGGGAACTTTTAGAGAAAGCAGCTGAATCAAATAATAAAAATTTAAAACCATTCATATGTGACCCGAAAAATATCGCGGGAATTTACGAATACTATATTTAACTTTATATAATAAATAGACTTTATTGAGTTCAGACCCAGTTATATCTGGTCTTCGGAAACTTCCTCGAAAGAAAAAAAGCATAGGTATTATCAAAACAAGTCCTAGATTTATTACGAGTATAAAATGCATGTAATTTCTAAATTATTTTTGATTATAATTTTTCTTTGTTGCACATAATTATGTTACCTTGTGTATTTTTTTACGAATAAGAAACTTTTCATAAACCATACACCCCTTAATAAAAAGCTTACATTACAATAGCGAAAAGCATTTAAAAGGGGGACAATTTAACTATGTTTTAATGAATATTGCTAGATCGTTGGTCTAGTGGTCTCAAGCGCGACTGCTGAGCATGTGGTCTCGGTTTCGACTCCCGGGTCGAGCAAAGTGTTATTGAGTTTTTTGTTAGAAAAATTCTAAATTAGTAGCCCGTAGTTTAGAACTGTGCCACTAGATGACAATAGGCTCACCACCTATTACATGGGACTTAATAACAGCATTGGCGAAATGTGGGTGTACAATTGTGTTCACCTCTGGACAGCACAGAGTATCACGCTTGTATTCCCCGAAGGGGTACTTCAGGGCATACAAGCGTTATTCTCTGTTATGTTTAATGCATATTTTGTATCTTATCAGGCTGGATTTTGTTAAAATGACAATATATTTATTTAGAAATTTACATGTTTTCAAACGTAACAAGACTTTCATATCAAGACTATCATTTTCAGGTAAGTAAAATAGATGGATAAGCATTTAAAAGATTTTGACCGCGCTCCTTAGAACGCTGAACCAGCGTGCAATATGGCATATGGTCATTCTTATTTTTCCTCCTTACGTACTGTTAGAAACCTAACCAGCCTTGTCAGAAGGTTCAAGGTTCTTGACCTGACTGCTATTTAGAAACAACCACTGGAAGCGATGGATAATCTCCGTGCCTTAGAGGGCATTTAGAGGGATTTTACTGATCCAAAAACTGAATTTGACAAGTACCTAACTTTAAAACAAGCAGAGATGTCACTTTAATAATGATCATTTACAAACTTTAATACATCTACCCAGCAACTACCGCCCACATTAAAATTACGGACGTTCTCAAAAAAGGCTAAACCAGGAGCGACCACTGAAAAATAGTTTTTGCCGACCCAATGGAAAACGGGCGTGATTATATATACCTATGTATGTTGAAGGACTACGCAAATAGATGCGCTATCGTTTACTAACAGTTCTGGTTCCTCATTAGCTAGCCAGTGCTAATATGACAGAATAATGTGTCATTCTATGGCCAAGGAATACATCCTAAAAAAAAATCATTTTCATCCGTTTTATTCTGGTTATCCCTCAGGAACTCTGCATTTTCTCGGATGTCATCTAGGCCTAAAGAAACTATAAACCTAACATCCAAACATGTTCATTAGTTTAGGCGTTGTAAACAACAAACATCCAAACTTTCACATCTATACCTATAATATCATTACTTATAGTACCTAAGTAAGAAATAGGACATCAATTTCAAACTTGAGTAAAAAAACTAATCATCCTTTTAAATTTCTTTCACTTGCACCCCAAAAAGGAAAACCTAGAATCAAGATTAAAAAGCTATTAGACATCGTTTGAGAAGAATTTAATTTCCTCTAGGCAAGGTAAAGACATTATAATTGCAGAGCATCAAGGTGTTAGGGATAGGACTGAACGTCGAGCATCGTTTGCGCCATTTTAATGATATTATAAGTATTAATATTAAATTCATTACCTTATCTCATCTCGTTCGTTATAAAATATATTTATTCATGGATGCGAGTCATTACGGTGTTTCTTAACCATAAGATAAACTTGTGGACTTTTCATAGTATAAACCATGCAATAATAAAAAAGTTAGCTCTTCAATTAAAACCAGATAATTTAAGGGCTAGCTTTTTTAACCAACGAAAAAAAAGAAGGAGGTTCTCAATTCAGCGCGTTATACATTTTTGTGGAAAGAAATATACGATCATGCGCAGGAATCGAACCTGCACCTCCCGAAGTAGTACTTATCTACTCCAGGCGCTCTGACCGGTAAGCCATCTCGACCTCTCCTCACTTCCGAATTCTTCTTCCACATTTTAATATGTATTTTGGTGAAGTCAGAGTTATCTATTCAGTCCTTATACAAAAATTAGGGCAAGTATTTGAAAATGTTAAAAAAGATGATACTAATACATACATTTTGTTCAGGCTACGTTTAGTACCTACTTTCAGTTTCCGCTAAATGTGTAGGTATTACAGAGTCGTGACAAAGCAATCTAAATTATGTGGATACCCGAGCCTATACCACGAATAATACCTAGAAACGGGATTTGCGACCCAGCAGCCTGAAACCACAGTCACTGAAACAGGAAATGCAGGCATTAATCACAGCACACACTGAAATTACGCTCTGTGCTTTCCAACAAACAATACAAAACTATTACACGATAGTAGCATTAAAAGAGGGGATAAATTGTCAACTAATATAATAAAAATGTAGGATTATTTTCACTAAAATGTTTTTATACCTATTTTAAATTTAAAATATGTATTTTTTAAATAATATTATGGTAACAGAAAGATGTGATGCGGATGGATAGAATTAGAAATGAATATAAGGTCCTAATTTATTAGGTAATTTCCTTTTAAGGGGTCAATGTGTAAGTGATAAGGATTCATTCAACCCATTATTCAAATTTTTACAACAATTTTATTTTTTTCTTAATGTTTGCCAATCAAGGAGTAATTTTCGTCTTGCTAGTACTATGGTTATTACAAATAATTTGTTATATCCATTTAATTCTTAGCTTAACTGAATGTATTTGACTTATATATTGCCCCTTTCAAAGGAAATTACCTAATTAATTAGGACCTTATATATAAGAGAAAGACTGAAAGTGGTACACGATTTCTACACAACTTCTCAGTCACCGGCTGAGAAGTTGTGTAGAAATCGTTGAGCATGGTATGGGCATGCGATGCGGAGGAATGAGGGTTATGTGACAAGGAAAGTTTGAAGAATTAATGTAGATGACAATAAGAGCAGAGGAAGACCGAGGAAGCGATGGATGGATTGTGTTAAAGATGATAGGGCTAGAAAAGGAGTGACTGATATGACGGATAATAGAGATGTGTGGAAGAAGAAGCAGCATGTAGCTGCACCGACCCCAAATAAATTGAGAAGGGTAGGGGATGATGATGGTAACAGATGTTTATGCAATTTTTTTTAAGTTACGTCCTTCTTTGACTTCGTGCCGGATTCCTACGAACTAAAACCACACAATCCTCCACTAAACTTTACCGAGGTACCGTTTGTTAAAACAAAAACAGTTTCAACATATTTTTTAAAGTTATTATATAAAATGGAGTTCGCTAAGCATGCGTTAATGCTTTTCAAAGATTTATCTTGAATATTTTTTAAGTTATTTTTGTACAAGAAAAAAGTTTTATAAAAATATCCATATCCATAAATTGCTTTAATTTCCATAATAGGGTGACGACATTACTTTCTTTACAAGATTTAACGGTTTGCCTTAAAAAGTGTCGATAATTCCTATTACAAGCAACGAAAATACCTTTATACTTGCAAAAAAGGGATGATTTACCAAATAAATATTACGAAATAAGTAATATCGTCCGTGCTTCGGCGGGTGCGTTAAACCGTAGCTCTCGAAACAGTCAATAACACAATTCAAAGGTCTCCGGGCGACCTGCAACAACTTTGACATTGTCTCCTAAACACACGAACAAGAATATTTCGTATAAATAATTCAACGATAACGTTATAAAAGTAATAACGAAAAATAAACAACTTTATTATAAAACCTTTTCCGATGCTACGAGCTGGGTGTTATTGAAAACTGCATACTAAACAACTTTCTTTTCAGATAATTCACACACACATAGCATCCTCATCACACCTGTATTCCCCGAAGGGTTTGGCAGAGGTATACACAATTTTACGTACGCCTTTATTTTACCAATGCTGTTATTAAGTCCCGTGTAATAGGTGGTGAGCCTATTGGCATCTACCGGGCACAATTGTAAAATACGGGCTACTACTGAGAATTTCCCAACACAAAAACTCAATAACACTTTGCCCGACCCGGGAATCGAAGCTCATCAGTCGCACTTGGGACTACTAGACCAACGAGGCAGTCTCACACACGATGAGAAAACCAATCCAAAATACGAGATAGTGTTGTACCGAGTAAATATGCCTACCACTAACATGTAACGTGATAGTGTTTTCCTACAAAGCGGGTAGTAACCGAAAACGGGGCTAAGTTTTCCCCAAAGAGCTCTGTCAACGTCAACTTCAAATCTTGTACTCACATAACTTTAACACAAGGGTAAACATTGTAGGGGCAGGGTCTAAAACTATGTCAGAGTCTAGGGACTGCCTACACATTGATTAAGTGCTTCGAGCAGCTTTTATTTCAGGTTTTTGAAGTAGATAATACCTACCGTATTAGTGTGTGGTAAAGTGACTGGCTTGTTGGTCTTGTCACTAGTGGGCCCGACCGTGAATGCCGAGCATGAGGTCGTTGAGTTCGATTCCCGGGATTAAAAATGTATCGTTTAAGGTTTCACCCGTGTGTGTAGGTAGGTACTATAATTAGCTTTTACTGTTATGAAATTCTCAATAACAGCCCGGAGTTTGTAATTTTGTCGGGTAGGTGGAGATTGGGTGGGAATAGACTCACCACTTTATTAATACTTACATGGGACTTATTATAACCATTGATCAAATGTGGGTGTACAGCTGTATACTAAGTAGGTACACCTCTGCGTACCCCTTCGGGGGATACAGGCGTGATGCTATGTTATTTTAAAGTGAATGTTCAGTGTCGTTACCAGTCTGGTTGTTTTGTGAAATTATTATTTTTATCATAGATGTAATTCATAGAGCATGCACGATAAACTCTGTAACAGTTGTTAAACTGAACTGAACTATAACTTACTAGTTTTAAGAAATAAAATAGCTCTTGGGTTTCTCTTGGGTTTTCTTCTACGGTTCTGAATCTGTAACAAGGTACCCCGATGGTCTTTTCAAAATAAAACATATTTTTAGTCTCTACTAAAGCTTTAATACAAAGAAGCTACTAAGGTACTAAAATATTGTAAAATAAAAACCTTTTGTCATTCAAAAATGGAATATATTCTATTATAACATTAAACAATTGATCGAGTGTGACAATTTATAGCATCTTTAGCATATTATTAATATCTATACATGATGTTTCATCACTAAGGAAGTTCATTATAATATCTTTACGAGTAAAAAACACACAGACAAGCATCGAATAAGTAAAACGAAATTACCGATTTATTTAGTGAGCAATTAATTATAACGGTCTTACGCCAGTAATTGTAAAATAAAGTCTATAACTCCGAATAATAATTGTTAACCTATTAGACAATATATATATCTATAGATAGAGGATTCCATATACAATTTGGTATAAGTAGCCAATAGGTATATACCTACAACTTGCTGTGCCCCGCGGTTTCACCCTGTTTGATGTTTATTACCTACTTAGTATAAACCAAAAAATATAAAATAATTCCCAGTGTGTCTCTTCTCGACAATGCTCAGTCCTCATCGATGCCTAATAATAATGCTCATAAATTACATATTAATTTTTATTTTATTTTATTTTTTAATATACCTTATTGTTACCTATGTATTTTTAATATTTAATATTTTAATATTTTATTCTCTAAAAAGTACAACAAACAAGTTTGATTACAAATTTTAACATGACAAGATGGTTGTACAGTAGCACAATATAAAATAAAACGCTGACTCCTAAACTAAACTGAGACTAGCTCGTATTTTAGTAATTTGCGGTTCCCCGTTTGATACAGCATATTTTACCATCAAAAAGGTGTGGACAAACGTAAAACAAGAATGATGTTACAACTAATTTAGGCTTATATAAGATGCAACTACAAGTACAAGTATGTAACATTACATTAACTCTAACTTTACTTATTGACTTACATGTATTTTTAGTAACAATAGCTTACTTGTATTTTATTAAAAGTAATGAAATATTTGTACATACAAACTTACAATTTAGTTTTAAGTTTTATTAATTTAATTTAGTTCTTCTATTTACTATGTTTTATTATAATTAAGATCAATAATAATTGGATCAGTATATGCCTAGGTTATTAGATTAATTTGTAAACATACGTGGATATTAGAGCTAAGTTAAATAAATTTAAGAGTTATTTATGTTTATTTAAGGATTACTATTAGATTTTCTGTTTCTTCGTAGTTAAGTAACTGTAACCAACTGTCCAGTTTCTGTTTAAATTTATGTCTATTTAAATTGTACAACGAGATTTTTCTACTGACTTTATTATATAATCTAGAACTTAATGCTTTGAACTGTCGGAGTGCGAAAGAAGTTCTGCATTTCACAGGAAGGTAAACAATTGCACCTCGCCGTTTTTGAAGAATCACATTATCAAGGGGATGCTGGATATGCCAACGAAGCATAGTGCGTAATATGAATAACTGTCTCACTGTCAAGACCTGGCTTTTTTTATACAATTGGGTGGTAGAGTAGTGACGCGGCTTACAATACATCACTTTGAGGAGTATCGTTGTGCTCTTTCTAACTGCAAAAACAAGGTCTTGTAAGTCCCACCCCATACAGGGATACAGTAGCTAGGGATTGACTGACACAATGCAACATAGACAGTCTTCATAACCGATAGTTCCACAGAGTGGCGCAGGTTTTTAAATACGTAAATAAGCCTTCTAACACGTCGTGTGAGAGTTTCCACTTGCGGACGCCAATCCAGTCGCTCGTCAACTACCACGCCAAGATATCATATACTAGATACATTGGTTAGTAACGGACAAGAGCAGGCTGGTGTTAAATTGGTGCAGTAGTGTGCAGTAATTGATGTTGTTTCCTCTGGTGGTTTCGGTGCGTTTGGTAAATAGAAACGAATACATTTAGTTTTCTCTATATTTAGGGTAAGAAGGTTTGAAGACAACCAAACCATCACTTTTCTAAGAGTATTTTCAGCATGTAGTTTTGCTTCAGACCAGTCCTTACCATATACCAACAAGGCTGTATCGTCTGCATATGTAAAAATGTCACAGTTTTCCAGATTCATATAACACAGCTCGTTGATATATATCAAGAACATGGTTGGACCGAGAATACTCCCCTGTGGAACTCCGTAGTTAATTTGTTCTTCATCGCTCACCACTGCGTCAATTTTTACAGCCTGGGTACGATTGGACAGGTAATCTTTAAAGATGTCTAAACCACGGATCCCAATGCGCTCCATCTTTGTCAACAGGATGGGAATAGAGACTGTGTCAAACGCTTTCGATAAATCCAAGAAGATACCGTAGCACCTGTAATTGTTATCTAGTTTAGTAACTACTGCCTCACTGAAATTCACCACGGCGCCTTCCGTAGACATGTGAGACCTAAATCCGTACTGGTTTCTTGAGATTATATCGAATTTAGCGAGATACTTAGTCAAACAATTGTTTAGAATTCTTTCTAAGATCTTAGATAAGGCGCTCAATACTGAAATTGGTCTGTAGTTAGAGACGCAGTATCAGTAATATACATATGGAACCGTGGACTTTTTTTTTATTTAATAAAGACCAGTAGGAAGAACATTATATTTACGTATCAGTAACCATTACTCCAGCCAGGACGCGAAGTAAGCAGTTCGGCAGCGGTTTTTCTTCCGACTTACTTAACAAAAATCAATATTTAAGGCTAGCTGAGAGTTGTAGCCGTATGTTAGATAGTCCAACAATTCGTCACGAACCTGCCTATCATATATGATAGACGGAATTGCAAAATAATTTCGTCCTCAAAAAGAATTTTTCAAATCCAGGTAGTTCCAGAGATTAGCTAGTTCAAACAAACAAACAAACCAACAAATAAACAAACAAAAAAACCTCTTCCGCTTTAAATATAAGTATAGATTCAGTAAAATATTTTAGAAGTGCCTTTTACAGAATCTATAACTTACTTGTTACGCATGGTCAACCTTAATAGATCGCTGCATTGGCATACCCGCATATACATTGCACACGGCACCTACGGGCACGAAACGCAAGCTCAGCATAACGTGACCAATTGACGTCAATCGAACTTTTCCATAGAAACATAAAAACGTGGAGCGACACTCTTGGATCTGACATCGACCACTTGACACTTTAGTATAATTAGTCGTAATTTCGATACTTTGTAATACAGTAATAAATTAGTTTATTAAAATAAATTTGCATTTTTTTGGATCCTCCGGTTGCACCCATCGTAATTGGCGCAGTCGGTAGGATAGTCCAGTAAATTCAGTGAATCGATCACCGACAACGGGCTATTCGAACCTACGGGTGTGCGGCTACGGAGGAGTATCCGAATATCGATACCACAGAGAGATGCAGATTTGGTAAGTACCTAGATCTACTAGAGTTGCTCGCCTTCCTATATTTTAGTATCCTTTGTGTAATTTCCTTTTTTTTTTCCTGTGTTTCCTTTGTGTTAATTTCCTCAAGTGTTTCTATTAAACTTTCAAAATTTTTCACCCACGTATATCAAGGACTCCTAAGTCGAGTATTTCTAATAGGAACTCGCAAATCGATGCGAATAGGAATTTAGATACTATATTAGAAGATAGTGAAAGTGCAGAATCTTACTTAATTATAGAGAATAATTTAACTAACAAAATGAGTACCGATTTGGTAGATCAAGTTTACAAGGCCTTACGCCTCGTTCCCGAATTCGACGGGAACCCGAACGTGCTCACGCGGTTTGTACGTTTATGTGACCAACTTGTCGTGCAATTTGTTAAGGCAGAGCCAGGTTACGAACTAAGTAATTTATCCTTGTTGAACGGCATACTTAATAAAGTTACCGGAAATGCCGCCCGCACAATAAATTCAAACGGCATTCCCGAAACCTGGCAGGGTATTAGAAACGCCCTGATTAATAACTTCTCGGACCAGCGGGACGAGACCGCCTTATACAATGATTTGGCCCTGTTAACGCAAAAGAATTTATCACCACCGGAATTTTACGAAAAGTGCCAAACTTTATTCAGTACAATTATGACGTATGTGACCTTGCATGAGTTCATATCTACTACCATCGAGGCCAAACGGACACTATATAAAAAATTAACCCTACAGGCATTCGTTCGTGGCCTAAAAGAACCTTTAGGCTCGCGTATTAGGTGCATGCGACCCGACACCATCGAAAAGGCTCTCGAGTTTGTGCACGAGGAAATTAACACCATGTACTTACAGCAGCGTAATGACCATTTGCCGGAGCGGAGACCTGTGCAGTCTACGTCTTCATTTAATCCCAGTATGTATCAGATTAAGCCATTTAATTTGCATACTCCACAGCCAGTCACTTTTTCAGCGCCGTTTAATCAGCCCGGTCCCTCCAAAAGTTTTTATCAGCCACAACCGCCAAGGCCAATGCAAGCTTGGAGACCCCAAGTGCCTTTCAATCGCGGTCCCACGCGAACCCAACAAATGTTAAGCGCACCCCCGCCTAACCATAGGCCCCAGAGCAACGTGTTCCGATTGCCTCAACAAAGGCCTAGTTTCACGCCCACTAATAATGGCCCCAAGCCCATGAGTGGTGTAAGCCACTTTGTTCCTAAACCTATGCCGAGACCTTCGACAGGACATGACTGGACTCAACAAGGAAATCCACCTCCCAGTAACTACTTCAAGACTCGGGAGATGAATGTTAACGAAGTAGACTTTTACGACTATTATGAATACCCCGACTATGCCTATAATGACTATTACGACCAGTTCTACCCTGTACCTTACAATTACGAACCTATGTACGAACCACTAGCTCATAGTGATTATGTTCCTGTGCACGTAGAGGAACATCAGAATGTGCCTGAAGGAACATCTGCCCAAGGAACGTCTGCTGAAGGCCAGGATTTTCATACAGCTCCGAAATCAGACAAACCAAAATAGAGATTAACTTACAAACCCAGAGACAACTTCCATTCATTCAGATTGCTAATCCACCCATTAAACTATTAGTAGATACCGGTGCGAACCTATCTTTTATTAGCCCGAACGTTGTAGAAAGATTTTATCATCATATCCACTGTAATTATGAGCCTTTCGAAGTCACTAACATCCACGCGACAACTCGTAATAATTATTCCATTACTATACCGTGCTTCCCGGAATTTAACGAAACCTGTGACATTACCCTATACATTTACAAGTTCCACAATTATTTTGACGGCTTAATAGGCTTAGACTTACTAGAAAAGTTAGAGTCTAATATAGATTTAAAGAATAAGGTTCTTGTTACACGTAATTCATCTAATCCCTTGCGAATGTATGATTCACGTAATTGTAATCTTTACGAGGACATAGTACCCGCTAATTCATCCAAATTAGCTAGAGTCCCCATTAATCTTCATGATGGTGACGTAATAATATCAGAGCAGACGATTTCCAATTGCACTATTCGCGACTGTGTTACTTCTGTTAAAAATAACCGTGGCATCATATAAATAATTAATCCAACTAAACATGATATAGTTTTCTCAATGGACAGGCCAGTTACCGCGGAACTTCTTAACGAGCAAAGCGCGACTATCTATCAGCCTAGCGATCGCGTATCCGAGGTATTATCAAAACTACGCACTGACCATCTGAATCCTGAAGAACGAGCCAACTTAGACTCTCTTTGTGCACAATATGCTGACGTTTTCTATATCGATGGTGAACCCCTAACTTTCACCAATAAGATAAAGCATAGCATTCATACCACCGACGAATTACCTGTCTATACTAAGACCTAAAGATATCCCTTTGTTCACAGACAGGAAGTTCAGGATCAGATTAGCAAAATGTTAGATCAAGGGATAATCCGTCCCTCGCAGTCAGCCTGGAGCTCACCCATCTGGGTAGTTCAAAAAAAATCTGATGCGTCCGGAAAGACTAAATGCCGCATAGTCATTGATTTTCGTAAAGTCAACGAGAAAACCCTAGATGACAAGTACCCAATCCCCAATATTAATGACATCTTAGATAAACTTGGTAACTGTCATTACTTCACAACTCTAGACCTTGCAAGTGGATTTTACCAGGTAGAAATGGACCCAGCCGATATTCACAAAACGGCCTTCAATGTAGAACATGGGCACTTTGAATTTTTACGCATGCCCATGGGTCTCAAAAATTCTCCATCCACGTTTCAACGCGTGATGGATAATGTCCTCAGGGACCTCCAAAATGTCATATGTCTCGTATATCTCGATGACATAGTCGTTTTTAGTGTTTCCTTACAGGAACACATGGTAAATTTAGAAAAAGTATTCAAGAGATTAAGGGAATCAAACTTTAAGATCCAGATGGATAAGTTGGAATTTTTAAAGCTTGAAACTTCATACTTAGGTCACGTAATAAGTAAGGACGGTATTAAGCCTAACCCCGATAAGATCATTGCCATCCAGAAATTCCCTATTCCTAAGACAGCTACCGAGATCAAACGCTTTTTAGGCCTGTTAGGATACTATAGGAAATTTATATTTCCTGACTTTGCGCGCATTACGAAACCCATGACGCAATGTCTCAAGAAGGGTTCTAAGATCACCTTCAATGACCCTAACTACATCGACTGTTTTGAAAAGTGCAAATTACTACTGACTAACGACCCTATACTGCAGTACCCTGACTTTTCTAAGGAATTTGTGCTTACGACTGACGCATCTAACTTTGCCATAGGAGCTGTCCTTTCTCAAGGACCGATAGGACAAGATAAGCCCTTAGCATACGCGTCTAGGACATTAAACTCCAGTGAGATTAACTATAGTGTAATCGAGAAGGAGTTATTAGCCATAGTTTGGGCTACTAAATACTTTCGTCCATACTTGTTTGGGAGAAAGTTTAAAATAGTTACGGACCATAAACCCTTACAATGGGTTATGAGCCTTAAAGAACCAGGCTCCAGACTCACACGTTGGAGACTTAAGTTGAGTGAATACAATTTTACTACAGTATACAAGCAAGGCAAAAAGAACACTAACGCCGACGCATTGTCCCGCATTGAAATCAACAACGAGCACGCTATGTCTATAGCGGTAAATGTATCTTAAAAGCCTCATTCAACAGTAGGTTCTGAAACACTGACAGCCCCTACAAACAACCCTGACATACTCGACAACTCTGACACAGCAACTGTTCACACTAGCAACGAAGCCCCTATCCTAGAAGTGCCAATATCGGACGAACCCTTAAATAAATTCAGTAGACAAATCTGTTTTGTACTTGTAGGCGATATTAAAAAACGACCGACAGTGAGTAAGCCATTTGAAACGCATACCCGAACTACCATTCAACTATCTGAGTCTAATCTGACTAACGACGTTATTAATGCAGTTAAAGAATATGTGAACCCTAAAGTCAAAACCGGTTTAATCATCCATCCTCCTCTTGCCATGTATAAAATAATCCCCATAATCCAAGACAACTTCAAAAGCTCTTCAATGAACATGGTTCTAACTAAAGTTGAATTAGAGAATGTTAAAGACTACCTGCGTCAACAAGACACCATAAAGAAATACCACGAAGGTAAAACAAATCATCGCGGTATCACTGAATGTTACTTAGCCTTATCTTCTAAATTCTACTGGCCTAAGATGAAAGAACACATCTCCAAGTACATAAATGAGTGTACTATCTGTGGTCAGGCTAAGTACGACCGTCACCCCATCAAGCAAAGATTTAACATTGTACCACCCCCTAGTAAACCTTTTGAAATTATCCATCTAGATCTGTTCACAGCTCAAACAGAGAAATTCCTTACCATTGTAGACGCTTTCTCTAAGTATGCACAAGCTTATCACCTTAGAGATAGCACCGCTTTAAGTGTAGTACAAGCTCTACTTGTATTTTGCACCCACCATGGGGTCCCATTGACTATTGTCACGGACGGAGGCCCTGAATTCACAAATCAGATTTTCTTAGAATTCAACCGAACTCATAAAATTATTCACCATAAAATATTAGCGCATTCCCCTAACGACAATGGCATAGTAGAAAGGTTCCATTCTACCATTTTAGAACATCTTAGGTTATTGAAATTAGAGAGACGAAATGAACCAGTCGTTAATCTTATGCCTTATGCCATCTTAGCGTACAATAGTTCGATCCATAGCTTCACAAAATGTAGACCCTTGGACTTGATAACTGGACACTTTGACCCTCGAGACCCAATAGATATTGACTTATCTGAACACTTACTGCAACAGTACTCACAAGACCATAGGAAACGAATGAGTCAAGTATACGACCTTATTAACCAGACATCCTTACATGACAGGACACAACTGACTGAAACCCGTAACAGAGACAGAGAACCCGAGAAGGACTATACCCCTGACCAGCAAATCTTTGTACGCAATCCCATGGCGTCTCGACAGAAGTTAGCCCCGCGTTATACGCAAGATACTGTACTCGCAGATCTTCCAATCCACATCTATACGAAGAAGAAACGCGGTCCAGTAGCAAAATCTCGCCTTAAGCGAAGTCCTAAAGACCCCACTTTGTTACAGGATAATACTATGGCTGATGACCCTACATCCGGCCCAAGGACAAGAGATAACAGTTGAATCACTTGACAATGGACCAGGACTACTTCCCTTCAAATTAGGAGCGGCAAAAATCGTTTCCCATTTCCATTATTTCCTAAGTCATATAGATTTAGAGAATATCCATCTTCAAATTGAAGTGGTAAAGACACAGATGGCTGAATTAAGTCCCTTAGTTAACAATAAAACCTTATTCCTATTCGACCCTCATCTGAAACATCTCAATAGTAAAATCAATTTAATTACTAGTAAAATTAGTATGTTTGAATCAACGCGTAGTAAAAGAGGCCTTATCGACGGTTTGGGTTCTGTAATCAAATCAATTTCTGGTAATTTAGACTACACCGATGCACTTAAATACGAAAACACCATAAACACCTTACGTAATAATGAGCATAAATTAGAATTGGAAATTAATAACCATGTTAGTTTAAATAGTAAATTTATTTCACGTAGCTCTCAAATAATAGATAGTATAATTTCAAATCAAGATAAGATGAGTAAAGCACTAAACTTAATTTTGGAAAGTAACGCTAATAGGGATACAGATTTAATTAAATACGCCCATCTGGCCCAACATCTGCTAATCTTAGGAGATAATGTAGAAGATCTTTATGAAGAATTACGAAGTTTAGAGAACACCCTAACATTTATTCGTGCGTCGAGTACCCCGTACTCTTTATTTAATTTAGATGAAATTAAGTATATGTTAGGCAAATTAAGGATTTTATATGCTAACGACGAAATCCTTGACGTAGAAATTAGGCATTTTTATGAAATAATTAAACTAGGTTACTTCTATTCTAATAAGCAGATAGTAGTAGTTATAAAAGTCCCGATAGTTGTTTCCTCCACATATAATTTGTATAAACTTTCCCTTGTTCCTAACAGAAACCACGAAACTCTTATACCACCCTCACCTTTCGTAGCACTCTCTAGCTCAGACTCTAGGTACATAGAGACAGAATGTCCGAAGGTAAACTCCATATATCTCTGTGAGTCAACAGCCAACCTACAAATCCAGAGCAAACCAGATTGTATCCAGCATCTCATAGTCCATCAAGAACTTCAACCCAGCTGCAAGCTGACACCCGTAGCTCTCACCACCGAAGCCCTGGAAACCCTGGACGACAAGCATTATACCTTAAGTTTTCCTGTACCAACAAAAGTGAAGATGTCTTGCGGTCAAGAACAGTACCGGACCCTACGAGGCAGCTATTTGGCAATCATTCCCCTCAACTGTAACCTGAGAACACCCGCCTTCACTATCTCCAACACTGACGACCACATCAAAGGACATGTCGTGAAGATCATTGAGATGCCCCTATACAACGAGTCGAGGCCTGAAAATTATCCGAAACTCATCCTAAATTCGCCAAATCTACAAAAACTTCACGCGCTTAGCAACGAGATAGCGACGCAACTGCCTGTACATTTAGATGACGCCACCGATCCCGTCATTTACCACACTACTATACCCATGTACCTCGCATTATCCGGTACATGCGCACTCATCGCCACTCTAATCTATCGTCGGCTACACATAAGAAAAGCATCCAGAGAAATCACAGAAAACTTCAACAGCAACCCTGAAGTCGCCTATGCAATCCCATCACCACGCACTATCAACCCAAGCCAAATAAGGATTGACCCTGGATGTCTACCAGCGACCATCTTGAACAAGTCCATCGATACTCGCTGTTCTACGGGGGGAGGTGTTACGCATGGTCAACCTTAATAGATCGCTGCATTGGCATACCCGCATATACATTGCACACGGCACCTACGGGCACGAAACGCAAGCTCAGCATAACGTGACCAATTGACGTCAATCGAACTTTTCCATAGAAACATAAAAACGTGGAGCGACACTCTTGGATCTGACATCGACCACTTGACACTTTAGTATAATTAGTCATAATTTCGATACTTTGTAATACAGTAATAAATTAGTTTATTAAAATAAATTTGCATTTTTTTGGATCCTCCGGTTGCACCCATCGTAATTATATATATATTATATGCTGCACAATTATATTTAAACTATAATTAATTCAATAACATTGATGACATACCCACCAACATGTTTATTCACATACCACACTAAAACTTAGGTAGGTACTGTGTTTGACCAAAACACAAGATTTGATATAAAATACAGTGCTGGGTTACCGTCCAATCCCACTGCAATTCCGATCGAACATTAGTATGCATTCGACACGAGAACCAGCTGTCACTGGGCGTAGACAGAATATTCAGTAATAAATACATCTATGACATTTCAAATAAAAATCAATCCACAAAGCCATATACAATCAAAGGTAATAATATCAATTAATGTTCACTGGTTACTACTCACGTGCATTTTTGAATTCAGCTCATAACTAAGGGCTCCGTTCGAGTTCGAAACTAGTCGGGCAATCCCGAAAAATGCACGTGAGTAGTAACATAGTATCGTTCTAGTTCTATCAAATGCAATCTGCTAGAAGTTGACATAAATATGGCAACTCAAAATCTTTTAGTAAATTAATGGCAACATATCGAGACATCTGGGTTTCCACACAATTGAATTCTCCAGTCACAAGTAAAGCGACTACAATTTATCATTTACACGACATTGTAAAAAAAAAAGCGTAAACATCATGACACAAATACACAAATATTATTTAATTCTAATAATTATTTTACAGCGTTTTATTACATACTACTTCCTACTAGAATTATATTTACAGGCTTAGTTTTAAGCTGTTGGCTCGCTAATTAGCAGACACAATAGATTTTTATTGTTTTGACGTATAATTCTGTACGTGGTTGAGCGGAAAGGTACAAAAACAATAAACACAGGTCCTCATTTTTATGCTAGCTATATTTGAAACAATATAAAAAGCACCTAAGTCTACCTACCAACCGAAATCATAAAAACCAATTAGTAATAACAACTTCAATAAGTAATAGGAAATAAACCCCAAATTCTACTTAATCATTAGTCTTATTTGCTGAAAAACAAGATAAGGCAAAACAAGAATCTTCTCAGAAACAAGAAGCTTTTACAGATTAAACTCTTGTAGACTTAAATTAACTGCCTTCTATTGTACCGTTTTCATATAAAATATACGTATTCTATTTGCATGTTCTTAAAATAAAGTAGAAAATTATTCCTGAATGAAAAAAGAGCTTAGGAAAGCTATTCCAGTTTTGATTGTCGCAAAGTTTGCTCTAAGTAACATTCCGTGTCATAAAAAAAATATATAATAAGAGTTTTTCTGGGTTATTTCTATTCAGTGAGCGAGTAGATAATTCACACTTATAAATACTTATATACTTATAAATAGTATGTAACATAAAGTGTTCTTGTATTAATTAAATATAAATCAAATAAATAAGTTTCGAGTCATGTTTAGGTATATTATTTTACATATAAAGCTTTCAACACGAAATTATCACAAAATTCGCTTTAGCAGCCAGTCTTAGTACCTAAATTAAAAGTACAACAACAACTGTTTCTAAATAATGTATAAATTTTAATATACGAGTACTCTAGTCGCGTCTGCCATGATCAAAAACACGGGGCAAAATGAAATTGTGTAGCCTTATATTAATGACACTGTATTGAATCAAGGGCAATTCATCAAGCGATGTCTCGGGCAAGTGATGCGACGAAATAGGTTATATGATTGATAGCGTTAATTACTTCACACTACATCAGAGTAATAATTTAATTCAAATGGCAATTAACTCACTTTGGCATTCTATATGCTAGGATAATAATAGGTCCATACAAAAGAGTTCAATATTTTTTGTTACTTATCATTAAGTTTCATCGGATTCACCATACAATTAAGTTTCCTTAACCACGTCCTCTTTATCTACTGTCCCGGTAATAACACCATGGCTCTTATCAAAATACAATTATGTTGAGGGTTTGGGTCTATAGTAATCTATCATCTTGGGACAGAGGGTTCGGGTAAGTACCGAATAATTTTCAATACCTACACGTTGCGTAATTTTCACATTTTCATAATTACAGACTATTTCATTGCGTTATAACTGCAGAACTAATTACTAGATACAATAGGTACTACATATATTATAAAATATAATGTGGAGTATACACATGGCGTGAAAGTGCTCGTCTCAACTCAAGCCAGTTGTTAAGGACCGTCCGCACGATTGTTAACAATGCTTGTATTCTGACGTAGGGAAGGGACTCAACCTCACTCTATGTCTGCTTTATTTAGCAACAATTGATTTAAATAATAAGCATTACGGACATATATACTGGAAGCACTCCTCGTGACAAGAAATTTTGAGTTAATACCGACTCGTCACTGTACCGATTCATAACATAACATGACACAGCATCACGTCTGTATTCCCCGAAGGGCTACCCCTTAGGGTAGGCAGAGGTGTACACAGTTGTACACCCACATTTCTCCAATGCTGTTACTAAATCCCATGGTGGTGAGCCTACTCCGGGCTGATACTGAGAATTTTCTCACAGAAAAACTCGATAACCCATTGCTCGACCCGGGAATCAAACCTAAGTCCTCAGCTCAGCAGTCGCACTTGGTACCACTAGACCAACGAGATAGTGTTCCAAATTCGTCATTAAAAATCCCGATACGTCACTGTTTAAAATATTTTTATTAACTTAATCCCGACTTGTCATTAGTAGTTTATGTAGGCCAAAGTAAAAACAGAAAGAAAAGCTAAGTAGTCTCAACTATGTTTTATTAGTACAGAATGTATTGTGTTGACAAATATCTACAACATAACATTATATGTCGTATTATTCAAGCAGTTAAAGAAATATCCACTATAGTCTACGACTCTGAAAAATCCCGATGAATACTTTCAAAAACCATACATAAATCCCTATTTCCGCAGAAACTGTATTTTCCCGCAAATATTCTGTCTTTTTCAGGACCAGAAGTAACTAATGCCCTATTTCATCTAAATCCATTCATTAGTTTTTGCGTGAATTCACAAACTTACAAGTAGCCAAACCATATTATATTAGTAGGAAGGTTAGGATACTTAAAGTTTTCTGACTAACTGTACGTTGCAACATGCAATTTTACAAGAGTGACGAACCGGTATATAAATATTGATCAAAAACATCAAAATTTATTTATTTCTAAAGGGTGACGAATCGGCGTTTGTTGTATGGACAAAAATTTTGGTGACGAATCGAAACTAATGACGAGTCGGAACTAACTCGAAATGTATATATATGTTCAGCTTTTCAAAGATAAACATTCTAATTAAATCCTAATAGCTTCTTGAAAGCTTTTCTAAATTCGATATTGAATATAGTATAAATTAAAGGATTTATTGTAGAGTTTGCATACCCCAGCCATGTTATGATATTTATGAGCCCCATACTAGGACAACATGAAGAGCAAAAGGGTAATATAAGGTACATTAGAAAAAATGGTAACCAACAGATAACAAACACACCCATTATAATACCCAAGGTTCGCGCAGCTCGCCGTTCTTTGGATAGCGAAATCTTCTGCTTTTGTTCAATGAACTGATTTACTATGTCACCGCTTTTATTGACACTTACCAGCAATGGTTTCTCTCGCTTTTTATTTTTGTGACTCATTTTCTTCAAGGAGCCAACCACTTTCGTTTTACAACTCCCGCAACTACCCGGTGAAACGTCGGACTCGATCTGGTTCATATTTGATTCAATTGTTTGGCGGGATACCGGATCATTCAACAGCAGAAAAGGCACAAAAAAGTTTTTCTTGATGTCTATAAAAGCTTTCCGCTGGCACCTTTTTATGCTGCCTCCACTGTCGGATTCATTTTCGGTATCTTCTCTGTTCTCGTGGCTCTCTTCTTGACTTTCCAGCACCAATACGGGATTTTTATTTTGAATCCGGGTTACTAATACACGTTTTCTTAGTCTTTGTCTTGCTGCTATGTATATTTTGATATAAACTATTGTCATTATAACGAGAGGAATAAAGAACGAGCCGAGAGATGAATACACAACATAGCCGGGTTCTGAAGTGAGCTGACAAGGAGTGTCCGTTGTAAACTCATACGGCCAATCGTTCCATCCCAAGATTGGCGGAGAGCTTATTATCAAAGATAGAAACCATACTGCAATGATTTGGTAAACCACTCTTTTCAAAGTCCTCTTATTGGCGTAGTTTATGGGGTCTGTTATTGCCCAATATCTGTCAAGTGCTATAGCGCACAAGTTGAGTATCGATGAAGTGCATGACATGATATCGCAGGTCAACCACATCTTGCACAATTGTTTGCCCCAAAGCCATCGTCCCAAAGTCATATACGCCACATTTAGAGGCATCACCAGCACAGCCACAGCCAAATCAGCTGCTGCTAAAGACACAATAAAAAAGTTTTGCACTATCCTCAAAGGTTTGTATGTGAAGACTCCAAGAATAACCAGAATGTTTCCGAAAATTGTTCCTGCTATTACTATGAATAACACAACAATAGTAGTCAGTGCTTCCCATTCTGGGAGTGCTATTTCGATCCCAAAACTTGAGTTGTAGAGGAAAGTGGTTGAATCGCAAACTGTGTCCCCGAACGAAGAATTGTGTAGTGAATCATTATTATGATATAAAGAAATATTATAAACGTCATAATAGTCCACATTAACCAAATTAACGTTCATAGCTCCACGACAATATTACTGGATTCCATATTAAAAGTTCATTTGATTAATCTTCTTCATAATAGACTAGAGTAACTGAAATTTTTCGTCACAAGAATCAAAACACTGTAAGGAGAGGCACACATTTTTTATTGATTTCACCAGAATACCTATCGAAAGTTTTTTGTGTCTACTTTAGTGTTTACTTTTTTATTGGTAATTATTTTAAACACTCATTAAAATGATGCAATAATAATAGCGGAATCCAAATATTCTTTTCAACGAAACGGTTCGTAGCAGACTGGGAGCCTAGGAGACATTTTAAAGCCGTCCCACAAAGTGGAGATACTTGTAAAAAGCTATATGCATAGTTGACCAAGTATACCTAACGTATGTTCTCATGACAAAGATCTTTGTGTAGCGATGTCAGCGACGCCCGGGGCAGTGTGAGAGTTTTCCGTCTATTTTTATACTTGCATCTACCTATGAACACCGTGCAATCTTGTATTATATGATTAATGTCTATGTACACTTTTTTATTGACTAATTTATAGGATGGAACATCTAATTAATATAACAATAGGTAGCTAGGATACCTATCTCGAAATCTATCACCTAGTAGGTACCTATAGCAGGTTCTTCTAATGTAGATAACATTTAGAGATAAATACGAATCAGCATAATTTTATAATTAACCAGCAATTATATAGTACCTATTAATTAACATTAAAGAAAGCTATACCTGCCTTATTAGTAAGTACAATAAAATACAAGTGAGCTAAGTCCCTCTCGGCATTGCAACCCTCGCCTGTGGAGACTCGAGTGCAATTATCAATACTCACGCGTCTCATACGACTTCTTTTAACATACTTGCAAGAATGAATAATAAAATTACTGAAACTTATTTTAGTTTTTTATTTTTTTTTATTATTTACTAGTCGCGATTTGCGCAATACCACATACAAAACGGGGAAACCAGGTAATTATAGGATTTGGGTAAATTAGGAAGCGGAATTTGGAATATACAATTGGTAAGGATCAGGTTCAATATAATACCAATACTTTATTTTTGTTAGTTTAATAGCGGTTTTTTTTGTGTGCCGAGTCTATAGTCTATGCGCACGCAGGTGGAAGGAGAGGCCCTGATGAAGTTGCCAAAGAGGCTGATATTAAAACATGATTAAGTGTATATTTTTCTGTTTGTAACACAAATTAATGTTATTTTGTTATCAAAAATAAATAATTTGGTCTTTTTTTTCTAATTAACTCTGGAATAATAAATCTAAGCAAATAATTCTTGACACGAAACACCATATCTGAGGTTCAAAAATAATAGTAATGGTGCTACGCAGCTTTTCTTTTACCAAAAATTTCTTTTTGTAATAAGCTGCATTATGATCCTAAAAGCAGTACAATAAGAGACGCTTTAAGAGCAAGTGTGTTGAAAAGAGGTTTATAAGTATCATTATGGTTCCTACTTAGTACATATTATTAGTCGGGCCATTTATAAACTCGGTTTATAGTTTTTAGAAACTGACATTCAGCTTACTTTGACAGCGCAGTGTTCAAGAGACCGACTGCCGCGCCGCGTGTCGCAGGTTCGCTTCCTGCACGGAGCAAATATTTGAACAATCTACAGATAATTGCTCCGGGTCTGGGTGTGTGTGTGCTTGTGAGATTATATGTCTGTAAACGCACCCACGATGCAGGAAGAAATTCCTAGAGTCGGGCAACGTTTTTTTTTTTTTAAACAAAAGAAAAAATAAAAGTTTTAGACGTCGAACAATATAGGTAGGTATAGCCAGTCTAGTGACGTCTTTCCTATTACTTCTCTTTCGATTCGGTGGTGAGTGAGCAAGAAGTGAATAGAAAGGACGCCGTTGTGAGTCCCATTCCTTATTCACGCGGACAGATACCTACTAATATCTACTCGTCCGTCTCGTACTTGAAGTCCCATCATATTGCATTCAATAGGTAAATGAAGTACGCAAGTTAATATAATAAAGGTACCTTGGTACTCAAAAAGGTCGGTTTCTATTCTCCGGTTCTATAAGATGGAAACTAATAGGTATACGGATGATGTTTCGGAACTAGGGTTTATGATTTCTCGAAGGTTTTCATTTCTCGGGTCTCGAGAATTCTCGAACTGGATTTCTCGGGACTTCCCAGGAAATCGGTAAATGTGCATATATATATAATAATGAAAAACTCGTTAAAACACTTATGTGTGATTGAATTGGACAACAGTCAACAAATTCAATTGTTTAAAAAAAAAAAAAAACTAAAAGATTTTCTGGGTTGAACTTCAAATTTCAGTGTCTGCTGCACACAGTCAGAACACTACTAGCTTTTTTGGTGCTGATCCTTTAAAACTGGATGAACTGGTAGATGTTTCTGTTTTATATCGTGTCGATTCCAGTAGAATCATCTAATCGGCAATTTTATTTCAATTTTGTGCACGTGAGCTTAGAGCATTAAAACCTAACCAGTCCGCTTGCATTTGAACCTTTAAACGTTATAGTTATGGGACATTTTAAACATTGCGCGTCTTCAGAGTTTTTATTTTTCCTGAAATATTTTGTATAGATTTTGTAGTCCGATCTATATGAAACAACAATCAAGCAGTTTTTAGTAGAAAGTAGGATTAAAATCCATTAATGTAGCTTGCTATTGTTTTACAACTGAAACAAGTTGTGAGAGAAAAAGTACGTTCAGAAGATGTACAATTATACTTCTTCTGATTGAATATTCGGTCACGGCGATCTATCTCCACGGAGATCAGTCAAGTATGCAGTAGTTATTATAGTGCACAAGTTTATGTGCACTATAATATGTCCTGTATATAATAAAAGAAAGAAAGTAAATACTCTAAAGTATGTCCAACAAACTATTGTAGAACGGCTCTCGCGCAATGGCATTATAATATTCTATCAAACTATTTAAATAATAAAATAAATAAACTTTGCAATATATATCCTCTGTGTCGACTTAAATGTAAGAGTAAGATCTATAAATGGTTAGTTACACAAAATTATGAAAATACAGAAAACCTGATAAAGATTTTATTTTATAACAAGATTAGATACAATTATGCACAAACACTAATACACCCTCACGCAAACATAACCTAACACACAAACACTCATACAACCATTACCATACTATACCCATTCTAGATCATGCACAAACACCTAGAGGCTTGGCTGTAGTCTCATTATTAATAAAACTTTTTCCAAATTCTATATCGTACTGTGTTTGTCCTCCTACAATGTAACTACCATGTCTAAAATCTAAACCCGAGAACGCTGGTACCCATAACACAAGTTAAATCTTACCTTGGGTACCAGAATTTATCGAAACACTCCTTTACCAGAGTTATATTGTAATTAGACTGTTAATCATAAATGTAAGAAGCGTTTTCTAGACAACATTATTGGAAAAAAAAATATATATATCATTAAACTCATCCTTCATTCCTGACTTCGTAGTTCCGGGCTGCTGTTAAGGATTTCGTAACAGCCACCCAATTCCAAGCCACCCATTGTCTGACCCGGGAATCGAACCCTTGGAGGATCGAACGCCTCGAGTGGAACCCATAAACTATACTACTTATACCTTATACTCAGCAGTGCATACGTTACTCAGATGTATCTTCCAATTATTATTATTTTTAATCTGTAATTAAAGCCAACTCTAAAAGCTTTTCGTATGAAACTTAACAGTCTGCTCTGCATCCAGCAACTTAAATTATTGTTAAAACACAAATGAAACGAAACGCGACTAGCACTATGGAGTGTTTATCGGTACAATCAATGGATACCGACCGCTCTGTCAAAGGATTCTGCAGCCGTGCGTCTAAAGACAAAGAGTCAAACGAAAAATTCACCGAAACCTGGGCCCTTCTTACAATTATAAATTCAGACCTGATTTCCCGACTTTTCTCAACCTGAATTTCTCGGAAACGAGAACTACGGATTTTCCGGGCATTCCCGGGACATGAATTCCCGGGAATGCCCATTCCAATTCCCATTTGGAGCATATTACTATTCGCCTGTGGTATGTTATGTCTTATGATTAGGTGAGTGTTTCAACATCAGCAACTCGACAAAGAAATCCGAAATTACAGCGATTTAATAGCACACAATAATTAATCAATCGGATTTTCCGATTTCTAATAAGTAAAGTAATCTATCTATAAGATAGAGATACATACCCAACCTATCTGCATAATATAACAATTTTGTTAAATTATTGTCTATATATTTGATAGATAAGTAAGCAAAGAATTAACCATGCTTCTTAATCCAAGACAAAAATAAATTTTCAAGACTCGTCAACACCTAATAAGAAAAATATTGAAAACGTAAAGCAATTGTGGATTGCAGCTACTTTGCTCTTCGCCGGGACGTATTATGTGCATTTCAAAAATCCCTGTAAATATTATTAATTTGCACTGCGTAAATATATTTTATTTTTGAGACATCTCACGCGTACTTGAAACATTACGACTGCGAGAAGCGTACATACGTAAGTAGTTACTTCGTATGGTCGTATCGTCGTTGCTTGGCGTGACGTCGCATGTACGACATGGATGGAATTATGGAACTTCCATGCCAGCTACGTTACATACAGCTTCCATGATGGATGGTACCTATTTGCGATCCTTTTTTTATATATCATTAAATTGCAAGTTCCTCTGTTTCTAGCAAACATTTTCTACGTCTGTGATGTTTGTATGTGTCGAGATGTAACCGTGATTTATAAATGTAGCATGTATGTACATCGCCTATTCCCACCATTTCTCAATTGACGAAGTGGTTTATCTGGTTTATTTCAGTTTCAGCGTCAGATTATAACTTGGTCCAAGGGTTTTCAATAAGGGACGCTAGAGGTCACCAAACTTTTATATGATTTTTAAACAGAATTAATTTTTAGCTCTTTATTATTATTAAGTAATAAAAACGTTAAGATATTAATATAAAACAAAAAGTATTTTATATTTTACATGAACCTATCAACCTTCAACAATCATTACGATTTACGAGCCCTGCGCAAAACGGAGTATACATACTAATTGTCAATGTCAAAACTCTTTAGCAACAAGTGGCGCTTGTGTGCTATGCATCTTATACAAGAGTGAAAGAGAAGTCGGATTATTATGATTCTCATGTGACAATACTTTATGTTTGTCAGTTCCGATTTTGTACAAGCAAGCTAGCTGATCTACCTGTCAAAATATTTAGCGGAGACGAAACGCGAACACGGTATTGTAAATTATCGTTTGCTAAAAATTATAATAAAGCAAAAATAATATACAAGCGTACCTACTGTTTAGGAAGTGTCCTGTGCAAATGATAAAGGCAGCATAATGGGGTGTTTGTCGTGGATTCGAGGTATGACGTCCAACCTTAATATTTTACTTTATTCGATATTTTCAGTCTTTCATTAGCCTAACGGTGTCGTTAATTACATTTGACTGAAGTCTAATGTCAAGAATTCTTTGTGGCAACTGTTACCTGGTACTATGATACAACATCTGTATGACCTTTTCCTTGAGCTAACGCTAATATAAGGCTGCGTACGTATTTGCATTACGACATGGTATCAATTACATAGACAGCTTATTTAGCAAAAACATAACATGACCTAAGTTTATAGAGGCTAGTCGACCTCCCTCGAAGTTACGCCTCCCCTGAGGTGTGAAACTAATAATAGCCTTCAATCCATAACTAACATCTTCGTAAACAGTTATTTATTTACATCATTGATCACCTACTATATATTATATTGCTATAATGTAAGTCACTAATAACTTTGCTATCACTTACATTGAACTTTATTTTTGCTATCACATGGAAACAAGGCTCAATTAAGATCAACACACATTTTCTTTATAGTTTTAGTTTAATAAACAAAATAAGTTCATTAACTTTTATTATTACAGGGATTAAAATGCCGTTTCCTTTTAAAGATAAAGAACTAAACAAAATAGCGGCCTTCTTCAATGTGTCCACATTTCTCCTCACATGTGCTGCCCTAGTTCAGCCCAGTTGGTTCAGGATCAAAGGCCTGCACTGTACACAAAGTCTCTCTTTAGCACAATTTTTCTCTTTTGACGATGATGATGATGACAATGGTGATCAAATAACCATACGCCAGGAAGCAGATTTTGATCCTATCAATAGATCTGACTATAATGGTAAGAAATATTGTTATAATTCATGTTACAGAAAACATATATGTTGGAATGTCAATTAACTTGTCCAGCATATGAATGGTATGACTGTGCTCCACTCCCAATCCTGTAAATGGTATTCATCCAGGCAGAAAGCCCACTTGTTTACTTACCATAATAGGCCATCTGAATAAAAAAAATAGAACAGGCTTGTTTACATGATATTAATAACCTTTTGAGAGCATAATGTGTATACCTAGAAACATGTTTTTTTACTTTGTACTAATGTCCAAATAATTCTTGTCTTCTAATCAAAAAAAAAACTTAAAGTTTCTAGTATGCCATGCCAATTAAAAGGTTAATAAATAAATATAATTAAACTCATTCTAATCATGTTGCTTGTTATGTCCAGCTGTGGACTGCTATACAGATGAACATTTGAAATGGGAATGGATGTCCAAATCCGAATTTTAGTGAATAGTACTCAGAAGAGTCTCAGGCCCGATTTTGATGGAAACTAAAACTGCAACTTTGGACTAATAAAAATATTTTCTAGTTAAGAATCAAACCTGTTAATTGTGGATTAAAAAAATACCCACTGTACATATATGTGTACATACAGTGTGAGTTTTATTTTCAAAGTGGATGTTTGTGTTTTTATTACATCATCCGATAGAGTTGATAAAAGAGATCAAATTTTAATAAACTGATTCATATTTTCATCTAAAGTCTTTGATTCATATATTACCCATATGTTGTTCGAAATTATGCTCAATGTTTTTTTTATTGCAAACACCATAGGTGCCATTAGCTTCCTAGTGGTTAAAAGCCAATTCCATGTTGCATTTGATTTTAACTTTCACATAATGATCTTCATTGATTGTTTTGTTTGGTGTTAACCCAAAATTAGTTACATTCAGTTATTTTACACTTTTATGGTGGTAAGTTTTTATTGTTTCATGGCTATAGTCTACAAAACATAGCTAGGTCTAAAGTTCTCATCAGGATAACTGAAATAAGCCCAAACTTTGAGTATCTTTCATATCCATCATCAGATTAACTCCAGGCTACCAAGACCAAATTCCTGCTGGCCTTTCTTGAGGAGTTGGGGTGGATTGAATAATGCATTCCCACCTTGGACACGGAGAACAGCTCGCTTAACCAATACCAATAACTCCAGGTTTTTATATTTTGTTGTGTCATCAAATAACATAATGTATGCAAAGTTTCAACAGAATCTGTTGACATGTGAACATATTTTTTTCCTGTTATTCATCCTTAGTGGTGAAATTTATATGGGACCAACTTGGAAGTATCCTCTATCCAATCTAAATCGTCTGCGAAAAGTTATGCAGTAACACATAAAAAATATATATAATTATATACTTGTTGAATAGCGAAACTCCTTTTTCAGTCAGTTAAAAATTTTTGGTAACAATTGTAGCAAAATAGTATTTTTATAAATGAGCTCTTTCCTTTAGTTTGCCATATGCCATTACTTTTCAGAATTTCACCCCTATTAGCGACACTATCGGATGATGTAACAATACGTGGTGTGTTTTGTTTTCCAAAATTAACAGGTTCGATTTCTGGCTAGGAATATTGATTATTCAAAAATCCATTGATGCAGTTATAATTTTCGTCAAAATTAGGCCTGAGATTTGACTATTTTTCGATATTTCTTATAGTTTCGGATTTGGCCATCCACACCCACTTCAAAGATTCACCTGTATACTAATAAATTATGATGAATTTTCTATTTACATACCTGATGACTTATTCCAATATTTTACAGGTTTACCTCCATGCACAACTCCAGAGACAATAACACTGATGAGGGTACTCATTTTATTATGTTTTATGGTGCTACTCTGTTCCTGTATTGGCACGCTTATCAATCTTACAAGCCTAAACAGCAGAGCTATCAAAATGTTGAGGAGGAATGCTGTACCCAGCATAATGTGTGTATTTTGGGTCATAGCAATTGTTGGTGTATGTTACTACACAACTGTTGTATTGGGAAATGCAAACAACAGTGATCCCAATACAATACAAGTAGATTATGAGTATGGATTCTATACTATCACAGGAGCAGGTTAGTATATTATTTGAATAAAACTACTGTCAAAAAACCTTTATTGATCTATCTCTACTATTTGGGCAATAGTTACAGCCTGTAACTATTGTCTAAGCCCCAAGTTATGTAGTTATCAAGTCCTGAAGTTACATACCTTGTTGACATATGTCACTCGAGGACTTAAACAATAAATTTAATATATTAAAGTGGTAAATCATAATATGCAGTGTTATTAGTTGATGATTCAATATTATTGTTATTAATAACAAGTAATAAAAAAAAAATCTCAATATTCCAGGTGCTCTAGCCTTGTTAGCATCTGCTGCTAACTTATGGGGTGCTCCACTATCTGGTGATGAGGACGTTCAAAGACGGAACTTAATGGAGGACTGGGATGGGTATGAGGCGCACAGTGTGGGCCCGACGCCTGCCGTGCCCACTCTGCCGCCATACACCCCAAGCGCCAATTATGTCCCAACAATACATCCGCCTTACGCGCCGCCAGTACTTGGCACGCAACAATACTTCCCTTTCGATGACCTCTCAGTACTTCCACCACCTCCACCTTATTCCCCTTGAGTTTTAAAAACTACTCCAGTTTTCTTCTTCTCGAATCACCCAAATATTGATGTATTTCTAGTTATAATTTACAGTATTTATTATTTTAAATATGACAGCTTGATAAGTTCAATAGTGAAGGTTAGATAGAGATTGTACTTGTGAGACTGGCGAGCAACCTCTACCAATGAAGGTTTTAACAAAAAGGAAGTAATCTCAAGTGGAAAGTTCTGTGGTTGTACAGCAAACATTTTCTTGTATTTCCATGATCTACGAGTACTAATCATATCGCACATTGAAAATAAAAAAGGAACAATCCAAAAACCCGACGTTACTGTAATGGACCGTTTAAGGATTTGAAAATGTAGTGTACTTTGAAAAAAAAAAAGATTATTGAAGACCAAACATTGTGGTTGTTTTGATGAATAAGAGTATAAATATCGTTTTTTTTTTAATGTATTGGTTTATAAATAATAGACCAATGGTTGTAAGACTAATTCAGAACTAAATTTTTGGATAGTGCCATTTTTTATTTAAATGTGCGAATTGGTAATGAATTACGACGTATTTTATAGCTAAATTAATTCTAAATGTCCCTTATGGCAAAGTTTAACTTCACCCGAAATCTAGTTGTGAACTAAAATGCCTAAAGTTGAAATGGAATTATTGGTTTATTTATGTATATATTGTGGTTGTGAGTTAATTAATGACTACTGTTCACTTCTACATGTGATTTGCCATTTTAGTGCCTATTCATGTCGTATTTCTCGAGATGCTTTAAGATATAATAATCTAAGTTCTGTTTGTTATTTATAGCCTAATTAGGTGGTATAATTTTTTAGACTAAGGGCCAACTAACACTTTTTAACAGTAGTTTTAACATTGTTTATATAATAATTTTATGAGTTCACTGCTTTCATTCAGTATGATCAAGTTACAAAAAGCTGTTATTATACATCTGAATCATTGCACACATTTTTATGCCTTACAAAATAAAATTACTATCAAATACCAAATGTGTGGTAATAAATGGGTTTTGATTCAATATAGATCTCAAATTAGATCACTCAACGTATTTAAACCTATATCATAAAAACTTGAGAAAATTTTGACATACAGAGGTTTAGCTTTAATGAAAGTATGAACAATTTTTATTGGTTCAATAAGCAGGCCAGTATCATAACATTTTGTCAATTTCTTTATATTGCTCTCTTAAGTATTTTAACTATCACTATACCGAAATTTTAACTTTTTTATGATTTTTGAGTATTTTGTTACTACATATTATGTACATGCAGCTCATGTCATAAGCATATAGTTAATCTTATTTTAACCCGTATTCTAAATATGAAATTGAAGCAATTCAGCACTAATTGCCTTTAATATTAACAAATGGTAATGTTGCCATTATAATTTAGTAACTTAATATTAAATTAGATGGTACCTACAATTATTTTGGCATTATAAGTCTTTATAGCAACACATGTAATTGAAAAGGCATGAATTCATTGTAATTGTATTAAAATATAGAGAGATCTGTTTCATCCAGAAGTTACAATAAAAATGAGCTTTTTAGAATCTAGTTATTACAATTTGTGGTCCTACCATCACAAATATCTAGATAAATTTTACCTAAATTTTAAATTGATGTATGAATAATAGCAAATAGTACTGGTAGCATACCCTGTATAATATTCATGTTACCAAAAATATAAGCATGTTATTAGTTTTATTGTTTGTTAATGTATAGAATCCTTATAGATGTAAGAATAGTTATTCCCAGTGTATCAGCTGGGAAGTTTATTTTTACATTAAAAACAAGAGTAAAATTTTATTTTTGTGTAAGACCAATATGCAATACATATCTTTAAATGAAATTGCCTTTTTATTTATAATATTCTATTTTCTAATATCTTAGGTCAAACAGATAGTGAACACATTATAAAGGACTTGAAATTTAATAAAATAATACAAAAAAATTAAAAAGCCTATCTTAATTGACATAAAAGTTGCTGAACTTTAAAATCCACTGATTATAATTTAAATAATGATAATAGGTGTTCAAATATTATGTTATTGGGTATCATGACGAGATGACAAAGTAATTTTATATCATGACAGTACTTATTTTATAAATATTATTCTAAAGTCACTAGATGCACCTTCAGTTTCTGCCATAAAAACTAGAATCATGTGTAAATGAAAATTCCACAACAGGGATTTATGCTGTAGAGGTTGCATTTACAAATGTGTCACACACACACACACCCAGTACTGATAAAATGATTTTTACATTATATGAATATTTGTTCAATGCTTGAGCTTGTCTTCCTGATCTCTTGACACTAACCGAAACTTCATAACTTGTAATTTATAACTAAATGAGCCATCTAACATAATATTTAAAGATTTTTCTATGGTTTTAGGGCTTAAAAATACATTAGCATTATCTGTTATCAAGCCTGTTTAACAAAAAATCTGGTCATTAATTATTATTTATGTACAATATTCCCATTTCATTTATAGATCCTTCAGTGCACTTAAGTCAAAGTGAGGTTGAGGAGCTGCTCTGTCCATTATATTTATGGGTCTCCCATGTTGTGGTTCTTTTGCTATAGGTACTTTTTGTATAAAGTCATTCGATAGTCCTTCATTTACTAAACTTACATTAGAAAAATTTCTTTGCATTAAATCACTGTGCGTGGATGGAAGATTCAAATACTTGACTCTTTCTTTTTCAAAGTAATTAACTCTTTCTTTTAAAGTCATGTTTTCATCTTTAAGCACTTCAGCTTGTAATACTAGCTGTTCCACTAGTGTATGTAAATTCTGATTTAATATCTGTAGTTCTTCTATCACAGTTTCTTGGCCTTTTTGTATCTTCTTCCCATCTACTACATCTGTTATAACAATAGTGTCTTTCACTTGTCCTTGTTCAGTGTTTCTATTTAGTAATGTGTATAACAAAGAATCTGCTTCATTTATAGTTCTATATATAGCAACTTGGACTTTAGAACTATCATTAATTTGTAGATTATAAGAAGGATCTTTTCCTAAACCTTTGATATTGTCCATAGCTTTCTTCACTCGTTCGTATTGTTCCTTCTTGTTTTTTATGAGATCTTTTTGTTTGAGATGATAACTATGTTGTAGCGTGATTGATTCTAGTGCGACTGACGATGTAGTGGATTTCATGGCGTCTAGTAGTAATTCTGCAGCATTATGATGACACTGCATGGCTTCGTCGTATCTGTTATTTATGAGGTGCGCCTCAGCACGACGATGTTGTTGATGTGCCTGTTAATAACAAATAAAACATGTTTTTGAAGTCATTCTCACATTTCAGCATAATGTTAATAGCCTTAGAATTACCAAATTTAGTGGGTGTGATTCCATTTTCTGTGGATTATTTTATAATAATTCGTCTATTAAACACTATAAATCACATAAATAATAAGATTTATTTCTAAAAAATTCCTAGTGCCTGTTCTGTTGCTGTCTTGCTGTACACATATGTCAAAATTGTCAATGACTCAATTATAAATGTCAATGTCAAATGGTCAATGCAAACTAGAGATGGGTAGGTCCTTAAATAATTCGGAATAGAATCCGGATATGCATCCAGCTCTGAAGATTTACATCCAGCGCACGGTGGTATCGCCTTAGGTCATTAATGCAAAAATTTCACTTTAATTACTTATTACGATTTACCGATAAACAAGCTACCCAAAAATATAAATATGTCACCTATTTTACCTAATTATCAACCTCCCCGACCCTTGCTCGTGCCAGCCCGCGTAGCCGCTGAGCCTGTAGCTTTAAATTCCCCTAATAATAATAATTATGATAATTCTTGTTCGATCCAGCCAGTCCCTTGCTGTCCTCCCTCAAGCGACGCCCTAAGCCGAGGCTCGTACCCCGCAGGGGGTGCCCTTAGCGTGGTCGCTTTAGATTTAATTTAGTTCGTATGCCCCTGGCTGGACGCCTTAATAATAATTTATTATTAGGGCATCCACAGGAAAGTCCGGTTAAGCAGCCGACAACCTCCTAGGTTGACCTGCGAGATACCATTGACAAAAAAAAAAAAAAAAAAAAACCTAATTATCACTTATTTTTCGACCTCCGAAGTGAACAAATCATTACGTTGCGCTCGCCTTTTAAGTAACTCATTAGCACATATTGTTTGTGTAACGGTGAATTCTCAGAATTGCATTGTTTTTGAGTGGTGTTTGTGACATGGATTTTCAAGATCAAGGTATGTTCTTACTATTCCAGTATATTTTTAAATTTTATTTGACTTATTATGACGTGTTTTTACGTGCTACGCCACACAGGATTTCTACAAAATATTTACCTTACTGTTGACTTCACATAGACTTACAACTAATTTCGACCATAATCGAATACTCTCACATATCTTAGATTTAAGATTGAACTGTCTATTTTGAAAATATAAAAGGTTATTTTTGCATCCTTTTGCCACTTTAGTTGCTATATAGCCTCTACGACTACGTAGGATCAGGCGTAGCACGGTCTACGAAACATACGTAAAATATTTTAATATTATTTTCAGGTACTTTGATTAAATGTACTTTCTCAAGGATGCATTTCTTTGATATTTGGTCTGCCGTAACTGGAAGTGTTCTTTAGAAACATCAACACGTGTTGGAAACTATTCTAGCTTCACTGGATGAGGTGGAGAATCTAGACATTAGGAACTTAGATAGTAAGATACTCAATTTATGTAAAAGTCTTGATAGATTTTGGAAAAATGACTCTAGAACGAAATCAAAATGTTTGAATAAGTACTCAGACTGGTTAAATGAAATTGAATGTGTCGAATTAGTAAGAAGTAATGAGCAGTGCATTCAAGAAAACGCGAACCAGCCCGGGCCATCTTGCGAACGCGGACGCCCGAGGAAAGTTTTCAGAATTGTCTAAACGCTCGAAACGTATAAGATTGGCATTTTTTCTCTAATTCTGCAGTTTCAGCTGAAATTACTGGCTTAAATAAAGATTTGATTGATCGTTGTTCCACAATTTTACAAGCCTTGTCCTCAGTTTTTTATATTGATTCGGATAAATTTAATGAATATGCTTTGGAAACCGCGCGACTTTTAATTCTGGAATATCCGTGATATAATCTCCTAGCTTCCGTTCACAAAGTCCTCATCCATGGTGCTGAAGTGGCACAGTACGCTATATTATCTATCGGAGAATTATCCGAAGAGGCAGCAGAATCTAACAACAAACATTATAAGGCCTTCAGGCGGGATCACACGAGAAAAATGTCGCGAGTACTTACGAATACGGACTTACATAATAGACTTTTACTCAGCTCAGACCCATTCATTACTAGTCTTCGGAAACTTCCCCGTAAGAAAAAGAGCGTTATGTCGAAGCAGGTTTTAGATTTATTACGAATTTAGTTTAAATTGAAATTAGGTTGGTTGTTGCGGTTATGATAACGTACAATTTATTTACAAAATTGTAGTTTTAGTTTTCTTGCTTTTTGTTGTATATTAAATGTATAATATATAAAAGAATACATATTTAATTATATCCCCTTCATGAATAGCATTAAATCATATTCAGATGTATTTCCGAACGAGGGACAATAAATCTCAAATATGGATTATTTAAATTTATATATAAACAGTACATATACAGTTTACACATTATACAGTTTATTGTATAATATTATGTATTAAATTATGTAAATAAAGCATTAATGTACATTTGTGAAGTATTTTTTTATTTTGAGTAAGGTATTTATGACCGCGCTTGTAGGGCGCTTGGACCACCGTGCAGCTTACCTATTCGCTATCTCGGTTGCCAACCCTAAAGCTAAGCTAAACAACCAGGCAAATCACAAGAACAACAAATAAGTGTAAAAAATATCGTCACCAACCCATTTTAACGCGAGTGATGCGGGTCCGCGAAATCGTATCCATCCGGACCTCCATCTCTAATTCAAACGGTAAATTAAAACGTCATAATCATGAAGTAACGGTGCAATAAAACCAAATACCTATACCAATAATACCAATTAAAGTAACTAACCTAAACCTAATATATACCTATCGAATCTCCTTAAATATTAAAGAAATATACACAATATAATGTATAAAATATAGAAACATATTAATAAAGCAAAACTATTGATTAAGTTACTAAAATGAAACTAAAATTACTATTTATACTTAATTTTCACCTGGTATTCAATGTTACTCAAAACTATATTTTCATTTTTTCGATTATTATTTTTTAAAGCGCTCTTCATCATGTCATATGTACACAATGCAATAAAGTATTGAGTAATTTGAGTATTAATGTCGAAGTGAAGAGTGAGCGAGTGAGTGTAATAATTATCTATGGTTTAAACATGTCGATTCTCAGATTCTCCCTGAATAAAACGACTTCTGAATCGATTAGAATTGAAACCGTTGATCGATTCTTGGTTTATTCGGATTATAGAAAATCTATTCAAATTAACAAAATAATATAGATTTTCGCAGAATCTTATCAGCATCTTCCTAATCCTCTATCCTATATAATATTAAATAGGATACATTATCGAGGATATATCTAATAGTTAATAATCTATATAGATTTCCTGAATTTTCAATCTGCATTAAATCATTAGCGTGAAAGTTCAAAGCAAGTTCCATCTCTAAATTGGTCGATTCTTCAAATACTTTTATTAAATACACAAATATACGTTGTCCTCTTCTGTGCATGTTAGCTTGATGAAATACATTTATTATGTTTCCAAGACCACTAAGCTACGCTTCAGTGAAAACCCCATCAAAATGGGTTAACTGTTTCTTATGTTTCCAAAATTTTGGGTTTTTACAGTAGGTACTGGGATAGTACAGTGCCTACACCCTCACTAAAATCATCAATACAAATAAATAAAATTGAAGAGTCTGATTGTAATGTCAAAATAATAGTTTTTTTTAACCTCATAGAGGTATTTGCACCATACTTATGCCTAAAACTCAGTTTTAAGATTTAGGACTGTCTGTTTGTTCCCGCTAATCTTCGAAACAGCTTCCAAACAGCGAGCGATTCTGTTATGATTTTACTGGCAGGTAGCTGACTATATAAGGAGTAACTTAGGTTAATTTATCTATACTCTATACTTATATTTTAAATATATATTTTAAAGCTGAAGAGTTTGTTTGTTTGTTTGGTTGAACGCACTAACCTCAGGAGCTACGAATTTTAATTGAAAAATTATTTTTGTGTTGAATAGTCCATTTATCGAGGAAGGCTATAGGCTATATAACATCACGCTACGACCAATAGGAGCGATGCATCAATGAAAAATGTTACAAAACAGGAAAAAAAAACTCCTTAATGTAATTAGTGGTAAGCCTATTGCAATCTACCAGGCACAATTCAAAATTCCGGTCTGCTACTGAAAATTTTCTAACAGAAAAACTCTATAACACATTGCCCGACCCGGAAATCGAACCTGAGACCTCACCCGATGCTGAGCAGTCGCGCTTGGAACCACGAGACCAATGAGGCCAGCGCATTTATGGTGTGCTAGGCGCGGTCATGACGGGGGGGTGCTGGCGGAATATATTTTAGTAGGTTTTTTCCTCAAATTAGCTATTATATTATAATTAGTCTAAGTTACTCCGAATTAGGGTTCCACATGCTGAGAGTTAGTTTCCGACATCCACGCGGACAACGTCGCGGGCACAGCTTAACGTGTTCTGGTTTTCGTCATTGTTGTGAACTTGTGAATCCCTGGGTAACGGTTTGATGTGGTATCTGTATAACAGAGGTAAACGTATGTATGTGGTATGTCACTACTGTAAAGTGATAGCACATATATAATTTATGACATCAGTCTCAGATCGACACCCAATGCGAAGATACTGCACTCTGTTGTATGATAGTGAAAGACTAAGATATTAGATATTAGTCTGGGAAATATTTGAATATAATAGTGAATTTATCTAAGTGCCAACCTTTCATCCTACCTACATGGAGTTCCGACTCTATACTAATATTAAGAACAAATTCTTGAGTTCCTACGACAATAAAACGAAATAAAAAACATTTTAAACTTCACTGAGTAAACTTCATAATAACACAATGAAGTTGAATTGGCAGTTGGCAGCTTTCAAGTCATTGATGTTTGTTTATTTCATAGTTACTTAATAGATTTATCCTAATAAAAGTCTGTGATTAGGTATAACATTAGAATGCAAAGCGGCACACGAAGTTTATCCAGATTTTGGGTTATAAAAACCGAAGAAATATTAAACTCCTCGCAATTGACGCTTGCGAAAAAGCTACTCGCCTACAAAATATTTTTGAGACCGATATTAGTTTATGATTGGTTTGAAGGGCGTAACAGTCAGCTTAAAAGTTTAGAAATTCAAGCCTTGAAACGTATATTTTCTACAACGAATGAACATTGTTTATACGATCGTTACACAGATATAGATGTGACTAGATACATGAAGTTGCAAGAGATACGCTGGCGGCGGACAACTGGATCCCATTTTGGGAATCTACGAAGAATGCTACATTCACTTTCTAGAACTGCTGCTGATCCTACGCCTTATTTCACCAGAGCAGGCGATAAACGGAAGCATTACTGTCAACATCGGTGCAATAGACGTCGTGCGTTGTCAAATAGCACCAGCACCAATTCAGATTACTGTCAACATCGGTGCAGCAGAAGTCCTGCATTGTCAAATACCACAAGTACCAATTCTGATTACTGTCAACGGTGCAACAGGAGTCGCGCATTGTCAAATAGCTCCAGCACCGATAATGTATCTTCTACCGTAACTGAGCCCAGGAGAAGCCGCCGACTAGCCAATAGAAATAAAATCCAGCGTTGCAGTCATTGCGGACACTAATACCCTCAATATTATGCGTAGCTTCTTTTAATTATTGCATTATAATTTATTCATTATGATGATTATGTATTAATTAGTAATACTATTACTTCTAGCTACCTACATGTTTATTAAGAGTACGCCCCTTAGACAACCCACTGACCTACGTGTCTAATATACCTACGACAGGCTTATCCCAAAATTGACATGTGGAAACTTGGGAAAGATACCGATTATTCCAGATAAGATACTTAGGTATTATGTATACCTAAGTATTTTATCTGGAATAATCGGTATCTTTGATTATCATGATTAATATATAAACGAGTATGTCTATAAGAGTGAGTACTTATTTATGTCAAAAATCAAAAAGCTCAAGGTCTATCGCATACCATAAATATCTCACAATTATCGCGTTACCGTTACTACTTCTATCTACACCGTTTCATTCAAATTGCTGGTCCATCTAGATATGAAATGCCCCTCGCTACGTTTTCCGATTCGCGGCCTCCATTCAGAGACTCGTCTGCTCAAACAACTATCGATCCTTTGGCCATGACGTATGGCGGCACTGCCACTTCAGCAAGTTGATTCTGAAAGCTGTCAGTGACTCCGATTATATTTAAGAATAATCTCGATAAGGTATTCTAAAGTTTTAAATAAACTTTAAAAAATCCAAATCAGTCGAGCCGTTCCGTTTTGATCGGAGAATTGTACTTTATAATAATAAAAATCTATTTTGTCTGGTATTTATTGAGCCAACAGAAAACGTAATGATCTTTCATACATGCGGCATTGAAATTTATTTATAGGTATAGATAGATAGGATAAGGAGACGTCACCTGCCGATGAACGCCGGGAACCCGATATAGGTCGGTAGGAGCCCTGGTGTGCATCACTACCACCACCGCGACAAAATTACATAAACTAATAGCTGTAGATAACATTTAAATACCAATATAGTAACCACGGGAACATAAAAATAGATATTTGTTTGTTAATTAAAAATCATTTCTATTAACAAGTGTCTCAGATTCCGCTTACATCAATATATGAGTAGTTTATCTTCCATATTTTAACTACCTATAAAATTCAAATTTCAGCAACCTTCTTCTCTGACTCTTCCGCTAGTGTTTTAGGACGTAGCTCATCCTGGTGAATCATCCATGCTCAGGCTGCGTGAAGAACGAGCTCTCTTTCGGGACAAGTTGATTGATTTTTGAGTTTTCGTTTTAGGCAGATTCGTTTCCGTTATTCGAGCATTAGCTGTGGAAGGCTTTTTTCGGTCCCACCAGTGCACGCAGCGAAGATGTCCCCTGCGAGGTCTTTTTAAAGCTGTCTCTTCACCTTTCAACAGCACTGACCAGTGAAGACGTTCATTCCTTACGTGCTCTATAACATCACAAGCTCGGTATCTATTGTATACTGCTCTAACATTGGGTTTAAGTCTGTCAGGATGCCTTTGTGGAAATGTTGATTTATATATTTCTACTAAAAGGCCACTTTCGAAACGCAGAAGTTTTTTTGCATTAGTATTATCTAAATCCCAAAGCTCGCAACCGTATGTGAGAATGGGCCGCACAAAAAACTTATATATTTGAAATTTAGCTCGGCAGCACAGATCAGGATTGCACAGCAGCTTCCAGTAGCGTTGACACCACATTTTCGCACATCTCAATCGTTCTGTAATTTCAGGAGCCATCTGTTCTTTGCTTAACTGAGGTATACCTAATTTATTCGGAATACTATTTTGCATTGCAAATAAAAGGTTAAGAGACTACCTAAGTATTTCCATTGTAAATTACAGAGACCAATTAATATCAGACGTCATAATGACGAATGACAACCATCCGTGAATGAGTCAATGTAATATTGTAAGTGTATAAATATCCAAAGAGAATTACATACTTCTACAAATTAAAAAGGTTTTCATCGAATTATTCGAAGTCTATGTTGCTACATGGAGTTAAAAACTTAGTTACGTAAGAAGTTTTAACATGAGGGCTCATTTGTTTCCGTTATTCCATCAATGTTATCGGTCTATTGTTAGCGAATTCACAGTATTGTTCAATAACATACCGCTATCACCAACACAAAATCTAATCGTTACTTCAAAACTTGTAATAGTTGGCAGTCCACTTACGCCAAACCGTTCAAATTGACCAGGCTTTAAAAATGATAAATCAATTTCTTACTTTTGTATTAATGTGGAGGGCAGTTCATGGCGCCGCTTCTCAGTGTTCTGTGACTGAAGTAAAGAGTCTTTTAGAAGGTTGTGATCGGCTTACAGGGTTGAATGTGACTAGCGTTGGAGGCACCATAGTTAACGACCACAACTGCGATGTTCTTCTACCAAAACAAGTTTTTATGGAAGAGCCTTTGTTCCAGTACCCTTTGGCTGATTCGGTATACCTTTTTATGTATTGACCCTAATTAAACCCTTCTACTGGAATGCCCTATATTGCAAAACTAAAAATATACTATAGCCCATGATGATAATGATGGCTTTTCTATTGCGATATGGTATTGTCACAAAATCGCATATTTAAAAGACAATAATATTAATCACAAATAATCTATATGTCATCTAGCTATAGTAATTTAGATGTACCAACGACCTGAAGAAAGCGGTGGGGACAGACTGGCTATGTGAGGTGGAGAATTGGATGTTGTGGCCCAGTTTGGGAGAGGCATATGTTCAACAGTGGGCTGCAATAGGCTGAGTTGAGTTGTTGACACTGATAAACAGCTCATATATGTCTCAGCCCTGATCGTGGCCTGTTATCATAATTAAAATTAATAATGTCAATTATATATTGCAGAAGAAGTTCTACACGTTGATCATGGTCGATCCAGATGCTCCTCCACAGTTGGATGGAGAATTTTATCTACACATGGTGAAATCCAATGTACCAGTGAGTAACTTATCTTGTACGAAACATAAATTTCAAAATTATTGGCTATAGAAGTAAGAGTTTAAAGTGTAATTAATGTAGGGCTAGATGTCGGTTCATGAAAATAGAAGATTAAAATAAACGAACCATAGATAACAGGGTAGGTACGGAAGATCATATACAGGCTGTTGATCTATACCCGTGCCATATTTATAGAGCACAAGACAAAAAAATATACTTAATCATGTAAAATTAATATACTGATATAAAAACTCGACCTACGGTTATTTATCAACCAAATTTTCATAATCATAATAATTTATTTTCGTAAAACGTGCCGTGAAAATATGGTATGAAGTGGTGTTAAATACAAATTGGAATAGCACATTCACTTCGAAACCTAGTTTTTCTCCCGAACGGCTTTAAGAATAACTTGTTGGCATTGTCGAAGAGGCTTTGCACGGTTTGGTTTTTATCGCGCGCAGCACACAGGTGAATATGTTTATTTACAAAAAAATATAAACGATAAAAAAAAGGTATTTTTTTGTGTTTCGTTTTTTAATTCTCTATCTTAAATATGGCACAGATCAACAGCTTGTTTTATGAACAAGTGGTGGTAGACATATCTTAATAACAGGAAAATCTCAAGAACCTTTCATATAGCTACTATAAGATGTTCAAATATGTCTATTTTTCAGGGGCTGGCGTTAAAAGCGAAAGAGAGCAGCAAAACCGTTGGGATAGATTACCGAGGTAAAACTAAAAACTTTAATATGTTTTTTTACTATATATTAGGGCGAGTTGGCTATTCCATTCCTTCAACATTTCAAGAATGTAATGAAAAAGAAATTCGGCAACGAAATTAGGACTCTCGAATTACCTAATCCATTGTCTGTTTTAGGGTACAAGCCGCCAGCGCCACCTCGCGGCACAGGCCCACATCGCTACGTCATCCTGCTGTACGAGCAAGCCGACGGCAACAACTTCCTCCCCACTGTGCCTTCTTCACGGCACCGGTTTTCACTAGCCAAGTGGCTTGTCGGTAAAAACCTCTGCGGACCAGTCGCAGGAATTGAATTCAAGACGGAATTCTAGATGGCGTTAGTAGTGGCGATTGTGGATTACAAATATGAATGGGCAAAGTTTTTGTAGAGTTTAAGATATAAGTTGTGTCTTTCAACATTAGTGTGTGATTGTTATAAACGCGAGTAGCTTTAAGCTGTAAGAGTCTATAAAGTTCGTATCAGCTTCTCTGGAAATATCAACTGAACTGCAATATTTATTTTCCTTCCCTATAATGATCATGAAGTAGCTGCCATATTATATTTTGAAATAATAACGGTACCTATGTCAAACACATGGCTGGTAGAATTGTATGAGATTCATGAATTTTGAGCAGTATAGTTTAAGCTTGAGTGTGTTATAAATTGTTAACATAAACCTGTAGCATTAAGGTTAGCAAGAATTAAACATACGGATAAATAACACATTTTATTCTTATTACTTCTGATGCTATTAGACCTATTGGGCTTGTTGGGCTTATAAAATAAAGAATTTTAAGAAACAATTTAAAAGAAGTCGTAAAAGCTAAGCAACTGTTAGGGTTGCCTGCCCAATGATAGTAATCTTAACGTTTTAAATTTTCATCTTTATACACGTAAATAGCATAAAATCTTTACGGTGGTTTAATACCTATATCTGAATCATATTAAATCTACTCTAAATAAGTATAATTAAAATTAAGCTAAGCTAAAGAAAGAAACGAATAATAATGTATGTAACTATATATTTGCAATTGACAACAAAGACTAAGGTTTAATTAAAACAACGCCTATACTCTTCGTGCTAAAACACATTTCTTTTGTTTCATTTCAACGGACAAGTTGAAAAATAATGGCGGCACGAGCTCGGCGTAGGCTGCGCACGCGCACGCGACACTTCCCTCTCACCACGCGACCCACGCGCCACCACCGTGCACCGCGCCTAATTTATATAAACAAATTATTTTCTCATCTCTAACTACTGGTTTTATCCAAAGTGATTTATTGTTGACGACCTAATGATATACAATTCTAAAATTACTTTTCATTCGCGAATATTGTTACGAGTCACCAAAATATTGCGTATGTCACGAGGTGTGACAGTTCTCGGAATAAACACCATGGTCCATGACCCGGGTAGTCCTTTGCAGTTTTATAGTGGTACTTAATATGTCAATGTATTATAGCCGCTGTTGTTTTCGGACACTTTTATAAAGTATCACAAGGTTTAATTGTGTTTTTAAAGTTAATACAATTTCAGATACCTAAGCTTTATAGGTAATTTCACGTAAAGAATGACTTTGCCCGCGGACATTTATTTTAGTTTCTTTTTTATATGTGACTAAAAAGCTGGTACATACGTTTTAGAAGTGTGTGATGGTAGAAGCACGAAAAGGCGCCATCGGTTCATGGTTGATATACAAAAAATCCGAACGAAGAGCTTTGATTCTACGTTCATTATAAGAACCGCTAAACAGTGGAATGCGCTGCCAGAGTGGGTCTTCCCCGATAGTTACAATCTAGGCAAGCGTGCCCCATCGTAGACCGCATTATCGTTTAACATCAGGCGAGATGGGGATAAAACGCAAGCCTTTAAGTTAATTAAAAAAAAGCAGAATGCAATAACTTCTGTGACAGCAAAAGCCAACAATAAAAAATCCATTTCAAACACGGAACCTTAATGTTAGTTATTTTATTTGTGTTTCGTCAGTATGTAAGAGCAATTACAATAACTGTTAACTGAACGAAATCTCCGACAGCTGATAGTTGTAGCTATGGGAGTTCCACAGGGTTTCATTCTTGGTCCATACTCAAACTACGACTACATAGGAATACTTTTCTCGCTTATAATTTTTATTTACATTAATATTTTTCTTTATCAAAACTCCAAATTAATTTATTTTGATGGCGAAACAATAATTTTAAATAAGAACATTCCTAGGAAAATCATAGTTACCACTGAATAAGAAAAATAAACACCTAATCATCAGGAAATACCATTGTATAATCGAATGTCTTAAACTGCGTGTAAATTTTTGTCCAACATTGTAGGTAAAAGGTAACATTTTGTACAATATTAGATATGTCAACTCATAACATAGCATCGCGACTATGTCCCCAAAGCATAGATACCTGCTACGGAGAATTCTCTAAAAGAAACACTGAATAATGCTTTGCCCGTACCGGGAAATGAACCCTGAAACCTACGCTCAGCACCTGAGCTTGCGACAACTAGACCAACAAGGCAGCATCATTATTTCTAATGTCTCTTTCTTGGTTTTGTTGACAGACAGCAAGAATAGACACAAAATGTTTGTAGGAGTAAAATTGTAGGAAAATACTAGTTTCACTTTAGTTTGCAATATTGCAGTCAGTCCGTGTGAACACTGCTATTCAACTGCATCTGATAAGCCTGGAAGCCGACCCTAATGCTCTTGGCAAAAGGCTAAGTAGACAGTCACTGTGAACACTTTTGTAAATAAAACCTTTTAAGTTGTCTCTCTAAGAAAATTCACTCCCGACGAACATTCAATTCCGAAACAGAATCTGAATCAGATATTTTATTATTTAATTAATGTGATTTTGGATATTTATGTAAAATGTAGTTACCGATATACTATTTTTGAAATGCATTTTCGCATTCGCTGCGAACTCTAAAATTATACATTTTTGTGGAATACGGCCTTGAGCAGAATTTCAACGTGCCCCCTGAATGAATACTCCAGCCACTCTATGACCATTCGTTTGTTAAAATGTACTTAACCTAACTATTAAACATAAAAATGTACAAATGCTCTGTTTCCTACTAGTTAATGTACCTAAATAGAATTTAAATTATCATAACAGCGTAGGTACATAAAATATAAATAAATATACATACCTACTTAAGCTTTAAAAATTATAATGTATAGGTGTGTCTATTTATATTTGAAATATAAATTTAAATTGGGACTTATTAAAGTAATCCCCTGTAGAAGCAACTAGCGTAGGTAAAATTGATGGATATTTCTTATAAAAACATCGTTTTATCAGCAATATGAAGGCCGAATAAAGGTAAAAGTTCTCAATAACATCCAGTACCCACGTATAAGTACGTATATAGGTATCTAAATCATGTCTAGCAAATATTTATAAAATAATATCTTAAAATAGCTGAGCACAGATAATTTATGTGGTTGTTATTAATTTCTAAGACATCAACATCCTACAATAGAGTTTGTTTTCAAAACAATTAACTGTTGTTCTGTAATGAGTAATGACGAATGAATGACGCTTTGGATGGAAATGGATATGTAGTAGAAAAATAAATAAAACCCACTGCTTAACAAGAGTATCCAATAATTAGTACATACATACTCAAGATTTCCCAGTAAATATTTCTAGATTCTAATAAGAAGTACACCCACAAGGTTGGTGACGAATTAAAAGTATTTTGAAATCAACGCGATATAATTCATATAAAAATTATGTAGGTATATCAAGAACTTCAAGGATTTAATAAAATGAAATAATATAAAGACACAATCTAAAAATGCATGGGTGCCGACTGTGATTCACCACTTTATTTTGTCGCTTGGAAAATTATTGTCCCTTGCATCAAGCGTAGGTTTATTAGATATTTATAAATAAAATCCATTCATGGAATAAATATTATAACTAAATTATATTTTCGTTTTAACACGTAAGTACCTACACTATTGTATAAATTGATGTGCATCAAAGTCAATATATAGGGTCTGTTATAGGTAGATACGTAAATTTTGTTTGCAATCAGATTCTCAACAAAAGATATTATAAGTATTTGATTACGCTGTTGCCTCGCTCATTAGCAGACACAGTAGATTTTTATTTTTACAACGTATAATTCTGACGTGGCTGAGCCGAAAGGGCAGAACAAATTTAGTACAAAACCTAAGTGTTAAATGCGCTAAAATAAATGCGTTTTTTTATAAGTAATAAACAAACATAAGTCTTGGAAGCGCCCCGTACCTACCTAATCATTCAATGTTGAATGGATGATTAATTCCGGTTAACCACAAAATGACACAAGAAGTGATCAGTGCAGGTTTATATAATTCTAGGAAGATATTTGTAACAACTTTGTTTTTATTCCTTTATTACAACTGAAGGTCTTGACTTCGTGTAGTTAATTTAGGTACCTACCTACCTATGGACCACGAAACTGGTAGAGTGACGTAATGCACCGAAGTATCTCAACAACATATTTAATTAGCTCATGTTATGCGCATAAGCGTGATAGTCCTTTCGGGCCGTACCTATAATCCAAAAATAATAATACCAAGTGCTTGTGCGACTCGCGTACTTAGATTATTTGCCCTGATCAGCGAACATTTAACCATAACATATATGAAAATTTGAATGGAGTAGCTATTATGGGTCAAAAGATACAGCCCTGTGACAGACAGACGACGTTGGCTCAGTGATAAAGTTCTCTTGGGCATCCTTTGCATTACGAAACTCTAAAAACTGACGCACTTAAATTATACCTGTTCCCATCACTTATCTAAATGTGAATGAAAAGAGATGACTGCAGAATCAAGAGACATTCCAGCTAAAATACATTTTAAGAATGACTATATTAAAGTGTAAGGGTAAGATTTGATTATGAAATGAGACCAAACATAGTACTGGAAAAGACAACAAAAAGTGAAAACTACCCTAATAATTTTTCATGTAGATTGTGTGCAAAGTTTATATAACTTATTTTAGATACTTATAATTTTTATTTGTGACAAAAAATACAGATCGCTCGTATTACATCAATTTATTCTAAAGCACATATTATTTTAAATATAATGCACGCTTAACTGTTTAACATTCCATTACCAGGTATGTAACTTTAACCAATTTAAGTATATGTTCCGTCAGGTTATCCGGCTAATTAACAGTTCTGTTGAAAGGTAAAAAAAGTAACAAAACACTCTGATAGATATCTAATGGTTGAGTTGTCATATCACGGATTCGAATGTCGCATCTTTTTTGACAGGAAGCTCGTCTATCGTAAATTAATCGACATGGCTCTCCAGAAACACCAAATTACTGAACCGGTTTGGCGTGTGCGCGGCCGCTGACCCGCCGGAAATACTTGCGACGCAACACCCATAGAGAAACTCGCCACGTTTTTTCTTAATATTCAAATGGAACATTACGTTGCATGATTTCAAACCCTCTGTGTTTCAAATATATGTATGATATTGACGTTTGTAAGTTTAACTAGAGTTTAGGGTTCGTAAGTTTTTCGTCCTGGAAGCTTGAATAGTATTATATTTTTTTTGTTATTTGTTGCACTATGACTTTATGCATGAATATAAAAGAAGAAGAACCGACAATAGCTAGGGTAACGTGTTCTTGAGTGGAGACTCCGAACCGGCAAACGTAGTGTAGGACACCCTTGAGCTACTCGTAGATGGAGTGACGATCTGCGCAAGGTGGCTGGCAAGTGCTGAGTGAGAAAGCCAGTAACCGAGCTAAGTGGTGTGCACTGGGAGAGGCCCAGCAGTAGACTGCGGATGATGATAAAAGAGGTTACTTTTTTAAGCTTGATTAAGTTTAACCACGACTGGTTTACTGCAGAGCATAAGAACAATGTAAGCATTAATTACTTACCATGCATGGTCACTGTGTCGGCGACTTCATCGTTTTAAGTTCAGATTTCCTTACTATGTATACCTTCACTGTAAGTCAGCAGTGTTTTAGAATGATTAAAAAAGTCTATAATAATCAAATATAATTATGTTTCACATTTGTACAAGCAAGGGTTTGAACTTTATTTCTACTACTTTGATCATGAAGACATAATCCCCGAAATTCTTCTCTACTTTCAAAATTATTTGAAAACCTAACATCGAATCAAATGGAAAATTAATTAAATTTAAATAAATTTAAAAGAACATTAAATAATAATAATCTGTAATTATTGGAGTAATATACATGTCGCCGATGGATTGTAGAATCAGCTGTTTTACAAAACTGCTAGCTGATTTACAAAACAGTACCTACTGTTATGAAAAACAGCTGAACGACATTTAGCGGTTTTACATAATTACTAAGCTATAACGTTTGAGTTTCGTATGAACGTTTTGCGTTTATCAATGCAGCGGGTCAACGATCAGAGATTATGTAAAACAGTGTGAAATGAACTATCAGATTGTTGATTTTATTTCGAAATTTTGTCGCATATGTCTCTGTATGTCTTAACAATAATAACCTAACTTCTTTTTATTTTTTTCTTTTCTAGTTTGCTATTGACAAGTAAAAAGAAGTTAGGTTAGGTTAGGTTAGGCTAAAAAGATGAAAATTTTGAATGACGTAAATACTAAACCACTATAATAGTCGACAATATATCGGGATTATGAAAGAAAATAAACGAAATTGATCCATGAGCGAGCGAAGCGAGCTCGGGAGTTTCGTGTATGTACACGGACAGGTTACGTTCGGGTAGTTACGGGTAGTTCGCTCGCTACGCTCGCTCACTGGCCCCCGTCATCCTCTTCGTGTTTAGGTTTTTTCTAACTGTTTAATGGTAATAGGCTCGGCACTCGCCACCTATTGTATGGGACTTAATAAGTGCATTGGTGAAATGAGTGTGCACAAGTACAACAGTGTACACCTCTGCCTACCCCATCGGGCAATGCAGGCATGATACCTACTATGTATGTATTGAGTGATATGAACTATGCATGAACATGCGATTACAGCAATTGCGAGTGATTTGCTGTAATTTAATGAAGAGTTACATATAAAAAAAAATAGACGAATTGATAAACTCTTCCTTCTTGAAGTCGGATAAAAATTTGAATAATTAGATAATATAAATATATTCTAATATAGCAATGATAGCCTAGTGGTATGGTAGCCGATGGTCTGGCAACTCAAAAGCTCACAGGTTCGAACCCAAGGCTCGTAACACTAACATTTGGTAGTCATAGGCGTATTTGAAATTATTAAACTCCTGCTCAAAACGGCAAAGGGAAACATCGTGAGGAAACCAGCCCCGATTTCCCGAAGTGGTAGGCAGAGGTGTACACAGTTGTATACCCACATTTCACCAATGCTGTTGATAAGACCCATGTAATAGGTGGTGAGTCTATTGCCATCTACCGGGCTCAATTCCAACCACCGGGCTGCTATTGAGAATTTCATTAAAGAAAATCACAGTAACACTTTGTCCGGCCCGAAAATCGAACCCAAGAACTCGCGCTTGGGACCACTAGACCAACAAGGCAATTTCGTTATTGATGTTTTCGATGGTGTGTTAAGCTGTGATACTAAAATTCACTAAATTTACATCAAATAGGCAGGTACTAATACAACCCTTGGCTTGTAAATTTGGGAATTCGGATCATGACATGGCCCGACCATGTATTATTAAAGTTTATTAAAGTATCACAAGGAATTTAAAAACCCTGATTTAATTCCTTAAAAAATCATTTTAAATCCGTTGAGCAGTTTTGGAGTCTATTCCAGACCATCTTTCAGTTATATAAACATACAAAAATTCCAAAAACATTCACTTAAGATTAGTCAACATAATCAATTAAAAAAACACGCATGCCATTAGGGTAGGTCCTGAAGAATATTCATTGCAATACGTGGCAGGCGTGCTCTTTAATAAAAAAAGAAAATAAAAAGAAAAACATATTTATTTCATACCTTTGTGTGTACCAAAGGTATGAAATTCTTTCTATTTTCTTATTAGCCTATCTCACCTGTGAAAGTATAAGGATTCTAACGATACCCCATATAAATCTAAATCGGCTCAGGCATTTAGAAGTTATGGTGAAATAAAGAAACTCACAAACATACATACATAAATGAACCCTCTGCCTCGTTCGTGTAGTGGTCCGTAGCGCGACTGCTGAGCAGGAGGTCTCGGGTTCGATTCCCGGGTCGGGCAAAGTGTTATTGAGTTTTTTTGTTAGGAACTTCTCAGTAGCAGCCCGGAGTTTGGAAATGTGCCCGGTTGATGGCAATAGGCTCACCACCTATTACATGGGACTTAATAACAGCATTGGTGAAATGTGGATGTATGAATGTGTACTTCTCTGCCTACCCCTTCGGGGAATACAGGCGTGATGCTATGTTATGTTATAAATGACCCCTAAAAACATATCACACCTTTTTTGGGCAGTTAGCCGTTCGTGGGCCCTAATATGACTCGCTAAACTAACTTGGGTTTAAATAGTTAGGGTGATACGATTTCTTCTTAAACTGTCGATGCTCCACTCTGTATTTCAATTACGCATAGGTACCTAACTAAATAGCTACTTATTATTCATGTAAGTAGGTACATACAATGAACATTACAATTATTATCTTACTTTTTTGAGGGCAATAAACGGTAAGTTGTAGCTAAAGAAACAACATTTCCAACAATATTTTTATTATGTTTCAAGAATTGTTTTCACAATGGGAATATGATATCAATTAGTTTTCCTTGTCTTATTAAATTACACAGGATAATAAGAATTTATTTCATAAATAAACAAAGATATTTCGTTAGGTATATCAGACAGAGCTGGTTAGAAATAAAAATCAACAAATTGTTGGTAAATTAATACTAATCTCGGGAAGCCCCGGGCAAAAGCTAGTGGTGTATATAGTTGTCCGCTATTTTCTTATTACCTTTAATTATACTGTACGACCAAAACGTTTGGTTATTGAATTACATACATTTGTTTAGCGAATAAGCACTTAATTGACTTAATAAAATCATTATACATACTTATAAATAATTGTCTTAAAGACATGATCAAGAATTCCCCATTATATATTATCAAGAATTTAATTATATTTAAATTTTCAATTCAGTGATTCTGAACGGGTTAGACACAATTACGACCAAGCGCAACTTATAGTATATAAATATATATATATATATAATTATAATTTTTAGTTCTAAGTATTTTGTTTAGGTAGTTTATTATAATAATTTTGTTTAATTGTATGTATATATAGATTTAAGTGATTAAAATGAACAAAGCCAAATAAACAATTTCATCCAAACAGAAACGTCCATGCACCATAATGCTGGTGTTAACAGGAGTAAATGTGACCAAGCTAGCGCTCATTGACTAAGGAAATATTGTTGAATACAAACTATGAACTGGCTGCGCAGCAAAAGGCACTTACTACCCTATTTAGGTACACGTATCTAGCTTTTCTTTATGCGTAGTACGTATACCTAGGTATTTGGGCCTGATGGTTGAATAGACAGGTTTCAAATACCCTTAAAGTACCGTCCCTGCACTAGTACCACATGATTTATAGAGGAACATCAATATTCATGTGTCGCAATTGCTATTATATGTGAAAAGCCAAAAGCTACGGCTTCCTTCCGGTCGCCCACACACCACCCACGCTGGGCCATCGCCTACGCCACGATATAATATCAATCAATTTGGCTAAATCCACTTCTATGATAACGCAATAGTTCCAAGTTTGTATTACAACATTAGTTTTTAAACCAAGAATCAAGAAGTTTCAACTTTGGACACTGAAGATGATTTGTCGCAAATTTCATACTCGAAGATTTGTCTTTACCCGCTCAAGATAAGATGCAGACCTGATAGACCTCACCAACCGAAGCAAATACATGACTTGTGTGAAAGATATGACTAGAAATAAAGCAACAGCTTTAATTGTAGGTACATTGTTAACATGTCTTAAAGATATTTATGGCTGAAAAATACAGCAATACTAATTAGGATAACAGCAGGAGTATGATGATACCACAGTAATAAGACTATCTGTATTAAGTCAGGAGACATTATGCCATAAGTTTCAGTCAAAACCCGTCTTCTGATTACAATAATTTTATAAATGGTTTACCGGGCAATGCGCAGAAATCACCTCATTGAAAAACATATTACTCACACCGAATAGTCCGTGATAACGGCACCGGCTATTCTGGCCCAATTAGTGGAGAGTGATAGTAGGATAACATCAGAACCAGGTGCATGGATAACATTTGGTATAACATAGCTAGATAGAAGGAGACCGTATCGGTAATGGTTACCACGAACAACCCTCTATGATTAATACTAACTAAATAAAATACCTCTCTCTAGAAGGTTTCAATAGAGTGACATCAAATCACTACCTACGTCTAGGACTGAGATCAATAACAATTTGAATGTGTACAAGGACTACCTAGTACACCAATATAAGTCAACTAAACAAAATTTACCATAATGTTTACCCGACATAAAATAGCCAATGCTTACACAAATATGTGCACCGCTGCTAATAACAAACAAAACAATATCTAATAACTCGAAAATAATCAAGTAATCATTATCAACGTGTGCTTTATTGTTAAATAAATAAGGCCAAGTGCGTTAGATAAAGTTACATTAAGAGAGTTTCTAATGCAGTCATCGCCAAATACAGCGCCAGCGCGGCCCGTTTCTCAATGGCCGAGATAACAGCGCGCGCGACGTCATGGTTAAATCTGAACGAAGGCTAACTGGAGGCGTTAGCGGTGCCGAAGCTATTAAATTAATTAATTATTTCCTTTCAAATTCGCATGAATACATCAATAAATATTATGTACTTAAATTTTTATTGAATACCCGCGGTTTGGTGATCAGCGAAGTGATCCGGATGATGTTAATTTATTTATTTTCTGTAAATTATAATTATCGGTAATCGATTATACAATATTATGCGTAATAGTAAAGTCGTAATTAATGAATTGCGAGTTATGATAGACATAACATAATACGTTTTAATAAATATTTTTTATATCTTTGTCATTTGCTCGACCTGGTATACTATTGGTCGGTAGTTGTACTATATAGTCTTGGTTGACCAGATTTAAGAATCTGGTACACTACTTACTGCAACTAGGCACATAATGAAGGCAGCCATAAATAAAATCTCGAGATTTGTACTTATATTGTACGTAAATAACGTTATTCAGGCATACACGCAGGTCTGTGTCACTCGCTTTGTATGTCCAGCAGACGGTTCGCAACAGCGCTAACGTTGAATCCTGCCAACTTAATTAAAGCTTCAAATGTGTAGTAACGCAATAGTTAGTGTGTCAGCGTGTGTTGACATTCTCCATTAGCAAGGTTGGATGTGCCGGCAGAGCCTGGTGCGGCGCGGCGCGATGCGGCGGCCGTGACACGAGCGGTGCCGGCCGCCGTCGTGCGTACGCCACAAATTCGCCGTTCATTGATAAAAACCGACGCCCACTCGCGACGCGGAGGCTCCATTCACCGGCGCCGATGGTTGCGCAACGCGCATGCGTGGCCGACCCCTCCCCGCACCCTGCACTCCCTCCGAAACCTTCATTCGTAGCACCAGCGGCCTTCCGTAACGCTTGTCACTATTTCACCAGAAGACGCGAATTCTAGCATATTTCGTCAATTTCATTCACAAATAAACGCTTGTGTTCTGTTTTCTTGGTTAACTCCTAGCTTAGTTTTGTAATACTAGTAATTGATTCAAACTGCCAACTGGGGTTTTTAAATGTTGATTTACATAGCATTATTTAAATGTGGATACCTGTTTTCCCCGAAACGGAAGGCAGAGGTGTATACAGTTGTACACACACATTTCACCAATGCTCCTATTAAGTTCCATTTAATAGGTGGTGAGCCTATTGTCATCTACGGGGCACAATTCCAAACTCCGGGCTGCTACTGAGAATTTCCTAACAGAAAAACTCAAATTACACTTTGCCCGACCCGAGAATCTAACCCGAGATTTCATGCTCAGCAGTCGCGCGTTGGACCACCAGACCAACGAGGCAGCGACAAGTTTTAAAATTGGCATTATTAATGTAATGTCTCATTTGGATTTTAGTTTACGTACCTATTACGTAAACTAGGACGCCATAAGTACATACTTAAGTATGATAAACGTCGACATATTCACGTAACTACATAAGTATAAAGTCTACATGAATGGACAATTTATATCTTAGCGTTGACCTCGTGTTATATTGTTATTTAGCAAGTACTTTCATCAAGTAAACAGAAAGTACCTAGTAAAAATAAAGATACGATTTCACGCTTGCCTAATTCTATGGCGTCATATTTCTAACTTAAGTTACCACATTTGAAGTTCATAAGCAGCTGTAAACTTCTTAAGCCATTCCATAAAGATCTAGTAGCTTAGTTGAATATCAAAATATATCGAGAATAATAATATAAGCTCGATTTTATCGACGATTTTACATCGCGAACATTAAGTTTAGTCATAAAAGGGTGAAGGGAATCTGAATTGAGATTATCTGTTTACATATCTCGTAATATAATATCACTAGACTCGCATACTGGTAGAAGTCACTTTGCTATCACCTTAGCGTCTTCGCGGAGTTATGTAGGGGGCATTAATTGATGTCGAATTTATGCAGGTTTACACGTTCTTTTAATAAATAATCCCGACTTACCAGTCCGTGAACACACAGCTTTATGTGGCATATGTAAGTCCTGTCTCTTGTAATCTAAGAAACTTGAATTATGAAACCAAGAATAATAAAAAATCAATAGATATACCTTCTTTATCTTATCCGAAGTTATAAATGGTAGACCAAATGTTAAAGATGTGCATAATATGCACATTTTATATCGAGAACAGTTACCTATAGATGGGCCTCAAATCTGTTATTTATTTTAAGCTATAAGTATCAATAAAACAAACTTTGATCGCCTATCTATGTGGTAAGCGCTTTGATTATGGCATTTTGCCCTTCGACCGTATACTATAAACGTATCTGGGAGGGCCTTGGTCACCAGTGGACGTTTTGACGAGTTGGTATGATGATGAAAGTGATCATGATGATATTTTTTTTTATGAGTAATGGATCTACGTTTGGCCACCAACTTGAATGATGGTCAGCAACAGTGTGGCCGAGGATGGAGCACGTAGATCCAGATTAAATCTATTCACTCTACGTAGAGTGGATAGATTTGGGGAGAACGATAATTGGGTAGTTGATGCAGCTGCGCAGACCCGTCTCCCACGACGACGGTTGCACTGGACTACATCCCCAAACACGACTAGATCGCTTCACGGCATGGCTTCGTCCGGTGGATGGTAACCAGCCGCGGCCCAAGCGTCCCACCAGAATTGTGTTGCCTGCACTCATACGGACTCAGACAACTCATCCCCCAAAATTTTAAATTTAATCTGTTTCCAAAAGAGCTTATAGCTCGTTGCAATAAAGGGATCTTTGAAATTAAATAGATGCATAATGTTTGGCGCGGTCAACTAGTGGGTGGGTGAACGCTATAAGAATTTTCATTGAGCGTTTCTGTTTTTGAGAGTACGGTCCCTGTTTCTGTCGTAAAGGAAATTCAAACGTCTGACTCCAGGTTGGCATCTAAACATACAAGAGAACGAAATAAAGTAGGTATATCTTCCCATAGAAAGAGAAAAAGCAAAAATAAATATATCAATATCTACGTTATGACATACAACTAAGCAAAGCATACCTACCTTAAAGGTTATATATAAAAAAAAACCTTCTTGATACCTACACACCGAAGCTTAGGCAACCGCAAACTAATGATGCTATTTTCAAGTCTTTTTGTCAAACTTCTGACACGTGTAACCTATGTATTATGAATGTGAAAGAAACGTCGTTAGATGTATTTTTCTGTAAGCCTGGGATAACAAGCAAAATGTGACTTCTTTGATGTACACATAAAATGAATTTTATTATTAGAAGCAGCAACCGAAGATTCAATAATAACAAAAAAAAATATGACTCATGCTATTTCTGAAACACCTTGATCGCTATCACAGAATTTAATAGATTCATTAGTATAACAAAGAGATAAGAATTGGGAAAATCCAAATTCTATTAATGATGTGCTTAAATCTACCTACGTAGGTATCTAATGGTTTTATCATATCGAAATGGATCAATTTATTGGTTAGGAGACACATTTCCGCTGTAAAAAGCAGGTGCTTCAACACTGTTGGTATTTTAATTGTTGATATTAAATTAGTTATTATTATATTCTCATCCATAAAGCTCACAGTGCTTGGTAATTCTGAAACATTTATTTGGTTTTGAAGGTAGGTATGTTTTATATAAAAAAAAACAACTAATTTAATTATAATATGAATACATTCACTTTGATTATTATTTTTAGGTAATTAACACAATACACTCGAGTGTACTACAGTTTCATGTCAATTAAAAGAGAACTAGAAACGAAATTTTCGATCATCTATTAATCGTCTCACAAATTTCCTCTCTCACCGGGGTGACTTTCTACACTCCTTCGTACAAGCTATATCTATCTTATGGAATGCGCTCCCTCTGGAAATCAGGATAGCAACCAGTATTAAGTAATAGATATATGATATTATTTATTTTATGTATTTATATAGGTATGTATGTATTATTTAAAAGTTTATTTATATATAGAATTAGATACGTGTCAGTTCCTAATATATTAAGCAAATTATTTTTATGGGATGATTGTGTAAGAAATAAGGATGCATTTAGGTCATAATTTGAAGGTCTAACAATTATTTAAATAAAATTTTTCTTCATGTTTCTGTTAGAGGAACAGTTTTGCGTCTTGCAGGTACTATGGTAATTAGAAATAAATTTATATTTATTTTTAATTATTGGTTTAAGTTTTGACATAAAGTAAGTTAGTTGTAGCCGGAAATAATATGGTTACAGTCGGTAGGTATAACCTATTAGGTATTGATTATAAATAGGTATCTTATCTAGATTTTTACCATCTAGAAATCTATAAGCTAATAAAACCAGTCAGGGGCCATTGTAATATAAAGTATGTTTGTGATTAATTGACCCGTTAAAGTATATTTTTATAAGTAGAATGAGTGACAAATACGATATATACTAGGTACGTACCCTAAATGCAGGTTAATGCACCTGAACCAGTTTGTAATTAAGAATACATTTAAATTCATTAAAAAGCATTAAAACTTTCATCTTGCCGATACGCATTCAATAAACGACACGCTAAGTGGCCCCAGTGCCTAAGTAACCGAACTAATTATGTTGTGTAATGTCGGTACCACAGATCTAACAACTACTAGTTCAAATAAAATAAATGTCATTAATATCGCCACTATGAATATGTGATTATATCTAAATAAAATATTTTTTATGGTCTAGATATTTTTATGACCCGATTTGCACTTGGTGTTACTATAATTACACAGAAAAGTGCTTATCAGGGTTATAGGATAGGTACATACTACATATATTCTCAAAAAAAAGATTATTGTGCGTGCGTTCAACGCACGCACAATTACATTATTTAAATAATAATGTACAACTACGTACAACACTATAAATTATGATTAATGTAATTAACATTAATTATATAAATCTGACTTTAAAGTACCTCGGACAAATATTACCTATGGTATTTTCACTTTAGGGTATCCATATAATACTTATGAACTAATAATCCCACCGTGCCTAATCAGGAATTAGATTCCATTTAAGTCGAACCATTAATTTTTATGTCGAATTTGCATTGAATTATTTAAATCAGCTCATATAAAAGTATTTCAGCATTAATTCTTGGTTTTTATGTTGAAGAGAATGGCAATTGACCCGACGTATAATTAAGTATACTCATTTACTAAAAGATGTCAGAAATAATGATAATATTTTTATGAACTCTACGAGATAATGAAATAAGTTTCCTTCTGTGTTGCGATGTTCTAAAAATGTCGATTAACGTGTACTGATATGAAGCTCAGTGTCGCCTCAAGTGTCACGACTTCACTCATAAGTTCACGCGAAGTCACCATCCGAACAGGTCAAGGTACCATTTTGTAGATATTAAGTTTCAATATAAAGTGATTGTTTCTGAGGTCTCAAGTCAGGGTTATAGGTACACAAACTATACCAGACAAGAGTTAGAGGCGATCATTAACCGAACTTTACCGTCTCATTTTAAATTTCACGACTCGGCATACTAACGGGAAATCGACATTTAGTGCAATAGTAAAAGATATAGTATAGAATTAAAAGATATTAGGGCTTATTGTCTGAATACGACAGTAATGATAGAGAAGTACCGAGTATGTATTAAGCGTTATCGCTGGCAGGAAGTGAGAGGTTGATGGTGCAAATGAAAGACAATACGGCTGTATTGGCAAATAATGCGTTTGTTTTGTTAGGCGCGTGCGGCGAGCGGAGGCGGCGCGGCATGAATGGACGCGCGTGATTCACTGCGGCCCATTCATAACCGACGCGCGCGCATCACACGCCACGAAAATCAATTCAATGCCACTTTATACCGTGCTGCAATTCGTTTGCGAATTGACGAATCTATTTTAATCTAAGTGCCGTATCACGTTGTCGTGTTGCTCTTAATATTGACACAACAATTGCATATATATATAAATTACAAAAAACGCGAAATGCAACTTTCAATTGTCCTTTGTTTTCTCTAACTAGAAAAAGGAATATTTCGTATTTCAGCATACCTAATAATTTAGCATTACTATAAACATGCTAATTATAATATTCCAAGTAAGCACCACTTCGCATAATTATCAGACTAGTTTAACATTCTTACAGGAAATTAGTTTCGCCAAGTGTAAACACTCTCTTCGTCCAGTCTGCCGTAGGCTCATATATAAGTACAGTTGGCTTGTTTCGAAGGCAAAAGGTTATGAGATTTCAACCCATAGATTTGCTGATAGCATTTAACTGGACGGGTAATTGTTTGGTGAACGGGCTATTAATTTTATATAATGGCTTCAAGTCCACATTTAAGTTACCTAACAAAAATTATGGTTACGGACCTCATGTGAGATGCTATTGAATTTTTTTAATACTGACTTAAAAAGGCTGGATGAGTTATAGTTTGTCTTGTGTTTGTATTGTCATGAAATATATTATATATTTGTTTTCCTGTCTAACGATATCTCGTATTCCATCTTCAATACGAGTTGGGTTTGTAGCCCGTTGTGATGAATATATTATGGGGTATTAGGTTCTTAATAAATTGGCAATTGAATTTATAATTTTTAACTCGAAATGTTTTATGACTGAATTTATTGTATATCCTATACCTACTGTAGTGGGGTCGTGGCTACCCAGTAACCGTCCACAAGTGTCGACCAATGGAAGTTAAGCTATGCATGCCGCGGTTATTCTGTGCATGGATGACCATAATTTCATATTGAGACTCACTGCCACGTGTCACGGAGAGCATTTTATACCGTCGGTCCCGGTTGTCAAAGATCTATCACAGTAATTACGGGAAACCAGCTACCTGAAAGTCTGACAAGCAGTCTTACTACGAAATATCATGTTACCAAGTTACTGGGTTATAAAGATAAGATATGATTTTTTATCATGTGTAGGTACTTAAATTATTTTATTAGGTACACATAATTTTTCAATGAAGTTGCTTTATCAGAAGATGCATGGGAGGACCGACGCAGCAATGTCCCCTTGTAGGATCGATGATCATGAAATCAGTATTATATCAGCCTAAACTCTACAGTTTAACTGAGCATTCACAGTCTTCTTTAAGCAATTCATGAAAAACGGTTTGTTGTTTGTGAACTTATTGAAGTTACGTTAGAAATTAGTTAGTCCATAAAGTTCGGTTTCTTTAAATCTGTGTACAAGTTAGGTTGCTCAGGAGTTTGTTTATACCGAAATGCTTAAAAAGGGGTTATCCAACCATATTAGTTCTTACCTATGCAGCCGTAGTAGTGTAGGTACCTAGCGCGCGTCGAGTCGGCAGGAATGAAATTTCTTCTGAAATTCTTTTGCTTTACTTTGACTTCATAACATAATCAGTTCTGAATAATATTTTATAGGTAAGCACATTATTACTTCACTTCAAAATCGCTCCAAATACATTAATTGGTTCATGATTTTTCCCCATTGTTTTGCAACGTCAATGAATAAGACCTATTTTAGATTGTAATGGTAGCGACATACAAGTAAAATATATTACACAATAAACAACCAGTGATTCCATAAAAGTTCACAAGTGACGATAAATACAAATAGTATCAGATATGTGACCATACACCGATATATTTACAACGTACAATTTGCATGAAAAACAATCACAAACCACACAAATGGAAAATGTTCTACAGAAATGAGCCTTACAAGGGCATGTATAGCATTTAGTTAGAAATAGGTAAACAATAAATAGTTAAACAAGGTGTTCCAGTGTGTTTACAGTTTAAGTGGTTGGCAGATAAGGGTTGCCAGACTCCACTTAAAGTCGTTGCCAATGTAAACAAGATCCGATTAGAGCTGTCCGTGAATAATTCGATTTTATTTATTATCACCCCTTGACTTAAATATTAATTATACCTAAGAAATACAATCGGCATTATTAATATTTATATTTGTACAATATTTTCGGCGTGCTTGTATTAACTCTTTTCCTTGGTTACTGTGTCATTCTACCTAATGCACCATAATGTAGTGTGTGAAAGCCCATGGAAATCTTTTAATAAAAGGATTTAAAGATAGAAAATTTATCTGTGTCTCATTTATCCTTGAATGAGCATTTATGTATTTTAAAGCATGCATTAAGTCATGTTAATTTAAACCAAGTATCTAATCAAACGAAAACATGCCAGTCACATGCCATCGAATGATTTTCCATATAATCAAGATAAATAAATACTCTCGTATCTGCAATTAACGTACGTCGAACATCATAAGTTAGTTTTAAAAGCGCACATGGAGACGTGCCGTTCGTTTCACTTACATGTGTAACCTCTGATGGCCAAGTTCATATCTGTTTTCGGTCACGATCGCCACGAAGGCTAGCCACGCAATAAAGATCCATAATTTACATCGCATTATTGCCCACGGCTTTACGGACTTCCTTGTTGGCTTATTTAAAATTACCAACTAGGCTAAATTGGTTTAACGCATATCTTACATCTTATGTATAAAGTAAGGAGCCGTAAAGAACTCGCTCCTTGTCCTGGCGATGGTTATCGGCTAACTAGCTGTCGCTATATCGCGAGGTATCGCGTTAAACTGTACCAACTAACAGAATTTCTATTTGCGCATTTTAATTTATTGAAGATTTTGTCGCGTTTTATTGCAGTGGATGTTGTCCTCTCGATACATAGATATATCCAAATAAAATGTGTGAAAATAACTAAAATATAATAGGCTATAATATAACTAAAATGTAAATCTGTTACTGTGCTAGCTTTGCTACCTTTTGAGATTTACTTGAGTTGTCACGGAAGAGGAAGTGACTTAGTATAATTGAACATAGTATTATGAATGAAGCCCGCACCTAATGTAATTCATAAACGTCAACATAGCCAATCATAGCAAGTTACCAATGCCAAAGCTTAGAACGGTTTGAAGTAAGTGTTTACATATTTGTTTGTGCTTGTATGGCGATCGAATATTTGCTATTTTTGAGACGCTGACGCCATTAGTCAACCGTCGCGTAACATTCCAAGTCCATTTGAATGAAAAGTATGTCAGTAGTTGTTGCATGAATTGTTATAAAACGGGTGTTGCGTACGCCCACCGTCTCCAGCGAGGTGGATTTGTGAATGGAGCGTCGGTCGGCAACCGAAACCTAGCTGTGGTGCCCTGAACCGCTTGCAACAGTCGCCTACGTGCGTCTCGAGGTCGCCAACTTTCATTCATAGGCACGACGGTCACATTTGCAACGTGAAAAATCTGCAATCTAATCACAACTGAAGTAACTGAGGTAATAATGTTGTGCAACATTTCCTTTATCTGATGTCATGTAGTTGAACTTTATGAGTTTTTGTTAAGATTCTATTGACAGGCTTTTAGGTTATAGACGGAAACTTACCTTCAATCGGCTGCAGTTATGAAGTGTACAATTCACTTGTGAAATGGTTACTTATTTTATTAAAGAAAGAGAAGAGAGATTAATTAACAATTTGTCTTCATAATACACTATATGTGCTCCGCGGTTTCACCCGCCCTGTTAAAAACATTTACGTACTATTAAAAAAAAAACTTATTTATAACCCTTGACCTGACAATGACGAACACAAAAAATAAGAATTATACAATTTGGTACAGTCGTTCTCAAGTTATGGCGTGACCTAATGAAATAGGGATTAATTTATATATATATATATATATATATATATATATATATAGATTTCTATAGCAAATTTGGGTACATATATTTACCTGATTATTTTAATACCTTTGTTATTAAGGCAGGTGTACTTTGTAAAGAAAAAAAAGTGATAACACTTCAAAATTAAAAAACGTGCTAATACGAGTCTTCAAACAATGTAGGTATTTTACACCTAACTGCTCATTGTTTTTTTTTTGTATGGATGTAACTGTTCTTTTTAATTATACATTTAGTTACACATAAAAATGTTTAACACAAGTAGGTACTTTTCTTATCTAATAAAACCATCCAACCTATGCATTATATTAATATTAATATACAGCTTTTAGAAATATAATTCTTTAATGTCAGAAACTAAATATCTATGATTGGCTGTCGCCAGAAATCGTTATAACATAAATTGATATAAACCAACTATTCAAACGAGCGTCTATTAAACGGTTTAAATCATGTAACCCGACAACTTGGCTCGTCTATGGCGTCTAAAATATTCCCGTCGTTCATTGACACGTGCCAAACCAGTTTTCGGGCAAGTTTTTCTGAATGGCCGCTTCCTTTGTGAGAGTAAACATATTCAAATGTTGCGATTAATTCATAGTTAGATAGTGCCATGCTTTTATGAATGGAAGCCAATGCGGCTGTGTGGGTGTGCGGCCGTGTAGCATGCACATTCACACATAAACGCGCAGATTTGCATACTGGCTCAAGCGAGCCACGTGTTCCTCTCAAGCACAGTTACCTCTTCAATATTCGAGAAGTTAATTTTAAATGTAAATGATATTTGAAAGTCAACAGTTTATAATGCACTCAGGAAATGAGATCTTTCAATGTTTGCAAACCGATCTCCTTCCGGGTGCGTGTTAGCAGAACCAACGGTTCCACAGGGCACCGTTTCGTAGTTCGTGCGCCGACAATTCGTAGCAAACAGAATGCTGTATTTAGTACTAAGTATTAACAATAATGCGGAATGTGCGAGGTGAGTGCGAAGATTTAAGATTTCTTTTATATTTAAAGCACAACAAGTTACATTTTTCCTTTATTATAACTTTTAAATTGAAGTGAAGTTTAATTTACAAGTACGTAGAGCCGTGTAGAGATATTAGTAGGTAATACATTTCGGTAATTAAAGCAGAGAGAGCATAAGCAAATTTTAAAATGCTTCTTCCTAATTGCCAAAAGCCCTCTAATAATTCGATTAACATACTTTTAATAATCATCAAATCCAATTGGTGTTCCTGTCGAATTGTAAATAACTAAATAGTTTGTGTAATGTCAGAGGAGAGTACAAATCCAAAATAAGAACAGTTAAACAATGATAGGTAGTATTGAAAACAGAAAATCTGATATAAATTGAATTATTACTATCCATATATGCAACCTTAAGAAGGCTTCTTTAATAGTTCGTTAGGCACAGTCATTAGGGGCGATATCGCGAGGCACGCATTGTATTCATCCTCCACAAAGGATGAACGTTGTACCACAAGCGCCTAGTTAGCATGATTTATCGTGGATGCGGTATCCGCCACTTTCAATAGTCGATTCCATACGTGTAAGGTCCTGGTAGTCCTATTGTCAGTGTTAGATATCTTTTTATGGTTTTTTGGTAAGTACTGCGTAAATGGGGAGACTTTTTGCAGGAGGTTGCTGTATTTTGTAACAAATTTAACTTAGAGAATATCACAATTACTATGATCGCGTTTAGTAATCTAGTATAGGTAATTCGGTACTAGTACCTACTGGCATAACATGCGATTAGATATTTACGTGTTGTGGTTTTGGTTTTAAGAGGCAGACCGTTTGAAGTGGATGAGACTGACTGACAATCCGATAATTTGGTATTCAACAACCATGGGGACTGCTATTTTACCTGTAGTACTTACATATAGATAAATAAATAGGTGTTATTGATCAACAAAAATAACAACACCGTTACAGATAAAATGACTTTGGAAACTAATAGCTTGCAATACCTACATATTTCCATCCTTATGTAACTCAATACTAACAAATTTCAATAACACAATAAATAAGACAGCCAATTAATATGCCTTTTCAATACACAGCGAAGACAATAGAAACACGCAGATAGTTAAAGCTCAATAGACGATCGCGTGCTCGAGTCAAGGGCCTTCGGTGAGCAAGGCTCTAGTCATTTCCGGCGCTAACGCTCTTGTCGCCTCGACTGAAGAGGCGCGGGCGCATCGCAGATGTTGCAACCGAGAAGAATCGCTGCTAATAAATAATCGTCACTTTCATAAACACTGAGTCACCTATAAACAAAACAAGGTTGCCACTTCGTGTTGGCGGAGTGAAATTAACGTAATTTGTGATACGTCTGCGCAATTTTGGATTAATGTAATTAAGATAATTAGATACCTACTATACAAGCATATTTTATGCACATACTGTTATGGATGTATTTATAAAAGTGTTAATTTTAAGTTTATTTTGAAAATAAAAATTATTATTTATTATTAATTGATATAATCAACACAGGTCAGTTTTGTATCGATTACCTACTACATTTACTTATACCTATATTAAATATTATAATAGATACTAAAAGACGAGTATTTGCATATATTGATGTAAAACTCAATCGACTAAACAGTTAAAATAAATATTGATTTCTGTAGCTACCTCAAAAAATAGTCAAAAGGGGTCAAATATCTAATCTAAATATATCAAGTGTTTGTTGGCAAGAAATGCATCGCAACATGGACATATCTAATTATGTAAATGTGTAGGCTATTGTGTCGCCTGTCACTATGTATTGGATGCTACAAGATATGCGTGTAGCGTCCACTCGAGCGGTCGCGCCGGCGCCAACTTCGAAAGCCATCCCAATTTTTCCGTTTCCATCATTAGTAGGTTAAATTCGATATAAAATTTATTTATACCAGTTTTATTATGTATTTATGCAAACTATACTGACAGTGAACTGGACTTAATCGCACCATCCAATCGTAATTGATTTCGTTATCGAAATATGCGTTCTATATGTGTCCCCAATAACCCAAAACACACCTGCTAATTCGAATATTTATGTTTATTAACACACAAGTTCACACCCTAGATATAGCCTAGTATAGTGTCTTAGGCTCATCTGTATTAACATTTAGAACGACTGTTTTAGTCTCTTAACCTTCATTCCATTAAGGGGACTAGCCACCGCCACCTACAACAGTATCCATCAAACTCAAGTCATTCAGTTCTTTTGACAGAAGCTTTTAATATAACAAACAAACAAGTAATTTGTATAGCAGAACTTAAGGGTCGAGTAGTGGTAGTAGTCAAAATCTCATCGCGCCTCGTGGGCGGTTAACGGTACCTTGTGGCGCCAGTCGTTACTCTACGGTGTTCGGTGCGATATGGCTCCGACCAGTCGGATCGTCAGCTTGTCGGAACGCCGAGACGTCGGAACACTTGGAACCTATAAACGCGCAGCACAGCTGATATTGAACGCAGCAGGATGCGTATACAGAACAATCAGTAAATATCTCTAGATAATAGGAACGTAATGATCTTAAACCGGATCAGAAAGTACTCTATTAAAAGCTTATGTGGAATGGATAGTAATCTTCATCGATCATGGGTTAATCTAAGAGTTATAGTCCATAAGAAACTAATTTGCTGTTCAAAGTATACTGTATGGTCGTCGTAAGCTCTGGTCTATGGTCTCCACAAGTTGTCAGCTCACCGCATTTTTGGACAGATCACTAATTCATTTCATATCTGTATGATTAGCAATATATATTCAGGGATTTATTATAATCAGGGAGTCAGATGAGTGTGTACCCTTTTTTTTTGAGTGTATAAAATCCATCGTGGACGCTGTACCGGACTCCTACCGACTAAAAACCACAAGGTCCTACTCCAACCTTTACTGAGGTCCCGGGTTCGCTGCAGCAGTCACCGCGATCCCGGCAGGCTATGGTCCGTTGAATATATTTATTTCAAGGGACACTTCAGAATTTGTCCACACATACCCGCCGCCCGCAGTCCACGGCTCACGGTGGCCGGAAATCGTTGAGCGCCCCCCATCGCCTGGCTCCCCTTCTGCGGCACGGGTGAGCGGGGTTCGCCTCTCTCTCCCTTTTTACCGCCGCCTCCCTCGCGAGTATCACTTTCTCGCAGAAATTGGATTCCCATGCGCTCTCACTCCCGACCATGTGTCTAACCACGAACGGAAGCGAAAGATCGCCCGCTCTTACTGCCCCGATGAGGTCGTGGCGCTGCCCAGCTCAAGCTGGGCACACCTCCAGCGTGTGCTGCGCCGTGTCCTCGGGGCAGTTATAGCAATATGAGGTGGTAGCATCTCGGTGTCGACTTCCGGCCTATGCGACACAGATACTTCCCGAAGCACCCGTGATCCGAGGAAGCCGAGGGCGCCATGTCGCCTCTCCAGCCAAGATGTGATACCCTGATTACCCTGAATTCGATACTGTATTTATTAAATATTCGGTAATAACCACAGGTGTCAAAGATTTCATCAAAAGACTAATTTGTAATTTCGTCACATTTCAGTGACATCATGTTGTGCTTCATACTAGTTCTAAAGTCACCATGTAAGCAGAACTTTGGTACTCACACCTCATTAGTATCATATTTGGCTCATATATATTGATATTTGCTATACATACTAAGGCCATGTAATGCCTAAATTACCTAGTATTTTTCAAGAAAACATTGAAAAATAATAAACACGAACGGGGCTTGAACCCGCGGCCCTTGACATTCCGTGTCATCACTCTACCATTGAGCTACCGTGTCATTGTCGGTGTATATTAAATTTCAAGTCTCCTTGTACATGTCTTAAGGAGAAGCCTGGCAATATTAATTTAGCAATCATTTACAGATATACTAAACTCAACGTTACCACTTTCCTTGAAAAATAGTATCTACTCATATTTGGCTTTCTATACATGTATAAATATAAAGTCATATCAATCAATTTTTCCCATCTTTCTTTCTATAATTTACTTGATTTATTCCAACATGTATTGCGCAAGCAGCTATACAATAAAGTGGCTACTGTATTCCGTAGTGTCGTATGACGCAACAACATGAAATCAATCCGTGTGTCGGCTGTATGTAGTTGATGTATGGCCAGCGCCCACACCGACTCCGTCGTAGATGAACCCATCACGCGTACATTGTACACCATGATGACCGATTATGAATATAGGTACGCTGGTATTTAATTAAGGTTCTATTATAATGAAGGTTGTTTTGTGTCGAATATACTGGATCCGATGATCATTGTTCCCTGTAGTCACCTAGAGCATGAAACTTTAAATCTGTCTGGTTACTGTAGAGATACAGGCATGGTGAAATAGATTTGATGATTAGCTAATGAAAAAAAAATTTGATCTCGAAGCCAGTTGCTGTTAAAGACAGTTAAGCTATTAACAAATCAAACAAAAAATTACTTCAATTGGCGCCTAACATGACATGTGATCGAACAACAGTTCGTGTAATAAGCGGGGGCGTTACGTAAACAAAGAGTTGGGCGGACCTGCCACCGGGCGCCACCTCCCCGCCCCTCCCCAGCCCTCCCCCTCCCTCGCCCGCACCTGCGCATGGGCACATTTTCGCAATCAACACAAAACTGAATAGCGAAGCGACGCGTGGCGCGACCACCAAACGCCTGGCGCCAAAGAATATAAAGATTCGATGATTGGACACAATTTATATGTAAAGGTACTTGCGGTGCTGACATTCTATGGATTGGTAACTGCATTTTTTGGGCTACGTTGTAAAATATTGTATTAAGATGCAAATAAGCTGTAATTTAAATGCCTATTGCATTGAATTAACAAGACGGGCATGGTTGAATATATTACAATTAACAAGTTAAATCTCTACTTCTAACTGACAGGCCTGGAAGGGAGGAATCCTCATATTATTCAGTCATACCGGGAATAGTCTACTGACGTAACTAAAAAAAAACATATCAGGAAAAATGTTCCTTCATAAACTCGTTCAGGTAAAACAGGTAGGTAGAAACTTATATTATGATTACAGTCATGGTCCCAATGCTGGGTGACGGCATCCCTACCCACTAAAATGATGAGTCCCAAGAAGTGAGAAGAAATACTTTCGCCAGTCTAAAACAAGTCTGATTTTACATTTACAAAAAATTATGACCATAGAACTATTGAAGCATAGATTGATAAAGTTGCCCTGTTATGAAAGTACAGATGTAGTAGTAAAACCAATCACCATCTTAAAAAAATAGGCAGAAGGATTAAGTACCTTTAAGCCAGACTTGGCTAGCCCATAGCCCAAGGGTTTAGGAAAATCTACTTCTTAAAACATATGTCTAAAAATGTCTGGGAAAAGGCAATGGTACTGCACTAATTAAATCAGTACTTAACGGATTCTTTCTAGAAGAAAAATAATCTGAAATTATATAAATAAAAGCTCAAGGAATCAAAGATTTTGTTTAAAGTAAAAATCAACCCATCCATTACCCTCGGAGGCAAAACATTGTGTCGGTAAATGGGTAATAGATATAAATAAATCTCACTTTGCACTAGTGTACATACGAGTATTAAATAAATAGACGATCACAATATAAAACTACTCCAATCAAAATGTCAGTTTCTCAAACGGCAGAACTGATTTCGGTAGCTTAGCTTATCTATCGGAGTGACTAAACCGAACTACCTACCATAAAAGATAGCCGTAGGAAATTGAAGGAGCAAACATTAATGATTTTCCTGCATTTACATTTCACATTAACAAAAAATATTCTTTAAAAGTCGACGCTAACTGCGACCACATATGGCGTCGATTCGCCGCCACCTACTAATTGAGAGCGACACTAGACAAATATATCGCCTTTTATGGTCGCAGCGGGTATTAACTACACTGATTGGTAAATAAACAGAATAAAGGATCGTAAGGCCGAGATGAATCAGCTCTCGATCGAGCCGTGATTAGAGGCGATTAGCATGCGCCCGCGCACCGCGTTCGAACCGCGTCTACCAACGTCCCACGTGGGAGGTGGGACGGCCCTGCGCAGCCATTGTCTTACAACGCGTTATAGCATTATAATAGCACTGCCATTGCACACTATTTATGTAAATCTATTTGAGAATTCAATTTGTCTATTGTAATGTATTCATGAACGGATATTAGTAACTGTGAGACAAAGTGATTCTCGTCAACAACCTGTCAACTAGTAACAGTTCGTTCGCTCGAAACAATTTGTTTCAGAATTTGGCAAAGGTAAAACTTTAATATTGTATATGTTATTGAGTTTTTCTGTTAGGAAATTCTCAGTACCAGCCTGGAGTATGGAAATGTGCCCGGTTGATGGCAATAGGCTCACCACCTATTACATGGGACTTAATAACAGCATTGGTGAAATGTGGGTGTACAATTGTGTATACCTCTGCCTACCCCTTCGGGGAATACAGGCGTGATGCTATGTTATGTTATGTTAAAAATATAAGGTACCAAATTAGATTTGACGTATGATACTACTTACTACTACCAAACGTGGATATATTTTAGTATATATTCCAACTCCACCCAGTTCAACATAATTAAGTTAATGTATAATCATCAGCCTGGCTAAATCCTCAGCTTAATGTGTGCCTCCTAAAGCTCCATCAGTAAAGGAACTCTTGGCAAGCAAATCTATGATGCAGTTTGTTGTTCTTAACACACTGGCGGACGCTGCTATCATCTTAAAGCTACCTTTTACGACAACCAGGGTTTAAATTCCCATTTTATAGCGGGAAAAACACGGAACTTAAACTTTTATGTAGAAGTCCATGTGACAGTATTTTTTAATGTTTAATTAACAGGTTTGCTAGGTATCTTATGCATAGAGAAGTGGGCACTGATCCTCGCTGTTCGAAGTCTTTTCGTGAGTTTGGGCTCATAAGTTATAACTGCAACCTCGAATTTTGTACTAATTAGATTATAAAATCTTTAGAAAGTTCGAATTCAGGTCTGCACACATACGCCTGCCGAGCTTACCAACAACTTGACCAATAAAAAGTTTGTAGGTACGAACTGCAAGTAATGAACACAAATGATAAATTACATATTAATCTTCAATATGACCCCGTTTTCAACTTTCGCACCATATAAGTAACAGGGAAACACAGATGCGAATCGTTTTGTAAGTAACAACAGGGAAATAAAACGTACGGACGCACAATTCAAAGCCGCAGGTGAAATGACGAGTTTAGGTCAAAGATCGACTTGCCTTCCATTTGTCTACGAGTACTCTCCGAGCATCGGCGCTAACAGGTAACCAGCCTTATTGTTGTCCTGTCAGAATAATGTATGATCCTCGCAGACCGATATCATCTCGATGCATTTCTCGCACTGATATCGGCATTAAAAACGATAGCCGCAGCTGAGTGGCTTGAGAATCTGTGTGAGTTATCGCACGCAGAACAGTCGGTTGTGGCGCGTGTGCATCGCTGCCGCAAGTTTTATTGGTGTCGGCGCCATCCACAACTTTCTCGTCTCGCAGACAATAACGTTTAAATTGGAAACCAAAATTATTTTTATAACACGCGTCTACGCATCTACAGAAGGTTAGCTTGAACTCGATCGCCAATTACTAACACGTGAAATGTCATAAATTCCAACAGCGTACGGCCACTTAACGCAGGAGCGATACTCGGAGTTATTCCGACTGTTTGCTCGTTACGGCTTGGAGTAGGTACTTCTAACGAAGGCACCCAAAAACGTTCCCACAGTCGTCGATCACCGCGGTTAAAAAAACCAAGTGTCTACGAATTAACACGTCCGCGCGTTGTGTGTGTATGAAAACACTCGGTGGCCCCGCGAAGAGCCCTCGTGGTGACGGAGAGCTTTCGGTGACGCCGAACCGAGCCTGATGCCTGACGCCCGACGCCACTACACGACATCGCGTAAGATAGTTGTCCGATGTCTTTTACTTTAATTTGAAATGTTCAAGATAACAGGCAACGATGTCGAGGGTTCTCGGTAATGATTGCTAGTCAGAGACGCATGCCAGGTGTAGTAAATGCTCGTTAATCTTCAGCGTTTACAACAAAAAGCCTCCACTTGAATGTATACGTTGTATCTAAATTCGTTGTACTTATTTATACATACATATAGTGAGTGCGTGCAGGTAGACTTCATTACCGTCTTGGCGTGCTGTCGTCATCCGCGACAGTTACGCTGGGCCACTAATGCCCTGAACAAACATGAGCACTGCGTGTGTGAAAACTCAGCCCTGTTCAGATCGGACACACTCGTTAATGCACAAAGTAAACTACACTTAATCTTTCACTTTGTACCGCTTAGAGAGAAATTAACAAAGAAATGTTACTCAAACACGGTCTATGCTCAACGTATTAGCGCGTTTCTTTGCTGATTGCGGGAATTTACTAATAAGATAGAGACGGTTATTAATTCGTGTTAGTATGCCGTGTGACTTCAGTTTCCACCGACCGAAATTATCTCCCATGCTTACTGACCCAAACGGTTGCGTTGTGGAAGTCGCTCTTGACCCTGTGACTAATCAAAAGCCGGGGCTGGGCAAAGATCACTTGTTCAGACTACTAAAACAAACAAACACCTCTTAAAATATAAAAGTTAATGGTTATTAAATAGAAGTGTTATACTTCTATATAGCTATTGAGATTGTTCAGATCGAACTACTTGTGTATGCAACAATTAGATACGGATTTGCGCTGTTACTACCTTCTGTTTCTACTTACTTTAAATCGCCTAGCAATAACCCAATAATCAGGAAAGCATCTCAGATTGGTGGCCCCTTATATTTGTCATCAACAGCATATTATATATTATTAAGTTTCGATATTCTACGTCTTATTTTACGCTCCTCAGTTGAAACTAAAATAAATAATCGCATACACGTAACAGTTACGTGTGTAGTTTATTTTACATCGCAATCAGCAATAGCTAGGTAATAATAAGTCTCGCGACACTGAGACGCGAGCGTGGCCAGAAGGGGTGAATAAATCAGCATTTGCCGGTAGATGAACTGTTTAATTATTGATTTATTGTGCAGTGTTCGAAGCAAGGCGCCAACTAATTGGTCCAGGCGAATGTTCGCGTGACACCGGCCCTATGCTACGGAATTATTGAGACAAAATCGTCCAATATTGAACAAAACACGACCGTGCATGACTTCGTTACGTTTATCTAATGCGAGCCGGGAATATATTATTCTTCAGAAATATATAATTATACCATAGAGCGCCTGCTATTGAATTTTTGGTTCCCTTGTTAACATAAACAAGGATATTTAAGGTTCCCATCTACTTTTACCAGGAAGTCGATAATTTGTTTTAGACAGTGGCTTTGCATGAATCAATAGTCCTAAACAAACATATACTTAATAGTCTAATAAGATACTTGAATACAGATACAATCTAATTGAGTCATAAACTGATTAATTATATTCGTAGCTTAATTAAAAATCAAAACACTCTTTTTATGTGTAATTCCCTAACTGTTTAAACAAAGCAGTTTTTTCAGCAATCTGGACGACGCAGGATAAGTTGCACAGTGGTTGAATGAATGGCGTTTACTACATCTTGCGGGTTCAATTGCACCAAATACAATTCACATATTTGAACGTTAAAATACCGGGACCGCAAAAATGTTTAAACAGAGGAACAATCAGAAAACAACAACTTTTTGTGTGTCGTATTCGCGCACTCCAGAACATATTGTATAACCTGTCAAAATGTTCTAACCAAACAGAAACTGGTCGGAAGGCTTGTGATTTCGCAGTGCCCATGTAGTGAACTCTACCGGACAGTGCGCGCGATGAACCGTACCATCCGTTGTCGCGAGAACAAACATGCTCGTGAGACTGTCTTGCTTAGGAATGTGCACACAGAGAGCTACGGAGTACGTAATAAGTAACATAGTTCTAAAAGTAGTTTTTATTTTAATTAGTACCGAAAATGTGGTAACGTAACACGTAGGATGCGCAAGCGGTGTGCACACATTGAAATATGTTAGTTCGAAATAGCAGGTAAACTTTCACACCGTGGCATTTTCCAGTCTAACCCCAGTCGCCAGTTTAGGTTATCTAAACTAAAGTCACAAGAAGAATTGATGTCTGAAATATTTTGTGATTCACGTGTTTTACTTCTTACGCTCGTGAATTCTCGCAGAAGTCTATCATTGAAATTTTGTAAGCACCTCCACAAAGGGGAACACGCAGTGCTTCTTTGGTTTCTTTCTTTCTTTGGAGGGTAGACATGTGTGAAGAGAATTTCCTCTTCAAAATAATCTGAAAAAACAGATATCAATCAATCAGGCAAATTTTTAGGCAAGTATTTTTGTACCTTTTTCTAACCAAGATAATCCAATCACTTAGTCATTTCTTCAATTATTGCATTCCTTGAATGGTATGTAAGTAAGAGCAACAGAGGCGTACCCACGGTATAACATCAGGGCAAAAAAGAAAATTTAATCAAAACCTATAGCATCTCTCTAGCTGGACTATGGTGCTACCATCGACAAGCACCGTCGCAGAGGCAAGCACGCACTCAGTGCTCGTTTCAATATTTTAGTAGCGACGCACTGCAAACAAAACTCCTTTGTTGGAGGTCAGACGTGTGTGAAGAGAGTTTCCGTGTCACTCTCGGAGTCTCGGCCTTAGTTACACATTAGCAGCTCCGGACAAATATTTTTTTGTTCTTCTGTGATCACCTTATCGCGAGGTTGAGTTGATTGTTTGTTGTTGTGACATTCCGGGGCTAGGCAAGTTTTCTTATTTGATTGATAAATTATGCGTCTATATTTATATTGAAGATGTAGTCATAATTATGCCTTTTACTTTCAAAATGCTAGAAAAATTCATTATAACTGAGCTTAGACGAAAGTTTAAGACGATTGAATTAATTTAAAATTTAAACCAGTAGAAGTCCACTGCTGCACATTTGTGTTATATATTAGGACTTCCTTCTAAACCACTACAATAAAAAACAAAACACAAAAAATAATTTGCATAAACATCAAACGAAGCCGCTACCTGTCGCTCGCCGAATCCCAACATTCACAAAAAGCTATAAAGTCGCAAAGAATATCCGAGCTATGCTTATATGACAAGCCGCGGCCTCTGAGATAACCTATCGACCGACACGCGGGCTTCATAAGAAGCGATAAACATCGCGATCATCCTCACTAACTGATAAATAAATAGTTTGATTACACCGTTAACTACAAATTACCAGTGATACCATCTCCTTAGGCGTCCGCAATTCCCGACAAAATATCTACACCTAAATTAATAGAACCTTTTATGTCCTCTAACGATATCGAGGATCATGCGGAAAACGTCCTCAAATGTCACCATATCGCATTAATACCAGATTGCGGGGTCTAAGGTTTGTACCAGTTTTATGTCCCTACGATAACAGTATCTATAGGTAAGTTATAATGTTGATAATAGACACCGCCGCTATAAAGAAACTTGAGCGTAAACAGCCAATAAATAAACATGAAATTATGTTTCGACCAAGTTATTATCATGTTTTGTGTTTTACAAGGCCATCAAGATAAAAGTCACGCAACTCGATCGCGTTAAGGCTTAGACAAGAAAATTCTTGAGATAATATTGCTTTTGTTTCGGTCATACCATGTACGAAGATACACCATTGCTATTATTGATTTAATTAAAAATATCAATCCATTCCGAAATAATATCCAACAACTACTGTTATAGGTAAGTAAATACATATTTTAAAGTCTTAACTCGATAATTATTATTACCAACCAACTACCCAGTATATTTACTGAAAAGCTTAAAACGCCGGAAACTTAACCTATCTACATCGAGTAAAACTTTATTTTACTAACAGACGACACTTTGATTATATTATATCTAATAATATCTAGTTTGTAGAGACTCGTAGGTCGTTTATAATATTAACAATTTTGCATAGATAAGCCAAAGGATAAGTTCTTCTCGAAAAGCTGTTTCTATCTCAACACCATAAATAATTGATATTTTAATGTCACAAATGATCTGTATGTAACTATGAAATTCTACAATTGGCTAAAAGCTTAATTATAACACAATTTAATGTTAAATATGAGCTTTATTTCTGGGTCCCTTGAAATCAAATTTGGTTGTTTATACCATTCAACTTGCGTTGTTCTACATTTGTAAAGTTGGAGCAACGTGTTTTTCAAGCAAGTGCCGTGCCTAGCCCATAAGTTATCGTATGTAATAAAATTAAATGTAACACATTTCTCTTTTTCATGTAATCTTCATAATTTATACACATTTTTAGTTTGCGACGTGTATCGGCGCCTGCGGCCGCTCGGGACGTGAGTCTGTTGCTCACTTTGTACGCGTTCGTACCAACTTGTACTGTGTGTATCGCTTTCGGAATATCATTACATGAACATAAATTTATTTTCGACGTCCACAGTAACTTATGCTTGTTTGCGTTCAGTATTGACTAACTTACGTTGATTACGATTGGAATCGTTTACGAAACGTAGATATTTAAACGTTTAACTGTTCATTTATATATCCATTACGATTTAAAGAGTGAGATTCTATACCTCCAAGGTAGTCTAACAGTGCAAAATCCCATAAAATCGTTGAAATACCTACACACCTGCGACTAGGCTCAATAAATCCATCATAGACTATAATCTAATTATGAGAAACCTACAAAATTTAAATAGAGCAACCACAAATAAGATCCATTCAATCAACTTGCATAATATAATAATTACTATTCACATAAACATAATTGATAGCCGCCGTGCTCCGGCGCAGTCCAATTACTCGTGTTGTCCTCTAATATCGGCCTACACGAGAATATATCGCGGCACTCATCGTTGCGCAACTGATATCGTTTAATATAATTAGGTTGCCAGCTCTAAATGTCACTGAGTCAAGAATTGCTTCTGTACGCTTCATTGATCTATAATCGCGGACTTTCTTTCTAACTTATTGGTTCATTATACGAATCCCGCATACACAACCGTAACTAAAATTAGTGATATGATTGATGAGAGATAGCATCCGCGCCAAGGGATGGGTTTGATTCCCAGAATAAACAAGCATAATATATACCTACGGCCTGCCAATACCGTTTGGGGTCCTGGTTATACAGAAATACATACGTTTCTAAAAACAAGAGAAGATAGTAGGAGACTGATTACCAACAATATTATAAAACGATTTAGCTTTTCAATTCGTATATATCAAAGACAGTGAAAGAGGCAGGTAGGCAATTTGTACAGATATCAACGCTGAGCATTGAATGGGCGAAATCCATCAACAGTTAATGCTGTTATGTCCGGCGTGATTTATGTGGTTAGGGGCGCGTTCCGCACGCTTGTTCCCGGGAGGGATGCCGTGGAGCGAAGTCCCGGTGAAACGACAAGAACAGAGCGAGAGCGGTAGCGACTAGCGAGTTAATCTATATGGAACACAGACCACTATCCGATTTTAGGAACCACCTCTAGCAGTACCTATATTATTTCACAAAACTATCTATCAAAATGAAGAGACTGCAGTGTCAGCTTTCCATCACACTTCACCGGACATAGTAGACGCTATAGTAAACAACAAAAACATATATTTAATGACCACAACCAATATTTCATCTTCATGATTAGGATAGTTCTACTAAGCTGGACCATCAGTCCTAACACAGTTGGTGCCTTTCATCTATTTTACTAGTGAGAGACCTGTAATTAAAACAAGTACTAGTGACTCATCAGTAGGTAGTGCTTGTTCTTATCAATATTCTTCTAGGCCCATCACACCAGGCTCGTCGAAGGACTCTGTATCATTCCATCTCCTTGTTCATAATTTCAAGTTCCGTCACTCGGTTCCCGCTTCCGCTGTCCCTTGCCGGTCAGACCGATCCTTGGAGGGCAATAGAGCGCCTCCCGCAGCGGCGGCTACTCGCCGTGTCCATCAGGTGGCGCGCACAAATAACGCAATAAATACGCGCTTATCGCAAATCAGCTCGTCTCACCGAAGGGCGATTTATTCATGAGCGCCGCGCATATGCTTAACCCCGCTTACATTTATCATCGGCACGTAGCTCAGTCAATTAAATTAAAGCGAACCGTTAATGACAGCCTCTGGACTAGATACGACGATTTTGATACATAGTTACATGTTGTTTATTAGTATGTGTTCAATTAATGAATTATGAAGGTATTACGTGGTATCAGGAGTTATGCATTCAATGTGGATAAGATAGATTGTCAATGTTAGCATTTTATTGATAGAAATTTTGGTTTAAACAAAATATGCTTATAAAGAACAGTAGGGGCCCTAAGGCGTTGCCTTCTGGTAAACCTTCAGTTCATGAGACAGTTATTCTTTTTATTTTCAGTCTCTTTCAGGATATCGTTCCACACACTTTATTTTAAGACTTAGCTACTTATTTCAGTAAGGACATATAGCAGTAGCATGTTTAATTAATATTTTCTGTGTTATAAACACCCGGATGATTAGCACGCGTCATATATCTTAATTAAATCAATCGTTGGTAGAGTTTTTATGATGCACATAAACATGATGATACCAAAAACTTAAGTATAATTCAAGATAAATCTTTGAAAAGCATTAACGCATGCTTAGCGAAGTCTAAAGTTATTATATTAAATGGAAAAAGAATACGGTCGCGAACAGGATTCAGGAGCAGAGGTCGAGATGGCTTAGTGGTAAGGGCGCCTGGAGTATTCATCCGGGAGGCGCAGGTTCGAATCCTGTTCGCGACCGTATTCTTTTTTCCATTTAATATAATAACTTAAGTATAATATTCTCATAAAGTACATAATATGCTACCCAGTCGTCTAAAACTACCTTAACAATCCATTTCCCGTGGTTTGGACCTCTTAAGTTAACTGTCTGTTAAAGAGTAAACATAATTATGTAAAGTACGTGTTTTTCTTTCCCTTTTATGTTACCATTAGTATATCATGTACAGTTTTATCTTATTATTAACTTATTTTAAAAGTCACTTAAATCTATGTTTTTCATATATTGACAACTACAATGTTATTTGGCAAAAAAATAATACTCACAAGGTTTATTTTAGGGCAAGGGGACTCTGGGGCATTTTACAATATACTCATAGACAGGTAGTTTCATTCAAATATCTATGTCTTCCTCTCCCCTAGTTTTGCTGTGCCAAATTAGTACAGAGTCCAAATTAATTCCACTTTTATTTAATTTTACCATCTTATGAACATTATGGTATGCAATTAAACAATATGAATATGGATTTTGCTAAATCGAGTTATACCGATTCAATGCTTTTTTTAGGATTCTGAAGGAAAAAATAAACCTTTAAAGGATCACTTCCTTAGACTTCTGTTCTTTTTTTTTTTTTTTTGTCAATGGCGTCTCGCAGGTCAACCTAGGAGGTTGTCGGCTGCTTAACCGGACTTTCCTGTGGATGCCCTAATAATAAATTATTATTAAGGCCTCCAGCCAAGGGCATACGAACTAAATTAAATCTAAAGCGACCACGCTAAGGGCACCCCCTGCGGGGTACGAGCCTCGGCTTAGGGCGTCGCTTGAGGGAGGACAGCGAGGGACTGGCTGGATCGAACAAGAATTATCATAATTATTATTATTAGGGGAATTTAAAGCTACAGGCTCAGCGGCTACGCGGGCTGGCACGAGCAAGGGTCGGGGAGGTAGCCTTCTGGTTGTCTGTCTCTGTTATTATATATTTTATATTAAAATTGTCATAAGGAAGTCAATAAAGTATTATCTTATTATACATAGTTACAAAATCGACTGTGACGTAAATGGATTTATGGGAGAATATTTATTTAACAACAAAGTTAAGTTAAGCATTCGATCCGACTTTTCTTTTCATTTGAACAACTTATCTAAGAGTCAGACTCGTATGTATAAGTACGGTGTTTTTTCGCATCTAGGTTTTATAGCTCTATGTAAATAATAACTATGTTTTATTTTAATTTATAAAAGGTCAGAATGGTCCTAATTTAAGCTATTGCAACTATGTTATCCATCATTTTCTGACAAATAAGTTTACCCTAAACCAATTTTTCCGTAATCAACATACTGCCCTCATGCTCAGACGGTAGTATTAGTAGTTACTATAAGAAGCCTGCATTATGGCCTTGTATCCGCATATGCATCTATAGTTTGTCATTACAGCAGTTCCTCTATCCAATAAATTAAATCATTATGCGAGTCACGTCGTATGTCTATAATACTACAAATGCTTCATCTGTCCATAACATCAATAAACAAATATGAATACATAAAACTGATGCCACCACACCATGATATATGTATGGTACATAAATAGATAAATATCAAGTATTAAATGCATTAATAATTCTAAGTTAACACTTATGTTTATCAAATGGGCAAGCGCCCAATGTCCTCATTGGTACTTTGTTATCGCCGCCGACAAGGCTCCGCTTTTAACGCGCTAAACGTTTTATACGTTCATCACAACATTATCCTTTCGACACGGTAGCACTAATTGGATAAAAAATCAAAACAAAAAACGTCTAAGAACAAACACTTTAATAACACGGACGTTAGTAATTTTGAGGCGCAAAGGGAATTCCATTTAACATGTGAATTGGATGTGTCGGGTCGGCGCGAGGGCTGTCATTAGAGGGCGTTGAGGAGCGGCGGCCAACGGTCAGCTGCGCGCGCGCTTATGACGCGACAGCCGAAGGCACCGCGTCAACAGCCGCTGATTGATGGGCGGCCGAGCCACGGATCCAATGATTGTTAGTGTTTAACTAACAGTTACGATTCAACAGATCTTGATTGATGGACTAATGATATAAAGTAAACACGCGGTCGCGTTGTTAGGTGTGTAGCATCCGTCGCCTCGAGCTGACTTATTTCCATCACTCAAGATTGGTTGTGGACAGAACTTTTTTAATCGAAACTTGCTTTCAATCTGACGAAACGTAGTTTTATTTCACCATAGTTGTATGTCAAGCTATTAATGATGCAATGAAAACCTCCGACATACCTTTCATTCACCCGAGTCAGAATTCAGAGCAGCAGGTAAATAAAAATAAGAACAATGCATAAAATTATTGTCATAAACCCTTTCCTATAACCAAAGAATATCGAATTGTGTGTAAGCAATTTGAGCCGCCACCATTCTAGGATAATTCATCGCATTAAGATCAAAAATTTTACACTTAACGATTATTTCCGTCCGCGTTGACCTGAGAGCCCATAGCCGCACTTCGCTCTGGTCCATCACGTACATTTAATATTATAAGCTATTAGGCGCCTCGCCAGCCCTCCATTACTGTGTCCATATCATAATACGGAATTGTCTGTTGAACGTTTAGATTTTATACTTTTTACTTTCATTGAGAGTAAAACAAAAAGGCGGGAACGTCGGCGCCGGCCATTGTTCTCCGCGGCCATTCGTCGCACTTCATGCTATTCACATTCAAATTAAATGCCCTGTGTACAAAATTAATTTGTCTTTTGTCTTAGCTGAGGGCTGGACGACCGCTGACATGTCACTGCCCAGCAGGGCGCGTCTGCGTGTCGACTACGAGTGCGATCCGTGCCCATCCTATATTCTATCGTACATAGAGATTACTATGACATGAACTTTATTGTTTTGTAGATGAAATACACATGAATTATTCTTTCAAAAAGCATACGTAATAAGAAAATTCCTGCCGACATTTAAAGTATTGCATTGGTACTCTGCAAATTATAATCAAAACTGTGTTAATAAACCGACACTTATTTATGCTCGTACAAGAACCACCATGTTTATTTTCTGAGAACAATTGAAGAAAAGTGACTACAGCTAAAAAGATGACACGTCAATTTGTTGGGACATAGCTGTTTCAGACCCAGACCACGGTTATGAATACTTACGCCATACTTATCAGAAAATAATTAAAGATTGATGAGCCTTCGTATTGTCTACAGATAGTTTGATATTTTTATGCTACGATTTATTTTAGTGGCTTTATTGTACTTTTATATCTATACATTGTAAAGTCCAATTTTATGGAAAACTTGATTCAACATTGTAGTACCTACGGGATGGGTTTTCGAATATTTTCAGTGTTTTATTTAGTTATAGAGAAGTTTCGTCATATCTACTAGAATTGTGAGCGCATTACAACAACATAAATGCCATCGTTAATACGCCTGTCCAAAATGAACAAGAGTGCACATCACATTCTTTGAGAGATAGCCGTGACGAAAACATTGCACCCCGCCTCTCTAATAACACATCTTTAGCTACGTATAATTAAAAACTCAAACATCGACAACTAACAAATCACGGCGAGGCACGCCGTCAAAATGAATCTTCGACCGTCAATTAAGCTATTATTATAGAACAGATAGATTATTAAAAATCACAATACTATCTTCTACAAAATTAGAACCACGAGTGAATCACAGCCACACCCTTGACGCCTCACTTCTATCTCGATATCTCTCCACGAAGCTCAAAGGTGGCAAAACAAGTATGACTATCAAAACTCATAAATAACATAATGCAAGTGAAGCCAGCATAACACTGAACAATGTTTGTGATAAATACGAACGAGGAGACACAGCGAGCGAGATCAAGATGATATTCTGAATTCTCACAGTTCTTAATTAATATTCGATGACTTGGCAACACTGGGATGATTGGTAACAAATGAACGATGAATGTTCCATCAGTGACCACTAATTCGCGTCAATTGTTGATAATTACTTTTGTACACTGAATTTAAAGACCGACTCACCGCGAGTTGTTTTTAATATTTTCCGTTATTTCCTTTCCCTTGGTAGCATGCGAAGACGCGAAATCCTGGTAAAAATAAGGTAAAATAATCTTAATGTTAGTTTTATTATTGTATCTTCTTTAATTTAAGAGCTTGGCTCTTGTCAGTGAAACAACCGCCATTTATCTCTATCCTCTGCTTTCATTTTAACCTTCATATAACAACACTAGTTCATTTAACAATTATTATAAATTAGAACTACAAAATTATCGGCAAACAATCGGAATTCCAATCTATAATATTCGGCACTGGTCTGTCAGCGATGCGTTAAAGGTGAGCGGATGTTGTGAATTCGCGGCCCGACTGATACTGATCTCGACGATCGTGCGTGAGTGAGTGGCGAATTCGCGGGTAATTAAATTTTGACGCATGCGCGCTGCCGCCGGCGCTCGCGCATCCGATACCATCGGCGCGTGTAATTGTAAACCGACGACAGGCCAAGGTACCCGGTCAATTAATATTCGACACACGACACACGTTATCTGTTAAAAATTTTAGCTTTTACCGAAAATTATACAGAATGCCGAGTTTTTATTATCGCAAATCTTTCCGGTTCTCGTACAGTTCTGACCCTGAGTTATAGATAGATGTTACATTGCTATTAATTAATAACACAATAATTTAATTAAGGTACTTACAATATGCTTTTTAGTAGTTTTAACAGCACTTGTGTTATCTATTAAATTAATTTTGAAATCAGACTAAAAGCTGGGTGTACATTTTATAATAAAATCAAACAAAGGCTGGCAATAAAATAATAAACTGTGAGAACAGAAACATAAGCACAGCCATGTGATTGTTGTTGGTTAAATGTGAAGAGTTAGGTAAGGACATTTCTCGGAACGCTGTGCGAGACACTAAAGGACTCGCGTCGAGGCGACGTTACCTGGCCATCGAACGGCACTTGAAACCTGTCTCGATCAATCCACCTCTTGTTGCTTGTGTTAAATAAAACCTCTCTTAAAATAACCAACCGAATGAGCCCGTTGACACTTGTCATTCCGGTCCTCAATCCTTTATATTTGTCTTTGAAATGTGATGACAGTGGTACAAATTACGAGTACAAATCTGTGCGTCGTTCATAACGCGCTATCTGACGCGTGTGATGGATGCGCGTGCGACGTCGCTCCGCTCGGATCACTGTGGTGTAATTAATACGAGCGGTACGGCCTATGGGAATCGCTGTCACTTTATGTCGTTTTCCACTTCGTAAGGTAATACTGTATGCTGTCAAAGACGGGTTATTTATTACATTCGAATACAGTACAGAAACAATTACAGGACACGTAACTTATATGTTAAGAATGCAAGTGCCAACTGTGTCATAGAGTCGAGGGTCTGTGTATAATTTTGTTCTGAACCAGTAAACATAATTTAAAGATAACGAGTGAATCGTAAAACCCTTGTAGTAAATAGGGTCTCGTAGCGGCGCAGGCGCATGCCGCGGACGCGTGCTATTGTTGCGCGCAATTTACCGCCGCTTCAATCGCTGAAATATTTCGTGCAACGGGCATGTCCAATTGCTAACGAGCCGACTGCGACGCACAAATGAATAAGCACCTCATACATAGAGCAAGTGATTGTACTCGAACATTACTGGCCACTTGAGAGATTTACAGTGAAACAACTGCCGCCAATGATTAAATGGCAAAATTTCTTGCTAAAATATTATTTCTTACATCGTGTTTGGGTAAAGCAATTAATTGATTGCAACATACAAATTAATATTTATATATTGATGACGTACAGCTATAATTTCTCGTATTTTCTTTTTCAGTCACTATTTTGCATAATATTTGGGAAAAAATCATAATACTACTAATCTCTTATTCATCAAAAGTGCTTTGAAATAAAACTGCTCAAGTTTATGCCTATTTGTACACCCTGCGATGGTTATTCTAACGCGTGAACGCAGCCTCCAAGAGTGGGAATTAGCCGCACTTATCCTGTGTAATGGATCGGTGCACGTGTGTGCAGGCCATTGTGTTGCCCCATATCAACTGAGGGCTGACCCTCGACCATAGTATATGTTTTATTTTTAATCCACACGGGCTAAACGAAGATTTACCTGTTCCTGTGGTGATGGTTAAGATCAATGTTTTTACGCAAGAGTTATCGAAATCTACGTTTTACATATAATAGTTTTTTTTTACTTTAAAACAATAGCAAATGCAAAATATAATGACTAACTGCGATTGGTACATTTTGAACATAACACAATAAATGAGCTATTTCGCTGGAGAAAAGAAACGGCACATACAACTAGGCAGCTTAGAAGTGCACACCATAGCAAAAGCATTTAAAGCACATGTCCGAAGGTTTCCCATACGAGTTGCTATTGCCCATCGCCGCAGGCGCAGGCCGCACGCCCGTCATTCATATAACATACGCACTTTGTTTAGCCAACATTAACTCAAGACAATTATCTTCACCGGCTATCTATGTCTGTAAACTTATAAAGCCTATCATTCGAAATTACTATCAGTCGACTTAACCGAATTACAATTCAATTTCAAACTAACGCAATGGGATGTTGATGTTGATTAAAATTGAATTATTATGTTTAGAAAAGGTGCCTGGTAATGTAAGATTGTACCTACTTGTGAAAAATATTTCGACTTTGACACAAGCCTAGTCCACAATTGAAAAAAGGTAAAGTTTAAATTAGGACTAGTTCAAACCAACATATCTATTTATGGTATAAAAGGGAAATTGTTGTTTGCACTCCTGTACTGCTGGAAATATATAATTTTCCATAAACTGAAATAATTAGAAGATCTGATGCCCTCAATCTGAAAATGTAATCACTATTATTTGCCAGGTGCTTGGTCAAAATAACATTACATAGCATCACGCCTGTATTCCCCGAAGGGGTAGGCAGAGGTGTATATCGTTATACACCCTGCTTGGTCAACTTTGGATAAATCCACATTATCAATAGAATAGATACATAAACTCAGAAATGGTTCTATTTTCTAATTTAGACGTAAAGAGACACATAGATATTAATATCAGCAATAACTAACTGGCCATCTTCAAAGACGACCTAAGTATTTTACTATTATGTCCGGGCGGAAGTTAGCATTTATGGACACCATAAATCCAAACGGCAGTAACTGAAGTTCTTCGTTCGTTATTTCATAGTAGCAGTGAAAGTAATATAATTCCAACTAAATTCAAGAGCAAACATAATAATTCATAAACATAATTTCGTAAACATAATTCCTACTAAATTCAAGAGCTTAAAGATCAGTAGAATTCATTTTCCGCACCAACTGCGATTGCATTTCCTTATGTGCATACTATTCTTTACAACGGCCGGATCGTTCCAGAGTCCCTTTCACAATGAGTCCTAACGGAATGCCCTCCGACCTGTCTCATGGGCCGGCTGGCACGTGATATCCCATTACACTTGTCTGCTTTATTGTCTATAAAGCCTTAAGTGTCGATGATCTCTCAAGTCTAAACGACACATCGCCCGATTCTTATTACATAATACTACAGTGTACCAAGAGTAAAATTACCCAATTTTACACCGATTCTATCTTAAATGACTATTTCAAACATAGTGCTACAATAAATATAAACCCGAAACTTACCACAAAAGAATGGGTCATTTACGACATCGCGCTCCATTCACGAGCTAATAGTAAAATAATATAGCCGCTCGCCGACAAACATATATTTATTTGTAACAAAGACGTGTAAAATTTCTCAAACGTCAGATTTATACGGCAATCGCTGTCAGTATTTCAGTCGCTGCGACTATTAGTCGCGTTGAGAACACGTGTGTGTAACCGAATCACTAACAAAAGATTAAAAGGTGGTAATTTGACGTTGATTTAGGAAGAGCGAGGCTGCTTTCATCGCACGGATTGTCTTACCCCAGATCCAGCGAGCCGTTTTGTCTATGGCAGACGAACGTTCACTCAGTCCCTTTATAATGTTTTAATTTATTATTAGTGACGTTAATAAATTTTAAGGGAAGTCACTGATTACTTTGAACGAAAGCTTTGACACTGATCCTAATTGAAACGCCGTGATGTTGATTAATTTGCAAGGATAAATGGAAAATTGATTGATATTCATTTAACATTGTTCAAAGCTATTCCAGCAACCAAACTCTTACTAATGTTCATCATATAAGCACTCATAGTGCTGTACTTGTACAACATGATAACTACAGGAACCAATAATAATACAAAATGCCTTAATACCGACAATTCCATTTCACTTATTAAGATTCCCGTAATACAATTATTATTGCATATTATCATCTTTAGTGAGAATATATTTATATTTTTATAAGATCGTGATTGCGTGCGCGTGCGCCGACTGCAGCTGCGCGGTAGCGGGCGCGGCGCGAGCGCTGATGTCATCGGCTCAACTTAAATGTTATTTTCCGTCGGTCGCTGTCGCGTGGGTGCGGCAAACACTATCGGCTGTGGTCATACCAAACCCACAAAACCTTATTTTGCACATAATTTTTTTATTGCGCCTTTGTAAAATGAATTTTATTTCTCATCGCTACCATCGGCGGTCACTTGCTCGACTATAAATATGAGGTTACGTTGAATTGTGTGTCCAGAAAGAAACCATAAGTTAATAAAAAGGGAGTTTGGATAAAAATATTCCAAAACTCCAAAAATAATTTTATGATTGTAATCAACAAAAATCTCCAAAAAGCCATCACTATGATTAGGAGCATAACGTTTCGTAGTAGGTAATTAAACTTATAAAAGTGTTCAGTCGTTTTTATTCCTACCACTCTAAAAACTAGTTATTAATTAGCATTATTGTTTTGAGCTCAGTGTAAACACGGCACGCGCCAAAGTTATGAATGAAATAACGTTTTGCAAGAGCGGATGTTGCGAGGCTGCTTGTGTCGAATTAGGTTTAGAGCCTTATGAAGGCTTGATGAATGAACCCCGCTCCCCGCGCCACGCACTTCACACCCGCAACTGTACTTATGTTGTTATTGAGATCAAGTGATAATGGTGCATTGCACCTCACTTTAGATTTTGTTGTATGCAAATTTTTTGTATGAATGAATTGAATGATGTTTTTCAAAACTGTGGGCTTGTGCTGCAAACTTGTTATAATAAGAATGACTGCCTCGTTGGTCTAGTGGTCGCAAGCGCGGCTGCTGAGTGTGAGGTCCTGGGTTCGATTCCCAGATCCAGCAAGTGATATTGTATGTCAATAGTAGCCCGGAGTTAGGAAGTTGGCGGTGTGACATCCCCGTGCGTCGGTCCTGCGCTGATCTCTCTCCGGTCATATCGGATTGCCGTCCCATCGGACTACGGGAGTGAAGTAAGAGGGAGTGCACTTGTGTTTGCGCATACACACACTTGTGCACTATAATATCTTCTGCGTACTTGGCGTATCTCCGTGGAGATAGGCCTCCGTCACCGAGGAGCAGTCACGAGGGAGCAGTATAATAAGAATGTTTAAGAACATGAAGGCTTAAACATCGTTAGAAGAGTTTAGAGTTACGATTGACTTATACCTGAAGGTATGGACGCGTGGTATAGCGTCACTTATTAGAATCCTTCTTGCTATACATAATAACTAACGGTCCTTAATGCCATAAAATATTTCCGGTTTCATGTTTTACTTTTATACATGTATATATATTAATTTAATCCAGTAGACTACGGACCGTAAATACAAGCGTTGTTATGTCGACTTAGCCTCAGTCAAGGTTCTTACGGTAATATTTCCTTTAACTTGAGTCTTTATTCATTTCCTTACTTGCCCTTATTTCAGTCAAATTGACCTTTAACTTGTTCCAAATTCAACTTGATTGAAATATGGAAATACAAGTATCTAATAGGATGCCTGCGTGCCTCGTGGATCTAGTGGTACCAAGCACGACTGCTGAGCATGAGGTCTCGGGTTCAATTTCCGGTTCGGGCAGTGTTATTGAGTTTTTCCTTTGGAAAATTCTCAGTAGCAGCATCAGCATCACACTTGTATTCCCCGAACGGGTAGGCAGTGGTTTACACATTCGTACACCTCATTTCACTAATGCTGTTATTATGTCCCATGTAATAGGTGGTGAGCATTTTCCATCTACCGAGCACAATTTAAAACTACAGGTTGCTACTGAGAACTTTCTAACAGATAAACTCAATAACGCTTTGCCTGACCCGAGAATCGAACCCGAGACCTCATGCTCAGCGATCGTCAGCTTATGATCGCTAGACCAACAAGGCAGCAAACTTAAAACAATGTGGCGATATACCTTATACTATGTTTAATGACATGCTGTCTCTTCGTCCCAAGCTGTTATGAATGAGTTTAAGCCCGCTTAAGCAAGTTTATGACTTGTGTCTTAAATTACTGTGTTCACAGTAATAAATACAGAGATAATAACATCGACTATAATTGCACGGCATTTAAATTACAATTGCGTCGATTAATTTGTTTAATATTAATAATAATATCAATTGGTTGGTGATTGATTTCGTCATGAGGTTAAGTTTGGGGTGTACTGGTTTCATGATCTGAGGTCGCGATTTACCCTGCGGCGCTCTTGCAGATGATTTACGGATATTGTGGCGTTTTAAAATTTCAACGATTAATAAGATGGTTTAATTGTCTCTATATTAAAATATAATAACCTGGATAAGTAACAAAAGTGTTGTGTTTTTTGTCGCCTCTATTTTGTCTCTACTTACTGTATAAGTGGGAAACATTTACCTATGTATAAGGATTCGATTTCGAGAAATTATTATATTAATTACCTCTGTGACTGTATGATGTAAGTCCTTTCACTTCACTTCTATAGGTATTTAACCAGATTAACCTTTCGGCTCAGTAACGTACAGATCTGTACGTTGTAACAATAAAAATCTATTGTGTCTGCTAATGACTGACGCAACAGCTTAATTATTGTTCACCGGTTACTACTCACGTGTATTCTTCGGGTTTGCCCGACTAGAATACACGTGAGTAGTAACCGGTGAACAATAATTAATATGAATATGCCTCACGAAAGTCATTATACAAATTTAACCAGATTCTTAGAAAATTTATTGATTTCTTTTGCTCTTCAACAGGATTACACTGATACAATTACAAAGTTATTATATTTCAAACCTAAGTCTAAGTGCCCCATTATTTATAGAAGAGCACTGCATGCACTACAATATGCGTAGCTATAAAACTAATTAAACAGAATAAAATTAGATAAAAAAATATAAAGTTTATTGTCGTGCAACACTCCTAGATCTCTGATACTATTTATTTTACTTATACTATTACCATCCAATGGATATCCTGGGCCAATTGGGACTTTTTGGGGAGTGAACATTACGTGGCAACACTTGGTTACGTTGAGTTGTTGGTTCTACAGCATGGTAAATTTTCTGATCGGGCTAGGCACTTTGCAAAAGAGTTAAGGTAACTCTTTATATTTATAAGTGGGAATAAGTTTGCAGTCCCTTAATAAACCACGCACAGGTTTAACTATACCTACAAAAAAGTCCCTTGTTGGTAAAAAATAATAGTTTGATGATATTTTATAATCTATATTTTTAAGTATTCATAGCCCGATACAAATATTTAGATAAACGATCTTTAAGGTAAAGCAACTCCAAGGCTATATTTTGATTAATAAATCAATATCAATTCAACTAACGCTCATATTCTCAATCAATATTTGTAGAAATACACGGCTATCTAAGCTACTAAAGATTAGATAGCAAAATGTTAGTTGGTCGGTATTAATAATTGCTTAGATAGTACCTACCGATGCATTAAAACTTTTACTAATATCGCAAACTGTGAATCATGTTATTAATAGCTATATGACGTTAACCTTTTACAGTAAAGTAAAAGGCGATGCTCAGTAATTAAAACTATATAAGATAACAAAATGTTAGGATATAATATTCCGCTGAAATATTATGTAACAACTTTTACCTACATAAATTGAAAAGCTAAAAGATCATAGGTACCGTATAAGTTATAAAAGAGAAAATTTCTTAAGCAGTCTGCTAATCCAATCGTGTTGTAATTTAGTTTAGCATATCTGAGTGCAGTACTGTGCCCGATACGTCAATATGTCCTTGCGCATTAATTACGGGCTATCTAAATGTGTGGTGCGCACGAGTGTCAAAGTCAAGATTGACGCGCGTCAGACCGTCAGTGGCGAGTGAAATGTCGCAAACGCATGCGCAGAGCCCTCCGCCGCCCCTCCCCTCGCAGGCTTAACATAAAACTTCAATTTGCATAATGCATACAGAATATGTAAACTTATCTCTGACACGCCCTTGCGAGTGACACGGCTGAGGTGTGCCGGGATAACATTATTCTCGTTGCGACGATATCCAAGTCTAAATAGATCGCATTTGCAAAGCCACATGTTGTGCGGATTTTATTAGCACCGCAGATGCGACGACCAGATATTATTTTTTATGCGTCGTGAACTCGGGAACAATTCGAATAGTCGTTTCAGTATTTATAGAGCCATTTTCGATTCGAAAAAACATCGATACTTATTCTATTTGTACCCATTTTATTGAGATGATATTACGAAAATGAACCCTTACTTTTCTTTTATATAATTTATGTTTCAACTGAGTAATAATATCACGTATACCGGTCAGACTGCGAGTAATTGTATGAGGTAGGTAAAGCAATCGGTGACCACACTCATGCGCCGTGTCTTTTTTGGTAACAACTTATGACGCTCAGTGTAATAAAACGTGATTTCATTTGCCACACGACGGCAAATATTATCGGCGTAAGGGATCGTTAAAGAGCGCCATCCGTTCCTTATTAGCCTAACACGCGCCGCGAGCCCTATTTCGAATGCAAATAAAATTACAAGGCTACCATAAAAAGTGTTTATTAAGACTTTATTCGCGTTTAAAAATTCGTAAAGTCTTATTCAGCGCAGACTCTGGCCCACTCGGTCGAGTTCCGAAGTTTTAAATTTATAAAATTACTGGTGACTCGAGCTCAGAAATGAGACGTAAATGGGAATTGTCTGCAAAAAGCGGATACAACGCGACATATCTTCTTTCACGACAGAATCCGATCATTGTTGCATAAAATGTGGGATTAAGGGGTGCATACCCTAGAAGGCGAGGTGAGGGCACCCACCGCACGCCGTGCGCCCGCGCCGCTCGCCAGCCGGTTCTGTCTCAGCTGGTAATCGATTCATCTTTTATTGCCATTTGATGGCAGCAATATAGCGCATATTAGTGTCTTCGGCACGCATCCGGTCCACGTACCTAAAACGTAAACTATATTCCGGACAGTGACAATTTGAAGTTACCTTTATTTTAAAATAAAAGTAATTTTTATGTTACCTGTTGTCATATATCTTCCGTTAATGAAAAGAGGATTGCTCTCAAACTCGATAACTTTGATATAATTTAATCAATTCAAAATATTCCGTTGTCATCAGTCGGAAGACATTAGACGAAAAAAAGACAAACTTAACATCCCAAGATATCAATTACAACAGGTTGAATTACTTTGCCATGCTGAGAACAAGATATAAAGAACATTAGTTTATTTGACTTTTCTATATTACAGATAAAATCGTGTAATAGCCGTCGTCGACTATAATTTGTGGTGACTCAATTGAAAGGTCAACCTCGGCTAATACACATATTCATATCTGTTATCCGAGCGTCCTCTCTCCGAGACTTTCCAATTAAGCAATTTAGATACGAGGCCCGGTTCTGACACGATGTTACACGAATGTAAAACAACGGTTATCGGAATGATAATTCAGTGATGTAAATAACAATAAAGTTATCAGGGAAGGCAGCGTCGCTATGGGTTTTGACAATAAAAAGCGTCGTGGAGTGCGCGACCCGCCGCGCGCCCTCGCTCTCTCGGTATTAGGACGAATTTACGAGCGCCCTCGACAACGCGCTGCATCACGCACTCACAACACTGATATTGTGTCTAAGTGCCTGCCAGGTGGCTTTTCTCGCTTTCAATCCATATTTACGACATTTTATCCATGGAACGCAAGAATTCTTGGCAATTCCTTTAAATAATTGATACGTTTTTAATAAAATGATAATAAATATCCCGCCTTAAAATTCTATATAGTTCAAACGTGTTTGTACAGGTTCCATATATGTGAATAAGCGATGATTTCATTACGATATAATTCCATTTGAAAAATTAAAAATAAATGCGTTGAACTCTTTTGTTAGAACGATTGATACGCGAACACAAAGATTGTGATCAAGCGACTAACAGCGCACAGTGAATGCGAGCTGGTACAAATAAATCAATAGTGACAATATTAACATACAGTGTTAATTATGTTCAATTGTTTTTAACATTTGGATTGCTCGGTGTAATCTATTGCCATTTAAATAACAGATGGAACAATAATAGCGCAACAAGAAAGCATAGTGGACCGGTCCCGGTGAGGCTGCATTATTCGGAACCTGTTTGTGTTGCTCTAATTAACAATACACAAATCGTAGCTTGTATGCAAATGAGGGTGGAGTGAGCGCGCCGCGCCGAGGACACAACATACACTTGAGTTCCTCGCGATAACAAAGTAAGGCCTATTTTTATTGGGATCAGGTCATTTTAACTGTCATAAGAATATTTTTTCTTACTTTAAAGTTCACGTAGTCTTGGAACTTGAATTGATGTCTAGCAACACTGGAGAATAAATAAATTTATACAGTTCTACTATTTCTTAATGTACTGTTAAAACTAACATTTTTAATTTTGCCTCGTAATTATCTACTCTGTAACTGTCTCGTTGGTCTAGTGGTCCCAAGCGCGACTGCTGAACAGAGAGACTTAATTCTCAGTAGCAGCCCGGAGTTTGGAATTGTGCCCGTTAAATGGCAATTAGCTCACCAACCGATTACATGGGACTTAATAACGGCATTGGTGAAATATGGGTGTACAACTGTGTACAAGTCTGCCTTCTCCTTCGGGGAATGACGGCGTGATGCTATGTTTTTGATTATAAAATATTAATATTTCAAAGTTATTAAATTCCAGGCGCTCTGACATCGTCGAGATGGCTTAGTGGTCAGAGCGCCTGGAGTATTCATCCGGGAGGCGAAGGTTCGAATCCTGTTCGCGACCGTATTCTTTTTCCATTTAATATACTATTATTTAATATACTAACTTTAGAGTTCGCTAAGCATGCGTTAGTGCTTTTCAAAGATTTATCTTGAATTAATATTTCAATTACTACAATATGACATTAATTATTATTCCCTGTAATAGCTTTTCCACGACAAAATAGTTCGTCAATGCTATAATTTAAAATCCATGTTTCTCAATTACAACTGGGGCGCCATTTAACTAATGCCTAAGATTATAATTATTTTGACAGTGTTTTACATTATCTAAATACCGTTAAATGTTCTATAGTAACTAAAATTCATAGAAAATCTGTTAGATTATTAAAACACTAAGAATAGGTAAATTTACTTTGAACGAGACAACAATACCAAATTCCTCATTTACTCATTATTCATTTAGTTCATTTATTTATTAGTCCTTAGTTTAATGTTAACAACATTTCAAAACTTCCCAAAACCATGTGACCAAGACTCTTCGGTCGCACTGTACGCAAGTTTATCGTAAAATTGAATTAAAAAAGCGAGATAATAAAAGGCGATCGCGTCGTAATTCTGGCGCGCGACAACACAGCACTTTTATTTGGAGGCGCGCGTGTGGCGGTCGCGGGGCGGGGAGGGACGCCTAATCGTGCGAGCTTTTGTAACATCCACTTTGTACCTTGATACAACTCCATTTATAATTATTACACGACTGCCCAAAAAGGAGTGTTATGTCTTTAGGGTTCATGTAAGTATGTATGTACCAGAGTTTCTTTATTCCACCATAACCTCTAAACGTCTGTACCGATTCAGATGTATGGGGTATTAAAAAAAATGCAGTATAGTGGCTATCTTTGGTACACCGAAAGGGTATGAAATAAAAATAATTAATTAATATACACCAGGCAGGCATGCATTTTTTTTTTATTAATTTATCTCCTTTTAATGGGATACTAACAATGACTTAGTCTTAGAAGACTTAAAGTTGAACTGAATACTGACTTAGTTAAAATTAGAATATCATAAGTTGCTATTCAAGATAAATCTTTGAAAAGCATTAACGCATGCTTAGCGAATAAATACTTGCTATTGTTTCGAGTTTTTTTTCTGTTTCCTAAGTGAAATGATGGATGCAAAATAATAATTCTTCTGCGTAGAACTAAACGTAGGTATACTACCAAAGATATCATAATTTTCTGTCTACCGTATGTTGGATGAACAAACTAGTTTCAGAGTATAAGCCACGTAGGCCCCTGAGATAGCTTTACACACTATTACTATCTTATCTCTCAGGCTGGCTTCCTCACGATGCTTTCCTCCACGGTTTTAAACAATTGTTAAATTCTCATACACACATGACAATAAAAAATCTGTGGTGCATACCTCGGGATTTGTACCCAACGACAACATTGTTGAACATCATTCATAGATGTACATAAATCCGGTTTACTTAAATCATAGCTTAGAAAATTCCAATAAAGACAAGTATAAAAAAAAAAAAACGGTTGATTCGTCTAGGAGCTACGATGCCACAGACAGATACTGAAATACACACGTTAAACTAATAACACCCCTCTGTTTCGTCGAAAGTTAATAAGGAAACGAATTCTAGAAATATTATTGAAAAAGAGGTTGTATATCGCAGTGCATAGTAGATCACGCTGCACATTATGGGCCGCGGTCCTCGGGGACAATCTTCTTTTATTTATATCCGCCGTGTAACAACTCGCACCTCTGGAGCCTCGCGACTCACTCGCCACAACGATCCTTGCCAGCACAAAACTAAGAATCTTCACTCGGGGTTATAAAACATTGATACCTACATAAATGAATTCTCATCATACAATCGAATGGATGTTGTCAAATTATTCAGTAAGAATATAAGAATAAGTTTGTAGATACGCCAAAGTAAAAATTAAGAATTATAGCTGTGAACTAAGGTCTAAAGAGGAAAACTGTAAATGTTCTGGCGCTACTGAGCAGCAGCTGCGGCGAGCTGTGACAGAGTATTGAAATACCAATATGTTGTTGAAGAACCTGGATATAATTGGCTAAGAGTAGGCAAACATTAAAGAAAAAATAAAGATCTATAGGTACTAGATATGCCAGTGAGATGATTAAGATGCTTAGCTTTGTAGAAGTCACTTATCCATAATGTTCGTGATACAGGTTAGAGAGCTCAAACAATTAACTGTTTTCTATCCAATGTTATAAGACACTTTGTTTTATTTAAGTACTTTATTTTTCTTTTTTATGTATATTAAATGTCAAATTGGTTTCTCGCACGATACTTGTTGTTTATGATGTTACTTTTAATCAGACCAATTCAAGCTTATACTTCAAGTGCTCTGAGTAGGTACCTACTAGTCGTAATAAAAATTCCATTGATCATAATCAGAATTTTAATAATAAGCGCGAAGGTAAAATTATGACATAAATGTGAAACATAATCAGACCACAAAAGTCAAAATATTTACTTTATCTTACTTCGTTTTACGATCACTGGCAAATTGTTTGAACAACATGGCTACGTGGTGTCGCAAATCTTTACTTTATTTGAAATGTGAATTTTTATTTTCCTTGAGGCTTGTTTATTTTAAGAAAAATATTGTTTTTTTTTTTCATAACTCCTGTGGTCTTATGACGTTTTTGATGAGTAATGGGTTTAAACCTGTTTAAACAGAAGTTGCAGATCATGAAGATATATATAATTACTCTATCAAAATTTCAATACATTTTCTGTATTGAATGTCTATCAAGTCCCGGTAAAAGCCTCAAAATTTGTCGTGCTAAATATATAGTTGCTTCATACAGTTCTGAGTTCGGATCATGACACAAGGCGCAAGCGTGCACCAGGTGCCAGTCCGCCACACAACGCGTGGACAATATTTTTATTTTCATCGAGCGTAACATTGGAAGCGCATTTTTCCGGGTACCGCACGACGCGAGCCGAGGGTCCGTCCGAGCTGACTTGTAATTTCAAGTGTTTACCCTGCGCGCACGCAGCAGGGTGTCTCACAACAATGCCCGTATCCTTTTCACATAAAATATATGAAAAGTCCGGCTACTAGCAAGCCACGGATCGACCGTCCGATACAGAGACTGTATTATACTCGCTAGCTGCCTACCGAGAACTTTTTATGAGGGATCAAATTGATTGGTTCGGTGATAATATCAGAGTTGTGCGTATTGTGCCCGACGCCCGACGCGTCGCGGCCGCTGAGTCTTTAACACGTCGCGCATCGGCTTCCGTTACCATCCATTACGTATGCAGCTACACTTCTCACACCTTTTAAGAGATGTAATTTAGAGATGCTGAGAGATTGTTGCTTGTAATAGATATGCACATTTTAATGCGTCGGTGAAAGGTTGTAAGCTCAGGGTACCTATTCGCTATCTCAGTTGCCAACCGAATTGATGGACACTTTCTAGTACATTGCGTCGTGTATTACAGCTTGTCTATGATGAGCAACAATATTAAAAACTTACGACGCAATGTACTACAAAGTGTCCATCAATTCGGTTGGCAACCGAGATAGCGAATAGGTACCCTGGACCTCAAATATAGTCGACCACTGTAACTATTACCACGTACCAAAATATAGGTACTCACAAATGTAATAACAAGTAAAGTTACATGTTGTGGTATACGTAATGTCTTTTTCATGATACCAACCGTTAGGTATCACCGTCGAAATTGCATCAAGTTTAAGATACACTTTAAATTTATTGAACGCTCGCAACGAATCATCTGCGGGCAGGTCGTGGCAGGACGTGCCCCGTGAGCGAGAAACACAAAACCACAAGATAAAAATATATTACAAAATGAGGCCCACTTTGTGTTTTGAAATTACAATCAAATAAATTACTTTTTATTGCTCAATCTTGTTGGGTTTTATTAAGGTATCGGCGCTGAATCGAGAGAATAAAACATGGCGGGTTTACGCGAGAGACAAGATGTTTCCGTGCGCCTTGTAACCGACAGATAAACGAAGGTGCTTTACATGGCCCTCGAGTTTTTGGAGATAAACCATCACGACGTGTTCATGTCGACATGCGGACAATGAAGTAACATGGTCACTTTCTCCGACACTCTTTACTTTAGACATATCGGAAATGTTGTTCATATGACACGCATTTTTTTATTTCAGGGTAGAGTATGGCTTTATTGGTAAAAATTTAAGGATTTGATTCCAATTAACAAGATATTTAGACCGCCTCTATACATCATCTACTGATTTAAGTCGGTCTCGTTGGTCTAATGATCGCAAAGGCGGCTGGTAAGTGTGAGATCTTGGGTTCAATTCCCGTATAAGGCAAAGTATTAATGAGTTTTTCTATTAGAAAAATTCCAAATTCCGGGATTCCGAATTATGCTTGATTGATAGCAATAGGCTCAACACCTATTAGGTACATGGAAATAACGGCATCGGTGAAATATACAGCAGGACACATCTGCCTAACCCTTCAGAGAAACAGGTGCTATGTTATATTACACGACTATAAATTATTATATCTACTACGCATTAATAATGCCAAATAAATTGGATTTAACAGAGAAGTAAATTGTTGAAAGTCCTCCAGAGTTTAAAACCAGCTTTGTGTTAACCAAAAAACCCGCATTACAGGAAAAAGTAAAGATATTTTAGGATCATATTTTTTGCAACATTCTCGTAACTATACAGTAATTAAAAGAGAGATATCCATAACATTTCCTTTTAACTTTCCCATAGTCAGTTAAAAATAAACCATTAAATAATAATCATAACTTCTCGTTGAGGATCATACTTTACAAGCGTTAACTACTTAACTGGTCTAGTCAATAGATCTGAAGTTGAGTACACCGGTCTGGAAGTTAGTCTCAAGCTTGATGACAAACCGTACTGCCAGTTTGAAAACATACAAATCAATACAGAGACTGCAGAGACAAGAGAGCATATCGTGTTGATTAATGCTGATTGCTAAAGTGCGTCGACGCATGTATAAGTAATGGTACAGCCCACCGCGGCGTTTCCGTCTCAACCGGTCCTAGAACAATGTGCCCAAACATTTACTTATTCACTATTCAACATATGGAATCGCCCCCATGACTTAGTGGACATTAACAACGACACAACACTTAAGCACCTATCGCTTGTGCAAATTATACCTAATACAATTATGAATCATATATCATTGTATCGCTTTCGAAGATAATTGGCAATGATAAACTGAGAGAAGTTGAGACAATACTGTACGGCCTGACCATCGAAGAGGAACCTTAACACTCTAGTGTAAATTCACACAGGTATTACCCATTTAGTGAAGCATGTGCAAAGCTAAAGGTCCGGTTATGTTGGTGTTGTGGAAGCGTGGAAATGTGCGCGAGAGCACAATGCGCCGCGTGTGTCCCTTGCCCAAGGAAACCCATTTATCATCGTCACCTAGCGACCCGCGACTTGTAATTGTGCGCCATATTGTTGCAAGAGTTATGGGCTCTGTGCGAGAAAATGGTCTCTTCCGCTTAACCTGTGCATAAACATTTATCGAGACAGGCTAATTTAATTTAAAAAGATAATTCTGCTTGATAGTGTCGGTTAGACAAAAACGTAGACCTGTGTCGAGCTTTAAGTATCTAGACTGGTGAACAAAGTTATATAAGTAATTGTCCTTGTTAATCTGAGTGTTATTGATTTAATCGCCCAATTAATTCATATTCAATTACATTTGAACAGTTTTATTCCTTTTCATGGTAACAGCACCAGTGTATTTTATTGTAAGCGTACCCCACGCAGCGCCACTAGACAAAAATCGCATCGGCTTCCCATATATTTCCCTTGTCAGTGTTCGAGGGACAATACGGTAAAGGATTGTAGAAAAGTGAGCATAAAACACGGCGCACGCGCATCGGGTAGCGTCGATCGAGCGGAACATCAGCATTGTGACGGGAGCGCGGGCGCGGCGCGGTGCGGCATGGTGCGGAGCGGGCTCGCGATCGAGCCGCGATTTGTCGTTATTTGCGCATGCGGCGGCAGCGACGCGCCGACTTATGACGGCCCTTATCCGCCATCGCAGGAGGCACTCCGCGCCTCTTGACATCCCTCTCCAGATCGTCGCCGTCGCCTACCTGCTGCTAGTATTTCTCACAGAAACAATGAGCTTTAAAGGTTTATTATGACAACGGAACTGCACAATGCGTTTGATGGTATTTTGCTTAAAGCTTCATGGTATAAATGAAAACTAATTTTAACTCAGCCCTATTATATATATATATTTATTATTAAGATTATTTTTATTTTTTCTTTTCTTCGTTCGAAGGTCTCACTATTTTATAGTATCCGAAGCTCCCAATTTCTATATTATTTGACCACGGCAAAATATTTATATCAGTTGACATGTATGTTTAGTATCAAAACAGCTGTAAGATAGTGTGCGATGGCGGGCAGTCGCTGCTCGATGCCCGGAGCATTCTGAACCTACAATAATGTGAGTACGACGACGCTATCAACCCGACGATCACAGCCGAAATCAATTTTAAACAAACTCTAGCCACCACCTACAATTATCATTGTACTGAACAATGCGTACCACTAAATATCGCCTCAGTGTTAGAGGTCAGTCGGACCATCGTCCATCGATAATAGACGGTTCTTTTCGGATCGCACGAGATAGCATCGCGATGATTTGTTGATCCTACGCTAGCTTAAATATTGAAATTAACATTCATTTACGATTTTTATCTTCTATTCAAAGAGTATGATGTGAATGAGATATAAGAAAAAGCGTTGCTTGTATTTGTTTATTTATCTTATTAATTTTAACACATAAGATGAATCAACACGAATTAATAAGAATTTAAATGAGGAACAGTATCAAAAAACAAGAAAAAAACTTATTGTAATGAACTAATAGGCAAGACTCCGAATCAATGATGAAAACGACTATTCGGTGCACACGCGTTTAAACCTCTTTGCAGGTTGCACTATATTCAGAACACATAGTTCTAGCACTCAGAAACTGATTAGCCTATCGTAATGAAGATGATTTTATTTTTGCCATAGCCATTGTCCGGACCTGTTAAAGTCGGAAATCGGTAAACTACTTTTGAACTCCTGAATTAAATAATCGGTATCAGTCAACATTCCATATCTATACTCCAACATTTTCTAGCATGGCAGTGCCCGAGTGGTGAAGTTACGTCAAGTCAGTCACTTAATTCTACTATATATTAAAAAAAAACGTTCCCTCGGTTTTTTGTGGATCTTTGCTAATGAAAGAAATAATAAAATAGTTCTTAATTTAATTTTATGATTATTTTACTCATAACTCTTTTTCAATCTTTTGATCAGATTTATGAATTAGCTACAAGCGATAGGTATTACTTTTTTATTAATCACAACACATCTGCACTCTTTTTTGGTATCTACGTAGTTCATAAGCATCGACAACGCAACGTAGGAAACAAACCTACTCGAGGCGTTCAAAAGCGTTGCTATTTTCGTTGGAATATGGAATTAAAGCATTGTTCATTTATTTATTTTAAGTTAAACTATGTGGTAGTTATAGGAAACATATAGAGATATCTAGAACTGGGTGGTCTGGCGCCTGCACAAGCCTCGTGCATCCCCAATGAGACCGCGTTAGTTAACTCTATGCAAATAGAAAAGGTCACACGCGTCTTCCAACAAAAACTTGTTCATTAACGAACTGCTATGCGAATAATTTACAGGGAATACCGATTCTTATTTAATACTAGGTGTACCCGTGACTTTGTTCGAGCGAGACTTGGGCAAATATTTTAGAATTATTTATTTCACATCTAAAAAATTACATATCATAACTTATGTACTAGTTATGACAAACTGGCAGACAGACAATTATTCTAAAAACAGTCATTGATGATTAGACATCGTATAAATAGACACATAAATATTATTTATTGATATAGATTGAGATAAAATTCTGCATTCCAATAGATAGTCACAAGACACATTCTCATCAAAATATAACGTTAATTTGATGGCTATCCTACATCGGTTGCCTCACCATACACAAACGAAGCTTTAGTGAGTTAGATAAATTTTATGAGGCATTGTGAAAACACTTTTAAAGTACAAAAAGCAAACGTAATTGATATATCGACGGCGGTGTTGCTGCCGCGGGCCGTCCGTCCGCCACAGTAAAATTAAAATTGATGATCATGTAAACTTTATTAGTGGAAGCATAAAAATGTTGAAGTAAATCAAAGACTGCGCTAGTATATTGCATGAAGCAGCGTGATCTAGTATCGGGACACCGTTAACACTTTATTGCCGTTCATACTTCTTGCACCATTCCGAGAAAGTAAATTACTCGTGGCGATCGTAAAATTAATGCCACATACGGTAATACGAGTACTTCAGCTTGTCACTGTCAATTTTTATGATGCACTCACTTGATATCGCAACGAGCTGGATTGCAGCCTAGTATAAGTGACGATATTTTTCCGAGACATTATGGCGGTTAAACATCTGTAAGTAAATAAAAGTCGGATGAAATATATCTTGATGAAAAGCTGGAGGTTCGACGAACACTGATTGTTTCTGATTGGACGATGAATATTTTAAACAAAAATGTAAATAACATAAAAGAAAGTTGTGAGTGAAATGTGAGTACTCGTTGGAAATACATATGTATTATTAAATTAAATTGCATTTCAACAAAATATTTACGAGAGTAGTAATTTTTCACGGCGGACAGGCCCCGCAGCGAGCCAAGCGAGCCTACTCCGGTCGCCTTTGGTCCAACCACTAGCTTCGTGGGCTCGTGGCAGCGTTCGCTAATAACTAACTTGTATTTCTAACAATTATGCGCTGATATCAAACGTGATAATAGAGCATTTCATGCAACATTGTTAATATAAGATCTTTGGGCCAGTATTGAAACCTGTTGTACACTACTGGGCGTAGTAGTTCTGTTTATCAATTCAGTGCAGTCGGAAGCATTATTATTTTCAAACTGATTGTTACAACCTGCTAGTTTAATGTGGCGATTATGGAGATACGTTGGGAAAGCTCTAGTCGAGTTGTGCTTTCGATTTTTTCTTTCATATGAATTAATTTGTTTTTCTATTTAAGAACAAAAATATTATGAAGCATAAAATTACATAACAAAACAAAGAGACCTACTGATCTCATAACATATATTCAGCAAAATCTATATATCTATATATATATATATAAAAATCAATTGCTGTTCGTTTGTCTCGCTAAAACTCGAGAAGGGCTGGGCCGAATTAGCTGATTTTGGTTTTGAAATGTTTTTCGTAGTCCAGAGAAGGTTTAAACGGTGAGAAAATGTTCTTTGTAGGTACTAAAAATACACGTCATATTGGTAGGGGGAGGGGGGGGGTTAAAAATGCAAAAAAAATATCACGTGATTTTTGGATGGCCCTTAATGTGTGTTGCATGCTGTTGGTTTTCCAAAACTAAATTAATGAAATTATATTCTCTGATCGTCATTCACGGAGTTCCAATCCAGCAGACTTCTTTTTTTTAACTGTTATAACCTTGTCATGGAATGAGACAAAATATATTTTTTATCACAGAAAATATGTCCTGTGAGATAAGGCAACTCTTGCAGGTGAAAGAAGGTTATTATATAATTAATTATTATATATAAGAAGATTTGCTTGTGTGTCCATTTCTCAGCACTAGGCTAGTTTACATATACGTACAGGGTACATAAAAAAAAATCTTCTCTTAATAGCACTACCATTTTGCAACAATTATTAAAATATAAATGATGACACATCTAATAGGCGTCAATCAAACCCATATATTACTAAATTATCTGCTCTTTACCGTCTAACTAATTGGTCAGCATAAAAATGAATGGCAAATACTATAAAATAATTCAAAGGGCAGTCTCAACTTACCAGAGAGCATAAAATAAATGGCAGTGCGCATTGGTTACATCGCTCAACAGCCGAGATTACTTCATGAAAGCTCACGAGGCGATCATTACCGGGCCCCATCTGCAATCAATCCTCCTTGCATAATTAAGACACTAAAATACGAAATTTATTCTTTAGATAACTCTTATCTTGAGATATATTTTTAATCTCACGAGATATTTACCATCACTTCGTATTTTTTATTTGAAAGGACATACTTTCAGATCTCATAGAAATTTTATGAAAATTGGTTTGGTAGTTTGGTATTTAAATCAAAATAACTGAAAAATAATATGTCGTCCAAGTAAACGAAATGGTGTATTTTGCTTTCTTGTGACTTTTTAGTGGTGTTTACGGTCTCTAGAATAGTTCTAATGAACTGCCTATTTTCCAGCTTCATCATCAGATGATGATGATGAAGCCGGAAGATAAGCACCGGAAGATAAGCACCGGAACTCCGTCATATTTTTTATTGCTATTTAATACTTTTTAGTGTATGCCCGCATTCTCAAACGTCTATTTTAAGAGGAGTGAAGAAAGAGTGTACGAGTATGTAAGTATGTATGTGAGTTCCTTTACTCGAGACTTCAAACTTCGAGACTCAAAAAATTATAATGATTGTATATTATTGTCCTAATAAATTGATTTTATTCTGAATCGTCAATGTTTTTTAAGTATTTGTAAGTAAATATCTCAATTACTTTTTAGTGCATTTTACACAACAGAAAGATTTTAGGAATTGATTCTTTTTTTTTGATAAATATTATTTTATTGGAGTCTTCATTGTTTTGTATTTAATAATACCATGAGGTTAAAATATGAGGGCGATATCATTTGTAGATAATCGACTATGGCAAATCTTAAAATTATGATGAAGATGCTTACAAATTTATATATGACTTCAGTTTGAGACAGATTAATGCAAATGTTATACTTGATTTATGTATAACAGTTACGGGCGATATTTCAATTAGCTATTTAAGAGTCATCATAATATCGATACGGTGTATCTGTGTTGTAAATATGCAGTACAAGTAGCCTTTGATAAATGTCTCCGGGAGCGGCGAACAGTACAGCCGGGGGCTTGTGCAAAATAATTAAAACTACTTAACATTCAAGCAGAAAGTACCAGTAGCCAGTTTGCGGCTCATTTAGCGAGAGGAGGCCGGTCGGCTGGCACTGACGACCATTACTCTCCCACCCGATTGATATATTCTTCGTGGACATGCGATCGGCGACACGTCATTCCGCTTCCACTGTTCACCGGCCCGACCAGCTACCGCTCGCTACCAGCTCTATATAAATAAACAAACCTTACAAAGTAATAAATATCACGTCCGCCTCTAACAACGTACGTCACTATAAATCGGACACTTCTTTTATTGGTGCACATCTAGACCAATTAAAATTAAATCGTAATTGTCGATAACCGTCAATAAAATTGCTATACGTCTATCTTAGTCAATAATTAATATGTGTTCGGGCAAAATGAATTATCAATTCAATATTTAACGAGTTTTTTTTTAATTAAACGATTAAATCAATATTTATTATATTTTTACTCCATAACTTGAATGTGACGTGGAGTTCATGAGCACAAATCATTACAAGCTCTGCCTTAATCGAGTCCAGTAAATGATCGAACGAATAAGTCGCCGTCGGATTAAATACAAATATTAACATGTGTACAAAAGCAGAGAGATAAAAGTTTACCTTTTACAAGCAATTTGAGGTTATTTATTATGTGGAGTGGCGCGGGCACTCCACCGAGTGCGTTTTGGTGCAGCTTCTTTATACAGAAGCCATTATAAGTATCAGTTTCAGATCATAGATCATAAACGCATTTATTATACGGAGGTCGGGATCCGGGGGGTCCTGTCGCGCGAGCCACTGCGCTCATTGTTGACTTTTTATTGTCGTGCGTATGTCACAATTTTCGTGGACCTCACCAGAGATCGAGGCATAAATATCTAACACAAGAATGTCCCGTTTCGGATCTATAAGTATTTATGTGAAGATCTGGAATGTATTTAAATCAAACTCGTACGTCGAACTAGCCTAATCTTGACTTTATTATTATCGTAAATTACAATTTGATTTTAATAACTTATTTACTTCTTGTGTGTTACGTATATTTAGAAATTAATCTTGATGATCTTATCAAAGCATAAAGAAATAATTTTCTGGTTTCAAAACATTTCTTCATAGTAACGTTAATTTAATAAGTACATAGAGCTTATAGCTTTCTCTTGGATTCATAGATATTTATGAAGGTCGCTTTGCCTATTTCAACTTTATACTTTGCATGTTTGCCACTATTTTCTAGAAAATAGTAGCAGTATGTACTAAACACAGAATTAGAAATCCTAAACTATCTGATTTTCTTTTCTTTTCAATTAATTATGTGGGGTTTCAAGCTTTAAAACAACATTGTTCAATTAAAACAAAACATTTCTATGTAAGATGCAGGGTCGACTCCTCAGCCAGAGTAGTACTGGAACTACTTAACTTTCCATGTTAAAACAAATGATCTCCGGGTAAAATACTTTGGTCAAAGGGTTTCGACGTAATTCCGTATTCTGTCTTTAGTTACGACTTCGTGGAATCACGGATGACCTACAGGGCTACAGTTAGTAATGTGCCCAGATGTCAAGAGCTTTTCTGCAAATAAATTTCTTCAAGAAATACCTGAAAATAGGTCCCAAAGACTTACACATAAAGTGCTTCGGGTCTTCCTCATGATAAGTACCTATACGCGTTGTTGGAAACCGACTGGTCTACCAACGCACAGGCTAAACACAAAGGCTCCTGAAGTTTGACCCTTAGTAGGTACCTTTTAGAGCGGCTAAGGCAAGACCTGAGAAATAGGGAGTGGAAGTTTGTATAAAAATCCATCATTTTTAATGTAAAATTTCTGTAAATTGGTATTTGGTCTTACAGTAAAAAAAAATTTAATATTCGTTTCAGTATTTAGCAAATTTCTCCCACTAGAATGACATATATAATGACACATAGAGGGGATGAAAATTATTGTGGACTTCACGAACCTTACAGTGTGGTCTAGCAATTAGAATTTAGAAGTCGGTCAGAGACAACTTTTTGAGAAATTTTTGGGAATACAGATAAATCTTCGAAACCCATTAACGCCATGCATAGCGAACTCTAAAGTTATACATTTTTGTGGGAAAAGAATACAGTCGTGAGCAGGATTCGAACCTGCGCCACCTTGGCTGGCACCGACTCCATAAATAATAATCTAATATATAAAAATCTCATGTCACAGTTTTTGTTATCGAACTACTCCAAACTTTTAGAATTGATTTTTATGATTGATTTTAGGTCTGAGAATAGGTCGTAGGCTATTTTTTAAACCGCTAGGTGATAAAGGTGGCCCTATCCAGATAATTTAAATGGCAGAACAACGTTTGCGGGGCACAGCTAGTAATTGTATATTACTTTTCTAATAAATTGATTTTCATCTAATATGTTTAAAAAATTTGGATGTTTGTAAGTAAATCGAAGTCAGTAAGTACCGCATTTTTTTTTTACTTTTTAGTGTAATTTTCGATACCGGCTTTTATTTATTTCTTGCTTTTTAGTGAATCTTGCGTTTCGTAACTGATTTATCGAAAGCGAATATTGGTAGACCTACTAAACGCGCTGCCCATAATTATGAGACAGCGCCATTTAAATCGTTTTTTATTTGTTTATTACGATGTTCGTATTTTCCGGCTTCATTAACATCTGAGATGAAGCTGGAAAATAGGCAGTTCATTAGAACTTTTCAATAGACCAGAAACACCACTGAAAAATCGTGAGAAAGCAAAATACGCAATTTCTTTATCATGGATTGCATACATTTTTTCAGTTATTTTGAATGAAAACCGAACTACTAAACCGATTTTGATGAAATTTCGGTGGGACCAATCTGAAAATATATCCTTTCAAATAAGAATATTCCTAATCAATGTATAAATGACGGAGTTCTAAGGTAACAAATATAAAAACACAAGTAAGTGAATTATTAATCTTCTAATTTTTTGATGTCGGTTATTAAAACTTAATTTTTAATATAACAAAATTCAGGAATATTAGGTATTTGAGTTCTCGGTTATGGATTAAGAAATAAATGTTTCAGGATTTTTGATATTAGGTACCCTCGGGGGGATATACTTTTATAATAGGGGATGAAAGTTTGTATGAGTATCCGTTATTTTGAAGTACAATTCACGATAGTTGATATTTGGCGTTTTGAAAGGAGAAACTATGATGTCGTGCGCGGGTGCTAGTTCTTATTAAACTTTCCAAATAAGTACAAATAATCAGGCAAAGTCAAAGTCAAAGTCAAAATCATTTATTCCAATCAGACCATATAAAGGTACTTTTGAAAGTCAAGAAATGCCACGTTCCAAAATGTAGATTCCTATGGAGAAGAACGGGCAAGAAACTCCATGGTTACTCTTTTAAAATGTTGTGTTACAATAATTTAGGTACATTTATTGATAAAAATACATTATTTGATAACGATGCAGATATAGTTGTACACGTAGGTAAAATAGAAGATACAAAATTCAAACAATAGTTACAAGTCTTGGTAGTTTAGAGCTGACCAGTCCCAACTTGTGGCACCCGTTCACGAGTATCACGCCATATTTAACTATATTTAAGGGAACAGAATGACCCAACACATACGCCACCACAGTAAGACATTTATGTGAGTATGACATCTCAAACTACCAGACCTCAAGTCACGTTACTAGAATAATGTTAATGGCTGCATGGTGCTCACATTTACAATAAAGAAGCTAGAGTCTAATAAAAAAAAATAAGATTTTTTTCTCTCTTTTTATATATAACATTTAACAGTCACATGCATTGCGTATACGCCTGACAAAATTGAGATAGATTAGTAAGCAGATGGGCTGTACTGGTTGAGTTGTCCTATGGAGCAGGACCAGCATGTTTCCAAGCATTTTTATCCTCAATGTAGTCTCCTAATTTGTAATATGCTTGTTTGCATAATGTGCGCTTTATATAGATTTTAAATTTTTTCTCATTTAGTTCCTGAATATTAGGAGGAATTTTATTGTAACATTTAATACAGTATCCCATGAAAGATGAGTGTACTTTGGATAATCTAAACCGTGGTTGGGCAATTTTGTTTTTATTTCTAGTATTATAATTATGCCTATCAGATATTTTTACAAAAAGATTAAGTTTTTTCCTCACATACATAATATTTTCATAAATGTATTGGCAAGGTACCGTCATAATATTAATCTGCTTAAAAAGTTCTCTAAGAGATTCGCGACGACGTAGATTATATATGGCCCTGACAGCTCTTTTCTGTAGTATAAAAATCGATTCGATGTCAGCAGCCCGTCCCCACAGCAGAATACCGTAAGACATGATGCTATGGAAGTAGCTAAAGTACACCAAACTCGCGGTATCTATATCTGTTAGTTGCCTAATTTTTCTAACTGCGTAAGCAGCTGAACTAAGCCTTCCTGCAAGTGATGTTATATGAGGACCCCATTGTAGTTTCTCGTCTAGCGTAATTCCCAAGAAAACCGTTTTATCTACGAATTCTAACTTTTCTTTATCTAACACAATATTACATTCACTTCTTTGCACGTTCGGTAAAGCAAATCTTATGCATTTAGTTTTTTTGCCGTTTAGCACTAAGTTATTTGCTGCGAACCAATTTTGAACCTGAAGGATAGTGTTATTTACATCGTCAGGATTAGGTACGCGTCTATCTATTCTAAAAATTAAAGAGGTATCATCTGCAAATAACACCATTTTCGGCTGGTCTTTAAGCAAATAGGGCAAATCATTTATATAAACTAAAAAAAGGAACGGGCCTAATATTGAGCCTTGAGGAACCCCCATTTTAATTTCAGACCCTAATGAGTTAACACCATTTACTTGAACTTTTAATATCCTATTTTGTAGATATGATCTAATTAAACTAAGAGCCGTATTTCTAAGACCGTAATGCTCGAGTTTCAATAAAAGTGTTTCGTGATTTACGCAGTCGAAAGCCTTCGACAGATCGCAGAAGATTCCAATAGCATCCTTTGCTTCCTCCCACGCAGCAAAAATGTACTTCATTAAGGAAACACCGGCGTCGGTTGTACAACGGCCTTTAGTAAATCCATATTGCTGTTCATGAAATATCGAATTTCTGTTAAAATGACGCAGCATCTGCGTGAGCATTATTCTTTCGAAAACCTTACTGAGAACCGGCAACACTGATACAGGCCTATAATTATTGGGATCTTTACTTTCACCAGATTTAAACAACGGTATCACTTTACTGTGTTTCATGAGATCAGGAAAGACCCCTTGATCTACGCACGAGTTAAATATTGAAGCTAAATAGGGTGCAATTGTTTCCATGATGGACCTACAAACTTTTACAGACATTCCCCAAATATCTTCAGTTGATTTGATCTTTATATCTTTAAAGGCAAAATACAGAAGTAGAACAATAAATTACTCTGAAAGTTAAATAACGGTAAAAAACTGCTCATTTATATTCTATATTTTCAATATGTAAGTGCTAAGGAAGATAAAGAACTAATTATATTGAATAAAAATCTGCAAAAATTGCGTATAATATAACACGTGATTTAAAAACATTTATTTATTAACCGACTTCAAAAAGGAGGAGGTTCTCAATTTGTTTGGTATTCTTTTTATGGATCAAGTTCAATGGTTTTCACGGACACGTCCGCTCGATGCCAATTTATTGTCCGAAGGGATAAGAACAGGTGCACACAGTTCAACACCCACATTTCACTAATGCAATTATTAAGTCCCATGCAAGGTGGTGAGCCTATTGCCATCTATCGGGCATAGTTCCAAACTAGGCTGCTACTGAGAATTTCTAACAGAAGAACTCAATAACAGAGTGTTATTGAGTTTTTCATGGTATTTGGGTCCAACCTGGGAATCGAACCTAGGACCTCATGCTCAGCAGTCGCGCTTGGGACCACAAGACTAACTACTTACAAAACGCGCTCAATCGAGTAATAAAATGTTAATAAAGTACGTAAATCAAGATAACGTCAATAGTTAAGAGAGTTCGACACAACGAAATAGTCTCAGGCGAGGTGAGGAAATTACCTCACCTATGTAGAGGACATAACTCTCTTCGACTTTCCACCAGATCTCAGCCACACGATTTTGAACCTAAATCTAACTATCAATTAAACCACAATATCCCTTACGCTGATCAACAATCAAAATTTAAACAAACACATCAATTTTAGAATGTAAATGTTTTTTTTTTTTAAATTTCCTATCACAAACCTATATTACCGTGGTTTCTTTAATTGCTCAAATCAAACCAATAAAGTTTAAGCGACGGCCGGCACGTGCTTCATACATAGACACAAAACATTCCGATTGGAGTAAATAACGGTATCCACACGAAAACATAAAAATCTTCATGCATATTATTTATGTAAAGAGCGTGTCAGTTGATTTATTACTCCGGTCTTCTGATATTCTAATTATGTATAAATTAGGTGCCTCGTAACGGGTAAAAGTCATAAACAGTACGTAACATAGCATCACGCGTATATGCCCGAAGGGATAGACAGAGAAGTAGTATTATGCGCTCGATTTCACCGATCTCACTACTAACTTAATTAATCCAAATAGGTGGTGACCGGACACTATTTGAAACTCCGGGGTGTTACTGAGAATTTCCGAACAGAAAAAGCCGATTAAACTTCGTTCGACCCGGAGTCAAACCCAAGGCCCCACGATCTGCAGCCGCGCTTGCGACCACTAGACTAAATAAACATTCGTTTAAGTTATCTGCAAATTATTCGCTATTTTAGACCTATACCTAAGTCCAGACCACCTTCATTTACCGTAAGTCAATGGTATATTAGGAATAAGGATTTCATCATCATCCGGTCGTTATACTCATTTTTGGTGTCGACGCAGCATGTCATCAAATTTGTACATTTCAGGTTTTCCTTCAATCTAATGTCCAGGAAGTAAAATTATGAGTCAAAAGTTCACAACGACATTTTTTTTTAACTTTGCCCCACACTAGGAATTTCTTCCTGTGTCGTGGGTGCGTTTACAGACATATAATCTCACAAGCACACTAACACCCAGACCCGGAGCAATTATCCGTAGATCGTACAAATATTTGCTCCAATTGATAAATATAATTACTGAAATATAGTATATTTATTGTGGATTTAAAAATACGACCAGGATCTGAACACCAGCACGGATTGATAGTCCAAGCGCTTACTATTGCGATACAAGGAACCGAACTATTAACTAAAATAATATGGTCGCATGTATAACTCTATAATCAGTATTTAATACCAGAGTTAGATCTAAGTACGAACTATAAACGCACACAAGCCTATAATAAAAGTAATGGTCATAATTAGCGGTATCTCTTTTGTAATTTTCAGATTTGACCAACAAATAAATATGCGCAAGATAATAACGTTGTTCAACTAAAGGATGCCACACACGAATGGGTCGACTTCAATATTTATAGTTATAGCAAGCGTTGGACCTTTGCGTATTAATGAGACATGCTACGGAATGTTTATAAACATTCTTAAGGTAACTTTTGCTCATATATCGCATTTATTAGTAGCTGTATTCCAATATGGGCGAAAATTAAACAGATAGCATGACGCCGTATTCCACGAAGGGTACCAACATTTCACCAATGCATGAGATATGATGAGCCCATTGCCATCTAACGAGCACAATTCCAAACTTTGGTTGATACTGAAACTTTATTTACAGATAAACCCATTAGGACTTTGTCCAGACCCATGAACAACCAGGCCAGTAAAGCAGTTATTATGACGAACATGTATATACTTACCTAATTTCTTCTTATAATACGACAACTGGGCAAAAGTAACTAACCTTACTCCTATTAAAACATTTATTTTGCCTCACACATGCGGTACAAATATAAAAAATAAAAAATAAATACCGCGCTGATCATACAAGAACGTTTGGATCAATATTTCTAGTAGTTAATATCCAACATAGATATAATTATTATATTAAAACGCTTCCCCACATTAGCATAACGATATACATTTTGTAATTTGAAATAAACAGACACCCCCAAAACCCATAGCCCGTTGCAATATATGTCGGTCATAAGCACAAATATTGGTTTCATACCGTATCTGCACCCAAAAGTGAGTATAGTTAAACAGTTACAGATTATTAAAGTCTGAGTCCTAAAACTAAATAATAGTTTGTTAGCAAATAATTCGATAGTCATACGAGCCTCAGAGCATAAAGGAGATGTTTTATTCAAAAGCTCCGAAGCTTGTCTTATTTATACCCAAAGCGTGGAACATTAAAAACAGCGAGATTGGCTACGACCGTGGCGCCTATCGCCTCTCCACCAAGTGCGTCTAATGCAATTCGATGCGGGACTTTACTATCGAATATTATCCAATATTATAAACCACACCTCGAACTTAAGCAGATATAATAACCGTTGTGTATTTTAGGATAAACTTAGTGTACTATAAACTTAACTTTTACTTACAAACAGATATTGCTATACTTGTATTTTTAGCTGTAATGTAATATAAGAGTAGAATTGAATAGTTCGTTTGCATAAAATAAAAAGGTATATTTTGGACTTAAGAAAAAGAAATTATTTACTATTTTCCTCATTGCGATATGCAAATAAACATAGTAATAGAAGTACATAATAGTAAAAAGAGACACTAAAAGCCTGTCGGTACAGTCAGAGACCATATTGTTAAAAAAAAAAAATTCAATTGAACGGATAAAATTGCAGTTTAAATATTGAGTTAATTTGAGTTCGTATATTTAAGCACTATACATAAGTACATGCTGTCTTGTGATTGATGTATTTATTTGAATGTTTTTGTATTTGCCAGACACCTCAAAACGTGGGCATGAATAAAAACAATGCGCTCTTGAATTACAAAGTATAATAACTTTGGTTTACGACTGTACTTTCTTGGTGGTTTATTTACTTTTGTAATTGTATGAATGGGCACAACGCTATAAAATAATATATTTACATAGTAATGTTGCCCGTTCTGTACCTCATATTCTAAGTACATTATTAAAGTCTATTATTTGTAATAATTTTCTAACCACTTAGAAAATCTTTAATGGATTTAAAGCGTACAATGAAATTTGTTTATGGTCCTTATTTATTAGCGAAGGGTTAAATATAATTATTTGTAAACAACACGCAAGACCTACGAGTAAAACAGAGATCCTTGGAATTAAACATGTTTACTAGACTTTTAATTCGATTAATTAATTTTACCATAACTAACAATAAAAGTGTTGGGGTAGTGAACGATTCACGACAAGAAGAATGATAAAAAAAATTCAATTTTAAATAATCTTGAAAAATTAGTTTGATATATCTTCTAAGTTAGCAGATTCACGAAAAAGAAATTTTTGTAAATTATAATAACTAAGTATTTGTCGTTTTCTAAACCGTTAGAATGGTCAACATGAAATGAAAGTATACTATACTTATGACCTGCATTATTACATGAATTAAATTTAGTTAATTAATTTTTTCACGTCACTGTTTTCTTAAACTAGTATCCCTCCAGTTGTAAGGCTTACTTAAATCTGTTTATTTTGATACTCAAAAGTGCTAAATAAAATTAATATCATGACTCTGTCCAACATAAGTATTTAAAATTACGTTATGCCGCTAAGTTCTAATTAAGTTAACTTGGTTAAGTAATTACATGTTGAAAGTAGGCGGATAAAACTCTCCGTATCTGATTTATATACCAGCAAATAAATTGTTCACACATTACTTTAAAAATTAAAACGTCATCGGTAGAAGAATTATTTTCTTGTTCTACTTCAAACTAAACGGTAACGTTTTTATTATTTTATAATGAAATAATGGTTAAAAATATGTTATCATAACATTTTATCTATTGATTGATTTGATTGTTAAATTATTTTTATTTCGATCGGATCGCGCATGTAACGTAAACTTTGTCGTATAAAAGTCAGATCACAATCAAGTTCCGAGCATCTATAAAAATTTGATCTCCGATATAATTTCAAATGTAATATGTTATATTTAAATCCTGCTTATCTAAGTTAGGCACTTATTTCGATATACGTATTAAATCACTCATGAATTTAAAACATTTTATTGTCATTTCGAAGTGAAAACAATATAAATGTATTTTATGCCAGGCTTGATTTATATTTTATAGGTGAGATGTGATTTATTGTAGCTCGATATAATATAATCTTGAATCAAGTCTTGCGCCAGCGCCGCGCCGCCCCGCCCTCCGCCGTCCGTCATTACGAGTGTCGTCCTTACTATCAGGTATATATCAGGTTTTATTGAAAGACTCTGAACGTACATCTCTTCTTAAACCTATAATATGAACGTCGTACAATCATACTAGCTAAGTGCTAGTATGATTGTACGACGTTCACGTTGTTACACGGTCAGTTCAATTCATTAATACTATTTCAATCTTTTTATTGGTATATACTTATCTTTAATTACCAGATACCTAACTGTGGATTCTCCACATATATTTCTGTAGTTAAAATGACAAATATTCATGACAACATAAAATGGTATTTATTATGTTAGCGCAATAAAAAGCAACATTAAGAAGTTACGTGAATTTCAAGAAATATGACTTATTCATTATGTTGCAGTTTACAACGACGTAATATGATGTAATTACTAAGTTATAGGCATTAAATCTCATTCATAAAATGTATGCGCAATCCTTACTGTGTAATTCCTTTTAAGTAGTTTTTCACTTCACGTAGTATTACTTACGTAAATGTAATAAAACGAAGTTAGCTAAGGTGATGGCATATAGGTATTACCTATTGAATATTTCATGACTATAAAGTAAGTATAGATCTGTCTTCCGCAAACTTTTTGACGAATGTTTTATAAGCTAAGCACACGCATGAATAGTAAGTAATATTATATGACCAATTTACTCCAAACTTACTATTGTATTTTACATATGTATTTTTATCATTTGTACTCACATCTACATCTCGATATTACAACACAATGGAAAACAAATAACCTTAAGACCACTTAAGTGTAGCAATCAACAAAAATAAAATGGTAAATAAAAGCTTTTTATACTTACACGAATCACAGGAATACAATGAAATAAATTCTGTTACGAGGTATTTATATTAACATTTACTACTTCCAGTCATCCGTAGCCCGCGAGTTAAATCTGAATAATACTAAAGTATTCACGTGTCGTAAAAATAGAATGCATCACATACAGTTGTTCAAGTAATATCACATAAAAGAGATTACTTATATTATAGACGTAATGCCGACATTCCGATGTACGAGTTTCTCCTAAGCTATGGTGTCCGGCAGCCCAGCTGGTGTTTCAATTATTTGACGCATATGCGAATTAGTTGTTATCAGATGTAATAAAATGCAAGCATGTCCGGGCGACTGGGCTAGCGCGATGCTCGATATCGGACCCGCGCCGCCGCCGCCGACGCTGGGTGGCCGCTACTTGTCTTACGATAAACTTATCTTTACAATCGATCCCTTCGATAAAATAAAAACACCGTGCCTTTGGATGTCGAATGCTTGACGCGCTGCGAAGCAATAACGTTTCGAATTTTATAGGAGTAGCTATCCACATTTGCATCTCTATAGGACCCAATACATTTTGTTACCATATTATTAGCATTCCAGCGCCACTTGTGTATTCAGTATTATAAAAATACACTGAACCACAGAGAGGTGTGAGGTGTACAGTCTACACCTTTGTTTTTACGGACAACTTTGTAGTATGTAGAGCGGGTGAACTGCCAGTGAAGTGTAAGGTTGAGTCTTAAGTGTCAAGTTAATTTATCAAACTCCCGACTCAATATACATTCAAAAAGCGCATATGTAAATGTCCAAATGTAAATGTCAATGTCCATAAAAATTTATAATAAGTTACCCAAGATAATGAAAAATGAAACCAAATTAAATTTATTTACAAAAATAATAAAAGACTTCCTTATACAAAAATGCTACTACAATGTCAATGAATATAATAATGATAAATTGCAATTTAATTTAGAGATTATAATCATATTCTCATCGAAGACCTAATATTAATTTATCTAATTCAATTATTTATTGAGCTCTCTCTTCCTCTCTCCTACTTTGCTGTGCCCGACAGGGTCCATGATGATCTAATAGTTTTAATCTACCACCTAAGTTGCTTCTTGACCAGACGTTTCTTTATAAAATATGTCATAACAAATTTGACTGTAATAAACTTGTTAATCAAATATATCTGCGCATACCTAGTCGTTCTCAGCGTATTCGAGACACATACACACATAGTTTATTTGCACCCAAACCATGTAAAACGAATGCAGGAGCTCGTGCTCCACTACGAAGAATTATGAAAACATTTTGATTGATTGTTTCACTGATTTGGATATCTTTGCATTGTCACCTTCTCAGTTTAGAAAAAAAGTCCTACAATCTAAATTGTAAATTGTAATTTATTACTTTAAAATAATGTTAATACTTTGTTTTATTGTTGCTAATTAATTGAGCTGCCTTGAGTGTAGCTACACAAAATTGTTGTCGTTTATTGTTTTCGGTAGTGGGCTGCTATTGTTATGGATTATTATGTGGATAACGGTGCTGGTTGTGGAATTACTTAATTTAGTTTTTAAGGGTGTGTATTATGCGTTGTTCCGCAATTGTTTGTTGTCCTTAAGAAATAAAAATAAAAATAAAATAAAATAAGTTTACATTGTGGATTTGCAATAAATAATTGATTGATTGATTGACTTTGTAGGTTACGTAGCAAAAAACGTAGTAAATATAAACAAAATCTTTCAAAAGATAAACATAATTCAGAAGATGGAGGAAGTAGTACCTACTTTGTTAAATACGATACATTAAATACAATAACAAATCGAAAGCTATCCTTGCTTATAATACTGTTAAATATCATAGATATTGAAAATCAAGCTAAGAGTACATTGTCCCTAATCTCAGTGAGCACTCGATGTCATAGAGTCGATGTAAATGTCGTGATTCAGTCGTCAACACACAGATATAATGGCGTATTGTATGAATGGAGACTAATGCTCGCTGTAGCGGACGATATGTCCCACATGTTAGACCAAGTGAGTGCTACGGGTCAATGGTTGGCCGGCGCACGCGCATTGCAAATGTCAAGGCTCGATTGTCGCGAGAAATCAGTTAAGCGTGTTAGGTCGGTGCTAGAATGCCTCCGCCACGCTTAACACAATATCAACAGCTTGGCCGAGTAACACAACTGCGTTCCACCCGACACACTTGTTATGAAACCTAAACAAATCGTAATTTGTCAATAGTAAAAAACTACTGCTACCTACGTGTGTGGTGGGTTATAAATTACATATGGTAAAAATAATTGAAAAGTTGTGTACCTAATTAAGTAACAACGAAACCAAACTAATTATAAGATAACGCTCAACTTGTATTTTAGTTTGTATTTTATACAGAGCAACAAACAAGCTTTTAATGCATGCACTGCTATACACACCCATTTAAGTCTTTCATATCAACCGGCATCTGAAACGAATGGGAATACATTTAATATTTAACTCGCATAGATTTTTTATGAGATTTTATCTAGGCCTTAAGACGGCCGATGTTGGTATAAGAAAATTAAATGTCAATAGCGAATAGTTGAAGCAGATAGTTTATTCCCAGACACGTAGCATTGTTCGCAATTTGCACTGCGTCGCTTGTAACCGAGTTACTCAATGGGCACGCCAAGAATGAATGAAGCAATCTTAACAGCAGTAAACGCAATTTATACCGTTTCTCTTCCATAAACGTCGTGGCTTTTGAAGTTAAGGGGCAGTCGCAGCTTCTGTTTGACAATTAGGTAAGACCCGCACAAAGCACGAAAAAGGCACGTTCTTATCGACGCTCGGTAGTCGACAATCGCGCCACAATCTCACGAAAACGCCATTCTGAGCTGCACCTGTCATAAACACAAGTTCAACGACCCGCGTTTGTTTCAATTAGTCACAAAATAGAACATTTTAACAAACGTTAGATAAGTAAACAAACGTGGTCCCCAGGCTATTTGGTTATGGCGGGCTCTCATCAATAATGCTTCGGAGGCGATAATATCGCGGACGCGTGTCTCGCGTAGAGGAACCTCCAACACCGTTATTAACCTCGCGATAGTCATCACAACCGAGAGATCATTTAGTGATACGCTTTATATTAAATTACTCGGTCGTGCGTTGATAAAATATTCCCGGTATTCTATTACCGAAAACGAGATAACCGCAGCCGGCATCATCAGCCGTACACAACATACCTACGATTATTTGGTCTATACAGCAACAAAATGCCAAAAACGTATAAAAACATTTTATACAAATGTCAGTAAGTGTTTACGACGAGAATGTTTATGTAAATGGATGCATTAAGGCGTACGCCATGCGTCAAGTTGCGTGTCGATATGGAATCGAGCGTGGCGTCGCATGTCGCGTGGTGCGCCTGCGACGATACTTCCACCACTTGTACCAGTTAATCCTCCTCACGATGTTCACTTTTTACTGCAGAGGACTTCAAGCGCCGTCACGCGTTATTTACATTCACATTAAGTTCTCGAACCACCTTTATATCTTCGTCGCCTCCTGATTGGCTGCTAAGTGACAAGTGATATTTATCGACCGTCCAAATAATTTTAAATTTGTTCAATAACACTTATCAAGTCATCTTTTAAATAAGTGCTCGAAAGTTCTAATTATATCGACAGGTAGGTAACTAAGAAGTTTATTTCACTTTGAATCGTACCTTCATCGTACCTATTTTGCTAATGTATCCATAACAAATGATACAACGTAGTAAGTAGTTCAAGAGTATGTTCCCCAAACGATATGCTTATCATTGCAACATAAATACCTTATAATAGCTACTTACTTAATATGTAATCAGTCCTCATCCTTTAATATTTGCCTCAACGACATAAAAATCACAGTACAGTCAAGCACAGTATATTTACTCAATGGAAGCCAGCCGTGTCCAGTTGAAGTGAGAGCTGACGGTACCCTGCTAGCACCTCAGCAAATTCTCGTTTCATTTCGCATACCAACGATGTTTGTTATACTAACTGGGTTTATTTTTCACGCAAATGAACTGTTTATCGGCTAATACGAGCATTAAAGCCGCAGAATGCGGTCGGGGCCGGTGCCGGCAGCCAACTCACGCTTTTTATTTATTTTATTTTTATCTAATTTAACAGTGTAATAAGCATCTTTCACTGCCACACTGGACCTGCAGAAAATCATCATTAAAATCTCGGACGACCTTCCAATTACACGATACCTTAATGTATCCAGTTAGCCCCGAGAACTAGTTAAAAACTCTATTAATTTATTATTTACGCCGACACTAACTGATTGTAAATGTTACACAGTACGAACACCGTGAATAATGGACACCTATACAAAGTCAATTTGTAGCGGCATCTTCAATGTATGTAGATGGACCATTAAATCAAATACAGTTAACTGACATTTATTGCTTTTGCGCATTAAAATTCATGTAATCACTATCGAGACATAAAAATTAAACGGCATTAAAATTACTTCCATTAAGGTCTCATTAATTTCCTAATAAACGCTGTGGGCCATGCACCTCGATGCCGCGAGTGTCAGCCATCAGATACGTGCATGATTTACCGCGAGCGTGTGGATAAAGAGAGCTGAGGGACGAACGGCACCACAAAAGCCTTCACGAGCATAATTTACCTCTCCCCACAATACTTCTAATTAAGATCATTCGTGAGTCCAATGAAGCCAAGGACTATGTACTCACTGCACAAACTGGACGTTATAAATAACTCAAATCGTAACTCACGCCTTTTCAGAGGCACTCTAAATGAAGAAAAAGCGTGGAAAAATATTTTACATTCTGGACTCTGTTGTCATCGTATTAAGAGTGAAAATAAGAATTTTGTGTGAGCTCATATGAGTCGAATATCGAAATGCGAGTTGAGTTCACGCCAGGGTATTGTTACACAAACTAAATAAACTAAAACACACGGCACTTATTTGTTCCACGGGGGTAGGCATACACATCTAAATCTTCTAGTAAAAAGCATTCAGAACGTTAACTTATTATCTGGGCTTTGTTTAAAAGCGAGTCTCTTTGACAAGTGAGCTTCAAAAACAAATCACTCACATTTGTGTACTCTACAAAATAAACAATAATTTTTCATCTAATTTGTATTTTGCTTCCTCAAAATGTTTGGGCCTTTGATTTTTAACAGGTTTAAAATTTCTAATCAAATCGATTAATAGAAGCTACATTTATAACCAAAAAAAAAAAACAATATTTAACGTGAACATTATAATTATTATCATCGATTCAACGTCTATAGTTGTAGATGGGCCTGTGACCAACAAAGAACAATCACTGGGGAAAGTGTCACTTAATGTCAGTGTTACAATACTCACGGCTGGATACGCACTAGTCTGTCCTTAGGCAGCAACCACATATAACAATACAACGTCGATAACACATAAGTACCACAACCTTAGTTTCATTAACAGCAAAGTGTAATTTATCGATAAGAGTTTCCCTTCAGAGGAAAATAGCTGCAAATGTCCCTGAACTGTATATCCTACGTCCGGTAATATAGCATGGGCTCAAAGATTATAACGGGGTATTAAATGGCGACAGGTTGTGGTTCATTGCCGACAAGCACCACAATAATGCATTTTCTGATAGCTCGTACGGCTTGCTTGAGAATAATGGCACACTTATCTTCCCTTTTATTTCTAAGTGCTGCAGAAATTATGAATGAATTAATTAAATTGAATATTTCTCTTGGAATGACTTATCTTCTTTGAGGTGTTTCGGTTAACATTAACCTTATTCTCGGTCCTGCTGAGAGAGTTATAGATGAAAAAACTCCCAAAGTACGAGTCAGACTCATGGCCATGGTTCCGTGTCACCTATACTATTATAGTTATAGTTGTCTTAACTATTACTTCTATAGTGCCTTGTTGTTGCTTAACTATGCTCACCAAATTTGACGGTTTACTGTTTTAAAAATAGAGCGAAATTAAAAAATAGGAATACTAATCATTGTTCGAAATTTCTTGCGACAAGTTGCAATTAGATTGTCTAGAATACGTTCTGTGAATATTTCAAACGGATATGTTTATTTATTATTTTATTACATTCTCCAACAAAATATGTGTTTCTATAAAAAGGTTAACTTATATTCAAATTTGAATACTAGTTAATTTATCAACTGAATAAACTTATACTCGATTAAACAAAATATGGAAAATAAAAACACAAATATGTGATTATCAACATTCATATGTTATTAAAATTAAAAAAGAAAAGTATCTACAGTGCTGTGACAGACTGACAGACTGTAATAGTGTGGCGTTTGGCACCCCAGAAACTAAGGAAGACTTAAAATTTAAGTCTAGTTTTCTCAATAATACTAATGTTTCGTGGTGGCCGATTAGTTACGGGCGGCGGGCCCGTAACTAATCGGCCTGTGCGACAGGTTGTGAGTTCAAACCTGGCACGTGCCAATGTGAATTTTTCAATTTCATGTTAGTTCATCTAAGACATACATACGGTTAATGAAAACATCGTGAGGAAACCTGGACATGGTATTCTGAAATCGCAAACCCGCAGTGAGCTAGCGTGGTGATTAAGCTCGTGCCTTCTCTGTATGAAAAGAGGATCTTGCCATGCAGTAGGACAGTTATGGGCTGGTTATTTATTTATTTATTTCTCACTTATAATGTATCGTGAGCATTTTAAAAATAGAAGTAGGTAGATAGTTAACCTATATACATAATAATATAAACCAAAATCATTTGATAAATAACGATGCAAAAAGACGAGTCCCTATCGTCTCTACTAGTAAGGAATAATTTTAATCAACTTTACCACATGGTCACCATTTAGTTACTAGTGAAATCTAATTATAATTATTTCTAGAACATTCGAGAAACATGTCCTCGGAATACCATTTACGATAAATGAATTTCCCATAGTTTAATTTATAGGAAGTCAATACAAACACTCGCATATTTTCCGAATAATATTGCATTTAAGAAGGTATTTAGTTCAATGTGTAAGCAATTAACAGTACTATCCAGCCTGATTACTAAACTTGCCTGCTCGCTAAACACTTGTCATGTAAACCTTACTGAGTTCACAAGCTACCTTATAGAACCAACTCGAAAAGTCCCACCATGTTTTACAATTCATTGCGTTATTTACACGGATGTTAAACAACATACGGTATTAAGGCACAGCAATATACTGTAAAATGGTTTTAAAACTCTTCCTGCCTTGTACATTCGTGGTAGGTTTTATGGAGCAAACATAAGGTGGCTTTATTATGACTAGAGTTACCATTCTGGTGTACGCTGTCACTCCTTAGCGGGCACTTGTTGTAATGATGTCATTTGAATGAGGGTAGTTGTAAATTAGATTTGAATGCGCCGGTATGCAACATAATAACAAAAATAGCCGTGTAACATGAAGCGAGGTTCATTTTATACCTCTATAAATGCAGACATAATTACACGGATATTTGCATCTTAAATGGAAAACCTTTTACGTAGAGTCGTAGACCATTAGGTTGTATTTGTTGTAATCAACTTACATTTGACATTTAAGACAAAAAATATGAATGGAGAACCAATCACACTATTAGACTGGCGCCGGTCAGTATAATTGAACTATTGTCGTACTCAAACTTGCACAACGTTAGCTTGTAAGTACGTTACGTGAGAGGGAATTGGTATGAGAGGAAATGCACCTGAGGTAAGCTACGGGTGTTATTTACGTGTGTACCACCTCCGCTGAATTGTTTTATCTTAATTTACATGTAAACTACACAGACATTTTGAATCTGGTTGCCTGGAAGAAATCGCGTTCTGCAACAAAGCCGGCAACCCATTGTATTTTTTTGTATTATTATTAAAAGTGTAATAAATAAATGATGTTAGCTAAATTCGTAACAGAATCATCATCACTGTATTTATGGAAATAATAGCATAATCTAGGCAGAAAAATCTCTCGTTTCCTCTATGGATGGATTCATACTCAAGTGACAGGTTGGTCAAGTTCAATACGAAGGATAAAACGGAAAGGTTATATATATTTATTTTTATATATATTCTTCATATTTCTTCTTTTGCCAACGAATCAAAAGCGTACTCTTTTAATATCTAAACGAATACATTCAGTATTTTAATGAGCAACAATGACAGAACAAATAAACTAGTTGCAACAGGACGTGCGTTCCCTCTCGGACTGTCAACAGAATCAATAGAGTACAATAAAATTGCTCCTTTCAATGCAACGTAGTTAGGTCTAAATGAGGTTTGAGTAATGCCGAGACTACACGAAGGTCTCGCGTGGCAACTCGCATTATAGTCCCCCGCTCCCCAGCACTAAGCTTCCACTGATTTGACTGCAATCATGTTCATAAACTACGGCCAGCTCTAACAAAGATAAAATTTCTGTAACACAATACTAGATACAAAGTTTTCGCCTGTCATTATCGCTGTCCCGCTTGTTGGCATTTACTGGTTATTTATTTATTAAGCCTACCTGTGTTTTGTTGTAAATCATAAAATGTTGTCAGTGTAATGCAACTGCATAACTATGTTTTTTTATTCGAGATAAATCTTTGAAAAGCATTAGCGCATGCTTAGCGAACTCTAAAGTTATTATATTATATGGAAAAAGAATACGGTAGCGAGCAGGATTCGAACGTGCGCCTCCCGGATAAATTCTTCAGGTACTCTGGCCACTAAGAGGTCGAGATGGCTTTTCGAATCCTGCTCGCAACCGTATTCTTTTTCCATTTAATATAATAACTTCATGTTTATTTAAGTTTAAAAACTAAAATCTAGTCATTTGGATTTTAGTTAGTTCAGAAAATCTTTCCTATTTTCTATTTCTATTATTGGATGCATAGAATGTGATACAAACATAGATATTATAAATGTCTCGAGACCCCAAACAAACTCCATGTTTTCTTTTTTATTATTTCTTCCAGTATCTATCAAAATTAATAAACAGTCAATAATAATGCAAGAGACACATAAAATCATTTATCGACAACTTGGTTTAATATGAACCTCTAAAGCGGTAGACTAATTATAGACACCGAGATTAAATTTGTAATCATTATTTTTGAAGAATAAATTCTGTAGTCATCCGTTACGATGCCGACAAAGGCCCGTGCAGCGACCGCTACGTCAATTTATAATGCGATTAACAGAAAGAATGGCGATCCGACTGATTGCACGGATCCTTATGGTCTGCTCTTCACCAAAAATCCTGAATCGGAATAATGACGGTCGCTTCCTTAATCGTCAAAGCATAAACCGCGTCCCGACGTTATTTATCGTTACTCATTTGTTTCGCCATATCGATTTCTTGACAGTAGTTCGAAATGTCTCAATTAATATTTAGCCTAAAGATATTGTGTAATGAGCCGTTTAATCTAGGTGCGCGTAAGCCGAGTGAGCCTAGTCAAGGTTATTAATATGATGAAGTGGTGCCATCCATCGACGGTGCGCTGCCGGGGCGGACCACCGCGGCGCATTCGAGCTCGCCAGACCGAGCCCAGTATATATCAATAATAACATTAATTGCTGCGAGTCTTTTCATGAGATTTCACGTGAGAAGGGATTAACGCTCGCTTGTTTGGTTAATCCGAGCCGGTGAAGTCGGCCGGTGGGAACTGTGACGATGATCAATTTCCGACGCCCTCCCATGAGGGCCATTGACGTTCCTAATCTTATTAATGTTTTGATATCGATAATTACTTGTCACTTAGCCATGTTTTGATAAAAAGCTATATAAATTAAATCGTATTATTATAGTATTGGAGGACCCATGTGTATTAAGCACATTATTGATGTTATTTATTCACTTTCTACACACCACTATCCGAAATATAATACAACCAGCCAAAGCTACAAATTCGTGTCAATTGACTTAATTTGTAGCTAGTGTGAACAGACTTATGTCAATGAAAATGTAATAACCATAACGACACATGAGAAAGTACCTGAGCCTATTTGGAACTGACAAAACCCTATATATAAGCATTGACAAAATTAGGATGTAATAACATACAGACAAGTTTCCCTATACGGGAACGGGGCTGAATAAACACACAATAAGTGATGGCAGTCAGAGAGTCAAAAAAGATATTATCGACACGATTTACCGCCTATCGAATACGGTTACGAGCGTTAGCTTTTCTCACTTCACTAATTTAGACGTTACCAAAGTAGCTCGACGTTAAATGGAGGATGAGCGGTTACACAGTAAATACGGTCAGTTTATATGGCCTGTAAACAGCGCGACGTGAACTGTACACAAGGTGATTTTTTATTTGTATAGTTGCTAGTTCTGGCTCAAATACCCGTGAGAAGAGCGCGCCTCCCATCGTGGTGGAGCCGCCGTACGGTGGGACCGTGACACGCCACCATAATCTTGAATGACACCACACAGTAATCGCACCAATCAGCACATTGCTTATAGATTGACTAATTAAAGCTGAGTGTAAGATAATCCGTATTGTGACTACCTTTGAGACGCTTCGTGACGTACTGATAGCGCTGGAATTTATAGTCAATAAATATGGCAGCAGATAAATAGGTATTAGGTACATTGAACTATACAACCAACTATAAACATCATATTTAATATGTCCACATTTTTCTCATTAAGTTCATAACCATAATCTTTGTTTACATTGCTCAAAGGCGAGTTCAAAGTTCATCCAATTACAATACAGGTTGTAAGTACTTATCTATATGGTTTTGACGTCTGCCCAGTCGTTGACACCATCAATTTGAGATTACGTGAAAATCCGACGAGTGAGAAATTTCCTGAGACCGTAAGCGAATGTCATTTGAATATAAATTGTATCGGGCAGGCCCCAGCGCGGCGCAGCATCGAGTGCCCGTGTACCTCTCATTGTGCGTATAACAAGATCAGTATCGACTTAATGACAATATATTGGTAATAAAATTAGATAGTCCATACCGTCATCTGAGCGAACATCACGGGCCGCGCCTCGGACACTCCGACTCTCATATTTATTGCAAACTAACTAGAAACATTATCGAATGACGGCCGCAATCTGCTCTGAATAACCGGGGACATCTTGAACATTAACTTTTCACTAAATTAAACCTTATCCCTGGAGGGCACGACTCATATTGTTCCTGCATTTGTCTGTCTAGAAAGTGCGCTTAACTTTACGACAGTGGTTCATAAGAAAGCTAAGTTATGGTATAAATATTATGACACTTTTATCTGTTAGTGAGGTTGAAAAGTAAATACGGTTGGTGTAGGGAGGCAACGAGACAGCGCGATGTTGTTAGCGCGCGTAACGTCGTATTATCAGCGCACGCGCATCCCTGTAATATTTCGCCATTTGATTGCGGATTATATTCTCGAAATACAATATACCTCACAGTAATTTAGTGCATCGGATTAATTTAATAACAAATGTTTTGTGTGGCAGTTATTATGATTATTGAATTTCATTGTCCATATAATTGTATATTTGCACTATAAACTACGTCATATAACGAGTAAACAGTTAAGAATAACTGTAAAGTGTATTTAGTAACTACTTACAAAGCGCTCGAGTGAAAGTCACTCGTCCCTGAAACTGCGTCATTTAGTTGTCACATCAAAGAGTTGAAAAATGAAGGAAAGCTGTCGATAATCCTCTTAAAGCACACATATGAATAAAATAACTACCTTTTAATGTAGAGACGAAAATAATATTGTATATTTTCACCGATAGTGAAATTATCAAAAGAATCTTGCAAGAAATACATTTTGTTGCCGGAGAGATATTAAAATAAATCATTTTCGTATTGGCGTTGAAAAAGCTTTTACACGAATAATGCATTAACGTGTTGTATCACGTATATGTAAGATATGACATTTTAAAGAAGTCATATTGTGTAACGAGGCTGACCATCATTATTTAGTCTGTGGCGGGCGCTGCGCGGGCGCAGTGTTTGCACTATACCGAGCTGGGGTGAGGCCAACACGCGATCATCTCCGATAGCAATCTATAAGATTAACGGCCTAACTTGTGACACCGCCTTAATTACTCACACAATAATCCTTATCGATCGATTTTATGGTGTATTTTAGATGTCTGGCGCGTCTCAAATATGGCACATTCTTATGACATTCTTTCAGGATCCATAAGTCCAATAAAAATATAATCCCGCAAGAATTTATATGTTAAGATTGCAATAACTACTATATATTTCTTGCAATAATTTTTCGTTTCCAGTTCAAGTACACACTCACCATAAAACAAAAGCTTGAGCAATCGAAACGGCCTAAATAAAATAAATTGAACATCTGTAAAATCAATTAACAATTCCCGTCGTTGTGTGAAAAGTAGTTTATCAATTGAAACAATTAAGGTTAGCCGTATGGTCATTGTAAGAGAACTGCTCACATAAGCTTAGGTCCTGACATAGTATGGAACAATTAATCTTAGTTATTAATTCTATTCTACGTCTCGTGGGTAAATAACAGCCGCAAAGATCGTTCGATCGAGGTTAAGCTGTGCTTGCCGCGGTCGGTCTGTGGATGGTTGACCATCATTTCATACCGAGACCCCTCCGTGCCTCGGAGGTTAAGCCGTCGGTCCCGGTTGTCAAATTAAGAACTTTGACAGCCGCTACGAGTAGTCTGAGGCTTGAAAGTCTGACAACCAGTCATGCCACGAGATCTCGTGTTACCAAGGAACTGGGTTGTGGAGGTCAGATAGGCAGTCGCTCCATGTAAAATATTTATGGTTTGACTAAAAGCTGACCCCAATGTAATTGGGAAAAGGCTAGGCAGACAGTTTTACCTATAAAAATAACCCACAATTCTAAAATTTTATATCAGATAAAGGGTCTGTCACATAAGTGCCACATGGCGATATAAATTCCTAAAACATTTTATACGAATCAGTGCGACACGCACTGCGACTTTGTATTGAAATGAATGACGCAATGTATCATGCCAGATGTCTTTTCTGTGTGACACAATCTTATTTAACGCATGCAAAACGAATCTCTTAACATATTTGTGGAAACAAGAAAACGATCTCGAACAATTTTCGAACTCGCACCTTTTCTGGATACCTAAGAACCTACTTACTTATTCTTCTGGTTTTTCACCACGATGGTACGAAATACTAATTTCCAAGATCTTTCTGAAACGGCACTTTTCAGAGCCAAATCCAAAACACTGACATCTTCAGCTATTTGTGTCATTTCTGTAAATATCGAAGGATTTACAGAAGACAAAGCACAAGTACTTCCAGAGCTCTGTCTTAGCACGGACTGCGATATATCGTGGTTCCTTTCAAACGACGTTTTAATTTTTCCAAAGCTAACTGGATGCGCTTCTCCCAAGATCTGGACGATGAATTGCGTGACGTTGAACAGTAGAAGATGGATATGAGGCTCACAAAATAACTGGTGTTGTCCTCGTCGATCTGTCGGCAGCATATGATACCGTAAATATCAAGAGGCTTCTATCAAAACTGACAACTATGATTGATGACCATAGATTTATTTGTATTCTGGGAGAGATGCTCCGCAATCGACGTTTTCAAGTCATTTTGAATTCTGATAAAAGTAGGTGGAGGTGCCAGCGGAACAGACTCCCTCAGGGTTGTGTTTTGGCACCTACCCTGTTCAATATCTACACGAACGACCAACCTAGTATTAACCATTGTGAGAGGTTTCTTTACGCAGATGATCTAGCCTTGGTTCTCAAACAAACAACTTTGAGGACGCTGAAAAAGTCTTGGAACATGGCTTGCAAAACCTCGGAAAATACTACGAGAAGAATGCTCTTAGTCCGAATCCGTCCAAAACACAATCGTGCGCTTTCCACCTTCGCAACAATTCTGCTAACCGAAATCTTAATATCACATGGCAGGGAGTGCCCATTGATCACAGCAATGGTCCTAATTATTTGGGCGCCACCCTTGACAGAGCGCTAACGTTTAAACAACACTGCCTGAAAACCAAACAAAAAGTTGGATCCCGCAACAACCTGCTTCTACGCCTAACTTCCACTACCTGGGGAGCTTCACCTCAGGTACTCCGTAATGTGGCACTCTGCTTCTCTGCGGGTGAATATACAAGTCCAGTGTGGCATCGCTCTGCCCACGCCAGAAAAGTAGATGTCGCCTTAAGTTAAACCTGTCGCACCATTACAGGTTGCCTCAAACCTACACCACTTAACAAGCTGTATCCGACAGCTGGTATAGCACCCCCGCATATTCGCAGGGAAGTCGCGTGTGCTGTGAAAAAACGCAAGCAGGAGTCAGACCCTAGACATCCACTGTTTGACGCCAAGTTACCAGCACAAAGCCTAAAAAGCCGGCACAGTTTTTAAAATCGACCGAGGCAGCGTCAGGATTCCCAATCGAGGCTGGCCGCAAACTGTGGCTAAGGGCTTTTCCACCACCCGCTAACTACATAGAGCTCAAAGAGACCCTACCTGCGGGGCACGAATATTCCTGGCCTATATGGAGGTCCCTTAATCGACTCCGGACCGAAGTGGGGCGATGTAATCTCAATATGAGCAAATGGGGGTACATTAAGGGAAAAGCCACCGGAAGTAAGTGTGGAGTCGATCCACAAACAATGTCCCACCTACTGTCTTGCTCTTTATGCCCTCACACCTGTACATTGAGTGACCTATACCTACACAGCCACTAATAACTCCATCGACGTGGCAAAATTTTGGGCACATCAAGTGTGAATCTAGGGAGCCGAAAATTTTACCATCGACACGAAGAAGAAGAAGAATGCTTCTGGTTAGTTAATCCAACGCATTGTTATTTTTCAACGTATTGATACTTCTATATGCAATTATAATTTTTGATTATTGTAATCTACAGCTTTTCCGATCGATTACTAAATCTACGTGTCGTCTAGTGACGTGATTAATTATATAGGCAGACCGATAGGTACCTACTTACTCACGATATTAACGAGCTTCACGTCTTTATAAAATCTGATCTTTAATTAAAAAAGCTGTAAACAAATGAATACTAATGTCAAGGTATGTCGCAGTATAAATAAGGACGTTGGCATAAAGGCAGTGACGATGACCACGAAGGCATACCGATCTTTTAACGACGACGCACATTAACCACCCGTCATCTGCTACTTAACGTAGATTCCACACAGAGCAATCAATTTCAGCCGTAGCTTTTCGACCATTTATTCTAATTACGGTGGCCGTATCGTCCGTATCAGCGGACCGATCGAGCGTTATCATTAACATTCATAAAAGCTTCGAATCCGTTTAATTCATCAATTATTGTCCCTGAGAGTATACAGTTCTCTCGGCTGCCGTTAAAGAAGCAGACATCTGTAGTCGTATTTAAGGTTTATCTGCTTCATTAATCTGGTAGCGAGCGCGTGCTGATGTAGATTAATGGGGTGGCGCGGGCGCCGGCGATACCATCGTAGGATAGTATTTATTCCGGGACTGATGTGGATCTCTTGCCGAGGTGCCTCCGACGCAGACGCGCACGCGACCTAGCGCTAACGCAAGCAAAAGTATTGCGTTTCACCTCAACAGACAAGCTATATTGCCAACCATTATAAAATTATGTCGGCACTAAAAGAGTAACTAATTAACAGTGTCACATTACATTGGTAGTTTGTAGATTAAGAAACTGTCTCTATAGATAATATATGTTGACTAATAAAGATAATACGTACGATATGGGACGTTAAAGCTTGGCAGTGATTAAAGTACTATAACAAACACATCGAGTGTCACTGACACTCTGAGATGGTTAAACTAGACATTTATTGCGGAGTCAGTATTTCATAGCCATAAAGTTTGCGTTAGCCACTGTTTGAAAGTTATTATCACGTCAGTCAACTGTCAATTGGAGGCAGGTAAGCATGACGCTTAAGGAATCTAGGTTTTGACGTATTGTAGGAATTGTATGTTTTCAGTCTTAAGCAACTGAATTCCAAATTACATCGACATTCCCCGCTACAATTTTGATGACCGGCCTTCCGCATCTCGACAAATGTGTTTATAATTTAAGATCCTTTATATTTAATATTTCTTTAGTGTGTGTTTCTATGTATGTGTGTGTGGTTTTGTGCTGGTCTAATAAATGTTTCTTTCTTTCTTTCTTTCATATGTATAATCCGCCTTGCCTTTTCCCAATTACATTCGGGGGTCGGCTTCCAGTCAAACCGAATGTAGCTTAATACCAATATTTTACATAGAAGGACTGCCTATCTGACCTCCACAACCCAGTTACTGGGTAACACGATATCTCGTGGTATGAGGACTGGTTGTCAGACTTTCAGGCCTCTGTCTACCCATAATGCCTATCATAGATCTTAATTTAATAACCCTCTTTCTTTCATATGTAATGTTTATAATTAATTATTTCATACACACTGAAAAAGAAAACTGTATTTAGCCTTACAGAAATTATTAAAATTGATACTTACATTCTACATATGTAGCAATTGTACTGTTAGAAATCACATGGTAATGATTTTAAATAGCCTTCGAGCCGTCGAGTCCAAGCGTAATATCGAGGCCGGCGACACAATGCTCCCCTAAGGCGCAAGTTCATCTAAACCAGTGCCACGGGAACAAGAATCTAACATATTTATGAAACCACCATTAATTATCCAAATAATCGATCGCAGTCGTTAGGTGATTTATCTAGCGTCGATAAGATTTTAATGAAGTACTTTGATTGGGCGCACATGGACAGCGAAGACGCGGTTATCGGTACCGATAGCGTGCGCACCATTGCCTCCCTGTACCTATCGACGTATTAAGTTATTAAATTAAAAATAAATTTCATATATCGCTCAAACCATATTAGACCTTAAATGGCAAAGTATTAGATGCGTTTCCCAATACAGAATCTAATTAACAAGGTGGATCATTCTGATTAGAAATTGGTAGATATCGGCACGTCGTTCATTGTGAAAACTACTCACGATACTACCGTGCGATAAGATAAATTGAGTTAGAAACTTTTTATTGATAGTGTCGAGAAGGCGGGTGGCGAGCGCGCGACCTGCTACAAAAATGAACACTCGTTAACGGAGGAAGGGCTAATCTAGTGACATGGACATTGGACATGCTAGTCAATGTGCGTGACTAAGTATAAGATATCCGTCCCTGAGAGAGATTGTGAATTTGTTTTCTTTTCCCAAAAGAAAGACGTAACAACAGTGCAGTTACAGTGTATTAACACGCCATGTTGTATACTAAAACACAGATTTTAGTAGCCGTGTTCCCAACTATGTGTGAGACTTCTGCATGTATATCGGTATAATAAGATAGCACTTATTGCTTTAAAACAATTTCCTTTACAATCGTATACATTCGTAAATATTGCAATGTACAAAATGTGTTTATAAACGCTATTATAACGTGAAACTTACTACTTACCACATTGTGATCTTTAAAGTGTGTGTGAATGTGTTTACGTCGACCGAACATTTTTTGATAGATTTGATTATATTCACAATTACAGTGCATTTTGTCCGATGTCTTTAGTTGCGTGTGAATAATAATCAAGTATCGGGCCCCGTAGCGTTAGACCTCGGGATTAATTAACGAAAAGTAACGTTAGTAGAACGTGTACAGACTAATGATCGAGAATAGGTTCATTTGCATTAAACAGACGAGGCTGGTCTTAATTACTGGGAAAATTACAAATTAAACAAAAATTAATGGGACACCAGATCGTTGGAGCTCGGAGACGAGGGACCACTTCACAAATGTAATGAAGACCTTATGGTTACATTAAAAAAAGTTATCTATTGATAGATCTTACTTAAGCAACTCATGAATATTATTAGCTATTAATACATCGTTAAGTAGAGTATAGGCAATAATATGACGTGGATGGGAAGTTAACTGAAAATAAATAAACCGTTGATTGCTCAGTAGTTTTAGATGAGGGAAAAGCGAAGCGCGCGTTTCTATAACTTTGTTTTTTTTTTAAGTACTTTGACGTAGGTACTTTTTTCTTTTAATTTTATTTTATTAACGGTATAGTAATTAAATTTTCTGCGCCCTTTTAAGTTATAATTCATATAAAGAACTTTACTTTATTAGGTATGCAAGTGGTCAAGCGGGGGTTGTGTTTATAAGAATAGTACAAGATATTTATTTGTATTTCACTATATTCGTATGCATTTGCCTTGCTATTTGTATAATACTCGGTTATATTTAGCCTAGCTGAAATGACATCATTATTTTCGCCATTACTAAATCAAAATACTGCGATGCGAGAAATAATCCAAAATAGGGAAAGGAACTTATGATCACAAATCATCTCTCATACAACACCTAATTTGCTTTGTCGTGAACTCGTGACCAACTCAATAAATAAACAAAATTATGCTCACCGAGTAAAGCGTAAAACTTGGTAGTTATTATGTATCTTAGTTCGGAAAGTATGTTGTCTATTTATACAATATTGTGGTTAGAACTAAAAACACATAAAACATCGGTCGCCCGCTGGTACCAGGCCCCGGCCCGACAGACTGCCTCATAAGGACCGATGCAAATAGCTTATAACACTAAAGTATTCCGACTACTTTAGTTTACTTAAATCTAAACTGGTAGTTTATAAATAGAGCACCCAGTAAAACTGACATTGTAATAAATACTCTGCTTTACGATGCTAGATCGGTGCAATTTTTTATTAATCCTATAACGATCGTGTATTTTACAAAAGTTGTGGCGCTTCCATGAATGCTTAACTCGATTAAACGATAAATATCTTTAACTACAATAATATACGTGCATGTTTATAATCCATGAGTATGGATACATCCACGCAGAATTGATCCTCTGGGATGACAATTGTATAAATCATCTTATCTTCACATTTAATCGGATTTATGTTCAGGAATATTGGTTCGAAGCTATAAATTAATCATGTAGGCTGTCGCTAAAATATCGCTTTTCTAAGGTGAGGGCAGTGGCGGCGCGGGCGCATCGTATCGGCGATAGAACACGGGCGCAGGCGCGCGCGCAACAATAAAACCACATCAAGCGGTCGCCGCGCTCGCCGTCATTTCCTGGCGACAAAATCTACCGATACCATCAAGCTCTCATGTCCTTCGCTACACTCCGATATAAATCAAGCGTAAAGTATGCTTTATTCAATACGAACCCTTTAAGGTTAATTTAAATAAGCTATCAACACCACGGCTGCACTTAATGAACACGAAACTCCAATAAAGCACAAGAAAATAATAATAGCACACAACTAAAACCACTTTACCGACACATCTCATTTGAATAAAGTAAATTACCTACTTCCATTTCAATTCTAAAAAGTTACCTGCAATTAATTAAACGAGCATTTCTTAATTATCTATTAAAATAATAGTACAGTTTAATTGGAAACTTTTATACGGACACGCAAAATAATTAAGTGATCAATTAACCGTACACCACGATGTATATCCAGCAGCCCTGTTATCAGCTTGCATCTACAACATTGTCTCAACATAGATTATGCAACATTGTCTGGCACTAGCATGGGTAATGTACCTACGCGATGTAATTTGCCTCACTGAGACGTTTATCTTTACTCTTAAATCTTCGACCTGTGTTCAATTTGTATTAAGGTTAGTGTATTTTTAGTTAAGTTTTCTCTATAATTAAAAAATATTTGCTTGACATCCTTTGGAAACACATTTTCTTTAAGATATTTGTTGTCATGTCTCAACAAAATGTTCTTTGGCACTGCGTCTAGTACCCGTGGAGAGGTGGTGGTTGCGTGTCCACCGAATGTTAATTCATAATGATTGACGACTTATTCCATCTCGGTTAGCCACTAATTTTCTCATAACCTATGCCTTCAATTAACACTTAAAGAAATATTTGTTAAGACCAACTTAATTAGTAACTTTCGTTTTTATGGCTATAAATGATTAGATATACACTTAATCAAGACACTTATCCCCAATGATAAGTGATCATTAAATAAAGCTTTGACAGTCTATAATAAGTAGTCTATAAAAAGTCAATAGGAAGTCTAAACATTATTAATAAAAATCGCTGAAATTATAAGGTAAGGTACACATCACGTGAGTTATCACCACGATTAGTTTAATGGCTGTACTTTGGAGCCAGTCGGCTGGTGGCGGCTGCGCTTATGTCTCTTGATAACCATGCTTGTAGCTATTTGGGCAAATCGCTTTCTTTTGTTGTCATCATACATCGTCTACACCGCCTTGGGTCAAACGCTTCATTAAGATTGAACTTCAAAAGTAAATAAATGCATCGATAAATTTCTTCATTTTCTTGCCAAAGTAAGTTCGAACAGACTCCAAAAAAATCAACTGTTATGTTTACTATAGCAATAACGCGTAATACAAACTTGCCTTTATACTTTTATTCCCACGCATCATGCTATAAAATACAGCTATTAAAGCGATTGCATTTAACAAATAATCATTTAATCACAAGTGTAGCAACACCGGCTGTTTAAACTGGCTACTAATAATAAACTGTGGGCAACAAGCTGTAGACAAAATAACAACATCTTACTAACAAATATAACAACAAAATTATATCAGACATTAATGTCAGCTTTTAACATTTAATGACTGAAAAAATACACGTCTGTCTGCAAACTAATTATGTCAATAATAGAGTTATTTATCGTTCCGCTCGATTGCCTATATCACGCATAATTGCTTTGAAATATTTTCTCATGCAGCCTCCCAAATGTTAAAACTTAATGTTTATGTTAAACTATACTTATTCGTTGTTGATTTAAAATTACTTGCCAGCTTAATTGCTACACGTTAGGGATAATATGAGCGGTATTTAATTGGATACGTTAATTTAGGAACCGAAAAACATGAATCAATTTTCTTCGAATGCTTAAAAAGTATTTACTTATATACCGGCTACGATGTATTTAAAACGAAGATATATTGGAATAAAATATTGCATATTAGGAGTATAAATCATTTTGTAAGTTAACCCTTTAGATGCCAAGTTCATTGTTACCGGGAAGGATCAAAAGTAATTCAATTAAATTGTATCTGGGCGGGTTCGTTAGTGGTGCAGGCGCAGCGGTGGCGGGCAGTGCGCGAGGTTGCGGCGCATGCGCGAACTGAGTGCGGTGGTCGCGCGCGCCGCCTGTCTCTCCCCGACATTAAATGCATATAAACGTTGTTGTATCGACTGAAAATCGATGCCGATTTGATTTTGCGGCCTTCATTAGGGATCCGGTTCTTCATTTCAATAAGCTCTCGAGCTTTAATGATTCTGCGGTAACAACGCTCTTAATACAGCATAATACCGTATTTAGGTAGCGGCCCTTTTGAACTTGGCACGATATTGATCGTTTAGGTTGCACGAGTTTTATTCTGTTTCCCATTTTGTTGGTGTCATTAATAATGCATAATTAAATTTTATACCTGTTTATAAAGCGACAGTATTTACGACTTCGTAACTGCATCCTTAATATAAAATCGTTTTAAGTGTATCGTACAAAAAGGCAAACATATAATATAGCTTACGTACAAGTAACAAAGGCGCGCTGTTGTATTTTGAAATGGCTTAAAGAGCTGGAATGGCGTGTGCGGTTGCCCGTAGCGGAGAGATAGCGCCTATCCAGCCAATTAATATGCCTAATGCTAACATCATTATTACTAGGCACGGCGCACTTAACATACTATATCCATTTACATTTTGATTTGTGTAGAGCTGGGCTGCGATTAATCGGCGAGCAGCGTGCGCCGGCGCCGCTGATTTATAGGGAAGGCACTGCGGCCGCGCACGCCACGGAGTGCACTCTCCATCCATAATCAACACATACACATTACAACACCATGTAAATATAACAAGCAATAAAAGATGCGTATCGCAAAACTTTGTTAATTGGCATCTTCTTTTAATGCAAAATACGAATTTGTTAAAATAAGCTAGCGGGTGAACAGTTTGCCCAAATACGGTTTCCTCTAAGAATCCTAAAGTCAAAAATACCATTCATTTAGAATTAGTATAGGTAGGAGGGAGGAGATGTGCAGTTTTACATAATTTTATATTTCTTCAAATAGTAATTAATTTAAAATGACGTTGCAAAGCTACTCACTTGAAGCTTCCGCAAACTTGCTACTTTTAGCATCGACGATCAGCGATTTTCGGAAACTCGATACTTTGTCTGAGCGCTGAAACACGCAATTTGGCTAACGCGACAGAACCCAGAGACGTCAAAACGCAATGGAGCATTGATGCAGTCGCCAAATCTAACGATGCTAAAGTAGCAAGTTTGCGGAGGCTGTTACGTGCTGACTGTCGGTACATCACAATTTTCTTTACGACTCACAAAGATGTCTCTGCGAAAGTATTAATAGACCAATTTTAATTTATTACGGTGTATGCGATAAAAATGGCATTTAAAATTTAAACGTTCAGAAATCATTAAAAAGCTGTTATGGGTTGTAAAACGTGGTAAAGCATGAAAGCACGTCCAGGCAGAGTGCTAAATCTCGCTTATTAAGTAAATATCCCTAATAATCTGTACATAGATTGAGTCGTTCACTTACTACTAATTTTCTACACAGAAATGACCAATTTGAGAGCCACGACATGTAATTTTAGTTTTTCTTAACAAAATGCGACTTTAGTGAGGGAAGCACGCTTTGCGTATAATGACAGCGATTAGATTAAATTGATCATTGTATGACCAACATTGTTCACAAGCTTTTGCTTGCGGATATGCTTGTGCGATAACTTAATACAGAACTATATCATTATTAAAAGTTTTAAGAACCTTATTTTTTACATTAACGAAAGGAAATGAGTACCTACACTAACCTACAGTGTATTAGTTTGCTGTTATAACACACTATTTAAATATTTAGGTTGTGCATCACTAATAACATTTCCGATAATTTCATAAAATAATATACTAAACCATGTCCATAATTAAATTAATTGAAAAATATGCTAAGTATTTCCTGTCCGTATTTAAATCCGTCAAATATTTTTACATGAAGCGAATGCATACGAAAAGTATATAAAATATTCAAGATTTTTAGAACCCATAATAGCATTGTTTATATCACTTATTGATGACCATGTAAGGTTCTGGAACCTACTTTCGAGTCTTTAAGTATGAATAAGATTTTAATTGATAAATATTTTCATTAACGGCTATATGGAATTAAAGAAAAGCATTGACACACAAATGCTTCTATCGAAATGAGTATGCCCAAATAGGTACGAAAATGCATGAAAGCCAAGGAATTTTAATAAACATTGAATTCCTTGTCTTAATTTGGTAATTTATAGATAATAATTATGAAATAGAGATTAAGAAATCTGGATTTCAATATCAAACGTATACACAAACTTATTTATATACAACAAGATTTGTGATTTATTGGCAGCATTTCAGTTTTAGTAGCATGACAGAAATATGCATAACGAGTCCAATCACCAATTGGCTTTAAACCTCGGCTTACGGTGGCTGTAAAATGGTTTATAGTTCAACTAATTGAGGGAAGTTCCTCAACCTAATTTGTACTAAAACATCACTACCTCACGCAATCTTAAAATACGTAATTACAAGATATTTCTCTTAAAATCTAGCCCTGTTCATATATTTTATTACTCCTTTAATGTTCAAACAATTATTGCCGTTCAAAGCTTCATTGCACATGAATTTAATAACGATAGCTTATAAGGTGTTTCATATAGGTAGGTATCGAAGAATGTAACACAATACCTTTTAAGCAAGCAAAACTACCGGAAACTTTTTTAGCACCCTTGTACCTTTAAATTGTTAACATTCTTTAGTTCTGGACCTGTGGCTACAATTGTTATTGGATGTCCGCAACAAATAAAATCTGATAAACATGATTTTTAGGAAACAACATCCGTTAATCTCGCTATGTAGCTGAACAACCAAGAAAAGTTATAAATAATCCCTTTAATTTCAAAAAGAGAACGCGGTAGACAAGAATGTGGTCTGCAACAACATTTATGATATCTACTTAAGTTCATGCTGTGTATTGCTGGAAGCAACATTAAATCAAATATCAGATGATCAGAGGCAGGTAAACGGTAGCAGTTATTTAGCGGGAACAGTGGCTGGAGTCTGCGCGCGCGCCACCGCCCACTTGCGTGATTTATCCGCCGGCCTGTCGTTGCCTCGCGCGGATTTACTGTCCTGTTGAAATATCAGCAGATCCGTGACGAAATGTGCCTCGATTCTGTCTCGTAATCTGCTATATACGACGACAAGTCTCCAGCTTGTCAGACGTCGACAACACTGGCCGACACTAACGTAAACGTCACTACTTGATGTAATTTGAATAGACTGTCTTTTATTCGTAGATACTCTGTTTTTGTACATACAGATTGGCATCTATTTACTTTTTTACCACGTTTCGGTGTTATCCATTTTAGTGGTTACGAAATGTTGCATTACTGAATGAAGTACCACTCATTCTAGAGAAAATTCTAGGGCAGGTTAAATACTAAAATGTTTGAGAGAAGTAACTAAAAGTAATTTTAAGTTTTTTGCTTGAAGTATTGGTATACCATTATTATTATTATATAAGGCGGTAGGCATCCACTGCTGGACATAGGCCTCTCCCATAGATTTCCAAAACGGATGGTCTGTAGCCAACTTCATCAACAGTCTCCCTGCGACCTTTATGATGTCATGACCGTTCAGAAATCAGCAGCCACAAAACCAGCTGTATTAAACACCTACATTTGAAATTAAACAAGAGCGTGTGTTCAGCGAACTACTTTCAGCCAGGTCGTAGCAACTGTCAGTACAAGTCGGGGGCATAACATAGTGACTAGATACAGTGCCTTATATTACCATACCCGTCGGTTTATGAGCCCTTGTAGTGTTTAGGCGCCCACTCGAGTAGCTAACCATTTGAATTTATCATTCGTGTGGATTATTGCTTATTGGAACAACAACTGTCTCAGATATACAAAGATAACACCAGTTGGAATTGTATTGGCTTATCCGCGGAAGCCAAAAAACAATAGACGTGACTGTTGAATTATGGTATATCGGCTTTGTTGTCAAGTAGACTAGGCTGCAGAATGGGATGCGAAAATATAAACTGAATAACAGATTTGTTTATATCAGTAGTTCTGAACACGCAACGAATCAAATTTCTTGCACAGCTTTAATAATTATATTAAATATATTTCACTGAGCATATAAAACCTAAAATCCATTAACAATAATTCCTACATTAAACCACTACAACATCATATAAAGAATATTAAAGCAACAAATGGTCGGTGCGCAATCTTGAATCTCGAATATAAGCTACATAACATCTTAAGCCATTATCTTTCAATAGTGTTGCGCGAGCACTCGACTTATCTGGCAATTAAATCGACATTCAGAAGCACATCGCCTTTAATTCTGTGCATGCCACCGACAAACACTTTACAATGACTCGGATGCATGACAAATAACGTTTTGATTGGACACTCACCTACCAAATACCGAGACTGTGCATCTCCATTATACTAATATAACAGGCGTCTACCAAATATTTTATCAATTGAACTGTAACGTAGAATGTAACTAAAACAAGGTTTATTGACTAGGTTTTTAATTACTCGTTACTTTTTATTGCATTATTAATTTTTTGTCCCGAAGACACTATACAAAACATATCTTCTGACTAGCCTTTTCCCAACTACTTTGGTATCGGCTTCTAGTGTAATCAGATGCAGCTTGATAGTACCAGTATTTTACAGATTCGACTGCCTATCTAACCTCCACGAAATAATATCAGAATTTCTGGCAACGGTCATAGATCTTGATTAGATAACCGGGACCAATAAGTTAAGGTGCTCTCCGAAGCGTGGAGGGTTCTCAATATGAATTGACTCATCCGCAGACCAACCGAAACGCAGCTTAACCTCGACCGATCAATATATGCGGCTGTTACTTAGCCACCAGCCCCTCGACTAACACTATCCAAACATTCCTCAGCACAAAATGTCCATAGAAGATGTTGCAGAGGCCACACACCTCTTAGGATAAATTAAGTCCCTTCAAGTTAATTCATACCAACCTCAATAATTAAAGGAAATAATGTCATCTTTTTGGTATTTTTCTTAGGTTCCCACGCTAAGGCTATGTTTTTCCATGAATAATTTCATTCCAGTTTCGAGCGGTCCTAAGAAGGTAATCTCGTATGATAATGGAGAACCGTTTAAGAGATTGATATAGTCATCTGCGTAGTTATTACGTACCATAATGAACACGGTGTGATGAACTTTCATATCGGATCAGTTAGCCCTGACATTTTAAATCGCTTGATGGGTAACCCCATCGATTATATTGACATTAATGTTACTATTATGTTCGAGAAATAGATTTAAATAGTAACAAATTATTAATTTAAAAAGTGTACAGTTAACATAAACCAGATTATCTCTTGACTTGAGTCCTAGGCTTATGGATCAAATTTCAATTGAAACTGTCATGATAAAGATCTCTCAACGATACTTCTATTATCAATTTTCAGTAATACTTGAATCATGCCATAATAAGTTTGATTGCAATCAACTTATAAACCAAATATATCTTCGCATACCTAGTCGTTCCCAACGAATTTGTAATACATATGCACATAGTTTATTTGTTCCGAAGTACTGAAGAACTAATGTAGGTGTACGAACTCCTCTTAGGCGAATAATGAAGAGTTACAACAGACATTCATTCTTTTATCACTCACCCAATTCAAAAAACTTATATTGGAAAAATGGTAGCCTACCTTTATGAATTATTAATGGTGATAAAATCTTGCAAATTTTGTATGTTGCTCATATTGTGTACTAGATATTTTCAGCGATTACTTTCGTCCTAGATATCATAATTTTTTTATAAACAAATTATATAACGTGGGATAGTTCTTGGAATAATTGTTTTTAACCTTTTGTTTAATCAACATTGTTTGCTTGTGTTTGCACACTGAATTACTTTGACTTGTATTATATTATGGATAACGGTGCTGGTTGCACTATTACATAAGTCTTATTATAATTTATTTTTTGTATTTAGCATTAAGCTTTATTACACAATTGTCTGTTATCCTAAAGAAATAAAAAATAAAAATAAAATCATAAACGTCTGGAAAATCTAACGTGACTGAAATGGAAGAAGGCATAGGAACTAAAGAAATTATTAAGCTTGGGGTATTTGGTGCTTTGATGATCATTCATTATGAGAAAGCCACGAGAGACAGTCAAGAATTAGTCAGTTATTTCTCGAATAATTGCGACACTTTCTCGGCACGTCTTGGCAGTCATATACCATTAGGAATTCAGGACGAGATGCTCCCGGCATAGGGCGTGTTTGTTTCTAGGCAGGAGTAGTAAATATTCATAGCGACAAAACGCTTTTCGTTGGCGACAGCGCGCCACCCGACGCGCGAGTTATGGCACACTCTCACCAAGCTGACGCGTCTCCATACATTGCGCCTCTCTCCCAACCACGGCCGCTCTGTCGCCTCTGCCCCGCTGGCTCGGTGCACCAACCTTTTAATCGCACTGATTGCGCAAGAAACCATTATACAGCCAATTTTTACGGCTTTATTCCGGGACAGCTAATTTTCGTTCAATCTTTCGCGTAATAACTTAAAGAGTCGTGCTGGGCGAATCATGATTATTATGCGAGTGGCCAGTCAGCCGGTGTCCCCTCGAACAATATTCATGTGTTTAGTTAAGCCGTAGACCGGTACCACTTTTATAGCCGCTTATAAAGTTGCTTATGGTTGTGCTTCGTTATTGTTTTACCTTTAAATTCATCACCTGACATCGTAAAGTTTTAAACGGTTTGTATCACATAAATTATTTAATACTTTATTGGACATGTTTATTATTATTTTCATCGATATCTACAACAGAGCCTGTTTTTTATTATATTATGTAACATCATACGTCTTTTGTCTGATTTTTATTTGAAATATTCATGGAAATACAATATAAGTTGAACAAACGCTTTGACAAAGTGGAGCGCGCTCTCCGCGGATGCGTTTCCACGCCTCGGGGATCCAATTTCGCCGTTCCCACAACAAATCGTAGAGTCAAAGTTCACCACCTAATTGTCCAGCGTTATCGACAGATCCGAGCGCTTCGGGAGAGAATATTTATCAATAACATGTAATTAAAATTATTTAGTTGTGGCCGGGCGCGGCGTCCCCGAGGCGAATTATTACACATACGCCGCGAGAGGTCCGCGGCCGTCATTAACCGGGACATTTTTATTCCTTTCTCTTTAATTTCCGTCAGAAGACATAAATGATGGCGCTAGTACCGCTGCAGCGCCGCAGGGACACGGCGAGCGCACAATAACATTGAACAAACGCTGCGCGGGCACGTTTGATCAGTCGCCATGTTAATGAAATTCGTCAGTAGATTAGAGTAGGTACAAGTTGTAATTGCGTTCATTCGCAGCCCACGGAGGCTTGTTTACACACTACCTATTATCATTCACGTTAACACTAAGGTCAATTTGTAAACATCGGTTATAAGATACTAACAGTTATCTATAATTATTGGTATATCTGTACGAATCGTGAGGAACTATTTTTTTTTTTTATTAATACCGCGTGTTTCAGAAGGTCCCGTTGCATTAAAGCCCGTAAAACTGCAATGATAGACTTAACCATGCAATGACCATGCACAAAAATGGTGTAAGAATTTCCTTCAAAAAGGTGCCCGGTCTTTCGGGATAAGACCGGGGAGTGTGGGATTCTTACCTCACTAAAAACACCCCAGTGGTCACCATCAGCATATAATGGAAGGGAACACTGGGTCCTCTTAACGGACCAGCTCCAGTATCCCCGCTATGCAATGCATATTAAGGCACATCCCTGGGGATTCTGTAAAGGGGTCTCCCCTCAGCCTCGCTGTATACGGTAGCACGTGACCACTGTGCCACCGTCTTCTTTGGGGTCACATGATGGGTGAACAGAGTCCCCTCTCAAGTAAGCATCTTACCTAATCATTTTTCACACGAGAGTATTGCTGGTACCTTTGTAACAAACGGGGAGATACTGCGTCCATCCATATACAATTACCTATACAAGGTGAGGTTTTAAACCTGTACTTTAAATATTAGCCATACCGTAAAAACCTAAAAAAAGTAAGTTGTATAAAAATAACAAAAAGCATTAATAGCGGTCGGAGCCCTATTCACCTCGTAAGTTAAATTTTACGAGATGAATAGAGCTTATCTCAGAAATTCTCGTGTACTACGCACAGAATCGTCACAACTCCGCACCATTGGCGCTACGCTCGCATGGCGGCGTATGATAAGACAGTGACATAGTATTCAGAAGAATTAGTATTAGTTTTTCTTTGCTTAAGATACTTACACTTTCTATTATTTTTTTTTTTTTTTAAACGTTGCCCCACAATAGAAATTTCTATTGTGGGGCAACGGGTGCGTTTACAGACATATAATCTCACAAGCACACACACCCCCAGACCCGGAGCAATTATCTATAGATCGTACAAATATTTCCTCCGTGCAGGAATCGAACCTGCGACACACAGCGCAGCAGTCGGTCTCTCGACCACTGCGTCAACCGCGCTGTCAAATCGGCACCAGAGGATGTCTGTCCACTAACTAGGCCAACTAGGCCGTCATACTTAGTTATCTTTTGCAGTACCAACTGGTGGAGAAGGTGTATCTTTTCCTTTGCCTTTGTATAATAAATATTCATCATACTTGTAACTGTTCCTCGCAGATCATCACTAGCAAGTCTTGAAAAGCAAAATTTATTATTTATAATATTGTGTCTATACTCATTTAATGCAATTAGACCCGAAGACTGTTTTCTATTTTATTACCACCCAAAGTAGCAGTTGTGCCTGCAAGGGTTCGCTCCCAGTTGACAGCGATGTGGAAGAATATTTCGGTAACCTCTAATAGCTTATTTATATTTTTAATTATAATATTTATTTTGTAAGTTTACTGTAGGTATGTAGTTTATCAATATACCTGATAACATTACAAATAAACTCACGAAGCAAAAAACAATCTTTAACCTACGAAATATCCCATTATATATAAAACATAGCTTTTATATATTATCAATTATTTATGTTCTTGTTTTTTATTATTTTCTATTGTAGTGGGACATTAAATCGCGATAGTTATCGTCTTGTGGGGGCTTTACAGAAAAAATAAAACAATAAAAATTATACGAGCTTGTTTCTAGCTGTTCCTTAAACTGCTTTTAAGATAAAAGATCTTTTGTTATAAACAGCACCATTAAAATACTATGTTAGATCTATGATTTAAATGTTAAATAAAAATTCTAGGCTGACTGTACAATCTACTCTATTTATTATTGAATGTCTACAATCAAAGTACATAGAAATTTCTACTACAAAAAATATTTAGTTGCATCGAGTTAGCCATTATTTATAAACAATACTATCCAAACGATATCGTAGTAATAAGTATGAAAATTAAAAATTAAAAAGATTTCTGTAAAATGTCTTGGGGACGCGTACTTGCCAACGTACGCGCTAGGTAAAATGATAATTAAGATAACCGCACACTAATAAAATTGTGCGTCCAGTTAGCGACAACATCTCCGCTGGGGCGGCCGTCATAATACTCTCTATATCGACATGACTAGATAAACGTTCTCAAAAGCAACACACAATAGCAGAGTGCATTTACAGCTCCATTGTAAGCTACCACGTACAGATAGTGACCAGGGGTATCTGATAACGCACCACTAAGTGGTCCAATGATCACGACGCACGTCCACTTGATGAATTATACAAACACCAATCAGTTAATTATTTTATTCACGTCGCTCAGCCGCCTATCCAGCTTTATGTTCTACATAATTGATATGTTAAGTCGATGGAACAATCGGGCCGTCAGTCAGCCGATAGGGTGCAGGTTGACGAGTTGACGCGACGCGAAGGCTTCGTTCGCCCTACAAACAAAGACTTGGCCGCTGTCTATCCAGTATCCGACAATCGTACTACCTTGCGCTCGCGCCGCGGCCGGCACAAAGAGGGATTTTAACATAATACGACTGAGCCTATTCTTTTCCCATCTATTATGGCATAAACCAAATTATTGTCTTGTAAGCTCGTTGATAACGAGACGCTATAGTGTTAGCTGTATGTAAGTTGAATACATCGGATTCTTTGTATTATTCAGTAAACGTGTCTATTATGTGCATTGTTTGAATTCAATGTCCATTCATTAAAAATCGCATATGGTAAGGAAAAGTATAGGCTTTACAAACACAACAGAAATAATAAAATGCGCACGCGCTGACACCCAAGAATTTATTCGACTCCATAAGAAGCGGCAATTAAGTCGTTCCCTTTTAAAATACCAAAGCCGGCTTAGCTTATCTAAACGCATAGGATTGACTTATTATTAGTATCAATTAAAGACATCTCAAAATATGCGTTATCAATATTTTTAATACGGTAGCAAGTAACTACTTATGGTACTTATTTTATGTATGCGTGACTGAGTTCATTATAGACAATTCTCATCAAGATAGTGAAGAAATTTTGGTGCGATCGTCCGTTAAAAAATGTTATTGATGCTAAAGATCATACTATGTATTTCATAATTTGAAATTTCAATAGTACATAAATTATCATATAAATATATAATTAACCTACCTACATTACCAAAAATTCCACAATATATTATCAACACTTTGAGCGGCTCGTGGCTAAGTAACAACCGCACAGATCGATTGATCGAGGTTAAGCTGCGCTTCCCTCGGTCGGGCTGTGGATGGGTGACCATCATTTCATACCGAGACCCCTCCGTGCCTCGGAGAGCACGTTAAGTCGTCGGTCCCGGTTGTCAAATTAAGATCTATGATAGCCGTTACGAGTAGTCAGAGGCCTGAAAGTATGACAACCAGTCATACCACGAGATATCGTGTTACCCAGTAACTGGGTTGTGGAGGTCAGATCGGCAGTCACTCCATGTAAAATACTGGTATTAAGCTGCATCCGGTTTGACTTGAAGCCGACCCCAATGTAATTGGGAAAGGCTAGGCAGATATATATATTATCAACACTTTCGTAGTCGTTATATATATATCAATTTATATTTAATCATTTTAAAGGAACTTTTCTTTGAATAGTCAATGCCTTTTCAAAGAAAAGTTCCTTTTTAGCCATAAAAAAATAATAAATATAAATTAATATATATATAGTAATATCTTAGGTTTGCGCGATCACTACACATTATAATAAAACTCAAGAGGACTCAAGGTCCTCCTGCGACCACGAACGCTGCAAAGTGTTCGAAACGTCAGGAAAAACAAAAAACCAATAATACACGCGATTAATCCGGTTAAAAGTTGTTTTATTATAATATATATATAACAACTAGGAAAGTGTTTTTAGAAAACCATTTTTTTTTTTCAATCGAAGCTTCGTCGCTTTATTATGCTTCCGAAAAACGGCTAAATCGCCAATGCCAAAAGTATCCGATCCGCTGTGGCCCATTTTGCTAGATAGAATGATTTTCAAGATAAGTATAATAAAAATGCCCGTCTGTACTAGCTCATTTATGAATAAAACGTTCTAAAACGTAAATGATGAAGGCAGAAAACTCAGTGTTGCCACAAATGGAGTGTTGAGGGCACTCTATTTTCTAATCTTCATAAAGCCTTCAGAGTGTGACGGCATCGATATCAGTATAATGCGCGTGCGCCGAATGTCGGCCCGACGGCGGACGGCCTATCGAACAGGAATGCCGTACAACCATGAGGGATAAGTGTTGGATTAATAATTTGTAAATATTAAATATTCATGAGCCCCGAGCACGGGTCAAACATTCATTTTTATAAGAGCCCGAGAACTGTACCCACAATCATATTTATTAAGGAGATGCAGGTAATTATCATAACTGACATAACGGAACAACTTTCGGCCTAATGGATGTGGCACAGGAACGTCGGTGGAGATTAAATTTATTGATATTAGTGAAAATCTTCGAAGCAATTGGATCATATTTACACTTTTTAACCAATCACAGTAAGCTGATCGCTATGATCTATTAATTTAATTTATTATAATTGAACTGTGCTATATGGAATGACGGAGGTATTTCCAATTAAACTTAATCCTTTTAACTGGTTGTAATTCTTAAAGTAATATTTTATGCTCTAAGTAATTTTAGAAATATAGTAACTAATGAGTTAATTCTCGAGTAAATCCTCAGCGTCATCGCTATCTCATTGTTTCGTTAAACATTACAAAATTCTTAGCTGCAATCAGTAGTTATCTGAAGTTTAATAATTTGATTTTGTTACAATTCTTCGTTTACAATACCAAATCGATTGTAGTATCTGTAGTAGTATTTTATTTTATTTATTTATCTAAGAACACAGTACCTAGTGACTCAAACAAACTCACTGTAGGTATTCCTTTCCACAAGAGGAAACTAATTCGCTGCATTTTTTTATCTTATAGCTTTTTTGTAACTTTATCTTGCGAAAGGATTGCTATACTGACTGCCTTATTGGTCTAGTGTCGCAAGAGCGGCTGTTGAGGGCTTAGATTTGATTCCCGGATCGGGCACTGTTACTGGGTATTTCTGGTGAGGAAATTCTCAGTAGCAGGACGGATGCTGGAATTGTGCCAGGTTAGTGGCATATCGACTCGTATGAAACCTAATTACAAAATGGGTGAAATGTGGATGTACAGTTCACCTCTGCCTAAGTCTTCGGTGAATAGAAACGTGAAGTGTGAAATAAATATTTAAAAGGAAAATTTGTAGTCGTGTAAGTACATACGTATAAATATGAATACTACACAATTCCACTCCACTCTTCACTTGTTCCCAACATGATAGCGATTGTCTTCTCGTAATCATTTAAATAAATGCAATTACATTCGCAAATTAAAACTCCAAATTTAAATAGAACAAAACAACTCCCGTCAGGTTTACCTCTTTACAAAATCGAGAACAGGATGATATTTCAAAGATTTTAAGTAACGTTATTAAGTAGAGACCCGTTAATAATAAATTAGTTGGAATTCACCACATAATAAAATACGAAATTACATGCTCCACGTGCCTTTCAAATACTTTAAACTTCATTATTTCGCTCATTATAACGCAGTAAAATTTGATACCAGTATAAAAAAATGCTGATAAGTAAGGAAAAGCTCGTTATAAAAGTTAAAAATAAATTATTAAGCTTATCACGCAATATCTGACGAGTAGGTATAATAATTTTAATCTAAGGTTAACAATAAATGAGTCCCAAATTCTAGAACAACCTGTTCGCAAGATTAAGATACATATCTTTAAGTTATAAAAAGTAAAACTTTAGTAATTAAAAGTATTTTGAATGTTTAATTATGTAAAATATGTGAATATTTGCAATTTTTAAAGCTTTAGTTCATTCTAGAGACAAGAATATTTTTAATAACGTTTGGAAGAAATAAGTAGTGTTATATGCCCATGTAAATATTTCCAAATACTTATTGAATTAATTAACTATGTAGATATCCCAAATAGCAATCAAGAATTTATTCCATTTTTAATTTTATAATGCATATCAATTTTCATACTAATACTCCTGAGACACAGGATGTAAGTTTAAACCTTGCATGTTTGGTACATATGTTTTAGTTAATCTATAAAATCGCAGACATACGGTAAAGGAAAACATCGTAAAGAAACCTGGACTTTAATACTGTTGTCTGAAATCGTCAACCCACAGTGATTGCGTGGTGAGCAATCATCAATGTATATGGGAAGAGAGCCTTGCCTTGCAATGTGACAGTAATGGGCTGGTTATATATGCATGCATATACATATTTTCCACAAAAACACCCAAAGCGATCGTATGTAAATATTTTTGGCAGCACACATAAAACTGAATACCTGAATATTGCAGCATTAAATTAT